>CM072868.1:20005000-21487500 GCA_036937835.1 Pampus argenteus
ATGCTACTATTCAAAAGAACAAAGCCATAGTTTTTATCATTTTATATATATATATAAATAACAATATTTTAGATGATTGCATCATTAAGCTGCCTTCTAAAGACAGACATGTTGTTGGACCATATTTAAAGTAGCTGCTTGTGTAAACCAGACAGTCCCGCTCACCTTGAAGTCAAACTGAATATCCATGTACTTGCCAAAGCGACTTGAATTGTCGTTACGTAACGTCTTGGCATTGCCAAAAGCCTGGTGGAATAAAGACATGGGAAAAGGAGAAGAGTGAGGAGTGTCGGATCAATAGGAAGAGAGATAACAGGAAAACAGAGAGGGGAAAGAGGTAGACAAGGAGGTGAGAGTCCCTGCAGTGTTCGTCTACAGTAGCACAGATTAGAAGGCATAGAGCACACACACATACACACATCTGGAGAACATCTGGACGAGACGTGCCGCACATGAAAACAAGTGCTGCAGTACACTTAATACTCCTCTAGTGCCTTCATTTTCCAAAACAATGCTCGTCAAGCTGACACAGGAACAATTAAATATTTTGAATAACCTTGACAGAATGACAGATTTCTGCTCAACTAAAAAGATCATAAAACATTACTCAGTGTGATATTTAGAACTCATTTTGTCCTTAAAGCTCTATTTTTCTTCATGTTGGAGGTGAACAGATCTTCATTTCAAAATGCTGACAGTTTGAAATATTATCATTTAGAAAAAAAGAAAAGAAAATCAGCCTCATGTTCATGAACAAATCAATATACAGCATATCCCTTGGTCATCACTCAGCAGCATGATAAATCTGGCTGTATAATAAAGAGCTCTCGGTGTGGTCCACAGACAGGATTTCTACCAGATGAATGAAGCGCCGTGGCGTCTCACCTCCAGCACGGGGTTGGACTGCAGCAGGCGGTCTTTGACTGTCTGCACCTGGTCGCTGGCTGGACAGGTGACAGCATAGTACTGCAGGATCTTCTTGGACGCCTCCGTCTTCCCAGCGCCACTCTCCCCGGAGATCAGGATGCACTGGTCCTTCCTCTCTGTCCTCATGGAGCGGTAGGAGTTATCTGCCACCGCATAGCTGGAGGCGTAGAGGCAGAGACATGGTCAGGCACAATGTTTGGACACAAATGGGCAACAAACTGGAAATCATTACCGTACCTATTTATTTTGCACATTTCATATCAAGGGGAAAAGTGCTTTGTGTGGAATATAAAATAAAAGAAGAATACATGAAAGAGAAAGAACACGAGAAAATATTTTACACTGGTAGATTGAAACAAAAATACTGGAACTGGTACAAAAAACCCTTTATTAGTATATCGATTATCAGTTTAAGTGTCCAACATCTTGTGGACAAGGGCTGTAAACACAACATTGAAATTTCATTACTTGAAAAAAAGGTGATGAGACTAACTTGGTAGTTAACAGCTGCGTATTTACACAACCAGCAGATACATCATTAATTACTGCCACTTGACAAATATTAGTCTAAAGTTCACTCTCCTTCAGGGTTGCAAATTACCAACCGAATGCCAACTGCTGGTAGATTTACTCCACTCAGCTCCCAAAGAGCTATGATATTCTACTGTCAGCATGAGTTTATCGCTATCTATATAGTTAATTACTGCTTTATTACTAAAACTAATGATGAGTGATGTGAGTGGTGAGAATGAACCAAAACAGTAAAGTTGCAGGCAGTAAAAAGGGGCGACTACAGCGTTGGATGATATTAACCTGTGGTGTAAGCATCTTACTCTGGCAGCACAGAAAAGGCTACAACAGTCAAACAGTTAAAACATGTCTGTAATTAAAGATAAGAAAAATATTCATGAAATAAAACTTAGGTTTGTGTTTAAGATTACTAAATGCTTAAATGTGCATAGAAATCTGTAGTAGTAACAAAACAGACGACAATGGAAATTTTAGAAGTTAGCATCTCTTGGAAAACTTTGTGTTTGGAATGTATCATATGATAACATGAAGAGACACTGGACTGACTACCAGTATGAATCATAAAGTCCACAGCGGAGCACAGCTGCTTTTAGTTACAGTGTCATTTATCAGCCCCACGCTGCTATCAGCACTGCTATGTTGTTTCAGTCTGTTTGGACACATTTCTGACACCAGACTAATTGCTGGCAGATAAAAACAGCAGCTTAGTTACAGCCGCATCGGACTGTATGTGTGTGAACTTCATGTGTAAGATGGAGCGGCTGTGAGGTGGGAGTCAGGTTCAGGTCAGAGGAATTCCCTCTCAAGGGAGGAAGTCTCTTGCCTCGTACCATCATTTGCTTACTTTTCTTCACCCCTTCCTCTCTCTCTCTCTCTCTCTCTCCAGCCCTCCATCTCGACTTGCCAAAACACATCTTTCTTTCCACTCAGAAGGACAGAAAACATTTGGTCACACACTCAAGTCGTACACACAAGTACTAAACCAAAGAGAGAAAAAAAACCTAGCAGTGGATAGAGCTGGCGAGAGATTCGAGAATGTTTCGATGACGCCACATTGAGTCGCCATAATGAACCTGATTGTTTGGTAGCTGACCTATGGGGTCTGGGAGGATTTAACAGGGAATTCCCTCACCATTCCTGTGGCAACCTTTCAAACAAACACTCATGCCTCATGCCATGACGTCTTTCAAACCGTCTGACTGACAGAGAAGAGGACAGTCAGACCATGAGAGCATTACGTAGCTAGTTGACTCTGTGAAAGCGGTGCTTAGGGCACTCTTCAAATATTCCCACATACCCTGAACACACACTCTGACAACATTGAGAACACTGGCACTAATGTTGTCAACTACAGGGGAAAAGCTCCATGAGCTTCAATAGACGTTTTACTTTAGAGGGTAGAACAAACTAGGCAACACTAAACACGCTGTTCACCATGAATGATGTTTGTGCCGATGAGTGAAGAAGAAAAACATTTCACTTGTAATAGCAATGAAACGCACTGAATCATTTCTCACACATACCTTCCATATGAGACTGACAAAAAGAGCGATTGTTGTCTGTCTTAAGCAAGTCATTTGGCTGTAAATACAATGGTACATCTGACCTGCATACTGTACTATAAAGGTGTGCACAGATGGTGAACTTACATGTGTGGCGAGACCTCGTAGAAGTTGACGCCGCGGTAACGCTCCATGTGGTTCTTGGTGTAGATCTCCAGGTCTTTGTACGGGTTAACTGACACCAGCACTGAACCGATGTACGTCTGACGGAGACATGACAAACATCCACATGTAGTAATGTTAAACAAGGTCCTCTGCTACTTTTTTGGATTAAAATATGCTAAAAGTCAAGGTTGACTCATAAGAAGAAGATGCTCATAAGCAGTTTTTGTCATTTTACTTAAAACATGAAGAGATTAACTTCTGCAAGCATTAATGCTTTCATCAATAATTGGCTGGAGAGTCCAAGTCTATTAGACAAAGGGAAGACAGGATTCTATAAATGTGAATTTTTGTTTAAATGTTCGTTTATTAGCTCGAGTTCAGTCTGTAGATGTGACTGCATCAGTGTCATCGAGAGAAATGTTTCTTCTTCAGAATTTATAGTCATATGACTCACATAGATGAGGTTCTCTTTGAAGCGTTTGCGCAGGTTCTCTATGAACGACGCCTCGCTGGTGAAGTTCTCCAGCAGGACAAAGTCCTGCACGCCCACCCGATCTCTGGCTGTCAGGGCCGACTCCATCATAGCCCGCACCCCGTCACTCGCCACCACCTAGAGGACGACACAGAGGGAGCAGGCGGAGTAAATGACTGAACATAACAACATCACATGTGCTGTAATACTTCATCAATCATAGTTTGCCTGTCCCACACAAGAAGGGAGGGAATGGAAAAACACCAAACACATCACACGCACATATAATCCATCTTCATTTAGGAAATAAGGAGTGAGAGGGAATGAAGTAAACCAGTAATCAAAATCATAAATCAGTGCAGCACCAACTGGCGGACAAATTACTGGTAAAATAAAGTGGAAGAAGCGTACTAGGTAGTTGGTATGCGTTTATAAAAATCTATACTGGCCAAAGTATTGTTATCAGATTGTTTTAAACTCTCAAACATCAATATTAGCATTGGCCTCAAAAATCGTTGAGGCTGCACTGCGGTGTAGTGATCCATATTTTACAATCTGTCTCTTTGCCGTAAACTCTCAAATTTGCAGATATCGGATGTGAGCACAAATAATCATCTGCAATCACCTTCAACCCAAAAAACGTTTACAGCCAGCTTTGCGAAAGATCCAAATCAGTTGCGTTGTTGATTGAGATGAAACCATTTTTGTGTGCAAGTAAACCCCTAAAAGGTTTATTTAGCGTTTCCTGCACCATAAGTTCACAACCAAAGCCAAACACACAGCGTTCAACCTACAACAGAGCATATTCAGACCAGAGTCCAAAGGTCCTCACGTTCATTCAAAACACATACAACTACAAAACAGCCTGTTTGTACTTCATACAATGTTTTCTTACCGCCTCTAAACACTGACATGGAGTTGAACGCACCTAATTTAGCATCAGAAGTCAAGTCAAACTGCAACACTTACATGTTTGAGATCGTCCACGCGTTTGCCCAGGAAGCCGCCTTCTAAAATAGAAGCCTGAGTTTTAAGCATAAGATTGCGAATGTTGCCCACATCCATGTTTAACAAAAGTACAACCAACTACTAGACTGGTGTTTGAGGGTGGAGGCAGGGACAGCCAAGTGTGGGGACGGGGACAGTCAACACACACACACGCACACACACACACACACACACATATATATATAAAGTACAGCAGGTGTTGTTGTTGTGTTGAGCTGTACAGGAGTCTTCATCCCTCATGAGACCACAAAGAAGAGAAGGAGAAAGAAAGAGAAGAGAAAGCTTAAGGGAGGAGAAAACATATTAATTAGTGCTGGGTGAGACAGGAGAGAGAGAAAAAAGAAAACTGTGAGAGGAAGGAGTGAAGAGAGGAGATGGATGACAGGTTATGACTTTGGTCCTGTACCGTCGCTCCATTTCGACTGCACTGGAAAGTTAACAATACACTCTGAAATTTCACACTGCGGCGCCCTCAACACAACACACTTTAAATCTCTGCAGAACAGACACACTCTCGCACAACATCTTGAGCGGATTTCACACAAGTATGCATGAATATGTTTGATCCTGGCTTTCAAAGGAGAGCCTTCAGTGTCCCACGGTGCTTCACACAAGGGGAGAAACCATGGGACGCTAGTGTGGACCTTGCTGTTTGTTTCTAAGTCTACAACATACCATTAACAAGCATCGCCTGTTATGTTTATGTGCTTTAATTAAGCCGCGGTGGCTTATCATCACAGCCTTTTAAAGAGCCAAGCGGCCTGGCTAAGTTCACATCTCACGTTTATTATCTGATGAGTGCAGGTGTGTGTGTGTGTGTGTGTGTGTGTGTGTGTGCGTGTGTTCGACGATGGCACCGATCCAAAGTGCGGACAACTTGGTTTCATCTCGGGAAAACTTTTACAACACACTACAATATACAATTCCCACATTAAAACGGCTATAAACACAACACGCCGCGTTGCTTTTTATGACACACCGGCTATGTTTGGTTAGCGTCTTCAACACAGATGCCTCAGTCTGAAAATACAGTAAATGCAGCTTCAAGGCCTCCAGGCCACAGATCAAGAAGAGTGACAAGTGCTCACACACTGTTAGTTATAATCCATAAGATTTTCATCAAATAAAAGCCTGTTTTTGATGGATTTTATAGACTGTGTTGCTGCTGTTCTGCTGATCAAGGTTTATTCAGAGTATTATATAAAGAGCACATGATCCTGTGAGTTCATATGTGCAGTAACTCCATCCCATACATCCTTGTTTCTCCAACCCCTGGATGCCATGAGCCCTGGTGACCTATTGTTTCACACATCTCTTCAGAAAGCAAAGAAACTGCAGCTGTGTGTGTGTGTGTGTGTGTGTGTGTGTGTGGCTAGCATTCTTTACTGCTTATCATCACTGCTGTGATATTTCTATGCTTCACTTCTCACCTGTCAGTCAAACAGTGTCAGCAGCAGTCTTCGTGTTTGATTCTCTGGACATGAACATCTTTTGTACACTCGTGTTCAGCTATTTCAGCTATTGCTGCTCATGCTATCTATCTATCTATCTATCTATTTCTTAATCCAAACACGCTGCTGCAGCTGGAAACATATGACTTCCTGTGTAGCTCATAGGAGAGAATTACAAGACACTGGGGGTTTAAAGGAATTCTTCATCTGGGAACAGGTTAAATCACTTTTAAAAGAAGCAAAATTGACATTCATTTATATTAAGGTGTTATGGTTATGGTTAAATATTATGGCGCCAGGGAGGAAAGAAACCAGGCCCTTGTTTTCTTACCTCTCCCTCCTCTCCCTCCTCTTCCTCCTCTATACATTCTATCACTCATTCACATTCCCTCCTTGTTTCAGCCTCCCCCCCTTCTCTCTCCATTACTTCATTGTTTCCCAATGCTGCTTTCAGTGTTTGGCTTTCCTGAGCATAGTGCCGCACATTGGACCTCCACCCCTTTTCTCAACGCAAGTCACACACACACACACACATTTTTAAAAAACACACCAAGTACGTGCCTACCCGGTTCCTACATGTCGTCACATTTTCCAAATCCTGTGCAGCAAACAAGGCAGCTTGCAGCCAGGTTAGCAACTTGCTCAGGAACACTCAGACATGTGTGCAGGTAACACGCTAAAGTGCTGTGCACCTGGTGAACATTACCTGCTAAATATCTGCATGCTAGAATTGTCATTGTGATTACATAAAACACTGTGCAGCTAGTATCGCTGTAGACTTAATATGTCTTTTGGTGCCGTGACAATCCAATCACTGATCCAAGTACTAGAAAACTGTTCCTCATCTTTTAATTCATTCACTATTCTTCTCGTTTTCCTTTTTATTATCCCTACATGCTTTCTCCTCCCTTCAGTCCCTCCGTTCTCTCTCAGATGACAAATGAACAAGCAGCCACATCTAAGAGAAGTAGAGAAAGGAGGAGAAAGCGGAGGGATTTGATCATCCGGCCAGCCTAGGAACAATAGCAGCGCTCTCCTTGACCTTTACATCGCCCCGGGTGCGCACACAGAGCTCAGATGTCACACTGTTTATGTAAACCTCATCCAACCTGCTGCTTTCAGAGCACCATACAGCGCGCACGATGAACCGTAGATGGATGATGATGATGATGAGAATTTTAAGACTTAACTAAACCTGCGCCAGCTAGGCGAGAAACGCCTTAGAAACTCCACGCCTCCAGTTTGTAACGCAGGCTTTCTGTTTAAAAAGTCAAGCCGGAAAATCAGTGGAGTCCCCCCTTCAAGAATCTATATATACACTCAATAGGACACTGTATGGATGATCGTGGTTTATAAAAATATTTTTACATGGTACAATTGTGTTATTTTCCACTTTGTATGACACATGCCTGCATGTAGTGTGTCTACATCTGACTGGATGGGATTCAAAGAGCTAATAAACATATCAGGCCCCAGAGCTCTTAAACCAGCTGCAGTTAAATGTTTGATCCAGGTTAAATATGCCATCAGCCCTGATACAGAAACAGACTTCTGTTTCATATCATTTGTGAAACATCTATAATATGTGAGTTTTCTGCATTTTTTTCTCTCTCATCCTCAGGTCTTCTTATTACAATTTTATATTATAATATGATTATCATTTCATTTCCATTGGGAGACAGTGGAGCAGTCAGACAGGTGTGGCGAGCTCACTGGAGCTCCTGCGGGCTGCTGAAATTAACCTGCCTACCTGAGGACACGCGAGCTGCAAATCAAGGAGAACTCTGTACTGTTTATCCACAACTACTTCAACCAAGTGTTCCTAAACAAGCCACCGCTCCCCTGAACTCTGATGTCCCTGCAGAGGACAGGAAGCCAGTCCAATGACAACTCAGTGTCGCATTTTTACTCACCGTTTACAAGCATTAATGAAGCAAAAAGAGACAAACATGCTGCTATGTGTTGTCAAAAATCAACGTAGAGAGTACAGTAAAAAGTAGCTGGTTAACTTTGTCTCCGTTTAGCTTTAAAAGGACTTTTTTTTTTTACTCTATAACTTACCCGACCCCAGCGATACTCCATGGTGATTCAGCTTCAAGGTTTTTCAAGACATTATTATTTGTATTCCTGCTAGTTTATTGAGCTTCTCGCTTGCCTCTTTCTAGGCTGCATGGAGTTAGTTTGACAAGCAAGGACAGCCTAGAGAGAGAGTGACACTAACTCACTATAAACTACCTATTAAGCTGAAGTCAGATGCCCTGCAGGCAGTAATGACAACTGTTTCAGGAATCTCTGTGTGCATTGTGCTACATGACATGTCACAGCCACACACGCTGCTGTAGAAGCAGACACGGCTCGTAAATACTGATCCAATCCTTATGGATGCACATGTATGCGTCAAAATGTTTAACTGCTGAAAAACACGTTTCATCATACATATACAAACAACAAACATTTAAAATCACATGCACACACACACACATACACTCGTACTTCATTGATCAGCACACACACTTTTTTCATTAACATGCTCACTAAATGCCAAAGAATTCTGCCTGGCCATATAACACCACCGTGTGATTGCCTCACCCTGTGTGTGGGTGTGTGTGTGTGTGTGGTGCAAATACACCCACACACACAGGGCGATGAGGACACACCTTCCCAGATATCAAATAGATCCAAATACAAATAGATCTGACATCGACCCGACAAATACAGAGTCATGGTGAGGGAAAGGATGCTGAGATCAATGAGGAGGTTGACTAAGAAAGTGTTGAAGTGAGCATCAAAGTCAGTTCTTGGTCTCACCTGTCGCTCGCTCACCTGCGTCCTTGAGGTTCAAGAACACACTGTCAAGGTTGTTTCGCAATTCAAACGCCACTCAGGTACTCATTACTAACAAATCCAGCTCTTAAAAACTTCCTCTACCACTCCGTTAAACTGCATCCCACTGTCTAACAAGTCTGATCAAAACTAAATACGTCTTACAGATAACTCACATAAAAAACCTGCATGTGTGCACATGCAAACTTTGACGAAGCATACAAAAAAAAGAGAAAAAAACGGGTCCTGATTTCCACCACATTCTCTGCCAGGCGGCTGGGTGTCTTACCAGAGGTCTGTACTTCATGGCTCCTGCTCTCGAGTGATCTGGACGGGGTTTTTTTCCTTCCCACCGAACAGACAGTCCCGCTATAAGAATGTGGCCTCCAGTGCCGCGTCACGACCACTATTTAGCCGAGAGTTTGTTTTTAGAAGCTCTCCCCTCCGTCCTGAGAGCCAGCTGCCATAGCTTCTCCTCTTACTGCTGCTCACACTCACACACACACACGCTCTTCGCTCTTTCTGTCTCTCTTACTCGCCACTCGTTCACCCACTTTCTTCTCTCTCCCTCCCTCTCTCCCTCCAGAGGAAATAGTCCCTGTGTTGGGTGATACATAAGCCCCCACCTTTCCCTCTCTCTCTCTGCTTTTTTCCCCCCATGTCGCCCCCCTCCTCAATCCAACAGGCGCTTATATGTCAAATGTGGAAAATGACCACAGTTGCTCTCAATTGGACTCTTTTCTTGCTCTTTTTCTGCCTTTAAAAAAGGGGAGAGAGTATAAAAGAGAGTATAAAAGAGCAAACACATCTCACATACACAGACCCTAACCACCCCTGGAAAGGAAATGTGTCCTGATGCCAAAGGGATAAAGAGTGTGTGTGCATCCAAGCGTGCCCGTGTGAAAAGAAAAACCTCTTGGATATAAAGTAGTAAATGCGGCATGATGAGCTAGTAAATAATCGTACACCTCCTGCTCTGCACACTCTGAGATTTACAAGCTGAAAGCAGACAAGCAGCCAAGAGTCCCACTGCCATAAATACAGCTACAATGATGCATGCATACGTGCATACAAACACATACGCCATCGCTAGTTCAATATCATTACAGGGAGCGTAATCGGTCCGGACCAGCGTTGCACACACGCGTGCACACCGGCTCTGTGCAGATCAAAGGCCTCGGCAGTCTAATGCATCTGCTTGTTAACACTAATAACAACTGACATCTTACAGGCAGCGGGCATGTGCTGCTGAGAACAAAGACGAAGACAAGTTTCCACCACAGTTGCTGGATTCATACGCAGACGTTAACAAGGTCTGATGGTGATCTGTCCTGAGTCTCCAAATCACCTGTTAGTGAGCTCGCACAACGCCATCTCCTTTCATACGAGTGGAGGAGGAGAATGTCTGTGGCTAAAAACATGAAACAACAAAACACATCTTCAATAGGATTCACACTTCAAACGGACGTCGGGAGGGTTTACAGGCCTCATTAGGATGACTCGATGCTTCCTGTGGATCTAAGAGAATAGGCTCATAAATCCAAACAACCAGCGCATATTCCACGTCTCTGGGTCCATCTCAGTTTTTATTTTTCTTTATTGGCTACCTACACAGACACGATGAATGAATATGCTACATTTTATAAGGATACTGTGGGTGCGTCTGGTTTTTAGTACGATGAGGAAAGAAAACGTCATAAACGACAGCGGGGGAAAGATAAAGTTAATGAGAGAATGAATGAGGGTGAGTTTGAGTAGTCATTGAGTTCAATTTGGCTTCACGTGGCTGCAGGTAAGATTAGGTGAAGTCTTTGCCAAGGTTATTCTTTAATACTTCAACTCATGTTTCAGCGCATAACCTGAAGGTTCTTTCAGTAATTTTTTTTGTCATTTCTCTTGTTTCAGAAATGTGAACTGCCAGCGCCGTTCTCATTCCATTTCCCTCATTCTGCTCCGAGGCTCACATAGCTCAGGTGGAGGCTTAGCCAAGGTCAATCTATTCATGCTTCTTTCTTACTCCTCCACACTAAAAAAAAAAAAAAAAAAAGGGTTTCTTCAAGGGTTTTTTCGGTTTGCACAATGGTTCTTTACAAAAACTGAATGGTAAATAAAGAAAACAACAAAGCTGTTCAGTGTACGCATCCACACACAGAGAGCAGGTGTAAGCTCCATGTCTTATTAAAGACAAGATGATGATGAGGCAATGTAAAGAGAGCAGAGCACACACACACACTTTCTCTTCCACACTGCCCTCTACTGGTCATCTCTGGATAAATGAAACTTAAACAAGGACCTCTGAGGGCTTTGCTGAGACACACATTTAAATGCCTGAAAATAACAGACCTCCATTTGCATCTCCATCTGTCTGTGTGCTCTGAGGGAGCAGGAAAACACACACACACACACACACACACACACACACACACAGCTGTGCTTAGCAGTGTCCGTGTCAGGGATTAAACTTTGTACTCTTTATCTGACGTCCCCTCTCACTCCTTTCACTCTTTCTCTCTTGTTTCATTGCCAGTATAATCAGAGCCCCTACTGCAGGAATCTGAGTAATGTTTTCCAGACGCGCTCTGTGTGTGTGTGTGTGTGTGTGTGTGTGTGTGTCACAATAGTGTGAGAATACGCTGGACAGACAGCAGGAAACCGGCAGAGGTACAAGCACAGATAGGTCCTTTAAAGTTGTAAGACTTGTAAGAAATGCTGACACGATTCGTCATTCGTTTATTCATCTGTGCTAATGTCTCTGGCTAAAACTGACTTCTGGCAAGTGTGCAGACTGTAAAGGTGTGTGTGTGTGTGTGTGTCTGTGTGTGTATTCTGCAGGCTCATGCTGAGGCAGCATATTTGTGCTGAGTTGGAGGGAGGAGGGGCTGTATCTGACCACCAGTATCTCACTCAGCTGTCAGACTTTAACCCTTGCTTATCCACTTCCTCAGCCACCAGCAGCCAAACTTAAAACTCTCCGAGCTGAAATAGACGTTGCCGGAAACTGACTGACATGTGCAGATATCTGGGAAGACCAGAAAAATGAGGGCAAAAATATTCCAGAGTACAAAATTATTATGATCCTGATGATCTGCTGGCAGCAGAAGCATCCGTCTCTCTCCTCCCACTGCCTGACATGCTAGCTGAGGCGACAATATGGCAATATTCAATATTTATTGTCTTTTATAAGCTTATAAGCTATAAACTGTGCTATATAAAAGCACTATGAGGGGCATAAAGCCATGGAAACAACACAAACATTGTTTCATATCTGCCATTTGGCCAGCGAGAGGAGCATTTTGTCCTACGGTACAAAACAAAGTGCATTGAACATAGAGCGACCTCGGTATTGCAGCTCTTTTAATACATTTAATAAATACAAAATAGATAAAGGCAAGTGCATTCATTTTATACACATAGTAAGCAATTTTAGGCCTTTTCAAAAGTTAATTGAACTTTTTTTGTGGGGGAAAATTTACAAGATATGATATAATATTCCAAACAGAGGATTACCGTATAAAATAATATTGGTTTTCTACAATAAATGAAGTCAGGTGTGTTGTTTGTCTGCTGCTCTCTGCATTCATTAAGTTCTATTCAAACATTACACCATCTATAACACTGAGAGGTTATATGGTCAAGACAAACAAGTTTACAGCACAACACGCATCCACACAAACACATGGAAGCGCTGATTCACTTCAGATTCAAAACTCATGTTGGTTGACCTCTCTCTCTCTCTCACACATACACACACACACACACACACACACACACACACACACACACACACACACACACACACACACCACTTTGGGGATGAACACCAAATTAAACATTGAGTTGTTTATATTGAGGGAAAAGAAGGACAGGGGGGAAAAAAAGCTCAAATCCCACTGACCACTTTCATGGAAATCCATGTGGCTTCGACTCCGTGGGAAATCAGAAATGGGCTCGACTTTTCTTCCCTGTTCCCGTCTCATCTGCGCCCCTCCATTTAAACTCTTCTTTCCTCTCTCACTTCCTCTCCCCATGTTTGTCCAGAATTATCTTGGATATAAATATAAATATATGTATATATAGAGCAATTTTCCACTCTCCCTCCTTTGCCCATATGGTCTAAAAATAATGCTTGGGAACGTGTCGTCATGTAACATCATGCCTCACTGATCTGCCATATTTATTAGAAGCTAATAGTGTGCTGCTAAACTAAAGTGTAACTAAAACAGGTTGACTGTGGCTGCTCCATGTAGACAACAGATCACTCTGGAGTACCCATAATGCAGTGTGCCAAGACATTGATTCTTGATCCTGATGCTTTCATTTCATCCCTCCGAGTATAAAGGACTTCCCCATTTCAACGTGTGCAATCTACCCTAGTGGAGAGGCCGATGCCACATCAATATGAACTTTCTTTGTCGGTACATCTAGGAAGCAGATTCATTGAGCCTCAGGATGAATGAAAATGATTTTGCTCAAGTTGAAACATTGTGAACTCATTTTATCTTTAGTTGCGCTGCGTTGGGAGTCTCCTCATCTAATGGCTTTCGGTGTAGGGCATGGTGCAGTATTCTTGGTGTGGATCTGTATGTGGTAACTGTAGTTTGACATGTATACAGATATATTGTGTGTATATGGAGCGGCTGTGTGCTTCTACGTCACCTGTGTTCCCTTTAATGCTCAGGACAGACTTCTCCTAAGGGAAACAATAGAGGCAAATCTTATCTTATCTCAAACTTATATAACTGGCTTTGAATAATGATTCTCATAAAAATGTAACTAATACGTTTGGGACAGCATCTATATCAATGCTGCACTGTTCTGTCATACTGAGCCCATCCTTGACTGCAAGGTTGAACGGGTTCATTTTCAGCCTATGCTGCAAATGTTTCATCAGGGTGATGAATCCCAAAACGCTAAAGGATGCTGATACACACTGTGCCACAATGACATCAGTAATACAACATAAGACCGGTTCCTAGGCACAAAGGGCATATTGACAGCATCCATATGATGACTACACCCATGTCCATTACAACATCCTCCAGCATGGCTTTATAAAACCTCAGTCCCAGTGGGTAGAACTGCGCTATAGCTGGCTTTCAACCAAAAACAATATGTCTGCACTTCTGAACTGAGGTCTAAGTTATGCTAAACACCTAGTTTGGATGGTCTGATTATCTACCCTGGACATGGTGTCCCTAATGCATCATTGAATTACTGGTGCTTGATGCTACCGCTGTGTAATACTAAACGATAGAAGCACAGTGTTTTCACTACAACTCCTCCTGGTTGTCTCTGTGTGCTACTTTCCAGCAGGCCTGGCTTTCTTCCTGACACTCCACAGGTCCCTCTGACCATAATAAAGCTGCTCTTGTAATCAGTGTTAATACAAGTCATTACAAGAGCTTGAACGATAAATATTTCATGAACTTTTGGCCTTTCTCCTCTCGAGAGTACGACTGTCAGTGTGAGCTGCAATACAAAAGCCAGAGTGGGATCAAACCTTAACCCAGTGGCTACAAATCAAAGAATAAAGAAAATCCAAAGTGCCCTTCTGAACCATTAAATGCTCGCCTCAAAGTCGCTATAAATCTGCATGCACCCCTCCAAAACTAAAACACACACTGATCCTGACATTAACCAGGCTGTCATTCCATCGTCAGCCTTTTACCTTTCACTGTTCCTCTCACTCCTCAATTTTAAAAAAGAAATATAAAAGGAAAGAGCGAGGATAGGATAGGATGGAAGCAGGGACTGGTGAAAAAAAAAAAAAAAAAAGACAAAAAAATAAAAAGGCGGTGCAGGGCGGCTGTGATGTCAGAGCGAAAGAATGTAAGCCATGTGGGCGGCAAACAAGAGTCGGGGAACAGAGACGAGAGGAACACGACGAAACAGAAAGAGGATGAGGGGCAGGAAGTTAGTGACAGATGGTGAAAGTGAAGTACAAGGAGGAATAAGGATATTAAATGATGATTAATGTGTGTGTGTGTGTGTGTGTTTTCTGACATAACTAGTGGTCTCCTAGCGTATATTGAACCATATTGACACAAGGGGCTTCCCAGGGGCCAAATACACTCAGTCTAACTCAAAAACCCATTTCTCCCTGTGTAACCTACTTAGCGTGCCTCTCGCTTGCTGCCCTCACTGCTCTGGGTTAAGTGATTCAACCACAGTGTGTGTGTGTGTGTGTGTGTGTGTCCATGTGTACCAGACCATAGCAAAGTGAGATGTTTCCACCTCTGAACAGATGTGAGATGAGAGTCAGAGCTCAACAGCAAACGACAAAAGACTAAAGCAGCAGCGGCTTTAAAATTAAGTTAATAAGGGAAACTGGACTGTAGTTTTTTCACTTCACTTCATTTCACACACATACACACACCTCAATTATGGAGACACTCCCTGTCTGCGCGCACACACACAAACACACACACACTTTTCCACTGTGGCAGCAGTTTGGTCATGCAGGCATTTCCTAAAGTGTCTAGCGTCTTCTATGAAGGAGTAATCCTTGGCTGAATTGAGTAGGCGGTCAGGTCCTCTCAGTGGGTCTGTGTGTGTGTGTGTGTGTGTGTGTGTCTGAATGGAAGTTGGCTGTGTGTCCATCGGTGCAGCTTGTTGGCTCTTCCGCAGACTTTTCATTTATTGACTGACTCTAACCTCTGATATTAAAGCCTCTAACCACAAACACTTTTTGAACTGGGTTGTTTTTGTCAGTGTGATACAGGCCCAGTCAACAAGTTAGCCTACATGCACACGGGTGGTTCTACATCTTCAGATACGCAGTGGAATAGGCCTTTTTTTTGTCATGGAAGACATTTTGACACGTCACAGTAGGAATTAAATAGGTGTAAGTAATCAAATTAACGCTGGCTGAATTCCATTTAGCTGCAGTTTCAGGGCCCTGGTATTGTTCACACCATCTCTAATGTCATTAGTAACACCTGTGCTTTTCCTACTATGGATAAAAAATATAAAATACAGTGCAGTTAGTTAGTGAGTGGTTGTTTCTGTAAGATAGATACATACATAATAATAAGATATTCTTTTGAATAATCCCCGTCACACACCTCTTGATATACAGTACCAGGGCCCACTGGTGTTTGCGTTTCTAGCTAGTAGAAGCTAGAAGGATACCTTTAATACTACAAAGACTGGAAGATCTCTTTCTCCTGACTTGCAACAGCTGGTGAATGATGGCAACAGGTGCATATTTATTTATAGTCTATACTCCTGACTGATGTTGATCGGAAGCCATGGTGATAAAAAGTTACTACACTTCCTGTTTCCATCAGAGAGAGTGAAGTTCGCGCTGCCGTGTTTTACGTCCTACACTGTCCTGCAGTGTGACACACTTCCTCATTCAAGGGAAAGGCAAGCAGGGATGTTCCTAACAACTAATTTCCCTGTGGATTCATTTATTTTTAATTCTGACACAGCTGACATGCAACCTCAAAATACTGCGCTGGTTCTACCAGATGTCTTTGTCCCACTTCACCTCTGATCCACTTCACTGGATTGCATTCGGGAGGGAAGCTAGAGGCCTACAGCGAGGGTAGACACGTTTAGAACGACTAATGTCCAATCTGACTAACTAATATTTAACCCATTTAAAGGTGAGGGCTGCAAAATGCCTGGAACTTGTGATGTTCATTACAGGCCCCCATACAGACACACAGGTTAGAAACAACACTCCCACAGTCAACAGGGCAGGTGGTGACTTGCTGAGAAGGAACTCAAAACATTGGGAACATTCAGCCTCTCCAACCCGCATTCCCACCCTTTTCACTATCTGCAGTGCATATCTACCCTGCTGATCCTCCGGTCTCATACATACCATGATACGGACCAGTACTCTGGGGCCAATGCAGACATCTGCACTTACAATAGTAGCCCTTCAAAATCAGATATTGTTCATTCATATGATGGAAGAGAGGGTATAGTTTTATCCAATGAGGACGTCTGTTATACAACCTAACACGCCTTATCAAACTCTGTCATAACAGCTGAACGAAGCTGACTTCTATTGTCTCATGGTGGTCTAAATGCCATTTTAAGAGTTTATTAACAACAATCAATATTTTAATATGCAATACATCTGTTTTCTACTACTTTACGCCAAAAATCGAGATAATACTCTGAAAGAATTTAGCATTTTCCTCCTCCTCATCCTCCTCTTCTTCTTGTTCCTTCCACTTATTCGAAACACCAAATAAAAATGACAGCCAATAATGTCTGGATTGCACAAAGTAAATAAGGAAGCATTTCATTAGATTTAAATAATGGTGAGGTTGGCTCTTGCAACATGTATCCAGTCCACTGTTATGGTGAGGCATTATAACAGCATGAACTAATTTCCAAACAGTGAATTTCCTGTTTATTCCGAGCACTTCCTCTTTGCTGATTAGACATTATTAACAGCTGCAGGACTAAACAAAACCAGACAATTAATTTTAAGAGTTACTGCACATATATATATTGTGTTCCTTTCCCTCATCACAGCCTTTCAGACACAGTTTTTACTTTAATTTATGCCTCTATTGTCTCATCGTCCTCTTTTTCTAGCTTTTGGGGCCTTCATCTATAGAGGAGCCATGTTTTCCTTCCATCCACCAGGACAGGGCTGTAGCAGTCCCCTGCATCCACACGCACATACATACATACATACATACAGTACAGCAGAGCCATTAAAGTGGTCAGCTGTCTAGGGGGTGGAGGGAGCATATGGAGAAAAGAGAGAGAGAGGGGGGGGGGGGGGAAGAAGTGCGACAGTTTGGAAAGATTCTTCTTTCGGAGGCCATCTGAACTGGAATTTATGTGCAAACTGCTTGAACTCTGGGAGGAATCTCTCACCAAAGTAATTTAACACAGATCCACTCGCGATACGAGAGAATGGCTCAGCAATTTGGTTTCAACACACACTTTGGTTCATTGCAACATCTCTGGAATCTCCTCCTTAGAGATTTATTACCAAGGGTTGGGCTCTGAGATAGAAATATACACACACACACGTTAATCGTCTCCAGGCATCTGAATCCTGCTCTGCTTTGAACTCTAATTTCACTACACACACACACACACACACACACACACACTATTGTTGTATGTTGCAGCTCAATTGGTTACCGTTTGCTAGCAGTGACCAGACAGCATCTCTCTCTCACACACACACACACACACACACACACACACACACACACACACACACACACACACACACACACCCATGAGAATGATGAAATGTTACACATTGCCAGCTATGACTATTGTCTCCTGAGACCCAGAGACAAACATAGAGACAGAGAGACAGAGAGACATTCTCTGAGTGGGGGAGGTGGCAGTGCCTGGGAGACATGGACAGGATGTAACAGTGCTCGCTAAAGAGTCTGATGCATGTTGATACCAAAGTATGCGAGCATTCTTGAGATGATAGCAGCCTCTGTAGGTTTTACATCCAAGACTACATTTCCCATGAATCTATATCCATTGGCATACCAGGTTAAATGTGTAGAGAACACAACTTCAGTGAAATAACATGTAAAGAATGTTTACTGTGAGGTTCAGCACATAGTGCCACACCTGACAACAGATATGAATGAACAGTTGTCCCTACTCTCCCTGTCAAACAGCAGGAGACCCTCCTCAACACACACACACACACACACACACACACACACACACACACACACACACACACACACACACACACACACACACACACACACACACACACACACACACACACACACACACACACACACACACACACACACACACACACACACACACACACACACACACACACACACACACACACACTCTTATCATAGTTAGACTGGGCAGGGTTGATGGGGTATGTAAGACAGTCAGCTTTGATTATTTGTGTTTGTTAAGGAGGTATGCGGCTCACAGCTGTGTTGAGGACAATAAATACATGAATTAAAAGACAACTGCATCGTCAAGTTATGTGAAATTTGAAAGACACAATGCAAAAGAACTAAATTATGAAGCTACTCTCTATGTTATAGGACCTGTTTTACCAGCAAAAAAAAGTGAAATTTCCTGTCATCTCTCCACTTAAGTAAAAAATATAGCCAAGAATTCCAAAACAAACACAAAAAGCTTTGACATTTTAAACAAGCAGCTTATTTGATTCTGTGCTTAGATGAGATCAATGGCACTCATATTTGTCTGTTAAGTATGAAGCCATAGCAGGCAGGTGATTTACTAAAGACTGGAAACAAGGGCAGCTAGACTGGCTCTGCTCAAAGATAGCAACACTCTGAAGCTCAATAAATAAAATGTAATATGTTGCTTGTTCGATCCGGCCCACAACCCGTGTAAAGTTAAACGGTGTGAGTTATGGGCCGGACTATTTCTTGACCAGGTGCAGAAACTTCCTGAAGTCTTTACAGGTGCTGGTCGGCAGGCTGTGTTGACCTTTGGACGGAGTCGCGCTCGTCGTTTCTTCCTGTAGTCTTTATGTGTTCAGCTGCAGCTTTATTTTTAACAAACGGATATGAGAGCAGTATTGATCTTCACATCTGACTCTTGGCAGGAAAGTGAATAATCACTACGTCAGACCGTTCCTTTGATCTTGAGTTTATGACTTAATTCCTTATCTTTATCAGATATGATTTAACGCATTCAGACTTTCTAAAGCTGATGAAACCCTGTAACCAGACACATGCTGTCAAGCTTGACTAATAATAATAACAACAATAATTTTCATTTATATAGCACTTTCCATAACAATGAAGTGCTTTTCTTCTTCTCTCCTCTCCAATCTGGGAGAGATTGCAAAACAGACGAACCATTAACCTCCTAACCCAGACACTGCATCAAACTGGATCTCACAGGGCGCTAATGCAGCACAGATAGAGAGAGTGCTCTGATAAGGATTTCACAAGGCCTTTACACTCTGTGCTATCTGTGTCAGCTTTGTCATGGACTGCTGACTCGTCCAGGGTGTAGGCCTGCGTAGGCTCCAGTGCGTGCTGGGACACACACACACACACCGGCATACTCGGAGCTTCAACAGCAGTAAGCAGGTAAAGACAGTGAGTTAATATTGTCCTGAATATCTTTATCAGCCTTGAGAAATCCATATCAGTCCAAGCCTAGTGTGTAGCAGCCATCCCATCTCATTCATCAACTGTGTTTGCATTCCTTCAGTCTCTATATAGGCTCCTTTCTTTCTCTTTCCGCTGGCATCTGGATTTGCTTTCATGCCACATTTAGTTTTCCTTCTCTCAAGCTAAGAGCAGGGATGATTAAGTTATTTATACACATCTCTTACATTCTACCTCGCACTCTTATTTCATGCTGCTCCTTCTTCTCAATCCCTCTCTCCCACTCCCTTTTCTCTCCTGAAATCCAAGCCACACCTGCTGATACTGTACTAACATCATCGAAGCTGTATGACTCAGTTAAAGGTTAACAAACGCTACCGAGCAACAGAGAAAACCTTCATAGTCTTAACCAAGGACGCCGGTGTTAGCTGTATCGTCCCTCCAGAGTCAAGGCTATGGAAAACACAAGCACACAAACACGCATGTCTTTCTGCTAAGTTACAGTGACCATTCAGAGGATTCCTGATATCCTGCAATGTGTGTCTTATTTCAAAAAAGCGGAACTGAAAGTGTAAGCCTGACAACAAACGTGTCGCTTGTGGACTAAAGGCCGAGGACACATTCGGTCAAAATCTAGTCATTCTGATCGGATCAATTTTTCCAAGTCGAATCCAACTTTGATGACATGTGCATCCACTCAGCTGACCAATAGGTCGACTTGATAGTGCTGCCTCTGAGGGAACAGAGAGCCGCAGGGTCCAAAACAGAGGAAGATATCATAGATTATTAACTGGCTCGTCATTCATTCTGTATAATTGTCAATGGTACAAATACGCCTCTTATACAAACTTGTCCCGTCAGTGACTAAGCTAATGAGCTAACTAACTGATACGGTGTACATTCCTGAGAATAGATGGGATATTAAACACCTCGTTAAACAGGAAATAGATAGAAGACTTATAAAAACGTATTGTGACTGACCGGTGCTAGCATGTTCCTGCAAACATGCGTGTCCTGTTCTCCCTACCTGCGCCTCATTCTTGCTTTTTCAGTTTGTTCAACACATCTGACATGAACGAGAGATGTGAGTGTATAGTGCAACTAGAGCGTATCTTAGGGCTGAGTAGACGGATAAGGAGAGGAATTTGTTTAGTGATTATATCCACCTGTCCTGCATCATTCCAACACAAACACGCCGTATGCACCCGCGTTTCAACAAACGCTGAGATTTTGGCGTTGGTGTCGTATCGCAGCAAACGTGTGTGTGTGTCTCAGCGCTGACAGTATAGTTAGGAAACAATTAGAATATCACAGGTAAGTACGCCTCATTCAATGTAGCGGAAGCAGGGATTTTCCAACACATGCTGAGCACACAAAACACCAACAGACACACTGAGCAGATGAGCTCAGATCCTTCATGAAGGGTAGAAATATATAGTACAAATCAATACTTCAGGGTAATGCAAATATTTTGTTCTCTAGAGTTAAATAAGTTGTATTTTGGGATGTCTTACACAGCTATGGGAGGTAAGGAGGAGAGTATTTTTTATTTCTCAGACGACCTACCATCTCCATGTATGGGAGGCAGGGCTGGAATACAATGAGTCACATTAATAGTAGCTCAAATAAACGTCTTAGTCTATAATTGTACATGGATTATTGTTGTTACTAGCATGGCATTGAGAACTTGAGTAATGTCCAATAGGTTTCTGGAAAACTGTGCACTGGTCCTCTGATGTCCCAGTAGAACATGTAAAAACACACACACACCCACACACCCACACACACACACACACACACACACACACACACACACACACACATTCCTCTGCTTCTGGTTCTGGTTTACTGAATATCTTGCAGATGATCGGGTTAATCAGAGTGAAGGTGTGCAGGTGAGGGTGTGTGTCATGCTGGGATTAGGAAGAGATCATGAATGAGCAGTTGTGTTCTCAGGTGACTATGACTTCATCCTGTCAGACTAGAAAGAGGGATGAAGACAGAGACAAAGAATCTTGTGAAATGCAAGCGAGCAGTCCCTCAAGCCTTCAAAGACACTTCAACTGCAAGAAGTCAAGTTCAAGTCATTTGAGGACTTCCCAGCTCTTGCACACTGCGTGTACAAGAATAGCAGTGAGGCTGGCGTGGATTTTGACTCATTTCCAGGGTGGTTTCCAGTCCCACAGCAGCCTGTGCTGTAATACTGAGGAAAAAGCAGGACTCAGTCACTCATAACGTTTATTCCCAGCAGGGCGGGGCTCGCTCTGCTGCTGGGCTCGCTTTGGGATGTGGGAAAGAATGGCATGGAAAAGCTAAAGCAGCTGCCCACAGGAGTAGGATAAAACTAAACAGGCATACCCGCGCGCACACACACACATACATACTGTACACACAGACACCAGGCAACATACAGGTGACACACAGTCTGACTCACTGTCTCACACACACACACCCTCATTACATCCATTCTACCGGACGCTCCTATTATTTTACAAAGTGTTGCTGCATAATTTCCGGCAAACTTTGAACTTAGAGCTGCACTAGGTAAGATCCTTTATGTGAAAACACACTATCAACAATCAAAGATATTCAGTTTTATCATTTAACATAAACAGAGGTTAATGTTTCATATAGGATCAGTTGACATCAATTCAGAAACATCAAAAATGCCTCAGCTTCATGTGAAGGTCTGTAAATACACCTTCCCTGACTGAAACGTTAAAAGATTTCTAGATAAGAGAGCTCAAATAGTTCTCACACTGTGATCGCAGCTTACTGTGAAACAAACATGCAAATATTAAAATATATATATATATATATATATATATATATACATACTAATGCAAATGCTACCGCTCATCTTTATATCTGCACCTCTGTGTCTCCTACTGTCTGTCTGGCAGAGCTATTCCCATCTCAGCGTCTGGCTCAACCCATATACGTATATATACTCTCAACCTTTATCAGCAGGAGTCATTATCTAAACAACCCACCTCCTCCTCCAAATGCTGCACATACCACTAACATAAGATCATTTCATTTACTCCATGGATTTATCACACAACCTGATCTTTCATTTAACTCACTGTCACTTCTTAGTTTTCTCTCACAGGAAATAGTCGAGGAGTAAAGCAATAGCAGTCGTCTAAATCAATCCTGTCTGTATCATCCACCTCGGATGGAGAATCGCCATGAAATATTTGTATAATACTGCCAAAAAAAAATCTTATAGTGTCAAATATGATAACTGTTAAATCTGAAAGTTTTGAATATCAGCAGCTTTAGACGGACAAAATCTGATTTTGCCCTCAATAAATTGGCACAGTCCTTCGATGTCTTAAGAAACGAGCACAAAGGCCATGAACAGACCTTTGTATTATGACCTTATCAGTCCAATTCCTGGCTTAGTCTACTGTGATATCTGTGCTTAACATTATCAGAGCAAAATGTCCAAAGCCCCGGCCATATCTTAATGCTTGGGTTCATACTGTAGTCACAGATACCAGCTTTTAAACGAGGCATGGCTGTCTTAATGTGTAGGGAAAGCAACAGCTGTGTAACCCATTAGTGAACGCATATGTGGAGCTGTGTAGGAAGATATCACTCCAGCGTTCATCTACTCCTGTCTGCTCTCTTTCACTCCTTCCATTAACATGTATTAAATATTGCAGCAACAGTTTGACGTTTTAAGTTAAATGGGAAGGTTGATGCCGCTCTCCTGTCTATACGCTGCTGAGTGTGAAAGCTGCAGGCATTTAGATTACCTTGGCATAAAAATCTGATCTATCTAAAGCTCCCTAATTTACATGTTTTTATCTTATTTGTTCAAAGCGCTGGGTTAAGCTAACTGGCAAATTATGAGTGATTTCCCCCGCGCAAAGCTAAAGCTAAGCTAAAGCTTTCCACATTTACAGCAACAGTGAATAATGAAGGGATGGTTTAAAAAGCTACAGCTGTGCCTTAATTCTCTCTTGTTCTACCACTTTAAAATGTCTTTTCACAGCTGATAAAACAGTTGGAGTCAAAAGTGCATTGACAAGGACACGATCCCTCACCGGCTTCCCACCCAGAAACCCCGCCACCTGTGTTCATTGCCAAAGCCGCAGATGCCTTTTCCGGGAACTGAACTTCCAGCTCAGGTGGCCGAGTGTTTTGCCCCTATTTTGCGTTTGTATGTGTTCAGCAGCCACCGGCGTGACAAAAGGTCGCAACAGTGACATGACAGAGCAAATCACCAGCTGAGCACAGTTCAAGTACATATGTGTGTGAATGGACATGCATGCGTGAGAGTCCTTCCTGCTGCAGAGGTGATGGTGGCTAACAGCCAGGCTGTCAGGTGTATCCTATGGGTTCCACCCAGGATCCACCCAACATGTAGCAGAGAGAACACATGAGCAGGAAAACCTTCACCCTGTCAACAGCAGTTCCTATATCTGCAAAAAAAGAGAGCTGTGGTTCTCAAAGTAGGGCCCTGGGACCTTTCAGGAGTTCATAAGGAGTTTTCTTGGGGTCGCCAACAGATTCATTTCAACATATTTTTAGTTTTAGTTCACTACTTGATGCATTCTCCTTAAGCTATGCAGATAAAACCATCTCACGGGCACTTTGTGTATTGTGTTCGTGCTTACATGAGCATACAGAGCCAAAAAAAGTCAAATGCCTAAGCATGTAGAAGCAGGCAGACATTTGGGGTAAAAAAGCTCTTTCTAACCCCAAACTAGCCAACACCACTCTCACCACAACTGTGTCACAGCCGCAAACCAGAAATATCACCAAAACCCAGCCCATCAGGATTTAAAAAAAAGCCCCGAAAGGCACTAAGGGGGAAAAAAAAATCTGCCTTAAAGCATCTGCGCCACATCAGTCTAATGGAAACAAATCCCAGCAGCAACAGAGAACTGCTTTGGAAAAATGTAATCGACAACAGCACATTGATGTGTTCTGAGCCAAGATGGATAATCACACTGCAGACTATGCATGAATATTCTGCACCGTTTCCTAAATCAGACCTCGGCCAAAGGTCTGCGCTTCAAAGCCAATCATCTCCAATAACAAGCTGTCATTTAGAGAAGATTATATCAAGCAGAGCAGCTGCAGGCAGCCGCTGAGCACTGGCAGGTCCTGTCCTCCAGGTGACCTTGAAGCAACAGGTCAGCTGTTCTAAGCAGCTTGACCCCGGGAGGAATATCCCCGGGAGGAATATCCCCTCCTGTGCAGCTCATTTCTTCACACTTATCAGGATGAAGATTAGTATCTTATGAGAGACACTTTCACCAAGGAGAAAGGCTGAAGATTTGCATTATAGATTTTAGCTTTCACATCCTTTTATACCCATGTGTTCTCATGTTGGCGGGCATGAACAGGTTTCCGCTGGCCGCCGGGTGCTTCCTGTGTGTTTATGTCATGCACAAACCACACACACACACACACACATTAACAGGTGGACAGGCTTGTTGATACAGCCATCGTCACCCACTGTGACACTTTCTCAGGCAGGAGTGGTACAGCTGGAAAAGTCTGTTTAAAGTTGCAACAGAGACTGAGTGTATAGATGTCATTAAACTTGGCAATTTTGGATGGAAATTTGGTAATTCGGGGTTGATATGGTTGATAGCCTTATAATTGAGAATGTCACCCACAGCAGCATTGATTATGGCTTACACTATCCTGCCCTGAGAAACAACAGATGCTCCTAAACAGACACACTTTACGGCAGCTTTGTACCCACGGGGCTGTGAGGTTAGCAATTTCATTAAGTGTCTTAATCTGTGTCTGTCTGGCTTCTATAAAAAGACCAACCCCCAACGTGGAGGATTTCAACTTGTAGGGCTACACGCCAAATCAGTACGTGGCTAAAAAAGTTCACAGCAGCGCTTTAATGAAAAAAAAAAGTCAATTCGCATGAACCAAACTACATTGAAAAACCTCACAGAAAATAAGACTTCTGCGTTTCTGCGACCTCAACGTGGACAACTGAAGCGGAACACGTATTCAGGAACCGCGGTTAGCATCGCGCTTTCAAACGGCTTACATTAAATACAACAACAGTCCGTGTTTAAAGAGACGTACAGGTTTTTACTGTTAGCTAGGTTGGTTAACAGCCCTCTATATGGCTTATAGATGCGGTAAAACTAACGTTAGCTGGTGACGGCGGGTTAGAGGTTCCCGCGTATAAAAGTTTAAATACTGTCAAAGTTGTAACATATTCACGCCTTTAACATAAGCGGGATAAACTAATGTCTGTCAGTGATTTCTCACATGTATTTACACACGTTTGACCGTGTGAATCAGTTGCTGATAGCCTGTATCGCTTTAAAAAGCTGCCTTCTTTAAACGACATTTGGCACAGCGTTTCCTCCATATGGCAGTCATCACGGCTTTCAGCCCACTCAACTCAGTCACTCAAAAGCATGCTGCAATGTCACACATTACCGGGCAAAACTTTACAACATGTCATAATTAACGAGGAATAAGTAACAACGGCCCCGGTGTCACGACGAAGCGGCCTGCGTTAAACGATAAAAAAAACAAAAAACCCGTCCATTTAACGTCCATTAGCGACAGTTTAATGGACACTTGTATGAAACATAACGTTACCTTAAAACAGCGGAGGGGAAATGCGGTGTAGTAGTCGCTCCTCTCTCCTGAAAGCTTACTCCTCCAGACAGACTAACGGAGATTTTCGGTTGAGTCCCTCCGGTGTGAGTGTGTGTGTTTGGCGGGTCTGTCAGTGACTGGTGTCCTGCCCGGTTTCTCCTGTCCCCTCCTGTCCTGTCCTGTCCTGTCCCTCCCACTACTCCCAGTCCAGACCAGCGCTCCCACCGCCAAACTCTGCCCCGACTCTGGCTTCACAGAGAGGACTTCAACCTCCTCTAGTGGTCCAAAGACATAGTCATATTACACACACACACTTAGTCATGAAATATCTCAGTAGTGACGTGACAGAGAGTGGTGGTCATATGAAAATACTGTCAGTATTAGTTCTTCTAAGCCCTCAGTGGGAGTGGTGTGGTAATTTCCCCCTTCCCTTTCTGTCAGCACACTGCAACACCAGGAAGTTCACCCACAACACCCATCCCTATACCGACTGATGTGCTTTAAATTAACATGCACCATGTCAACGTTGTTTTCTCACTCAACACTGTTCACGGCAAACAACCAGGCAGACTTTATCTACCAGTCTAAATGCAGCTGTCCTCCTTAACGTGGTCTGCATAGTAGAAATAACTTCCCGTGTTCGGATACATCAATAAATAAAGCCTCTTTATAATACACAGAAACACATCTCTCACATCAGTAACTTAACCATGTCAGTAAAAGCCAGAGAACAAATATCACCACCCGTCATCACTTTTATTTAGACTCAACTTTACAATTTGTTTGTGCGCATGAATGTTAAATAAATAAATAAATAAATAAATAAATAAATAAATAAATAAATAAATTTAAATAAATAAGCAGATATTTGAACGGAGTTTGGTGCCACCACTAAGAATAATGAAGTGACAGGGCTGCATCAAACTGCTCCCTGTCCACAGAGTTTTTGTACCCTCTACTGTCAATAAAGCTGTCACTGCAGGCCATTATCAGAGCTGAAATTATTAATCAAATAATCCGTTAGTCAGACAATTAATCAGGAAACTACTTTGATAATTGATTCATAGTTGGAGTCATTTTTCCTGAACATATGCCAGAATTTCATTTTATATATATGATAAGAATCTGAATATTTTGGGGATTTTTTTTTCTTTTTCGGTTGAATAAAACATATGTTGGTTTCAGAAAATCATAATGTAAATTTTTCTTCTTTTTTTCCTGACATTTCACAGATGAAATGATGAATGAAAGTAATGTGAAGGTGAGGCAATGGACACGTTTCTATCCTTATAATCTCTTTTTCTTTTTTTTTTCTTTGCTAAAATAAAATGTTTCAATGTGTCAGAACTAATAATTCCTGCTTTCAAATGTCCACAATATCCTCCAAAGCACATGTAGCCTCAACACTTCCAGGGTCTTGAATTGATTGATTTTCTAAAGTGTTCCAATCTAAGAAACAATTTCACTTTCACCATTATTTCTCTTCTTAGAAATTCACAGTGTCCGAGCTTGAGAGAGGCTATGTGATGGTGGTAACCTCAAAGGTCATGACCTCAGTGTCCTCAGTGGTGGCTGCACGTGGTCACGTAACCCGCCAACGTTTGAAGAGAAAGAGAAGAAAGAAAGAAAGAAAGAAAGAAAATCACTGGAGAGCAGCCTTGATCGGATCGGATATGACTGCAGAGTTATGCGACGTGTGCCGTGTCCGTGTGAAGGTGACCTCAACCAGCTGCTCCGCTGGCTCTCAGTGCCTGAGCTGGACTGTAATATGGCAGCACTGCCAGAGGGGGGAGTGATCGATCCAGCATCAAACAGCCTGCAACAAATGGCACTCAAATGGCACACAAGCTCACACATACAACCGGTTGTATCCTGTTGACGAGGCGATGTTAGACAGACAGACTGTACTGGACGGAAAGGCCGGTCATTACCACCCTCCACCCCCACCCCCCACCTCTACACCCAAATCTATACCCTCCCTACTCTTCTGCAGAGCCAAGATCAGGAAACACTGCCAGACCGTAGCAACACACACACACACACTGGACCTTTTCATTTTGCTTCAGAGCAAATTAACTCGCCCGTGTTTAACTTCCCAGAACTTCACCTGACAACAATTTGTTCTCAAATTTTCTGCTAAAAATATAATCAAGAGACCAAGAGATTAATATAACCTGCTTTCAAAGTTTTGATGCCAAAATGAACTGAACACAGGTTACAGGGTCTTTGTGATAACTCCAAGAACAATTGATGACCCCGACAGACAAACACACACACACACACACACCTTCATGCACATTTAAAGACACAGGGTGATTTGACCTTGGAGGAATGTGGGAAGAGAGGAAAATATGAAGCCGAGTGCTGGAATGTCTTTGTCGTTTCCTCCCGTCCAGGCTACAGTACATTCCTCACCTCCCCGGTCATCACTGACCAGCACACAGCGGGCTGCATTAACCACACCACATTCCTTTTACTATGCATCCTAATCCCGGGTCAACCCACGCTTTACTGTACCAAATGGTGCCTACTACCACAGGAGGATTGATTTTAAAGAGAGCCCACTCCCCTCATTCCTCATGTATAGATATCAGACATCAGCTGTCTTTATTACTGCCCTCCTACAAAAGCCAAGAGCATACAGTACAGTATGTAACACATGTCAACATGTTTTAGAGCTATGGATATCTCTTTTAATCCCTGCATGGAAACATCACCATGGCAACCCTACAGAAGGTAAAGGCTATGTCACGCATCACCCAGCCGTCAGCCCATCCCATAAAATGATATATGACGGTTTTATTTTGAGGATGGCGCTTCTTCTGTTGCCATAATCACAACTTTGAGGTTATCTTTTACTCAAAAGTTAGATGTTTTGAGTTTTCATTGTGCAGGACGATGTACAGTACGTGCAGAGTTTGTTTTCACATTCAACCGCTGGAGGAGAAAAATTTCTCTGAACTCGCTTTAAACCTCAGTTCAAATAACACTCGTGTATCTACGAGCGTGATTTGTGACATCACAACTAATTTGGAGCCAATCGCGGTCCAGTATGCTGGCAGTATGCTAATGCTGCTGTTCGGGCAGCAGTCACTTGTTCCTGCACTTGTTCCCTACGTCTAAATACTGTATGTCTAAAGATGATTTACTTTTTGGCCACTTGGGGGCAGCAGAAACCAGCTATAAACACAACACTGACATATTATTACTTTTTCAGTTTACAGGTGCCTGTCTGCACATCCAGCAGACATGGAGCAACATTAGCATTGATTGATTTGTCCACCCACTGACTGTAAGTCAAATAAGTCATTGCTCTACAGTTCCAGAGAGAAATATCTGGGGGTTTTTTTAGCTGCTAAATGATCCGTTATATTCACCAGTTTGTTGCTAACTTTATGACAGTGACTGAACCACAACAGTAAATTTATGGGCTGTAATACCAAAACAATAAGATGTGGATACACTCCATAGAGCTGAGGGGAACTGCAGTCATGTACCTCTGTGGGTTTGTCACTATGAGCGACGCCTCAGCTGATATTCTGACTTTAACACTGTTAAAAACATTAACGATGGCTCACTCGCAGTAAACGTGACAGTGAGCCAGGATGCACACTACCAGGACCAGCCGTCATTAATATTATTACTTACATCTGAGCTTTTCCTTCTGTCACATGACAATAATCCTTCTGTGTAAATTCTGTCATTGCTAATTTAAAAATATTGGTTACAGATTTAGTAGCAGTATTTATTGTTTTGTTTGTGGGTTTTTTTTTTTGCTTGTTTTTTTAGATTTGGGGTTTTTTGGGGGGCTTTTCTGTTATGTCAGAAAGCAAATGGACTCGTGTAATACATAATATTAAGTTACATTGATGTGATCAATACATTCAAAGTATAAAAAAGTTCTTTCTTTTTCTTTCAGTGTGCTTTGTGTTTTTAAGTAAGTGATTTCCTACAGTTCCTACAGTCCTTTTACACAAAAGCTCATAATATGGGAATCACCTCGTAGCTCGCTAGCATTCTATTTCAGGCATAGCGGGGCGTGTCTGTGAACACGCCTATTACAGCGTGGTGGTGGTGCAGAAACCAACATCTCTACAAAGACGCCGTTGCTCTTCATGTCTTTGTGAATCTATCTATCCAAGTATCCTGCTGTGCTGTTTGTCCACTTAATCAAGATAGAAAGTCCACCAAAGGAGATTAATATAGACGCCGAAATGCACCGTGCATCACTGGAGAATGTTCAGCTCCAGCATGTCATAACAACTTAAGTCTGTTTTCCTTTGGTCATCATTCTGTTACATCATACTGATAAATATATAAATAAATCTGGTGTTCTGCTGCAAAATGTTTCCTTCCTATTTATGCAAATAAAAATGTTTATATCACTATGTCTCCCTCAGTACGAGTCCACAGAGGCAGCCCTTCTTTAACATGTAGAATTAGCACAGCCACCTATAATTCTGAGAGCATTACTCAAAGTCAGACGAGATAAACATATTTACTAACCGCAGCTGCTCTGATTTATCTGTGCAATTTACATGCCAGACAGTCAACTCCGAAGCAATTTACAGCTCTTCAAAGTATGCAAATGTTTCTCAACATCTTCCCTGCGGGAGATGAACTCTGTAACCTCAGCTGTGTCAGCATCAATTTCTACCCAGCGGAATGAAGAATGAATGGAAAAATCTGACTCCAGATCTGGCCTTTTCGGGCCAGACCGAGGCGCGTGAACTGACCTTGCAGTTGTGGCAGCAGTTTTCTCCATTCTTCCCAGGAGAAAGGATAATTTCCCCCGTTGGGATCAGCTGGATCTTCAGTTCCATCATCATTCCCTCGTGTCTTCTTTTTATCATGCCCTCTTCTAAAGTGATTCTGTCTCGATTCTTGATTTGTGCTGTTTTTTTCTCGTCCACTTTGTTGGGAGTGTCGGTGGAAAAATGTCACCCTCAGGAACGCTGCCAAATCCTTAAGGTCAAGCAGAAAGAGAATGTGCCCAGATCATCCCAAGAGGTCCCTGAAAAGCAAAAAAAAAAAAAAGAAAAGAGAAATATCATATTTTTAAAGGTTCAAACTCTTACCTGACAGAGGAAGCAGTGTTTGAGCGTTTGAGGTGTTACCTGCTGCAGAGCGGAGAGGCACAGTGAGGCCAGCTTCCCCTCGCCGCAACCAGAGGATGTTACCACTGTGGTTGAGGGATCATGGGGAGGATATGGAGCTCAGCCTGGCTCAAGATGGATGTCACATGCAGAGGATATGTGCCTTTTGTCTTACTGGTGTGTGTGTGTGTGTGTGTGTGTATGGGAAGTTATAAAGTGTGTGGTAAATATGTTGATGTCTTGAATTAATAGATTATAATATTCTAGATTTTGTGGAGAACTTTATTTGGCAAAAAGACTTTGCAAAGTTTTTTTTGTAATCCTAGAATGCTGATAAAGGGAGGAGTTTAGTTCATCTTGTTGTTTCCCCTCAGCTCCTTTTGGATAATTGATGGCAATGCATGGAAGAGAGAGAGAGAGAGAGAGAGGGCTGGTCTGAACAGGGTTTCCTTATGGACTCAGCATCCTGCTTCAGACATTCTCAGTACCCGCCCAGTAGATTGAGTGTGTGCGTGACCCATATATGCATTAGTGTGTGCGTGTGCATGACGGAACCAACGTGCGCTTCCCTTTGGAAGAGGCACGCGTACGCACCACACGCTTTCTAAAAACAAATGAGGGACTTGTGCTCTCGTAGCAGCGCGTTTCCTGTCCCCAAGGACCAGGCTAACCAGCACCTTGACACTCAACACACACACACACACACACACACACACACACACACACTCAACACACACACACACACACACACACACACATATCATATTGACAGTGGTTTCCAGGTTGAAGGAGTGAAGTGTGAAACTGCAGCTGTACATTTCTGTCTTTGTGGTAGATAAACATACATCATTTGGATGACCTTCCTGACCCGTCTTGTTTGCTCATTCTCATCCTCCTAATTGTGCGCATTATGCAGCTTCCATCATTAGAGGACAGAGGATCATTGGTTTAATGTTTTACTACGCTAGCAGTGTGTCTATGGATGGAGATAGAGTGCCATGAAATTTTACACGCACATTTGTGATGCCCAGAGGATCTCCGGACTTTACGTCTAGTGTCATTTTTTATTTTATTAGTTAGGTTGTCAAATGAAGCTTATCTTGTTTAAATAAATATGAAATGAGCAGAAGTATTTAAAAAAAAGAAAAGATCAATTCCTTTTACATGTATATTAATGTTTGTCAGTGTGAGCGTGCTACAGGCTTTGTGCGTGTTGTGTTTTGTCTGGAGGGGCATCACTGGTAAGAGAGGGGAAATGACAGTGACACACATCCTTTGACCTCTGACCCCGGCTGGAGGCATTCCTGACAGCCTGGCATCAACAGGAAACCTGTGGCCTTGACACACACACACACACACACACACACACACACACACACACCGATTCCACAGCCTTGGCTCTGCCCTGTTCTATTTTAAAATAAGAACATAGTTTAGAAATGATTGACTTTCAAGATAAACACACTTTTGTTGCTTAATGTAGAATGAAAGTGAAACGACACAGATTGTTTGTAGTGAAGTAATGAGGGAGAATATTCTACAGAGTTCTACATACGTCTGTTTCCAGAGTGTGTAAATAGAATTGTTTTTCTGCTCAGATCCGTTTTCATGCTCAGGCTGTTGATGGCTTCTTTTGCTTTCAGTTGCCATGGAGAAATACGCGAGGGGTTACAGTCAGTGAATGGCAGGTCAGGTCAAATTATCTCTATTTACTTTTCTGTGCGTGCATGTGTGTGTGTGTATGTCTCACCGTGTGTTTCCTTTGCTTCAACACACTGAAGGTGAATCACTATGAGACACCAGAGATGCAGCTCCTGACAGAGACTCTGGGAACAACCTGAAACACACACACACACACACACACACACACACACAGATATGGGATTTTCAAGGTTGATGCAGAGAGGATCTGACTCACACTGCCAGCAGATGTGACAAATAACAATAATACAATCCTGTAATAATCTGAATCACAATAATTAGGTCCCAAACACTCACAAAGTGAATGCAGTGAGGGACCTATTAAAATCGCGCTGTTTATTATTATTATTATGCATTATTATTCTAACACATGCATTTGCCCAAATTGCGGGCCTTTGCCATGCTCAAAAAGTTGTAATGCTATGACGGGCACATGCACCAAATAGCGAATGAGGGGGGTGCGGCAGCTCTCTAGCGCCCCCTACAAAGTTCCAAAAAACCCATAGGCAAAGTCGACCCCATTGGGCCACACCCATGTGCGAGGGACTGTCCTCACCGCTTGCGGTTTTAATTATTATTATAATCATGATTATTCTCAATACTGTGTGTGGTCGAACGACTAGAATAAACTTAGATAGATAGATAGTTATCTTTGGTTTACATATTTAAATTTTAATTTAAAGCTGCAGTAATATGTTTTTGCCACTCGGGGGCAGCAAATTAAACAACACTGACATATTATCGCATTTTAGGTTGATAGCTGCTTATTTAATCAGCAGATACAAAGAGTCCAATTGGAGTTTTGTTTCAGGCCAAGTGGCAAATGTAAGTCCAATATTTAATCTCTCCTTTTAGCTCAGTTTTGGTCTCCACCAACTTCAAGTTCAACAGCAGGCCGCTAACTTGTGTCTTTGCTAAAAACGGTTGCCTGCTGCTGCTTGATGGGAGCGGTGAGGGTGAATCAGAGGTTTGTCACTACAAGAGACATGTTTCACATACAAGTATTCGTGGGATTCATTATTTATACAGAAATATTGATGATGGCGGCTTTAAAATGCTTGAAATTTCAATCTGACATTTTCAACCAGGTTTAAGATACAACCTGCCTTGTATATGTCAATACCTTTGTAGCGACCAACTGTTATTGGCAGGTAGATTTTTAATTAATGGGACAGAATATTGGTTTAACCCACACACCTTTCCTGGAATCAGACCTGTTTGCTAGAAAGACTGTGTGTGCATGTAGCACAGGAACACATATTGAGTATATGTCCGTTCTGTGCAGGGCGATTTGAAGGGCAGAGGGCAGGACAGAGTGAGCTGTAGTTTGCTGGTTCATCCTGCTGTATATTTATGGTACAGTCCTGTAACCAGATCCCACATGGAGGCTCAGCCCAGCCCAGACCAGGGCTGAGTAAATCTCACAAGTGTTGCCTGAAAATAAACCTGACTATTTATAACTCCTGTCTCTTCAGCAGAAGAGGAAGTTCATAATATTTCATCGACGTTTGTTCCCCGGGTTCCACTCTGCCAGCAGTAATCTCGCTCCGACAACAGAACAGTTTCCACAGGAAGGCAGAGGAAGCTAGAGGACGCCGATTAGGCTGCAGATATAGAAGACGAGGCTTTACAAGCACCCTTTCGGAAAACAGTGTCTTCAAATGTGACGATCAGAGAGTTAAGCTGTTGCACTTAATGTTCCCTTAAAGCACATTCATCACCATCTCCTGTGGAAATATGGAAATGACTTCAGGGTGAGTGATGTATTACCAGATTAGCTGGAACTTGCTGCCCTCTTGAGGTTTCATGTTACAACAGGCTGCTCGGTGGAGGAGAAAGAATAAGGTGCCATGGTAACCCGGCTGTCAACACATCTCCCACAGATGTATTAGGGTCTATCAGTCTGTTACTATGACAACCTTTTAGTTTTACATCACTGACTGACCTATAGAAGAAGAACCAGTATAGAAAACACTTCCAGGAAGGCTCCCTAAACCAGTGGTTCCCTACATTTATTGTCTTATGTGTAACGTAAATACTTTCAACCCTTATCAATTCATTTTAACTATTTATCCATAACTGATTTGACTGCTGCCTGCTTGCTTGCTAACTAGTTTCTATGACCTTTCGATTGCAATATATGTGAATTTTTTAAAATTATTTGAGCTAATCTACAGCTCTGAAGTATCATATATGAGGTTTTAAAGAAACATCAGATAATCTATGACCTGCTCCAGATAGCAGGATACAGTATCACTACATGGCTACATGTCTGGAAAGGAGAAAAAGCTTCTGGTCTGGTGTGAAAATGACGATGCCGAGCAGAGAAATAAAAAAAAAACAGTTTAGTTTTACCAAATGAACATAGTCATGTGTCTGACAGGGAGATCGAAACACACTGGGGCGGCTAAAACGTGAGTTAGGAGATAAATAATCCTGCAATGACATGTTTCTGTTTACAGGGTTTAAGATGCTACTTCTTATGGTCTGTAGTGGAAACAGATGGGTATGTGCAAGGAGGGACGACAAGAGATAAATAAAAAGGTGATGATTACACCAGAACATCCAGTCTGCTTATATAAGATCCTTATGTTGACACTTCATGCTTCTCATCATATAAACACTTTATAAAGCAACACGCACATAAATCATGACATTATTTAAAATCCTTTTTTGTAGGTACCTCCTCGTGTTGTTTCACATTTAACCTGCAGAGGGCACTAGAGGAGCTGCTGCACGACTATCCAGTCAGAGGAGTCCACTCCTTGTCTGGTAGCTGTCAAAAGAAAAAAAAAAATTCTTCATAATTTCTACCTCTGCTGGTTGATTCATGATAAGGTTGAAGATGACAATATTCTTATAATCGGTTCTGTCAGAATGCAGAAAACACCAAGAGCAAGAGATGCTGGATCATGGGATTTTTATTTCCATGATCTCCAGAGTCACGGCAGCAGCTCTGTGAGGCTCAACGTAAAGAAAAACAAACTATGACAGATGAACCAAAGTGTGATGACCATGTATGTCTGTAAAGACCAAGTCATTGTGCATCCTCATGGGAGCATAAACACACAATGGAAAATATATGACGGATTCATGACAGAAGTTTCATAAATGGAATTTCACCACTATATTAGAAGGACAATATATAGGATTGACAAAGGAGATGAAATGGAAAATGCTTGTCCTCTGGGGAGCGTGAATGTGTCACCTAGATGGCTCCTGATCAGCGCAGGAAGGAAATCATTTTAACTGGCTGCTGGTGAAAGCTCTTTTTCTGACAGGCTCCTCCACTTTCACCTGTGAGTCTACATTTAGACACTGAGCTCAGTGGTGGTTACATTAGAGGTGATGTAACAGTAGAATAGGCCCCAGCTGCTGCAGAGGTTACAAGCAAACTGAAACTAGGGAGGGAAAAGGTTAAGGCCTCAGAATAAACACATACGAGTGTGCTTGAATAAGAAATAGAGGTATAAGGTTTGGTGAGTATACACATACGCAGGCAAGATTACGCTTGTATTAAGGTCACAAATCCATTATAAAAACACCAAAGTGTTGACAACTACTCACTTCAATCAGCAGCTTACACGGTCACAGCTCAGGAGGGGTGAAGGCATCGGCTACACCGTCACAGTGAAACCGCAGGCATTAAGATTGCATTTATCGCTCAAACACTATAAATAGAACACATAAATTTATGATTAAGCTCACAGCTGAAGACTCAGAATCCAGTAGCAACATCTGCTCTGTGTACGGGAGCCCTGTGCCACGGATCATCCTGTTTGCAGTTTAGACAGTTAAGAAACACATGTCCATCGAGTATTCAGCTCATTCTAACGAGGTTATAATGTACAAGCCACTAATTATGACTCTCTAAGACACATTAGCAACAGATTCCCCAGGTTAGATTGATTTAACTAACATAATGCTGAACCAAGATAAGAAAAAAGCAAAATGAGTTTCTTCCAAAAAACTTGGTGATTGGCTGAAATGAATAAAAGCAACCACTCAGTTTTTAATGTTTAATTTAGATTGTTTAATGTTAATTCCATGCTGTGTTTCAGTAAGAACAATACAGATTCCCTGTCTGTGGCTCCAGTCAGATATCCAGTAGTACAAATCAGCTCCAAGTTACACATAATGAAGCAAAACGAGAAAAGAAACGAAGGAAAAAGCAAAGAAAGTAAACCTCTGAACCTAAAGGAGCTTAAGTACAAAGTAGGGGAGAAGCAGCAGAAAAGAATATTTTTTAACTCATGCAAGCGCTGACAATCGTGATTTTTGGGCTGTCTGTCGAGGAGCAGGGGCCAAATTGAGACACAAGTGACAAAACTCCCAAGTTTTTTTGTGTTTTTTTTTTTTTTTTAAATGAATTAAAACCACCAGCTAGCTATACGTCAACCTTCAGAGATTCAGCATGTGTGCACAGTTACAGTATTTCAGCACAAAGTACAGTCCAAAGACAACTACGAAAACATGACAACAGAATCACTATGGTGTAAAAGTTAAGCACTTCTTTGCCCCACGTGGATATCGCGAATTTTGCCAACTTCCTCTGAAAAACTAAGTTAACAAAAAGGGCACTTTTAGTTTTTCAAATGGCCCATAAAAAGGTAAAATGATTCGCATGACATTTCACTAAAAACAGAGATAAAATAGCTCCCATAACTAAGTCAACATTATCAGTAATAAAAGTTAATTTCTGTAATTACATTAAGAAAAAATTCTCAATACATCCAGCAACTGATACAAATATTGAGGAAAAAGCAAAAAAAAACCAAAAAAAACAAAAATACAATAATGAAAACAAAGATAACATTTCAGAACCGCTTGTACCAGGACAAAACAAAAACAAAAACAAAAACAAACAAAACAATCCAGGGACTCTCTTTATCTTTGTCTTTCTAACATTGTATTTACTGTCTCAATTAAGTGGTATTTTCTTGAATGATGTAAGGGCTAATATAAAAATAAAAAAAGAAGAGAAAAATAAACTTGTTAGCTCCGTGGCCCTGCTGGGTCATGGAGCTGTGGAGGTGGAAGAAAGGAAAAGTAGGAGAGAGGAAGAGGAGGGTGACTCACAGAAAGGGAAGAAGGGTTGGAGGGGAGGGTGGGGTGAGGGTGGAAGGGAGGGAGGAGTATGAGGGGGAGGGTCTCAAGTTGTTGGCTGTTGGTGGCATAGTCTCACTGGGCCTCATCCTCAACATCTTGCAGTGCCTCTTTGTTCTGTTCTTCACCTGGTGGAGAGAAAACGTATCGTCAAAAACACATTTTTTTCCATCCTTGACGATGAGTCAGAGAAAAAGCTGAACCCCTCCCCCGAACAGTGACCGTGTCAAGTGACTGTACAAAGACTGACACTGGATATTAACAGTCTGTTCTCTGCCTTTCCAAAAACTAAATAAAAAGGCAAAAATATAACAAATCCTATAGTTAACAATACCATGACCTAAATACATTTGTTGGTGTTAGTTGCATTTTTTTTTTTTAAGTCCTGTTTGTGTTTTCCTACTGAAGCCAGTCCTGGATGCTATCAGAGTTTATGCTAACGTCAGTAGCTCTGTCCTGCTCCTGCTTGGATTTGGGTTCGTACGTACAACACCAGGACGAAGTAGCTCTACAGTCCAACACAATCACATACAAATTTAAAATTCCCCATTTCACCATCAGAATTTGATCCATTTAGTCCGATAACATTTGGAAAGTCTAGAAGATTAAATTATTTTACCCACGTTCAAATTAGCAGGCTCCACTGACAGAAACCTCTGGTGTGCATTCAAGCGGCCGGTGTGGGAAAGTCACGTGACGACATAGGATTAAAAACTGTATACCGTATTTTCACGACCAAAAGGCGCACCGTATGAAAAGGCGCAGTTTCATTTATGTGTGCCATTTCTGTATTTAACACACACATAGGGCGCACCTGACGATAGGGCGCACGTTTTATATACGTTTTATATACTCTACTACCATACGTATGTCCGCCTTACAACAACACACACGCATACAAGTGTGCGTATTTAAAAAATAGATCGGGAGCAACTAAGTTTGTTTGTGCTTTATTCAAGTATTAATTACAAAGTAATAACATTTTCGAATCATCACTCAATAATCAATAGGCGTCGGCATGGTAAAAACAAGCACATTACCGGTAACAGTCATTAATAAAATCCATCGAAGTCAAACTGTGGCGTAGCTCGCCCGGCGCTGCCTACCACTCTTCGTGAAGCTGTGGTCATGTATCGCTCCCACGCCGCTCGCAGCCTCACTTTGAACGGCCGGTCCCACTCCTTGTTATAGCTGCATTTACTTTTTTTTTTTTTTTACAAGTGCTTCCATCTTGTTCCTCCATGTCTCCTGCTGGCTGCTGCTGCATGCGACGCTGTTGTTGTTTTTGGCGCTGCCGTGCAGCGGGCGCGCGCACTCGCGTCTAGCTTGATTGACAGAGCCCACCCCGCCCGCCCCCTAATGACAGCTCAGCCTGTCCCGTCTCCCGAGTCCATACACACAGCTGTTTGCGCTGCGTAAACGCCAGGTTATAGCCTACCTACTGTGAGACTGCATTTAAAAAAATCAAGTGCCACTGTCAATAACAATGCGGGACATTATCTCAATTTCAAAATGCGGGACTGTCGCGCACAAAGCGGGGCATCTGGTCACCCTACATCGGCTGTGAGATGCGCTCGCATAGAGTCACAAATCAGAAGCGACGGTGATGTGAAGTCAAACTGTGGCGTAGCTCGCCCGGCGCTGCCTACCACTCTTCGTGAAGCTGTGTCCCACGCCGCTCGCAGCCTCACTTTGAACGGCCGGTTCACCTCCCGGAATAACAGCAAGCGTAGCGTTCATCTGCTTCACTTTCTGTTTCACATCGGCTGTGAGATGCGCTCGCATAGAGTCACAAATCAGAAGCGACGGTGATGTGTGGAAAAAACCTCCCGGTTTCCTTACATACACCTGCCTCAGCCACTCGGCAGTTTCTGTCCGTTAGCGTGGCAGCCAAGCACAACAGTAAACGAAGCCTTTTCGTTCCCCGTTGTGCGTATCGCTACAGTGCTGGTTCCCTTTTCTCCACCGTGTGACTCACCGGGATGTCGAAAGTTAGCGGCACCTCGTCCATGTTGGTGATGTGGCTCGGCTGGATGCGCTTTTCGGCGATGTGCTTCTGGCAGTAGGACCGGAAATTCGCCAGCTTTTCATAACAATCCGACGGACGCCGCTGCGCTACTGTAGTCCTGGTCCGGATGGAAAAATTGCACCGTTTCATAAAACGCCAGCACCAAGACGGACCTCCTTGGAAATGTTCAATTTTCATTTCCTCCGCTAGCGTTACTGCTCTGAGTCGGATGGTGACAGTCGAAACGCTCCTCCTGCTCGCTCTTTCCTCTAACTCCGGCCACCTCGCTTTATGTCCGCGGAAACTCAGCTGAGTCTTCTTCACCTGTCGGAGCTCGTTCTCCAGCTTCCTCCACTTGCGAACCATCGACTCGTTAATTTTATATTCTCTCGCGGCGGCTCGATTCCCATATTCCTCGGCGTAGCTGATAGCCTTCAGTTTAAACTGAGCTTCATAAGCGTGTCTCTTTGCCATTTTCAGAGTTGTTAAAACAACAATGTTCTGCATAAAGCACATACCTGTTCTTTTATACACAATCCACGCCCACACATCCCCCTCTCTACCACGTCCTACTCATGGTGGTCTCTTTTACGTCCGCCTTACAACAACAACAAAAACCACAACACACACATAGGGCGCACTGCACTATAGGGCGCGCCGCACATTTTGAAAAAAATCTAAGACGTTTATATGCGCCTTATAGTCGTGAAAATACGGTACTTATCTGGTGGCGACGGCCTTAATCAGCGTTTTGTGAAGAGCCTGAATGTAACATACATTGATTTACATGTAAAGCTCCACAGACGGGCTTAACACGTGAATGTTAGAAATGAAAAGAACCCAAAATAAAATTAATTTGCCGTCATTTGTTTTTAAAAAATTTTGCTGACTTTTACTGTTTATTTTGACTGGTAAACAGCATCATCTTGCTTCAGAAGGAAACAACTTCTAGATGCGTGGGAACATAAAATCCAAGTGAATTTCAGTTTAAACTGATCTGCTTTCCTTTTTTTAATAGTCTAAACTTATTTCAGTCAAAATCTGATGGACTCCACATACAGACTGCAGCAATTTCCTGTATACTGAACCCAAGCTTAACTTTCCTCCAGTGTCTGGTGTGGGTGAAACGTGGAATCAAATGCAAATTTCAAACTGACACAAAGTGGAAAAAAAAGTGAGGAGTGTTTGAAATGTATCGAGGCAGCTAAGCTTTTACACAACACATGCAGATACATCCGGCTTCCTCCATGGAGAAGGTCAAATGTTTTATTACTTTAAACTTAATCTATCGGGTATTTCTTTACTTCGTTTTAACCCAGGGTCACATGGGTTTGGTTGACTTAATGCGGTGTGGGCAAGCAGTCTAACATGCCAATAACATCTGAACCTCTGCTCCTTGGTGGACGGACAAGTTTAACAGGCAACTAAGTGAATGATCACACTCAAGACAAACATAAGTCAGGCTCAGCTTAACTATCTAAACTCAAGAAACCCTGTTTTCAAGATGGGAAGATGAAAGATTCCCATCTGTCAATAGTTAATAAAAGACCCAATGAGCGAGTGACAAAGCAACAGGTGAGTGGACTGAATCATTAGCCTAAACTGTGAGGGAGTTAGCGTTGTGAGGAGAACAAGGCAGCCACACACACTGCAAGGCTTGGGTGAGCAACACTTACAAAGTACAGTTAACATGGGAAATGAACAGTCAGGTTTGTTTCCTTTAGGACTCTACAGCAGAGGGAATGAGAAAAAGACAAGAGAGATGATGAGAAATAAAGGTGCTGCTGGACGCTCTGCAACAGAACTGCTGGAATGAATGAAGGAAGAAGGAAAAGGAATCAAACAGGGCTGAACGATTTATGCTTTCTATGTAGAAACTGGTATTTGAAAAAGTTTTTATATTTTTTAATAATTAACAGAATCTCAACAGACAGCGGCTGTTGATCTTGGCGGCTATAAAAAAAAAAGACAACCGTTGCTGGGAAACATGAAGCTGTAGCCAATCAACAAAGTTAGTGGTAAAACAACAACAGAACTATTGGCTGTCTGGTTATTAGGTGCTCATGATGCTGCAGCACTGGATCATTTAGTCTGAAAAATGATGAGTTGACATTATAGCAAGAAACCTGGAGGCCTACATAAGTCCTTGAGTCTGCAAATGGGTCTTGATTTACTAGCAGTTTGTCTTTATTACCTCAACTGGCCAACGGCTGGCAGTAAATTAATAACATGGGAGGACAACAAACGACTGCACTTTTAATCTTGCGGTTTATTCTACCTGTACTTTGGATTGAAATAACATTTAAATCCCAATAATGGTCAGAAAATTTCTCAAATCGTTCAGCCCCAGAATAAAATGCTGTAAAGTAGGAAAGCAGATGATATTAGAGGGTCGATTAGCTCGATATAGATTTAGCTCAGCCTCGTGTACACCAGTTAAGACAGGAATTTGACAACAGACTAACTCTGTACTTGGACATGCACACAGTGAGCAGCATGATCCAGGTTCTGAAAGATTAAATGGATGTGAGTGTATTCATCAAGCATATTGGCTCAGCTTTAATCGAACATCTAAGATCAGAGAAATCGCATTAGCCTTCATTTGGATTCTAGAGAAGTTGAACACTAAGTGAGCGTTTCTTCTCACAACCTCAGCAGGAGCGGCTTTAAACTCATTTATCTTGGCGAGAGGAAAGGATGGTACACAGAGTAGACTGGGACTATGTTGACTCTTAACCAACTCTGCTAATTTTACTAGGGTCTAGTACTCAAAGCAGTGTTAACAGCCTGTTGAGAAACAGCCTGTGCAAACAGCTGCAGCAGAAGTCAAATGGACTCAGTGTTTTGATAAACATGATTTTGATTTCCTTTTTAGATGATTGCTGCCTGTATTTTACAGATCCGATTCCAACTTGCTTCCTCGTCAGCTGAGCTTTAGTGTTCTAACTCAATCTAAAGTAATGAAATCTGATAATGCAGAGTCAGGGAAAAAATGCTATTAGTGCTGTCTTGTATTTACATGTCACACTCACACATTTAATGCGGTTTTATTTAGATCTTGGACTGATATATGTAAATATACATCATTGGCCGTAAAACAACATTTGAGGTCACTAATCGGAAATGTTTGGCTGTACTCTGATGACACGGCAGATGTCATGTTCATAAAAAGTTCAGGCTTCATAAATGTCTTCTGTCATCATCCTCAAACTTTCAGCTGTCTCAATGCAAAGGTTTGCTGCCCTCTATACGAGAAGATAGGAATGTATTAAATCGTGTGCACAAATTTGTTTTTTTCCTCTTCTCCGTGACACTCCCTGACATGTACATCTTCCATCGGGTTGGGGATCGTTAGGATTTTATTGATACTACTACTCTTATGGATACTCCTTATCCTTCTGGTTCTTTATAAATACTCACCGGTTCATTTTCTTTTTTTAGTATTATTTAAAAAAAGAATACATTCAGAAGAGGATTAGAATTGATTTATAATTATAATATAATGTTAATAATAACACTATTACACCTAGAGCAGCAACAGTAATGGAGACTCACTGGAGACAAATGTGAAATGTCAATAAAATAAATATTAAATGCTAACGAAATACTGAGTGAAGTCTAGAAAGACTGACGAACATAGAAGTCTGTCATTATCACTATCAGTCATTCCTCCTGTCCTCTGTCCTCCTCCCTCTACTGCTGATGTGATTCACTGCCTGCTGGTAGAGAGAGGAGGGGTGTGGGTGTGTGTGTGTGTGTGTGTAGGATCTCAGCCCCACCCTCGGTCAAACACCAACACAGAGAGCAGAGGAGAGAACAGAAAGGAGAGACTGCAGCGCGGCCGATCTCACTTGGCCAATGACTGAATCAACAGAACAACCATTAAGATGCTCACAGAACGAACATGTTATAAATTCAATTCAATATCAAAGATTCGACGTTGGTGAGAAGAGATGAGTGAGGGGTGAGTTAGTTCATCAGTGTCCTGGAAGACGTTGTTCCTCAGAGACAAATAGGTAGATACACTGCCAGTTTATAAATTCAGTGCCTTTTAACAACATTAATATTACGCGTCATGTGACTCTTACCCTCTCCCTGCATATCTGAAGTCCATAGTGTCAGGTTGTCACGTAACAACTGCATGATAAGTGTGGAGTCCTTGTAGCTTTCTTCACTCAGTGTGTCCAGTTCTGCGATGGCGTCATCGAATGCAGCCTTTGCCAACCTGAGGACACACATTCAGCAGTTCATCATATACTGTGCACATTGTTAACATTTATAATAAAGTCATGAAGTGGCCAAGTCAGATTCTAGTCCTCAATCCAAACTAGAATATGTGGCCGGCTGCTCGATCACCATTACGATGCAACCTGATTGAGTTTTAGCAACGTTTTAAAGAAGAATGGATAAAAATAAAGCTGATACAGACCTGATCACATGACTCAACACTGTAAAGGTGCCACTACTGAAGACTTAGTTACTTACATCAATCAATGTGTTTGTTTTCATATGTACATTTAGTTAATAGATCCAGTGTGATTTAATGCTGTTAATCAATAAAACATAAATCAAAAAAGGTCAGAGAGTGAATAGTTTTAAATACTTTAAACTGGAAGGTTACAGAAGAACAACATCAACATGCCGCGCTAGTCAACAATGGCCATCTGCTATCTGGCATAGCAACCTGGGATTAATGAAGGCTGACTGAAACCTGGATTCTTTATAGTCTCTGACACGTTGGACCAACCTGTCTGGTGAACTTAAGCTCCCAAATCTGTAGCATTGTTTAAATCTCCAAACACTTATTACATTTTGGTTGCTATGCTGTTTTACTGCTCTTTCATATATTTATATTTTGTAATTTTTTTTCCCTTTTGTGTCTCTCAACTGATTATTTTTGCTTTAAAAACAACTGAAACCTTTGAAGATCAACTAATTGATGAAGCGGCTGAGAAACGCACCTCTACTTATGATTTCTTGACAGACCTTTCTAAACCTGTTGTGGTGGCATTTTGGATGGTGCTATGTAAATAACAGCAGATGATTCAGCTTTACCGTTGTTGGTGAAAGTCAACACATATGCTAGACAAATTATATCACACAAACAGTAACCTGCAAGCGCGGTCAGGTGAGTTGAGAATCTCGTAGTAGAAGACGGAGAAGTTGAGGGCGAGGCCGAGGCGAATGGGGTGTGTTGGCGGCAGCTCTGACATGGCTAGATCAGTAGCAGTTTTGTAGGCTACCAGGCTGTTCTCTGCTGCCTCCTTTCTGTCGTTGCCGGTGGCAAACTCTGCCAGGTACCTGTGGTAGTCTCCCTTCCTGGAAATGGGAAAAAAGAAACAATATTGACTTTCACAAAACGTCTTTTCGGATGAAAGTCTGTACTGTATGATGATGAAATCACAAGGAAACCTTTACGCTTGAAAGCTCTTACATTTTGTTGTAGAAGACCTTTGACTCTCCCATGACAGCAGAAGGGAGTAGGTGCCTCTCCAGTGCCTCCAGGATGTCTCCACAGATCGACTTCAACTCCTGCTCAACCTGCCACAAAAGAAACACACAAAGATGATTATTCAATGAGCAAAAACATTTGGATCATTTGCCACTGAAACCCTTCAACAAAGTGCAAATGATACGTTCTGCTTGGGTGCAACCTTCTATGTGACTCTGGCCATCTCTAGACTGTCCACGTGCAGCCAAAAATGTATTCGCTACAAACTACAAGCTGACAACATCCTTTTATTATGCTGCAGTCTCAATATTTGATATTAACTCATCAAATGTAGGTGTTGAATGCTCACTAGGTGCTGTAATGGTGATAGAAGAAATGTGTCCCCCAAGGGAGTCTGTCAATGCAGGATTACACATCTCTGAATCCTATTAGATCATTGACTGCGGCCCAACTGCCTCTCCCATATCTCTGACACACTCTGGCCTCTCCCAGAATAATAGCTCACTCTTATTTCCCTTCATAAAAGCAAGACTGAGTGCACAACTTGCCAACTATGACTCAGATGCAGTCTGTCCAGTAGCTACTCATATTGTGTATTATTAATATTAAAAGTGGTCTCACATTAGCACATTCTGAGATGCTTTGAAATGAGAACGATTTGGGACAATGATACATGTTGACACCGTGCAGGTGCTCTTCTCAGACGAGGTCTACGTACATGTTCTCTACTCGTTTATGGAAACTGCATCGTGAGATTTACCGTTTGCCTGTATTCCCGGATCATTTTCAGCTTCTCCTCTCCGCCCTTGTTCTCTTCCCTCTGTTCGATACTGCTGATTATCCTCCAGGAAGCTCTCCGAGCTCCAATCACATTCTTGTAGGCCACTGATAGTAGGTTCCTCTCCTCCACTGTGAGCTCCACGTCCATGCCTGCCACATTCTTCATAGACTCCACCATCTCTGTTGAGCAGACACATAACACTCCCGTGAGCACTTGACATTCTGTTTGCATTGTTTTATTTAGAAGATAATGTTTCTCGGCAACCTTGCATCCTGAGACAGGCCCGACAGAAAATTAAATGAGCCTCACATGGACCCACGGGGTTGTCGGATGGGTAAAAACATTAAGGATGAGGAGTACTGGTGTTGCTGTGGTGCTCAGGAGGTAATAATTTACAGTTTAACCGTGACTTGCCAGACCTGGACCTATCCCCTGGAACCAATCCAGCAAACACGCATACATAAACCAATCACTTACATCACTGATATGTTTCTCATACTAATATGCTGAAATTAAAAGATGTAAAAAGAATAAACGTGTGGATTATTTGATAAAAGGGGCTAGTATAATTCAGGGAGTATTTGATTTAGCTGCCACAGCCCTTTATAAAGCCATCCTGTGACATGTTAACATTTGATCACCTAATGCAGAACAACTATATGAATTGGACTACATTCCGGTAAGCTTGGCATTTGAGCCAGTAAACCTTAAATCTGTAAATACACTCGTGAATGAGTCATGGCACATTCACATAACGTTACCGGGCAACGTAAGACCGTAGCTTCAGACAGCCGTCTAAAAACAGCCTCTCTAAGGCCTGTAATGGTATGACAGTCTGACAGGGGTGTACCAGAGAGAAGAGGGAGTCATTTTCACCCAATCGATCCGTACAGCCTGCTTGCAGGGGGAACACCCCACCAAATGAACAGCTGCCCTCACACTCACTCACTGCCCTTTGCTAACGTTAAAGTTGGTTAAGTACGTTAATACGGTTACAACGGACGTCATGCGACACTGAGTGCGTATAGTAGCCGTTCAGTTCAGTAGCTAAAGCGTTAAGATACGGAGCTAGCATGGTGCAGGGGAGGCAACTCCTGACAGCTCACGCTCCGCTAATCCGCCATTTTGTTTTAGCCCCCTTCGCTAATGTTAGCTACTGTCAGTCACATCCGAACAATTCCCCCTAAAACACAAGGGCCGTGCTGGCATTGGCTAGTAATTTAATAATACGTAGTTATATTCCAACATGGAGCCGTGTGAGTGAATAGTTAGAAAGAGGGCGGTCGTATGTTAGCTCTGTGGTTAGCCGCGGCTAACACTAAGCTACCTCGTAAAGCGGAGCTGCGTTAACATTAGCTAGAAGAAGGAGAAACACGTCCCGCTCCGAGCCGGCCCTCATACTGCCGCTTACCGTCATATCGCTCAGCCTGCTCGGCGAGTTTGGCCTGATAAACTAGGTCCTCTCGCTCTCCCATTGTGTGTCGAGATGCGGGTAGAGTAGCGAACTTAATCAAAGTGACTAATCTTTAGTGGGAAAAAACACGGTGGTGGTGTGTGTGCCAGGTCTGTCGGCGGTTCCTAGAAACCAACTGGGTCGATGATGATGATGATGATGAAGATGAAGAGTGGTGTTCCGCCCCGCCGGCAGCGCTGCGTTGAGCTCGTCTCATCCGGGTACTGCGCACACGCACATAAATCACGCAGCTCTCACTGCTGTCCAGTCAGTGGACAGTGCAGCCGATTCCTGTACGTCCTTTAAAGAGGTGGGGACGGTTGCAACACTTCTTTCTATTCTACTCAATTAAACTAAGACTGTTTACAGTAAACCACCACAATTTTAACAGATTGAATTATTTATATATGTCACCTTAATACTCACGTTCTTTAAAATGTGTCTACATATGATGTTGCAACTGTCCCTTGGTATGAGGTCAACATACTGTACATTAAATGCATTGTAATCATGAACTTTTTTCAGATTTATATATATATATATATATATATATTACGGGTTTTGTTTGGTGAAGAGAAGGCCTTCCCTATAGAAATATAACCACCTCAGTGTTACATGTAACAATGGACAGTTATAGGAGTATTTTTGATTGTTTTATAACACAAGGGAGAAAAATAATGCATCTTTAAAACCCCATTAATACTTTTCATTTTATTATATCATCAGCTGTTTCTGATGCCAGTTTATAGTGTTTTATTGCAGCAGCAGTATATATCTTTTCCAGATGAATTCAGGTTATTGTTGTCTAGACAAAGACACGCGTGACGTTGCCATGTTCTACATCTACAACATTAACATTTTAGGTTGAGTGTCATTCTTCACTGGCACTAACATAATGCTATTCACCTTCATTAATAAAGTGCCATATGATGTTTAAGGGGTGGATATTTGAATTCTTAGCACATCTGAGAAAATATGTTATATGATTTGGCTGATTAGACCTTATCATACAGTATAATCTCAAAAGTAGTGTATTGTTATGTCAGAATGAATCGCCACACTATTCTATTGCAAAAATATATAATAACACACTACCTTACATCTACTTTTTGGGTGCACTTGAATTAGTAAATGATAATTTACCATATTTGACTTAATTAACCATATAGAGCTCTACTATTGAAACATATAAGACACCATTAATGTGGCTTTTGTTCTGTACTGGAAACAGAACTGTTATTTTTAGAGCAGTTTTCTTGCTATCTGCACTGTAAGTATTACACGTTATAGAGTACACAGTAACTTCAGCAGGCTAAAGGACATACTGTTATAACTACTTTGGATATATTTCTACTGTACACTGAGATTACACAACTTAATACAGTGTTACTAAAAATATCTCATGGTCATATGAATGGCAAAATCTGTAGCTAGGCAACTACCACGTGCAGCATGAATGAAACATAGGTTTGTACAGTTAAGACAGCCAGCATCAATATATATATATATATATATGAAAATATAAAAAAATACATGTTAGTGCCAGAAATTGAGATGCCTAGTAAGAGCTTGTCTGACTCAGCAGCACACAGATTTATAAGCATACAAAAAGGCCAACACACAATGAACAAATCATTTGTCATGGGTTTGACTTTATTTACTAGTATATTAACACATTACATGCTACAGAAAATAAAAAGGTAATTTCAATTGTCTTGAAAGAATATAGTGTTATAATAAAATGGCACATTTTGATATTAACATAATTCCCATTGGCATTTTGACACCCAATCCTGGAATGACTCCATGCAGGGCTACTAAAAAAATACTTCTCGGTTTCATTGGCAACACAATTCATAAGATAATGATTTATGTAGCTAAGCACCTATAGTGCAGTGTAAGTGTCAAAGAAGCTTCATTTGATCATAACTACACTGATAAAAAATGGACAGTGTCGAAAGCTGGCATTAAACACAAATGTTACTTTTGTAGACTCGATTTTTCCAATAAGTCAGCCAAATAACTTTAAATGAATTCATCTTTTAACATGGGCTTGGAATATGGCCAAAGAACAAAATGTGAAAGCAGGACAGAGCTCATCAGGCAAAGCTGGGTCGAGCAAGGTCATGGAGAGCAAAGATCACTGAAGAAAAAGAAAATAAAAAAGGAGCACATGTATCAATGAAAACACAGTGTAAAAACAGTAAGTGCATTCTGTTAAAAATCAAATTCCATCTCCTTTAATCTCATAAGCACTGGCAGAGTAGCTTTCCAGAAGGACCCCATCTTTCTGAATGTTATAGTGCCACCTAAAGGTGACACGGTGTGTTGGCCAGAAATACTGTAGCATGACATCTGAGATGAACCCTTCGCTTGGAAGAGACAGCGAGTTCTCACAGATCATATTCACAGGTTCACTCTGAACTACACACCCAGCCTTCTTCAATCCAATCCAGTCTGCTTTATGATACATGAGGGTGATGATTGTCAGGTGACCAGCAAGTGGATTGATTCATTATCAACAGAAAACAACCTTTTAGGGGGTGGTGGGAGGGGGCAATCTGGACTATGTCATAATTTGCTGTTCTATTCGACCGATCTCTTGGCAATACAGAAATGGCAGAGAGTAGACATACGAGACAGTAGAAGAAACAGTCCGTGTTGGTTTGTGCATCATAAGTGGACAAAGCTTTAAATAAAATAACGGCAGAGGATTAAGTGAGGAAGCACAAAGGAAACACAGGCTGATAAACCGAAGGATTAAAAGAACAAAACGGGTGCAAGGCGGCAGCAAACCTATTAAAAAGTTAAAAACAGAGGGCGGGTACCAAATGATACCGCTTTCTTTTTTCTGGGACATGTTTGACAAGAACACAAGTAGAGATCCATTTAGCTACGGTGAGCTAAATGGCGAGCACTAACATGAGAAGACGGTACTAACTAACAGCCTACATTCACTCTGTGCAACTTCATTCATGAACATCAGACGCAGAATGAGAACACGTGGCCTCGCCAGGGCCGGGGGCGTCGACAGATGTGCTTCCCCTGAAGTTAGTTTATCAATTTTACACCAACGATCCATCGCTTGTTGCCAACAGGCAGCAGTAAAAAGTGTACACAGAAACTCTCCCGCAGTCAAAAATCAGCTACAAAGATAACAAAAAAAAAACAAAAAACAATATTTTAGCATGTAATGATAATCACATAATACATCGTTTCATAACAATACGTTCTTTTTTTTTCCTTACAAAAGACTACATGGTGGTACTTGGTCATAGGTGATGGGTGGATGTGGCTGAGGTGAGAGGTGTGGACAGGCTGAATGTAGTGTTGTCTTCATCTCCACCTCAACATGAGTTTCCCAGGTTCACTGCTCTACGGGCATCGCTCGTAGCTGCTGGTCTCGACTCAGTTTTGTTTTCTCCATTTGATATTTGGTGTGTGGGGGGGTAGGGTGGGGGTGGGGTGGGGGTTGGACTGCTCTCTAGAACTGTACACTTCCAGATGACTAAGCTGTCTCTCTCTCTGAGATGTTCCTCAGTTAATTCCCAGCTGTAGTTCATCATCGAGTCTTTTTTTTTTTATGTGCTGGCTCATGGGTTACCCCAAAACAATGCTGCATTCATGTCCTATAAGTAAAATGGTAGATGCAAACCTTCAAACCAGAAAATATTTTTCACCTCAGCTTTTAAGGTGGTAAACATGCCAGAGAGAATATTGTTCAATCCTGTGCTCATGATGTAAATATTGCCTACATATGCCTTCAATAACCTTCAGGAATTAATAACTCAGGACACTCAAGTCTACCCACAATTAAAACATTACCGCCAAGGAGATGCCAGTTTGGAAAACTCGCCATTGCAAGTTGCATCTAATTTCTTGAACATGCATGCACTGAGAGTGTGAGACTCGAGCGGGTTGGTTTTAAGACAAAAACGTTTGCAAAAACTTTAATAACGGCATCCTAACAAGAAAAAAGGAGACAAACATATAAACATCAATGTTACTTTTCAACTTCTGACGTGAATGCAGCATAAATGATCCTACAGTGCTGTAACCGTGGTGACAGATGAAGACGGGGATGAAAAATGAAACGCCACTGAGCGGTTATCTACTGGCTCCAACACAGGAAGAGGAAGTGGTTGGACTGTCCGGCGAGGAGTCTCCTGAGGACTGATAACGTGTCCACGGCGGGGACGTGACGAGGGAAGATCTGAAGGGTGTTGCCAAATCCACGGAACAGGGGATCCAATTAATCTTCCATATGGGATCCATTTTTGAAGGTCAGTCCAAGCAGGTGATGGAGGAGGCGGCGGGGAGTTAAGGTTATTCAGAGGGGTAGAACTGGAGGGGGTGTGCATTACAAGGTCCAACGAGGGCCTGTTTATTTGTTCTCAGTGATTCTCTGAAACTGTACTTGGTGCAGGTGAGAGCTGGAGCAGACGTGAGGGAGGAGGGGGTGACAACGTGGAACAGGAAGGAAGGAAAGGAGGGAAGGGGGGGGAGGGATGACGAAGGGTCTAATAGTAGTGTCCATTTTGCGCCTGGCTGTCCGCTCTCAGCTGAGTTCGTCCTCGGCGTTGTGCTGGTCCAGCAGTTTGACGTGTGTGAAGGGAAAGTGGCCACGTTTGCCTTTACATTCGCCCTCCCACTGGCCGTTGACGTTTATTTTGGTCACCATCACCATATCGCCCACCTGGGGAGAGGGAGGGAGGGAGGGAGGGAGGAGAATAGAGAGATGGTGTGAGCAGCAAGTAGTGATTATTTGACAGACACAATAACAAGACGTACTGCTATCATTTAAAAAGAACGTTCTTTAAAAAAAAAACACATTTAAATGTAGGAAATCCTTCATGCTGCGCGCATGTATCGTGACAGTTGACGGGAGGGAGAGGAGTGGCTGTGTCATTGAAGCTGAGCAAACAAGGACTAACCGACGGTTCCAAAGTTCACGTGTGTGTAGGCGCTCCAGGCTCTGACTCCTCCATGGCTCATAGTCTGATAACCTTTCTCCAAGACCTTTCGTTATGTACAAGACATGTCTCAATCACCATTTTAGTCCCTGAAGTGAGACGCTCAATAATGTGCACCTTCACAGCATCAAGTCCACCTACATCAGACTAGTCAAGCAATTTAAGATATGTTTGACAGCTGAGTATCTCTGCTATGCTTTGCTGTAGTGTAGTATTTAGTAAATACAAGTCAGGGTTAACAAGTCTGTCTTAAAACAAGGCTTATCTGAATCTAATTTCCTGTTGAGTCGCAGTGGAAGGAGACTGAAGAAGAAGAAGAAAAACCGGGATATAGTAAATATTTCAGTCAAAGGATAAACATGTTAGGGTCAAGGATAGATAGACTTTGAAATGGCTTATCTACAACTGGAAGAGATTCTAACAAGGCTTTTAAAAAAAGACATTGAACAAGTCTAATGGTTTGTAAAGTAATATAGGATTCTCAAAAAAAGTATCCTTTAAAAAGATGTTTTTAGGAGTATATGTAGAATCTATAGAAATATATATAATGTGTATATGTTCAACCAACAGTACAGAGATATTTAGTTTACTAAGACAGAAAAGCAGCAAGTCCTCGCATTGGAGGCTGAGACAGATCATGTTTTTGCATTTCTGTTTGAAAATTAACTTTGATTAGTGGATTAATTAGTTCAGCTCTAATGATATGTGAACAGTGACACTGATGCAGTGCGACAGTATAAACTGAGAGCGAGTGTGCTTACATGCTTCGCTGTTGCTTGTGGATATCATTAATTCAGACCGCTGGCTGCTGTTACAGTGTTTTGTGGGTCATTCGCTTCCGACACTGTTGCATTAGGAAACAGTTCCAGTGTTTTTACAGCTCAAAACGTGGTGCGTTTCACAGACGGCTTACCTGGAGTACGATGGTGTTATGATTAGAAATGGATGGGGCTTTATTACAGCATGTAGTGATGCGTTTCTGTGTCGTCCATGAGGATCCGATCAGGACATCCCTCAGACTTACATGTGTATATACTTCATATAGAAGTGCTGACATTTCATAATCCACGGCCCTTTGACACATACAGCCATCTGTAAATGTACTGGATTGCATAATGCAACATTGTACGGTGTGGTATACAGAGGTTAGAGCCACAGTAATGGCCTCTTTAACACTGTTTCGACAAAAACAAACACTATTATATTATTTATAGTATAATATTGAAGTGCACTGATTAAGAATGTATGTGTTTATGTTATGTCCACTGCCTTTATCTCCAACTATAAGCATGCCCATAAAGCTTCACAGTAAGCGGCTCAAGATAGTCTGTAACCTTGCCACAACTTTATGATGCTGAAAGTTTGTATGTGTCTGACAGAATGAAATAAAATAAGCGTCATGTACCTGAAAAAAATTACCAAGACACAGTGTGAAGCCCAGAGGATTCCAGAGAATGAGACAAGGAAACGTGAGCTAATTATTAACCGTCCAGTGCCGCCTTGCTGAGTCACACTACTGGCCTGGTAGAGTGGGGGAAAACAAGCCGCTTCACACAGGTCACTGCTAGATAGGAGTGGTAGAAATCATATTTTAAGTGAGCAAATTCTATCTAGTTAACAAATGAGCTGGACAAAGACGAACTGACCAGCAGCTGCAGATTTTGAAATCAAAGAATAGATCTGTATTGGTGGCTCTATAAACAGTGGTGTCCAGCACAGACAGAGCCTGTCACTGAGTCCTGCTCAGGCTCAGCCTCAGCCGGACTCCTGGCTTCACAGAGACCAGAGGAAATGGTCCTGTTCCCAAACACAAACTATTTCCTTCCCCCAACGACCTGCTCCGTGGGAGCCCTGCTCCAGCTTCCGGACAGTTTAAAACAGCCCAGCCAACAGCGAACAGGGACGACAGCTTAAAGGCAGTTTACATATTTGGGTACAGTCTCATCTTTACAATCAAGTTAAAAGCAGTGGGAAACATTAACAACCCCTGACACGACTACAACACTAGTCCAGAAAGATGGCGAGTTAATAAACATTATGGACACTTTATGCAGACCAATCTGTAACAACTGATCTCTGCAGACGAGATATTGAATGAGCAGATTAACAAGGCTGAGCACTTTCTGACCTTGATTCAACCTGCTCAACTAATACTGAGGAAGAAATAATCAAAAGCACAATGGGAAAGTGAAAGAATGCAATCTCAGTGTTGATAAGTTTTAAGGGCCGGCCCTACATCCTTCTTTGTCTTTTCTTCCCACAAGCGCACGTTGAAAAAGAGAACAAGCGTGGAGTGCAACTGGAGTCAAGAAAAAATAAAAGATTTTAGAAAACACCACACAAATTCATAGTTACCTCTAAGGCCAGGGCAGTCTTGTCGTAGGCGTTGGGCACCCTCTTCTGTATGGCCCTGGCATAGACAGGTCCATTCTGGAGGTTTGGGAGGGGGGTGGGCTGGGCGTACTGGCTAGGGTCTCCCAGCAGCGGAGCACCGGACTGAGCTGCAGAGCCATCAGAGTTCCCTAACGCTCCCATCCCACCGGGTGGCCCCCCAGGTACGCCGGCCCCTGCCACCGAGCTCGGAGACGCCGGTCGGTACTTCTCCACGTACGGCACTGGGATCATCCCCGCTCGGCCTTCAGAGTTCTGAGCGTTCCACCACTGCTCCTCTGGCTTCTCCAGAACCCGGAGAATATCACCCTTCCTAAACGGGAGATCCTCCTCATCGTTGCCGGGGAAATCGAAAAGTGCTCGGACGTACTCGTCCTCCAGGCGGGGTGGAGGGCCTCCGCCGGGGCCGACGCTGATAAAGGAGGTGTGTTTGGACTTGTTGATGGGTTCTATTAAGGTGGTGGTGTCCAAGTAGTGGATCTTATAGAACTCTAGCAGAGCAGGGAGAGCGTCAAACTCCTGGTCACCGATACGGAACCTCGGAGGGGCAAAACCTGGTCAAAATAAGAGAGGATGATGGAAGAGGAGTCTGAGAAACAATCCAAAACACTACCTGCTCCACTTTATTCCAATATGGGAGGTTTGAACCCTTCCTATTTATGTAACCAAGTGTGATGGCGGTGATTTCCAGAATGAGCAGGAAGGATTTGTGTTTCCTTATTTTGCATGTCTTTCCCCTTTTCATATGCTTTTCTTCTTTCCAGTAAAACCTCTACAGCGTGTTTCTATAGAAAGGTGTGATGAAATACATACAGATATTCTACTGTATTTCCTACAGAGGAAAACAACGTCTGGTCAAAGTCTATTAAAACCTGGCAGTATGACAGACATCTGAACATTTACAGCTCTTTTTAGGGTCAGCTGGTTAAGTTGGCTCATCTGAGTGGTGCACCGGGCCAGAGCTTACATGAATACAGCCTATTTAAAACACTCACGCCGCCCACTACAGTGTATTTTAGTGACAGAAGTGTGTAGGAATAACATGCGCATCATTGCTAAAGCGATGCATGGAGTAATGTCTGTTTGTGCATTGATAAACACTGTGAAACCATGACTGATGTATGTTTGTCTTTCAGTAAGCATTACACTGACATGTTTTGAAGTCTGGCCTGCTGTATTTTCCATATAACAGAGTGGTAAAGCCACTATTGCGCATCTCCTTTGGTGCAAGTCATGCAAGAATGGTCACATCAGCATCTCAAAAACGCCGACCCCCCCACCCCCCCCCCCCCCCCCCATATCCATCTCCTCATGTTATCTTACCTGGACCGGATTGTCGGTTGTTGCTGATGCTGTTAATTATGTAATGCGAGACTTTGGAGTTCTCCGACACCGACAGCACGTAGTCGCCGGGGCTGGTGATGGAGTCCCGGACCAGAAACACACCATGCCGCTGTCCCTGCAACAGAGACACAGCCTCCTGCCTGCTCAACCGACCCCAGAACCAGCTGCTGCGGTCCTCCGCGTCAAAATTTCCGGCCATGATAACCACTCCAAAGCCGAGGCTTCACCGGGCCTTCCCTTCTCTCCCTCCCGTGATCCAAACGCAAAGCCTTCAACTCATACAAAAACTTTAGCGCCTAGAGCACGTTTAGTAAACAGGCGACAGCGCAGCTGGCAGTCTGGGCATCAACTCGCCGACACAGAAGCCCAACCACGAAATGAAAAGGACTCTTATTTGTTTTACGACCTCAATTCAGGTCTATTCTTTGAAATATAATACGTTTGGGAGACGGAATTCCAGCTAAAATCCAGTGACCAATGACAACTAACTTCAAAAACTGAAATGGCGGATACGGGAAAACAAAAAAAAAGACCTCACTCAGCGGATGTGACGTAGTAGTTATGGCGCTCAGACTCATGCTAGCGTCGAGCTAACGCTAAAACAGCAAAATAAAACTTCCGCTCGGAGCGACATAATTTAATGTTACCAATCATATCGGGTTATAATTTTCAAAAAAAGGTCGAGATATAACATTCACATTGGGTGTATCGATGTAATATGTTGATGACGACTATTTATATACATTATATGGAAAACATGAGTTTTTTCGCTTTTCCTGTTTCCGTTAACTCGGTTTAACTTGACGACTCTTTTGATCATTATTGTGGGTTATTGTGAAACCAAACTTGCCTCATTATTGCGCCAGATGAGCAGGAATGCTGTAATTACACTGCGGAAACACCCGCACTTAGCGTCTTGCTCCCACAAACATTAGATATATTTAACCTAGTAAATAACAGGGCGGTTGCAATTCATACATTTGGCCACTAGATGTCAGCCATATATCATAAACAATTTGTCATACCCGGATAGATAGCTCCACATGTATTATTATTATATAAAACATTTTTATTATTTAAAAAAAAATAATCTAACATCTGCAATCCAAATATTTGCTGTGGATAACAGCTCTCAAGTAATTATGATATTCAAACAAATGGGAAAATGAAGTACAGCAGAACAGGATTATCATAGAATTTATTGGTAAGATTCATGGCATAACAATTTCACCTGTAAATGTAAATCTTCTCACCTTGATAACGGTGGCATGAAAATTAAAGATCCACGGGAGCTTTGGGAAAAAGGAAAGATGCTGTATAGAGAATAACACAGAAGTATACGGCAGATTGAGAAATACATATAGAAGAAAGACTCACACAGAGAGAATACATCCATGGCTACAGACCCCTTTAGATTCACATGACCATGTTAAAGCATTCATAGCCACCACAGTTATCTCACAGCTTACAATAACACATTCAAGGACTAGTTATTCTGCCTGTGATGACGAGATACCCGGAGAGAAAATCACCAAACAATTAAGACATGTGGCTACGCTTTGAATTAGATTATTAACACAGGACTGCAGTGGAGAAAGTACAGCTGAGTGATATGCACGTTTTGGTCAATATTGAAAACAATATGTGAATCTTAGGGTAATAAAACAAAACTTGAAACTCAGGATGATGTTTGACATATCAGTCTACTCTGGTTAACATCTGTTGCTGACCTCTGACCTCAACATAAAAGCATACAAGTGCATTTCTGCAGCACATTATTTTATATATATATATATATATGTTCACACAACTCCACTGTCCACCGCTCTCCGTCTGTCTCTGCAGTCAGACGGAGTCCTCTTACCAGCAGCGAGCAGAAAACCACAGTAAACCTGAGAATATGAGTCTTGAAGCATTCACACGAGTCATTAGAGCTAAAGTCGCATGCAGTGAGTCAGTTTGACCGCAGGAATAGAGTCCGAACCACTGACAACGCTGTATAAAGCCAGTTATTCCACATCAAGCAGTAGATGATGGCACACTAAAATACATCACAATCTGAACTCCTTTTATAGAGATCAATATTTGGGTTGCATGACATTGACTTCCCTTCACACAGTGGCTTCGATTGCTGAACATCACTGTGGTTTTCAAGGAGAATCTTCCTCTATCTCATATTAACTGTCTTTCAGTGCCGCTGAGCTGCCCGCAACTTTAAAGTAGAGCATCGAAACCCGTCTGTCTCTGTTTAAAGGGTTCATTGTAATGATCTCTTTATGATTTTGCTGGGAAAATGTAATAATAGCTTATTGTAAAGGCAGCTTAAAGGGAAATATCTCTTTGCTTGGTATTGCTTCAAGTGCAATACCACTGAACTTCTACGTTAAACTACAACCCCTATTGTATGATAAACCTTTGGGGCAAAGTGGTGTGTTGTTGTGGGCGACAAGTCCACATGATGTATGGTAAGTGAGCAATAAGTTTCATTACATCATTATATGAATATATAAAAATTATCATAGCCGGGGCTGCTTAATTTAGGCAGAGTTGTTTTCCAAAATAGCACACAGTAATTTGCTCACCTGCAGTGATTTGAAATCAAATTACTTAAAATTGGCTCCTTGCTTTGGTTTAAGAGGTACTGCTGTGACTCATCTTACCGGTGTTTTAAATAAGACTAAGTGAACAGAGGATTTACCAAGTTATTTATACTGATCAGGCATTTTCTTCATTTCATTTTCATTTTGATACATCCCTCGTTCCTTATAAGATTATGGTGAAGAGAAGAGAATAGCTTTGGGTGGAAGATAGATCTGCATCTGCAAGTGCTAATCAAGGTATTCCAGTTCCACGTGTTGGATTTTCAGCAAGCAACCGACTGACCTTTCCACAAAGTCTCATGCAAATTAATTTGGAGCTAATATATCAGATATATTCAACAGACAGAATGAGGCGAGAACATGGCTCCCATTCAACGACTGTTGATGGCGGTTACTTTTTAAATGGGTACTCCAGAGATTTACTGTTACACTAAATTGCATAAAGTTGCGACACATAGATTTATATTTAAAAGTGAAGCAGCAGAGTCTGAGATATCCTGACTTTTAGTCCCTAGTATGTGTCAAACTTCAGAAACACTGGATCCTACATGTCCCATAATGCAACTCTAGGACATCATAAGTGTTATTTTCTCAGACTTCAAGTACAGCTCAATTCGGCCCTACAGAAAACATTATAAGTGTTTTCATAGTTTGAGTAGTACTCCTTGCAACAACAAAAAAAATCATTGAAGTGCCCCTTTAAAACATACTGGCTCAATGCAGTAACATGAACACCTGTACACCTCATATACTACAATACAAGAGTGCTGCTTTTACTTGATATCCATCACAAACAGGTATTAGAGAGTCATTTATTCAACTCAGCTACAAAAGGTGTGTTTCTGGCAGTGTTGCATTAAACATGTTTGTATTTATTTAATTTCATAACTGCTCTAAGGTCAGCTTTTCTTCTATACAGGTTAATATTCTGTGCCTCAATTAAGCTTTCCCTTCTGTTATCAACAGTACCAGTCAGTGACTTTTACAATATCACAATATCTGGTTCAGTTTTGAAGCATAATTCATGTCCACAAATGTTGCTTGGACTATCCCAAACCACAAAAATAACAAACATCAGTCCTTGAATTGAGTGGTATTCCTCTTTAAATAGCTAAATTACAGGCTAAACAATTGCCTATTGACAGATAAAAACAATATATACTGTATATATATATTGTACATCCAAAAATACAGTTTGTTTGTTAAAGCTTTGCGTGGACTATAAGTGACACATGGAGGGAAAAGCACGAGCCGGGTGAGCGCTACATACTGCATAAGGATATCATTTGTTGGATTATGAGAAAAAAGGCTACTAAATATTTCAAACCTTATACCCAGCACTTTGCTTCGGGACACATGGCAATCAAGAGGATCCCATCTATCACACCCAGCCCAGTTCCTTTCAAGCACGACATCTCCTTTTTCCTTACAGTCAGGCTCATACTGTGGCATTTTCTTTCTCAGTCGTTTCACTTCTTTTGGTTTTAGCTGACTTATTTCATCTTCAGTGCACTCCTCTTCCACTACATCCGTTCGTTTCTTTAGTGGCGACTCATTTCCACCAATCTGTTGACTTCTGATTCCTGTCTATCTTGCGATCCATCTGGCTCGCAATCAACATACGTGGGAGGCATTTTATATTTTATATATTTCCACTTCCTAGTTTTTTGTTGTTTTTTTTGGCAAAAACACTATTTTTTCTTTAAGATTTAAGGGCCCTGACTAGTTTGTGTGGTTCTATATTTTCTGGTCTCTTTTTATATCTCTCACACACTCCTAACCAGTAACTGGATGGGTTACAGGCACATGTAGGTATTACCATGGTTACAAGGAGAAAGGACCTGAATAAAGATAAACATTCCCAGTTATACATAAAAATCTCATGTGATATAATTAAATCAGTATATTCTATGCATTAGCATCGTTAGTCTATTCATACTTGAAACAACAGACAGTGATGACAGACAGGCGTCCTGTGGGGGATTGTCTTCTCACGTTACAGTCAGCGGCTGCGAACACACAGTCACCTGGGTTCAGCTGTTACTCTGCCAGTGTCTGAACGCCGCGGCGGCTGCTCACATATCTGATCAGTGGAGGGAGTATCGAGTGGCATGTTCATATAGATTACATCCTTCCAACGCTGCAGACTGTGTGACTTTCACCGTTCGAGCACGCTCAGTCAGCCTCTGTTGGAGACAAAGTCCTCTCTCACCTCCTTCCAGACATGACTTGACACAGGAGGGGAAATATAAGCAGAGCGGAGCAGGGAGCAGCAATCAGGTCAAGTGGTCCGATTGGTCGTTTGCCTTGTTTAGGCCATCCTCTTCTGCTTTTATTGGCTCAGCAGCTCCGGAGGAATGTTGTGACTGGGTGGAGCAGGATAGTCTGGAGGATTGGCTCTGCGTGTCGTCATCGTCCTCATCCATCACCGCCTTCCGCCCCACCTGCTCTTTCCTCTGCGCCTCCTCCTCCTCCTCCTCCTCCCCTCTCCTCTCATTCCTTCTCCCCACTTTCCTCTGCTCCTCCATTGTCCACATGCTCTCCTCTTCGTCCTCCTTCCCCTGCACCTCCCTGTCAAAGTCCAGCAGCTCCTCCATCATCTCTTCTATCTCCATCTCTCCGTCCATCTCCTCCTCCACCTCCGACCGGAGCTCGCCCATGCTCTCAGTCCGGTTGGTGTCGTCGGTCTCTTCTTCTTCCCCGAGCACCCTCAGCCTCTCGGGGGGGTCGCTGGCCTGGCTCTCTCCAAACTCCAAGATGGTGGGCAGGTTGCCCTGCTTAGGACAGCGCTTCCTGAGGCTGACCAGGAAAGGCTGCGGCAGGGAGAAGATGTCCACGTTGTTGCCCAGGTCGATCCACGTCACGCTCGGGAAACTGCATGGATCCTAGTGAAGAAAATATTAACATACTGTAATAACAATATCATCACTCATCTTATTTTCCATCTTGAACGAATCCCATGAAAAGACCAAAACCAACAATGCATGAGTACAGCCCTCAATCTCCCTTGAATTAAGCCCATTGGTATCTACTGAGGAGGAGTGACTCAAACATTTCTGACTGCTGATTCTGATTTGTTTACAGGAATTATATTTAATTCAAATATAGAAAATGTTAGTGAGTTTCTGACCTTCAGGGCATCAGTCAGCTCCTTCAGGATCGTTCTAGTCAGCCTGTTTCCGTTCATTGCCAGGGTCTCCAGGTGAGGAAGGGCAGCCAGAGTGGGCAGGAGCAGGAGGAACGCCTCGTCGGTCAGCTCGGTGAAGCCCAGCTCCAAGCTGACCACGATGGAGGCGTGACGCTGTAGGTGCGCGCACAGACGCTCCATGTCCCGAGCTGTCAGAGGAATACCGGATAGATCCAACGCTCCGCTGGATAGAGGGGCTGACAGCACCGCCTTCAGGCTGGAGAATCAATACCAGACGGTTATTGCTACTAGAATATACACACATAACAATTCTATACAATAACATCACACATTTTGCAACATTATCCACCTTCGCTCATCACATAAAACCTGCAACTTCACACTTTTCAAAGTGACAGTGTGGAAACATGATACTTTTTTTTTGTTGTTGTTTCCATGTTTGTATCCTAGTGCTTGCAATTTATTCATTGTGACAAACGCAGAAGTCACAACTGCTGCGGAGCACACACACACACACACACACACACACACACACACACACACACAAATACACACAATGCATGAAACAATGGGTTGCTGGGCTAAATGCATAGGACTTTTCTTTGAATGTTTGTTCTGATTTATGCCCTCTGAATGACACACCCTGACGCAACACACAGTTCCAGCCGGTAATATTCTTACTATCCTATTTTTCTCCTCCTATGTCATTCTGTTGACCTTCATTATTTTGAGCACCGAATGTCCAATGCAATACTGATACTCATAATAGATACTGAGCTTACGTGTCGACATATCCGTCTCAATGTCAACCGAGTGCACACCAATGCTGATGACACCATGTGATATGGCTGAAAGCCCCGGAAAAAGCTAATGAATGGAACGTGACTTCAGATTTCACATCAAGTTATTTGTTTTATTATCACATGGTCTATTTTGAACCTTGCAATTCTTTTTTTTTTTTTTTTTAAATCAAATATAAAGACAAAGATGAAAGACAATAAAACCTCAGGTCTTTCAGATACCTCAATTCAAAAACAATCCATTCAGTATCAGCCATTTAAAAGTCATATGTGGCGAACAATAACCTCAGAGACAAAGAGAAAAAAAGATGTCCACACTGTACAGGGTACAGCAGGAACGCATTGTGCCTCTGCAGCTAATGGAAACTACATAAACAGTACACTTGAGATACACAAACACTGCAGCTAAAGAGAGCTGTGGGGACGCACAGACGAAGACAGAGAGACACTGAGGGGATTTAGGGCTTAGGAAATTGAAGTTCGGGGAATGACAAATGACAAAGCAGTTAAAGCTATATTCTTAAACTACATGGTTCAAGCTAAAAATAAACCCAGTGGGACGCCTGGATTTGGCAGAGAATTAACTGAGCTGACCACAAAGGGCTGATCTGGGGGTCCATGAACAAAAAAAAAGAAGAAGAAAAAACTGAGATGAGAAGTTTATTTTTTCCAGCTTACAAATGAAAACAACACTTGTAATGCACGCTGGACACAAGGGCCAACGCTATTATCTTCTACAAATAGCATATTCATTTGAGTGAGGTTTAGGGAAACACACACACAGTGTGTTTTCATTTAGGATTAACTCTTCTGTAAATCTGCCATACGTTGACAGAACAAGAGCTGCAGCTACAACTCGTTTCAGAATATATGTGGACTCAGGTTTACTCAGAAGTGACTGTGGGATTCAATGATTAGTCAGTCAGAGACACGTCAGTACAGAATCTAGGCCAGAGCAGCCCAAAGCCAAGCAGTGAACATAGGTCAAATTTAGCCTTCCAAATATGTTTCCTCACTTTCCTTAGGGTTATCTGTCACTGCGTTATATTTGTGGTTTCATTTTAGGGGGCAAAACATATAATAATAATATAACCACCTGTCAATCTGATCTATAAACATCACTTGGCTTAGGGTGGGACTTGTTGATTTTTAAAAAATTTTTCACATTAGCTTTGTCTACATGTCAGGTATTATTGTCTGTCTGCATGTATAACTGACATACTGCTATGAGTAGACGGGGGTCTCCTGTTTTCCCTGTGTTTTCCTCTATCTTTCGCCTCCCTTGTGTGTTCATTATGCTCCCAGTCTGTCTCTCTCTGTGCATGCTGGGTGTGGCATCCTGGTCTCCCTCTCCCGCTGTTCAACTGGTGCACCTGCAGCTGATCATTTAATCAACTCAACAAGCCACTGCAGCATAATACATCAGCTCATCCGCCCACATCCAGCTTTGTCCTCCTCTGGACAAAGATTTGATTATCGGACTATACTGTTACTATATTTTAAACAAGAAGCAACACAGGTGATGAGCTTTAAGTCAGTGCTGTCATGGAGAGAGCATCATCATCATCATCATCATCATCATCTGCTTAGTTCCTCATGCTTGCCTGATCACTAACCAGCGACTCAGTAGCTTATTATCCCCATATATACACCTGCCTTTGAGCCTATAGTCAACAGGTATACTTAATACACTGAATGAGTGTAGTAGTGTAGTAGAGTGAGTAGAGTGTAGTCAGTTTCAGGGTCCAGGACGTAGCAGCTACGGTTTATCTGTTAAATTCTCTCATTTATTTCATTTCATTTCTCTATTTTGACTTAAGATCATTCTCAGGTTCTTAGTAAGTAACCACTAACTAGATTCAAACTACTAATTTACTAAATGTGGTGTCAGTATTAAAGCTTAATACACATCTTATCTTGTAAACAGAGTGATGTGTAAATCCAATTACAGGAAGCCACGGCAGCATCAGGAACAGTTTGAGTGGCAAAAGATATGAAATACTTCACTAACAATTCTCTGGAACGTGGCATTTAGTTTTATTTATATAGAAATATAAATAAAACTATAAGAAAAAAAATATAGATCTCAGATCAAGCTAAGCTAACCAACATTATTTGGACATTTTAGTCTAATGTTATTGGTATGTTGTCTTTTTTTGCGTGAATGTGAAGTGTCAGTGCCAGATATGTCGAGCGAATTCCACAGTACCTCTTTTACTCGGTCTAAAAGGTTGAATGATTGGTTGCCAGCATTAGTTGTGTCAGCCAGCTTATGCAACAGTTTCATCTGCAGGTTAGTAGGTAGTTAGTAGGTATAAATGTTAAGTAACAGCTTAAGAACGGTGCGGTGCAAATAGGCTGAATTTAATGACGTATAATGTCAAAGCTCTTACATTCTAACTAGGCCTAGTAATAGAAACCTATGAACAGCTGCTGCAACTGACTACTGCTGATATTGATCATATTGGCTCACTGTCTTACTGGGACATTTAAATAGCACAGAGCCAGCATTAATACACACTGTGTTTTTCCTACTGTGACAAGGCAATATGTCTGCTGTGAAGAAACGGCTGTTTAGTCATATAAGGCGGCCTCTCTGTGAGCTGATGGTGGAACTTTAAAGCTTTACTTTAAATAGTCCATATTTTTTTTATTGGGGTATTGTGAGAGGCGTTGCTCATAGCGACGAACTTACAGAGAATTATCACCAGACTCTGCAGCTCCCCTCAGCACAAGCTGTCACTGCGCTGATTGGTTTCTGAAATGTATCCTGTCAGATCTCTAGTGCCTCGTAGCCTTAAGATGCTTTCAGACACTGAGCGGTTCCTGTTGTGTTTGCCGCCAGTCAACACCAACGTTCGGTATTGTGATTGAGTGGCAGCAGGACACAAAGCCGCGGCTCCCAACTACATCCGATCCTAATAACAACCCGTACCATACACCACAGGCTGCTGCTATCCACTTAGAATTACTCAGTTCAATTTGAGGCAATGTGAATACTCCAAGAAATATCAAACTAAAGTGTTGTAAATTACAATGTGCCACAAGAACAAAACATCCTTCATGTATTTGATGCTCGACTCCAATTTTTTCCGGTCACATTTCGTGGCCTTCATCCAGTGGAGTTTTGTCAGTTGTCATGGAAATGGTGTAGTCAAGGGAGTGGACCGTGTGATGTGTTTTTGTCAAATGCTATTTCTAAGATCTTGAAGAGTTTGGGACATTACATGGGGCCTGGTGTAATATGAAACCTTTAAAAATATAAATATGGTGACAAATTAGTGAGTGATGGTTTGGTGGTATTTATTAACACCTGTTTTAAAAGTATCTGGAACTAATGGAGCTCAGGCTCTTCCTTAAAGCACCGAGTCACGTCGCAACCTGACACCACCAAACCAAAAATGTAGTAAATCTATGGTGGAATCCCAACTTGTTTGTTTGGTCCATATCACAATTCTCTTTCTTTCTGACTTCAACGAACAACATGAAAACAGATGTTCGCAATAGATGTTTTTTTGCTGACTGACAGTCTGCTGTCTGATTCATGACCCTTTAACATCACTTCTGTGATCCTTCACTGTGATGAAGAAATCTCTCAACAAGGATTCACAATCAGTTATCTGAAGGGACCTCAGGATGTTCCTTTTGCATTTACTTACAGCTCTAGTTTAAATGTTACCAAAACTAAACTCCAGCAGTAGAAGAAGAAGAACAGCGCTTTACGTTAAGGCAGGAACTCTGAAAAGATGTTTAATACCTCAAAGTATTTATCAACTCGGGGTTCAGTGTCTTGCTCAAGGACGCTGATTATTTATTTATATATTTTTAACAATGACATAAGGGTGCTAAAAAATATAATGTCCAGCTGTTTTTGTAAATCACTGAGCTATTTTCTAAAACAAATCTCACAATAACTACAACATTAGCCTACATGCAATACATTAAACATCAACATTTACTTTTGTTTCGTTTCATCTTCTTCCGCTTATCCGTGGTCGGGTCGCGGGGGCAGCAGCTTCAGCAGGGAAGCCCAGACTTCCCTCTCCCCAGCCACTTCTGCCAGAGCCAGCTTCTGCAACCGGGGGTCGGACCGCCAGGGTCCCCGCCTCTGACTGCCGCCCATCTCTCTTCGCACCGTTCCCCCCCTGAGACCCCTCCCATGGGTGGTGGGCCCATGGGAAGGGGGTACAGCACCTGGTATTCCCAGGCGGTCTCCCATCCAAGTACTAACCAGGCCCGACCCTGCTTAGCTTCCGAGATCATCAACATTTACTTAATATTTGAAATCGTGCCTAATAACTTACACATATAATAAATCGTAGCACTCTTCTTCAGATCTTATGCAGTAATTTAGATGGAGGGTTTTACATGGAATGCTTGAGAACGCTTCACACGCGTGTTGTATGTACTTTGCGAAAAGTCACATCTTGCAAGTAAATACAAATGAAGAGTGAAAACACCTCGAGACTGATGAGGCTACCCCTTACTGTCTGGGTAAGTGGTCTCAAAACTACTCCCCACAGAGGCCCCAGAGGTTTCCACACCGACCGACTCCATGCAGCAGCCCATTTCCTCCTCTCTGAGTAAAAGTGTGCTAATTAGTTAACACAGCTGGTGCATCCGTGCCCCTGGCTTTCCATTACATGTGGTTTGAGACCACTGATCTAATCGTTACAGCTCATATTCCCAGCACTGCTCTGTCTGTCCATCTGGACTGATTGTTGTTTTTCCATTCAACAGGAAATACATACACACACACACACACACACAAGACAGTTTATCATTCCAGAAAGTACACACATCTTAATCTGTGGACGGTCTCCCATCATTGCCTTTTATTTCATGTGTTGTCAGCACCAGTAAATGTTCCTGGAAAACAGATAATCTGCCACTTCTTTCCAACATCACTCTGGCCTGTTCACTTTAAGGATAAATAAACAAAAGAGGCTAGACGAGGAGTGAGCATATAAAAAGCAGATGAGGCTGTTTGGCTCCGGACCAGAATCCCACGTTGCAAAAAGAGGGATCTTCACCCCGCTCTGAACTGAGGTCACCCACCCCGGTCTGAACAACGATCAGCAGGATGTTGAGCTCGATATGAGACACACGGACATAAACTTCAGATTTTCACTAGAAAAGTACAAAAGATAACTGACTATTCTCTAAGCCCTGCACTCTTCCTACACCTGTTGCTACACCTGTCCAGCTTTTCTGTCTTGCAACGGCACATACTGTATGCAGTTCACAATGGTAACGGTGGCAGATTGAAATTATTAGTAATTTTGACACAATGAGTCCTCGATTTCAGACCAAAGAAAACTTTAACTGGTTCCATTTATTTTAGTCAATTAAGTTAAGGTTGAAAGTTGTTCTTAGGACATGGCTACAATATATGAACTGAATTGACCCCATGCTAACATGTGGTTGGTCCATCACTTTGGTCCAAACTGAAATCTCTCAACAACAATTGGATGGATTTTGTGCCTAGTTTTATGACCAACTTCCTGTTTAATACTAATTCGCAAATGTTAGCATGCTAAGATGCTAAACTTAAAGTGTAACACCACCGACGGCCATGAGATACTTGGTCTAATTGACTCGACTCTCGAGAGAGATATGAAGTCAATCAAAGTTTTTTCAACAAGTCATTAAATTCAGGTCTTCTAATGAGTCTCCTGGTGGTCATTTTGGAAGAATTGAAGACTTGTACAGTAACTTTGACGTCTGCCATGTGGGCCTTGATTGACAGTTGACTCTCGGCGTGCTACTTCTGATGTGATGTGAACCTGATTGCTCATCCAAACACCAGAGCACCATATTGTGAAGTTTGTGGATGACACAACAGTGGTGGGACTCATCACTCACCTGCTACAAGCCAGCTCTCCGTCAATGTGAGCAAAACAAAGGAGATGGTTGTTGACTTCAGGAAAAACCGCACCACTCCTGCTCCTCGTCTCCACACGTCTCAGACAACCTCACCAGGTGCACCAACACAACCAACACAGTGAAGGCTCACCAATGCCTCTACTTCCTGAGGAGGCTGAGACTTCCTGAGACTACAGGAGTTTTGGGACAATTTGGGCCAGATTCACCCTTCCTGACAATCAGAGCAGAACTCTGGTCTGGGACCTTGGTTGGTACCGATGTTTGCTCTAGATTATCTGGTAATGTGAGGGGTTTACAGAATCAATATTAATCTTCCCGAACTGCTCGAGCTGCCCCGATAATTTCAAACATATTTGAGACATATTTTCAGCTGATTGCACTGGGACCCAAACAATCTTAATTTTGTTCCTTTACATGTACATGAGTCAGTATGACAATGAAAACCTCAAAAAGCTTAATGTGGCGTCAACCATAAGCTCCAACCTCTGCTGGGCTTCAAACCGTCTCCATCTTTATATACAGTCTATTGTTGTGCACCATTTCAGGGGTCATCACACCAAATTAGACAGATATGATAGATGTCCTCAAGTTTGGGCAACGGAAGGATTTATTATTATGCTGAGGAAACATAAAGCAGAAAATGTCAGAATTTTATTTGAAAACCGAAAGAGGGCATTCATGCCCAGATATCTGGTGACCTGAGTAATTATCACAATGACAAAATAAAATCTTATGAGTCATAAGATACTCCTCCACTTATTCCTATAAATGTATAAAGGACTGGCTTTCATATCCCATCTCTGATTTGTACCAGCGTGTCACTGCGAGGCTTAACTGCGTTGGACTTCTATCCTTATATCTGGTTGTTCCTGTCTGACTGCATCTCTCTATATAATCCGTCTAGATATACATAACACAAATCCACGTGTATGCGTTCCCCTCTCTGCTTGATCTCTTCTTCTGAAAAATCTGAATCCACCCACGTGTTTCCTGAAGGAGAATCAAAAGGTGAAACCAACTGAAAGTGACTAAATTTCACCAGCAGACATTCTTTTCAGACATGAAATGTAAATGAAGGAGATATTATAGGCTGGGACGCAAACAGAACATTTAATTATTAGAATAATGGTCTGAACAGACCATACCTGCCTCCTTGTGTGTCTGTCTGCCTCAGATATCACCCAGTCAGCTGGCAGGTCTCCTTCGGCCTCCTCTTTCCTCTCCTGAGAAAACACCCCTTCTTCCCTCTCCTCCCATGCAACAAGGTTTACAAAGGGAGCATAGAGGGTGTGAGCTATTAGGATTATGTCTGCCTGGCTGTGTTTCTGTTAACCCACAATAGATGAGCAGGAGGAACATTTCTCAGATCTTAGATGCAGGAAACAGCCCTATTCTCTGCCTAAATGGGAAGCTGTGACTTATTGCAAAGATGTGACTGACTTCACTGAAATCATCTTGTTCTTAGATTTTGCTGATCTTGTGCCATCAAGAGCTGTATATATTTATACAAAGTCACATTCCCTGCAATCACGACAGTATCTAATTAAACTGATTAGGCCAACTTCAACCAATGAGAAATCAGCTTCTGGAGTGCTTAGCAGCTAAAGAAACAGGTATTTTCACAGGAGTTGATGGTAGCCAAAACAAAGCTAAAAGAAGTGTGATTATCGGAAGTACGGTTGCCAGAAACATGGATGTAAAGGTAGGTAACGCATTAGCCATAACAAATTAATAAACTACGCCTCTTCTGCTCCCTAGTGGTGGACAAATTATTACTACGTCTTTAAAATACATATTCTGATCTGTCCACGCCACCAGAGGACCCTGTCTATACCGTCTACTTTCTACTGTCTGCAGTAAAGTGAGCAACTTGTGTGATGTTGCATAAAATTCATTTGAAATAATGATATAATAATAAATCAAACTACTTAAGTAAGAATTTTAATTTAAAACATTCAAAAATTTTACTAAAATTGTCAACAGAATGTGAATAAATAACAGTTTTGACTTACTGACATTAGCATGCTAACCAGCTAGCCCCGGCTTGTGCTGTCTTGTAATACCTTTAAAAGCTAATAGTCACTGTAGCAGTTTGTATTCTAGGTTAGATTTATTAATATTGAATTAATAATGCTATCATCTTTAGCCAAAGTCCTAGTTACCTTGTTTACTAGCTAACAGAGCACTGATAATACAGGACTGATTGGATGCTAACATAGCATCATAACATGTGGTTTGAAGTGTGGAGTATGAATTCACCAACTCTCACATTTTGCACCTTTTAAAGAAAATGAATGAAGTAGAAACCTGTGTGTGACTGAAGCAGTTGGCTCCCGTTCATCGACAAAAAAAATCACACTGCAACAACTGTGAGTTAGTGTGTACAAAGTGTCTTTATCTGTGTCAGCAGCAGTGGTGCTCAGTGGATAGTACCGTTATTCACACAGCTACAAGAGGTCGCTGGTCCACTGGGAATAAACATGAGTCACACTGGGACGCAAACAGACGTCGGTGTTGTATTGTAGATGGAAACGGCAAAGCATCAGTCCTATTATATTTTATCTGATTCGAAACGCTTATTTATTCACATGACTGCATTCAATATGAATAGTGTTAGTTGGCTGGTGTGGCACGATGTCACTGTACAGCAGTGAGCTTTATATCTGACAGCAAAGGTTACATTTGAATGTCCGTGTTTTAACACAGTGCTTTCTATGACTGTGTGCTGCATGACAAAAGTCAGATTGTTTTTTTTTAAATAAGTGCATGTTTTATAGATGAGAGTGGACAGACGGCACCTTTTTAATATGCATGGACGTGGTGGGATTATAGACATGTTGACGCATAAAGGTACGTTCAGAAGTTTCAAGTTTTCTTTCTTCTAAGCCCTGTGCGAGCAGATCATTAACATGTATCAAAAGCATAATCCACATGTTTCATCGTCTCCTCCTCACACAGCATCACTGATGGTTCTCTCGCACACATCTCATATATGTTTAGAAATGGGTGGTTCACAAGCATTGGATGGTATTTGGCACTGGAAATTTTTAAAGGGATGTCAAACAAAGCAGGTCAGCATGCTGGAGTATGTGCACATTTAAACAGAAACAGAGGCAAAAATTGAACACTGGGGAATTGGGTAATTATGGGGGTGAGCTACACAGATGCTAGAGAACAACACACAATTATAAACACGGGATTATAGCTGACAATCACAATCGACTACAAGTGCACAGACAGTTTTACCTATCTTCCACCATCCTAACAATGCCCACACCCTCACCGCTAAGAGGAGCTAATGATGCTAACCTGTTTCCACTATCCCCAATAACCAGAGTGGGATGATCCTAGTAATACATCATAAACCTGTAAACAAAGATAAATCACACAGTTATTTAAAAAAAAAAAAAAACCTGACCGACAAATGAATGGAAACACGTGAGTGAAAAAGATGATTTAACAGGCAAAACAATGACAATGTTGGAGAGCAGGGCCAAGTGAAAAGGGAGAGGAGTCACTGTAAAGCCAGCAGCAGTGGACAGTCTGGGGCTTGATAGGGAGAGAATGAATCAGAGGACGAGTCAAGGAAAGAAGAAAAAAAAAGAAAAAGAAAAAAACATTTGGATTAAAATGAGAAATGAAAGAGTGCTTTTTCAAGTGTTCAGAATTATTTAAAAACTCATTATCTCCAAATTGGTAAGTTATAGCCTGTATCAATATTTAACGACTGAAGTTCGCCTTCCTATCCCAAATAATTTCAACAACACGGAGCATGTTGGCAGTTCAAATTCATCCTTCTTCAAACTGAGTATAAATATGAATTAAGGTGTCGCTTTGATGCACAATAACACAGGTCTGTCGGGTCTCTTCCCTTCACTCTGTTCATACCCGTGTGCTTTTCTCTTCCCATTAACAGCATTTCAAACAGAAAAAAATAAATAAATAAATGAAATGACATTTAGCTATTTGCAATCCAACAATAGAGTTTGGCATTAGAAAGTCCTGCAGTTATCTACATTACCAGTAACAGAAAGGGCTCTTTTTCTGCAGCATGGTGTCCAACACCATACAAGGATACATCCTTCATAAATGACCGCAGTGCAACGCAGCCCATAAAGGGTTGCAGTGAAGATAGATGGTCTGGACTGCTGTTAGAAAGGTTGAAATGATACAATTGCAAGATGAATGAATACTGACACAAAAATACCCAGGAGACACTTTGTGTCTGCAAATAGTGAAAACCTACAGCCTTGTAATGACAGCAGATACATCCAAAGTCATCCACGGTGGCTACATACTGCGTTCAACAGCTGTTTACTTGTGGATTGTGTTGTATTAAATACTAGAGACCACTGGGATGGACTGATTTGGATGGAAAAAAATCAGAATTTACATTAAATCAGAATATCAAAGTGTTATGGCATCTGTTTTAAAACTCTTACATTGAAATTGTATGTCCTTCACTCTCATTTTAAATTTAAATATAGATTAACACAAATACTCTGCCTGCCTGTTTCTGGCTGCTGCTGATGACACAGACGAAGGGAATGAAGGGGCAAGAAAGAGCAGAGAGAGAGAGAGGCGCCGACACCCTATATCAACACTCAACTTCTCTCTCTGCTGGCTGTCAGCACACAGGTGGGAGGCAGCCAATAAATCTGTCGGGACGACAGCAACAGCCAGCCAGTCGGCAGGTGGCAGACATGCAGACAGGCTGGCACACAGACGGGTACAGCGGCAGACAGACAGACAAGATCAAGATACAGACAGGCAGACTGAGGTAAAGCAGGAGTTTGCGTGTGTGTGTGTGTGTGTGTGTGTGTGTGTGTGTTACCATGGCAAACAATGTCTGGGTCAAGCAAAACCTCAGCATGATCTCATTATTTTCCTTTCCAACACCATGAAAATTAAACACGCTAACTGGAAAAGACACATAATATGTTGAAAGGAGATAGAGGGACAGGTAGACTGATTCAGGCTCAGGGTCAAATGGTCAACAGACAGGCAGTTGTTGTTGTAGTTGTTGTTGTTGTTGTTGTCAGTCAGCTTCTTGCCTGGTGCAGTTTTTTGGCACGTTGCTTGCTAAAAGTGCTGTTCTGAACACTGTCCAGCTACTGTATCCACCTCAACAAACATGATAATGACGGGCAAAACTAAAGAGCAGCACAGGCTAAAGAGAGATCTCAACTGCCCTGCAATGATTTCACTTGATGTGGCAACAATAACTTGTGGTGCATGTTTTTTTTTTTATTATTATTTTTTTTTATCAATGTTTCACAGCTCTCACTCAAAAGTTTCCAGCCGCAGCAGACAGCTGTTTACGGGAGAAAAAAAACTCTAATACACCCAACGTTTCAGATACATTTAATTCAGGAATTGATGGGGACCAAAACAGACAACAACAACGACATTTTTACCACATTTTAATGCAAACCACAATCTTTTCTTAACCCTAATCAGACCATGCCTAACATATCTAAGTATGCTACCCCCTCTAGAATAAAGGCAAATAAAGCAAATTACTTCTTAAAGCGAAATGTCTTGTCCCGATGTTGCTAAAGAAATAACCCTGCCCTCAGAATATATGCTGTCACACTGTTTACCTCACATTTTTCTCTGCAGGGGTCCCAGACCTCGGTTGTAAAGCGGAGAGGAGTCCAGCTCTGCAGCTGCCTCATCTCTAACCACTGAGCAGGCATGTTGAGCACACTGAAAGGAGCTGTTGTTTAGCAGCCAGACAACGAACAGTGAGCCTTGTTAATCTTTGTTTTTTTCTCTCTCCGCGGCTCACAACCACAGTTACTCTTGTTGTATAGACGATAACAAAGTGCCCGCCAGTTGATTTACATTTTATAGGCTCTTTCCGTAAACGGCAACAATGTTTTTAGTTATCTGACAATATAAAATAGGGGGTTAAATTGAAACAAGTGTACAAAATATGATCTATTCTGCTGCATATTAAAGGGATAGTTCACCTATTTTTTTTTCAAATTTTTGATATTGTTTCACTTATCCCTAAAGTGGTATGTAGGACAGTACTAATGGCGTCTACCTCCCACACTAGCTGTTAGCAGCTAGAACCATGGGAGGAGGCTGCTATTACTGCTGTCCACTTTGGAGGTAAGTGACGCCATATACAAATTATACAAAATGTACGAACTATCCCTTATCAGTTGCCAAGAAAATAGCACATTGTCGTCACAGAACTCATGTCACTATTGATTAGACCTGATCGATGTACACTGTGTTATTGGAGAAAAGGTAAATTCTTTAACCTTTGTTCATGCTTTAGAATTATGTTAATGTTGCTTCTGCATTAACGGTTACAAGAAAGTGACTATTTGTACTGTAGACAGTGACATTGTTGCCATGTTGCCAGGAAGATCAAGCCAGAGGAAATACGGATTGTTTTTGGCACAGGCATCAGCTTCATACACACTGGGGTTCATGACGTGGCCAACAAGTACCTGCGTCTGCGGAGGGGGAGGGATATGATGCAAACCGCCTCCATGCAGGGCGGGAAAAAAATTCACCAGCGAGAAATTTGTTCGCCCTCTACCTAATCTACCTAATCCTAGAAGTCAAATTTGAAATGTGTCCATATCTGAAAATAAACTTCACGGTTTCATGCTTTAGTCTTAAGATGCACGACACTTTCCATATACAAGCTTATCTGCTCCACGATGAGTTTAGAAGGGACTGTCGAACGTTAGGCAGATGGTGCGTCTGGACCCCCCTCTGTCATGTTCAGAGACCCAGACAGGTGCACGATTTCTGCAGGACAAACAGCTGGCAGGATGTGTTTCTGCTGGTAGGAATAGTTCTGGAAAAGGCTTTGAACAAAAGTAAGAGGTCCACACACACGTCAGCCTCAGTACATGTAAACAGACACACGGATGAACATGCCCAGCCAGGTTAGTTTATCCTGAAGGCTGAGCCGGATATACTGTCGATCCCTTCGCAGTTAGCCACAGTGATGCTACAGGATGGTCACGCACGGACGTTCATTAAATGGCCTGAGTATGACACGCAGTCCACTACTGTACAACCCCACACACACACTTGTGCACACACATCATTTCTTTTTAGCGCCTCATTTTATTCTTGAAACACATTGCAGTGCAAATGCTGTTGTGTTAGATGAATTAGTAAAGTACGTGACCGTGGATAGTAGGAAGTAAGGCGCATTATAATTATAGCTAAAATATCATCGGTACAATAAAATCATATAAATGACTTGATGAAATGATGTTTTTTTCTATATATTATTATATCTTACTGATGAAAAACTACTTTATCTGACTTTGGGTGCAGATTTGTGCTGGTGTGTGTGTGTGTGTGTGTGTGTGTGTGTGTGTGTGTGTGACTTGCTTGGAGACATGAAGGTTAAGACTACGTCACCTGTTCATCTGCTAAGTTTGAGTAATGACCCACACAGTTTGACTTTTTAAAACGTGTCCATTACTTTTTAGCTCTTAAGCCATTTCCACTCTTTGATAAACATGTTACAGCTGACTCAGGTTGGAAGGAGGTGTGTAGTTAATAATTTATTTATTAAAAAATAATCATCACACCAATGTGTAATCCCAAATGCGTGTGTGTTTTCCTCCTTAACACAATGGAAATGTCTTTTCAAGCAAAAGTGTTTTTCATTTTTTCACCTTTTTTTTCCCCATTGACTCCAAGAAGGGCTGACGTAAACTTATGTGGAGATACAGTATGCGTGAGAATATTAATGGTGTGTGTTTGATGCAGAAGGATGATTCAGTCTCATCTCCTGCCCTGAGACTCAGAGTAAATGAACCCTTTCTCTTCTCCAGCTAATCACTCTGTCTGGAGTTCACGACAGCCTGAAGTGCAGCTTTGATTAAATCCGTCCACCAGCAAAGAATTACTTAAGATAATTATCAAACTATCTGATCCGAGCGCTGAGCGCACTATTTCATGCGTTTATGTTAAGACAAAAACAAGCTAAATCCGTTTTGTTTACTTTAACGACACTGACACACACTCACCGGGGATCTAATACGCACATACTGAATTGTGACTTTACACTATTTGTCTACAAATGGTCTGTTTTGTTGAGGATGTGACACCTGGTGTTCATGCTAACACCAGAGGAGGAGAGACTTTCATTTCCTACTGATCCACCATTCACACAGCAGTGGGAATCCTCTCTCTCTCAATGTATCCTAGAACAATGTCATTTTGATGCCATCTGCTCCCACCAGGACGCATTTTATAGCAGGTCTGGATGTTTCCATGTTGGATTTAATGGGGGAAAAAAAGCTTTTAAATCCCTTTTATAATAATAATAATAATAATAATAATAATAAAAGCTTATTGATATGTTTGACATACTTTAATTACCTTTTTCACAATTCTCTACAACATGTCACGTTCATTTCTGAACTTTAAAAGTGCAAAGAGATTCAAAGCCTCTCATTTCCTTTCAGTTTCTTGTTACACAGTGTTTTCCACTTAAAGTAATAATTAATGTCACGTGACAATTCAGACCAATCAAACAATAATAAATAAACATTTTACACCAGATGCATCATGGGGCAGAGAAACTGAATTGAATAAAAAGCGTAGAGTAAAACAGCTCTTTCTTTTTTCTCCTGCCAGTGAATTTACATTTATGGATATACTATCTATGTGTTATGCCTCATCCCAAGAAATACATTCAGATAAGCTGTAAGATGCTTTCCATAAATGATAAGATGAGCTTTCAAAAGTTTAAATATGATTTGCTTGTAATGCTTTATGCAGACCTGATGATGAAAATATGGACTGGTCGACCGGCTTTTGATTTGCATATTGTGTAACACTGCTGCATATATCAAATCTATCCAAATTTCCATTTTCATTTGCAGACCTTCAAAATGAGGTCTCTACACGGGGCTGCAAAAAGGAAGAATTAGAGAGAAAATAAACAATCTGGCACAGCTTCTGAGGTTTTGAACGTCACACTGGAACCAATGATAGAAACAAAGACACAATTAAGGTGATAATGCAGATTATAAAATATTATGTTAAAAAGATGGATAACAGACATTTAGAGAGGTGAATAAAAGGCAAACGGAGAGAAAAGGAGAGACAGAAGGAACTGATTTCATCTCCAACTGTGAGAGTGAGAAAGTAAAAGAGAGGCATCAGTGGATGTCTCCATAGCATCCAAAGGAGTAGCAGATGATGACACGCTGGTGACACACTGAGATGTTAACAAACACAGAGAAACAAGCTGTACCATCGCCACACACACACACACACACACACACACACACACACACACACACACACACAGAGGCTCACCAGGCTTGAGGTTTCCTCTTGAGCAGGCCCTGTCTCCTCCACCGGGAGTGGGGGCTGAGGTGGTACGTCAGCTGACGACAAACCTTCTCCATCGCCCCGAGAGAGTCGCCCTCCTATCGGACACACAAGGACAAAGAGAGAGAGACACACACACACACATTATCAACTCGGTCACAGAGCAGGTGATGAGGAAAACCTTCAGGTAGCCGTATTGGATGTCGTTGATGCACCACAGGAGCCGTGATGAGAACAGCTGGTTGTAAATTTATAAAATAAAACTTTTCAACAGAACAAAAGTAGACGCGTTTTATTTCCGCTGTTGGACGTCCCGCTGTTAGCCTACATGTGACAGATGTGATGTTGAGCTTGTTAGCCAGGTAACCATACACATATTTCTTATGTGATTAGCACATCTGCTAACAAGTCTAGAGGTTCTCTCTATCATCTAAAAATACCAGACCCCCCTGACATTTATCAGAAGGCCAGAGAATGCTAAATGAATGCTAATGCTGCTGCTCGTTGGCTTATTAAGGGGATTAATGTCTGTTAGCTTGTTTTGATGATTATTATGTGACATAGAGCCAGAAATAAACTGAATAAATAAAATGTCCAGGATGATGTAACAGTCGTATAGGTTTATATTATGACAACTAGTTTCAATTATTTCAAGTTTTGTTTCTGAGAAATCACATTTTACATTTAGAACACAACAACACCCATGAGCCTCGGCGGCTGTTGCTATGGAGACGAAGAGACGAGCGCGAATCAGGACATAATGAATTTAAAGCTTTACGGTAAGATCATCCCAAGCTCATCTGGAAAAGGGCAACAAGTGATAAGAGATTGATTGATTGATTGATTGATTGATTGATTGATTGATTTGATACGCGTGATTTAGAGGATTTATTGTTTATATATTTATTATTAAATATGGACAAAGTGTGGTGGAAATGTATGTGGGACAATAAAATTCAATAGATTTCAGTGTTCAGTCGTCCATCGATAATTCAAAAACCTAAATGTGAGCAAGTAGTGACAGGTATGTGTTTTGTATACAGGTAATGTGGCGTTGAGTTGCAGAGTCGTACACGGAGATGTGGGAAATGGGAAATGTCACGTTGGACACGACGTTATCACAGAAAAAGACAGACAGCAGAAACATACAAGGATATAATTAAAGGATTTGAAGACCATTGGAGCAAAGAATTAGCACACACACCTTCTGTCAACGTCAACTTTTTGATATGACAGGACACACACACACCTACACACACACGATGAGGCTGGGGAATTGAATGCTACACGCTGCGTTGATTAGCCGAGTCTGTGATCGCTCCCTATTTGCTACCCGGTGTGCTACATTACATTCACTTTGTGCCGTTACGTATGAAGTGTAAGTTCTCACACTAATATTCATACAATGGGACGAAAAATATTACCATGTACATTTCTGTTCTACGATGAAAAAACGGCGCCTCAATAGACAGACATTAAGTAAATTATAGTAATAAGACATTACATCTGTTGGTTGGAACCATAAACGTTCAGCGTCTCAATGTCCTACTTGTAGAGAACCCAACTGAGTTTTCATCACAGTGAAGGAGGAAGCAATTTCAGACACAGCTACACAGTTACTGATGCACCACCTCAGATGTACCCATCTGCCTCAATGTCACCACAACCCTGTACCACAACTGCATGTGTGTGTGTGTGTGTGCGGCTTCCACCTATTAAAATGTATTTATTCAGGTGGTGAGTCAGGTTTGCAGGTCTCTGTATCCAGATTGTGAGGGGAAGACGTGATATAAACAAAGACATTCATTGTTCCATAAACTGTGGTACCACACTGTGTTATTCAGGTCAGTGTGTGTGTGTGTGTGTGTATTTTGGGCCAGCTTGGTAAAATACTTAAGGGTAAAAGTTGGATATTGAAGCAGAAAATCTATTTTCTAGCAGAAAGCATTTGTGAAAGTCAATGAACGAATAGCCAGAAGTTTCCCCACATCTTTTTTCTGCCAAATGAATTTCTCATTTTATTTTATTTTTTCAAACTAAATGAAGCGACAGTGATTCACACTGAGAAACTGTGGAGACGTTCCAGTAAAATGTATCTGCGTAGTCAGAAGTTAAAGAAACATATTTATGATGTACAATCACATTTAGATTTAGACTCATTTTCATATTTCTTGTTCCTGTATCTGCTCTACTGCCCATTTCTATATTCGGTGAAGACATCATAACTTATATTGCTTTCTCTTAATGCTACAATAATATAGATTATTATATAAACAATGTGAAGGTGTAGTGTGAACGGGAATGCTAGTTGTGACAGAGAACCATCTTCCTCTGCAGCTCCACCAAGCTATATGAAAAATAATAAAAGCTTTTGAATACTAGTACTGAGTCTGCATAGTCCAATAAATCTAAGATAAGTCTGATATTATTGCCAATAAAAAGCTGGCTGTGTTTCAGCAACAATATAATCACATCCTATAATCAATATTGTAGAAGAGTCAATCACCTATTAATAAAATGTCCTTATCCGGTTTTTGGATAAGTGATATAATACCTTCACAGTTGTGATCATCTCTCTCTGATCAAAATAAGTGTTTCTGAATACGATCCCGAAAAGAGAAAAGAGCTTTTTTTAATTTCATTTATTGTCAGATCAGAATCTCAGTATTTCAAGGGTCTTATGAATAACTGAATTTTTTTATCTTACTGATAAAACGTTCATAGAAACAATCACTAGATTCAGATGAACACAGATTACCATGAAAGGAAGAGACAAAGTTGGAAATAAATTTGAATTGTTCACGCATACATACACTGATGTGAAGCAAAGAATCACAGGTGCAATTCATACCATTAACGAGGACTTCCTTCCACTTTTTATGTGCTGACCCCAAGTGGCCAATTTAAAAAAACAACAACAATGAATTCAGGTTCAACATGTTCTGGTTTTGTTCTGGCATGTTTCTAGAGACGTCAATCCACCACTTTGGCCCAGACCCTCAACAAATTGTACAATTAATAATTTGTAATGACTTTGGTGATACGTTTTGGCACCATCATCGGGTCAAAATGTGTCCATTAGGCCACCAATCAAACGCCAATCACTCCCATCAGCTGGATTTGTCTTTAATGCTAATTAGCTATTGATACTATATACTATGTTAGTATGCGGACTAGCATTCAGCTTAAAGCAGCATAGCTTGGCAATGCATTTTTTAATTTACTCTATTCTTAATTTATATGCTCCAATAATAAAACATCTAATAATAACTGTTTATTACAACAGGCTATAACCCCTCACTATCCATCTAGTAGTAGCACCCTGCAACAGACAATGTGTCCATTACACTTACATGTTTTTGTATATTTCTATATTAAAATATAACATTCAGACATTTGTCTTTATGCTCGGTTTTCATTAGACAGATAAATATATTTCTCTGTATGCTCACATACATAATTTATAGTTTCCACATTTTAAAGGCTGATATTTTTTTTTTTAGCCTTCATTCCCTGCAGGTCTTAACGTCGTTAGTTGAGCTGTATAGTATGTTTGTATGTATGTACGGTATGAGTGGTCTCATAATGTCGATAACACTGCATGAATTGAACTGTGATGAAATGAATGAGACAGAAAGCTCGGGTGGATGAGAACAGCAGCAGCATCTGGCTGGAGCCTCGTGGCTTCGCAGCGGCGTTGCCTTGTTTTACTGCATCCAGCTCTCTTTTCTTTCATCCCCTTTCTCCATTTTTCTCTCCATTTTTCTCATTGGCCTTACACTCACTCTGTTTTTTCACTTTTCTTTTCTCTCTCTGTGTGTCGTCCTTCCCTGTATTCCTCCCCCTTCTCTCCCTCTTGTTACATTATTGATACAAAACACATCTATGAATCTTTCCAGTCTCTAGAGAACTGATGACCTTTCTTCACTCTTTTTCTCTTTTATTTCCCCCTGTCTCCATCTCTCTCTCTTCTTCATCTGTCTCCTCCATCTCTATTCCTTCCCCTCAGGCTAGACTGCTGATAAAGTTAGCTTATACAGTACAAATGGAACCGTTACTTTGGTCCTATTTTTCACCGCATGCCCCGCATGCTCTGGTAAATTACTGCTAAACTGTTCCTCCATTCTAGAGATAAATTGTTGGGATAATTCAATCTCAGGTGGGAGACCAGCAGTCTGTTGGAAGGAATCATTTTGCTCTACAGGTCCATTGCTGCCATTCAGGACAGTGAGATTATGTCCTCATTTCTGGGGGGAATTTGGGGTTTTCGAGACAGCTTTACGTCTAAAAGTTACACAAGGTGGTGATTTTAAAAAGTCTAATCTAAAACATATAGAACAGAAAAATGAAAATAAAATTAACTCCGTATTTGCTTTTCTCTATATTTTGCTATTTCTGGTAATGCAGTTTAGACGTTAATGTATAGAAATAATATCTAAACAAAAGGAAAGCTAAATAAAAGCTAACCCGACACAAAAACATCATTTAATGTACTCAAAAAAAATAAAAATGGAAAACTTAATAACTTAAACTTAACTTGAACTTAGCTAGAACCAAGTAGATGAGAACAATACGTGTAGGAATAATGATTGTGTACTCAACAAAGACAACTACAGTAGAACCAAAAAAAAAATGTATTTACTTAAAGTTTTACTTTTAATTTATTTAACCAAAACGTATATTTATCCGTCACACTTACAACTGCACTGAACTGCGCAGGTTTACTAATGAAAGCTAACAGCTAGCAACAAGCTAAAGCATTTAGCGTCATACTAGCGTACAAATAGTACAACATAATATAATGAGGATATACGAGGTTTGAGGTATTGAGTTTCTATGGACAGTTTTCTGTGGGTCAACAATGTAACCGTTGCTACGTTAGCGTAAAGCTACATCACTTCCAGAGTCACATTTTCTTCTTCTTGTCTTCAGGTGAATGTTTGCTAATCAATACGTAGGGGTTTTTTTCGGTTACGTATAGCTTGAAGGACGTGTTTCAGTAGGTTTTATTATTAAATGCATCTTCAAATTGTGGCTACTAGTGATGATGTTGGCGTTTGATAAAAGGTGACTATAAATGTCATGAACGCAACTTGACATAAAAATGAAACATGCACGACTAAAATTGGACAAAAACACGTAAATTGCTCGAACTAAACTAGTGTCGTGTAAAGATTCTTTGGGTCTCAGATCGAAGAAGTTCAGATCAGAAAAAAACTTCTCTTTGGTGTCAAAAAAACTCCTCAGGAGTCAGAGATCAGAGCAGCAACAAAGCTGTTCTTTTATTGCCAGGCAAGAAAAGGAGAGCACCTCACAAAAACACACAGTGTGAATCAGAGATGACACAGAGATGCTCTAAGATGGCTCTGACCTGCTGGGGCTTCTGCCCTGTCTTTTATACCCTTGGTCACGCCCATGTCCTTGGGCCTATGTGACAGTTGGCACAATATCATTACACCATTAGATACGTTTCTAGATTCTCATTGGTTTACTTTTATCAGCACTAGTCTCAGCTGAGGCAGGTGGCACAGCTGTGCTCGTCTGCTCATGAGGCTCTTCTCCACCGTTGACTCCTTTGTGAAGTATACGTGAAACTAAATCAAACATCTTGTGAAACATAAAACGTGAAATATGATTATAACATTGTAACAATAACATAGAAAATATAACATTGTTTTAGCCTTACTTAAAGCTTCATCATATAATATCACATTGAAATCATCCTGCAATGCAATTGTTGTTCTCTTTGGCACGTCACAAGTCTTCAACAAAGATTATACTACACTAGACTGCCTTTAGTTTTTGTCAATTTAAAATTAAAAACCAATCACCTAAAATGTGACTAAACCTGATACAATTTCGTCAAAAGGCTAAGACTGAATAAAAGTAGCACAGCTGTCTGCATTCATGGATCTTCAAGCCTGATCACAGTGACTCAAGACAACAAGATTTCAAACAAAGTCAAACAAGATTTCAACAAAAGCAACAACAGCAAATGCGTCAGCATGAAGAGGTTGTTTCCACTTAAAGATAAACCCTGTCTGCATGTCATACTGTATCAACCTCCATGAAGTACTCACTAAAATATGCAAAAACTTTTTATGTTTTGGCCAGTTTCTGCTATAAAACTGTAAAATACGGGGAAACTAGTAAATCTATTCCATTCGAGGGGCATTAAAATGGTACTTTTTGCAGGAGGATTTTGAAAAACACACGTGTTGAACCCTTCTGTCCACTCTCCCTGCCTCTCATGCTGCAGGTGCTGTGCATTAGGCCGATATTTCAACTCATTTAGCACTCTGAGAATGACAACACGGTCTCTGATAGTTGAGAGTGAAAGATAAAAGAGCTCAATGATGGAGATGCTGAAGCACTACGTGTGTGTGTGTGTGTGTGTGAGATCACTGTCTGGGTGTTTGTTACCAAAGCAGTGGTGATTTATAAGTAATCAATAACTTCCTTGTCAGTATTCCTCATTACACACACACACACACACACACACACACACACACACACTGCATAGTTTGCAGTTCTGGTTAAATCCAGTTCAATTTAGGAAATACATTATTCCCTATGTAATAATAATAAGTAATGCATGTAATGTTGGTATTATAGAGGTTTTGGCTACAACATTTTATTCACACAATTTGACACTGACAGTGGACTTGCAGGGACGGAACTACACCTCCCTTTAATATCTACGGGTTGTCGGTGGAGACGGTGGCCAGCTTCAAGTACTTGGACAAGGTGTCCACGTCACCGAGGACCTGCCCTGTGGGCTGCATACTGACTCAGTGGTGAGAAAAGCAAAGCAGAGACTGTTTCACCTCAGACGCTTGAGGAATTTCTACTCCTGCACCATCGAGAGAGCGTCCTGACGGGGGTCATCACTGCCTGTCTGAAACAGCACAAACAATAGGTGCTGCTCTACCCTAAAGGATATCTATACCAGGCATTGCAAGAATACAATAAGGCCAGGAGGATTATTAATGATCCCAACCAGCCAGATAACTCCCAGCTGCGGTCAGGAAGAAGGTACCGGATACACCAGGATGGCGCTGGGAGGCACCGGAAGACCTACTCGATCAGGTCACTAGAATCAGTCACTGAACTGAAACAGACCTCAAATGTAAAAGTTGAGATCCACCTGCAGTTACGTCAACGGAAAAGATGCATCACAATTTTAACTCGGCACATACGCAATAGAGGCCTTTGACAGAATGTCCGTTTATCCTCCGTGTTGGCAGGAAACATCAACGCTGCACACTAACATTAGCTACTTTAGCTAAATTGTGCTAACAGGGCATGTATCCTAATCAATCTTACTGAAATATGGCGACAATAGTCCACCTATAACTATAGCCAATGAGAGACGCAGGTGAGCCAACCTTCAACCAACCAACCGTCAACCTTCAGCTGTCAATCAACGCCCACAGCTGACATCAAAACTATAAGTCTTCAAATCTTATATGATGGTGCAATAATTTCCAAAATGACCACCAGCATCTAGTGGCATATGGTGGAATTGCACTTTAAGGTGCATGACTTCAGTGTAAAGCTGTGATAGTTGCTGCTTGGGTTTCTCCTTCAACATTACGACGCTGGTAGAGGACTTCCTACCATCTCTCATATTTTAAATGAAATAATAAACACAGTTACTGGGGAAATTAATTAAAACATGATATGGCCTGATCACAGATGATAAATACACATCGTTTAAAGCTTACTTAAATAATAAATCAAAACCTCCCATCATCTCCAGTTGGCACCAAGTGCAAATCCTTTAGATTTATATTAAAATACTAGCTGTAGATAAGCAATTGTAATCAAATCTATCACATCACAGAGCGGTATTGGTAGAATGGGTTCGTGACATTCAATAAGTCTAATAATGTTGCTTAAAATTAAATGCTTACTGGAAGTGGACATTTATTGTTACAATGAAATCATGTGCTATGAGTCACGCTTTATTTACTTGTCAGACAGCACGGTTTAAGTCTTAAATCTTACTTTACCCTCAGGATTATACTTGTCCAATACATCCTAACAGATGTTTTCCATTTTCTCATTATTTGTGAAGTAGCTCTGTCCAATGTTCAGGAAAATGTGCCAAACCTCAGGCACTTTTTTTTTTTTCAATATATCTCCAAAGTCCAATTAAAATATGTATTGTGATTAAAAAGAAAAAAAACTTAGCTGTTAAAAAAACGGAGGCATGGTTGATTACGAGATGTATATTGTCATGTGAACATCTTGGGAATAACTGTACGTTGTGGGAGGACATGTGGACATGGACGTTACCACCCATTCTTTGGGGTAGTTGTCCCCCCAAAAAAAATGTAAACACTGTGGGTCCCCTCCCCTCCTCCCCTGTTTAGCCAACAGCCATTAAAGGTCATATCCAGGACAGCGTTTTAATCAATGGAGAGGTCTGTGATGAACACACATCACCGAGCATGTTTGGTTACGTGGTTTTCTTCTGGCTGTGAGGAATAAATAGCCGTGCTCATCGTAGTGAAGAAATACGTCACCCAAATGCATCATAATGGCTCTATGTGTTTTTAATAGGGCTGCAATTGTAATGATTATTTTAATTATGCAGATTCTTTTCTCAGTTTATTAATTGATTGGTTAACCAAGCTCCGGGGAGTGCTCGGTTTTCCTACAACCACGTGTCCCAAAAACCAAAGAGTTTCCATTTACTCTGGTATAAAACAGAAAGAAAAAACAGCAAATCCTCACATTGATTTCCCTTAAAACAAATAGAGAGAGACAAAGGGTCCAAAAACAAAAAAAGCAACAAGCTGTCGGGTATCATGGATAAAGAGGCGGCGGGGTGAGACCAGGATGGGTGATTTTAAGATTGCGAATGAGGTAATTGAACTTAATTTCTGGATATAAAAACACAAATTATCATCAGTATTCTTACATATTTAAAAAAAAAAAAAAAAACATGCCTGCAACTGTAGGCAGCAGTTCCTTTTTTTCAAAATTTGAATTAAATGTATAATTGTTATCAACAACACATTATTTAAAAAGCCAGCTTTATGCTTTATTTCTAACTGAATAGTTACAATGGTGAATTTATTCCAGTTATGTAAAAAATGCATTGTTCATGGGTCAATTCTGTTAAAACATTTACTTTTGCTGCACGTTTTCTTTCTATAGGTTTGAATGAAGGCAGCTATAGCTATGGCTATAGACAAACAAAGAAATGAATAAAATAGATGATGCTTATAATTCAAATCAGACGTCATATCAGGTGGCGGAACGTGCTGACTGACTCGTACATATCTGACATTAAATGAACTACCAGTATCAAGCACATACGCACACATCATTCGAGCCAAGTAAAGCCGATTGTTGGATTCAAAGAAAAGTGGAGACGCGAGTGGGTGGATGGGACGATGCTAAAGACATCAAAGATGCAGGGACGAAGGTAAGAATGAAGAAGACTAAGAATAAGAGAAACAGAGAGACGAAGAGAAAACAAGAGAGGTTCACAGCAGCTGCAGTGACAAAGCAGCAGAGCCTCCAGCTGCCGTAAGACTCACACAGCAATGAATAGACCTTTCACACTGTGTATGCAGCCTCTGTGAGATCAAGGTGAAGAGTATATGAGACAAAGTTAGAGGGAGAATCTGCGTCTATGTCTGTGTTTGTGTGTGTGTGTGTCTGTGTGTGTGAAAACAAGTCAAAATGTAGAGTTTAAAATTTCACTTTCGTATCTCATCTCGTAAAAATGATTCCTATCTTTTCATCCTTGTTTTGTGTCGCCTCCTGGCATAAATGGGGCTTCATAGCTTAATAATTGGTTCTATACAACAACATATGGACACTGGAGGCCCTACTTTCTCAGTGGATCGGTTTTAAATGGAAAAGAAGAAACAGCCACAGTGAAGAGCTGCAGTTAGAGAAAACCAGGAAACCTCAAACACATCATCAAAGTAAACACATTTCCCATTGGTGTCCTGTTGTCATTTGGGTTAACTGAAGTCAGGCTTTTCCTGTAACTCCAGCTTTACTTCAGCCTTCTTTATAGAAATCTCTCTTTGGTCTTTATTGTGCGTGTGTGATCCTGTATAAATCTAGTGCACTAGATTTAAGACCAATATATTGATTTAATTAATTAATTCTGTTTATCTGACGTGATGCAGTTTGATTGATTTTATATTTTCTGTACAAGCGATCAATACCAGCCGGGCTGTGTATGGGAGGACTGTAATCTAATTACACACAAGTGTTCAGGAAAATGTTTCATAATTGATGGCAGCAGCGTTATCCAGGGGTTTATACGTGGTGCTTGTGTAATGCTGCAACCTCAATAAAATCACTACACTATTTGGGATTGTTAGGGGTCTTTATGGAAAATAATAATAATCTATATTAATCAGACTGATTAGTTAAGCTGTGTGAAGAGATTGCAAAGAATCACTGAAATATAAGAAGTGAAGAAGAAGAAAGGACAGAAAGGAAGAGGGATGCTGATATAATGTCACAGTGTGGATTCTGTTTGGCTGTATTTGCAATGCCAATGTTTGCTACTAGTATCTCCATTAACAACAAAAACAGACTGTAACAGGATGGCTGGCAGCATAATATCCCAAACCACAGCTGTATAAAACAACACAGCCCGTTAAGGTCCCTTTGTGCTTTTATGATGCTTTCTTGATGGACATTTCCTCTGTTGAAGGAACCAGTGAGTCTGGATCAAATGTCTGCATTTCCCTGCAGCCTTAGAGGCTGAAGCAATAAAAAGGATGCAGGGATGCCAAGTCTAAAGAGTAAAATAAGTTAAAGCTGCAATATTCAATAATTTTACATTAACAACAGATCAAATGTCTATGTTTAATGTGAAAGTGACAAACCCATCGCACTTGACTTTGCCGTTTCATTCTTCTATACGGTGCATTATATCGTCTTTCAGCTCGGTGTTTTGGTTCAAATAAACCACCGTACACTACCTGCACAGCACCGAACAACAGTTAAAAGAAGAGAGAACATTGGATTCATATTCATCAGATGTGAAAATATGTCAATAACTAAGTAATGTTTGCCTATCAACCTTATAAACTGATAATATGTCAGTGTTGTTTTGCCGACTTGTTGCACTGCCCCAAAGTGGCCAAAAAATGCAGGTAGTAAGTAATTACAAGTAAATGATTTCAATGATATTAAAAAAAAAAAAAAAAAAAAAAAAAAAAAAGCAGTAGTACCATTGCTCAACCTGACAATATGCACAAACAAATATGAAAATATTTGTAAATAATAATTCTGCACACCACAATTCTTGTGTGAAACAGCTTAATTAAAATCACAGAAAAATAAAGGAGACTGATCACTTGATTAGTTCTCATTTTACAGTTTGAGAATATCTATAAGTGCCTGAAATTAAATGTATCCACAGTGTGACGACAACGTATTATTCATAAGTGGCTGTAATATTGTAATTTAAATGGAACTAATCAGTTGCCACGCCACAGTAACACGGGAGAGATTTTACTAAGCTTCATTTCACTTCACTCATATTCAATGATTATACCTTCAGTGTCTGAATTATATGGGTTGGGGTTTGTTGTTTTTTTTGCAGCAAATATTGTACATGATGACAAATCAAAAAAGGAGCTAATCCTCAAATACCTTTGAAGCCAAGTTCAAGCGCAGTAAATCTGTGCTGAAGAACAGTGATCCAACGCGTCAGAAAGAACGGACAAAGTGGAATGAGGGAAATAACACTTCTCTGTTCCTCCTTCTGTACTTCCTCTCCTCACATAACAACACCCGCTCTGGTTTAGCTTTCATTTGTGCTCCTGCACTTCTCAGGCTCTCTCCGTTTACCTATCATATAAAAAATAAAAAAAAGTCTCATAAACGCATATTATCCTTCATATATCCTCGTACATTTTTTTCCCTCTTTCATATAATGGAAATTGTACTTTATGTAGATATGTGATAATTACACTGATGAGCTCTACATCTTCCGCATCCTGTTTTTTTTTTTATATAATTATGGAGCTAAGATGGTGCTTTGTGGGGTCTTGGTAAGGTCAGGCGAAAAATCTAGTAAACACATATTACTCAAATGGATTATACTAGAAGAAATGACCATGGGGCATTTTATAGCTACTATAAAACTAGAGCTAACTGCCATACATGAATATGTTGCTTTAAAATCTTAAAAATGAATCATCTGAACTTTTTGCTGGTGAAGATGCTGACTTCTGCCTCGAACACATTGGCTTTAGCATCAGTCTTTTTAGAATGATATCACCCATGTAGCCATCGAGTGCATACCGAAGACCTGTTTGCATGGCTGTCATTTTAAAGTCATGGTCACAGACGGCGTTTTTCAACCAACCAACCAACCAACCAACCAACCATCAGTTAATTAGCTATAGCTGCAGCTGATAAAATGTCCCTGACCCTGATTAGTCTTCTCTCACCACCAAAAATTGACAACTAGAAACGCAAAACTGCCTTTTGTCAACATCCAAAAAAAAGAAGGAAAATCTAGTTATCTTTGTAAACTGTGTCGTGCGACAGAAAGCGTGACAGGTGTAGCAACACTAATTAAAGGGGTCGGAGCTTAGCGAACGGTCAGTTATCATCTCGATCAGGTGTTACCCTTTCAGGGCTGAAGGGGGGTTGAGAAATGATTTCATTTTTCTCAGACCTAGATGACTTTTTACAGTAAACAGAGTGAAATGGACTTAGTGGACAATAGTGTTTCAGCAGAATACACCACGGTAGGTACACATCTTTTAATTCCTATCTTCATCTCCATCTTCCTCCCTCCTTGCAATATCCCGGCTGCTATCACGCCTTCTCTCCCTTTTCTCTCCCTCAATGTCACACAGGACCACATGAATGAACAAACACAAGACACAGTAGTTCTCTCAAGGACACACACGGCCACACAACCACTTAGAGCACTTCCGTAACAGTGTTAGACAAAGTGAGTCAGGAGACCATCTGATAGCAGCGATGTAATGAATCACATCTGCCTTTGTGTGTGTGTACATGCACGGGTGTGTTTACTGTCTTTTTTTTATTTTTTATTATTCATGTTGGGTGATTGTTTGTGTGTGTGTGTGTGTGTGTGTGTGTGTGTGTGTCTGTCATACCGTCTTGGGGCAGTGGACGTATCGTGCCAGGCTGATAATCAGATCATGCGTGATGGGGTCAACCAGGTTTCTGAAGCTGGCGTAGCGGTACAACACATCATCCAGAGATGTTGACTCCATTCCCAGGTCCTAAACACACACACACACACAAACACACAAACACACAGATTAAATAAAACCATCGTAACCTTGGTTACACAATTGAACATATATCACTTATAAAGGCATGTATATACCACATTTCATAAACATGGGAAAACTCTGTGCTTTATATAAAAGTGAAAATGAAAAAGAAAAAAAAGACCCGTTGACAACTGCGCAGTGACAAAAAAAGTGCAGATGAAATAACATGAATAAACTATTCATTGGCTACAGCACAATACTCATTTTGATCATACACATGTTGCATAATATAATTGTGCATTTATAGGCACAACATAAAAGGTACAAATTCATTCATGCACACAAAGAACCATACACAGAAATCTCTGGTGCAAGCCAAATTTCAAAAGGCTTTTTGAATTTTTCACGCTACTTTGTAAACTTGCTGACCCCCTGAAGCAGTAAATGAAAGCCTGTTGCATTACCCTGCTGTCTGACTGTCTGCTTACTAGTGAGGGAAAATAAAAACTCACATCTCAAGCTGACAAAGCATAAAGCTGTTGGCAGAGCGTCGCGCATGAACAGCGCTCTCCTGGTAAATCTTAAAAAGTCAACTTGAATGACAAGTATAACATAAAAGAAAAAAATACTGCCGTCATCGACTCTTAATACTGACTTAAAGGACTGCACATATGCACATAAGTGAATTATCCATCACAATCTATTATTGACATCCATAAAATGTACTTTGTTTGGGAGCAAGATTCAACATATAAAGCCTTACTAGCGGTGGGACACAGATGTGCAGTGTGGGAGTGAAGAAAAGGTCATGGACTCCTTGGTTGCATGAATGTGCTCATTTCATGGCAATATGCCAATTAGATTATGGAAAATCCTAACATTTCGTTCTGGTCCATGCAATGTCCATAATGGGAAAAGATTATCTTCCTCTGGGGCCATGAATATGATCAGTAGAGTCTGGAAATTCAACCATTAGATGGTGACATTTCTGTAATACACATGTAAATGATGGTGGTCCATCAGTCCACCACATTGGTCCAAACACCAAATTTGGTACAGATAGTCATGGTTCCCAATAGGTGATATAATTTTATTAAATCTTTGGTAATATTAACTTTTAGTCTAGCACCACTGTCAGGAAAATTGTAATGTATCTAAGATATATATATATATGAGGCAAATACCTGCAGAACTAAAGACACTCCCGTTAGCCTCAGCTGCACTTTAGTGCTAATTAGCAATGTTAGCATGCTACAGGAACAAAAACTAAGACGGTGACCATGGAAAACTTCACACCCTCTATACATCATATACCCGCTAAACATCAGTGTGTTAGCATTGTCACCGTGAGCATTTTAACATGCTAACGCTAGCATTTAGCACATAGCACTGCTGTGCCCAAGTACAGAGCTGCTAGCACTAGTTGTTGTTGTTATCAAGAATGGCCCTTCAAGCTAAAAGTGTGTCAGTCTCGTTTAATAATATATACTGTGACTTATGCTTTATTTGTACATTTCATAAAAAACAAGACTCAAAAGGCTATTTTATTGTCAACCCACCCATATACAAGTTCATAGCTTATTGGTTCATGCTACATTTAACATGTTAACACTTGTACAGCAATGTAGACAACAAGTATAGATAGCATACTATAAACACCACTGTGTTTTGTCTCACACACACACACACACACACACACACACACAGCCAGCTGTATACATCCTATATAACAGGATGTTAATTTAGACAATACATGCTGTCTGCTCTGCTACTACAGTCTGTATACACAATACATAATGGCTCTGCTTTGCTATCTGCATGGTTATTTCAGCTGCTAATGCCAGTGGGCTTTGAAACACTTTCTGGGAGAAAATAGATTTTAGTCTGAAGGTAAAAGCATTCCCACATATTTTTGTGTGTGTGTTTGGGTTTGTTTGTGCCGACAGTTCATTGCCTGTTAAGTGGCAACGGGGTCGACCATGTTCTGAAAACAAAGAGAGATAGAGAGAGAGATAGAGAGAGATACAGAGAGAGAGAGAGATGGTCTCCTACAGGAAAGGTATGACTCACTGAGGTCTCTATGCTGCCTATTGTTCTGCGTAGGAGGGGCAGTAAGCGATGACAGGAGCTTTGACTGAATGACACACACACACACACACACACACACACAAACGTTTGTTAATCAGTCAGCTGTTGCACTTTCAGATGAGAGCAACATTAATAGAAATGTTGCAGATGAGAGAAACCTATGATTAGTGCATCAGCAGGTGTGTAAAGTGATATGTCCTGGCGACGACCGGGATAAACAGGCTCGCATGGTTTCCAGGTGAGATCACACAGTCACACATAGTGCATTGTTGGTGCGTCACGTCTGAAATGATTGCTGCACGTGTATGTGTGAGGACTGCATATCCTTTTCTGGTGGCCATTTGTCCAATTAAGCATGTTGAATCTGCAGCAGAGACAGCAGCGTGAAAATAATTGGCTACTTTGCCTTTTTTGGCCTTTTGCACTCTAAGATACTTCACTCATTGGCTTCAGTCTCTATCCTTATTGCTAAGCTAGGCTAAACAGTTGCTGGCCCCTAGTTTCATATTTAGCATACAGAAATGAGAGTGGTATCGATCCTCTCGTCAGATCTTCCACAAAAACAAAAAAGAAAATGTCAAAATATTCCTCTAAAAGAGTGACAACAATTTGCATTTGTGATTTGTAAAAAAAATAAACTGCAATACATCTTCTCAATGGGTACATGTATGGTATGAAAGGAAACAATGCAACATTTGCCCTTTTCGATACATTTTTATGCTTTAAAGATGAAAGAAATACAGATCACTTCTGTGTGAGTGTGTGTGTGAGTGTGTGTGTGAGACGATGAGTCAGAGGAGCACAGATTGTGTCTCCTTCCATAGTGTGATAAGGATTTGAGGCGCTATGCAAATAGATCAACCCCCTGAATAAAAATTAATCTTCATTGCTCTAATCAGAACCCAAACACGAAAGGTTCACGAATAAACAAAAAGCATATTCACAATATCACACAACAGTGCTGACATTATGCATATGTGTGGGTGGGTCTGCAGTGGATAAAAAGTAAAAACAATGGACAAAAGTACATAAACTCCATCCATGAAATGCCATACATTATTAACAGCGGTCTCCCATGAAATATACATGACAAAGGGCAAAATAGAAATAAAAATGCAGGGTTCACTTCCGTGAACTCTATGGGGGTAGTGTGTTGAGCGCATACACACACACACACACACACGCACAGACCATTTATGCTATGAGGAAAACAGCGTGTGCTTTTCTTTCATTAGAAAGCACCACCCACACTAATTAGAGACGGTCAACATCAAAGCGACCGTCTGAGCCGAGATGGACATGAACAAAGATGGAGCTGGAGACAGAGAGGACCACGGCTCAAGTGCAGGCTCTTTAATAAAAAGCAACTGGAGGACCCATATATGAAGATCACATACTGACCAGACAGCGTCGTCCATTTCTAACATGATGGAGGGTCTTCTTACATCACTAACAATCTCTATCAACAGGTATCTGCATATGAATGCTGCATATGCTCGGCATATGGTTGCCGTTTGTACTCCGAGCAGTACTCACCAATCACATTTGAGCAGGAATGGCACATTGAAGGCAGTCAGGTAATGTAATGAGTTTGGGGTCTGTATTCCGACATGGTTCAAGCATTATTCTAATGATTGATTTCAATGTTATTGGATGTGGCTTTTGCTGCATTTGTGTAATATGGGACGGATGGAAAAGATTCCCATGTTCACAACTTGCAGGGCTTTATGTCATCAGACAACAAATGATTACAGAGTTGGCCGAAGGTGACACTATATCCATCAAATGTGGGTTTAAGCCTCATGAATGACGGACTTTGGTGGATTTTTTGGACATTCGATAGAATTTTAGGCACTTCAATATCATGAAGCGCCAAGTCGGATATGTCAAAACCTTTGACAGTTTTCCAGTTGTGATTACGACTTGAAAGTTGTCGTCAACGCTATTTTCAGAACTCGGAATGTTGTAAATATGATAACTCCCATATGACATGAATGAGGCAATGTGTTTACCTGGCAAAGTACGTTGATCTACTCTCCCACTTCGTGTGGTGCGACAGTAAAAACGTAGACGTCAGCTTTTAAAAGTGCAAGAAAGGCGACAGTAAAGTGAGCACGGAGCATTCGAAAGAGCCTGTTTTAACTGGCGATGGAACAAACTGTACAGACTGCAGGCAGCTCTCGCATCACTGTGATTTAAAGTGCAGCCAAAACAAAACTGAATCAATCAATCGAACAGCACCATGTGGAGACGCTGCCCTTCAGCTGCTGATGAGAGAGATAAGGGAGGATGTGGAATCAACACTGCAACGTATGTGCAAGCTTGTCGTCTTTTATGCTGTATATAACCTTCAACGAAAGAGATTATATAGTTTTGATGACGGGGAACATCTGTAGCACAAAGCTGAGAATTAAACTGAGGAGAAACACCGAGTCTGACTTGTTATTGTTGTTAACAAATGTAAAGTAATCACCTTTCAGCACCAACTATTGACCATCTACAGCTGAAATATTAATGGCAACCTCAACTCACCAGCCTCTCATTAATCTGACAAAACACTGGCCACATACCATAAGACAGGTTCAAAATCAGACACAGCTATTTACAGTAAACTAGGGAGTGCTGAGGAAACCGCTGAGGCTAAATTTAAAGGTGGTGGTTTCCACGGCGTCGCAGGGTTATGGTTTAGCGACCAGCTTTGAGGCAACCCAGGGGGAAGTAGTTAAGACAAAACCAGCTTTGGTTTCAAGTTAATTGAAGGGTGGTGATTAAGGAGGTGGCCTCCCCATTAGCTCTTAACAGAGCTCCTGAGTGATTAATCAATGTCTATTTAGTCCGAACTCTCCAGCAATCACCATGGTTTCCGGGCAACAAGAAGCGGAACCTGGTAACCAGCGAAGAGCTCCTTCCTATCTTCCACAAACAAGCCATCTGTCATTTCTCCTCTTTTTCTTTTCCCCCTATGAGTCATTTTCACTCTTTCTTTTTTATAAATTATTTCCTAATGGCTCTGTAACCACTCGCCACACCTTCCTCTCTTTTTCCTTATTTTTCAGTTTAACGCTCTTAGCATTTTATTTTCTATCTTCAGTAATTGTTTTTATTCAATTCGTTGAGTTATCCATCATGTGCCGTTCTGCCAGAGCACAACCCCTTCTGAAGATGAAGCCACATGTGACTGATGGTTATGTCCCCAAAGCTTTTCCAATTTCACCTTCATGACCCACCATAAAAAACCTGCTCTAATCTACATCTAACTACAAAGGCAGAAATCTCTGTCGGTTTGTCCTTGGCATATCTCAAATACCCTTCATCTACTGTACTTCACACTGGGCAGGTGTATCACTGGGGACCCAGTGATAAGGACAGAATGTCAAAGTTCTGTGCAATTTGGACAGGCGTCATGCTGTCCACCGATCCTGACATCCCTCTTTGCTTCATCCACCACAGTTATCTATTGAGGTCATTTAGAGACAGAACTGTAAGTGTTTGCAGCCTGTCATGTTGTCACGCATATCCGGGGGGGATAATGTCAGTAAGTTCATGTGAAATACAGACTTCGTTTATCTCACGCAGAAAAACACAGACGTGGGAGGTTGATTTCTAGATCATGAGGTCTACAGGTAGTCTCACTGGTTCATTTTCTGTCTAGGTTTAAACCATTTAATTTCTTTAATTGATACAGTTGTCAACTTTAATCATTTATATACTCATCTAACCATTCAGTGACCCCTTGTGCCCTATGGATGGGGACATTGTCGTCCTGGAAGAGACCACTCCTATCAGGACAGAAATGTTTCAAAATAAAGGTGATCACTCAGAACAACTTTATATTGATTTGCAGTGACCTTTCCCTCAAAGGGGACAAGTGGACCAAAACCACGCCAGCACAATACCCCCCACAACATAACACCAAACCCCCTCACTGGAGGGGTCAAGCATTCGGGTTTTTCCTTTAATTTGTCACCCTTCTGTGTGTATACACGGTTCTCGAGAACTAATAATCAATCAGGCATTGCAGTTGAAACGTTAATCTCTGTCAGAAAGAGTCAAAACGAAGTAAAACATGGTGTTTTTAGCCTCCTCAGTTGTCAGGACATGCATCCATCCATCTGACGCATCCTCATATCACCCCATATTATTAACTTTCACCTAGTTGGAGTGCATCGTGTTTGTAGACATTTCCTTATCCCTAATCCCCAGCTCCAGCAACAGCTGCAAGGAAAAATCCTTTAGAGGTCAGAAAAGCTTGACCTCGACCCATCGCCTACTGGATCAAAGCTAAAGCATGTGGACTGCTGTTAACACAATCCTACCTCTCTTTTCTACTGATACAGAGGCACAAACAACACTGCTTGGTCGTGAAATGATGCCAAAAGCTAAGACGAGAAAAGGAAATATATCTTGTAGTACTTGTGCACAGGGGTCTTAATGACTAAAAAACAGTCCGTGATAGATACATTTTAGCACAAACCTCCCAGCAGCTGTATCTGATGCCGTAATAGAGGTCGACGACAGAGTGGCTGTTTGCTAATAACATCTAAAAATGTAACAATGAGGCTGGATAAAAAAGAGATCAATGAAACAGCTTGGGCAAGTGTTCTGACAATATGAGCTGCTCTCTTCAGATGAGCTGCCAATAAAAAAATAAATAAAGGTGCTTTAAAGCTCATTCTGTCAGGTGGGAGCGATACCGATCAAAACGGGCTACCACGCGTAAGAGTAAGAGTCTACAACCATGCTAGCGGTATGAGTCAACGTGATGGACCAACAGACTGACAAACACAACAATTCCATCTCTACAGCCATGATGCTAGCATGGCTAATAAACATGATAAAATAATTACTGTACTTTTCTGGTACTGACTGAAATGTGACGGATCAAACCGTTAAAAAGTTGTCTTGTTCTATAATGAGACAGTTTCTGGTTTAAATAAGAATTTGCAACTTTTATCTGAAAACATTATGCTAAGCTAGGCTAACCACTTTCTGACTTCAGCTCTGTACTCCATGTGTGACAGCCATGTGTGGTATCAATCTACTCGTCTCAGTCTTGAGACGAGTAGATTGATACCAGTGAGGGTGGTTTAAGCCATTTGCAGGCCAATTTAAACTTAGGATCATATACGTTCTTTTTAACTAATGATTCAACAGAATTTAAGTGTGCAGAGAGTGCCTGCTTCACACTCAAAAGTAGTCGTTTCAACCCTGTTTAAAGAACTGTTACATGTTGGATACTAAACACACTGATGTAGCCCTGTTTTAGGCTCATGGGTGTCTTTTAAACAGCGAATCACAGATTCAGCGCTCACTATTGTGCCTTCACTTTAACACTAGAAACGTCATCCTCCTCTGGAGTATCATAGCTTAATCAAGCAGTGACAGAGATGGTAATCCCCTGGTCTTAATGATGATGGATGGAGAGATGCCCTTCGTCTTTAAGCCTGTTTGCTCTGCTCCGCTGTTTTGCCATTGATTCAAGGATTAACAATCTAAATGGGTTTGATCAGAAAACTGTAAATAGTAACAGAAAGGAGCTGATGGGAATCACCAAAGCCATAACAATAAACTGTGAAAGCAATGTGTGTGTGTTTGTGTAAGCCGGAGGTGCTGTTCTCTGTGGTTGAGTCATAGGAGGATAAACACCAGCAGCATATGGATTCTGTGCTGTGCTGTCTATGGGGACGAGAGCTTATAACCATCTTCCATTATCTTCTCCAGTTTATGTTTGTTTCCTTTTTATCTCTAAACATGATGAACTTTTCATGATTTCACTCCTGTTATGCTCAGATCCTTCCTTTTCTTTGTAGTGCTACAAAATACCAGATTCTTCCAGTCTGTTGCTGGGCTTTTCCTGCTGCTCTGTAGCAACAACAGCAACAAACCAAGTGCTGCAAATGTCTTGAAAGACGGAGAGTGGCTATAAATCCTACACACTGTACCAGTGCTGCAGAGCCAAGCTGAGCACAACATGTCCAGCTCGCCAGCCAACCAACCAACTAACTAACTAACTAACTAACCAGGAGGACTCCTGGTTAGTTAGTTAGTCACACAGACAGGGAGGCGGTCAATTCAAGCCTGGCTACTATTTCAGCATCAGTGCTGACATCAGCTGAGGGGGAACCAATGTGCTCAAACAGAGGCCAGTGAGAACAAACGGAGAAAAGTAAATCAGAGATGTTGTGGCGTTGTTCTGTTTATGGATGAACCTGTGATTTTACACACATACACACACACACACAGAGCAGCTACCTGTCGGAGGGTCTTGAGCATCTCTGTGGCCTCATCTTGCTTGCCCTGCTTGGCCATCAGCATCATCTCCTGGATCATGCCAATGCGACGCTGGTAGGGTGGCGGTGTCCCCCCGCGGCTCAGCCGGTCCCCTGACTTCAGCATGAGGGACGCCAAGATGTCTCCTCGCTCCTTGGTGGGCGTCCGCTTCCAGCTGTGCTGGGGACTGGCTCCTCCGGGCTCCTGGCCTTTGGTCTGCTTGGCACCCATGGTGCTGCCTTAATGTGAACTATGATAATAACAAGACAGATCCCACGGTGCTGTCATGCAGAGGCAGGTTTAATTAATATGTGATACTTTGTTCATTAAAACGTGTGCAGCTGATCACATCTTACAGCCCTGCTCAGTCAGTGGCTCAGATGTGAAGCACTGTGAGAAATACCATCCCAAACTATCCCGCACTTACACAAGAGTGAATGTTCCAAGAGTGTAAAATAAGACACTCATAACATGAAGAAGTAGTTTTCTGCTTGTGGGAACTTGTTAATCCCAGACAGTGCAGCTCAAGTCGGGAACAGGTCGGAAGATGCTGCCTGCAGCATGGCCGCAAAACACGGACACAGCAAAGTCAGGATGCAGGATCGCGACAGTGCAGACCGCGGCCCGCCGCAGCCTCCTATCCCGGACACAACTTCACTACGTCTCCGAGATATTTACCTTCGACAAGCAGCGTTATCTTCCCACTCTCTCCTGCTGCTATCCTCTAAAAACAGAAGCCTGTGTCCTGCAGCATAGGAGGCGCATGAAGCAGGGCATGGCAATGTTTACGTCTGTTCCTCCTTCAGCCGCTGGAAGTCAAGCAGTACCTGCAACAAACAGCATTCGCCCTTCTCCAAGGTTGATTCTCCATCCGCACAGGAGCAGGAAACAGCCGCATCGGCGTCTCGGTCCACAGACTGCGTGGAGGCTTGACAGGAGGGGAGACTGAGGTGTCCCCTATCTGGGACTGAATTATGTATAGCACCCTCTGTTCAACTGGATGGGGCGCGCGGCGCGTGCACGTGTGCACGAGTCCTCCCTCCCTCCCGCGGTGATGGAGACAGGAGGGGCCGGGAGAGCGCGAGCACCGACAAGTTTGCAGTTTGTTAACCCGCCGCTCTGATGCTGGCGGAGGTCGACGTACCAGCGTCAGCTCAAAAACGGATCAGTTTAATGTTGCGCTGCTCGTTGGCTGAAGTCCATATATATGTGATAGCTTTTACAATTATATACTGTTTTACAGTAAACTCTCTATATATGCTTTCCTAATCAAGATAATGGGGAAATATACCCCCAATATGTCTTAATTCAATAAAAAGGCCATCATGAGTTAGAATTTATGGATGGATTTAACATCTGACCGTTTAGTTCAGTCTAATTTCCAGCTACACTGAAGTATACATAAGGACGAGTTCATTTTATGAACAAAATAGCAGAGAAATAACTCGTTCATCAGTATTCAGTGCAGTAAATGTGATCACATGGTTCCTTCACTATTGATCTATATGTAGTGAGCAGGGAAATGGCTGTACTGACATCTAGTGGCGGCTTTTCATACCGCGGCCAATAAAGATCATTTAACATATGTGTTCCTCTGCAGGAGCAGGTTTAGGCTGACAGCTACATATACATAACATAAAAAAAACAAGAGATGTAATTTAGTTTTCAAAAAGGAATATTTATTTGTTTTGCCTTTAATTACATCTCTATTTACAGTAGTATTTCAACCATCAGTTGCTGCAAATCACATGTCAAAACATGTTAGTTTCTTTCCTCGCGTAACAGAGAGAAATTTTAGGCTCAGAATTTCTCGTCACAGAGTTCATAAAGTCAAATGGCTTTAATGTATCTACAGAATGAAGACTTCATTCTGGTTTTCACAGGGAGCAGAGAGGACGGTGAACATTTCCACACACGGCTCTCCTGTTAGCCACAACACTGGCTGTCCACTGCTTGCTTTAATTACTTTATAGTGCGCGTCACTCGTTACTCAAAGACAGAACTAAGACTTGACCATTGCCTCCTTTCTACCAGAAGAGGGATTCACTGTTACCCGCTAACACATGCAGGTCATTGCTTATTAAAACCCTTAACATTTTCCAGTTTTGTTGTTTTAGCTCACTGAATAACTGTGGATGGAATTAGGATTTGTTTTATTTAAATACACTTCACAAGAGAATAGGACTTAAATGTCAAAGGGGAACCAGGTCTCTATAAAACTGATGTAAATTAAGTAGAAATATCAAACAAATTAATTGTGCAAGTACTCACATGACCATTTGTATAGAAATGACTAGGTTGTGACGAGGGTGACAAGTGGTTTTAAGGTTAAATACACCTGAACCTTGAAGGTTCAACAGCTGGCTGGTTATTTTCTTTCCTGACAATGACGCATCATGAAAAAGGAAAACTGAACAAATCTGTGACAGGTTACATAAAGTATTAAATCTTTCCAAAATTACCATTTGATGGAAAGATACAAGGACATTGGTAGGTCAATCACTAAAAGGAAAACAGCACAGGTGTAAATCTGCCTCTGTGTGAGGCACCAAAAGGTCTGTGGTGGGGAGAGAGCCACAATTCCCACTGCACTGCCTGATGGTGGCAGCATCATGCTGTGGACATGCATCTGCAGTGAGATGGCCAGACCAAAACATCAAGAAAGGTGCCAGAATGTGTGACAGCACTTGAACTGTTCACCAACAGGCCCCAAGAAGCCTGACAGAACTTATTGAAAGAGGAAGCGGGAAATATTGTGCAAAGTTGATCCAGATCAAACCGTAGACTTGTAATGTAACTGCTGCCACAGCTGGATTCTTGAAGGGGGTGAATATCTGCACAAAAATGTGTGTTTTACTACTACAGGAAATTAAGATCAAGGTTTGACAAAGTCTTTTTCTATTGAAGTATCAATCCAATCCTGAGTCCAACCACTGTTTTCATAATGTTGTAAACCGGTAAAACAGGAATACTTGTGGACTAAGTGTTTACTGTACATAAACAGCCCACAGAGGTTTGACATGACTGCTGATGGGGGAGAAAATGGGCCCCAAAGCTCGTGCTCATTTACTGAACCCACAGCTCAGCAGGAAATACTTCCACTATAAAAACAACCTGGTCAATATTTCAGCTATTTGATGCCGAACATGTCCAGCTCTGCTTGGCAACATGAATTCACCCCCCTACCTCCCAGATTCTCTTCCACTCGACTGTGCATGGGTCTTCAAACAGCATGGAGTGAAGACGCGCAGGACTTTCTACCCTATAAGGTTTAATCAATGGCATACTGCTGTTGGGTGACAGGAAAAGGGCTAGTTCACTTCATTCGGATTATCTATATACTCCTGTTCCTTTACCTGACACACTATTCTTCTGCTGAAGGCTGAGGCAATGATACGAGGGAAGGACAATTCTAGACAACCCAGGCACGGCCAGGACAGACAGCGTGCATGGGTGGGGGGTGGGGGTCCTCGCAGTTAGAATGTGTAGCCTGCAGGGGGTGCTTTGTCGTCTTTGTTGCTCTCCAGGGAGAAAGGAGGTATGCGAACATCAAAATGAGAGCCGTCGGTCCTTTCAATACGAAACGTCCCCCTGAACATAAATAACAGGACTGAGTGATCGCGATAAAGCAAACAGTAAATTAACAGAGCAGAAAAGATGATTTAATGGGAGGTTCTTAAAAGTGACAAGTCAGGATGTATCAAATACTGCGACACAGCAGCGGTGGGGATGTGTAACTCACCACATGTGACCACTGGGGGCTTGAAGAGACACGTGGCTGCTGTACTGAAATGCCGGCTGTTCTTTAGACAACACTGGCTCCTGTGACATCACATCAGACAGAAACAAGTTTTTACAAATACAAGTGTTAAAAGTGCAAGACACTAAATAGCTGTGGCCTTTCTGATTGTCCCTGAAGCGTTCTTTGTGTCTGTGACTGTGAAGAGTTTTGGTTGCACTGACCCTGCCAACGACGCCGCGTCCTCGGACCGTCTCCAGGGTTCCAGACAGGCTGAAGATCCTCCAGTGCCTCTCTCTTAGCTGAACCACCTCGTTGCCCATGTTCTCTAAGCGGATACAATACCGCCACTGCAGGAAGACAACGCACACAAACGCAGATGAGTCGTCGATCCGCAGAAACTATTTTGATAATCAATTTCAATTTTAATACTAAAATAGAGGGGGGAAAAAATATCTAATTCTTTAGTTCCAGCTTCTCAAATAAACAGATTTTCATCATTTTTTTTGTCATATATCATTGTAAACTGAATATCTTTGAGGTTTGGACAGTTTTTCCTTTTTTTGTGACCATTCATAGACTTAATCCTACATACATACAGAGTCTACTAGTGAATTAAGACAGTGTGTAGTAAGTAACTGGTTTTATTTTCTCACTAAGAGCCTCCATTAATTCCCCATGATTTTCAGCACGTGCTCAAATAAATCTGTTACTCACCCAGTAAACATGAGAGTTCTGGGCCTCCTATAAAAAAGAAAGAATTTAGTATTTCAATCGAGCCAAACACCACCAGTGAGGTGGGGACAAGATATAAAGATGTTGTGGCTAAAGATTGAGATTTCTGGAAGCCTCTAAAAGTTGGTCATTTACTCTCATGCCCATGTAGAAGGGGATGACTGTGACTCGGATGTTCTCGGTGGTCTCCCTGTGGACATCTGACAGCTCCAACCAGGGGTGGTTCTTCTCCTGCCACGCCTTCAGGGTGTCTCTGGCTGTGAATGGAGGAGCTGCAGCATCCAGGGAAGGACAAAAAACACACAAACACATATATATATTTATTGACAACACCGAATGATAAAGACACAGATAGTAACAAAATTGAATCTGATATAAACAGGATTATGGGATTTCCCAACAGTAAAGCCATTATTTAACTTGGCAAAAAATATTGTCGTGAACATGCGAAATAATGACTTCGGTGTGGGATGAAATATGTTGACAATGACTACTACAGTGTAAAGGCTTGTGTGGAAAAGATTGTTGGATGCTAAAGTGGAGACTGGAGGCGTGCGTTTACATTTGGCAGGGTTGTACATGAGGAAGCGCTCGAACAGTTCGTGCTGGATGGGGACCTGCTCTGTAGAGTTATAGGGCAGGATGTCTTCATGACTCACATAGTCCAGACCTGATGGAAAGAGTCAGAGACATAGTGTCACACGGGGGATGGGACAGAAAACAATTATCACCATCTTAAAATGAGTTGTTTCTATACTCTACTGGAGGCTCATTCATGGTGTGTAAACAGACAGGCAACAGACTCAGCTCTGATACAATTAGAAATTGAATTGAGCAAATTAAAGGCTGAGCTGGATGTTTTTTTCAGCATTTATGATTAACCATCACCATCAAAAACAGTCAAAAAAGGATGCTCTGGGACCACCAATGACATTATGTTGTCAGTAACGGCAGTGCTGTGTACCTGGGATGGCGTACAGGGCTCTGCTGTCATCATGGTTGGCCAGGAACGTCACTGCCTCTGTCTGGGACCTCTGAGACTGACAAACACATCACAAACCAACAGTCACACAGCTGTTAACTCAAACTCTAGTGAACTGCATACACCCACAGCTGTGGCTGCGTCATCCTACACTGCACCGAGTATCAGGACAATCAGAGTTCTTATTAGAACCTTTACAACCCATTTAATGGCAGAAGGACGTGGGTTTTGATTTTAAACTGCCGGTTAGTGTTTCCTGGTTGAAGTGGTGACACTTTTCCATCTTCTGTCATGAACAAACTCTGACATCTGAAGGTGAAGCTGACATATAGTGACTCACTATGTGAGGGCAGTCCCTGGTGTCAATCAGGACTTGGTAGTAGGTGTGGGTCTTCCCTTTCACCTCCTTGGACCCGTGGGCTCCTGGAGGCTCAGGCTTGCTGGGAGTAAAAAGACACACAAGGGTCTCCGTTATACAAGAACCACCCCAAAACTCAAGCTGTGGGAGGCTTTTTATGGCGCAGCCTGCTCAACATGGCGGCTTACCTGTCAGACATGGGAGGGGTGATGTCTCTGTCATAGAGTCGTGCGTGCCAAGGAAACAGGACGATGCCTCTGTATCCAAACACACTGTGGAGAAACAGCTGAGGAGAGAACAACAACAAGGAGAAAGGGACACATCGTTGTAAGATTATATATGTGGGAGGTTTTAATAAAGCTCAACTTAAATGGGATTACATTTCCTTTACACAGGATTACACAAGTGCTGCAGCATTTGAAATGCGTTATAACAATACAAAGATATTGGCTGACGGATCAAAACTTAAAAACAAACTTAATGTAAATGCTGGAGTGTAATTTAATATTCAAGAATCAGACATTGACCTAAATGATGGAGAGCAATGAAGAGCGACACCAGTCCATCTGTGTGTGTGTGTGTGTGTGTGTGTCTTACCTGTCCCGTTTCATATTTGCCGTGCTGCTTCAGAGCCTCAAACACTCCCACAGTCTCCAAAATCTTCCCTTCAGGTCTGTTCCTGCCAAATACAGGCAACACCATTACACACTGGACCCTGTCTGTGTCTTGTGTTTGTCATTAAAGCGACCACATCATATGGTAACACACAGGGCTGTATACAGTACAAACGTCGGGACTGGGGTTAAAAACAACATCAAACAGGGACAAACACAAAACAGCCAGTAAATCCTTAAGGAGCCTCAACAGAAAATCCCACAAGGAGGGAAAATCCAGCTGCCTGCCTTCAGCCTGTCTCCTTCCCTTCACTCGTAATCTCAATCACAACTTTGACAAGATTTAAATAAAACACCTCGACTTGTCAGATGTCAACAGACATACCCCTCAACCTAATCTTTTTGCCTTCAGCCTTGCAACACACACACACACACACATGCGCGCCTGTGGACTTACAGTACATATCACCACTGACAACAACAGCTGGTCACTTCAAATAAATAACACGCATACTTCTCCGCTCCCTGCAAAGCTAATCTGCACAACACAGATGAAGAGTGGGGATTAATGAGGTGGATATATGGACAGTGGAGATTTACTGTCGCACAGTAGGTTGGTTTCAGGTTATTTTTATAATATGGGTGTATTACACAAGAATAATCAGTAAGTAACCTGGATTCGCTGTTTTTGAATTGCATTTTTCATAAAGTCCTGACATTTGGGTGCTGTGAGTGTTAGAAAGGTGCTGGTACAATTATCTCCAATTAAGTTCTGGAGAGCTTTTATCTGCAGTGTGCTCTAATTTAGAAAGCACATTTTGCCATTTTTACTTAGGGACAAAAGAAACCCCACACAAATACATTATAATATACAGCTGAAGTTATAGTGATGAATTTGGAAGAATGCAATGGTAACTTTACATTTATAGGAATGGATACCACTATACTGTCTGGACAGTAAATATTAAGATACAGCACATTACAGATTATTTTAGCATAAATAGGTTGCAATAACTACTTTTGTTGGATGATATATTGTCCCCGAAATAATTGCGATAAACAATATTGTCATTTTACCATTTTATGCCACTGATATGATAATATAATAGCATGATATTGCAAGTGGACCATTTCAAAGAGTAATACTTTTATCTTTCTATTCTTAAGATTATTTAGACACTGGAATCACATGTAAGGCGAACAATAATGGTGACAGCTTATAGTGGGTTCCGAATATATATCCACATATATTCAATAAGTTAAGATAATGCCAATAATTATGTTATTGTATGATAATGTAATAAACACTGGGACATGTAGAAACAGCTAGCCTGGCTCTGCCTCCAAACACCTCTAAAGATGATAAACACGTTATATTTCTCTTTAATGCACAAGAATTAAGAAAAAAAGTGTAACAGCAACACGTACTTTCAGAAGGGATTATGCACCAGACTATTTTATAAGTTTAGTTCCTAAAATGTGTAACAATTCCTTTAAAAGTTTTCAAGAAGCCGTCAGCAGCCAGTAATGTCAATGCAAGTGCAACAACAAGCTCCACGTCATACAATTCTCTATCAGCCCATATAAATTACATTACCGTGGATTTAACATGCTGACCACCACACTGCGGTAGTCACTATGTTATAAATAAGAAAATAAGTGTTTCCAGATTGCTTTGTGTTGATATCAGGTCAGAGTTTCCAACATTTCTCTCTACAGAAGTAAGTAGAGATTTTCCCCTTTTCTTTTTGACTCTGACCCAAAGCCTGACCCCGACATTCAAAACTCTGTTCATGTTTTCTCAACTTCAATCCATCCTAAACGTAAGATCTACTGTGATTTGATTAAGAACGAATGATAAATAATATTGTATTATGCAACTTATACAAGAGACCTGTGCAGGAATGTCCTGATGTTTTCATGAGAATCTGACTGTAGCAGGTTTTACATGGGCTCCTCTCATCTCCGTCTACCTCTGCAACGTAAGCAGAGGTAGACCACAGAAATATCAATACACTGTGTGGCCAGAGATAATGAGATCTAAACATAGACAAGCCATTGCCACCAACAGGTAGCCCCGGCTGGCAGCTCGCCCTGCCTAGAAACACAGAGACCAGCCATTTAACATTTATGCCCTTTTCTTTCTGCCATCGAGGAGTGAAGCAGGTCACTGTGTCACCGAGCTGTCATGTCAGAGAAAGGTGGGTGAAGATGGAGCAATAAGTGTCAGAAACAGTGTCAGCATTCACACTGCAGTACTGACAGCTTTATTTTTAAAGCGTATACAATGCTAGCCAGTACATTCCTAGGTTGCACCTTAACAAAATAGTTATCTGTTGTGTGGAAAAAAAAATTATAAAAAACTACATGGATTACTTGGCCATCATTAATGTGCTTTTCTTGCTTTGACATGTCAAGGTGTCTTGTGCATGCTGTTTTATTGGCATGACTTACTGGGACATTTGATGACAAGTTTCCTGGAATCTAACAGGTGTGTTTAATCGATGTTAAGGAGATAATGCTGAAAAGCTTAAGCCAAACTTTCCATGTAGCACCAAAACTCCTCTGAGAACAACAACTGAGGACACTTGATGCGATTTGATGATGTGACTTTAACAAAACAGAAATGATGAAGGACTTGTCTAAGGACTCTTTTCTATAATGCAACACTGCTGCTTCTCACACTTGTCAACTATTAGACCATATTATTTTAATATGAAGATAAAGGGGATGTGGTGCATCCATGGATATATTAGTGCAAACTGCATTCACTGGTGCCACTAGAAAGATATGGGATACGGCACATTTGCAGCAAATAAAGTCACATTTTGACAGGGGGATCATCACAACTATCAATGTCAACCATAAGAGCCATGCCACTGGAGCAGCAATGACATCATGGTTTTACACTGCTTTCACTTAAATTGAATATAATAACTGGATTTTTTTTTAAAATTTCATTAGTGTCTGTTAAACATAGATTTGAGGTTTATACTGATGGGCCGAGTAAATTCAATCAAATACATTATTCAAATCTCAATTACTTTGTTCTTTTTTGCTATAATAATAAGTAATAAAACACTACATGACAGAAAGCACCCTTATCCAAACTGGACTACAGCACACGTGTTAATCAAGACAAGAAATGCAGTAATTTTGTCAATATGTTCCTTGCCTTAAATATTATTAATAATTTGGTAATTTGGTGATTAAAAACTGTTTATCAGTGCCACAGAACCATAACCAGCTTTAGACATAACAAATCATTACAGAAAGACAAGATAAGTGTGATCTAACATGTATTGATTAATGGCTTCAGATCAGACAAGATGTCAGGTGTTGCCCAATCCATGCTGGCTAGTTGTCTTGTAAGCTAAAGAACAGCAGAGGACGACTGTACTTTTCTCCTTTGCTGTTGCTAGATGCCAGCTCATGTTAACACACAGAGGTCATAATGCACCACATAAAACAACTGCCCCCTCCACAGAAACGTGGCCAGTGTTGCTGCGGTGCCATCTTGAAGAGCTCGTACTTGGCTTTAGCTGTTAGCTAAACGTTTGGCTGCGTATCTTACCGTGACGACATGAACCTCCTCTGCTGGAGGCCACCGGACAGCCCGCAGGCTCGGCACTGTACCCGCGGTTTGTACACCTCCAACCCGCCACTGCTGTCAGCCACACTAAGTATTCTGTGAGCATGTTTTCTGTTGTATTGAGTGACTGTACTTAGCAAGCCTCGGCGTATCGCACAGGCCGCCATCTTTCTTGCCCTGGCACGGTCATTCACGCGCATGCGCAGTAGGGCTACTGGTGCTTTTTCAGCCGTAAGGTAGTAATAAGAAGAACTAATTGCTTAATAAACGATAATTAGTCAATTTCTCTACTTTTTTTTCTTAACTTACGTCGTCATATTACGCCTACTCTCAGAGGGGAGATTTCGAGAATAACATAATAAGTTTACAGGAAAAAGTAATACTAATACGATAATAAAGTAGTAATTTTACAACCAAAACTGTTTCAATAATAATCTAGCAGGTCAAGATAATCTAGTCGTAATCAGATTCAAATGTATACATCTGTCTCCATTAAGTACGTTTGTTTATTTATTTGTGGTTCACTTTATTTGCACGTTAAGTTAAAAAATAAAATCTTTTATTCTTGATTTAGGGAGTTTACGGGGAGACAGTGAAAGCACCATAAGAGCCTTCACGTGCACTGAAGCGAGCAACATTTGAGCTTAATATGGATACAAATATATTATATATATAATATACATATAATATTGTTGTCAACTTATCGAATATACACTAACATTGTACAACGAGTGTTAATTATATTTGAGCATTTTTAAAATGCCCAATTTAAACAATATATTTTCACACAGATGGTCATGTGAACGACTACGTCATGATACGTCACCGTGTCACACGGCAAACAACATGGCCGCTTACTTGGGTTTTAAGATTTACACTTAGCTGTTGTTAGCCGTCAAACGCTGAATGGTGTCGCATAATATCAGAAAACAGATTTAAAACATATTTTTGGACAACAGTTGGAAGCCGGCTGCTCTTGCTTCACTGAAAACAAGCCGAAGAAGTATTTTTATTGATCTAGATAGGTTCGTGATAGTCAGTAGGATTTAAATGATGGCTTCTGCATTTGTGGTGGGGGATAAATTCAGAAACAGGGTTGCAGAGCTGTTGGAAAAGACTGACTCGTCTCTGCCACAAGGACTGAGAGAAGAACTGAAGGTTATTCTTGAAAAACCAGAGCCGACAACCCTGCCCTTCAGTACAGCCAGAAGACTCAAGAAACACTTGCAGGATGAAGGTGATGAGCAGTTTCATTTACATATTTAACACGTTCTGTCACTAATGATGCTCAACAGGTCATGTGGAGTTATTATGGTAACATGATAACATTAACATTAACACTTTCTTATGGCTGTTTGTCTCCAGGGCATCCTTTCTACCTGCATGAGTTGCTGGAGGATAGCTCACTGCATCTACCTGAGGTTGTGAAGCCTCCCAGAGTAAGTTGAACTATCGTCAAACCTTCTTTTGTCATATTACATTAATTATATACTGCACTCTCAACATATGGGAGGGACGGCATGGATAGGCTTCCTACTTCTCATAAATACCATTTCATATTTGAACATTTCAACTTTTTCTGTTAAAGATGAAAGACACCAACACAAAAATGCCTGAAGTCAAGTGTGAATGATCCTTTATAACAAATAAAGCCAAAAAAAAGTCATTTTGTGATTTGAAAACATTGAAAGCTTGTAATGTCGCTCAGTCACACAGTCACTCCAGTATAATGTGAGTGCATGTCGGTGAGTAAGAGGGAAACTGAGACACAAACACGGTATGAAATCAACTCGGTATCATCAGGAACTGAACTGGAAACGAGCTGGAACAAAACTTCCTCTCTTACTTCATCAGAACCCCGAGCTGGTCGCGCGTCTGGAGAAGATTAAAGCCAGACTAGCCAATGAGGAATACAACCGGATCACACGTAATGTAAACGCTCAGGTAAATGTTGTTATATGTTAACCTTACAAGCATCATCTTAGTCAGAAATGTAGAGATGTGTATATTGTACTGTAAATGTGTACATCATTCCTTTTAAGGCACAGTAAATACTTGCACATATTGCTCGATGTAATGACAGTGTAATCTTTTCTCTCTTGACTTCAGGAACTCAACCGCACTGGAACACTGGCAGATTTTGGACAGGAAGGTCAGTGTGGTGCATATGTACAAAATTCATATCACCTGAATTTGTATTGTGTTATTATATTATTGTGATTCTAGCAAATAGACACTTTTTGTTGCATTATTTTGACAATCGACTTGTTTCCTCCTCCTCCGTTCCTGCAGTGCGATCTGTCAAAGCTGTGGTGGTGACCGTGTTCAACTTCCTGGTGACGATAGTCACAGCTTTTGCTTGTTCCTACATGGGCAGTCAGTACCTGTTCACTGAGACCACAGCGGTAAGAGAACGTTTAATTGTACATGTACAGTATATTATATATGTAGTTACTTCATTACATACACCTAACTAAACTGTGTTGAGTTCAATATAACAGCCCTGCAATAAGTTCTACTTTTATAAAACCATATTCAGTCTTTGTTTATTAAACTGTTAAATTCAACTTTGGTCATTTTGGAGGAAGAGATGGTGTTCGTTTATGAAGTTGCATTATACAAACTCTTCAAAATGTTTTATTCATCCCCATTTTGATGTTAATTGGAAACACAAATTCTAGCACCAAATCAGTTGAAATCACCCTTTAAAAGCTGTCCTGTAAATTCCTTTAAGCTTTTATCCTTGGAAACGTCAACCTGGCCTGACATTTGTTTTTCAGCGAGTGATATCAGCCGTGATCGCTGCGTCTGTAGTCGGGCTTGCTGAGCTGTACGTCCTGGTCCGGACCATGGAGGGAGAACTAGGGGAACCATAGCAACGAGCCACGCACAATGTTTGGAAGCAAAACCATCAAACAGTATCAGTCCTCTAATGAGAACTTTGGTCACTCTGGCATCTGTGGATCCTTCTCGTGGATATATCTCGCTGTGTTTGAAAAGCTTGTGCACTTTTGAAAGGAAAATCTGTGGAGTTTATGAGTGAGATTAGAGTTTCTGAGAATTTACAAATTGTATGACTGTTAGCTTTAAATAGAAGCTAAAACATATAAAGTAAGCAGATTGGTTCAAAAGTCTTCTGTAAATATCTCCTTTGTCATATACTTTATCTTTAATGATATTCCAACTGCACAGACCTTTTGTTTAATCAAATCAAAATATGAGTTCTTATTTATTTTGTTATTTTGTGTTCCATATTTTTCCTGAAGGTACAACCTGTAGTTTTGTTTTGTTTTTATTTCTTTTGTCTCCTCTTTCTCTGCCTGGTGAAAATGAACGTTGAATTCAATTTTGTATGATTCCTCCTGCTCTGTTCTCAGATGTAATTATATTTATGTGTTCAATAAAATCATCAAAATCCATCAAAATCCAAAAGCGTAGGTAGATTAAATAATTTTAAAACATTATTTCTTTTTAGTTAAAAGTCTTTATACTCCAGCAGGACTGAGAAACTACCAACTGCAATCCATGTCAGCGACTCTGTGCTGCTGTACTTTAGCTGTATGCTACTGTCAGCACGCGAACATGCTAATAATGACAATATGCTGATGATGGTTTCACTAATCATCAATCATCAATCAAGTACAGCTGAAGGCTAATGAGAAGTTAAGGAATATCAAGTCATTACGTTATTAGAGACAGATATTACAGTTAATCGATGAATCGAGCAACGTTATCATACGTATTATAATTTTTGGTTGCTGACATGGCTAAAAGACAACCTGATATCAGTCGAATATTATTCTACCTCTATCCGACCAATGAGCAGAGTCAGACCAGAGTTATTGATCCAACGTTTGACCATCCTTTTCTAAATTCAAACCCAAGTTAGTCAACACTGGTTAAACGCGACAATTCAGACGGGACCTGAGTCACAACCCGGAAGAGATGTGTAATAATGACAACAGTTAGCAACCCAGGTGGAGATCAGGGTCGGATAACGTGAGTTAACCTGGACCTCGCTCTGAAAGGTCATTCCCTTCAAACAATGCAGTTTAGTTTTCAAAAATAGTCATTTAAAAAAAAAAAAAAGTTTTCCATCGTTTTCCTGAGCTTTCAATATTGAACTCCTTTAACTGATGATAACCATAAGTTGCAGATGAAAGCTCAGGAAGAAAAAAAAATCAAGTAAGTGGACCTTGAGTGAAGTTGTTTTGTTTAATTTTGCCCTGTAGTTGTCCCTGTTTAGACTCTCCCAAATAGCCGCCAGCTGTGTCATCAGTGAATAATACTGTTTACTGACGTGCCCTTGAACTATTTTATCATCCCGCTCCACCTGACAGATGTGGGAATAATTGTCGTCTGATCTGCGCTTACTGTATCTGCTTTGAAGTGAATTATAGAGCCAACCAACACATGAAAAACAAACAGGGGTACAGTAGCAATGATAACAGATTTACCACATTCAAAACAATTCCAATAAGAGAGGCTCTGTTGTCTCTGATCCCATCTTGAGATATGAACTCATATTTTTTTTTGTAAATTATCCCGTCCTCCTCTTGTCATATCAGTGGGAGGATTAAAAGATGTAACTACATCTGGAATACCAAAATAAAATAAAAAAAGTATCTTCCTAAGATCTGAGATTTGACACCCGGATTAAAGGTTTATTGAAAGATTATTTGGTATTAAAGATGATTATGATATGCAGAGATCACTGTCCAGTGCTGGACGAACAGTGTGCGCTACTGTCTGTCATATTTGCCTTTCATGTAATATTTCAAAACTTAAATCCAGGCAGAATTACAGAGGCTGTAAGCTGATAGACCCTGAGCTCCAGCTTTAATTTAGTTCTTATTTATTTTTATTTTTTTCCTTCCCCCTGTCCATCTAACCCTCCTGATACTTACAGAACAGAGACAGATATAAAAAAAACAATATATTTTGACTTAGAAAATAATTATTCCTGTCATAGTATCTTACCACAAGGAATCATTTTAATCGGGATGTTTTGAAAGATAATACTCGTGGGGTCGCAGCATTAAACATGGCACGGTTCAGCTTTATGTAGGAAAACAGGAGCCGGCAGCTGCGAGAAGAATCCAAGTACACAGATTCCTCTGTGGAGACAAGTTGGTGGGTTACTGAGTTTATGAGCTGCTCGCCAAATCTTTGGATTAGTCCTTTATTCAGTTAAGAAACGCATCAAAATAAAACATAGGGGAGCAAGTTCTGAGTTCATATACATTACTGAATTATACAGTTGATTTGGTTCAATTTTATTAGCAAAACTTGCACTTAAAAAAAAAAGATGTAATAAAACACAAAGTGAAAATATCAGTTATGAAAAACATGATAATATGATCAGAGCATCAACAGAGTCTGCAGCAGTCATTTCCTCAAGAAAAACAAGAATGTGTGCAGACGTTTGAAATAACGTACAGTAAGAATCACATTAGAAAACTTTCATTTTATTTATTGAACATATCCTATTGCTGGAATATAAATATGCAGTAGACTTTACACTACAGTCACCATTGTTTGGTTTGTTTTAATCAAGACACCAGACCTTACAGTACATATGTAAAATACATTTTATTTCCCACTTGCTGCCTTACATTTGACATATGCGATGGCAAAGTAATTAGAAATGATGCTGCAATGCTGTTCAGGACTGAATATATGACTTTCCTTCTTACACTTTGTGTGTAGGAACAACATTTTGTGTTTAAATTGAAGGATTTTGTCTTTTGCCATCTGATACTTTTGCACATTTGAAACCTGATATGAAAACTGATCCAAAGCAATTGTAAAAGAGTGTAAATTCAACTGAGGATGAAATAAATCACATAAAATTAAAACAAGACTGGAACGTACTAAAAACTATTACAGGGACAAACCAACAACAAAAACCTCTGAACAATTCTGTAGTATGTTAGAGGTGTGTTTGACGAAACGATCGACTCTGAACTGAACACACTGAACACACAAGCTGACGTAAGGGGAAATACAAAAAGAAGTCCGACAGAAATAAGAGCCTTGATTGCAAAAATATCCAGTTTTCCATGTATCCATGCTCCACATCTGGACTCATCAGAATTCCAGAAAGTTGGTGACAATAGCAGCGTTGTAGATCAGGTCCGAGATGTAGCCCATGGAGGTCTGTGGTCCCATTTTTGGGTGATGATGATGGTGGTGGTGGTGGTGTCCCTGGCCCTGACTTACCTCCCAGTACACTGGCTGAGGGTGGGAAGGGACCACCTGGTCTACAGAGCTGTGACCTCCACCTCCGGCGCTCCCTCCGTACACACCGTGATGAGCCCCAGAAGGAGCCAGGCTCTGGGGCTTGAAGTTCCTGAAGGCCTGGTAGGAGCGGGTGGAGGCCGAGTGGTGGTGAGGCTGCCTGGTGAGGGGCTGAGCAAACGAACCGGGGAGGAAACCCGGTAGAGCTGATCCCAGTTGCTGCAGCTGGTGGTGCTCCTCCTCCCAGAGACGAGGCTCTGAGACTTTTGGGGAGCTGATTGTGGGCTGCTGGTGGAAAGATGAGGAAGATGGAGGTTGGTTGCTGTAGATTTGGATCCAGTCGGAGTAGATTTGAGGGACATCCTCACAAGGGTGGTTGTGCTCCTGCCTGAATATGTCTGCCAGGGTGGTTGGGGCAGGGAAAGCTGAGGTCACAGGCCCTGGAGAGGGCTCCACGGGCACCCTGCCTCCCAGGACAGGCTTACTGGACTTGGGGAGTCTCCCGGTCTTGATACTTCTGGCTCTTCGGTTTTGGAACCACACCTGTAGGTAATGACATTTATGAAATATACTTCACCTTTGGTTGGTTGTACTACAGAAAAATATACCTGAACTTCTATCTACTTTGTAGTCTTCATCAGCAAAAACAGCCAAAATAGAAGGACCATCTTTACATAGGAGTGCTCATTTAATACATTATTAATATAAAACATATTAACTATAACAGCTTTAAATGTGTGAAACATTCAGACATATTTCCTGTAATACTTCATCTAAGTCATTACAACACTGACTAGAACAAGCTGGAGCAGCAGACTCACCTGTATCTTGCTCTCGGGCAGGTGTGTGTGTGCAGCCAGCCTCTCCCTCAGGGTGATGTCCGGGTAGGGAGTCACAGCGAAGGCCTGCTCCAGCTCAGACAGCTGGGCTCGGCTGAAGATGGTCCTCTTCCTCTTCCGCTGACCCTCCATCAGAGCGGCGGCCCGCTCCGGCTCCGGCTCCGGCTCCGGCTCCGGGGAGGACGCGGCGCTCTCAGCGCGCAGCCCTGCAGGTAATAATGACGGTGAAAATAGGAAAACTATACAACGAAACTAAATGAGGGACATTATGTAGATTTATTATTATTATTATTATTTTAATTATTTAGAAAAAAATGATAATGTGTTTTTTTTTTGGTCACAATAAAAACTTTTGATGTGTTATTTGACTTATTTCGTTTTTTGCATTTTTCAAACTAATTAATAGACCGATAATTTATTTTAAGCAACCAGAGTTTCCTTATTTATTCTCTAACAATCAGGTTACTGTGAAATTATAAATTATTTTTTAAAGTTGGTTTCATGTCTTTTATTTTTTATTATTTTTCCACAGTAGCCATATTTACCAGATTTTTCTCGGCCTAATATACATTAACATTTTTATTCATTTTTTCTGTTGTTTTTCGAATGATGTTCTTAATACATAATCATGTCCATAAAAGAAAGTAGTGTATTTAATTGAATAATTAATAATTAAGAATCATCCATTGAATATATCAGAATAAATGATTTGTGTTATTTGACTCACCATCGCAGGGATCCTGTTCTCCGAATAACGACTTAAAATCCATCATGTCTCTCTGCTGGTTCTGCTTCAGTAAAGACAAGTCTGCGTCCATGAAAAGAGCCATAACTCCACACACACACACACACATATACACACACACATACACACACACATCCACTGATGATCTGACAGCTGATGCTCAGAGGAGTGACCACCTCTTATACCCAGATGGGACACCCCCGCACCCTCCACCCACCCAGTAAATCCAGGTGTTATTCACCTCTGCCTTTAATCCCCAGTTATTGACAGAGATGATTTCTGTCTGTCTGCAACAACTGTCCCAAAGATATGTATATGTTTAATATTATATCATGGGAATAAAAGAAATCAATTCATCATTCATTTATGACTCTTTATTCAGTCAGTCATTGCTTCATTTAGTCCCCAAGAAAACTGCCTCTAACTTTACAAAAAAATGCAGAATACGTTTCATCGAAATGTTCATAGTTTTAGTTTTTAAAATGAAAAATCAACCAATACCTGCACGCAGAGATCATAAAAAACACCCAACACATGAAGATCCAAAATACAATCTGTCGTCTAACTTTATCAGAGTCAGTTTCTCACTCGAACACGTGAAATTATTTCAACAAAACTGTCCAAGTAGGTCATACAGGATTTAATCTGGTCCAACCCTTTTTTTTTCAAAGTAGCACAGATTACTATATAGGGTAAAATTTGTAAGGAGTTTCTCATTGGCTTAACAATAAACACTAAAATATGCATAATTTAATTTCAATTCAATAAATATTATATATTATATTATACTGTTGTTCACTCTGTTGGTGTTTGCTGTCTCACTGCCAGACAGCAACCCTCAAATAAAAGTAAACATTAATGCCTTCATTTGTCTTATATTGGTATATTGTTTTTTATAATAAGACCCCCTGTTTTAGCTGGACTGTGTGCAGCCATATCCAGCAATGTCTTCCCAGTTGTTTTCGCACTTTCACCAACAGAAACTCATAAATTCATAAAGAGCCTGCTTCTGCTTTTCGCTTGATTTTACTAGTCTGTGTGCGTTTTTCATGCAGCATTTTAATCTGCTGCCGAGAAATATCGAACAATGCAGATAATTAGAGCAACAAAAATGGGTCCAAAATCATCAGATAAACATGTAAAAGGAAATAACCTTTATCTCCACATTAATATAAGTAACAGATTTATTTTTAAATTGTTTCATCGCGGCTCCTCAGAAACTACATTTAATAGTGAAACTATGATGTTGACTCTCTTATGCCCATTCAGCAACACGATATACACAGTGACGTGTCAAACAGTACAATTTATTGATTTCTCAACATCATCTACATAACATGATATCACAGCGTATGTGGACTTACAGTAAAAATCACTTTCCATCGTACGAACACATCATTTCATTCTCTATATAGCTTGTGTCAGAGACCTCGAGATTAACTAAAGTCGCCATCACAGACAGACGCCTACAGCCGAGCTCTTCAGTGACATTTGTGAAATATACCTCCTCTCCATTGGTGCAATGTTAAAGGTTAATATAGACACTCATATTCAAGTGTGGCAGTAATAAAGATTTATACAACACGGCAATAGTTCAACTCAAACACGATATATCTCGGTTGACAAATGAATTCTGTCATTTGTGTCTAAATGAATCATCTTCTTCTACTCTTACACACACAGTATTCTCCCCAGGAGTCAATGTCCACTGAGTATCTGTGAACTGAGGTGTGAGCCCTGAATGTTCACTGACCCACCATCGGAGGGCGGTCTAGTCTTTTCAAAGTGCACCCACGCCGGCTCCGGATCTCCTCTCACCTCAAAGCTGAGTACAGAAAATAAGAAGGACTTCCTGTTGCTCAACACCTGACAAAGAAGAAGAGGGCTGAAAAAAGGTTGAGTCTTAAATGAGTGAACGGTGGAGGTGATGAGATCCACGACGTTCGAGGTTCACTCAAACCTGCGAAGGTGGTTGTAGAGGGACTGGACGTAGGTGAAGACACACATGGGATCTGGTTTATGACCCATGATCATCATGTCGTCCACCTCGATCAGCCGGTCGCAGCCGGCCTTCGCCCTGCACACACAGACAGAGAGAGACAGGTCAGCTCAGCTGCAGGGGGAAGAGAAAACTTTATACAGCATGAATATATCTTTGATCTAGAATTTAATCAAAAAGAGATTTGAAAAGTCACAATTTCATTGCTGCCAGGCTGAAAATACCTCTGAAAAACACACACACACACACACACAAACAGCCCAATAGACTAATGTATCAGTCTAACCTGTCTAAAGTCACACTCCGTATCTAATATTATGTCTTGGAGAGTTCTGATGAAAACACTGACTTTTCATTCACACTCATGAACAAACATGTTTTGAGACGACAGGGTTAAAGAAGGAAACAATGCATGTAATAATTCATATATATATTTATTGTCCTATAAGTCTCTAATCTGTGATCTCTTTAAGAGGTCAAATCTAAAGCTGACAGTGTATATGAAGGATTCTGTGGACCAAGAGAATATTGTTTTTGAGTCAAATCAGCTTAATTCTGCAGCGACGTTATCAGTCAAAGAATAACACATTCTTAAATGGAGTCGTGTTAAGCCCCCGACATACAGTATGTGTATGTTATGTGTTGTTAGGCCTGTACAATGTCTGATCTACAGTGTGCAGCCTATATGTACATATAATAATAATATGTGAAGACATGGAGTCAGGCAAAAGGAATGCACACCTTTCATCAAACATGTAGAAGACAGGCGTGCGGTGAAACGGATAAGTGGGAATGTTCTCTCGTATAAAATAATAGAGGGCTATAAAATGTTACGAATAAAGAGAACAAATCAAGTCTATTCAGCCGCAATAATGTAGTTAAAGGCCATGAATGCTTTAAGAGCAGCAGGAAATTCAGAAACCTCAACTGAGTCTTAACCAACTATTGATTACCTACTGTGGTGTGAAGTTAAAGTTAATAATCTCAAAGATTTTAATTTTAATATATGTCAAGCTTAACAAAAAGTCGTATCTGTCGGTGAATGGGGTGACATCATGGTGATTGAGCTTATGACACACTAATGAAAGCCTTGCATTTGATGTTTTTAACTTTGACTCTGTATTTCTCTTTCCAGTCGTTACGCTAAGCTAACAACCTTCTAGCGCTGCTTCAGAAAAACGGGCCACTTCTAAAAACCTGGATTTCCTTCGTAGTCTGATATTAACGCCCACTCACTCTGCAGTCCCAAAGGCCAGTTCAAAGTTGTGTTTGCGGTTGGCCGGCGACAGAGAGTTGTAGTCAAACTCAGTGGGGAAGAAGGAGTGGACCAGAGCGCAGAAAGCCATCCCATCACTCCAACTGGACGAGAAGTTCTGGATCTCCATGTTCTGCAAGGAAACAGAGATAAAGACGGTTTGGTGATGATGTGGTGAATGTCTCTCTGTGTGTGTGTGTGTGTGTGTGTGTGGATGGAGGAACTCAGTAAGAGCTGAAAGACTGAAGGGGGCAAAAGAACATGACTTGTAAATCTGACTGGCAGCTTATTGCAGCGTCATAAAACCATCTCCCCATTTACTGTCTAGCCTATAATTATGATGGCTAAAACAGACTTTCCTCTACTTTCATTTCCTCTATTTCTTCACTGCTTTCAGTCGGTTACATGCTTTTCAAATAATGTCATTTCAAGGCTGCCCGTTTATAAGTCTGGAGTTTGCCGTGAATGAAACGCAAGATGTCGAAGGCATCAGATGAACATCACTTCTCTGTCTCGTGTGTGTGTGTGTGTGTGTGTGTGTGTGTGTTTGCTTCCAGTTAATAAGAGTTTTGGCTTTGTCTAGCTCGAGTATAACGAGAGCCACATGGAACAGCTGGCACAGGCGGCTGTGATGAAAAGGGGTACCAGAGTACAGCAACGTATGTACTCAGCCATCACCTAAACTACCTCAAGCCCCCCGAAACACACACACATAGAATTACACACACAGCCATATTCACCTCCATAGACCTACATCTGTGGTTTAGATGTAAATAATTAACACATTAGCACTGTGCTGTTGTGATGACAGGTTAAATCTGTATAGAAGTCTGGCAGAGTTAAGCTCATTTAAAACAGATCGCTCGTATCTCTCATCTCATACTAAAGCACTACGTTTCAGATTTTGCACGCCGGAGCCAATTTTCGACAACGCGTATAAACATTTCACTGCAGCTGCTCGTGTTTAAACGTTTTCAGAATGGTTTCCCAACTTTGGCTAACCCTGCACTCTTAGAGTAATGCTAATTAATGTGTCCGGTCCCTGTTAGAACAATAGCGTTTTGAGAATGTATGATCATACGTTTTCTTTCTAAGAGGCAGAAAAGAAGGTTAATAATGAGTCCCATGTCACTCCAATAAACATGGAGCAGGAGCAGGGCGGAGTTTAGCCTAGCTTAGTGTAAAGACTGGAAACTGCTAGCCTGGCGCTGACTTGAAAAATACACTTAACAAAAATAACACCTAAAAGCACACTAATCTACATTTTATATCTGATAAGCTGTTTTTTGAGGGACCTATTAACATTTTTATATATATTTCTGTTTGTGTAAGGTTAGAACAAATTCGACTGGATATTAATTAATTAATTAATGAGCTTTACAGGTGTCGGTAGGCATATTTGTTTTGTCTTAGCAGAGAGCCATGCTAGCTGTTTCCACCTGCTTTCGGACTTTATGCTAAGCTAGGCTAAACACCTCCCAGCTGGAGGTTTTTTTAAGGCACATACACTTAATATCAATATTCTTAAGAAAGCAAATATGTGAAAATTCCCCCAATTCATCACTATGATCATATACTTGTCTTTATTACAGGCCATTGGAGTTGGTAGGAAGACGAATAGCATTTTATTCCCAAGATACTGAGAAAGTCAAACTCAGACCCACAATAGAAATGGATTACATATATCATAAGCAAATCTTTGCTGGTTTATTTCCATGCTATGGTGATGCCAGTGATTGTCTGGACGGTTGAAAAAAAGACTACTGGAGCCAAGCAGTAACTGATACTATAACATAGGGGCCAGATAGGTTGAAAATATTACACAATCTGAAATGTATGCAATAAATGACAGGATAACTTAGTGGTTTACCTGGTAGCCTATTGTCTTGGAGCGGCACCACTCAAGAAGGATTTGTTTTATGCTGCTGGCGCTGGAAACTCCGAAACTCTGAGAGCGCTTCAGTTTGGGTTTAGACTCCACTGGCTTGGTGCGACTGTACAGGACATAAATGATGCAGGAATGAGTTTCAGTTTTAATGTAGGAAAACCATTTATCTACCATCATTCCCACCCAGTGCACCATTACCTGTTACTGGCTTCAGATTCCAGTCTCTCGAAGATAGATCGACGAGCCTGAGCGCCAATGTTTCGTGGCAGAGTCTGTGACCTCACCAGCTCCCGTCTCCTCTCTCCTCCCTGCCCGAAGTATCTGCCATTGCTAACTTCGCCATCTCTGTAGGATGGGAGCATAGAAGAGTCAGACTATCCAAACATATCTGATCCAACCTAAAAGATGTCCTTCAGTCACCTTCTACTCACCTGTCGTGCTGCTGTAGCCCTGAGTAGGTCACAGACTTAGCAGGGGCTGAATTCACCTTCTCTGCAAAAGTCACAGTCACATTAAATCATCATATATTCATATATATGAGATATTGTATTTATATATGGGATATCCTTGTGTGTCTGCAAGCAAAGGTTACCTTGAAGGCGTGGAGATCCCAGAGCTCTGATAGGTGTAGGGGTCCATGTCTTCACAGAAGACACTAATAACAATAAATAGAAAGTTGATGACGTTGATGAATCAACGACGTAGAGATTTTCACACGTTGAAACGTAAATGTCACATTTAAGAAGACAAGCTGAGATAACGTTAAAAATGTCATCTACCTGGTTGAATTGGGGACTCAGGTATTGGTTCGGACTGGGCGGTGCTGGCGGCTGATTGGCTTGCAGGTGGGACCTCTGAGAGTGGTGAGGACGGGGAACCGGTGGGGCTGCTGGCAGAGTCGGGAGAGCTCTTGATTTCTGCTGTCTTGGTCATAGCGGTGATGGGGAGATGGGGCATCCGCATGGCAACAGGGGCTGTGTGCTCGTGTGGGAAGTCGTTAGGTGGAGAGATCTTTCCGTGTACCAACACTGAGTGTTCTGGTTGGATAAACACATGTAGAAAGATCACATTCATAAACCTTTTTTAACACTGCATAAGTCAAAATGTTCATATTAACATTGGATCCACTGTGTAATGTGAAAGGTGTTACTTGTAGTGACAAACATACAGATAATTGGGTTCAACTCTCTGGAGTGTTTTAGAGTCTTTTAGCTCATTGTTTTGGGTTTTTTCAGCCCTTCACTTAAGTGTTTTAATTGAGTCTCACAGCTCTCATTTGCATAATTTCCCAACGCAGGAGGTAGCGCCGATGTACCCACTGAACACTACCCACTATGTTAATCAGGTGTTGGTGGAGACCAAAATTGAGCTAATAGTAGAGTGAATATTGAAATTATATTCATCATTCAGATGAACAGAAACTCAACTCCAAATAAAAGCTAATGTTATTCTGTGTCTTCTGGATGTGTACACCAACTAGATCATAATACATCAATGTTGTGTTCTCGTTTTGCTGGATTTTTTGTTTGTGATTCTTAAAGTTGTGGGACTCATAATAGATAGATAAAAAAGGAATGGTCAACATTGATGTAGCAGAAGTTGAAATATCCTGACTTTTAGTCCCTGGTATGAGTCAAGCTCCAAAACCACTGGATCCTACACTTCCCATCATGTAACTTGATAGTATGTTTTTGTTAAACCCTCTCTGCCTGGTAAAAGGCCATCTCTCTAAAATGTTTCCAAGCTAAAGCCACGATAACCCTGATGACATCACTATGACACCATCAAGAGTTATTTTTATTATTAATGTAGTAATCACCATGGCTAGAAAACTGATCCTCAAGGCGTAAAATGTGTGGAGTAGCCCTTTAAAAGTTTGAAATCACTTCTGCACATACACTCTAAATGTGAGGACCATGCACTGCCATGATGCCAAACACTTGTAATGTGGTTACCTGTTGTAGCGGCATGTCCATTCTCCAGTCCAGCATTTGTTGGGGCTGGGTCCACTTCTATTGGTTCCTCTCGCTCAATACTCTGAAACAGCCATAGAGTTTACAGTTAACATCAACACACTAGCAGCCTTCATTGCTTTTAAAAACATGAAGTCATCTGTGACCTTCACTGGAGACCAGTAGGAGGGCTGCTGGGAAAGTTGTTTTTCCACAAAATAGTACATGCTGGAAAAAAACAGAAATTTATGAATCATTGTGTTATTGATCAGTTGTACTGATTGATTTTTTGACACATAGGAATAAAAAATGCACTTTTGTGAGTTTTATGAGGAGCAATTCAGAAACCAATATGTTGTGTTTGGATCAGACAGAGAGTCAGGGAGCATGTTTCTCTGGTTCAAACGAAAAAAAAATAGAAAGAAAAAGAAAATCCAGATGTCCGTTGCTTATTGAGTCATTGTTGGACCGTTTTTCTTTTAAGGTTTTTGGAATTTTCTCCAAACATATGGGCTTTTTTGACACAACTTCAGACAAAACAAGGCAACGGATTGGCACAGAATGACTCACGGCATGGACTTAGGATAAATGAGTTGGTTGTTGTAGGTGTGAGAAGCTCTGTTCTGTTCTGTTCTGTTCTGTTCTGCGTGTCTGGCTCCTCTCCTGTGATAAGACTGGAGAAGTCTTTGTTTTTAAATCAGCTGTCACTGACACGCTCGGTGACGGGCCAGCTGCCAAAATCCGTCTGTCTGAGATCAAGTTTTAATGTCAAACATAATCAGAGTCTTCAGTTCACATTTCAATATGTTTAATATGTGACCCCCGTCTTTTTCCTGTCTCTGTGATCAGCGCAGACGTGCAGCGGAGGCTCTCTTTCCCAGCCACATTGAAACAGCTAATCTCCATTCTGAGCAGATACTTTTATCTCAAACTCTTAACCGCATGGTGCCGCTGACCCATATAAGTTGTGGGTCAAGCTGTCACTTTCCATGTGGCCCTGATGGAGCTTCGTGCTGGCGTTCTAATATTTAGCCCCTCTGGCACAGAACAACACTACTCAGGTCAATAGTGCAGCACTGATAGCTGTGCACGTTTTCTCAAGGTCAGCAGCAAACCCACGTCAACCATGTCAGCGTGACACACACTGTGAGAAAAGTCAGGGACCCACGGGCCATGTTGGATATCCTCTGCACAGCTGCTTGTGTTTCGACCTTTCTGATTTCTGCACTATGTTTGTTATTATTTCACCACTGATGCATCAGTTCTGTGTTTAGATAACTTCAGCATGTTTGGAAGCAGAACTACAGCATCTGGTCAGCTTGTCTTTGCCATTCGAAAGCACTAAATAGACAGATAGAGGATGTGACTATACACTGAAACAACCAGAATCATTCACAGTATGTTTGTCATGTCCAGATGGCGGTGGTGCAAATGGTCATTTAGGGTGTCTTTTCAAAATAAATGTTGTGTTACTACAAGTGCTTTAACCTTTTACCTTTTAATCTATCATTCTTTCTGTGTGACGCTAGCACTAGGCTATGTAGTACTCAGCCATACTAGAACTATGAATATACTGCCAGATGTAATATACTGTATGTATCAATGAATTATACTTGACAAATATGACAAAATATGGTGTTTCTAGAGATGTCTGTGGTGGAAATTCAAATACTATTTTTAAATCATATCTTAAAACCTAAATCTTTGCTTAGGTTGTAAACTATGTGACATTGTGAGAAAATCACAGAACGGAGAGTTTGTTGTGATAGTTTGTCATAGGTGGTATCACGTATGCTAGCAGCTAGCAACAGATGCTAGCAGCTACTAAAGTGTGGGACAAGTAACTGTTGCTTTAATAAAAATTTAAGAATAAGCAGCAAAAATAAGATGAAAACACAACATTTTGATCTCATTATCTTAAAGCCGACGAACTGGAAAATAAAATAATGCTCAACTATGTTCAGCTAGATGATTTTTGCTGAAAATGACACTGAGCCAGAAAAGTAAAAACCTCAACAATGAACCGTTCTTTATAGCTGAGGGAACAACAGTCTGTTGGTTTGTCATTGCAAGTATATATAATATAATAATAATATAATATATAATATATAATATTGATAAAACATTGACTGGCTATTTGTGTGTTGCTGCTAACATTACCTTTTTTGTTGCTACTATCTTCCCATGCAAATAGTTTGGTTTTGGTTTTGAGATATTTGACTCCAGGTCATCCGAATACAACTGAAGTGAATGCAATGCAGAAATGTCAGAGACAGATACCTTAAATCCTCACCAAATAATCTAAAAGAAAACAACTAACCAAAACTATCTGTATGGCTAAATACAAATAGAAGGTTTTTTTTCATAATTTCACATTTTCATAAATTCATACCTTTATAAGTTTATGAAAATATCTCAAATAAAATATCTTTCTTTCAGCAAAATGTCTGATCTATGACTCTATCCCCTCCTGTCTCTCACACACATACAGAACAATGTGTAGTTTTTGTGATGCTGTGCTCACTTGAGCTGTGCTTCACATGGCTGGGAGTGTGTAAATATGAATGTATTTGGCTGAGCTCAACATATAGGAATGCTGGTGGGCTGTATGTGTGTGTGTGTATTAAAACAAGACAAAAAGATTGTGTGTTTGTGTTTGTGTGTGGGGGACCGATGACACACCTGGAAGGGAATAAGAGAAAAAGCAACGAGTTCAGGAGAAAATATTATTATGTATGAAAAGGTGAGGGAGGCAGGGGTAGGATGGGATGGGGGGGGGTTGTATATTGCACAATGGGGAATGGGACAGAGGGACGGGGTAGTGAGATGGAAACAGCTGGCTATCCAAGGAGGAGGGAGACAAATGCAGAATGTCTGGCTTTGGGGAGGGAGCTTCCCTGGCTTAAGTAGTCAGCAGACGTCCACTGCGGGTCAGAGTGGGAAACATGATAGTGGAGCTGCTGACGTTCCTGTAAACTCTCTGGTATCTTGAGGTCTTATTTGCTGGCAGAACACACTGTCGATCGCTGTGGGCTCAATACTTAACTGACAAGGATCCTGAGAACATGCTGCACCCATCGCATGCGTGCACACTCGCTTAAAAAGAAGCCTAAATTTATACGCAAACATTTTGGCATCATGACACAGATCTGTTTCATCCTGTCTGAAAGTGATGTTGAACTTTAGGGGAACCTTGAGCTGCTTCTTGTCCATGACCAATGTTCAAATATTGTATTTCTTCTTCTGTGCGTTATCATTTTATCCATTTTGTTCTTGCTTGTTTACATGGTTAATGTTGGATTTCTACTTTGGATTTCCAACTGATAACGACTCCTGGCAATATTTAGACTTATATTGTAGCCAAGAAAGTTCTAACACATGTCAACATTGCTGCTAGCAGCTGCTACCCTGCACATATTTACTGATATATATTGAATAGGTGTGGATGTAGCAGTGGTTAATATTAGAATGCTAAAATGCTAAAGTAAGATGGTGAAACAAACATGAAAAACATACCAGTTTAACATTAGCATGTTAGCATTGACTTTGTGAGCATGTTAGCATGCTAATGTTAGTATTTAGCTCAAAGCATAAGCCGCTAATGTGGTTGTAGACTAATTGTCTTGTATTGAAGGCTGTGCTTGTTTGGAAGCACCTGTACCAGGAACCAATTCTGCATGAAACCCTGGACCCTTGTTAATTAGGAGTCAGCTATCATCACCTCAGCTGATAGCAGCTTCACAAACCCGAACTCTATACTACGCTACAAGTCACGTTTCTCTTTCCAGCTGCACACGTGTCTATTAGAGTGTTTGCTCCATACCGATAAGTGGCTAAAAGTAAGTGAAGATGACACTAAAATAGACCGAGCAGAGCTGAGTAAGAAACTCAGGAGGTGGGTTTACATTTAGCTTCAGTCTAATTTGTCTCTGACTTCTAAAAAGTAAATCAAACCACGCCGAAACTTAGAGGATTGTCTAGTTGTTTAGTCTGGTCTGCTATTAGCAGCCGTCACCATGTTACTGCACTACATAGTATAAGAGAAACAACCCATACATGTGCAGATGCATGAACACACACATTCATATACCCCCATAACAATCTTATAATGGAGTGACAGAAGTGTAAGCAGACAAAAGCTCCCTTTCCTGTCTTCGGGGGAACAACAAATCCCTTACTGCCTGAGAGTGCTTCATTGCATCATGAGAGTGGGGAAACCATAAAATATTTGTTTAAAATGAGTAAAACAAAGCAGAATGTGAAACAGCTTTTAGTCTGTGTGAGAGTAGAGACAGAGGAAGAGAAAGTATAATAAGATGAAGAGAAACTTTCCATCAGGAGAAAGTGGACTCGCCGGCAATGGCAGAAGGCAACTTTCAGCAGCTATTTAGAGGGTGTGCAATATTTCAGTGTGAACCCAGTGAACATTTGGACAACTGAATCTTTGCAAATGCCACGATATTAGCCTGTTTCTGTGGGGCAACTTGCACGTAAACCTGTCTGTTCAAACAGGAGGAGGTATGAGGCTGCTGGGTAAGCGCCACGTCAGAGGATATTGTTCAGCTGTCAGAGGCATCTTCATCACTGACACTTCCATAAAGGCTGTGGGGTGAGGTGTGGATGGGATGGTTCGATGGCAGGAGGGGGAGTAGTCTGCTAGGAAACTGCACTCAAAGTATCAGAACATGTGGCACGTTGTGCTGTCGACTCTGCTCTCCAGCAGATTGTAAATGAAACAAGGACGTTAAAGTGCCAACTATCGGTTTTTAAACTGAGTGTGTTAACATCCACATCCACAAGATGATCAGTGTAGGAATTATAGCCCCTCTAACAATCAAATTTAGAGGTGACAGAACTGGACAAGTTTAAAGAATAGTTTGACATTTTGGCACATACATTAAATTTTTTATTAGATTAGATTAATACAAGATTAATACCACTTTCATAGTTGCAGGATATAACTTTCCTGGAAAACCACAACTTGTTGCATGTAGGATACATTTCTGTTTGTGCACAGATTAAACAACCAAGATATAATGTGTTACTTAAACAGAAGAGGAGCTGGTTGGCACATTGTTTTTAGCTAGGCCAGGCTAACTGTTCCATCTTTATTTATAGGTTAATCGCCTTCTGGCTTAAGCTTCATATTTCATGTACAGACATGTAAGTGGTAAATGTTTTTTTTCTCAAAATGTCAAACTATCCCTTGAATGTAAAGTAAAATCATGTCTGTACGGTAAACGTAAAGCTCCAACCAGCAGCAGCTTAGCGTTGACAGGAAACAGCTAGCCGAGCAAGATTCACCTGACAGCACCGCTCAAGCTCACTGAGTAACATTTTATATAAAGTATTATTTCCTACAGTTTTTGTCATCATGGCCAACTGTATGGCACTTAACCACCTATAAAACCACAACCTATTTGTACACTTTGGTTTAAGACGTGTTTCTTAGTAAATTACTAGATTTTGTTACTGTTTAACACAGTCAGGCTAGTAGTTTGCCTCTGTTTTCAGTCTTTGTGCTAAGCTAGGCTAAAGAGGTGCTGGTGGACTTCATAATCGCTGTACAGATACCGCCGTACCGCGTGGTATTAATCTTCTCGTTTAACTAAGCATGGAATCTAATAAGCGTATTTCCCAAAATGTCTGACTCATTTAAACCTATGCTGTTTTTGTTTCACTCCTTTGTCCCTCATCTCTCTCTGTTTCTGGCAGGGTGACATTTGAGCCTCACGGGGCCTTTCTGTGCTGGAGGAATTGGACACTAGCGGGCTGACAACCTTCCAGTGTCTGTGCGTATGTGTATGTGGGTTTAGTTCTCAACAAGCCCTACAGTGTACAGTATGTGCAAATGTACTATAAAGCAAGAAGCATGCTGTTGCTTCACTCACTCACACACGTACTGTAAGGTTATCAGAGGAAACGGTTAGTCACAGAGGACCCCTGCTCTGTAATTTCCTCCCGGTAGTGTATAGAAGGATCCTCTTGGAGGAAGACAGACACACCAAAACCACCTGTTCTTCAAATACATTCACGCAGCCTGCAATTTCTCTGCTAGAGTATTTGCAAGGAATACCACTTTGCGATGTGAGTGGGAAATATGCACAGCCTTTGAACTGCAAAGATATAAAACCCTGTTTGCACTGGATCTCGTGTGTTATGTTAGGAGAGTAAACCTCGGTGTAAACATGCTTCAGACAGACGGCTTTTTTTAGTCAGCTGTTGTGGAAATGTAGTATATGAGCCAAGAATGAACTTTCAATCTCTACTTTTAGGCCCACATGTATATTAAGAAGTCCTTTAAATGCTCAGAAAAAGTAACCATGGATGCTACTGAAGTCCAATGTTGTTTTTGAAGCAAAGTCTGTACGGACATGTGTGGTGGGACCATGATGTCAAGGGCTACTTTTAACTACATCTGTTAGCGCCTCTACACAAGGCTTCCACGGCAAAGACACACACAGCCGACCCATCCCCCTGGTTTGTATTGGCTGGAGTGACATTAAGTTGCATGAATTCCAATATAACAGCGATTGCATCGCAAAAAAAAAAAAACAGACCTGACATTTTAACAGAGAAAAGCACAAGTGGAAATAATAAAATAAATGATGGCTTATGATGATGATGTTAATGTTGTTAGTGTCACCTGTGATTTAATCGACCATGACAAACCCGTCTTCCCTAAAAACGCTTGTTTCCAGAATCAAATACTTGGAAGTGGAAAGAATCAAATCCAGATAAAGCTGATCCACGTCAGTAGTTTCAACCACACAGGTGTTTTGACTGTCTGATTACAGTTGAGCTCCTCTCAGGACTGTGTTGGTGAACGTGCTGTGCTCAACTGACTCGTCCTCACCCTGCTGTGGGCCTGCTGTGGCAGGATAAAAGGGAAGCGATAGGTGGGGAACGCAACGCAAGTCCCCAGCCAGCTGTGAAACAGGGATGTTGTGGGTTCTTTGTAAGTACCTTAACTCTTAGGCCACCTCAGTAGACACAGTTTGATGATGCGTCTTATTTTCCGTCTTAGCTGGTCCTTCATCCCAACTCTTGGCTCCTCGTGTCTATAATTTTGACAGTGACCTCCCGTTTGACAAACAAGTCACAATCATGCTTCTGCAGACTGAGTTTTGTTTTTTTTGTTTTTTTCTGATTTCGTGCTGATCTTTAATTGTAATTTATGGTGTTTAGAGGTAAGCCAAAAAAAACCACACGTTTCCAGTTCTAATATGTCTTTTCACAGATGACTGATTTTCTGTACTTAAAATGCACGTTATAGTAACTAAATCTTGTCTTTGTCTGCTACACATGCTTTTCCTTAGAAACGTCAGGGTTGCTGTTTTCAATGCCTTGCACAGAGGTCCTACAGTAGTATTGATGGACACCACAGTCAACACACTAACCACCCTCAAGGTGCCTCAGAAGTCTAGATTAAACACACAATCTGCTGGCAGCACCTCGACCTTTATGTCAACCCATAACACAACAGCTTAGTGCTGCTTTGCTCAACTGCTCCCACTTTCCCATCAGCCTACGCTTGTCTGCTGTTGGTTAATTCATGATGAAAGATTTGTAAGAAACTTGGAAGAGGAACAGTCTGTCCTCAGTCTCTTTCAGGCCAACTATATGAGAAATGGGTCCTGTTAGCCGTGGGGAGAGGATCATTTTTCACTTTTTTTACTCCCTTTTCTGTAAACTTTAGCTCCAACATATGGCAACAATAGAGAGCAGCTCCCCTGTCTTCCCTGTCCACCTCTTTCCCACCATCCTCCTCTCCCCTGCTCCTCCCTTCCTGGCAGTGAGTCAGAGGAGGGCAGGATGATTAGGGGGAGTCTGACACTATCTCTGCTTTCCACTTCTATTTCTAACAAACAGCTGACTAAAGTGGACAGACACACAGGTGTGTGTGTGTGTGTGTGTGTGTGTGTGTGTGTGTGTGTGTACAGATGGAAACAGATGAAAGAGTGGGCTACCTCCAGTAGTCATCTATAGCAGGTTATTGATATTGGTGTTTTATTAAAATCTGGAGAATACAATGATTATGTATAGGAAGAAGCTGACCTGAACTGGAAGCATCTGTAGTTTGACTAACATGGTAATCGCTGGCAAAGAAAAGAGACGGACAAAAGAAGAAAAATAACAAAACAAACAAAAACCGGTCAGATTCATATTAATAATCTAAGAGTGGAATGAATGGTTCCTAGCAGAGACGCATCATCCAGGAGAGCCGAGTTATAATCTCACTGGTTTCCTGTCACATGTCTGTGAAATCTTCACGCGAGCCAAACACTGCAGCAGATGAGCTCATTGATCAACTTCAACCAGGGGGAAGAAGAAGACTTAATATGGCCTGAGAACCTCCTACACACTGAGACCTTAAGTGACGCCACATGACCGAGAATCACCACAAAGTTACCGGACGAGCCAGAGAAAGCAGCTCCATCAGGCGAACTACCAGGTCTGCCCGCGTCGCAGCCAGTATCGCGTCTATACTCAGCCCTGAGGCCGGAGCAGCCTGCAACAAAACACATAAACAAACACACCAAGAGCTGGAGAAGCTGCATAACCAGCAGATCTCATCACTGCCAGAGTTTAGACTCACGCCGTGAAGCTTTAGTCTCTTTACATGCGGTATCTTTTTAGAGCATCCTCACATTTCACACTTTTCAAGTCATACAGCAAATGTTGTCTTAACATACATCTTTTTACTTCTTTTTCTTTCCACAGCTATTGGTTTACACACCATGATAATATGTCCCAGCGTTTAATATTGTCAGCTGCTTTTCATCAAAATATCAACCATTATTTTCCACTTTTCTCTCTGTATGCTGTTACTGTAAATACCCCCATTGCCCTGCAGGGATGCTAATAGTTTCATGTCCTCACAGTGATTGACAGACAGATAGATTAACTCTGGGTCATGTTCCTATTTCTGCTCAGCCTCCCCCCCCAAAAAAAATGCCTGAAGTAGCATATATCTGAGTCAGCCTCCTGCGGTGGGAGACTTGATGTCTGACAAAAGCTGAAAACCTCACGAACCCCCTGCTCTCTCACCAGTGACCCTGCACAGTGTCACCCAACTTCTAAAACTAATTTTCTTTTAAACTGCCTTCGAGACATTATTCCAAAACACTGGATCTGCGTGCAGGTAAATGAATTAATGAAGTATTCCCGGGGCGGATTGAGCTGACGTAGCTGGGGAGGCGATCTAAGAATCTGAAGAGCTTACTTCCAGTAAGGCTCACCGGTTCCAGAGGGCAGCGAGAGTGAGCGCTCCCAACGGCCCATCGGATATTAACCCGTTTCCACAGAAATGATGACGGGAACACGGACTATTGTCTGGAAGTCATTAAGTGAACCATGGGTAGCCAGGGAGTGGCCACATACCTCTGTTAAACCCCCAACATGTGTACACACACTCACACACACACACACACACTCTTCAGCTGTGCCCTGTTTTATTCTTTCCTTTAATATCAATTCATGTCTATTTTAAGTTCTTGCTACTGGCCTTAATCACAATAAGTTTTGCCGAATCAATATTCAAAATGTATCCAGCGCCAAACCAGTCATGTAAATTAATAACAGAAAGACAAATGGGCAAATGTAGAGAGTTATGATTCAAAAGTAATATATAATTAGCTTTTCAGTAAACATACTTGCATACTTGTGAGTGTGCGTGTTTTTGTGTGATCACAAAAAACATACTCGAAACTCTTTTTCTGTCTTGCTTGTGGTTGTATTAATAGCCACATTGGGGAGGGACTGGTGCCAGGAATCCAGCCGTAAAATGCAGCCGAACTCTTTAAGAGGGAGATGGGGGAGGGGTAGAGGGGTGAGGAAGAGGCCAGAGAGAGACAGGGAAGAGTAGTTGGATGGATGGGTTCTGGCAGAGTTTGTGTACACACACATATATATCAGTTGTGTGTACGTCATAGCGTCAGAGAGTTTGATGCTGACTCAGGGGAGTTTCCACAGACGGCGTGTCAACGGCAAACGTCTTCGTCATGAAGATAAACACTCTGCAGGGTAACCTTTTCTTCAGCTGAGCTCACACGTGGAATCAAACGCACTAATTCATATCTGGTGGCTCGAAAAGAAGAAGTTAAATGACTTCTGTTCATACAAACTATAAAACAGCTTTAATGCGTTACACATTTTCTCCCAACTCTACATGACGTATCATAATCATTCTTTGAAGATGCATTATTAAATTATTGATTAGTATTTTCCTATTAACAATAGACTATTTATAATGTGAAAGGGATCATCCTGCGATGAGCCTATGCAGCTCCCTTCAGCGCGATGGAGCATTTTAGTGTCACTCGAGTCGGTGAAAACCACAGAGCTAAAAAAAGGAGAATGAATATCGAACGCCAAAAATGACTTCATATAAATGAGAATGTTTCTCTGTGTAAATGAGGGACTGTTTGCTTATCCATAACAACAAAGGCTTTTTACAGCTTTTTCCACTGTTCCCTTGTAGGAAAAAAAAATAAAAAATCATTGCAGCTTTAATTATAATTGGTTGCTTGTTTTCATCAAAGCGTCCTGCTGAAAGCAATATGAATGTCTGTATGTGTATGATAATCTGTGTTTTACATGTTTTCTAAGGGAGAATAGAAATATCTTTACTTTGCATACATTTAAATAATAACCAAATACTGTATGCTTAGCAAACAACACCATGACATGATATTCTTTTAATGAGCTACTCAGACCAAAGACTAGAACAACATCTCCAAATATGGAGGAAAAAACTACACCAGCTAGTTGCTGCATCGCATTTCAAAATGTGGGGAAATTATTCTCTCTGGTGGCCAAACACTCCTATGAAGTACATGTTTCCGTAACTTAAAGGAGCGTCTCTGTAATCGCAGCGCAGCTCACGTTGGATTGGGATCAGTACATTTAAGTGGCCTGAAAGCACAATCTATCCATCAACCTATTCTCAGACTGTGACTAAAGTAAAACACTGCGGGGCAAACGCAGGGGTCTGCTGCTCTTTGTGTGTTCGCAGATAAGAAACAGATAGGATCGCGGTTGAGTTGTGTAACGTTAGTGGGAGATGGAGCTAATGGGTGGAGAGGGGAGGGACGGATGGAGACCGAGCGTCAGTGGGAGTGAGGCCTGATGGGATCTGTAGCAACTTAAATGCTCAAGTTCCAATGATGAATGCCAGTATATCATTACGGTGTAACAAACTCATTTTATTAGCTTGGTATAATTGCTTTGAAATGAGACAACATGTAGCTTCTGTCTCCTGTTGCCTCCAGCAAGACAACATTTGGACGCAACTTTGTTTTTCATTCCTTCCACTGCCTGCTACCACCGGCAACGACTTCTGCTTGTGTGGTTTATTGATGTTAAGTTGCTGCATGTAGCACCTTTTTTTTTTTTTAAGTGAAAATGAATGCAACATCCACACAGAAACACAACTGCCCCCGATTTCAATTTTTCGATCTCAAGAAATCTGCTGTGCTGTGGGGGGCCATAAATCAAACGCACCCAGGTTGTGCATTGACACAGATCAGTAGATAACCCTCTGACCTGACAGTGCACAATCTGATCTGTTCATCTGCTAATAAAAGCTCATCTCATTTATGTGTCTATCTATCCACACACACACACACACACACACACCTTTACACAGCCTTGAATAATAAAGTTGTGGTTTGGGGAGGTATTTGTGGGTAAAAATAAAAGTGTGTTTGTGTACGAGAGAGAGACAGAAAGATCTGAGCCAAGCGGTGAAAAAAATCTTAACTCAAGATCCACTTTCTTGCTTTTTCTAGAGCTGATCATAACCAGCCTGTTACATCACTTGGAGACAAGTCAGCCATCCTCATGACAACTGATGAAACTTTCTTTGCTGATGAAGAAGATGGTTCAAAGTTCAGGTAAAAAATTTAAGTGGACTATGAATGACTTTTTTTTTTTTGTAAAACTACTAATTCTAAGGTCAAGAATGAACTTTTACCCTAATAAGTAGTATTTACTTCAGAAAAACCGATAAACCTGAGAATCTATCATGCATACCAAAATATGTTACACGTTTTAATAAAAAGCGTCAGCGTCTAGTAAAAACTTGCCGAGGTGAGATAAGGATCGCAGGTGAGAGACGGGGAAGAGAAGAGAACGAGAGGCCGATTCTGTAATCTTTCCACACTCAATGTACTTCCAATGAAGCACAAGAAGCCACACAATGGTCCATTGAGACTGCAGCTTTGGCACTGTAATTGGCAACAGCAGTGTTGTCTGGAGACGTGTGTGTTTGTGTGTGTGTGTGTGATGGGAAACAGAGTAGGAAGAGGAGACACTGTTGAGCAGGCTCAGGTCTTTGTGCTAATCCTAATCTTGACTAATTCTTGTTGCCCGGGACCATTAGAGGATAGCAAAGAGCTGCCTCTTTACAAACCTCAAAAACCTTCCAGATGGAGACACACACCCACACACACCCACACACATACACCCACACACATGCAGACAGCTATTTTTAATGCGAATTCCAATGTATTGAAGTCAGTAAATTATGACAAAATTTCTCAAATGTTGCAAAACATTCACCATCATCATTTGTCAATAAATGCAAACTGAGCGGAATAAACCTCTTGAAAAACAAATGTGTCCCTCTACCTACATTATAAATAAACTAGAAAATATGATGGGGAAACTAAACATATTATTCACTTGACTTATTGTTTGATGGAAAAGAATGCTTCACTTTCTTGGACAGAGAGAGAACACACAGTGGAGAAACAAAAAAAGTCCTCATAATTCATACAGATATGTGCTGCAGGTGTGCTTTTAATATGGACGGAATCATAAGGACATGCTGCAGGTGTGTGTGTGTGTGTGTGTGTGTGTTCGAGGTGAACGTGCAGGTGTGTGTCCTCTTGTGACAGCTTGGCACATTATTGGTGAAAGTGCGCAGTAACAGCTGGAGAGCAGGCTGGAAGACAGACACGCCTATACACATCTCTTTGGCACAGAGGGCTTCAGCTTGGATTTGAGCATTTAAGAATGCCTGCAGTGTGTGTGTGTGTGTGTGTCACTTTATCACATCTATCAGACCTGTTTGAACAGCCAACTGAACTTTACGTGCTGTATCTTCCACATCTCTCTCTGTCAGACAGGTGAGGATGTGGCAGGAAGAGTGAGCTGCAAACACTACATGGACGAGAAAAAAAAAAAAAGAGAAAATCCCATGAAGCTAATTACTATCATGAGAGCAGAGAAGCAGCATACACACTTTCTGAATCTCATGTTTGATCTCATCTGTGTGCTCCTGCAGTTGACAGCGGGGGATCTCCCACCGCAGAGACGAAACGAAACAAAGGTGCCCTTGTGGTGTTTAGCGCTGACCACATGATTTTTACAGCAGATAACATTCCTCTGTTGTATCCACCGCATACTTTGGTAATTACAGATCCACGAGTAACAGCTATTTGCATAATGTGTCCATGCATGTGCAATGTTTTTTGTAACTTTTTGGTTTGTATTTGTATGACCATGTGTGCATATACCCAGCAAGTATTTTTGATGTAAATTCTGACACGTAGCAACGAAAAGCTGAGCATATATCTGCTGTCATATTTATAGTAGAGATAAAGTGCATCGTCGTCTGTATCGTTTAAAAAAAAATGGACCCGAAACTGGGCCATGTTACATTCCATGTTGTAAAAATGTTGACTCGGGTGCAGACCATCAAATACACACTCGGTATCCATAAAAGGATGTGATGTCTGTGTATAATTTGGTTCAGCTTCTTCCCTTTTTATACAGTCTCAGACCTTAATCAGCACGTTAGGCCTGAGGCATGTCACCAACTGTCATTAGGAGAAGTCAGCTGGTGCCACTTTCAAAGCTTTACAAAAATACTCTGACTCTTCAAACCTTGTGCGAACACTCAGAGAGCAGAGCCTGACAATGAAAGTTAATGATGCCCACAAGAAGATAGCAAAGTGCTGTCAGCTGGCAGTTCTCACGGTGAGAAATGTAATTAATAGATGGCCGTTTATGGGAAGTGTGGAGGTCAAGATGAGAAAACTCTGCAGGAAGATTTAGCAGATTTAGGAATGGTGGTGCAGCGATACATAAACCAGACCGTCACGGATGAGTCAGTAGAAGAAAACCTTACCTGCGTCCTCATCATAAAATCCAACCTCAGAAGTTGAACATCTACAGAAGCCTGATGTGTTCTGGAAACAAATGCTGTGGACTGATGGAGTTAAAATAGAACTCAGCCACAATCAGTAAAAGTATGTTTGGAGAAAAGGGGAACGGCTTCTATAACAACATCAAGATATCTCGAAATCCACCGTGGAGTTCCGCAAGAGACCCAAGCTGAAGGTTTGGAGCGTCCATCACAGTCCTCTGACTTAAACATAACTGAGAATCTGTCATGTTTATCTTAAAAGAGCTAAACTTTGGGGGGTATTTTTAATAATTCTCTGCAGAACTATTGTGGGGATGAGGCCAAAAGTGCAAGTTCTCACAATGCAGGGACTGGTTAAATTTACAGTCATTCTTGCCATTGGAAGATTGCAAATACCTCAGAGGGTTGAGTTTCAACTTAGAAACAGTCAAACATGTTTATATTCAGTCACATGGGAATGAAAAGACAAAAGAAAAAAGAAAATCTTGTCCACTCCAATTTATCTCAACGTTTATGTAGATAGAAACAGAACTTCCTCTCTGCAATGAAATGTGAATTTATGGTCAGGAGAAGGCCAGGAAAACTGCACACTCATCATCAACTGGTTTGAGTGATGCAGCAACAATGGGATGGATTACAGCCATCAGATTCTGTTTTTGGCTTCGGAAAGAGAGAGAAGCCAACAGAGAAAATGAATGCGACTACGCAATGATGTGGAAAGGAACAACTCAGAGACATGCTTCCATGAACGGCATCTCTAGATGACAGTAAAACATTGTTGCTGAAAATAATTCAGAAATCACTGAGCACTAAAACTCTTTACATGGGCAGTCAAGTCATGACTCATGTATGAATAAGATATGACGCATCATAACGTAGACATAAACAGAAACCAGTTATATTTCTCATAGAGTTAAATGACTGAAACAGAAAGTTTCTTAATTTAGTCTGTGGGTTTCAGAAAGCGTTTCACAATAACAGTGGTTGGAATCTTCTCAAAGAGTCAAATATATTGTTTTTACAGGACAACAGCGAGTGACCGACCAAGGCCGACATTTCACAATGCTGATTTCACATATTTGACTCAGGTCTGAGGAACCACAAAACCACACTAACCTCACCTCCCAGGAGCCTGCTGGACTCATGTTACTGTACTTCATAAATCCTTAAGCATCCTGGTGGAAGCCTATTGTGCAACCGCAGTGACACATTCACACAGCCACAAAGCACGGCTTCAGTCAGACTCTCATTCTCGTACTCTAGTAAATGATTTTAATATCTTTTGTGCCTCGTTACAGATGCGTCATGTTTCAGTGTTTAATGTCTGCTGCGGCTTGTCTTGACAAAGTCATTTCCTGGTAGGATTAATAAAGTATCTATCTATCTACATTCTGCCTTGTTACCACAGTGGCTCCGTCCCTATCTGGAAAATTGCACTGCAATTACTGGATTACCTCTTCTGCTATCACATATTAAATTTCCTTCCATGTTACAAGTATCTGGCACCACAGTGTTATGTGGTGGGTAAAAAAAAATGAATAAATGGTTGAAATAAATGGCTAAAAAATCCATCTGATGAATGGTTGAATCCAAGTGGTAGTTGTTCAAATGCAACTTGACCAACCAAGCGTTTCATACAGTTATATTGTGTAAAAAAAAAATATTGTAACAATATCTACTTTTACATGATTGGGGCTGTTGTGTGTTGTCTGGGAGCTACTACCGAAAGCATCCTCCATCTCTACTTTACAAACATGCCGTACTCACGTTGGTCTTGCTGGACACAGCGAAGGTGGCTCGGCTGGAGAAGCGGGCGGTGGATGGGCTGCTGCTGGATACAGGACCTGTCACCATGGAGGAAACTCTTGAGCCGACGGGTGGACTGCTGGAACTCGGGGAGGATGAGAAGGTGGCAGGAGGGGATGCAGGACTGGACCGACTGCTGAGGCCACTGTAAGTCTGGGCGTGGCTCCCCAAGGTGCAGGCCTGGAGGTGGAGATGAGCCTGGCTCTGAGTGTGAGTGTGAGTATGAGCCTGACCCTTCCCGTAGATCACTTCCTTTATCTCCTGATGGTTCTCCTGAATGTCATTAAGGTGATTCTTGTTGTTCTGACTGTGATTGTGACTGTTGTTCAACAAGGTGCCGCGGTCACACATCATCCCAGTCAGGAGCTCCACCTGTCGGGTAAGAACCTCCAGCTGACTCCTGAGCTGCCGATTCTCCTGCTGGAGCTGATCCACAGCTTGTCCGAGAGGCCCACTCAGGTTAGCCTCCTCCTCCAGACGACGCTCCATGCCCTGCTTAAAAGCGTTGACATCCAAGTGGATCTCCCTGATGGCATCCCGGAGAGTGTTCTCATAACGGGCTAGAGCTGCACACACCGTCTCCCCCTCTGGAGAGGAAGACCGGGGGTGACACAAATCTCCCATCTCAGCCAGGATTGGGGCTTCCATCGGTGCAGCTGTTGCCACTACTGACAACCTTTTAGTCTGTAAATTGACGTCTGCAAGTGAGATAATCTGGCCACTGTAGAATGTGTGGCTTCAGTCTGTTTGCCGAGGGTTTGGCTGGAGGGGAGGAGACTGATGGAAGGGTTGAGAGGTGAATGTTTGCAGGGGGGCAAAGGTCTGGCTTGTTTTATCCCCACTCCTCCAACTGTGTCCTGGGTCTCCCGTCTTCTGTCTGAAATCACCAAAAGACAAAAGGAAAAAGACTTCACCTCTGACTCATTAACAGCTGTCAAACTCTTTACACACCTGCTGAACTCATGGGTGATGTCCTGTACAGACATTGGAAAATATCTGAAATGGTGACAATAAAAATGAGGGTTGTTTTCTCTGCATTCATTCAGAAACTACAGTGAACAAACCCAACAGCTCAGGTACAACAGACTGCACAGAACAAGTTTTGTTTTTTTAAGGAGTCAGACCAAGAGAAAGAAAGCATACGTTTCTTTGAGCCAACTATGTTTCATAACTCCCATAAAACACAGCAGTGAGGTAATCTTCAATTACAGCTGCAACAAACCTACCTCAGCTTTGCTCTCCGCTACACTCCAGTAGAGCTTCCTCAGCACTGAACAGCTGTATGAGTGTGTGTGTGTGTGAGTGAGAGAGAGAGAGTGTGTTTGAGCTATGATCTGCTCTGCCGGCTCTCTGGTTTGTTTAAACTCTCAGGTTGATCACTCCTCTCTTCTTGCCCAGAGGAGGGAGGAGAAGGGGAGGGATAAAGGAGGAGGGTGGTGGTGGTGGAGTGAAGAAACAATATGGAAAGAGTAGTAAATGTGAGGGGAGGGGAGTGAGGGAGGCGTGCTGGGTAGCTTTTATATCCTTGCACTGTGTAAACTATGGGAAGGAGTTCCCTCCCCTTCTCTTACTGCGCCTCTTCCTCTTTGCCATTATTTCATTTAAAGGTTTATTTGCAGTGTTGTGCATGTCACCCCACCTCTTGTGTACAATAAATACGCAATAATGCATGATATGGTGTCCCGATATAAAAAAATAATGTATAAGGCAAGGTGTGTTATCACACCATAGCCACTTACAAGAGAAAACAACAAATACCACTGAAAGCCATTATTATTATTTTTTCCCATTATATATTATTATGGATTTGATGGTGATTGTGTTTACATCTCAACCATCAATACAGTGTCAATGCTGTTGCCATGGTTGTTTTACACATAATCTAGTGATACATTTAAAAGGCTTGATTCTGAAATTCCTGTTTGTGACAGTGGGATTCATTTATTTGTTTTATTTGAATTACTTTACTAACTGATCATATGCAATATTAATTATGATGGTAAACATTTGATGTTTTGTATCAGGCTTATCTTAGAGACCTTATTTTGCAGCTCATGTGACGTCCAACATGACACAATAAAATATCCAATTTTCACTGTGAATAGAGGTTATTAAAGGGGACATATTATGTACATTTATGTACATTTCTATATTTTTATTCTGGAGTTCTACTGGAATATATTTGCATGAGTTACAGTTTTGTTTATCCTCTATGAGCCCTTTATTCAGACCCTCAGTTCAGCGTCTGTCTGAAATGGGCCATTTTAGCGTCTGTCTCTCTTCTGCGTCACCGAACCATGAAATGAACTATAGTAGTAGGATTTCACTGCTTTTCTCATTCTTTACTTGAAATATCAAGATCTCAAATGCAGCCGAACATGTTCGAGCTGGAATCTTATCCGAAATATAATATGGACAACGCAAACAACACATGGAAAATCCTTAGCAACAACCTTAGCAACCAAGGCTATGGTATGGACGGCCTTTTATGGCCACGCGTGACAATCTGCCATCGGCTCGTTGGCAAGCCACAAACTTAGCATTAACCATGTTTTTCATAGATATCCAACATCATCATCATAACAGTATATAAATAACAGAACATCGCAAAAAGCCAAATATGCCCCCTTGTTTCAGTTATATCGACAATGCAAACACACACTTTACCTATTTCCTCATCTCCTGTACTCCTTTCTCTGTCTCATGGTCTTTCCATCCCGTCACTCTAATAGCGTTTTAAGATAAAGACTGCAACCTTGTCTGACTGTAATTTACAACATAAGATAACAGTTTGATAATACTTACAATACACTTACCCAATAGATGTATGCCATAACTACAATATAAATACTCCTAGAGGGGGCTGAAGTGGGTTTACCTCACACCGTGTCCCTACACGTATCCTTTACACTTTTCTATTATGTTCTATTGTATTCTATTGTAGTTGTGACAGACAGACAGCCAAGCTGGCAATTGAGGACCACCACCCTCCCCCTTGTAACTGGACCCCATCAGACCAAACATTCCACACCAGATAGCAATTGTGTGTGTGTGTGTGTGTGTGTGTGTGAGCCTGTGTATGTGTGTGTTTGAGCATTAGGCAGACACACGCAAATACTTCGACATTCCACCCTCCCTGCTTACTGTCAACAGTGTGTGTGTGTGTGTGTGTGTGTGTGTGTGTGTGTGTGTGTGTTAAGGAGTGTGTGTGTGTGAGACAGTGAGCAGGGAGAGTTAGGAGACGAGGAGGGGGCTTGGTGAGGTGATTTACTGGAAGATTGTTACCCCATCTTTCTGTCTCCCACCAACCCAAACCCCCCCAAAACACACACACACAAACACACACATACACACACACACTCTCAGCACCCCCTTAGGGTTTTATGTGAGTCTGCTGGGGGCAGTACAAGACACAGACAGCGGCAAACCACTGTAGAGATCAGAGGTCAGAGGTATCAGCTTCATCAGTCATCTGAGGTTCTTAAAAAAGACAGCAGTGAAGTGTCTTAAACCAGGTTTAATGCAGATAAATCTGTAAATGTATCTTTTTTTCTGTGTCAACTGTAGCGTTTCCATCCTTGAAAATGCAGCTCTGGAAAACAGTGACATGATAGTCAACATATACGGACATAGTTCTGTGTGGAAGCATTAAACCTTAATTGATAGCTGTGTAATAAGGGGTTACGGTGTACATTGCTACATATAGCTGATGTGACGCAGGGAGTGAAAGAGCTGGCATTGGTCAGCTTGGGCTGTTTGTTGATTCTCCTACACGTTTCTTTTATTGGTAGAGATATATTATTGTGAATACAACATGAAGCCAGCATTTAATATTCAAAGCTGCATTAATTGATGCAGTTGTTATGGAAAACGTGTTAGCGTACACATCCAGCGGGCACAGACCATTAACGCGACCAATGAGCACTCTCCTTTTTGCTCTGGTTTGGTCTCCACCAACTCTTATGGCTCTTTAGCGCCTTAATGTGAAAACAATGAGCTGAAGGAAACTAAAACGAGTTGAGATGAACTGCAGATGTAGATCTATACTATAGATCTATACTATAGATCTATAGTACCTGAGCAAAAGCGGGATTCTCTCTGTAATATTGTGATGTGACTCATTAAATGATTAAAAACAAATTAAGATTAATTATGGTGAAATTAAGATATTCTTCACCTAAGTCCCCGAAGGACCTCGGTGGGTCTCTGAACTCCACTTTTTGTGAAACACTGCTTTTCCTGTAACAGTGAGTCAGCAGGTAATGTGGTATGACCTGCGTGAATCAGAGTGGTATGAAATGAAAAGCTTCAGCTGTCATCACAACAATAGATCTCTCTCTCTCTCTCTTTCCGTCTGTCTCTCTCTACAAAGCCTCCCACGGTCCAGGTTGAGCGATTTCATTGTTTTTATAATGACCAAATATGTTTTACTTCGCTGATTCTGACTCCTGCTGCGTAAAGCTGAGGTTGTAAATGTCCAGCGTGATTACTGAGAAGAGGTCGCACTCTGTTAGATGTGCTTCTCATCCGGTCTTCAAACCTGTAAGACAGTTTGTTGATATTACAGAGACATTTGCAAACACACTTCTTCCTCCGTGTGAGGTGTCCGTCTCAACTGATTAGGTCCAGATTAGGTTAAGTAGGAGGCTGGAAGACATTTGAGGGTTTGCATTACATAGCACACGTACGGACAAAAATATATCATGGTTGACAAGGGTTCAATGTGAACAGGCTGGTGAATGACGTACACTCTCTCATCCCTCCAAAAGCACTGTCAAAGAGCTCATGAGCAATGCTGGAAAAGTGTCTGAAGCTTTTCGGGCCGAGTATTACTATCCCAGGAAAATAACAAAACTAAAGCACCCGACTAATTAAAACCATGGAAGCAGACAACCAGATGTAATTCTGACCTACATTCATGGAGTGTGACAAATATATAGCATAATACTTTGTTAATGCTATTAGTTTATCTTATGCTTTTGCTGCTACGACAAGATAAATGTGTCTTCTGTGAAAATTATTGTATGAATTCATTTGGCAAAGATAAAGAAAAATGCCTCTCTGATGCCGGCAAAGTATTTAGAGACTACTAAAATATGGTAAATTATGCTTCAAATTAGGATATAGTCAATGTTTTGGCTTTATGTATATATATTTACTGGGTGTTCACACTGTTGTCCAACACGTTTTGGTTACATTTCATATGTAGCTCTGTCTGTTGGTCTGTACCTAACTGTACTCGAACGTTACAACACGACACTGAAACAAATCCGAAAGAACTGTGATCTCATCAGCCCAAACACAGATCCCTGAGGGCGATAACTGCCTGCAGAAGCACGAAACCGTTTCCCAATGAGACAAAACAAGAAGACACCAGTCAGCTGGATGACACACTGATTTTCACAGGAAAACGCGATGACTTCATAATACAGTTCATATGATATATGTCAACAAATCCAATGCACCTTTTTACGGTCATGGGAAGATGGGACCGAGGCCTACAATTATTTATGATTCATTCATCACTAAATGTCCTCCGATACAGTTCAGCCTGACAGAAAGGCCACGTTGTAAATGTTAATATGTTGCATACACGTTGTGTATTTTTACTTGTCATTGAACTGACTTAAAACACAATGTTTTCAGTGTTAGAGTCCTAAATGTACATCCTACCTGGACGCATGTAAATCTTATTCAAATCTGATTTGAATCTAAAACACTGACACGACTCTTTCTCTGCTTTTTCAGTCTCACTGTGCACAACGGTTTTATTTCAACACGTTTCTTTGCATCATTTTACAGGCAACATGAGAGGAACATTCAGCACTGTATTTAAGTGAATCATTTCTGATAGACGTCATTAGGCGATATGTTGTTTATAATTAGATTGTTAATTAAAGGTATATTTGTATGGACATAGTGAGGCTGTACAGCTGAAGTTGCCAAACCCAACCGCATTCTGCCTTGGTTCTCTTTAATTTCCCCTCCGTCATCATCCACATCCTCCTATATCTCTTTAAAGGGGTACACACACACACACACACACACACACACACACGCACACACACACACTGACTGCTGGTTGCAGACTGTAAACATTCACAAGAAGCATCTGTGCTTGTGCCATAGAGAACAGTGTACGTCACCACCACTTTAAACAGAACACAAATATGTTCACACCCCCTCAATCCTCCAAAAACACACACACACACACGCACACACACACACACGCACGCACACTTGAGATCCAAACATTGCCTGCAAACTGCCAAAGTGAACTTTGTCTAAACATGAAAATGAGTCATGCTTCATGTGGGTCAACCTAGCTGATACAGCTACTGATAATTGTCTGACAGCTGTTGGTTAGATTTGTAAAATTTGAATATAATTTTTTTTTTCTGCAGTCTGGTGATATTTATTTGTGGGTTCATCACTGTTGGGTGGTTTACATGACACATAGGAATTTGATCCATTCATTATTGAAAAATATCGATTAGTATTAGTTTATTTAAGTAATATTTTTCCATCACCGCTTGCCTGTTTAGCTCGCGTGATGCTCAGCAAGACTCGCGGTGACAAACAAGCTGAAAACAGGCTGACTGAGTTTTTATTGGACATTTTGAAACAGTCTTTGTGTTGGAGCTACTGCTTTTGGCACTATTTCTATTCTTGAACATTCTCCAAACTCCTGACATGTCATACAAACAGCTAATTAGCTATCATCTAAACAAAATGGTAATTCAATCATTAGTTCGGCATTTACGGGAAAGTTGGACGAGAAGATTGAAAACACTCACATGTGCTAGAACAAATGGTAAACGTTAGCCGCACTCTGTCGTAAGGATACAAAAGAAAGGCCTATCGCTAATAAACCTCCAGCACATAATCCCCATGTAAAAGCCCCCTGCTTCCAGTCTTTATGCTATCAGTCTTCTCAACTAACTCGGCAAGCACATACGCATATTTTATTAACACTTCAAAAACATTTCTCTAATGAAAAAGAGTGCAGGGATATGCATTTTTGTTGGTTTGAAAATATAAACCACACACTTTATTTTTAATTCAGTTCTCAACAGCACTATTTGAAAGCATTTGCACTTCGTAGAAGGGTAGATTTAACCGTATTTATCGCCTCTTTCACTTTCTCAAGGCATGCAGCCAGCTCATTCCTCCTCGGCCTTTAACTCGTGACAGCTTGGCTCTCATATCCCAGCAGATTGAACCATTGCATGAGTCTCCAGGTTGACGGACAGGCTACCTGCTGGCTTCGACTTCAGTTTGCTGACACACAGTGCTGTTCCTGTCCGTCCATGTGTTAACAGACATTAGATCTCGCCTCGCCCCGACCCCCCCCCTCCATGACATCAGAGTTCCCATGGGAACCTGTCACGCCTAAATACGGCCAAGTCATGATGTCATTGACACTTCAAAGCACAACTTTAATTAACTGCATATGGAGCCAAGAGAGAGAGAGAGAGAGAGAGATGCAGAAAGAGAAGGAAAGGTATTGTTGTTGTGTGCAACTACTAAAAATATTCAGTTATTATGTCATGTTTATAGCGCGTCTTATTAAGGAACACGAGTGTTTTGGCGAAGTAGACTCAGCGCTGCTGGGAAGGCCACCCTGGAAGGAGGCGGTGTGTTTTTCATATATGTGCACAGGCAAGAGGAAGCAGTATTGATACAGAAATATACTGGATTACAGTGAAATGAAGTAAACGAAACTAAAAGTGCAACTAAATTGTACGTTAGCGCTCTAATGTGAGCTGCAAATCTTAGCATACGTGACCATTTTAGCTTACAATGCTTCCTTTAGGGACCTGTCATTATGAAGGCAAAGGGCAAGCCATTAAATTACCATGTGATTATGTGGGGTTATAGTCATGTTAGAGAGGTAGACATCAGAGTTTAGAGTAATGATAGCGTCTAGGGGTGTGACGAGATCTCGTGTGATTGCGAGATTTCTCGTCGGGTTGGAAATCGGTCTCGCGAGATTTGTTGTCCAACAAGCAGCCGGAAAACACATGCATAACTATTTGCGACGGCCCCGCCACTTTTAAATTGTGATCCAACAAGCAGCCGAATGACGTCGGAAAACAATGACGTCGGAAAACAAAAAAACAAAGTTAAATAAAAGTCTGTTGTCGTAGTTTTCTTAAAATCTTGTCTCGATCTCGTGAACCTAATCTCGTGTCTCGTCTCGTCTCGTAAACTGAGTGTCTCGTCACACCCCTAATAGCGTCACTGTCCTGCTTTTTATTTGCCAGACCTGGTTTTTCAGTTGGCGTTGTCAACAGGCTCATGGGGGTTTTTTTAGCGTTAGCATTAGCTTACACTTTTATCTACCTCCGTGTGATTAGTAGCAAACGGTCACTTGACTTTTCACTGGGATGAGAGATAAGATTAAAGTATTGAATGCAGGTATGGTATAACAGGATGGAAAGGTAAGCCACGTGGTGTGAGAGCCTGTGGGGAGGAAGGAGGAGAGTTGATAGAGAGCAGATGAAGGAAGGCAGAGGAGTGTGACGGTGACGCTTTAGTTTCACAGCGTTCCCTTCAAAAGGACCAAGAAGCCACCGCGCTTTGCTAACGTCTGTTTCGTATTAATCAGCCTGCCGTCTCAACTCAAGAGCTTTATTACTTTATTATTTTTACAAGAAATGTGGATGAAATTACCCCAACATGAACTATGAAGGCTTTCTATCACCACTGTGTGGATCACAATGCATATGTCAGCAATAAAATGTTTTATGCTGCTAACGTATCCAAGGACCTCTTAAGAGTTGGCAACACGTTCAATTCCTGTTTGTGGTCCTCGGAGCATGTAAAAAAAATCAGAAGCAACTTGTCTTTGCAGACAATGATAATCTCTAGATAATCTCCAGACGTTGTAGTGAAGTTTACATTGGAACTGTCGTCTACCGAAATATTCTCTCTAAACACGGTTGTGTGTGTGTGTGTTCTGTGGTTCATCCAGACTCAAAAGGGAAATTTTTTAAATGTCATTTACTCCTTTTACCTCCAATGTGTTGGGGTGGAAACAGAAACAGAAATCTCAGAGATTGATATATCAACTTCTTGGCAAATAAAACCACAACGTTCCTCATGCAAATACGCTTAAGACGTCAACTGTAGTGTGTTCATTTCCCTAGAAAAAGGAGATACCAGGATTGGAAAGCTGTGTTCATTTTGGCACTTGCTTTGGATTTAGTTGTAGTCTTTTTTTTTTTTTACCAAAATGTACATTAGCATTAGTAAAAATGTCAGTCATTAAATGTTTGTTTTGTTGTCGCCACTTATTTAGTTTTGGGCTCGTTTTTCATTAATAAAAAGGTTGTCAATGAATATTTTCCGTCATAGTTTTTGTTGATTAAATCAAGCCTGCAGCTTTAAAATCATTCTCTAACACACCTCGGGCAATAATTGAATTTAAGCCTTGTCTCCGCTTCAGTGATATTGCGCAGCTATTGTGAAAAACCAGATGTCACCTTCTCCCAGCGTGTTACTCACGCTGGTGCTCTCCAAGTGTGAGTAAACAGTGATATCAGAGACAGTGAGCAGACTGAGGGAGACAGTGAATGAGTCTGGACGGGCTGTCCTCTGTGGTAGGATGGCGTCAGGATTAGATAGGTGTGGAAGTGGACAGGCCTCTAATGTCAACAGCAGAGAGGATACCGGGGACCGCTGTGAGGATGTGACCCCAACAACTGGATGTGACTTTGGGAAGTTACATGCATGTGGAGACAATAATATACACACACACACACACAAACCACATACTTGGCTTTGATGAAGGTTTGTATTTATGACATCAATGTTTCTTTGAATTAATGCTGCTGACATTATTTTGGCTACTCTATTTCATTTTCTCTCACACACCTGCTACGATGTAACTACTAACCAAAGCAGGTACAAACACACACACGCACGCGTGCGCGCAGTGTGAGAAAGTCATGCATTTTCCCTAGGAGCCCAATCAGTAAACCGCTTTGAACACACACCGATAACTGTTCACTGACTGTTACGCAACAGAGTGTTGTACGTGTGTGTGTAAGGGCAAGATGATGTCATTTACCCACACTCAGCCAAAATACATTTCGGTCATATCCATCAATTGTTCTTTCTCTGCAATCTGCACCCACCCACACACTTACACAGACACACACACACACACACACACACACTCTGCTGTATCAAAACTTCACTGCATTACCAGATCAGTTCTTGCGCTGGCAGTGAGGCCCTGATTCAGCATTACATCACCCTCTCCTCATCCAGGCCCTGGAGCTGAATACACACACACACACACACACACACCCACATCAACCACACACACTCATGCATGCATGAAAAGAGCCAATTAGCAGGGTTTTTAGAAAACATCCATCAAGCTCAGCCGTTTTTCCTAAAAGTTCCAGTTTGGAAAGACAACATCATTAGCTGTAGCCAGCAGGGCTGCATGTAATCTGTGAGCATGTCTGAGAAAAACACACGAGGAGGTGATTGTCACAGCTTCCAGACAGACTGTCAGAAGCTGACACCGCTATGAGGACGAACACAGATATTTTGTGTTTTACAAAACAAAGTCATAAATTTATTGACCTTTTGAACAATTCCAGTTTCTTCCAAAATGGAACAGCTTGGTAACAGTCAATGGAACTTAAAAACTGAAATGCTTAGCAAAAGATTTCCTTTCCCGCTTCCAACTCAGTCAGCTGTCGGTATTTCCCCTGTTCACTTGAACGAACCCTGTAGAGCCGTGCTCCAGATCACATCCATCCGTCCATCCCAGCTGAAGATCCTATCAACATTATGCACATCATGAAAATGAATTATTTTAATCAAAAACCCAGGTCAGAAGTTGAATCTTTATGCAAATGACAGTAAAATTTGCCCTGAAGCTTTGTAGTACTTACTTGCTGACAAGAAAAGAAACTTTTCCAGTCGCAGATACACATCTGTGAAAGAGATTATTATTATTAAAGTTTCTGGAATGCCGCTTTTGTATGTCCCCGGCCTTCCAAAATTACGGATATAAACAAAAATGTGCTCAGCATAAGAGAAAGTCATATGCTGCTTATCTTTAGGTGAGTGTAAGATGGTTTTGGTTAAATATCAATACAGTGAACATGTTCTGTCTATAGGAGAACAAATGAAATTCAAATAAAGTTAATTTCTAGGAGATGAGGTCGCTCACAGTGAGAAGTGTCAGAGGAAGTGTTTGTGCTTTGCACCATTTGTATGCTTTAAATCTGTCTACACTGTCAGGGTAATAAGTGCCTGACGAAACACTGATCCTCACCAAGTGCTGAGTGAAACACTTTGCTCGTGTTAATGCAGTAACCGACAGTCACTACCACATCACACTCGGTTTATTAGGTGTGATTAATTGTGCAAAAAGCAGACTTGGGCTCGGTCTGTCGAGTAAGATCCTCATTGATCTCGGAACCCGTCGACTGTCGTCTGACAACCTGATCTAATAATACGTAGAACGACTATGACAAAGCGTCCTGATTCGCTTTCCGTTGGCATTGGTTTCATAGTACCAGCAGGTCATTTTAACACATTAAGTGCCACCACCATGTAATGCCGTCCTAACAGATTGCGGACACATCATGTATCTCTGTGAGATCTGGTGATGATTTAGCCTCTGGGGGCAATGGTCAATGTTTCCGGTTCAGTTAGTGAATATCCAGGCCAAGACTTCCGCTCATTGTTTACAGTCCAATTAGCAGCTTGAGACGTGAGAATGGAGTTGGTTCGGACGTAGCCGCGATACACTCAGTTAACAGTTCAAAACTAAACAAACATTGATACTTTTTGGATGTGTTTTAGGTCCAGACGACATTTCGGCCAATACGTTGTACCTCTTGTAATATGTGTAATAAGCATGTTGTCATAAATATAATTCTTTGTTAAAACCGCTGGTTTCTGTAACATTTCTCTGAACTTTAAGAACTAATATCTTATCTTTAAGCTGCTGCTTATCTCATTCTCTCGCTGTACATTTTATTCTCATGTTCACATAAACTCCTCAGTCCTGACTCAAGCGGTAAACACACACAGTGTCTCTAAGCAACGCCCGTCACTGTCTGATACCTGCTTATTATCCAAACAGCCAAAACGTAAAAATGATAAACTGACACTTCCGTCACCCAGAATAAATCTAGTCCAGGTGAGAGTATGAACATGAGAGGGCGGGAGACACCTGTGTTACCGTGTTACTACTCTGTACTGAACACATTTTATCACACTTTTTATACTGCTGTGCGCGTACACGTGTGGACTGACGCCACGCATACACTTGCAGCTCTTAAAGTTCATCTAAACGCTGTGTCAGGGGTGAACATAAAAACTCTGTGGGTGTTTTTCACGAGCCTGTAAATCCCGCTGAATCCTACCCTCGCCCAAACGCAGACAGTAAGTTACCGTTGCATCGCGTCACTTTGTAATGCGATGTGTGAGGAGTAATGTAATTCCAGTGTGTCACGGTGGGATCTGTAAACCCCGGAGGTCGATATGATTCAGGATCAACCGCTCGCTGACCTGCTGTCCTCTGCACACCGCTGCTCATCACAGATTTATGCCTCATTTTAATAGGGAGGACCTGTTGGATGAGTGAAATCATATACTATAATATAGGCCCCTAATTTCTTTCTATGCTGTGCTCCTCTTGGGTCTTGGCTTTCATGCCTGTACTTTGATTCACTTGGTTCGTACCAAGAGAAAAAAGATTTTCTTTTAACTCGGTACGTTTTAATGTTGAATCACGTAGCCTCCGCCTCACTCGCTCTGGGACTTGCAACGGGAAACTTTTAGTAGAAGACACCGACCCAGGAGGCAGGAGGAGAGAGAATCTAGATCATTAGTATGAGCAAGGTACGAAATGAAGCATTATCCTGCTGTACCCCATACAAATGTACAGTACTAACAGCAGAATGTCACTTGAGAATATACAAGGTCTTGTATAATTGTTTACTTTGTAGATCTACACAGTGCATCCTGAGTCTCGTGTGTGAATATAGTTTGACTAAAGATGTACACGGTATCAATGATCTGGGGTGAAAGGTCAAACACTAGTTGAACGTGGGCTTTCTCGCCGAGTCATACGTGGAGTCTGGTTTCAAAAAGTTTCCGTTAAACAACTGTCTGAGGATATCCTTAAAAAAACTAAATTAACAAATCAAGTTCAACAAAAATAAAGGAAACATCACACACACACACACACACCCACACACACAGTTTCACACACACAAACACACAGTCATGTTTCCATCACTTCAGAGGATATTACATTGACTTACATTTCCTGGACTCTTACTCTAACCTGAGTCTAACCTTAACTTTAAACCAACTCTGCACCCTAACATTTAATGATGTACATTGTGGGAACTTGTTTTTTGTCCCCAAAAGACAGACAAGTCCTAACATGTGAATTTAAACAGATATGTGTCCCCACAAGATGAGAAATACTTGATACACACACACACATCCACACACACACGCACTGAGCCAGTCAGTGTCTGCCTGCTCCATCTTCTAGCAGTACAAATGAGCTCATTCAGGATGAGTTTTATCAGGGCCCTGGAGAGCCAATAAATCAGGAGTGTGTTGTCTTAACAGTTTCTATGTGTGTGTGTGTGTGTGTGTGTGTGTGAGTTAGAAACAGAGACACACCAAGAGACACAAATGTACAGAAAGAGAGAGAGAACGTAACGATCGTATTTCCCTGGACGTCCCTTCTTGCTGTTTAACAGTCTGGGAATCTGTCCTGCTGACCTTTCCCGTGTTACACTGTTACTCTGACATCTATCCACACACACACACACACACATCTGGCGTCTTCATTACTAATTAATTCAATTCAATTCAAAGGGGCTTTGTTGGCACGGGAAACAGATGTTTATATAGCCAAAAAAATTTAGACTTGCAAAAAATATAAATACAAATGAGAACTATATAAACTATAGTATATAAATGTATTTGTTCTGCATGTACGTACAGTACGTACAGTAGTACATTGCTGCATTTGATATGGAAGTTTTTTGTTATTGACCTTGTTTTCAAAGTCTTTTTGGATGGTTGTAATCTGTGGCTAGTGTTTGTCTCTGGTGTCTCAGTACAGTTGGCAGGTGGTTAAAAAATGCAGCTACGTTTCCGACTCCTGATGTGCACAGTCCCAGTGTCAGCGGGGCTTATGGTGTAGTTGGCACATGCTGCATCACCACAAAGTATTTTTTTTCTCCTCTGAACCTCCTTCCCTTCATTTATTTAAATCATCTCTGTGTATGGATCCATCCTGAATACCGCCACCTCATAAAATCAGAGATAGATTCCACTAAAGCAGTAGTTGGACGTCTGTTTTTTAAATTATAGCGTACTACATGCAGAGAGGTGCTAAGCGGAAAACGCGTCTTTTTAAGGGTCTGCTGACAAAACTTCTTTGATAATTTACTCAGAGAAACGTTTAGGGGTTTAGGGAGTTGGAGCTAGAGATGTTTCCTCGAAAGTCTCGAAAAACGTATACATATCTTTATGTCAGAGCACAACTATTCCCACACAGATGAGCAGAAACAGACCTGATGTGGTAATACAGAGCTGGGACAGTTGATATTTATGGAAAACATTCATGTAACTCAGAGAAACATGAAAAAGTACAGCGTTTTTCATTAAATACAGGTTGTGTAGTAGTTGTGTGTAGCATCAAAGTGAGGCTGCGATGCTAGATCTGGCATTTTAAATATCTCTACATGTGGATCTGTTATGAGCATCTGAAGACACTTTAGAGCCCCGCACCACCAAGGTTTGAAAGGCCCCATATTACATGGTGTCAGTGTTGAACTTGAGAAGATGAACATTCCCTTTAAAGTTCAAACTTTTTCTTCAGTTTTTCAGAAGAGCATATTGCCATTTCACACTATAGGCTCATTTTAGCGGCCCCTGGAGACCTTTGGTCCATCCATCCATCTCAGTATATACTTTTCTTTCTTTAAAACTAATGAGAGAATGAATATCTGTGGAGGACAGATTCACTTTATTTGCCAGAATAACTTTTTACAATCCAATCCTGACAATTTGGACTTGTTGCAATAAGATAGCTAAAGAGTCTTAAAGCGGACATATCATGCACATTTCCAGATCTATGTATCTATTCTGTGGCGCTACTATATTTTTGCGTGATTTACAGTACAGTTATTTATCTTATAACAGCCCTTCATGCAGCCTCTGAAACTGGCTGTTAAAGCCCCTCTCTCTCTGTGAGAACGACCTCTGGATGAGCTCACTCTGTTCTGATTGGCCAGCTCCTGGAAGCTGCCCCTTTAACACACTTCTGGCAGTTCAAACTATAGTTGTAGGATTTCACTTCTTTTTTTTCTTTTTTTTTTACTCGAAATACAAACTTTTCTAATAAATGGTATAATCCAATGCATGGTCAAGTAGTATGTCTGTATGACAGGCAAACACAAGAGCACATGTCCTGAATATGAAGCAGATATTAAAGCCGCTTTGAGTATACATACAAATATATAGTCAATGTGAAGATGTGAGTGGACACAACCAGATTCACTCTAACCGCCCTACGAGGTGAAAATGTTTCAACATAACTGGAAAAATTTGACTGTATGCCTCCAGTGCATCAATGTACAAATACAGTTCACCTCTGAGATCATTCAGAGCTGACACACAAACACACTCCCCCCCCCCCCCCCCCCCCCACACACACACACACACACACACACACATTCTTGGCACATACATCTAGCTAGGTTGTAAACTGATAATATCTCTACAGTTGGCTGTTTTTTGCCAATACAAACAGACTGCAAAGACACACAAGCATTCACATTTGTGAATAATACAGGATATGGATTCACTTTGCATTTGAATTTGCAGTAGTTAAGTAAATAAATCTCTGACACCAAAAGCCTTACATCTACTGTTGATGTATATTATAACTGTGTTTCTGCTTTTTAAATCTATTCCAGCTGCACTAGACGTGTCTAAACAAGATGTCACCTGTTCATTCATTCCAATAATCGAAATACTGCACCAAACAACAATGAAACCATACATGCAAAACGTGTTCAATGTTCTTTAGACACACACACATACACACACACACACGAATATATGCATGCGAATGTCTTGTATTTCAACTTGCCATCAGACAGATCAAGTGTCTCCTCAGAGTGTGAGAGCTGCATTGGGAGCCAACTGGCACAGCGGGGAGCTTCAGTTGACCAACACACAACCTGTTACTGTGTTGTCCACAACAAACACAACACTTTACAAAGCAGAGCGTGGTATCCACGGCTCCTTGAAAAATATACCTGACATGAAACCCTGAGAGTGTGTTCACTATGCGCCCTGCAAGTGTGTGTGTGTGGTGGAAGCTGGAAGGAACTGCTACAGTGTTATGGCACACAATGAAGATATTTAAAGCTTCACTGAAAGACGTATACAAAGAGCAGTCAGGCGGCGTAAACAGGCACCGCAACTTCAGTCTCTGAGGGGCGCTATCACTTACAGTTTCCATGTCAACACAGAGGAACAAATAAAACATTTAAATGCACACTATCATTAATCTAAATATGAGACAAAACAATTCCTGTCCCGCTCTGTTGCCCAGTACGTCTCCAGTTCCTCCATATCCATGTTGTCATCACGTAAACCGGACCACCTTCTAGCTTGCGATAGCGCTACACAAACATATTTTTACAATCTTTTTTGGCCACAGTTTCCCAAAAACACATTCATGAAATCCCCCCGTGTGATCTGAGGCGGCTCTTTGCTTCAAACACGTTCATGACGCTTGCTGCATAAGTATGCAATGACACGACCCTGTTTTTTACGATCCGAGTTAAATGTTGGTTTTTGCAGAGCACGCCATAAATCATATCTCACACTCTCAGGCTGTTATGCAACTCCAATGTTTCAAAATGAAAACCCAGCGCATCCATAACTGCTGGCTGCTGGGAGCTTGTTGTCAGCCAGGCCAGAAACTATATGCGTGTGTTTCCAACATGAGCTCATCGCCTCCGAGCTGCTGCATGTATTTCTTTTTTTTTATTAGGCTACTCGGTGAGACTTGCAACCTGACCTCACCGGAGAAACTGGCGGAGCAGAGAGTTGCGTTTGAACACAAACCGCATGAGTCAAAAGTCTGTCAGTGAGAACAGTGATGGCAATTAGCTGCTTTGCTTTTTTAAACACCCTTTGTGTTCGAAATCAGTCTGGTGTTATTCCAGATCTGTCACAACAGCTCGGGAGAGGCGAGCCAGAAGCGGTGCGCTGGGAGCTCTGAGCTGAACTCAGGAGACAGAAACAGAAGAGAGGAATAAAACTGAAGTATTTGTGGCGGGGGACGAAGAAGGGAAAAAGGAGACGAGGGAGATGAGAAAAGAGTTGAAGCCACAGAGGGACCAACACACACACACACACACACACACACACTGTCAAAACACACTAAGTGAATTTTCCACTAGCTCCACATGGATCTTTATAATGCGTGCAGTAGTTAAGTGTGCGGCCAGTGGTTTGGTCACAGAGTCTAGTGGACAACTTACACACACAAACACAGACATTCTCCACTCCTGACATGAAATTTCCATTAAGCATATGTTTTATATGTGGGGACACAGCGGGATCACAGGGTCAGTCTGCAAACCTCACACACACACACACACACACACCCTCCAGTTCAACTGCTGACACACTGACAAGTATGAATGAACAGTAACAGGCAGTAATACATTACTACAGTATGTTACACGTTACAGTCATGTGATTACTGCTAACTGCTAACACTATTTTGACCGTTTGGTGGTCGACTTGGTTTGCTACTTTACTTTTTCTTCACCAGTTTTAAAGGGAGGTTTATATCAGTTCGGTTCATTACTAGCTTGCTGCCACCAAAAGAGGAGAAATGAGACTCCAGGTGACTCCAAAATGATTTTATTTGTATGTTGTGGCTTCTTAGCTAATGATGGCCACTGTTAGGGATTCATTGAGGAGGCTAATGTTAAGCTAGCATCTAGCTTAACATTAGCTTAACAACATTCGTTCTTAAGTTGCACAAACAAGTGATGTAAAAATGCAAAATGTAGGAACTGTTGAATTCATACTCAAGTAACATACACTCCAAACCAACTGCAACGGCAGCATATCACCAGAAAGTCGGGGTGTCCACTACGTCACATTAGCAGCGCTCTCTTAGCTAGCAAACTAAGTAACTAGGACTTTAGCAATATCAATTCAGTGCTAACACTGAGCTAACGTTTGCTTGAATAAATCTAACCTACAATACAAAATGTTACTTCCTCATCCTCCTGGGTTCAGGCTGGACACTACACACACCCAGTTACAACATTCAGGGATCATATTATGTAGTTATATATATATATACAGTATATAGAGTGTCTTTTGTCTTTTGTTAGTGTATCTACAGTGAAATCTCCTGCACCGGCCCTGGCTTGTTGCCCTTCTTAGGAGCAGGTTTATTGTCTTAAAATCAGTGACTGGATTAAGTCAGTCACTCTGCAGAACTGATGCAACACAGTTTCACCACTGTCATGTTGGTTTCTGTTTCCTTCAAATCCTGGGACCGAACCAGCATCAGAGAGGCCATCTATGGTTGTTTTCTTAGGACTGATACCAATATAGATATTTATTTCCTCACTGAAGCTGCCGCTGCCAAGACTTTCATTAGTTTGAAATTAGACAGTGTTCATGCCAAATACAGTATTCAGTTACCCCAGTATTTTGGAGTCTGACACAGCATAAGGATGAAGTTACATATTGGTATTGTGCTTATTAAATAGCATCATGGGAATTATATAAAAGTGTTGCTCCATTTCGTGTTTATCAAAATATTGTGTATATATAAATCATGAGGCTATGTTGAAAGCTGTGGTCTAAGTAGTAGTAAAAGCAATTCTCTCAGGAATTATGTGCCACATTTCAGCAGACGCCATTCATTTTAATCAGTACAGTTATTATATGTGTTAAGAGTGTATACATCAATAAATCTAGATTTTAGCCTTTTTTGTCCTCTACTGTGTGTTTTACGTCATATGTCATCTGATCAGTTTTAGGGGAAATCAGCTGTATTGATTTCTGGCACAAGCGATCGCGGTATAAAACATGACTTGCCTTTTTATTCAGGTATCTTATCATTCAACCCAATTTTGGCTAGTTATTGGTAGGCAACTCTTGCAAACATATTTGGCACAACAACTGTATAAAATTGATAATACTATAATCAATCAATCAATAAGTCCATGTTGATGTCCAAAAAGGACAAGGACACTTTTTAAAGTCCTTGTTCCAGAGAGAAGTCAGGACATCTTTGATTAAGTTGGGGCTATTGTATGAAGCTGATGGAAAGATGGCTTCAAACATGTTGATCTTTATGAAAATATGGAGAATATAAATTATATATATATATATATAAAATCTCAGCAGTGGGGATTATAAGAACTGTGAGCACTAATAATACCTCTGACGTGAGAATTAAATTGTCTCTCACCATTCATTTCTATTCATGATAAATATACCAAGGTTTCAGAAAATGCTCCTTTATCTTGAAATGATGGCTGTGTATGTGAAGGTGACAGCTGCTGGTGACTTGTTTATGTCTCGTTGGGTATTTAGTCCTCGCTGAACTTTTCTGTTCTGTATTTCTGTAAATAACATCAAATGTCAAGTCTGATGTTTTACATCAGTTTTCTTTTCTTCTCTTGTCTCCATAACACACACGCTCCTCCATCACAAAGACAGGGAAACTGCTGGTCTGCTTTGTTTGTCTTCTCTGAAGAGTGGTGATCAAACCCAGGCCACACACACACACACACTCTCTCTTACCCCTGAGGGCAAAGAGTGCTGGCAGCACACACAAACACACATCTGGTATCAGTCTAAGTAAATCTCTGTTTATCCCCGTAAATGGACTCCTACCTGACTGACCTGTTTGGCTGTCCTCTCTATGGACTCCATCTTTTCTCCTCGTCAGTCCGCTTCAAAGCTGGTGGTTGACATGTACAAGTAGTGTTCGAGTGTGTTTTACAAGGATGTTTTTGTAATGAGAGCAACAGAGAAAAAAAAAAGAGAGCGCATAATAAGAAAAAGAATTTCTAGGGCTTCAATCTTAAGTTGTACTGAAGGCTTTGACTTTATTTGCGTGTACGCAGAGTTGAGTGTGGGTGTAAAAGACAACATACAGAGAAAGAGCACGAACTAGAGAAAATGTTATCTGTTACATACAAGAAAAACTCAAAACACACCTTTCTCACGTAATGTAGTGCTTATTCAAATAATGTTACAGTATGTGTATATTCTACTTGAGTACCAATTTAAAGGTGTCATTACATTCATTGGTAAGTGTTTGGATGTATTAGCTGGTTTTGAAACATTTTAGACTCACTGCAACTATATTTTAACTCTGTTTGATTGCATTTGATTGCAACAGGGAACCAGTGGGATTGGTGCTTAGAGAATAATTGCTATAGGCATTTTTAACAGCAGACATTTTGTCTTGTTACAGTAGAACGAACCCATGCTAGCAGCTCTGTGACTTTACCTAAATGCTCACATCAGCATGCTGACAGTGAGAACATTTCTCGGTAATCCATCCAACCTCATGGTGGCGCAAGAGAAAACGTTGGAGGATCACCAAAGTTAGCAGGATTCATCCTCTGGGGATTATGAATGTCTGTACAAAATTTCATAACAATCCATCCTATAGTTATCGAGATATTTTGACAGTATTTCACTAACATCATTCATTTTATCATTCATCCCTGAGAGTTTCCTACTACCACATGACAAAATATCCTCTGTGAAAAAGACTCTTGTTTCTCTCATCAGTAGTTTTTAGCATCAGCAAAGCCAAAGTAAAACATTAAAAAAATCTGCATGCAGTTTCACAGAAACATGAATTTATCATTTTCACACAAAACAAAAATCAAACATCTGGGACACCAAAAAATAGAAATAAAGGAGACAATCTGCTTTCACTGATGTTGGTGCTGTTCTGCTCAATCCGTCCTCAGTATGGTTTTTTCTGCTCAGGACACACACACACACACAGATTTAATTAATTCCATTGATGGTGATGCTTAAATCACAACTGTTAATATTAAAAGGAACAACAGTTATGTTTTTATATCATCTTACCTGCATTGACTGCTTTCTCGCTGTGGAGGAAATAAATAATGAGTCTCTCTCACTCAAAATGATACGAACACATTTGATCATATTTGGGTTCATATCGGATGATTGTTTGCTGGTGATATCAACCTGTTTGTATGAGGGTCTCCACACTCACCTGAGTACAAGTAGGACAGCAACACAATCAGGATGACCACCAGTATGACCACAGCGATGCCAGTGAGAAAAAACAACCAGCTGCCTTGTTCTGAGCCAATCAAACAGACAACAGAAAGACATGAGGTGTCAGATATGTTCCTCTGCTGCCACCGTGTGGTAGCTCAGTGTACTGCAGTAACATATATGTAAAATGGTATCTTCTTCTCACCTTCCACAATCAGAATGAAACTCTTTTTAATGGGCACTCGCAGGGAGCGATGAGAGACGCTGCATGTAAACTGCTTGCCCGAGTCCCTGAGTGAAGCCTCGAGGTAAAAGAAAGACGACAGCGAGAAGGTCCTGTCCGAGTTGTGTTTGTGGCTGGACAGCAGAACGTTCTGCAGCACCTTAGGGAGAGGAGCACCGACCCTCTGGCCTGCCACTGCTGGGTCCTGCTGGTACCAAACTATCTCCACATCCAGAGGGTAGTAGCTCTCTGCCTCGCAAACCACTTTCTGCTCTGCACCCTCCTGCAGTAACAGAGTAGCTCCCACGTTGAGGGAGACACGGGGAGGCTCTGAGGAGAGGAGCAGGAGAAAATACAATTAAAGGCAGTTTCAGCAACAGGTTTCTCTCTTGAGTTTGTCTTTGATTTTAAACTAATTACTGCTTCTGTTTTATATCATGAACCAAATATCTTTGAATTTGAACCAGACAAAACAAGCAAACTACCATTGCTTATATATTAATGTATTAGATGGAGTCAAGTGTAGGTCACAATAAAGGAGTAATTCAGCATTTTGTAATACATTTATTTGCTTTGCATTTTGGTGAGAGTCTCATGTCTGTAAGATAAATATGAAGCTATATCCAGGAGATGGTTAGCTTAGCACAAAGACTGGAAACAGCTAGCCTCGCTGTTGCCCAAATCAAAAAAAGGATGAAAAAAAGTTGTGGTTTTACGTGGGAACTATGTATGTGCCGAATTATTTTTTTTGTCCAGCTATCTGTTCCCCATTGTTTAAGATGCTAAGCTAAGCTAACCATTTCCTGGCTCCAGCCTTATTTTTACTTTACAGACATGAGTGGACATTGATCTTCTCAAATCCCAACAAGAAAGGAAATATGCATATTTCTCAAAATGTCAAACTGTTCCTTTAAACTATGACCGTTTCAAAAAGAGTTTATTATTTCAATGATTCATTTCAAGAGTTGGACCTCCATCTACGACTACAGTATCATGTTTAGCACAAACGTTTATTCTTAACCTTGGAAAAAGCAGTTTGACAAAAGCAAACTCCATCCACTGAGACCATGAGGTGTAATTTAGACCTCAAAAAAATCTAGTATATGGAAACTAGTATCATGTCTTTGACTCTTTCTCACCTTCGATATGCAGACTTATATCCATACTGGCAAACAGCGGCATCACTGACACTGAACAAACATACGTCCCTTCGCTGCTCATCTTGGTGAAGGGGAGCGTATAAGAAGCGTCTCCACCTGCGAGGCTCTTCAGCCCAACCCCAGTCCCCTGGGTCTGCCCTGAGCGGCTGTTGTGGCTGAAGAGTCTGGTTCTCTCTCCTCGATGTTGCCAGTACCACTCCATGGTGACGTCTGGTCCCTTGTGATCAAGGGAAAACTGGCAGTAGAGCTTTTGCTGGGACCCCAGACCTGCTTTCACTGTTGGAGACTCTGTTTTTATGACCATGGAAACTACAAAAACAAAAAGAACACGAGTTCTAATCAAACAGAGATATTGAACTGATATAAAATACATGTTATTTTGTGAAAACAAACTACATGTAGAAACATAACTTTTTAAACAGTGCCCTGATAGAAGCGTCCTATAATAATATCTCTATAATATCCTCGTATTGACTATAAGTAAATAGGTAATAAAATATTAGTACCATTTTTTTGGTACCAACTGTTACCTGTTGTGATGAGTGTCTCTGTGTCCCCGATAGCGGTCCAGCTGTGGTAGTCCTGCATTCCAGACGGCGGTTGATCAGATGCATGTCTGAGGAAGCTGTTGACGGTGAACTTGGTGTGTTTCAGGGTGCAGCTGAACCAGTTGTTGTACTCCTTGGCTCCCTGGACAGGCCAGCGGACATGGATGCCCTCTGTACTGTACCTGCGAATCTCACAATCTAACTGCTCTGCTTCCACACCCTCCACATACCGCCGCAGGTCCAACTTGGATCCTACAATAGAACAGATTAAAATAGAGTCCAGTAGAATAGAAAAGTTCTCAGTGTGTTGTTGCTACAGGCTACAGGCCTTACCGGTGACCAGGAACGTGATGGCGTGTGGATTAATAGGACGGTCTTCTTTTTGACCAAACTGCAGCATAGCTTCTCTGTGGTGGAGCTGAGTCTCAACATGACCCTCATTATTCACAGACACATGTTCATCAATGAACTGACACGGCACCCATGACAGCTGATGGACACACTGCACAGCTAAGATACACACACACACACACACACACATAGAGAGAGAGAGAGAAAAAAAAAATCAGAATATTCTGTAGAATAGTTTAGTAAGTTATCAGTACAGCCCTTTAGCAAGTATAGTACTTATAGTAAATAGTAAATATATAGTATAGTATAGTACAGTTTACTGAATGTATAGTATAGTAAATATATACAGTAGTATAGTGTAGTACAGTTTAGTGAATATATTGTATAGTGAACATATACAGTAGTATAGTGTAGTACAGTTTACTGAATGTATAGTATAGTAAACATATACAGTAGTATAGTGTAGTACAGTTTAGTGAATATATTGTATAGTGAGCATATACAGTAGTATAGTGTAGTACAGTTTAGTGAATATATTGTATAGTATAGTGCAGTATAGTTTAGTGAATATATTGTATAGTATAGTGTAGTATAGTTTAGTGAATATATTGTATAGTATAGTGTAGTATAGTTTAGTGAATATATTGTATAGTGAACATATACAGTAGTATAGTGTAGTATAGTTTAGTGAATATATTGTATAGTATAGTAAACATATACAGTAGTATAGTGTAGTACAGTTTAGTGAATATATTGTATAGAATAGTTATTTCCCTCCTGTTGTGGACTTTATGGCTTGAACACACTTCTAAACTCGAAACATGAACTGCAAACCTCCTCAATCTGTAATAAAGCTTTAGACAATGACTTACCTGCACACAGGTACAAGTAAATAAGTATCTTCAAGATGAAACCCATGATTGCTCATTGGTAGAAATATATTCTTGTTGCTCGAGCACCACACAGTTGTCACACACCAGGTTTCACTTTCATTTTACAGAAATGGAAATGACAGGCATCACGTGTGAGGCAAAAACGAAAAAATAAACCACTGACAAAATCATTCAAAAATGTAAACAAAATATACTGCACATATTTTTACATTACAGCTTCTAAAATATTGATCTAATTATCTCGAAGTTTGCATTATTTACCAGGAAGTTCCGTTTCGTTTTTACTCCGGCAGACATGCAGTACTCAGTGTGTCCTGGGGTGGCGCTGTGAAGACGTGAGGATGTGAAACTGTTTGCTCCAAGTAGGTCCGTCCATAGACATACATACATAGACGCCGCATTGAGCGCTTTTGGACGCTCCATATAGCTATTCCAACACACAGAAAACACTTATTGAAAAAAAAAATCCCTGTAAAAGGAATCAGTGGGGTTAAAGGAGAAGATTTACATAGGACAAGTTGTATCTTTAAATAATATTAGAGATCCGAACAGGAAAGTTAAACTTTGAAATAAACGTTTCCTAACTGTAAGTTGCGTTGGATGAAAGCATCTGCTAAATCAAGTTATAATGTTGTAACATTGTAAGAGGAAGAATGAGGTCGACAGATTTGCTAGCAGATTGTCTTTATTGCGTTAGGCCTATATTGTGAAGTTTTGGTTGCTAGCATTAGCAAAATCACAGTAAAATGCAAAAAAACAAAAACAAACCCAGACATCACATTCAAAACCCAAATTCACATTAAAAAAAAAAAAAAAAAAGGCAAACTATAATCAGTCATTCAGTTTCACAGAAACCATAATTCACCTTTTCCACACAACAGAAATCAAAGATCTTAGACATCCTAAAACCAAAATGAATCATCTGCCTTCACTGGTGTTCATGAAGCTGTCCGACTGTTGAACTCTGGAGGACCCTTGTAGCCCCCCATCCGCCTTATTGCCCACCTGGATCCCCACCACAGATGCACAGACAATAATACCTTGCACTGCAATACTCGCACAATGCAGTTGTTTTGCACAAACTGGACACTTGCACAATCACTACCTCAGGATGGTGTTATACTTGTTGTTTTTCTATTTCTACTTCTATTTATATGTAAATTCTGCCTTTACTTTTATATTTTTATTTTCTATATATTTCATTCTATTTTATATTTTTATATTGACATCGGGCTGCTCCGGGACCAGGGGTAACCAATTTCGTTTTATCCCATGTTTTACATGCGCTAAAATGACAATAACACTCCTTGAATCCTTGAATGATGCTCTGCTCACTCTGCCACTCAGTATAATCTTCTCTGCTCAGGACAGACAGACACACAAACAGAGTTTAAAATTTTTCCATTGATGGCGGTGGTTAAATCAAAACTGTTACAATTCAAATATGTTTTCATATCATCTTACCTGCGCCAGTTTTCTTGCTGCGGAGGGAAAAAATTATAAACTTTATATGTCAAATTGAGACGAACACAGTGGTTCTCACATGTTTTCATGTCACTGATACACAAACACATTTGATCATATTTAGGCCCATATAATAATAATAAAGTATCTTAATCTTAATCTTATTTTATCTATCTTATCTTAATCTTATATAGGACGATTGTTTATTGGTGATTTAGCATTGATCTCTATCATTTCCTGTCTATCAAGCTGTTTGTATGAGAGTCACACTCACCTAAGTACCAGTAGAACAACTTCACAAACAACTTGACCAACAGTATGACCACAGCTAAGGCGGTGAGGTAAACCAGCCAGCTGACTGGTTCTGAGCCAATCAAACAGACAACAGAAAGACATGAGGTGTCAGATATGTTCCTCTGCTGCCACCGTGTGGTAGCTCAGTGAACTGCAGTAACATATATGTAAAATGGTATCTTCTTCTCACCTTCCACAATCAGAATGAAACTCTTTTTAATGGGCACTCTCAGGGACCGATGAGAGACGCTGCATGTAAACAGCCTGCCTGTCTCCCTGAGTGAAGCCTGGAGGTAGAAGAAAGCTGACAGTGAGAAGGTCCTGTCCGGGTTGTGTTTGTGGCTCAGCCTATTGTGCAGCACTATAGGAGAAGGAGCACTCAGGCCTGACACTCCTGGTTGCTGCTGGTACCAAACTATCTCCACATCCAGAGGGTAGTAGCTCTGTGCATTGCAAACCACTTTCTTCTCTGCACCCTCCTGCAGTGACAGAGTAGCTCCCACGTTGAGGGAGACGCGGGGAGGCTCTGAGGAGAGGAGCAGGAGAAAATACAGTTACAGGCAAGTTGGTTTTTTTCTTTTAAGGAAGAAATTACTAATGACTCAAAATGACTTCAATATTTCAGTATGTTCAGTATTGGATCATTTAAACATTTACTAAAAATACTTAAATAAAGTACCGCAATATTTCTTTAGACTATGACAGTATAATTAATAGCAATTTCAAAATAAGTAAATGTGTTTCACTGATTCAGTCATAGAACTGCAACTACAGTACTTACAGTAATTATACTACTGACTACTAGTATTATTTTAAAGATATTCTGTCAGCACTGGTTTTGTCTTTCTACTGCTTCTGCATCTGTTACCATGACTTGTACAAGCATTATGCTGAGCACAAATGTTCATTTTTAACCTTGGAAATAGCAGTTTGATAATCGCTGATGAAGACCATGGGATTTAATTGAAAAAGCTAGTCAGTGGATCTTGATTTTTTTTTTTTTTTCAATATTTGATACTAGGATCAAATCTTTGACTATTTTCTCACCTTCGATATGCAGACTTATATCCATACTGGCAAACAGCGGCATCACTGACACTGAACAAACATACGTCCCTTCGCTGCTCATCTTGGTGAAGGGGAGCGTATAAGAAGCGTCTCCACCTGCGAGGCTCTTCAGCCCAACCCCAGTCCCCTGGGTCTGCCCTGAGCGGCTGTTGTGGCTGAAGAGTCTGGTTCTCTCTCCTCGATGTTGCCAGTACCACTCCATGGTGACGTTTGGTCCCTTGTGATCAAGGAAAAACTGGCAGTGGAGCTTTTGCTGGGACCCCAGACCTGCTTTCACTGTTGGAGACTCTGTTTTTATGACCATGGTGACTACAAAAGCAAAAGTGATGAAACAGAGAGACCCAGAAACACATTTTAGTCCTCAGACATAAACACAGGCTCTGATTAAACTGAGATATTGAACTCTCTACTTTGTGTTACCTTGTGTTCCATTATAGTAAATATCTCTGTCAATAACCGCCCAGTAACAATTGCACTATATACAGCCCTGAAAATTGATAACTGATAGGAGGCGACATTAATAGACTCATGACTTTCAACAGAAAATCATAAAACAGTTTATGAAGGATTTTGGTCTTGGTGATGGTTGAGAATTTGTCTCTGATGCCCGGAGAACACACATTCTTCTCCCTAGTTCACTACACTCAGGACCTCAGTTGTGAAGTTGTGGCCAGAAGTTTCAGTTATGCAGGATTTACACTGCTCATCCGTCCAGGAAAAGCTTTTATGCCAGAGTGCTATCATCAAACCTTCAGGAGGTGCAATTTAGATTATGCTCCTAAGAGCTGTGTCCTGTAATCAGAGGGCAATAGATGGATGGACACACACACACTTACACACTGTGACATACACGTATATTCAATCACATACATACATAATCTGACATCACAGACACCCTCTCCCCTCTCTGCTTGTAAACACCCAGTGTTGTATTGATGTCTGCTCACTCTGTTCCTTTTACCGTTGTTTGTCAAGTTATATGTTTGTCAAATTTAGCTAATTTAGCAGTGTAGAAATAAAAAATAAAATAAAATAAACTTTCATTAACTATGACATTTTTGAATGTCAAAAATAAAAAATTACCAGGCAGTTGTAAATGTTACCTGTTGTGATGAGTATCTCTGTGTCCCCGATAACGGTCCAGTTGTGATAGTCGTGCCTTCCAGAGGGCGGTTGATCAGATGGGTGTCTAAGGAAGCCGGTGACGGTGAACTTGGTGTGTTTCAGGGTGCAGCTGAACCACTTGTTGTACTCCTTGGTTCCCTTCACAGGCCAGCGGACATGGATGCCCTCTGTACTGTACCTGCGTATCGTACACTCTAAGTTCTTTGCTTCCACACCCTCCACATACCGCCGCAGGTCCAACCTGGATCCTACAATAGAACAGATTAAAATAGAGTCCAGTAGAATAGAAAAGTTCTCAGTGTGTTGTTGCTACAGGCTACAGGCCTTACCGGTGACCAGGAACGTGATGGCGTGTGGATTAATAGGACGGTCTTCTTTTTGACCAAACTGCAGCATAGCTTCTCTGTGGTGGAGCTGAGTCTCAACATGACCCTCATTATTCACAGACACATGTTCATCAATGAACTGACACGGCACCCATGACAGCTGATGGACACACTGCACAGCTAAAATACACACACACACACACACACACACACACATATACATACATAGAGAGAGAGAGAGAAAAAATAAATCAGAATATACTGTAAAATAGTTTAGTAAGTTATCAGTACAGCCCTTTAGCAAGTATAGTACTTATAGTATATATATATAGTATAGTATAGGATAGTACAGTAAATATATACAGTAGTATAGTGTAGTACAGTTTAGTTAATATATTGTATAGTGAACATATACAGTAGTATAGTGTAGTATAGTTTAGTGAATATACTGTATAGTATAGTGTAGTATAGTTTAGCGAATATACTGTATAGTATAGTGTAGTATAGTTTAGTGAATATATTGTATAGTGAACATATACGGTAGTATAGTGTAGTACAGTTTAGTGAATATATTGTATAGTGAACATATACAGTAGTACAGTGTAGTATAGTTTAGTGAATATATTGTATAGTGAACATATACAGTAGTATAGTGTATTACAGTTTAGTGAATATATTGTATAGTGAACATATACAGTAGTACAGTGTAGTATAGTTTAGTGAATATACTGTATAGTATAGTGTAGTATAGTTTAGCAAATATATTGTATAGTATAGTGAACATATACAGTAGTATAGTGTAGTATAGTTTAGTGAATATATTGTATAGTGAACATATACAGTAGTATAGTGTAGTACAGTTTAGTGAATATATTGTATAGTGAACATATACAGTAGTATAGTGTATTACAGTTTAGTGAATATATTGTATAGTGAACATATACAGTAGTACAGTGTAGTATAGTTTAGTGAATATATTGTATAGTATAGTGTAGTATAGTTTAGTGAATATATTGTATAGTGAACATATACAGTAGTACAGCGTAGTATAGTTTAGTGAATATATTGTATAGTGAACATATACAGTAGTATAGTGTATTACAGTTGAGTGAATATATTGTATAGTGAACATATACAGTAGTACAGTGTAGTATAGTTTAGTGAATATATTGTATAGTATAGTGTAGTATAGTTTAGTGAATATACTGTATAGTATAGTGTAGTATAGTTTAGCAAATATATTGTATAGTATAGTGAACATATACAGTAGTATAGTGTAGTATAGTTTAGTGAATATATTGTATAGTGAACATATACAGTAGTATAGTGTAGTACAGTTTAGTGAATATATTGTATAGTATATTGTAGTACAGTTTAGTGAATATATTGTATAGTGAACATATACAGTAGTACAGTGTAGTATAGTTTAGCGAATATACTGTATAGTATAGTGTAGTATAGTTTAGTGAATATATTGTATAGTGAACATTTACAGTAGTATATTGTAGTACAGTTTAGTGAATATATTGTATAGTGAACATATACAGTAGTATAGTGTAGTATAGTTTAGTGAATATATTGTATAGTGAACATATACAGTAGTATAGTGTAGTACAGTTTAGTGAATATATTGTATAGTATATTGTAGTACAGTTTAGTGAATATATTGTATAGTGAACATATACAGTAGTACAGTGTAGTATAGTTTAGTGAATATATTGTATAGTATAGTGTAGTATAGTTTAGTAAATATACTGTATAGTATAGTGTAGTATAGTTTAGTGAATATGTTGTATAGTATAGTGTAGTATAGTTTAGCGAATATACTGTATAGTATAGTGTAGTATAGTTTAGTGAATATATTGTATAGTGAACATTTACAGTAGTATATTGTAGTACAGTTTAGTGAATATATTGTATAGTGAACATATACAGTAGTATAGTGTAGTATAGTTTAGTGAATATATTGTATAGTGAACATATACAGTAGTATAGTGTAGTATAGTTTAGTGAATATATTGTATAGTATAGTAAACATATACAGTAGTATAGTGTAGTATAGTTTAGTGAATATATTGTATAGTATAGTGTAGTATAGTTTAGTGAATATATTGTATAGTATAGTGTAGTACAGTTTAGTGAATATATTGTATAGTGAACATATACAGTAGTATAGTGTAGTACAGTTTAGTGAATATATTGTATAGTATAGTGTAGTACAGTTTAGTGAATATATTGTATAGTATAGTTATTTTCCTCCTGTTGTGGTCTTTATGGCTTGAACACACTTCTAAACTCGAAACATGAAGTGCAAACCTCCTCAATCTGTAATAAAGCTTTAGACAATGACTTACCTGCACACAGGTACAAGTAAATAAGTATCTTCAAGATGAAACCCATGATTGCTCATTGGTAGAAATATATTCTTGTTGCTCGAGCACCACACAGTTGTCACACACCAGGTTTCACTTTCATTCTAGAGGTCTTTTACCTGCATTACGCATCACGTGTGAAGCAGGTCACTGGCAACATCTTTCCTAAATGTTAATTGTATTTTACAGATATTTTCTTATTACAGCTTCTAAAATATTGAGCCAAATTCGTCGAACGAGCACAATTTGTCAGGAAGTTTTGTTTTTGCGGTACTCAGTGTGTCCTGAGGGGGGCGCTGTGAGGACGTGTGACCACCTGGCAGCAGCGGATATACTCTCCTGTCTGTCGGAACAGCGGAAGCGCTCTGTATGAAATGTTGACCCGACATGCTGCTGAAAGCCTGAGTACATACTATTGACGGATTATCTTCTCTTTCTCGTCTTTATTTCAGTATGTTGTGACTATCTGCACTCTTCGGACTGATACCCTGCGGTACAGCTTATGAATGGGAACTGAAAACTTAACTACAATTAGCAACAACCTGCATTTATGACACTGATGATGGATAAAGGTAAGTTACAACACTTTTTTTTTGTAGAGCTCTTAAATAGGTTCTTCTGTCACAGTAGGAAAGGTTTCCTGGTATTGTGCATGCTGGTTTACTGTTATGATTTATGGGGACATTTGAGCCATTATTTTGTTATTAGTGACACAAGTCAAAAGGCCCATTTTCAGATTTAAATAGCTGGCAGTGCATTTCCCTCTCTGAATAAACGAAACGTCACTGTGATGTCTGTTCTCTTTCAGATTCGGCTGTTCTTCACGGTGCTTTTCTCCTGGCTGATAAGCTGTGTCTCCCCTCTTCCCTGTCCTCCCTTCAAAAAGCTGACTGGAGCAGGGTGGGGCATCCGATCCTGGAGGCAGTCAGGGAAATCTGCAGGCAGGAGGAGCTCGGTGGTCTTCCCAGCGGCAGGAGTGCCTGCTGGAAAAAGAAATTAGTTTGTGTTGTGTGGTTGAAGCTGCTGTGCAGTGAGACCGGCGAGGACGTTGAGACGGCGTGGAGGGAGAACCCTTTCTTCCCTCTCCAGAACGCCCTCCCCGAGGTCAACCATGTCGTCCTGCTAGAGCTGGTAAAGTCCATGTCAGCTTCAAAGATCTTTGTGCATCTCCTCCTGTCTCTCCCTCGGTCTCAGATCTGTTGTGAGCTGGAAAGGCTGACGCAACATGTGAAGAGCAGCCCTACGAGCGAGGATGATGTTCGCCTCTTTCTGGAGCTGTGGTGGGAACTGTGGAAAGGCGCGGATGAACAGACGGCACAAGGAGAGGAGAGCATAGAGAGGATGTTCGCTAACCAGTTTGCTCGTCTCACCACGAAGCCTGCCAGTATGTCCCCTCAGGCCGCCAAGAGGTTTAAACTGGACACATCAGCGTCATCGCCAAACACTGATGTCCTGTACATTCTCCTTCACACACTGAAAGACATGAGAGATCACATTTCTACGACAGACCTCTGCCTCCAAGCCCTCGCCGTCTCTCTTGATGTTCTGTACACGTCCTTCCTGATAAAACGAGCGGTCTTGCTTCCAACCAAAGAGAAGCTGCACGTCCTGTCTAAAGCTGTCAGCATCAGAGAAAGGAACAATGAGAAACTGACCCCTGAGCTCATTCGGGAGGCTCAGAGAGACCTCAGTGCCTCTCACACCCCGTCTCGGTTTCAGCCTTGTCAGATGAAGCTAGCTGAAGCTTTGAAGATTGTGACAGAACTTGCACAGTTTTGGCAGAACAGCGGGTTTTTTAATATGTGTGACGGCTCTAATCCCAGTTACCCTGCACTCAAACTCCAGCAAAGTGTCCAGAGAGTCCTGACGGCTCTACAGGAAGCTGAAGCTATGACTGAAATGGGTGTTCAAGAGGCTGAGAGGAATATCCTCAGAGGTTTGCTGGAGTCTCTGTCCTTCCCTGCCATAGAGAGCAGCCCTGAGGTGAATGTGAGGGTCACCACCACCATCATCAGTCACCGCCTGGAGGACTATCGTGACTTTGCGGTGTTATTTGCCTGTGAGAGGAGCTGGGTGGACTGTGATGAACAGTGGATGGACTGTGTGGAAAAGAACCAAGCAGCCTTCCAGCAGCATGACACACTGCTCAAACTCTCCTCCACCCTGATGAATAAACTCCACAGCGACGGCTCCAGCGCGAGCCAATGCAGGAAGCTGATGAAAGTCGTCGCCGACATTTTCTCTGCACTTTCCTTAGAAGACAAGAATAAAGCGTTGGCGGCCATGCTCACGCTGTCCAGCAGAGGGTTCTTCGAGTGCTCTGTGCCCTCCGCTGTGACTGACGGGTTTGAGCAGGAGCTCAACATGGCCTTCAACTGCATCATCCAAGGAGGGGGTGGAGCAGCAGCGGCGATGCAGGGAAACCTGAGCACTGCTGTTTCTTTAGTAGCGAGAGTGGCGTTTCAGAACCCGGAGGCCACTCTGAGGTCTTGCTGCCATTCAGCCATTTTCAATAAAGGTGCTTTTGCTCTCATGGCTAAGATCCTGCAGAAGCTGCCTGGACTCAGAGGAGGGAGGGAAAGAAGAGACGCAGATGAGGATATAGACAGAAGAAGGCTTCCAGCGAGTGGTAGCGGGCTACTCTGCTGGTGTCTACAGGAAGTGATCAGGACCAGGTCATTATCGGCCAATGAAAAGGAGCAGTTCCTCAAGTTTCTGGGTCTGCTGATGATGCCAGTCATGACAGTTGAGGGAGAAGAAAAGAGGTTTCTGTCACCTCAGGAGGTTGTGAACACCTTTGTCCTGCCTAACCTGTCCTCTAGGGGTGAGCGTCCGCAGATGTTTTCATTTAATGTAAACTGCTAGCTCTTGTCTTTCCACGCTTAAACGTTATCTTAGGAAGCTTCTCACATGCACGCATGCAACTATAAATGTTGTGACACAGCTAGTATCTGCACCGGTTTGTCAAAATAATCTTAACTAACATGTTTCTTCTAAATCTATCTCAGCAAATGACAGAGATAGATGTAACTAGAGATATAACTGAGGACATTTACAATTAATAATTGGCAGGTTTTTCTCGTTTGAACTGTAAAATGCTCGACATGCTGCTGCACAGCTGGTTTTTAGAGGTTTTTTTTACTGAAAACAGCTGCTGAAACATTAAAGTTGCAGGTTGTAAAACCAAAACCATAAGATGACAGACTGTGGGTTTGTCATTTGACCCATTGTTAATACAAACATATTGATTAGTGCAGCTTTAAGGGATCCTATTTTTAATATTTGCATGTATAAATACTGGCTAATATATTGTTATGAGATTTTTTTTGTCACTCAAATATCAATAATGCTATCGGCCTAAAAACAATCCAGTATTAATAATATAAACATATGTCTCCTTGTTCCCTCCAGGCCACAGATCTGTTGATATAGAGCTCAGTCTGCAGCTGCTCCATGCTGCCTTGTGTGTGGATGTCCATGATACGGCCTCTTCTCCTCACTGGGTGCTGGACTGCTCTCCGTTTCCTCTGCTCTACATCCTGGCCCAGCTGCACAACCAGGCTCTCAGGTTCGCCACACGTCTGTTTGCTCTTATAGCCTTAAATCCATATCCGGACGCTCATCACGTTATTCCACTGTTTTATTTCTCAACTGTTCATCTTCTGTCAGGCGTTGGGAGCAGACACCAGAGGGCGCTGTCCGCCACTGGTCCATGGACACCATGGAGCTGCTGGTGTCCGTGCTGACCACACTGGGGCAGGTGGTGGGTACAGAAGTGGCGGCGGCCCCCAGCAGCTGGTCCAGAGCTCTGTACTGGCTCCACAACAAGATGGAGGAGCTGGACTGGACGGTCCACTTCCATCTGAAGGCTGTGTGGGGCGAACACTTCAAAAACGAGGTGCCCTCCTCTCTGCTGACGGTGTGCGATTTACCCGAGCAGGTAGGAACTTCTCTAATACACTGTATAAATACACACATTTAATTAAGTTATATCTTTTTGCTTTGTGGTCACTGACTTAAAAGCAATATTAAATGTTCATAAATTCAGTCAACATGCATAGTGCTGGTTTTTAGTTTCAGCTACTGGTCTTAGTGGCTCACTGGGGGAGCTTGTAATATTCAGTATGCACAGCATTCACCTTGTTTTATTTGAAATTGAAAATGTAAGAGAATGGTTAAAAATGCATGTAAAAAAAAAAGTAAAACATATATGAGGAAAAAGTAACAAATGTATGAAAAAAAAATGTTTTCACAAAGATTTGATTTTCTACTAGTGGTTCTACTTGGTATCTTTGGTTTCAGGGTCTAAGTCTTGTTTGATATGTAGTTTCCACCTTGTCTTCTTCCGTAATCATGTACGTACAGCCTAGTGATTCTGATTCCAGCCAAAATCTCCTGTTGTTTATTTTACATAATATATGCAATAAAAAACCTTGAAAGTGTTTGTGATGAGATGTGATGAAATACACCTGACTGCAGAATTACACACTCTGTTAGTCATAGCTGAAAAAGTGCCAAACTGTTCCAACTAACGCATGTTGTTTGTGATCTTGTCTCCGGCCTCTGCAGGAGTGGTCGGGTCTGGATCTACCCCAGTACGGCCAGGGCACAGGTCTGTTGGTGTGGATGGAGTGCTGCTCTTTATCCGACTCCCTGCGGTCCACCATGCTGTGCTGTCTCTCTCTGGACCAGCGCAGGCCCGATCACGTCAGCATGTTCAGCAAAGGTCTGCTGGTGGCTCTGACCCAGGTGCTGCCCTGGTGCTCCGTCTCCCAGTGGAGCCGGCTGCTGGGAGCCCTGAGGGAGCTAATCACCTCGGGTCGCCTCAGTGTCCCCTTCTCTCTGGAGTACGTGGACTTCCTGCCCCTCTTGGATCTGAGGAGGTTTTCGTGTGTGCTCCGCCTGTCAGTGCTCCTTCTCCGGGTCCTGCAGCTGCTCTGTGGCTCCAGCTGCTCCCACTGGCTGTCAGCGGACGGCTGGGCCCATGTTGGCAGGTTGTACGCCCACGCTGTGAGGGAGATGATGGACTCACTGAGAGCCAAGCTGCCTCTCCCTTCATCCGCTGCTTCAACTGTTTCTGCTAAAGGCTCTGCTTCAACACCCAAAGACTCCAGTCTGTCCTGCACTTCAGGCAAAGTGCCCCAGGACTGTTTGAAAGATGTCAAACAAGGTGAAGAAGGTTCACCTCTGGAGGAAGAGGTGGAGACATTTCCCAGCCAGGAAGTCCTCTTTGTTCTCAGCCAGCTCTTCTGTCATGTTCAGCACATCCAGGTAGGAATTATTAACATATCATCACTTCAAAGCCAAAACAATTGTATTTTATCTTTATGATGCCTGTAGGTGATATTTTGATTTTATGCAACTTTTGGCGTATTTATTTTCCTCAAATTGAATTTCAGTGTCGGCACTTTCACTTTGTTCTCAGGTGATGATGCCAGGAGGCCAGTGTGAGCCGCTGTTCCTGTGCAGTCTGGAGATCCTCAGTCACTATGAAGCCATCATGGCCGCCTTTCCAGGCAGCAGCAGCCCGCTGGAGAGCGACAACACCAGGCACTTCTTCTCCACTATCACAGACAACCTGGAGAACCAGGAGATGAAGGCTGTGCTGCACCAGAAGATCGCTCAGCTTGTGTCATCTGCAGCCTGATATTTGTCTATTATTATACTATCTGTAGGTGCAGAACATGTGTATGAAACTCTTTGAATGTTTGTCTCTCAGTTGTCCAGATGTGATTATAAATTGATAGATTTGGAATCTGGGTGAATAAAAAGCCATTATTTCGCAGCAGATGTCAGTAATACTCATTTCTACTCTTAAATTGAAATGTTGAACCGGCTGAGACAGCATGCTAATTTGAACTAGAGGTTATATCTACTGTACAGCTGGTGCACTATGTGTTTTTAGACATACATACCTTAGCCTTGCGTACCCGCTCAAAGTTCTCATGAGCACAAAATTACTATTAATAATTTAGTTAAAAAGTCAATTTAATTACAAAAATATTCTCTGCACAATGTATCATACAAGCTGTAACGTAACATTTAAGGCAGTTTTGTAACATCGTAACAGCTCAAACACTTCCTGAGAGGAAACATGCACGCCACACGTCAGCAGGTAATTTCATAATTCACGTAATGATGTAGTGCACAACAATTAATGCGAACCGCTGACATGTCTCAGTACAGTGAGGTATGAGGGAGATTAAAAAAAGTCATATTAAGAAAAACTTAATAATTTAAGGGAAAAGTCAACATTTTGAGGACAAATGTACAACATTTTTAAAAGCTGAATATTTTACCTGTTTCTCATAAAATGATGACGTTATTCTCATAATATTACAAATTTGTGGTCTGAATTCTCTGTGGTATTTGTTCTCGGTGTTTGAGCGGGTTATTTTTTAAACTGGCCGTCTTTGTGTCCGTCTCCCTTCCCTCTCCTCTGTCTCAGGTAGAGTCTGTTCGCTTTCTTCAGCAGGAGGATAAACCAGTAGATCTGTGGAGCCAGGATCGCCAGGTTACCCACGTTGCAATGCAGAGGCAGATGGAGGGCCACCCTGTGCAGAGGGATCCCAAACTGCTGGCCGTACATCCAGTACATGAAGGGGAAGATTAAGATCCGACATGTGAAGAAACTCACGAGGACAATGATGCCATTGATCCTGTGCAGCCTGGTGTCATCGAGGCCCAGCTGGATATAAAAGAACAGGAGTCCGTTTCATTCGTCACCATTAGACCTGCAAACACTGTCCATACTTATCTGGAACTAATCAATTATTTTGAAAATTGGCCAATCCATTCATCATTTTACAGCCACTTATCTGGCTCCAGGTTGTATATAACTGATTAATTATGTTACTCATCATTATAAAAAAAGAAAACTAAAAATAAGCTCAAAACATCTCAATCAACACTATCATTAACTCCAACAAAACAAACAGGCTGCAATCATTAGCCTGCTTGTGTTGTTGTTCTCCGTGTCTCTGATCCGTACAGCGTCACCTGCTGCTCCGTGTTGGAGGTAATGATGGTGTTGATTGAGATGTTTTGAGCGTATTTTTAGTTTTGTATAATGATGAGTAACATAATTAATCATTAGCAACTGCCTCAGGAGAATACGAAACATCTGCTGGAGAGACAAAGCAAGCCAGGATCACATTGACTTACAGATTTGAAGGAGAAAGTGGAGTAACTTATCCAACTGAAATAACAAAAATGTATTTAGACATAAATGGATGCTTTTAGTACCATTTTGCTTTCTCGTATTCAAACTAAACGGGATACAGACTCTCTCATTCCTATCCAGACCTTTATATCTACCAGTGAGATCTTAAAGATGCTGGTGTTGCTAACAGACTAATTTTGGTTTTGATATAGTTGACATAAAGATCACATGTAGATATACTTCGGAGCTTACTTTGCCACTGCAGAAATAAAGCGGTGGGATACAACAACAATACCTGGATGAGGATCTTTCCTACAGAGATGAACGGAGTGCTGAACTCTGTGGTGAAAAGGCAACCGACGAAGAAATCACCAAGTCCTCTCCTGAAGAACTGACAGTGCAAACACGCTGTTCAGTCAGCAGCATTTACATACGTGTGTGTTGATACTAAATGAACAAAACACGCTGTGAATATGACGAGAGATCCCTCCCTCTTACCAGCGTGATGGGCATGAAAATGAGAAGCAGCACCATGTGATGGAGGACCAGCATCCAGTCCTTGATGAGGAAAGCCTTCACCGTCTGCACAGAGTGGCCGCTGCATGAACCGCCCTGACCTTTGACCCTCTGCGTATGGTAGTGGCTAAGATACATGGCGTAGATGTCATTGGCCATATAGGGAGCTCCGAACAAAACAAACCCGTTGACCAGCCAGTGACTGTGTATGGCGATAAAGTATTTCAACTGCGTTAACACACTGAGAAACATTCATGACATTATGGTATGAGACGTTAGAGGCAACAGCAAGGCCTCTGTCCTCCTTTCTGGTACAGTATATATCTGCCATGTTTTAACAGAGTCTGTGTCCCACCTGTCAGTCATGATATCCCTGCATGACGTCACAACTGTTAGTCCAGCTGCAGTAGCCAAAGACGCATGAATGGCAGAAACCAGCCTGAGTAAGAGAAATGAGAAGATGATGTATAAAACTCCATTTAAAACACCTGAAAATGTATTTGTGATCTTGCTTATTAGCACCAATGCATACATTATAAAATATTACCTAAGCATGCAATCAATTCATTGATCAAATGTGTTGTGTTCGGCTTTAAAATGACATAACATGTGACCAAATTACTGATGAGGCCCCCAGCTCTAAGCCCCGCCCCCAGATCTAAGCCACGCCCCCATTATTAGTCTCTCCAACACAAACTCTCCAAAATAAACTACTGAGAAATAATCATTGGTTAATTACATGCGCGCCGAATTTGCTCCGACATTACATTAACTTTTATACAGTAGTAAATTAATCACCACCGCTTGTTTAAATGGGTCCACGAGGAAGAAAACATGAAATTATGGCATATTTTAAGGTATCTTCAGTGGGGTGCTGACCTCTCACTGACGCAGACCACGTCGGCATCAGTCCACCGGGTGAACGTTGATCTGAACACTCTCCTGAAGCTGTAGAAAAGCCCCGGAAACACCACAGCCCCGCAAAACACGGCTGAGAGCATTATCTTAGCCGACTTCTTCCACTTCCTGGAGCCGCTGCACCGCCCCAACAAGCAAAGAGCGACCAATAACAAACGTCCTCAGTGGAAACCGACATACGCTGCGACACAATGTAATACAGATAACGTATTACACACAACTACGTCACTATATATATATGTGTGTGTATCTTAACTTGAGGGGTGCTGTGAGCTTGCTGTGAGGGGCGTTATCCGGACGCAATTGGTTGGACCGACAACCAATCAGAGCAACGAAACGTGTGACGTAGCACTGAGTGACAGAAATGTAAACAGACGACAGCGTGCAGACGCCATTTTTATTCCGTTTGGCTGTTCTGTATGAAAAAATACCAACAAGGACATGAGGGCCATAGTTGTTCAATAATTAATCGGTTAATTACACTCAGGATATGTACATTGTAATTGTTATGAACTTTGCTGTCACACACATAAGTTTCATTTTAGAAGGCTGTAATTGGTAGGACAGAGTGTGGGTAAACCAATAGAAATGACTGACCTTAAAAAACCTTTCATAGCATGGGACTTTTTCAAAATAAAGGTAATATTGACCTTGTGTCAGGGGCATTGTTCCAACAAAAGCCAGGGTATGCAGGCAATGTGATGACACTCAGTGATGATAGGATTTAAAACTGATTATTTCACTAATCACGTTTGATCACTTTTTTCTTCTTAATATTGAAGCTTGTTTTAATGGATATAAAAATTTAAAATAAAAAAATTAATGTTGAATCAACAGCAATGAAGTGTATTTAAGTTCAAATATTATTGTGAAACAGCATCTGTGGACTACAGATTTCCAATAAATCCATCAAGGCTCTCCGCTTGAAAGGTGTAAATATTATATACTGTATACACTAACAGAAATAATAACAGAACCCGGGCCTTTATGTTAAAGTGCCAGTTTAATTTCAAAACCACAAAAGCCCTATAATTAGGTAGAATATTTCATCAAATATGAAAAAAAGAACAAGGAAAGGATTCAGATTCATATACATCATATATGATCACATGTATATACATTTATAACTGCATATATCATTTTAAAATGTATTTTATCTCCGTTGCCATATTTCCTTGACGCTGCAGTTTTGCGTATTATCTGTCATTAAATGTTCATGGATTGTCTCCTCATATTTCCTCTCTAATGTTCACAGCTTCTATAGTTGCTCAACCATCTCTAGAAGCTGAGTTACTTGAGTCTCCTCTCCTGTGATTGGATCAAACACACAATGCCTGTGGCCACATCTGTCCAGCACCCACTGCAGAGGTTCTCCCCTCTTCTTGATGAGCTTCTCCACTGCCCTTCCTCTCAGCTGATCTCCGTAGGTGAACAACACCACAGTGCTCCTCCAAACCCCTTCCCCCAAAACACTGAGATACTTCTCTACGGCCCTCCTGTCTTTCTCTTTGAATGAGTCCACTGGTACAGCCAGCAGGAACGCCACTTTGCTTCCCGGAGGACAGAAGGAAAGGCTTTGACCAATCGCCGCCTTGATCTGCTCAGGATTGGTCAGACCGAACAGACTCCACCCAGGGGTGTCCACCACTGTCATGTACCACCCTGATACTTCCTTATGGCCTACCGAGCACCTACTGGTCTTTGTGTCGATCTGAAACTCTCCTCTGTCCAGGATCATGTTGCCTGCTGAACTCTTCCCTGATTTCCTCCTCCCCAGCAGGATGAGGCAAAGCGCAGGCTTCAAAACAGCCGAGCCTGCTGGGAATTCTGCAATTAACACAAAGAGCACGTATTGAACGTTGGCCTGCTGATTGGTTGACTCCACTAGAAAGATCTGATTGGAGGAACCTACCTCTGCGCATATATGGCAACCCTGAGGCCACCTGCTTTGCTTGTCTTGGCCTCCCATCAGTCACATTGTACATCACTGTCATTTCTATGGCCTCCTGTCTTCCTTGCCACCTCCTCTCCTCCTTCACTTCCTGTCTCAGATGGGTGTACATCCTTTGCTGGACCTCCATGGGACGCTTCTTAGCTTTCATCACCTTCTGGATCTTCTCAAAGAGCTCTGTAACCTGAGCCTTTGAGGCCCCGGACTGGCTGCTCATAACCTGGTACTTGTTTCCACATCGCTCCAGCAGCCAATGGAGGGTCCTCCCCTGTTGCCTGATGTGCTCCTGGATAGGCAGGCTCCCTGTGGAACAAATAACCTCATTGGGTGAGTTAGACTGCGAGAGGTGCCTGGATTTCTAGCACTCTTGGTGTCTGCTCATAACATCCTAACTTGTTATACCAGTTAGCTTGGCAATCCTCTAAGTTCAAACACACCGATGAGTTAGCCTGTGACTCCGATTATATTATCACTAACGTCATGTTTTATGAATGTTTCATTGAATTACATGATTTATGTTTTCATTAATAAATTTCCCTTTTTTTACTCCCCTAACCAATCACACATTTAAACATTCATTGATTTCTTTTTTGGATACCCAACAAGCTGTAAACACATCATCCCCTTCTAAAGTCGATATGGCAAGTTGATCATCGGTTTACCTAGCTTGTCTCCATAGGTGAAGAGGAGTATGGCTCGCTGCCAGATGGGGATGTGCAGCAGCGCGAGCTGGGTCTGCATGGCCCTCCACTCCTCCTGGCCGAAGGTGGCAGTTGTGGGCATCACCAGCAGGATGACATCGGGCTCTGGGTGGCAGAGGGTCAGGCCTCTGCAGAGCTCCTGGGACACTCTGGCCGGAGTGGTGGAGTGAGACAGCCACCCTGGGGTGTCCACTACTGTCACCTGGTTGATCAATTTTTAGTTAAGGCGAGCAAAAGTGAAATTTAGTTCAGATGAGTTAAAACAAACTGTGAGCTTCGACATCTACCTGTTTACCAAAGATGGAGCCATCCTCACTGGAGCTGTGGGTTGTTTTTTTCTGAAAGGCTTGTCTGCCCAGGATGGTGTTTCCCGCGGAGCTTTTTCCACTTTTCTTCTCACCCAGTAACAGCACAACCACACGGAACACGCCCGGCTCTGGACCTGACAAACATTTACGGTATTCCCTCAGTGCGAACACAGTTGCTTTCTAAATTGTTTAAAATAACTCACCATACGAGGCTGCCATGTAAAGTTTCAGGAAATAAATCTCTAGTGAAGTCTGAAATCTGCTGTCTTCTTTCAGCTTCTGTCCTTCGGTGATTCCCTCCTGCTGTTGTTCATGAGTGATTTAACAAATCCAGCATGTTTATCAAAGTTGGATAAGTTCACATGATTCATCCGTATTAGTATCAAAGTTCACAAACAGAGAATGAAACTGACACACACACACACACACACACGCACGCACACACACACACACAAAGTGAGGCTTTCTCTTGCAGAGCCTTAAAGTCACATTTATGATATTAAAATGATTTCACTTTTTAAAGCCAGTCTATGTAACTTTTTAGTACATTAATGCTCCCTTGCCTTGACTATTTTAATGGCCAGAAAGTTAATGTTTACTCAGGTTCCGGCTCTGAGCACCCGGATGTATGAGCTGCACAAGTGTCTGCTGCCTACCTGCATGCACGTCGAGTACAGACGGCAAATGCATCTTAAACTCAGATATGGAGACTGTGTCATTTGGTGCTAATTTCAAGGAAAATGGAGACGATTGTCATTTGATACATTTCCAATGAATTGTTTCCTGCTAACGTTGAGTCACAGCACAGCAGCTCAGTTACTGTAAATTTCCAGGAAATTTATTGGGTTAATACGAACCTGTAATATGAAGCCTCCACAGATATTTATGTACAACATTACTGAGTCAGTTTGCTGCCTTTGTGACTTTGTGACCATTAAGCTGAAATTAAAACTGGCTAATTATGTGCACCAATCAATCTTAATAGTTCCCCAGCAGTCTGTGTTGTCCAGCTTTAATATGATGGATGTGCTGAACATTAACTAATCCACGTAGAGCTGATGTTTTAGTGCATGTACATCAGCTTCATCATCTATTACTTTTATTTCTGATGTCAGACTGGCTGAATCCTTCCAGTGTGGCTCTGGAGCCTCCGGGGTGTCCGCCTATAGAACTGTTCCTGGTCGCTGGACCTTTCATGCCATCAGAGCTCACTATAGGGCCGCAAATCTCGGACCACAGAAATAGGCCATGTACGGATAATGGAGCAGCAGGAAGTAGGCCAGGCCGCAGCTCTGCCATAACGATTACAAAAAGAAAACGGTGTGTGTCTCTCTGAAAGCCGGATGAGCTGTTTCGACCCAAGATGAATTATTCCACCAAAGTGTGATTTCTCTATGTGCAGTAGTTGAGTTTCATAACAACACATTTGACAGACAGAATTAGATCTGTATGATTCGCTTGGATTGCACTTGCTGATTAAACCTATAATTTGAACTTAAACAGTAAAGTTGCAGCCGGACAGCTAACAAAAAAAGAGCTGAAACTCACTATAAAGCTCCGCAGAGTTGATGATAATTCATCACTGACATAAAAAATATTGATTATTGCTGCTTTAACTATGAGTACAAACTAGTAAATTTACACACTAGGCAAATTTTTCCTAATGAGTAGGGAAAAAGAAAAGCAAAGACTCCACCTTCAGCTGCACCCTCTTCCTCTGCTGGAGATGTACTCCACTGATTTAACATTGCACACTATGAGTACTTCCAAGTGAAATTCTGACAATACTTTGAGGTACAATTTCTATTGTGCCACTTTAAACTTCTTCTCCACTATACATGTCAGAGAGAAACAGCAGAAAACAAACCAGCTTCTAATACATGAAGTATTGTTCAGTGAAGAAGAGTCCCTTAATTTTCTTGAAAAAAGGTCAAAAGTGCTGAAACTCAACTTGTTTCAACAATGTTAATTCTCATGAGATAAAGATTAAGTCTTATTCTGTCTTAGTTCAAGGTTTCTAGAAACATCTTTAGACAAATTGATTTAAATTAAAAACGTGTTTGTTTTAAGGAAATAAAGGTGAAAGGGTTCACTCTTCACAATGAGCCTTACGTGTATTTTGCTGATAACACTTTTATGTCTTTGCGTATTTGAAGATTAATCACCAAAAAGACTGGATCATACATTATAATATAGTCAGTCTGTCATTATTTTTTCAGGTTACTCCCTATAACTGAGTTAACGGATCTTTATGTGTAAAACTTGTGGAGTGGCCCTTTAACAGATGCTATTCCTCACCTGTCCACTAGTCACCACTGTGGCTGCTGCGTTGTTACTGCAGCGTTACACTCTTGTTGTGGTATCTTTTGACTACAGCCTGGCTGAAATCCTTCTTCATGTGTTAAGAAAGACACATTTTACTGTCACTGCATCTGATAAAACCTTCAGTATCCACAGTGCAGATTTCCCCGCATAAAAGCTTCAAAAAAGACAAAGACTGAAAGTAAAACCACTGTTTTGTTGACTTTTATTCATATATATATATATTTATATATTTACTCATGTGTTTGACTGCCACTGTTAAAAAGTGTGACTCATCACATTATCACCTGTAAGCATAAATAATAACTTTTTTTTTCTCTCTTGAAACCTGGTAAATAAACCAACTGAAAACAGTTATGGGTCATTTTCAGCACCATTGAATAGTACATTCTCTATATTGCATCAGGATATAAAAATATACAGATATAGTGTTTTTTCTTCTTTTTTTTTTTTTTTTTTTAAAACATTCTTTCATTCGTGTTGTTCAATGGCATGAAACAAGAGAGGAAGAAAAGACCTCATACTGACGAATGAGGATCGTTACCGTTATTATCGTCTATATTGTTAATCCTTAGCAGATCCAGACCGGACTGTCCACTCATTCATTCACAGCACTTTTAAAACATCAGTAGCAGCCACACGTGGGGGGAAAAATTAAATTAAACAAAAGTTAAGAGGTTTATCCTCTGAGACGTGTAACGCTCACAGTGCCACCGGCCTCCCAACCACTTATAGAGAAAGACAGCTGTGAAGACAGCGCTAACAGAAGCGTTGGGAGTGTTATGGTGCAGTGGAAGGGAAAGTCGGTGGACTGTAAGCTCCTGTAACCATGACCAGTCCTGTTACACTCTCACTCTACGTACAGTTTATCCGCAGTCCAAAGGTGTGATCATGACGCTCGTGGTGTAGTGAGTAATAACCCCCACCCGCCCACAAAACAAAACAAAACAAAAAAAACATAAAAACATAAATTCAAATCAGAAAAAAGTCAATATATTGCAACAAGTCAGTTTTGAGGCAAACAAGAAGAAAAAGCGAAGGCGCAGTCAGGATGAGTTCAGTATGCAGTGCATAGAGGGATGGAGACGGATTCACCGGTTGGTCGGTCAGATGGGATTATTGCCCTGCGTCAGCCTCACACACACACACACACACACTCACACGCACACACATACACGCACACACACACACGCACAGTAAAACACACACATATCCACCCAGATTGAGCGAGACGATGAGAGTAAAGACAGAGAGAGCGTTCCTGTGGTTTCCAGAGTGTTCCCCTCTCTCCGTCCCTCTGCTGAGAGAAGTGTGTGCCTTCGTGTGTGTGTGATGTATGTCCAAGTACGAGTCCAATATAGGCCAGGCTCCACCAACACTCTCGTTTTCCATCCGTCCGTGCGTCCGTCTAGAGTGGTGCTGTGGCCCGCTGTCCTCCAGGAGGCTTCACATACGCGAGGAGGAAGCCAGCTCGTAGAACAGGACGTAGGCGTCGCTGCTGCGCACTTGGCTGGAGGACATTGGCGTTACTCTGGAAAAAGAGCGAGGGAGATTTATTATGGTTTGTCACAGCTTATTATCAGCGGAGTTGTTTAACGCTACAACAGTTGATTTTATTTGACCTTCCTCTGTGGCCTCATTTGGCTAAAATCGTAAAGTTTGGGGTAAAAGCCTTTAAAGGAAAAGCTTAGGATCAATGCAATGTGTTTGATGTTGTGTGTATTTGACATGTATACACTTGTATAGATTTGATCTATAAGTTCAGGCGTCTGGCAGACAGCTAATAATACACATCTGTATTTCTCTCATTACAGAGATCTAATAGTCTGGGTAGAAAACAAAATGACACACTGAATTAGCTGTAGCCTACTGCAACAGTTTCCATTGTAAATTCAGTACATTTCCACAGCAATATATCCATCAGTAAAACATGTTATATTTACCACTCTGAATTTCTCTTTTTGACACAAAATACATTAAAATAAGTTTCATTCACCGATTAATTCAAGTCGTCATTTTTCCTGATCAGTATTGCGTCAACAAAACTCATTTTGTATGTATTGAGTTTTAACCACACTATCTAAACATTGATCAGGGAGAGAAACTGCTGAGCAGACCGACGAGAGAAAATCAATGAATGAAAACTTTCTATTGGACAAGTGAAGGGCAGCGCAGTGCTGAGTATGATGACAGCTGGAGTGACGTGAGTCTTAATGTGAAGCACTGCTGCAGTGTGACGGCGAGATACTGGTGGAAATGCATGAGACCTGTGATGCACAGTGCGCCGTACGCCTCAGTGACAATGAGAGAAGTAGAGTGCAGTGTTATGAATGACTGCAGTGTAGCAGGAAGAACCCCAGAGGGAAGGACTGAAAGCTCACGAGGCAGCAGAGGAGGATTATCTGCAGGTTCAACCGTGATTCCTGCCGTTAATACGCCTCTTCTGTTTCGCTCTCGCTGCTTTTTCTACTATCAATAACTAACAGGGAGTTAACCTGGAGACAAGCTGTTCTAAATGATGGTGGATTTGTTGGTACAAGAAGAATACGAATGAAGACAGGAGGAATATAATGCTTTCACCATGTAAAGCGTTTGTGTGTTCGAACCTACCTGGAGTCATTAAAGGTGTACCATTCTCCCGAGTTGGGATTGCGACAGTAGGCTGTGTAGTGACCACCCATAGTGGTGCCTGAGTGGTTGGACACTGCGTACAGGTTGTACACTGCATTAACTGCAACAGGACAAGCACAATGTTAAGAGTCTGCCGTTATTACTTCTAGTTTAGTTCACAGGGATTTGGAGGCTGATAATTAAACATGGACAAGATCTTTGCACTTTCAGTGTCCTCTGATGCCACTGACTTCAGAACCCTGCTGTTAGTGCTTACTGCTGTTTTCCGAGGCGAACTCCCGCAAGTCAAGATCCTTCATAGGGAAGTTAACGAAGGTGGACAGTTTGCTGGTTCTTCGTGCCTCAGAGAAGCGTTTCAGGTCTGAACAGCGAGGAGTCAAGGAGCAACTGTTCTGATTATACACATTGTCATCATCCAATAAAACAAATAAGGCTGAACAGTAACGACGGAGGTTCATGCTAGTCTGGCTTAGCTGGGTTTTTATCCTTCGTTGTGATTGTATTTAGCTACTGTCTTGTTATTTTGTATATTTATGTGGTTTGTATTGCATAGCTCACCGATGAGCCTTTAACTTGATATTTTTTCAGTCAGTTCTGTGTGACGACACCTTCTACGGTTCACAAAAGTCACAGAGTGTAGATACTGAAGTTTGGTTTTGTTGTTACAGCACAATATAAAAAGCTGTTTTCATGTCATAATCATTTTCTGCAACAGTAAGACGATATTAGGCTGAAGATTCAGATCTTAACTCAATTTACACACTGTCCTACTGACACAGGCACTGTAAACGTTACATATTCATATCAAGAGCCCAGAGGAAAGGATACGCAGCACTAAGATCTTGGGGAACTTCTGTACTGTGAACTTCTTAGTGCATCTCCTCCTGGCTTTACACCTGTAGCAGGTCTGTGGAGAAACACACAGCTGGTTCACTGGCTGTTCACAGGCAGCAGCGGTCAGTTCAGGTTAGTAATGTGTAAGCAGTCACTCACCGGCTTCTCATCCCCGTCCAGGACGTCTTCTTTGGTGAAGAGCCGCACGCAGTCCATCAGACTCACCTCACCATAGCCCTTCTGAGCACAAACATAGATGCATTCACATGAGCGTGCGCACAAGCAACCACACAAAACAACACACACACACACAAAGCAAAGCACAAACAGAGACAGAGGAAACCAAGGAGCTTGTGTTAAGAGTTGTACAAACATGTATGTTGATGACCAACATTCACATGTCAGGGGTACATCTGTGTGTGTGTGTGTGTGTGTGTGTGTGTGTGTGTGTGTATGTGTGTGTGTGTGTGTGTCTGTGTGTTCCCTAACCTTGGCGATAGGTAGAGACAGATCCCAGAATGGGTCGAATACAGTGGAGCAGAAGCCGCAGTGGCTGCAGGTCAGAGAGCTCTTGAGCTGCCCTACAAACAAGTCTGGAAGAGAAAGATTTGGTTTCAGTTTGACACACAATGAACACATTTGTTTAAAAGATCAGCCTATCACACACCGTGAAGATCACGCTACTCACCCACTATCTTACTGTCCTCCCTCTCCAGGTATTTACTCCACATCTTCTTCCCTTTTTCCTCATCCCTGAGCATAAAGCACAGATGAGACGAGACTGTTAAGGTCTGTTTATTCCATACAGACAACATGCTGCTGGATTCACAGCACTATGCACTGAAGAACAAAGACTTACGTGCACTGATGTCTAAACTCAGCTGTTTTCATTCAGTAAAGAGGTTGATAATGTAACAGGGGACAGCAGTGATCACTAAGGATCTGACCTACTTTATGCTGAATGTCTAGGTGGCAGAGAAACGAGTAAATGTGTCAGAAGGATTAATAAGGACCTTTTTAAAAGAGACACATTTTCAATGTGTTTTTAATATTTTGGGCAGAGTGGAGCTGTTTTTGAGATTAATTGCAGGATTTGGAAAGTTGCAGGGATTAACTGTGACCCTTCTACAAGCTACGGTTAGATAACTGATAGATATATGCAAAAAGAATTGGAGCATTAAGCTGATCTGGGCCCCAGAGACGTCACACGGGAGGAGAAAGTGTTGCACAAAGCTTCATGATGCAGCCTGCATGGTTCATGTTGCCCTGTTTGCATACATCCATAATATATACAAAGATGCTATAATGGCCCAGATGGTTTTCCTAGTTTAAGTGTACAGAATTGTGCTCCGTCCTGTTTAGTTACAATACAACACAACACAATACAAAACCATCTATTCAGAGATACAGCATATGATCCTGACCACTGACCTGTGTGGAAAGGTGTCAGTGCAGGTACACACACACACACACACACACGGTCTGTTACTTTACTTACGGCAGGTGGTCAAAGTCCTCTACGGTGCCTCTCGGCCTGACAGTGACTCTGTTGACCTCGTTGTGCAGACCGTCCAGGAGGAAACGCAGGAACTCCTGAGCATCCTGTTGGCTGCGAGACACACACACACACACACACACAGAGAGTTAGTGAACACTATGAATATTTATGAGCTCTAGACGTTTGCTTGTGCAGTCAAATAAATCAGTTCAGGCAGATGTATGTCAGCCTGTAAACATAACAAAGAGGGGAATAAAGCTTACTTGTATCCCACAAATCTGGGAGCGTATCTCTGGATCTGAGTTTTGAATTCAGACGGGCTGACCGCCTCACTGCTGGACAACGTCCACATGGTCTGCATCAGCTTGGCAAATTCTACACAAACACAGAAAGACACTCAGAGGCTGAGACATAAAATGCACTTGGATCTTTCTGCTAGTGTAACAGTGTCAGTAAGGATTTAACTCGTCATATTTTATGTATTTTTAAGAAATCTGAAGCATTTAGAAATCCACCTAGAAATCCTTTTTCTCAGTGTCTGATTTCCAAACACAAGCAAATCTGGAAATGCAAATCTAATCCAGGGGTATGGGGGGAAATGAGTGTGAATCGTGTCAGCAGCTGTGCTGAGTGTTTGTTTTGGACTCCAGGGGACCTGTGTGACACATCTCTCACCTTCCATGAGGGCTGTGTTGGTGCGGCTGTTGTTGTTAAGGTCTCTGCGGTGCGAGTTGTGCAGGCAGTAGTCTCGCAGGCTGTGTGTGTTGCTGAGACACTGCAGGATACTGTTCATGAAACACTGCGAAGAAAAAACACACAAACTATAGGATTCCCTTACAGATGAGATATCGTGTTACCAGTGTGAAAGAGTCCTGATTCACTGATGACCCCCGATCAGACACACACACACACACACACACACACACACACACACACACACACACACACGTCGTCAAAGCCATGTGTATATACTGCTGCTCCTGTCACATGTCCACATGACACACGTGCAATTTGGTAAGATCAAACCAGTTAGAGAGAGAACGAGTCCTCCCTGGTCCATAGTTCAGAGCTTTCTGATTAGGTTACACACACACGCACACACACGCACGCACGCACACGCACGCACGCCCGCGCACACACACACGCGTTTATTTTAGGAGCGCTCCTTCTGCCTGTTGCCTGGCAGACACTCTTGTGTGGACACATATCCACAGAATGATATCACTTTAACACTAAGTGGAATTTGGGATTTCTGTGTGAGTTTCTCCCTCCACCATAAATCAAATGAGAATAAGAACTCACTATAAGACAAAGCGGGTTTGTATGAGGCTGCTGTACTCACAGTGTTTCCTAGGTTCTTTAATCCCACCAGTCCTTGGGCACTCTTTGAGTTCTGAAAGATAAAAAGACACAACATTTAGATAAAACACAGAAGGTAAACCCACCTTGGGTTTCATGTCAATGTAAATGTCTGCACACAGCCTCACGACAATCATTAACTGTGAGAATATGCTAACGTCCAGTGGTTTGCTTTTATTCCAGGAGCCATAAAAACACAGGAACAGTATATTTTTAAAATAAATATTTATTCTACTATTTCCCTGGAAGCATTTTTAAACTGAACTGAACATTCGGATGGAAACGGCTTCTATTTGAGTTGAAATATGTATTAGACAAGAGTAAAGCTATAGCTCAGCCTTTAATAACTGCACATTATTATCATCACTGGAAGCGGGAGAATAAATTAAAACCCATTTTAAACACTCGTGAAAACCTCTAATCTCTCACATGCTGACTCCAGGGGTTGGAAAATGTTACATCAGTTATCACTGCGTTTCCTTTGTGTTCAGCTTCACGCTGAAGAACACAGGAACGTAACGTACATCACCACCAGCGGTTTTGGGCTGGATTTATACTTTAATTACATCCCCGGGCAGCTGGGCAATCATCCAAACCAGGACATGTGATAAAGATGTGATCTATCTACTGTTTGCATTTGAATGTGTGTGTTGTGTTCGTCTACGAATGACAGGCGGATAACAGGGTTTTCTTTTTCCTCTCCTGGTTGATTATAATCTCCAGAGAGGAACTTGTTTTAGTTATCTCGCGGTCGAGTTCCTCTCTTGGTAATCGCTGCCTGGCGGCGGAGATTTGATCAACAACAGTTTATAATTTCACAAACATGGACACATCTTTGCTCGGTGAAGTGCAGCAGATGGCCGATCATTTCAGAATCTTAAAATGGTACAAAATGCTTTTGCTGAACTTATGTCATCACTTACTGCAGTTAAACTTCATTACATAAGTGCAGTGGTTATATAATTGAGCAGCTAGAGGAAGAACTGACAAAGAACACGGGGGTGGATAAGGAATGCACTTGTGAGAAGCAGAGGGAGCAGACAATTACACTTTAGAAAACAAGAGCTGTGCCAAAATCTACTTCATTCTTCACAACAGTTCAAGTTCACAACACTGTAAGTCTGCCGTTCCCATCATGTTTTTGGCAATCGGGCCATAATAGTAAAACGACTCTCTTCCTTTAACATCTCCCAACATCTTTACTAATAAGATGATAATGATATCGTAGGATTTTAAGCAAGAAAGCGTAACAAGACGAGACTAACAACCTGGTAACTTGAGCTTGTATTTTTCTAGGCGGCACTGGTCACCTGATCTCACTGGCAGCTGAAATGTATCTTACCCACATGCTCCCTGTTACCCTCACCTGTGGTAAAGCTAGGGCACATTCACTGAATGTGCTACGCATCAAGCATCACACACTTTTAAAAACACAACTTAAGGCAAAATAATGTTACATAGAACGTGCTGGTAAAGGCTTGTAAGCAGAGTATGACTTCAGTCAGAGTAAGGAAACAGATACACACAAGTCAGATGATGCAAATAATATGTATATATATATATATAGCATGTGCTAGAGAAGCGCTACACCCTGGATGTGAGCTGACAACCACCACACAGAAGGATTTATTTAGATACATGAGTGACTACGGCCTGTGCACTCGCTGACCTCGCTGACCCAGGAGAAAAAGATCATCTAATAGTGTCAGCAGGGGTGTGTGCGCTGGGGATTTCTCTGATCTGAGAGCATCTTTTAACCTCCCGAGTCTCAACATGAATCATCTTCTGATTCAACTTGTGCAAACTGCTCAACTGGTACTGAGCCTTGACGCTATTTCTACCCGAGCAGAAAGTGTTCTCAGAGGCTGTGGCCTTCAATCTGACCATCAGCGTGGATCTATTCACTGGAAATGACTATTAGTGTCATGATCATGTATTTGACCGACAGATTAAATGTCAGAAAAATAGAGAAAAGCAGCCGCCTCATTCGTTCACTGAAGGTGTTGTCGCTACAAATGATCCCTTTCTCACTTTTGATCTGTTGTTTCACATGATTGGGAGCATGTTCACGTGGAAGGAAGGGCTTTTTACCATTTATATAAATAACCTCTGCCATCTGTCTGTACAGCATGAGTCTAATTAACTATGGCTTATTTCTGTAAATTCCACTGTTGGAAAGGAGCAATTTATTAGCTACTGTGGCAACACAACATAAATACACAAACACTTCCTGTTGTGTGTCCATCTTCACTAGCTCAGCGATGACTCCATTATGACAGGACGCATGACATATTGTCTGTGGTCACTACACATTTGACCTCATAACACAAACAGACACTTTTCCCTCCCCACTGTTGGAATGCGTGCGACTTTGCTGCACTCTGCTGAGTAATGCCACGGACGCTCCCAAAAATAGCAGCGTTGCTTTTAATAACGCCTGCTTGTCCACTCGCAATTGGCTGATCCCTCAGTCAGCCTGCCAAACGTCACGGCGACGAAGCAGCATCCCGGCTCTGTCTCCGTAGCAACGCGATTCTTATTTTTTTTTGCAGGATGGAAAGCTAGAGGACATTGTGAGATCACAGCGACGGGGCTGAGAGCGCAGCGAGTGTGTGTGACTCAGTGTGTGTGAGAGTTTAGTGTGTGAGGAATTTGCAGCGAATGACTTGGAGAAGTGGTGACTTTACAGCAGGATTATTTTAGACCACAGCTTAAAACAGACAATGTTTTGTTCTAATATTCAGAAATGAAGTTATACCATCTCATATGAACTCATAAAAGACTGATTCAGTATTTGACTATGACTTAAAGGCAGCATTAAGACCCACATTGTCATTATTTTTGGTGAGTAAGCAGCTCCTTAGAGTATAGCAGGTGAATGACACTACATATCAGAAACAGCAACAGTTCCAATGTGTAAAACAGCAATTTGTGTTTATAAAATGTACTAATTATCTCATTTTCATTCATTCTCTCTTATACTGCCTGTTCGTTTGACAGACACTCAATAAAATGCAATTATAATCCAGTCTTCATTTCTTAAGCAGTGTGTCAAATAGGATTCTTTAATGTACTGTACGCATGTTTGTGACTTGCTGCCTCCAGCTATGATGGTAGCCTGTGGCTGTGACTATAATGACAGCTGTGATTGTCCAGTATAGAGCAGTTTAAACTGGCACAGAGTGTTTATGTGGGATTAAAGTCACGTACTAACAGTAAGGATGCACATTGAGCATTTAAAACAGCAGAAATGAGATGACGCAACGCAGCGAGTTGGTTGATGTTCAGATCTTTTTACAGTCACGTGATTATTTTAATTCAAAACCTTTTCAGTTTTTTTCTCTGAATGGTGGATCACAAAATTTTGTCCGGTAAAAGATGAAGCCTGTGAGATTAACATACATACATTCATAGCATACTCATAAACCACCTGTCTAATTTTCATACCTGCAGTTGGATATAAAATAATAAATAAATGTGTAAATGTTTTATCAAAGTATCAACACCTGTCAGAAAACGCATCGTTCAAAGGAGATGAAAGGCTGGGAAAGAAAGAAGAAGAGGAGATACATGAAACCAACAGTCACAAGAGGGAACATACATCCACATTTCATAATCCCAGTGGTTCCATGTGAGGAGGCTGAGACATACTGTACACAACAGAGGCAGCCCAGGGGGGATCACTTTGTATAAACGCTCTACTCATAAATGTCAGAAGCAGCTCGGACAACTAGCGAGCTGCTTTTGAAACCCCACTCCTTCAAGGCGAAAACGTGTCAGGAACAGAGGCCACATTAAGAGAGGCCGGGCTGAACTGCTTCCTAATCCTGGAATAAGAGGCAGCGGAAATGTCCCTTTGGCGTGTACCCAGGTAGGTGGTACTATGCTCGGTTATTTTCAAAGATGTAGGACTGCTGGGGGTGGTGCTGGAGCGGAGGAAATGGGTCAAAACAAGGTGAGGAGGTAGGAAGAAATAAAGAATCCCGGACTCTGGCTTTGCTTTCCAGGGTGATTTAACAGGAAAACAGAACTTGCATTGCATTTCTTTCAAGGCAGTTTAATACCACATAGCAAAACATTTAGGTTAAAAAAAACAATGGATGGAAAACCCTGAAAAATAGGATCATTCCTCATCATTCCTCATATATGGGTGTACAGAGCAGCTCTGTGTTTTAAACTGTATAAACTGCTGCTTGGACAAATGCTCATCTCACCGCTCCATGACCTTTGACCCACAGCAGGGAGATTAAAATGTCGCAATGCACGCAATGTGTTTACATCAAGCATAATCTAAGGAATCCAGTGTGACAAATGCTTGCCATACTGTCGCACATCAGCTGATTTAGATCAAAACGTGACAAGAGACAAGCAGACGGGTTCGGCCGACTGAAGGCTACATTCTAGTCATCAGGAAATAAATGTGTGGAAGAAATGAATTTGAAATGGACACGTCTTTCTCGATAAGTCCTAATGTGTATCGCTTGGAAGTGTATCCTATTCTAAAAGACTGGCTGAGTAAGAACAAATGCAAATTTTAGGATGCACTAGTTGCTAGGGCAAGAAGACAAAGAACATTTCTTCTTGTTTGAACAGAAGTGAAGCTAACATTAGACCCCGACTACCTCAAACAACCCTCGGAGCACTTGTTGCTGCAGCAGCTGCTTTACTAATCTAAACCTTGTGGAGACTGGAGATGGTGTGGGGAAAATAACAAGCTCGGAGCCCAAGCGATGAAGCCTAATGAAATCCCAGAAGGATGCTTATTCCAAATTATAAAAGAGTGCACAGGAGCCTTCTGAAAATCACTCTACCGTCTGTTATCAAGGTTACAAATATGTAAATATGAAGAATTCAAAATGTAGTCAATCCCACCACCACTGGTCCAACAGGGTTTGATAAAAAGTGTTATTCTGTATATTAATGTATTCTGATACAACAATACCCAAGCAATAACTAGTGCCACTTTGCCACCTCTCTGCTCAGGCTGTAAACTAAACTTCACACTACCAGCAGCAGGATGCCTGGGTCCACCTGGCAGTGCAGGATGCCAACTGCTGATTGGCTGGAAAACCAGCGTGAGAGAGAGCAGCAGGAACAGTTTGTTCTGACCTGTCCCTCTATTTGGCAGACCGTCATAAACAATCTCTCTCTCTCGCTCTCTATGAGTTACCTTGTTTTGTTACTGTCGAGCCCGAACTCCCATGTGAGCAGAAGTGACACTTTTGCTCACACGCGTGTGTGTGTGTGTGTGTGTGTGTGCGCGCACAAACACACACTCGGCGTTGGCAAAAACACTTGATAGAGGGAAGGACAGGCGATCTATTTATTTCTCCCTTCTAAAACACAGAAGGATGAAATCAGTCATCAGAGCTTGTTGAGCCAGCGTCCGCTGACGTGGAGCCACAGCTCATCTCTCTCACACTCTCACACGCTTGCATGCAAACAAGTAGTGAGATCTTCTTACTGAGAAGAATGGCTGTCGTTCTTAGAAATAGAAATAAATATAGCCTGTGGTCCTATGAAGGGGCCCCTCGGTTGCATTTCATCCGATCAAAGACTGTGAGAAGACGCCCACCGGGGGGGTATCACGCTAAAATCCAACACTGTTTATATTACAAGCTCGAGAGCATGTCACCATAAAGCAACACATGGGCCTCTTATGTAACAGCCCTGTTCACCTTCATCATTCTCTGCCTTGTATGTTATTTCAATGGTAGACAAGTTCATTACCAGCTCCCAGGTCTGTGTTTACTTACACTGAAGCCTGAGGCTCCTGCACATATGTTTGATCACAACATACGACACTGGAAAATCACACCACAGCTCCTGACGGTTAGGTGGAAAATAATCAAATACTAATGTGAAACTCACTGCCAGCAGTACACCACAGAATGTATCAACAAACGTGTGCTACCCTCATATGAAAGATCTACTGCCAAGTTACTCCCACTGAAGTGAAACCAGTGCTGAAATAAAACACACGCTGGTAACATTTGTCTTTGGTGGAATAATCAGCAGGAATAAGATGACTGAATCTGAAAACGATGATCAAACCAGTCGCTGATTAACTTTCTGTTGACCGACTCCACTTATATTTTTTGGGGTTCATCTGCTTTTGGTTGGAATGACAAACGGTTCATGTTGAATTACTGTCCGTTTGTTTTATCACTTACGTCTGAAAAAAGCTCATGACAAGTTGCATAAGAGAAGCTAGTCCTGAGCATTTCTTCATGGTTCATTGATTTGAAGTTATGGTTTATTAACATTCAGTAGTCCGGGTGAGTGATGATTGGTGTAATTCATAACATGGTAACAGTTCACTGTAATAAATGTTTATTTCATCTTTTTTTTAAATGTAATTTTGCACACATCAGCCAAATTGTGATATATATTTAAATCAGACAAAATATATATTAATATTGTGATAGATTTCAACCATATTGCAGATCCTTTTAACCAACAACCTTATTCAACACTGATAAAAAACAAACAAACAGAGAAACTTCTTACACTGGAGACGCTGGCAAGAGCTTTTTTGCTTCATAAATGAATTAAACAATGAATAAATTCTGAAATTTGTTGCTGACTAACTGACTAATCAATTATTCATATCATCATTAGTTTTAACAACCACGGATCATATCGTAGAGGACGAGTTAGAGAGCCGCTACAGAAAACAACCTTTAACCTTCCAGCTGTCAGTGCTGGGGTGGTGTGAGCCTGCTGTTCAGAAACATGTGGCCAAAGTTCATGCACACATTCTTCTGATGCACGCGCACGCACGCACATGCACGCGCGCGCGCACACACACACACACACACAGGAAGACAGAGCCACGCATGATGAGAGGTAGGACTGGAAGGAGAAGGACAGGACAGGAGGAACAGCTGGACAACAAAACATAAAGCGTGCCAAGCTGCCATGCCTGGCCGCCACTAAAGTGTATTCTAATGTGATTTCACATTACATAACAAACGCAGCAGCTCCGCTCCACGCTGTAGGTTGGGACTACACACACATACACACACATACACAAAGGCAGCAAGGCTCTAGTGATCACAGACTCAAACCCATGACAGATAGGCTTTTAAACTTCACTTCACCTCATACACATGAGTTATTGTAACATCAATTTATCTACACAGGGTGGTGACAGTAATGACAGCTTTAAGTCAAAGAATACATGTTAGAAATTAAATGAAGCAGCAGGGCTCCATGCCAACCGCTGAACCCTTTGCGACCACCTCAGTGTTTATTTTTAACGTCTGATGACAGAAATCATTTCAGTGTAAAAGCCACAGATATATGAGCAGCGACTTCATCTGGCTTTCTCTTGCATTCATTAATATTTCCACCTTGAAATGTTTGGAGAAACCCTTTAAAACCCCTGGTATTATATGACAGAAAAACTGTAAAATGATCAAAACATCTGGACAATATGAGGAGTAACTAAGTTAAAAATGATGTTTTAATGGAGTACTAGCGTGGTGATTACTGTGTACATTATGTACTCAGACCTACATTTCTCTGTATCTGTGGTTGTGTCCATATGGAAACAGCCAGAGGCCAAACACACATCCCAGATAGTGCAGTGCATAAAAAAAGCCCTGTCAGGGTGGCTTATTTCTGGACTTATTTCCATTATAGGCCTACAGAGGGATACATTGGAGCAGTATAGTAGGAGCAGCTGTAGTGTATGATGGGGATTAAACGGTGGTTATATAAGCGGTGACCTGCCAGTGCAGGCCTACTGATCCTGGCACAGCAGAGTACAGCGGCTTAAGAGAGAGGCTTACCTTCAAGATCCATAACACACCACAGCCCACTTTATGTAATGACTAAACGCTGTTTCTGTCTGCTGGACCCCCGCCATTCTCCCAGTTCTTGCTCACACACTCATAGTCACGAGCTTGTAGTAAAATGCATCATAATGTGACCTTATATTCATTTTATACTGTTGGTCCACACTGCTTTCTACCAACCACAGTGTAAAGTACTCTGATGACAGGAGACACACACACACACACACACACACACACACACACACACACACACACACACCAATGACTGTAGCTGAATAACTGCCTCATTTCATAGTGGAAAGCAGCAAAGAGTTTTAAATCCTCCCTTTCTTGAAATAAATAGGCTACGCTGTAAACATTAAATTGTCTGGTTTCTGAACGGGGTTCGGTGTGACATTCTCCTCAAAGCAGAGGTAAACTATCTTTCTCTCTCTTACCTTGGCTTGGTTTATGAGAAGCCCTACGAAAGTTGACACCAGCACCGAGCCAGACATGCTGCTTTTCCTCCGCATCTCCTGCTTCAGGAACGGGAAGGCGGCCGCCGGCGGCTCCTCGGGGACGGTCACCGTGTAGGACTGTCGCATGCTCGGCATGCTGGCGGAGGGATGAAGCGGGCGACCCGGTGCGACGGTTTCCCGTGTGACTATTGAACCGTTTCCTATTGCAAGAAGGCGAATCAGGCTTTTCACTACGTTTCTGATAGACTCTCTGTCTGTTGATATTCATTCATTCATTCATTCATATATAACGGGACCTGTTAACTTTCCCTTCAAATTATTCTTACAGTATAATTAGCGGTGTGGTAGAGCGCAGATAAACTGCTCTTCTCTTCTCTTCTCTTCTCTTCTCTTCTCTTCTCTTGTATTCCACGCAGGTGTAGCGCAGCTCTGTAAATGCCATTAAATGTATATTGTGTTCTCGGTCGGTTTTACAGGACTGCAGCTCCGCCTCTTTTGGCTCCGGTAAAAGTCGGCCTACAACAAACGTCAGAGACCGCCTCCAGCCACGCTGCCTACGTCACCGTCCATCCTTGTCCACGCTGCCGCAACAACCTGAAGGACTTTCTGCCGTGGTCCAAGGAGACTGACTGCTCATCTCCATAATGATCATGAAACCGAACGCTACAGTATCCTCTGTTAGATAGTGAGCAGCGTAATAACACACAGAGGACGTGTTTAATGTAGCTAAAGAACATGTGTAATTAATAACCTTAATGATTGCTGCGTCCCGTTTCACGGGGGCATCATTAAAGTTATAACAACGCCAGTGCGCTACACAAATAGTCACATTGATGTGAACAATCAATAATGTTCACTTTTCCAATATCTAATCTTTCTTTGGCCAATTGTGGACAGCACAACCAAACTATAAAGACTACTTTTTTTTTTTTTTTTTTTAGCATATTTTAAGTTAATATAACTTTAAATACTTAATATAACAAATAGATGCTTATTTACACTACAGCAGATACATTAGCTTTCATTTGGAGTCTCGTTTTTTGCCACCTGATGAATGTAAGTCAAATATTCACAATATTCTTTCAGCTCTGTTTTGGTCTCCTCCAACTCCTGAGACAAATGTCCATCTTTGGCCTCTAATATCTCCAGTTTCTTCCTCAGCTAGCTGTTAACTGGTCTGTCTTTGCCCGTTGGCACTGGACAGGTTATCAGACAATGGATTCATCGGGACTTTTTAGCTAAAAAAACAGCTGCCTGTTGGATGGAAACAAGATTGATAAGAGGTGTGAGAGTGAAGCTGCGGGGGGTTGAAACTAGAACAGTCAGCTGAAAGATGCTAAAGAATCAGGTGATAACTGTTTCTGGGTTCACACTGTTATATACTATAATATAAAAAAATATATATAATATAATAGGTTTACAATTAAATCAAACGCTGCTTGAAAGAAATGATGCCAGTGGCAACAGGAACTCAATGATAACTTGTTTACAGGGTTTTTCCTCTCGATACAACAACCTCGTCTTTCTCTATTTCATGGCGAAGGGTTGTATTTCGACACTTTGGACAGTCCAAACTAGAGCAGCTATTTGTCAAGAGGAGCGGTTGTTGAGGAAATACTAGGTGTAGGATGCTATAGCGGCGCTGGTGGTTACACAAGGCTGCCGACTGCAAGCACCTGCTGACTGGTGACTGATGATTTGAAGCTGGACCTTTCAGACGCTTTTTTAAGACGTTTTTTTTTTTTAGAGTGAAGCATCTTATTGTCTTCAGCCATCTTTTGTGTCCTTTCCTTTCAATGATCGGCTACTGACCACGTCAATGCAGCGTGATAGAATTACAATGCTTGTAATTCATACTGTGCTTACTGTGCATGATTTCAACTGAACTGCTGTGTAGGGTGAGAGAAGTGCAACATGTTCCCAGCAGCAATCTCATGACCCAGCCTCAAGCCTGTGTACACAACAAATAACCAAGGAGCACATTCCATCACCAGGCTAGCTGTGTGTGTGTGTGTGTGTGTGTGTGTCTAAATCCTTGAGGTGGAAAACTCCAATGTTAAAAGGGGGCAAAGAGCCAATGTTTGTATTCTGATATCTGATGCAAAGAGCTGTGCAGTCTGGTATAAAAATGGGACAAAAGCAGTCTCCTAGCAAAGTTATCTAGGAGAAGTCAGAGTACAATTACCCAGGGATAGCTGCTCTATTCCCTAAGCTAAATTAGGCACATTAGGCTGACAATCTCTTCACTCAAGTGTTTAAATTCTACTCAAGCGCAACATATTCCTTTGGAGGGCAATTAAATCAATCCATTGTTGCTGACTGCAGACGTAGGTCTTTAGTCTACATTCCTACAAGGTACATATCATCCTTACACTGGCTAGCACTGATGCTAAACGTTGACATCACCTCAGTGGGAACGTGCGGGAGAGTTCAGGAGAACGTGTGGGAGAGTCCCGGTACAGAATGAAGCCTTCTGTACGGACACTGCAGAACTGGATGTCAGATCCAGTCCGAAGTTGGATACAAAACCATAACCCCAGCAAAACAAACTGTTAGCATGCTCAGCTCACATTTTCAGTTCCTGAAATGAGGTGTGGATCTGTCTATAATGGGGAATTCTAGCTATACATGAATCAAATGCAACAATAAACTAAATAAATAAATTATTCTAAGAAAAGAATCTAAACTCAAGGTCTACGTCACTGGACATATATATACTGTATATGTGACTGAAATGTCTATATTTAGATCACATGATGTCAACCAAGCCATCTCCATGACAACCGAGCAAATGAAGACCAGGAGAAAAAAGGTTAGTAATTGTACAGTTGCTGTTTCCAAAATCACGAATGAACGTTTGGGCTCTATATTTACATTGTGAATAGGACTGAAGAAAACACAATCTGGGTCCAGGATGATTTTTTTTTTGCCTGATTATTATTGCTAACATGATCCTGACCTGGATAAACCTCTAGGAAATGGATGAATAGGTGGATATAATACATATCAAAGTACTATATCTGTTTGTAAAAATACAATTGAAACACTTAGTTTAATTTGAAAGTATTACATATATCAAGACGCCTTGCTTTGATTTGTCCTGTGATTTGATGACAGGAGCATAATGGGTTTAGTACAGTACTTGGACAACAGCTTTAGTTAAATAGTAAACTATCTGCCTTGATAGACATGCAACACAAACCCTACAAAACCTGGACCTTATTTGCCAAAGAACAACATAAGCTTCAACTCACACCAAACTGTTTTTCATCAAACCATAAGCTGTCTGAACAAGATGGCTAACTGAGAGTAAAGAGATATTATTGGCTCAACAGAAAGTCCAGACACAAAGCAAGAACAAGATCTACGTGGGGTACAATCAAGACAGCTTTCACTCAGGCGTGCCACCCTGGCCTTTACACTGACTGATCGCTGGAAGCAAAACAAGGGAGAGTGCTGTCTTTACAAAGAACTGGCTCTAAATCCAAGCTGAGGTAATACTGAATCTTGACTTGGGTTTATAGCTCATTCATAGCTCCTGTGTAAAACTTTGTAAAGCCATAGTGAGGGCACATCATGAGGCTTTTTCTAGAAATGTGCTATGATCTGATTTGACTTTGATGAGTTGGAAACGTGGAAAACAAGGACGATAGTCATGTCAACCAGCTTGCCTTACTCATGAACACAACACGAAGTGAACAGCGCCATCAGGCACCAACAGCTGTTATTTTTGTGAGAAACTATTACCATTGTATTAACCCTGTTTTGCTGAAGCTATTTCAAGAGACCCTTCAACACTGATGAGTTTAAACATTCATACTGAAACAACAAGAGGAGGCCTAATGTTCATTTAAGTTGTATTTATATAATGTATCATTTTTGATTGGTTGTAATTATTTTTGTTATTAATAAAAATCGATCAATGGAAACTCAATCGGCAACTAATAATTGAATGATCGTCTTGAGTAATTTTTTTAAGAAAAAAGAAAAAGACCAAATTCTCTGCTTCCAGCTTCTCAAATGTGAGAACAAGTGAAATGGTGGCGCAAGGAAGAAGAGCTGAATTTCTTAGCAGATGAATTGATTTGTCAATTGATAGCATCTATTTCAGTTATGTTAATTGTTTCTCTGTTTCCAGCTTGTTGAACGTGAACATATCTTTTTTTTTCTATGACAGTAAACTAAATATCTTTGGGTCTGGGGTTGTCAGGGCATTTTCACCGTGGTAAGTTGTGATATGATTTGTTGATCTGTTGACATTTTATAGTCCAACCGAAACAAATATCCAATAATTGATAGTTGCGGCCACTGGTGAGCTTTTCTGACTTAAATGGGTTGATGTTCACTGCTTTCATCATCCTGAACACCAATAAGACGAAGGACGACTCCACTGTGGTCTCTGAGGATGGCTGATCTAATGTGACTTGATGAGAAGTCATGAAGCAGTCACAGGGGCTGCCACTCTGGCATTTGTCAGTCATGAGATCATACGCGACACCCCCCACCCACCCCACCCACCCAAATGTGTCAGTCAGCACACAATAAGCACGCTACACTACAGTAGGCAAACTGATGATTATATTCTCTATTGATAATGGACAGTTGAATCTACAAAGTCTCAGAAATAATGATAAATTCCAATAAAAATAAATAATTAATTAAATGGCAAAATGGCAACATATTTTCTACTCTTATTAAGAGTGAAATATTAACTATTTCAGTGCCACTCAGTGACATCATGGCTGGGGTTAATTTACAGTATAAATAGCTGAGTGGGTCACATCTAGTTAAAGCGCTGTACCTCCGTCCGTGCATGATGGATGATAGATAGGTGTTGATCACTTAATAAGCTAAATGAGAGTAGAAGTCAAGCTTAGGCTTGACATTGGTTGGCAATTCCACTGCAGGAAAAGGTCATTTAAAATTTACTGCCTCTTAATTTGCCCCTTCCGTGGAATTGTTTTTATTGGCTAAGATTTTTTTGACCAGTTACTCACCTAAACTGATATTAGACGATACATGGACATTAGCTCATGATCCACAGTAGAGTATATGAAATCTACAGGTCAATCAGTAATCTCATGGTAATAAAATGATCATCATGTTTGACTCATGAAAGCGTAATATTTTGTAATGATAGGTCACGTAAACCTTTTTCTAAACGAGTTAAACGGGGGCACCTGACTGATTAGACAATATAAGGCTGTAATGTGGTTATTTTTCCAAGTGATGACAGCAGGGAGCTCCTTCACAAGACGAGGGAGTTAGTACTGTATATATATATATACAGTAATCCCTCGTTTATCGCGGGGGTTACGTTCCGAAAATGACCCGCGATAAGTGAAATCCGCGAAATAGAAAACTTTTTTTTTTTTTACAATTAGCAACTATTACATGTATACAAATACAGTGACTCATGTGTAGGCCGTTTCACTGCTCTACAGACTGGGCCGCTGCATCCTGACTGCGCTCTGCCGTGTTCTCTTCTTCTGAAGCCCGCGGTGCAGGTGTGTTTGTTCGGGAGAAGAACATAGTGATAGGCAGCTGTTGTCGCTCTTTTTTCTTCTTTGCAAAAAGATCCTTGTACACCGACATGCCACCATCGATTACGTTATGTTATGTTTTGATACAAGAAGCGGCAGTGAGTTTTTAGCGAATCAGAATGCACCAAAAAAAAAAAAAAAAAATGCATTATGAAAATCCGCGAAATAGCGAATCCGCGATAAGTGAACCGCGAAGTGGCGAGGGATCACTGTATATATATATGAAGTACCAAAGGTTGACACAATTTACACAAGATTTCAGAAGATACAAAGTATTCAGAAGCATGTTAGAGATCCATGATTAACCCAAGCAGGGGATTGAATCAATTTGGCGGATGAGACCTCTTCTCAGGACTGTATGGATGTATACAGATAATGCTGTTACTACATGGTGTCCGGTGACCTCATATAATTTCCAGCATAGTGTCACCCACCTACAACCCGAGGTCTTGCCTTATCATGGCAAATCGTGCTCGCACCGTCCATATCCACACACTGTGCGTGTTTTTTAGTCATCTTGCTGTTGAATGGGCCTTTGCTTTAATGTTGTGGCTAATCCTGCAAAAGGCTGAAGGTGAAACGTGAACAATCACTTCAATATGATACTGAACAATTATTGCTTAAGGAGAGGCAGCCATTAACAGCTGCATGCCTCAGTTAAAGTGGTACTCAAAGCATTGTGATGCATTAGAGGTAAATTATAAGATCATTTTAAAGTGCATGTTAATGACTTCATTTATAAACCAATGGTGGTTATTACTGTAATATGTATGATCATGAACGCAATGTGAGAGATCCGTGCTTTGATATTTGAAGATTATATTTAATATAATATTTATGTATAAAAGTGGTTCATAATTCCTTCATGCGACTCTCTTTTCTCTCCCCTCCACTCGGGCCTCCCACCTCCACTCATGTAAGCGGTTATCGGGACTAATCCAGACGGGAAGTGGGTCAGTTGTGCTTTGTGACCTGCATCGAGGAAGCTCGGGTCATTAATACTGAGCTTCGAGATGGGGGCGAGTGGCCTGCAGACCCAGCTCATCTTTGCCCAGCAACTCTTTCTGAAAGGTGTACGCTTGCTAATTGCTGGGTTAGAAGAGGTCAGATATCCATGTGTCACATTACCATGGAGCTACTTACATACACTGGAATAATGACCTCTGGATTGCATATGATAGGACTGTTTGTTATTATAATAGCAAAAAATAAGATCAAACTGTATAGGGAACATGTTAAAGGCTTCTGACATGTCTGGTATATCTTTGCACAGTAGGTCTTCACGTGCTTTGCCATTAATTTAAACAACAGTGCCCCCATTTGACAAAAAAATGGTACTTTCAGTTACCAGAAAACACTGTGGGGCTTTACATGTGTGAAATGAAATAAATAGAAGCAGTAAGCCTCTGTGGAGACTGCAGCTATGAGCCTTACTCAGCCCCTCCTTATCGATCCTCTGTCAGGCAGTACATGCCTAATAAAAACAGGAAATGCCAAGCCAGCATGTGCAAGAACAGTGGACACTCTCTTACCGTGGAGTCCTTGGTGGGGGAGTTTGATACCCCGTTACTGCTCGTCTCCCATGTTGAAGAGCTGAATACTCTGCTGCTGCTGCTGCTGCTGCCACTAAAGGCCTCCTTGGTGGAGCTCCGCGAGAGGGCCTCCTGAGTAGAGCTCCGCGACAGGCCTGAGTAGCTCGGACGGGAATTAGTGCCATACGAGTCAGCCACATCACTGATCCGACTGCGGTAGCTTCGCAGGGCGCTGGTGGAAGAAGATGGGTTAGAGGTCGACGAAGAGGTGTTGCTGAGGCCCAGAGAGGCCAGGTCTCTGCTTAAATCACTCTGGGATACAGATTTTCGTCGACTGAGAGAGATGCTGGAGGCCACCGGTGAAGAGGAGAGGTAGCTGGACTGTGTCGAGGACGAAGAGTAGGAACTGTAGCCGGTGTACGACGACCCCCCACTCAGCCCCGACCCTCCATAGGTCTTGACGGGGGTACGGCTGAGGCTCTCACTGCGGCGGCTGCTGCTGTTGCTGCTTCCGAGGATGTCGGTGCGTGGGATGGTTCGGCCCCGGTCGCGGTCTGGGTCTGACGAGGTGCTGTAGTTGCGGCTGCGGGAGGCGGAGCTGCTCAGATAGCTGGAAGAGGAGTAACCTGAGGAAGAGGTGGTGGGGGACTTGTAGGAGGACAGCCTGTCGTGCTCACTGTAGGAGCTAAGGCCCGGGGTCAGGGAGGAGCTGTAGGAGCTGCAGCGGCTGGTGTAGGATGAACCAGCGTAGCGCTTGGCGGTGGAGGAGACGCGGGACATGTTGCTGCTGCTGCTGGTTTCTCAGCCACAGGGAGGGAGAGTCTCTGGAAGACTGCATCGACTGCAGCCACAGCAAAGAGACACAAGCTCTGTATTAGTTCATCAGCAACAATCAATCAATATTTACACTACAGCAACAATGTAGGCAGCAGTTAGGACATCATTTATCCTCGCTTCACTGAGCATTCATCTGAAATTAAAGAGGCAAAATGATGACAATGAAAACACTGACTATTAAAGTCCCACATTTTTAGGATATTATGAAAACTATAGATCTAAGACAACATAATTTTAGATCTACAGTTTTTTTTATAAACTGCCCATTATCCTGTTATTTTAAAGGATTAAATCAGCATTTTTTAATGTTTCATCCCATTTACAACAAATCTGCCATCCTTTACATTACTGCCATCCATTCTCAAAGCATGCAGTAGTGTTTTACCTCGTATAATGTTTTTTTCCCTGACTTTTAGGGTGCTATTAGCTTCTATTAAGTTCACTATGTCATCAGAATCAACTTGAAACTTCCATTATTTCAACCATCTATCAGAGTGAGCATTGTGTCTCTTTTAACTGTCAGTAAAGTTTATGTTATTTTTGTGTGGTACATGATGCAGCACTAAGTGCTAATTGATTGGAAATGTCTCAGATGTATTAACCTCCAAAAATAATGGAAGTTCTAACTATGGCAATTCCTTGGGGTATCATTAAAAAAGACACTAAAGCAGACAGCAGTCCACATGCATTGCTGTCTACGCCTTTCAAACTCCACGGCTCCAGTTTCCAATGCCGCCTTCCTGTTAAAAATGCTCTGCAACCGCAGACTGATGTTGTTGGACCTGCTAAAAGATGATTTTGTCCCATGTGGCAGTTGTTCCCATTGAAACAATTACATTCAAATAAAGGTTTTGTAGATCAAGCTGTTACCACAAGAATATGATTTTCAAGATCAAACATTGGTACAACTACCAGAAGCCTAAAATAACACATTATAGCAATTGTGAGTGACTGCACTGTATGTTCTGTGTGTATTTGACATGTCTTGTGGTCTAACCAAGGTCATGCCACCATGCCATGATTATCCTGGCCAAAATAATTGCAATTCACAATTATTATCCAAATAATCATCATCAATATGTTTAAAATTCTTAAAATAGCGCTAAAACATAGTGCCATTTAGCAGACTCCCCCCTTTTCAAAATGAATCAGGGAATCAGGGAGGAATTTTTCCTGATAATGTAAAGATACAATTATCCTGAATGTTTTTATCTCGATCCGTGATAAAATCTTTTATCCTCTTATCGCTAGACAGATCTGCGGTGACACAAATTAGCACTAGCTTGCTACTTCGACAAGATCTAATACTCAGGCATCTTCAGCTGGGCTTGGAAAACCCAAAGGAAGCTTCTTCTCAAGAAACAGAAATATGAATATCTCTGAGCTATTGTGACTTCTTGATTTGCAAATCATCCAGCCCACCACTCCTCTGTCTCTTGGTTTAATTTCACGGCTATAATGGGAGAGTCCATCTGCTGGAGGTAAAGCCAGGTCGGGGGCACAGTGTGTTCCTGTGGAGGCCGAGGCAGAGACAGGCTCTTGTTCACATGCACAGCAGTGTCTGAATAAATAAAAGTATCTGGTGTTGCTGATCTGTGTTGAGTTCAGTGAGGGAGGCTCCTATTTCTTTAATCTCTCTCTCTTACTGCTGCCCATCCTCTCTCTCTCTCTCTCTCTCTGCTCTCGGCACCATGCCTTCTCTTTGAGTGCCCTTACTTCTTCCCGGTGTAATTTCCCCTCCTTCTGCGTCTCTATCGCTTTCTCCCTCTGCCTCTGCATCTGTGAACACAGGTTTATCAATAATTCAGCATATGGATCTAGAGTAGGCAGACAGGCAGCGTGCTAGAGGCAGTCCAACATTGCTGGCCAAAACACACGGAGTTACAGTACCGCTATGCCAGCGGGGGCTAACAACACCCAGAACCTGGCCTTGCTTTATGTCAGCCAGCTAAAGCAAAACTCTGTTGATATACGAGGTTTGTTTCTATAATTTGGCAGCAGTGGTGTTATCGGGGTTATTTTGGGGCTGGTGATGTTATGTTCAACATAAGCATGAACCTTGTATCTCTTAGACCAGAGGTGGTCGGTACAAATATTTAACATTGAATCTTCTATCTTTAACGAGTGTGCATGAATCAGTAACTTTCTGCATTGCAGCGCCCCTCACTGGTGAATGAAAACGCTGACCATCGGTTGTAATATTCAATATTTGAATTATGATTACAAACTTACTAACAGATAGATAGAGAGAGAGACAATGCAATCTGTTGCAGATAGAAAGGTTGAAGCTATACACTCAGCATCACACTGAACTCACTTAAAAATCCAAGATGGCAGTGAAGACAGTCAGTGCTGTAACATCACAATGACAAATGATATGCTCACTTTACTTCAAAAAAAAACAAACCCGCTATGTAGTCAAATGTTTGTTCTGAAGAGAGTCATTTCCACCTCAGTGAAGAAACGCTAAAGACATGTTTTGAGATAGTGTAACCGTATCTGCAGTTTTCCACCATACTGTCAAGCTGCAACTGTAGGAGATCCTGAAAAACAGATTCAAAGGAACATTATCAAAATGTTGCATGCATGTCATGGGTTGTGTCTGGTGTATCATTATCAGATTTTTTTGAAGCCCTGAATGCAGAGAGAACACAAGTCAAAGGGTTTTTTCAAAGCTTGTACCTGACTTTGATTGAGGCAAAACTTTATTCATCACTCCAACTTCCACTGATTAACAAGCTCTGTATTCCCACAGCTGTGTCACAGCCGAAGACCCAGCCAGGAAGGCTGAGTGGAACGAGCTTGGGCTAGCCTGGTGGGCGAGCTGCAGAACGTGAAGTGCAAACAGCAAGTCGCACCCGTGGGAGTAACACCGCACAACATGGACACACAGAATTAATAAAGACGATAGAAAACTACAGACTGCACCTCTGAGAGGAGATGTCTCCACGGAAACAACAACACATGCACAGGCATATGCCACACACACACACGCACGCACACACACAAATGCACTCTGGCTACTCTGCATTTTCAGCCTCCCCTGAGGTTGTGCTAACCAATAGTTACCATAGCTACCATGGCAACAAGCTGCATTTGTTTGCTTGTTACCAACGCATAAAGGACATAGAAGTAGCAGCAGGGCATATTATAAAGCTAACTTTCACTTAGCCTGCTGCTATCAGAGCCACAGCCTCGTGGCTGCGAATAATGCTCTATATTGGTTTCCTTCCTTTAAAAAACCTCTATGCTGCAGAAAAATGACACAACGGTATAAGATTGGATCAAATATTAGAGATCAGAAGAAAACAGAAAGTGAAAATATGGCAGTGTAAAAATACAACAGTCTACTATTATGAATGAGCTAGTTGGTCGACTGAGGTTCTACTAAATCTGTATTAAGAAAGCTGTCAACAGAGTGGCAGAAGTGGCTGCATGAGAGGAGCTTTCTGCAGTGCGGTGGAAGGTAGTTTTTAGCAGCTGACTGCTGGGAAGCCTTGGCAAAGAGCTGGAGAGATGAGGTTTCACTTACTGGGCAGGTTTCAGAAAACCAAGCTGAAAACTTTTTCAGGGAACCTCACACAAGCAATTTGGAAACACAAAGAAGCATTACACTAAAACAAAACACTAGCATCTAGCAGTTAAACAGTAAGTAGAACTTTCTATTTCCAACGCACGTTCCTCGTCCATTCACAATAACTCAGTGACCAGCAGTAGCTCAGCTGGGAGTCACTGATAATGTCACACACGTTTAACTTCAAAGCAGATGTAATCATTATTTTTAGAATTGAAGAATGGAAAAGATGTGAAGAGTTCACTTCAGTTCCCCTCAACCAAACACTGTTTTAGCGTCTTCTTTAGCTTTAGGTTTTGGTTTACTCTCATCAACTGATCGAAAATTGGATTTACATATGCCAGGTGGATATTAAGATGACAAAAAAAAACATTTATTTGAAGTTTCTGAAACTACAATCAAAGAAGCATAGAAATACGATGTTTGGTAGGCATGAACCATCAATGCAACTAAATGAGAAAACCTTGAAAGCAAACCTGTCTTATATGGAGAAAATTATCCATAAAAACCTTTTAAAATCTTAAATTGATATGTTTCAAGGCTCTTTCAAAGACCCTCAGGCACAATGTGAATTCTCTTGCTGATTATTGGCTCAATTATCTCACTGAAATGTGTCATCTGTTGAAAATCCATCGTTGCAATGAGTCAGTGAGTCAGATCTCTTACAGTACATATTGTATAATTGCATAAGTGCTTTAGGAGAGTGTGTGTGATGACGCAGGATGCTACAGCCGCTGTTCCCAAGGGTGACGTCGCATGAATGTTACATCAGCACAGACACTGGAGATTTGGAGTGAGAGTATGTGCGTCCGTGTGAGTGTGCGTGTGTGTGTGTGTGTGTGTGTGTGTAGAAGTGCTGTACCATAGTAAAAGGTTGGCTCAATTTCCTTCTCAGCTGAGTCAGTGCTGTTTTAAGGCAAGCGCTGTGATTCTATGTTAAAGTCAAGTTCGATGCTGGGTCAGATATAGTTTCCATGGAGATAGAGACAGGAACAGAAGACACATGTAGTCAAATATAGGTGCAACAAGTAGCTTGATATTTTACTGCGTGCAGCACAAACTGGCCAGATCTGCAGTGTGTTGCTAATGAATGCTGATCAGTACTAATGTCACTTAGCTGATTCTGTAATTCTCAAGCATTTAAATACAAACATGAATTGCGATTTCACTTGGAGAGCCTGAAGCGCAAACAGTAAAAGACAAAACAATAAGCCCAAAGACACTAAATCGCACCACAGAGCTTCTTGAAACTAGAGTTGGGTGTTAATTCTCTGTAGGTTTGTCACTATGAGCGACTTCTTTCACATTACACATACTAATTTGACCCACCGTTGATATAGTGCAGCTTTAATTCAAGCTGCCATCAATGAATTGCTTTTTTTGACCATTAGAACTCCACCATTTCATAACATTCACAAGTGCAAACCAGTGCTGGTACAGGTGTTTGTCATGCAGGAAAACAGTAAGTAACACTAACAATTTTTGACCTAAAAGTCCACAGAATCCTTTCTGTTGCTTCAACGCCAAGCGGTAAAAACACTAACAGAGACGTAGCGTGGTTCTGAAAGGGAATACTGTTAGGTATCGACATGGAGGCTATTCGGGGTCTCTGAGCTGTGCTGAGTTTGGCTTGGTCTTACAGGCGACTATATATACCCTGAAATGTGAGCAGATAAGACACTGCTGATGGCTGTGAGGGCCACACTGACGCCTCTCTCTCTGCCCTCCTTTTTAGCCCTTATAACTCAAACAGTTTCATCTCAAACTAGGCTTGACTACTTGGCTGCTCAGACAAGCCATAGTTGGACCTCCTCCAGCCTCTCCTAGCTACAGGTTTGACTCTATTCAACATTTAATTCAACGTTTTCTCCTCAGCCAAGTCAAACATGTGGCAGTATAATACTGGGTATAGCGTACAGTATTTACTTCTAGATACAAAGACGTGAGAATTTAACTAGAGGAACACACAGTGCTGGCAAAACACTGCAAAGTAAAACCGCAAAATTAAAAGTGCCAACTAAAAACAGCTTGTTCATAAAAATGCTACTGAAGAAGGAATTTAAAGTATTGATGATTTTGCTTGTCTTTACAGCAGTGCTTTTGAAATCTCTACAGCTTTAACTGTAAAAGCTCAGTCACCTTTCACATGCCATATACATTATTAACCTCTCAAAAACAAGTCACATCCCCCAAAACGCCGCTATGCACTAAGGAGAAAACAGTTGTCATAGTTACCCTCAAAACTTCTTCACAACACAACCATGTTTCTAGAATATAAAAATCAGCCAATTAGCATTTACCATTACCATCATCTGTCAGTGACTCACAAGAGGCTATAAAAGTATCCACGGTGATTGATGCTGCAGCCTCTAATGTTGACTGGCGTAATGCTATATTCATTAAGCCAATCACTTGGTCAATTAGACACCATTATTATTTGAAATACCTATCGGTCTTCGTCATTGCACTGAGTAATGCTGAGAGATGCTGTAGATACCCAGAAGTGGCTTAAAGCACAAGTGGTTAAAACATTGAGTCACACTGGTGAAATGGTTGTACTTCAACACAACACATACTGTCACAAAGACTCGGTCTCCACTATGTTAGGTGGGACCTATGTGTCACTGATGTCACTCACAAGTTTAAAGCTGCACTAATCAATATTTTTATAGGACAACAATGGATCAAGTTACAGACAGGATTGTTGTAGCATCTTTTTACTGTGTTGGTTCACTCTCATCTGCTTCCTAACAACAACTTTATAAGGCAATATGAATGAACATTGTGTTTGCAGCTTGCTGCGCTGCACCCGAATGGCCAATTAAAATGAGTTTTAGAGACTTGGTCTAAAAATTCATAACATCTTTTCAGACATCTTTTAAGATAGAGTATGTATTATACTGCTGCAGTTTCTTTATCTTCAGGTAGTATTGCTCTCGTGTCCTCATATTCTTTCTCTTTCATCTTGTGTCGGCATGTTTATGAGTTTTTTTCCAATTGAGTTGTCGGGCATATTTCAAATAAAACCATGGTCTGCTCTCCCCATGTGCTCAGATGTTTGGTTCGAACCGTGGTCTGGAGGAGGTTGTAATTTTGTTATTGTAATTTTGGTCCAGATCAAACTGAAAAGCCCAAAAGTCATGACCAAACCTCTCTCTCTCTCTCTCTCTCTCTCTATATATATATATATATATATATATATATACATATTATGACGGATTCAGAGAGTAAAATAAAACGATTCATCTACTAATTCACGTAGACGATTCAAGGTGAGCACAGAGAAACTTTCCCCTTTCAGCAGATAAATGTGACTCTGTACAAACATCGTTCTGTAAAGTGAAGGCCAAACATCCAAATGAAGTAACAAAGCACATTTTTGAGTTAACACCTCTTCTGTCTGCTGAGGCATTTTTCTGTTACATTCTTTTGATTAAAAATAATGAAAATGTTTCAGATTCACTCAATACACTCGTCTCCAATATAAGTACTATCAACATTTTATTCAACAACATATGTGCATACGTGTCTAATTCTGTGGACATGTTTTCCACTCGTTTGTTTTCTATCATTTCTGCATCATGAAAACCTTTCAGCACTATAAGCTGTAATTGCATAGTCCTATTAGTGGCACTGTCTAAATCTCTACATGGCAGTAATGTTGTTAACTGAGAAGGAGCTGACGTGAAGCATCACCTTCAAAGGTTTAGTCATTTCTATGACTCACTGAAGGCTGATAAAATATAAACGCACCGGTTATTATACCAACTTTTTACAGGATAACATTAGTTTCACTGGTGACACGTCTGATGAAGTCAGTGGTGTTAAACTCCGCCATTAGATCCGCCAATAGGAATGCATTCTGAACTACATGTACTTTGGGATACTTAAAAGACTTCACACTGTCATCTGGAACAGCATCTGTGTGTGTAGTGTGCGTCTGTGTGTGTGTGTGTATAAAAGTGTGCGTGTGTGTGAAGATGTTACCTGCCGTATTTGCAGCGGTGCGTGTCAATCCCCGCAGACTGCGATGGCTCCGGGGCAGCTCATCCTCCTACTGTTGCTACCCCACAGTGTACACACATAAACACACACACACTTACGGGCTTGGTGACACTGATCACTCCTGAGGAAACACAAAGACATGTTACATGTCATAGCGTTCAACATACAGGACAAAGGAGTAAAGTAACAGCAACATGAAAACACTTTTATTCTGCTGACTTGAGGACATTTGTTTGATGTAACTGTAACCTGAATGGGGTAAATACATGTCATTTGCTGTCAAACAATCTCATTGAACAGAAAATCCCAGCCTAAGGATATTGAAAATAAAGCAGCGTATTACCTCTAGGACTATCAAACTGATAAACTGACAAAGCTCATAGCTTTGTGTTGTGCTGTCTGTCACACAGCAAACTTTACAGCAGGCAACCTCAGCATGAAGTGAATATACAGGCCACCGGTCAACGCATTCTCCGGATTTCATGTCCGACCATTAAAGATTGATGATGCATCCTTCAGCTCGTATTATCAAATCCGGAAAGGTTGCTCAGTTATAAAGCTCGGGTAAAAAACGATGCACTTGTTTCAAAGCTCACATTTTGCCAACACACCTAACTACTATATACTTTCACTCAATTGTATTTAGCAATCTAAAACACTCTAAAACTATCCTCTATCTTCAAATAGCCAGCACCGTTCAACTGACAAGCAGGTACCTAAAAGAAGAAAAAAAGGAGGAAGAGTGGCAGTTTAAGTTAAGGCTCACCCTTGTTGTTCTGAGCGGAGAGGCCGATAGACAGAAAGCAATGGGGTGCTACTTGGGAGGCTGTGGCCCCGGAGTGTGAGAGGATAGTATGAGCACAGCGAACCAGAATGCTACAGATCAAGTTACAGAGCCGGTAAATATAGCAGATGCCTATGACCTCCGCAGGTCACTCAACACTCGGTGGCATTCCAATTTGCTCTTAAAGGACTAGCATTAAGGCTTTTTATAAGCCAAGAGTCCGTCACACTGGTAAAGCCAAGCAGACTGGATGATTTCACAGAAGTGAGTGGCGATCTTCACTGGATCATGATTCATCTGCAGACATCTCCTGTAATAGTGTCACTGTAGGCCTGTAGCAAATGCCATATATACTATATACACCCCACACTAATAATAAGTCGTTGGTTGCTCTGAAATCTCACATACGAAAGTGCTGTTTCTCATCAATTTCAATGATGATGGTTCTTATAGTATTTCAGTTTTGATATGCACTACATGTGATTTGAATTGCATATTCTGCCATGTTTCCCCACACGTATGTATACTTACAGTAGTGGTGCATGGAAAAAAACAAACATACATTATATGTAAATTACCAAATAAAATCGAGTATTTTCTAGCACAGAAAAAAAACAGTTGGCGTATGTGTGTAAGACAATGGAAAAAGACAGGCGTAGTGTGTGTGGGGTATAGCGTTACATGACACGGACAGCAGACCGGACGACACTGGCACACAAAGCCGTACTGCAGTTTGGTTATGTGCTGGCTGGTTATGAGGCAATAACTAGTGGATTTCAAAGATTCACTTAATGAAGTACGTGGATATCGTTAATCCACGCGTGATTAGCAGCGTCAGACCCCAGCAGCGCTGCTCGGTAATGGAAGCGGGGCACATTTGACAAGAGTCCTGTCCGTGAAGGGGGCGGGGAGGACAGAGAGCTGGCGAAGTACAAAGTTAATACAATCAACTAACCTACATGTCTAATTAGATTATGTAACCTCTATAAGCGTCTGGCGTTACTTAACTAACACTTTAGTTTTATTTAGCTAACTCGAACAAACAGTATATCTGCAGCAGTGCTGTTATACGACAACCAGTATGTGCGAGTTGCGGTGCTGCATATCAGCACAACATACACATTTCACAGTTAATAGCATAGCTAGGAGCGTTAAAATACACTGGCCATTAGAACACTACACCGTATATAGACACAGCTAACCTATATCCGACATTAAAGCAAGACTGAATTCGACGAAATCTGAACTTTTCTTTCCTCTCCCGCAGTACACCGCAGGGTTTGGATTAAGACTAGAGTCGTATTTTATGCCGGATATTCTAGTGGCTCATTGTAACCCCTAAAACGTGTTAAATCGTGTTCAATAAGGCTACATTGTTTCCTGGCAGGCAAAACAATGTCACACACTGCCAGAGTTTGATAGGAGTCTGGCTTGTGCTTGTGCACCTATCGAGGTAACTGCATTCACTCACCCCACAGCACTTGTTTCTGTTGTTTGTCTGGAGCTTCATGTCATCCCGATCCGAGCGGGCAGCGAAACGCCGCCTGAAGTAGCTTTCTAGCTGGCTAGTGCTCCTTTTCTGAGACCAGTACTGCAGAGTGCTGTGAAGGGTGGCCGCTAATGTTTTAATAGAAGGCTACACAGCCACGGGCTTTAGTCAAGACTACGCTGGTATTCAGCCATATCTTCTACCCGCTCGCTGTAGTAGTTTCTGCAACCAAGTAACGGTTCCTTTCGCTTTAACGGTGACGTCAGTCCGCTAACATAGCGCATTTCTGATTGGTTCGTACCTCTCCGTGAGCGTCACCAGTCAGCGCAGCGAACCGCCTCCTACACCGTTGCCATGGGGATGAACGTAAACATCAGAGATTTCATTCAACAAATACTGTGAGATTGTTACCTCTTGTGTAAAATAATTTAAAAAGCTAACAAACACACAACAACAAAACAAATACGGAAATGTATTTAATTTTTCCCTGTTTGTGTACCCTGGGAATAGAAGCAGTATTTTTAGTACTTAAACACTTATTACTATTTTCTTTATGTTGTATACTTTATATTATTAGTAATGATGTTTTTATTATGACCAAATAATTTGGCCAATAATGGATTTAAGTAACAATAATAATAATAATAATCAATTTATTCCTTTTTTACTACACTTTTCATTCACAATGAATCTCAGTGCTAAAGGGTTAAACATTGATAACATATAACAAAGAAAATAACAAGAGATGTTTAAAAAAAAGCATTTTTAGAATACATTAATTTTACATTTTGTGACGTTGTGAATATCTAATAAATCAAGACCAATGGCTGCCAACAAGAAATGTAGTGCTGTTAAAAAATAATCAGTGAAAACAGATTCTTGCATTCTCCGTGTTGAAGTCTGTTATCACTGTATTCAACGTGACTTTTAAATCTCAGACACTCCTCCAATTCTCTATAAGAATATATTTCTCTGTGCTGACGGTGACGGAGGATCGTCACATTTAAGATCGTTTCCTTTAAGTGTTCCAGTAGTCATTCATGCTGGAGTTGCTGACAGTGTCTGGATCAAAATGAACGAGTCACAAAAATCATACTGCACTGATACTCATCTGTACCATGAAACACATCTGAACCACTGACATGGTTCCAAAGCTGCTGCTGTGAAGGAAACAAAGTGTCACACACTGAAGAGGGAGTCTGCAATTTATTACCATTCAGCGGCACATCTTTCTTTACATACACTAACACAAGAAAGATGACTCATTCCGTTTCCATTAAATACTTTATATAGGCTCCTACAAAACAAAACAAAACAAAACAATAAAAGATTATGCTTTCAATACCACGGATTATGAACAGTCCCGTGTTACATATATTGAGTGAAATGGTTAGCTTAAATACTGGTGTATAAGATTTAAAAGCAGGGATGAAACCTGGACCAACCTGCATATTTAATCCCACCAAAATCTATAACACTATAATCAAAGACAAATATAGCTTTACTGAAATCCACGTGAGGTCTGGTGCACTACTTTTAGAGCAGCGTTATTTACTGATATATCCAGAGTAGCAAGTATCCATTTACTTTCACAGATTTCCTATTGAACTGGATGTGCTGTACTGAAGCTGCCAGATGTCTCGCATTATGTGTTGAGTGTTCAGCTAAGCAAAAGGAAATATTGAGCTTTTAATTACACGAATTATCTCGATTTAAACAGGCAAGCCCTAAACTAACAGAATAGTGTTTCAGTGTTTTAGACAGGTCTGATATCAGTTTATTACATTTGTAGATTCAGGCTGTGTTTCTTACAATATGAACAGACTACACCAGTTTAAGGAGCGGAGATTGAATTAATGGTTATACGGTTTGGAGGAATTCCTTTTTAACACCCACCAAGAACACTTTTGAAGCAATACATTTTACATTTTAGGAAATCTTTGCTATTTTGCCAAAAGTTTGATGAGAAGCGCAATACCATTCTAATGTATATAGGATAAATATGAAGCCAGCGGCCAATTAGCTTAGCTTAGCATAGCATGAATACTGAAAACATTAGGAAACAGCTAGCCTGGCTGACTAATTACTGCCGGCTTATTCAGAGTATAAATAGTCTAGTCCAGTCCATAACCTACTGTAAAACAACAACAACATGTTGTTTTTATAACATGTAACATGTTAATTGCTGGAGAGGTGCTGGTAAGCAGATTTTTATTATCTTTAGACAGAGCCATGCTATCCATTTCTCCCTATTTCCTGTCTTTATGCTAAGCTAAGATGGCTGTAGCTTCATATTGAATGGACAGACATGAGATAAGGTAATATCAAACTTCCAACTCTGGCAAATAAGCACATTTTCCAAAAAGTATTTCTTTAAATGTCTTTCATGTTCGGCTCTGGATTATGTATGAATGTGGAAATACAGACAACAGCAATAGTGATGTTGGCAGCAAATCAAAAGGAGCATAGTCAGTTCTTACTCAAACTGCAGTGTCCTGTGTTTGCACTGCATTGTGGTCTACTGGGGCTACTGCTGCTGGAGATATTGTATAGTTATCTCTACCTCTATACTGGATTTCTGATGATGAATAAAAGTTTGATTGTTTGACACCAAAACCTGTTTACCTATGAGGGTTTCAGCATCTCCAATGTGATGTCAATATATTACTATTGATGTTGTATTCAGAGGAATGAAACAAACCACAAAAAAAGTGTTATCACTGTCAATCAAATCTGATCAAGCCACACCCACACAGTCCTGAAAAAGCAGATTAGACAAGTTTTTTTCTAATAAATAATAAATAAAGATGTTTGGTTATTTTTTTCACTTTTAATAGATTGTTACTCATTGGTCATGAATCAATAGTGTTACAAGTACCATGTTTTCAGGGGCTTTAAGGGCCGTGAAATGGCTTACCCAATATTGTATTTATTCATTGTAGTAGGTTGGACAGCATAGATATACGTTTTCTTTTTTTTTTCTTTAAAAAAAAAAAAAAAGAACAATAAATTTACATCATGATTTATATGATAATATTTTCCTTGAGCTTAATATAAAAGTTTTATCAAGTGTATTATTCCATAAACCTAGACAGGCATAGTGGCCACTTTCCTCCTTGTAAACACATGAAATAAATAAATAAATAAATAAAATACATGCATATGATGATAAAATCACCCACCCTGCAAACAATTACACACTACATGTTCTCACTTTAAAACAAATCTCACACTGATTAGCAAAGACACCATAACTCAATACTTCAGTCTAGACTCGGATGTTGATGCCAGCGCTGCACTGCTGCCTGTGTGTGTGTGTGTGTGTGTGTGTGTGTGTGCTGGTTTCTATGGCTGTGGTTCATGCTACACTAACATTTATTCAGCAACATTATTCTGTGATAGAACGGGGAAACAGGCGCCAGTATTACCACTTTTTCTTTTTTTTTTTTTTTCATCTAACCTGCTGTATGCCATTGCAACACCTTCACCTTGGTGTTATTATATCACACCTTCTAATATTCAAGTATAGCAGTAGTGTTAATAAATAAGTATAATAGTTAGGAAGGAATATACTGTGGGAAATACATACTTGAGATACTGATACTTTGGAGGGTAAAAACACTGATAAAAAGAGGTCAAAGCACACTCAGCTGGGTTTGTTATCATCAGCGGATGAACATATATATGTTTCCGAAAATTTTCAGTTTGTTTCTCGACATATCAATTGTTTCCATGGGCATAACACTGTGCAGGAATCCCCTACCCTGCTAATGTGCTTGCTATAGGAAAAATCAATAGCACCATACATTAAATGTTAATGCTCCTCTTATACAAGGTGGATGCTGTATAATAAAATCAATACATACAGAATATATTTCACATTAATAAGAATACACTATTGAGCTATCTTTGGTGAACGTGTGTCTGTGCAGGACGGGCTAAAATGTAGAATATAATAACCTCTGATGGAGGAAAGACTGATGTGGATGAGGCATAAAGGAATATTTCACCATCTGGTATGCAATTTAAAGGGGCAATCCATTGAATTAGAACTGCACTACCATAAATTTGGTGGACTACATATCAAAGCAGCAGAGGCCGAGATATGCTGATTTTTAGTACCTGGTAACGCTGGAAAGTACATTTCCCATAATGCATCTGGTTAATTTTTCATAAGACCTTGTTGCCACTGAAATGCTCATGTCTTCCAATCCACACAATTTTTTGCAAAACAGACTAAAAAGTCTCAAAACTAATCCAAGATTATGTTAACTACTGGATTTTTCGGACTATAAGGCACACTTAAAATAGTTCTTTTCTCAAAAAACAACAGTGCGCTTTATAATCCGGTGAGCCTTATGTATTAATTCTGGTTGTGCTTACTGACCTCGAAGAGGTTTGATGCTGGAATTGCCCAACTCTTAAACTCAGATACTGAAGATGAAGAATTTGATAGATTTGTTGAAGAGGAATGAACTGAAACTGAGTGTATTGTTTTGTATTTTATGTGTTATAACTGAACAATGTTGATTGTAGTTGTAAATGAGTTGAATAAAGTTTGACTTATCTGACTGTTTTGTTTTGCTTAATGCGCCTTTTAATCTGGTGCGCCTTATAGTCCAAAAAATATGGTAACTTTTTCTCTAGATGAATGAACTGGACTCAATCTGTAAAACTGGTGGAGCTCCCCTTTAAAGATGCATACAAATGCTTACTAAGATGAAATCTGTTCAAAGAGAATTACTGATTACATACTTTGATAATCATAAATAAACTGTAAAGAACGTATATTGATTACATAAGCAAGTAATTAAAGACATTATGCAATGATTTAACTTAAGTAACGGTTTTCCTCTTGAAAGCATATTAATTATCTGAAACTGGTGACAACAAAAATCCAACAGGTCATTATAATGTTCATGAACATAAGTTAGTGACTCTAAAGCTCATCTTGCTCCCCAGGTTGTGTTGAACTGGCATCACATGATGTGGATATAATTAAACCTGCATTTGTGATATATATTATATATTATATGTATTTGCTTTCATATACTGCTCCTATGCAGAGTGTGCAATGACAGATTGTCTCTTAGGTTCCCTGGTGTTTGTGTTTCACTTGTTTCCTCACAAAGACCCTAAGCTCATAGTGGCAGGGATCAGTTTACAGCAGGGACATAAAGAAGCCTGTAGGGGGCAGCACATAACATGACAAAAGCTGCTTTATGGTAACCTGTATGTGCATGTGTGCATGTGTTCTGTGATAAGAGCACTAAAGGAAACATCAGCCCTCAGATAGTCTTCACACAGTTATATACTATTGGTTTGGTTACCCAAGCCATAAAGTGGTGTAATTTTCCTTTTTGTACGACCAATTTTCTCTTTGCCTGCCTCATCTACTCCCATTATAGTTAAAGTCACCCTCCACTCCACTGCTTCTTGTTCTATCTGGTTGCTGTTTGAGCTTCACTGTGCAGAATGATGTGTGTGCAGAGTTTGTTCTCACATTCATCTGCTGAAGGAGGAAAGTTTCTCCGTGCTCACCTGAATCTTAAATTAAGACATGTCACTACGAGCAGGATATTAAGATATCACAACTGGTTTGGAAGCCGATATATAACTTATACTGTGATGTGGAAACTTTCACTGATTTCACTGAAAAAACCTCATCAGATACAAATTATAATTCAAAGCAGGGCATTTGTTATGTCTTAAAATATCTAGAGGGGATGTTTAAGGATTTAAACTTGTGTTTAAACTCATCTTGTGTTTGGCAAGTTATCCCCAAGAATTAAAACAAAAAACAAACAAAAAAAAACACCACCAAACAACAAAATAGAGCCAAAAAAGGAAGGATTTTCCCTTTAACAACTGCTGCGCCTCCTGATATTGTGCCTATGGTAAAAGTGCAAATAAGGACAGCAGTCCCTCTTCACTGGGCAGCACTGCCTCACGACTAATCAGGGTAGAGTTTGGGCAAGCCAGTGGTGTTGGATACTTGCCTATGCAGGTGCTATAGTACATGCCGTATACTAAGAGATAGAGCTGCAGCAAAGCTTTGCTGGTACAGCAGCGCCCTCATTTCTGCTTAAGCTGCTAGCTGACTGCGGGTTCCTCTCTTGGCCTGTTCTCTAGTGTGGCAGATTTGTACACCGACTTCAGTGGATGCCCTTAAATAAAGCTGAAATAAATAAAGACATAATTCTCTCCTGACTGGCTGCATTTCCAGTCACAGCCTCCCAGCAGCCCACTGTACTCCACTGTCCAGTCCCCATGATGGTGTTCATCATTTTTCTTGTTTTACTCTCTCTCCATTCCAACAAACAGGCTGCTGATGCTGTTTCATGTGAAGTTTCCAATTATTTTTCAATGTCAAGTTAAACAATCAACAAATAATCCAATTAATTAATCAATCAAAGAGTTATCCTAACCAGCTAGTTGGAAGCCGGCTATTCACTTGGTCTTGGGCACCACCAGTATCTCATCACCGTCTTGGATGCTGTAGGAGTGGAGAGCCCGGGTGTTATACTTCATTTCTTCCGGACCAAAAACGCCACACTTGTCGATATAATAGATCCTCATGCTGTTGGTGGACAGCTGGACCACTGTGGTCAGCTGCTTCTTCAGCTCTGCTACTGTCTGGTCCAAACGGATGGTCAGCTGAGACACAGATGAGTTCTACATTTTAGGTATTAGTCTGGCACTCCTTGAGAAACCAAAGTCGGTAGTATTTTATTTTTGACACACATTCTATGATATTCTTGATGTCTTGGTGTGTGATTCGCAAACAAAACTGACCATGAATTAAAGTGCATCCTCATACCACTTATTTTAAATCCCTCCATGTCTTAGTTTTGTTCATGTAATAGTGCACAGTTTGATATCCAAAAAGAATTTGTTTAAGCTGGGAGTATACCTGAAAGGCGTGGCCGGATTGGTTGCCATATCCATTTTTGGGAGAGTAACTTTGCCTGCAATTTTTTACAATAATTACACTAACTTATAAAATGGTATTTCTTAAAACTGCACACATTACATTACACTGCTACATTTACTAACTGGCTCCAAGTAGCAAATTTTACGGTCAGCATGTTGGTTTGCATATGGTTGCATTGTTTTTGGCCTTGTAACTACACTAACTAGCCAGTGGGCTAACATTAACTAGCCAGTGGGCTAACACTAACTAGCCAGTGGGCTAACATCAACTAGCCAGTGGGCTAACATCAACTAGCCAGTGGACTAACTAACCAACTAACACTCATGTTAGCAACTACTAGCTGCTCCAAATGTTAGCTTCTACAATATACTGTATATAAGCTATTGTACAAATTGGTTCTGTTAGCAAGAGATCAGATTCTACTGTTAGCCAGAGAACAAGCTAACATAAATCAGAAAAATCAATCAGACTTTGAAGTCCTTTTGTAGCCAAAATGAATAGTTAAACCTGCATTAATAGATTCTTAGTCAATTGTAGGCAACGCAACAAGCTACAACACAAACAGTTGCCTATTTACACATAGATAAAGTATGGAGCAACTTTAGCATTCATCTAGAGTCCTGTTACTCTCCATCTGTTGATTGTAAGTCTTCTATTTACTCTCCTTTTAGCTTTCCTTCATATAAAGTCAATTGTGTATCTTAGCAAAGTGAGTGGCTGCGAACACTGAAGGAAGGTGCTATAACACATCTTGTAAATTCTGTGATTTGAAATGTATCTGCAGATGCAAGCATGAGTAATAAAGGACAGGATTTGTGTTGATTCCGGCAAGACAGCCAAGTATGACTGGAGGAGAGACGAAAAGTTACATGATGCAACCTTTGGTCCTGCATTTTAAGTTATTCTACATTTGTGAATTTGTGTGAACAATAACTCATGAAGTGCTAAACTGACCTGTTCCACTTTTTCCTCACAGTGAACCTCCACCTGGGCACGGCAGCGTGGTCGTAGGTCAATCTCGGCGAGTGGTTCCAGCTTTCCGTATTTAGTTACCAGGAAATGGTATCTTATAAAGAAAAGAAAAGAGCAGGACGTGTTTTAAGTCTTTACACTGCAAACTTACACTTGTGCTAATTATGTTAAGAGTTCAGAAAGAGAGTGCACCTGTAAGGCAGCTCCTCCTCGGGGTAGTCTAAGTGGTAACGGATGAAAAACCTCTCTGCGTCTTCTCTCTCACTATCAGTCACAACGCTGCCATTTAACAGTGATATTGAGGGAAGCCTGCAGATGAGCACATACATATGTGATGCAGCTCAGATATTTGTGACACTATGTGAATCTAAAATGCACCAGATCATTGACTTCTATAATTCAGAGGACCAAAAGGAGATGTACTGTCAAGCAGTCTTCACTGCTAGAGGAGGTCCACTCTGACTAATGTTATTAATAGGACTCACTGTGCTATCATGAGGCTACGTCGCTCCACGTTGGTGTAAGTCTGCAATAAGGGAATGCCCTGAAGTCGCACCTCCTCCAACTTGGGGAAGAAGTTCAGCTTCTCAATGTCTTCCCATCGGTTAAGACCTGCCAACACACACGGACAAGTTAGGACCGTTAGGACAAAGAAAGAGAGACGGTAGACATATATTCATTTACAGCGAGGTGTACTGTGTCTGTTGTAGATAACTGTATCCAGGCCATGTACTAACACTTTACAGCACAGTTTGTTAAGTAACTACAAGCCTGCATAAATCTGACTACCAGTCTACTGCAGAGCTGTACTTAGGCACAGTGGAGCTAAATGCTAATGTAAGCTAACGTAAGCTAACGCAAGCATGCTAAGGAATCATATTTACTATGGTCACCATCTTAGTTTTGGGTGTTAACATGCTAACATTTGCTCATTAGCATGAAACACAAAGTACAGCTGAGGCTGATGGGAATTTAGAAATCTTGACCTGATAATGATGCTAGGTGAAAAGTTACTAAAACTTATGAGAATCACTTTTAGGTCTGGATCAAAGCGTTAACCGACCAAGTGATACTGCATACTACAGGATGCAGGCAAGGCTAAAAATAGGATCCTATAGCAGCCTTAAGGCTCGATATGTTTAAACTTTCCTGATTTAACTTCCCGGTACATTTACACAGGAAGTGAATGAAGTCAATCAGACAGGTTTTTTGTTGATTTAGAATAGATTTCACGAGCAACCTAAATTCAGGTATTACTTAAGTTCAGCACTTTACTTGAGTGAGGCTGTTTCTTGTCCTTGTGTTTTAGAAGATAACTAAGACTTTGTTAAGAAAAAAAATTATATATATGACACGTTTCCCAAGATTCACATTTTCACATTTTTGATGGGATTTTCTTGCAATAAAATAAAAATTTAAGTTTTATCAAAAATCTTAATCCTATGATGTAATCGTTGCTGCTTTATTATTTATTATTCGTTTCTGGACATTTGCACTAAATTCCAAAAATGGTTTAAACAAAAGAAAAATATAGCCCGAATCTGAGACATAATAACTTGCTTTGGAAGAATGTTTCTGAATGCACCTCTGAAGGAGAAAATAGGAGGAAGTGATGCAATTAAGTCTTCTTCAACACCAAAGTGTTCAGACATGGTTTTTGTCTCCTCAGAACTCTAAAAATAGATTCACCACAGATTCTCCCCAAAATAGAAACAACAATTCCTGAGAGAAAAGCTGACATGAAGAGGGATCTATTGTAATACTCTTCAAAGAATACAAACCTTTCAGACAACAATGACACGTTATCGCACGTAGATTGTAAGTCACTGCATACTGATGCTGATACTATGTCTTTGGTAGGTTCTGAAAAAATCCTGTAAACTGAAAAACTCGAGCAAAACAGCGTTTCCTCCTGGAATTAACCCATCATGAGATACTATCCCTCCGTATATTTATGTAGAAGCTCTATATAGTAAATCTACATAACAATATATCACTATGATGCCAACATACAGTATACACAAGCCAACAGCTGGATCCGCTGACCTGAGTTATGTAGGTTGATGCTGCGTAGGTTGGGGAAGAGCCGTTGCAGGATATCCTTGCTGTCCTGAATGGAGGCCAAGTTGTTGTTGGCCATGACCAGAGTGTCCAGGCTGGGGAACATGGAACCAAACTTGCGGACTTCGGCCCAGTCCTGGAGGCTGTTGTCGGTGATGTGAAGCAGGCGCAGGCTGGGGCAGGCCACTCTGGAGGCACTCACGCCACTGTACTCGTTAAGGCATAGGAACAACTCCTCCAGACTGCAGGACAATGCAGGAGACAGAGGGGAGGAGGGTGAAGAGTAACATAGCGAAAAGGTCCGGTCGAAGACAATCAACAAACATCTCATTTCAGTATTTGTCTTACTCGGGTATCTCCTGGGTGAGCAGCAGCACAGTGTCCCAGGACACTTGGGTGTTGTTGAGGACGAGGCGTCGAACTCGGGAGAAGGCTTCAGCACACCGCGGCTCAATGGTCATTCCCGCCAGCGGGTTGGAGCTCAGGTTGAGGAACTCCAGGTTGGGAATGTTGGAGACGATTTTACTAATCTGAAAAACCAAACATAGATGTAGTGCTGAGAAAAAATGTTGATATGTTCAACACTCAGACACCACCGGACCACACAAGCTGCCTGTGCATAAATATTTGCTATATTTTATCTGGTAAGCCTTCCTCGAGGGATAAAACATCAAACCTCATGCCAGTCCTGCAGCTTGTTATGGGACAGGTCCAGCTCCATGACGTGGGCACAGAAGGCGGCAATTTCAGCCTGTTCTCCTGCCCTGCTGATTGCACAACTGTTCAACACCAGCACAATGGGCACGTTCAATCGGTCTGAGGGGAAGACGACAGAGGATGGATGGAAGAATTTTTAAGGACGACAGAGGGGAACGGTCACACAGAAAAAGAGCTGAGATTTGATTGAATGTAATGAGTCAAAATATGTTTCTTAAAATAAAAAAAGAACTTTTATCATTCGGTTTTATATAACATTAAATAAAAATGTTAATTAATGCAGCTTGTGCTGCACCACAAACAAGATGAGAACCAAACATTGGTTCGTCTAGGACAATAACTGTTATTGTTGTCCTGTATTACTTTCTAAACTTTAACCTCTGCCTTCACTTCAACTCCAAGTCTCTTAGATCCTCAGATCAATTGCTTTTAACGGTTCTATGATGGAGGCTCGTGGGTATGGGTGATTTGCCTTTGTGGTAGCTGAGCCAAAGCTTTGGAATAGTGCTCCCTCTCCACTTACACTTAGCTTTAGCAAGGCAAAGTGAAAGTGTCAGTTTTCATCTACAGCTCACCTTTCATAGGGGAACCTTGGGGACCTGCGGTGGGCACCACCACCACGCCCATGCCAGGCCCTCTGCGGTACGGGAAGTTCTCAGGACTGTACTTTTCACTCATCACCTCCACAAAGGTACGACCCTCATTGGCTTCTGGTGGCTCCATGGCTTCGTCCAGCTGAACCGCTCCCCCCTCAGCTGGCCGACAGCATAGGAAAGAGTGAACAGTTATTAGTTATCACATTCAGGCGTTGTTTTCACGGTGCAATGGCAAAGACCAGTGGAAAAATGAGCCTGCGTGTACAGAGGTATTATAAGAGTGTAATCCAAACACATTTTCAAATATAAATGTGATAAATAGCTCTTTGATGCCACTCACAACAGTGCAGGATCAAAGAAAAGTAAGAAATGAAACAAAAATGGCTTTAGTAGCAAAGACGGGCTCAAAGCAGAACTAAAAGCTTGGTCGTCATATAAAACATTAAGGCTGGGTGACAAAAATCAAACTAAACTACTAACGTGGCTAACATGAACCGTCATCCCACTAATTTCAGTGATTTGTCATTTGTAGTTTCACTGCAGGTCTTCATCGTCGTCACATTTCATTCGTAGACGATTTTCTTGCTTCTTGCCTGTAAAAATCAGCCGCTTCAGCAAATAATGTTCCACGTAGAATAAAACGTACAGTCTTACATTTACATAGCAGAGACACAACTGCTGCCCTCCTCCAGATGACTGTCTAGCCCCATAAGTGTCTGCATTTCTTTTTAAGAGAGGTACAAAATGATAATGGGATCAGGGAGGGACACGAAGAGGTGTCCTCAGCTCTTTATCAGCTAACCACAGAGACGCACTGTCCCATTTAAGTATCTCTGAAGTTGCCTGGAGGAGAGAAACTAGAGCTGATCTTTCTGCTAAATGTTTTTCAAATGTAACACAGTGTGAAGAAGTCCATTTTTGACCTTATTTATCACTTAAGTATCTATAATTAAAATGATGAGTATGTATGTGTGTGTGTGTGTGTGTGTATTTTGATGCTTGCTGGGTACAGCCTCACTGTGGAATGTGCTGCAGGGAAGCATAAATTATGTAGTGGTTTTGCTGAAATAAAAAAAAAACTAAAAGATCCTATTACGATATCTCACTTGACAAAAACAGGCTGCAGTAATCTGTGGTAATATATGAAAGCAATTTGTTACTTTGCAGCCATTGAATCAAGTTTTATTTGCTGTAACGCCGCAGTTCATTTTGACATAAACACAAATAAAAAATACGGATCAAATACAACACGCATGTCACACTAGGGTTTTACACAGTGTCCTGTTTCAGAGAGGGTAGATTTTTAACTTTTATGGAAATATCCAACAGAATAAGGTTAGAGTCTTTGACATGGCAGAGAGTGCCTTACCTGAGGAGACGTTACCTTTGATCTGATCAGTACTGTTCACTGTCTTTTCCTGTTTCTGCACTGACGACCTGTCAAAGAAATCAAGTATCCACTGACACATCTATATTTGATCATTCATTTTAAGTGCCACTGACACTAAATTGCGATTATGAGACTTAGCGTTGGTCGGTATTGTCTTACTCCAGAGTGGCTGGCAGGGTTAGACAGATGTCTCCAGGAGAAATGCTGGTCCCACTTTGATCAGCTGTCAGGATTTGCTCTGGACAGGCCATGAAAGGGAGGACCGGTGGGGACGCTCAGCACATGACACTAGAAGTACAGACAAGGTCAAAGATCAGTTTTCCAGCTAGTTCCTCATTTGCCAATATCAATATTACTGAAAGAGCAGGTAAGTACATAGATTTCTTACATGTAGTGAAGGTGTGCAGCGAGTGACTGGTAGTTGTGCAGTAAATAAGTCACTTTTGTTGTGAGATAAAGAAGCTGAGAGATAAAGCACATATTGTGCTGAAAATGTACAAAGTTATTTATTTTATTTTTTTTTGTAGGTGAAAAACGACTGCGGCGACAGCGAGAAACTGATAATAAAAGTTTATATTTAATGGTACTTCTACTAGATTTAAGCAGAGATGATATACAACTCTTTGTGATTCATAAAAGATCTTAAAGTTGTGTTGCTACATTTTTCACATTAGCCTATAAAGGCACAGGCAGATGTATAATAATAATAATAATAATAATAATATATGATGGAATTTGTCCCGCCGTGCCAAGCGCCCTAAACATTTCTTGTAATTTAATATTTATTTGCTCCTGTAAATTCTCCATATATCTTATTAACAATAATAATAATAATATATTTCTGAAGTACTGTTTCTTGAAAGATGAGTTATTTTATGATTGTTGGTGCTTTTTTTTTTTTTTTTTTTTTTAATGGGATTTAATCCTTGTTAATGTGATGCTCTTGGTGTGGTAAAAGGTCGAGTTTAACTGGTAACGTTACACCAAATTCCCTTAAAAAGTATCGTATTTTTGACATATCTTCACTTGTCGATAAATGTACACACCGAGCAGTTTATAAAACAAGACGACCAGCGATTCCGCGTCAAGCATTGGTGAATTCGGCATACATGTCATTGGCGATGAAATAGTGGTTTAAACTAAATTTCAACTTTTATGGACGGCTTACTGGCGACACTTCACGAGTAACGCAACGTCAGTTTGGTGGGAAAATAATGGTGGCAACAACGGGTAAACCGATAATAAAAGTTGTTATTTCTTCGAAGCAATAACAAGTTGTTTTACTAAATTTACGCCGAATGTATGTGTAACTCCTGGTGATTCGTAAAAAGTCATTTTATGGTGTTTTTACGGTAAACCTCGACCGAAAACACGCAGAGTTCTTAAAATTTACAGATTTTTGAATGGACGCTGGTTTTTAGAAATAATAACGATAATGATAATAATAAACAAGTAGCTAACCCCCTACAGACAATAACAACACGTTTCCATCCTTGCAGCTCCAACTCATGGAAACAACATTGAACTGGTGAACATTAAGGGTTAAATGGAGCCGACGGTATCCAGCGTCCAGACTGGAGCATCAGTGAGTGTGACCCCCAGCAGCAGCGACGTGGATATAAACAGACTGTGAATGACACGATAGCTGGTGACAACACCCCGACTAAAGGACAGGAGCTTGTTGTTCTACATACCTTTAATATCTACTCTGGATTTCCCTTGTTGATGAAAACAAACCAGCTGTCATTTTGCTCTCCCCTGCATCCCGGAAATGACGTAGCTTGTTAGATGGAAACGTTTTTTTTATTATTTTAAAAAATATATATATATTTTTTTTTTAATTTAATAACTTCATTGTAAGTGGAAAATAATTTAAAATTACACCATATGCTTTATTTTTAATTCATATTTCTTATGAGATGCTATCAAATTGGGTGAAAAAAAACAAACAAACAAGTTCTGAGCCTCCTCTTGATATGATGGACCCATGATGTCATTGTGTTGCTGATGATGATGATGATGATTTGTCTTATCTGCAGGGTATCAGGGAACATATGAAACAAGACATCGTCTCTCTCATTATGCTGATAGTTTTCTCGTGTTGGACACTTTGACACGTCATAGCAGGGAAAGCACAGGTGGGCTGCAGTACGATTTGTAACATAACATGAGTGACCTTTATCCTATAACATGTTGTGAATGTGTAAACCCCAGAGATGAGAAGAAAGGGACCCTAAATTCCTTAATTTTTTCCCTTGCATCATTGGTCACTGCATTACATCCTCTTCATTTATCACATTTTCTTCCACAGAAACTTCAGAATTTGCTACTAGTGTTTTTAGCATTTTACTTTGTTTCTGTTTTTCCATCTCATATCAGTAATTAGTACATTTTTACTTTTTGGTAGCGTTCACGAACGCTGCATTTTACTCAACTATTCCAAAAAAATTAAAATGTGATATTTCTTCGCTCAATAACAATGAGCAATACTCGTCAAAAAGGTTTCAAATACAACCCGTAAAGGATTAACTAATGCAGCATGGACCAACCTGGGGGTAGGTGAACTATCAGAATCCTCGGTTGGCCTTTACAATTATGGCCATTTGACTTTCCATACATGTCCTCTATGGAGCAGGCGTAAGTATGGTCCACCAACCGTGCACCAAACCACCTTGCCTGCCAAAAGTTTAGAGCCAATGAATTTGAAGCATTTAAATAAAGTACAAAATACACAATAAAAATTAGTATATATGTTGGAATTACTGATGAGCCTTTACTGAAGGAGACTGAAGTTTTAAATCCTGCTGTAAAACAAACTGTTGCAGACTAGGTCTGTGTCCACATAGAGGCAGCATTGGTACACAGTCTGAGCAGGAACAATGGAGCACAATATTACAAGAAAGAAGAATGGAAAACGACTGATTATGTGTCTCTGCTAGGAAGAATTTTAATTCATTTTTCTTTTTTTCCCTCAACACTGTAAAGATTCTGAATTCATCCACTCACTCTCACTCACTAATCTGTCAAACATTCAGATACCAGCCCTGACTGAAACCTGGATATCAGTGATTCCTAAAGATGACAGTTGTGAATATCCATAATCACAACTTCCTGTCACTTCTGTTCTCATTTGACTTCAAACAGGTCTCCCACACAAAAAGTGGTCACGTTGACGTTGGCTATCATAACTCCTCATAATGAATTCTCCTCACTCCTTGTTGATGAGGGTACAGAAACACTCTCTGCTTCTGCCCCACATTCTAAATAATCCAACAGCGTGCGGACATCAACGGGAAGGTTCATTACATGGATAACAATAAAAACATTGTTTCTTAATATCCTTTCCATTGCGTAATAGTATGGAAATTGTTGCATAAGAATAACCTGCAAAGCTAAGTATTGCAGGGCACTGAAACGCTGGTTAGAGAGGAAGAAAGCGAAGATAGATTAACAAGGAAATAGTGGCAAAGAAAACCTTGGAAGAGGATAAATCTGCGTAAATCATCAGATAATCAGTTTTAAAACACCTCTACTAAAACATAAAGCTCGACTGTTGTAGACTCAGTTTCTATATGCGTTCATTTCAAAGTGAATAGGCTGTGGATGAAGGCGTGGTGGATCAATTGTTTGGTCTTTAATACATGAAATCTACATTTCCAAAAGCTAAAAGGAGAGTAAATGTTGGACTTCCACTGATCAGGACATGAAATGAATGATAATACTGCTCCACAGATGAATGAGAATATTCACAGGCTTGGCCCAAAAATAAGACAATATTGTTTTTCTGGAAATCACATTTGACAAAGCAGTGTTTGTCTTATAAGACAGTTATATATTATGCATAACATCAGATATTTGTACTTTTTAAATGGGAAGTGTTGCATCACAGGTTGTTTCTAAGTGTATTATTGCTAGACTAACATGTTTCTTCAAGTCTGTTTATGGTGTTTTTAAATCTGAGAAATTCATCATTTCAAAACAACGTTACTGAAGCTTGCCATAGTTTTTCATGCACTCAAATGATTCCCAATTTGATCAAAACAATATTTTGGTATATCAATCATAGGTTAAATGGCAGTTTAAAACCCCAACACAGGCTGTTGAGATCAAACACATACAGTGATAGAATAGTAATAGTGCTGAACAGTGCCTGGCACAGATCGTCCACGTGTATATCTGATTAGATGGAGAAAAAACATCAATCTGTTGTTGAATATAAGCAATTTACTTATCAAACAGAACCTTTTTTTTTTTTTTTCGAGTAGACATGTTTAAGAGTATAACGTCATATGTCAAGAGAGAAACTTATTTTGCACATACTTGAGCTGCTCTAAACCTTATTACATTAGGTGCATTGAGTTTTGCATCAAATCTAGGCAAAACCGCATTCAATAGCATTCTTCTTTTAAACTCAAAAATATGAGTGGTAAAAAAAAGGTTTCGGCTTTCACACATTCGCATTTTCTAGTTTTTCTGCGAATACGTGCTTTTTTAGAATGTTGATTTTGGAAAACCAAACTACCTTTGATATTTCTCTGATAGATTTTCGCTTTTTTTTCAGCCTCACAATGAACTTATTCACTTGCACGGTCACCTTTCTTAACAGTGACTGTCAACTCCACCACAATCTAAGACTCTCAATCCAATCTGAGCCTCGTTTTGTGTTTTTTCCATTTATTGCTATTATATATAATAAATCCATTTCAGTTATGTTTACAGTCGTGTTTAATAAATACTTTTATTTTTCAATTGTAAAATATCCTGGCTTAGTTAGTGTGATCACTCCTTAATCAGAAAAACTGACAGGTTTAAAATGAACATGGGAAACATTATACTTGCTAACATAAACTATATAAAAACTATTGACATAGCCACCTTTACATCACTCATTGGTTTTTGGGCATTTTTTTTCGTCGTCTTCTTGGTCATGTGGAGCCAGAAGTGACCATATTTGGATGAGAAGGTGGAGTTGACCCTAACACTAGCTGCTAGCTTGGTTAGCAACAACTAACAGTTTGGGAACAACAACTGCAGCCACTACTAGAAATAATAGTCAATGTTAAGTTACCATTAGCCATTAAAGCACTTGTTACTTTTTGAATGTGTCGACTTTCTATACTAAAATGACCTGCGCAACGTTGCGTCTGGTCAGTGAATGAAAAAGAGTTGGACAGTTTCGAATGAGACATTCAGATGACAGTATTTTATTGTCCATTGTGTGTAGATTTCACTTTAGACACATACAGTAGTTACACAGATGTAGGGGCTTGTGGCAGAATAGTAAGGAGCAATTTCCTTAATTTCCTTCAGGATTAATAAAGTATCTCTATCTATAAGAATCAATCAATCAATCAAATATTATTTATATAGCCAAAAATCACAAAATACATTTGTCTCAGAGGGCTTTACAATCTGTACAGGGAGTGACACCCTCTGTCCTTAGACCCTCGATTCAAGTGAGGAAAAACTTGCCCACCAAAAAACCTTTTAACAGGGAAAAAGGTGGAAGAAACCTCAGGAAGAGCCACAGAGGAGGGATCCCTCTCCCAGGACGGACAGACGTGCAATGATGTCACATGTACAGAACTACTATAAAATGCAGATCCTTTTAATTTCGAATGAAATCAGTGATGACCCGAGGACTGGCACAGCCTTCATGCTGCAAAAGAAATAATAATAATACTTGATTAGTTTACCTCTCAGGGTTCAAACTAATTTCAAACATTACTGCTTTTTGTGGTTGGATTAAAATTGGTTAAAATTACGTTAAAATACTCGTCTTTAAATCAAACACACCTACACTTTACTTTGAGCCAGTGTCAGTTCAGTTGTTCCTCTGTGTCACTCTATGAGGTCTAGACTCAGATTGTGATATTTTCTCATGATGTCATTTGGATGTCGTTGAACTACTTTCTTAAAGCAGTTTTAGTTTAACAAGCTAAATGTTTTAAGATTAGTTAAGATGTAGCTTTGGTAAGCTACAGTTTTCCCAACACTGCCTGTATGTCATTGCTGATTTGTTACCTGCAGCACAAGGCGTCATGTATTCTGTCTCAGAATGGTCACCTGAGAGGAAAGAGAAGATGCAGAAGAGAAACTTAAAAACAAACTTGCTTCATGTGTCCAAAGGTCCAACACATTTACAACTTGTAGTACTCAAAATTACATTTCTGATAACTGTTCACTATGTCTGTAAGTGGGTTTTGGGGCTAAAGTGATTTACTTGGCTGGTAGTAGTCGTAGATCTTGACCAAGGCTGGCTTCATGTTCTGCACTGGGAGCACCTGTATGAGCTTTAAGCTGTTGAAGATGGGGATGTCTTTTGGTAACTGTTGGAAGAAAAACAGGCACAGAAATAGTAAGAAATCTGGAGAGCACCGTGTAGTATTTTCCACTGTGAATTCCTCTTACCTTCTCCATGTACACAAGAACATTATCTTCCTTTAGTTCAAGGCGATTCACCAGTAGGCCGTGACTGAGCTGTGAGGGCAGGATATTCACTTGGGTTGCCATGACATCAACAACACAAATATTACAGGTTAAATCTACAGTGGTAAGTTACCGTCTTCAAAGACTCCGGGTCCGGGATAAATCCAGAGAGCATTTTGATGTCTATGATCACCATGTTTGTAAAGTCCTCTTTCCCACTATAACTGTAACACAACCATAAGAAACATCATGTTACACAGTTTTTAATGTCAGTAACTACAAACATGTCCATCTACCAACAGTTACATAGGGGATTCTTTGTTAAAAAGACTGTATTATTCTATAATTGCTGTATTGTGGATGTACTTACAGGGATTTTAGGTTCAGAGTGAGTTTCGGTGTGCACGCGCATTGGCAGTCGGCCTCTGGTTTAACCTCGACACTGAGAGTAGTTACATCAGTAGGAGTCGGGATGTTATAAAGAAGCGAAATCTGAGAAACATGTACACAAGGAAGATATAATATTCATAAAGAGTGAACAAGAACCTCAAGATTTTTTATTTCCCCCTTGACAAGCACCACCTTGTTTTCACAGTGTAACGATTGTAGTTTTCAGTTGATTGACAAAAGATTTTGAGTGATGATGCCTCTGGATGGAGGAATAAAAATTTAAAATTAATATATTAACTGAATTTCGTAAAATAATTCCTGTGTCTCGCCACCTTTAATGATATCATCATCATTTAATGATAAAGAAATAGTCAGATTACATCGCTTATTTGGAACAAGAAGCAACTTTCACTGACAGATCTCCAGCGTTCACTGACCTGCATTGAAATACATGCAGTTCCCTTCACCTCCAGGCTGTACCTTCCTATCACGTCCTGCAGTATCTTCTCCTGGTAGAGCAGTTTGTTGCTCTGGTTCACATCAAATGTCAGCTGGCCACTGGGAGACTGGACTGTTACTATGCTTGAACCCTCTAGACTGAACACCAGGGTGGAGTAGAGAGCGAGAGCCTGAAGAGCCACCACTGTGTCCTACCACACACACACACACACACACACTTATATTTTACAGCACATAATTCTATGTATGTGATAAGTAATAAACCTTTCAAATGCATCTTCTCTTATAACCTCATTAGCACACAATCATATTGCAACAGTGCTTTCACTCTAGTGGTAGCATGAGACGGAGTCTACAACCCACACAAATTGATGCTATGGACTGGCCTGTCGGTTCCCCAGACCTGAATCCAATTGAGCACATTTGGGCCACGTTGCACCACAGACTGTCGGGGAGTTGTCAGATGCTTTAGTCCAGGGCTGGGAAGAGATCTCTTAGGAGACCCTCTGCCACCTCATTCCCTTGTTCCTTTTATTTTTTGAGCAGTGTATTCAACATGTTTTTCACTTTTCGTAACCTAACCTATGATTCTATCAGAGTGGTTTTGAGATATTGAGGTTCAAAGGTTAGGAAAATTGACATTCAGTACAGTTTTCCTTTTTTTGTCAAAACAGATACCCTTAATGAACTAAATATATAGCCTAATATCAAAATCCTATCATATATTGTGTATGATCAGGTGATTTTCAGAATTTGCTGAGGCGTCACAGAAAGTGATGATTTTATTGGAAAAAGTAGACAGATTAGTCTGTCTTCATTTTAATAGACAGAACTATAACCCTGTACTGTGTAACTCCAAGTCCAGCAATCTGCTATTTTGGATGTACCTGTGTAGAAGAGAAGCCTCCATGATGGTTCTGCTGCCCTGTCAGCCATTTGACGATGAAGTGGGCGTAGCTCAGGTCTTCAGCAGTAGGGGACGCACTGAGTTTGGCCAGCAGCACATAGGAGCTGATCTCCACAGACAGAGAGGCTGACGAATCTGTTGCTGTCTGAGACCAGTGGATGAAACCTCCTAAAGACAGCCATTCACAAGATTAGATAGGATAGATAGGATACATAAAATAGATAAGATAACTTTATTTATCACCGAAGGGAAATTAAGGTGTCACAGTAGTCCGGAATAAAAAGAGCTAAAATATACACAAGAATATGAATACAAATACAATAAGCAAATAAAACAAAATAAAATGCAGTGGCATTGTGATGGTAGGATACTGATAATGACCGTGTGTAACAACTATGACAGTATATAGTATATATTAATAATAATAAAAAATAATAACGATAATAACAATAATAGTCCTACTATATATAGTAGCAACACTATATAATAATAATGATAATATAATAATAATAATAATAATATGTAAATATAGGAATGTGTCATATATTTAGCCTTAAGAAGGTTAAAAAGTAGGTTATTACAGTTGTGTTATTGTGGCTCTGGCCGAGGTAGCTGTGTTGTACAGTCTTATTGCACTGGGTAGGAACGATCTCCTGTATCGTTCCTTAGAGCAGCAGGGTTGAATGAGTCTGTTGCTTATGTTGCTCTTTAGGTCGTCCAGTGTTTTGTGGAGGGGGTGGGAAGGATTGTCCCTGATTGCCAGCAGTTAGTAATCAGGTAGTTTCACTGAGATCAGAAACACTTTTTTAAGAGGGATTCAAATACAGCTGGAGAAATCAACCAGACAAGACACACTCCAAAATGCATACTGTATCTCTACATCCATCAGATTCATCAGAAGAAGTTCGTTCCATTTATACAGTGCAAAGTAGTAGTCTTCCCAAGATCAGTATTTACTTGTGGGTATCAAGAGCGAGCCAGTCCTGGGATCTGGTCTAATATCTAATATACTGAGGGATCTTTAGTTGGAGTCAATAATAAAAAAAACAATAGTGGTGTGTACTGTAGTTCTTGTGTTGCTAGTGAGGACCAACCCACTTTCTGAATGAGCAGCATGACAGTACTATACGTCCATAGTCCTCAAGAGAAAAACATGCTTGGTCAGATCACAAAGGACAGACAATCAGAACTACATTCACAGTAATGAAGCCAGAGCGATTTCATATAGGAAGATGACTCACCTTTACGTAATGCAACCTCATCGAGGTGCTGCAGAAGATGAGCACGGGTCTGCATGTCTCCAGCCAAGGTGAAGACGTAAGCCAGCAGAGCTGTGGTATAGGTGTTGTTGAGGTTAGTGGTGGACGCCTTGAGGCAAGAAAGGCTCTTGTTTAGCACAGGATCCTGAAACACATACAAAAATAACACATTATAGTATATCTGCTTTAGACTCAACTGATTTTGATTGATCTAGACCTAATGAGACGACGCATCCCTGAGCTGTTGTACAGTCTGAGGAGCAACCTGGCGGCACCTAAAGGACCGAACATAATGTCCCAGAGATGTTCTATTGGGTTTAAGTCAGGGGACCGTGAAGGCCATTCAATTGTTTCAATTCCTTCATCCTCCAGGTACTTCCTGCATACTCTTGCCTCGTGAGGCCGGGCATTGTCGTGCATTAGGAGGAAACCAGGACCTACTGCACCAGCGTAGGGTCTGACAATGGGTTCAAGGATTTCATCTCGATACCTTATGGCAGTCAGAGCACCATTTCCTAGGCAGTTATCGGTCTGTGCTCCCCTTCATGGATATGCCTCCCCAGACCATCACTGACCCACCACCAAACCTGTCATGTTGAACGACGTTGCAGGCAGCATAACATTCTCCTTGTCTTCTCCAGACTCTTTCACGTCTATCACAGGTGCTCAGGGTGAACCTGCTCTCGTCTGTGAAAAGTACAGGGCGCCAGTGGCAGACTTGCCAATTCTGGTGTTCTTGAGCAAATGCCAGTTGAGCTCCACGGTGCTGGGCAGTGAGCACAGGGCCCACTACAGGACGTCAGGCCTTCAAGAAGTCTGTTCCTGATTGTTTGGGTAGAGACATTCACACCAGTGGCCCTCTGGAGGTCATTCTGTAGGGCACGAGCAGTGCTCAGCCTGTTCCGCCTTGCACAAAAGGAGCAGGTATCGGTCGTGCTGAGGGGTTGAAGACCTTCTATGGCCCTGTCCAGCTCTCCAAGAATAACCACCAGTCTCCTGAAATCTCCTCCATGTTCTGGAGATTGTGCTGGGAGACACATTAAACCTTCTTGCTGCAGCACGTGTGGATGTGCCATCCTGGTGAAGTTGGACAACCTGTGCAACTTCTGTAGGGTTAAGGAATCGCCTCATACTGCCGGTAGAGATAATTACGCAAGCCAAAATCAGCACGAGTGGAAAACCAGCCAAAAAAGATCAAGAGGGAGAAACTTGAAATGACCTCCACATGTAAAACCAGTCCTGTTTTGAGGGTTTTCTAATTGTTGCCACTGAAGTGCACCTGTTGTTAATTCCATGAACACCAATACAGCTGAAATTGTTTAACGAGGCCCTCAGCTGCTTAACCAACCAGAAAATTATCAGGCACGTTTAATTCAATTCATGCCAGGCCCAATAAAAAAAAGTGTTCCTTTAATTTTTGAGAGCAGTATATATATATATATATATATATATATATATATATATATATATATGATGAGGCAGCACAGGTACCGCCAACAAACAGCACCATGTCGATTCTATGCTGAACTTTTAGATTAGGCTACATGTGGTGTGCTCTACTTAATTTTAAAGAACTATATGTTAGTTCTTGTTTGTTCAAACTTGATTTGATAGTCAGTCATCTCTGTTATTTTGTTAGCATTTAGCAACTACCGCTTACTTGTTGTAAAATGCGGTTTACTAAAACGTGTTTTTGCATGATATCGCCTCCTAGCAAAAACAAATACTAAAAACCTGCAGGCCAGGAAGACATGATGAGATTATAGAAAACTAACTTAAAACTTTACAGTTAAAACAACATGAGATATTTGATATTTGGGAAGACTATACTCACATTTATCTCCATACCCATCTCCAAGAAGGCAGCAGTGATGTAAGCACTGAGAGTCACTATATCAGACACACCACCCTGTCGAGAGGAAGCATTATAAATAATATCATCATTGTACATCTAATATTCAGGCTGTCATTAGTTACTAATGAACCAAAACTCTTTCCTTGTAACATGAATAAAAACTTTGATCTTACAGTACCTTCATTCTGTTATTAAAGAGTTCTCCTGACTTTTCAAAACAACCATCTTCAATTTGTTTTGTCTCCAGCCAAGTCTTAGACTCTCTGATATTTTCTGGGTCAATGTAGACAAAAGCCTGTGCTTTGACAAAGGATCTCAGCACAAAAGCAGTCAACCTGAGGACAGCAAAACAAGGTTAGACATCGACAGAGAAAGTAAAACAAGGGAAGGAAGCATTTGAACTGTGTACTGTCATGTGACAGACACCCCAATACACTAACTGTAACACCCATGTTAAGATAATACATGTATTAACTAGTGCTAATCACATAATTTACTTTCTATTGTAAAGGTACCATTTTTTTTTCCTCTCTTGAGCTAAACCGTATGCCTGCAGAAAAGCAAAAGCGATCAGATGGATGTGGTTCAGTAATGTTCTCACCAAGTGTTCTCGATTCCTGTTCCAAATGTGCTGTAAGCACCATCGTAATGTTTGTAGTTCAGCTGTCTCTGGTAGCCTGTGTGACAATAAAAGTATGCTTATTAAAGCTATAAGGATACACACACTTTCACTTTGATAGCCTGATAGATATTAAGGTTCATGATCTGGAGTGAACATCAATTTGTTGATGATGTCTCCATATGTTTGACAACATGTGATATGTTTAGCCTCGCTTTATTTACCCATTGTTAAAAAAAACATATTTTGGTTATTTCACACGAGAGAAGTCTCTCTGTAAATGTTTTGTCTGTGCTCTTCTCACTTGGCTTGAAATGTGAGGGGTTCATTTAGAAAAAGGTGATGTGACATAATCAATCAGGAAGGAGCAATATTTCAAAACGAAATGTAATGATAGTTGCAGGGTTTACTGTTTATGCTGCCAGGCCACTGCCAATCACTGTTAAACTATTAATAATAATACTGTTTCTCAGTCTAATGTTTCTATTAAAATTGATGTAAACCAATAAATCAAATACAGAAACTTATCTTCCTTTTACATTGTGTGCTGTATGCAAATGATGATGAAAAATGATAATGGCAGGTTTGAACATGTTGATCAGAGACTCACCACTAGTCAGGAAATTGGTAGCCTTTTCCATGATGGCTGGGGTCAGCTGCTGGGTGTTTTTCAGGTACTGGAGGATATAGATGTTGGGGGCCAGGAGAGCCATGTTCTGCTCTCCACATCCATACGGCATCTTCAGCAGTCCGTCTAGGTTCTTCAATGCCCGGCCCAGGATGTCACCTGCACAAAAACACTGACTTACTAAAGCCTGGACATGTAACTTATCTCGCCGTTTATTTATAGATGTAGCCTACATGATAAACACTGCTAATCTGGTTAGATTTTATGATTTGACACCACCGAAAAAGTTTGTAAAAGCTGTGAAATTGTAAAAATGTACTTTCATTATTTGCAAAATATTATTTATATGGTTAAAACAAATCAAATGAAATGAATCACAGAAAAAGATGAGCTAAAACCCTCTTTTACTTTAAAAAGTTTTGTTGACCATATAAATTTGCTTTATGTGTTATATGAAACTACAAGTATAAAACAAAAACATCATATATCTTGACACTCCAGGCCCAATGTACATTTTTATTATTGATGTCCTTCTTTATTAGGTTTGGAGGGAACCAGTTAAACTTAAGGATTTGTTTAATTTAAGCAATACTCAATATCTGGCGAAAAACCTTGTTCACATCAAATATGCATATCAAATCTATGACTTTCATATCGGGTTGGATGAGGCCTGGGTTAACAACGGCCGCCATCGGTGGACTGTCGGAGAAGGAGAGGAGGAAGGTGTGTTTGTAGGAAGAGAGAGAAGAGGAAAACCCAGACTCTATGACTGATAGTAGGGACTTTGAATGTTGGTTGACATGATGCAGAGGAGAAAGGTAGACATGCTGTGTGTCCAGGAGAACTGGTGAAAAGGTAGTAAGGCTTGAAGCTTAGGAGCAGAGTTCAAGTTGTTCTATGATGGTGTAGATAGTAAGAGAAATAGAGTAGGAGTTATCTTGAAAGAAGGAGTTTGTTAGGAGTGTCCTGGAGGTAAAAAAAGAGTGTCAGATAGAGTCTGAAGCTAGAAACTGAAGGTGTGATGTTAGTGTTAGTGATGTTATCACCGTATGTTCGCTATGGTGATGGACAGGCTGACAGACGAGGTTAGACAGGAATCTCCGTGGACTATGATGTTTGCAGATGACACTGTGATCTGTAGTGAAAGCAAGAAACATGTGGAGGAGAAGCTAGAGAGGTGGAGGTTTGCCCTGGAAAGGGTAGGAAGGAAGGTTAGCCGCAGCAAGGTGGAGTACATGTGTGAGGTTACAGGGAGAAGAGATAAAGAAGGTGGAGGATTTTAAGTATTTAGGGTCAATAGTCCAGAAGCGAAAGAAGCGTGTGCAGGCAGGTTGGAACAGGTGGAGAAAAGTGTCAGGTGTGATGTGTAATTGAAGAGTTTCAGCTAAAATGAAAGGAAAGCTGTACAAAACTGTGGTGAGACCAGCAATGTTGTTTGGTCTAGAGACAGTACCACTGAGGAAAAGACAGGAGGCAGAGCTGGAGGTAGCAGAGATGAAGATGATGAGGTTCTCTTTGAGAGTGACCAGGATGGATAGGATCAGGAATGAGTACATCAGAGGGACAGCACGGGTTAGAGGTTTGGAGATAAAGTCAGAGAGGCCAGACTGAGATGGTTCGGACATGTCCAGAGGAGAGATAGTGAATATATTGGTAGAAGGATGCTGAGATTTGGACTGGCAGGCAGGAGGTCTAGAGGAAGACCAAAGAGGAGATATATGGATGTAGTGAAAGAGGACATGAAGGTAGTTGGTGTGAGAGAAGATGATACAGAAGACAGGGTTAGATGGAGGCAACTGATTCACTGTGGCGACCCCTGAAGGGAAAAGAAAGGAGAAGAAGAAGTATATGTTTACCCAGGACTGATACAAAAGCACGGGCAGATCCATCAATCACGTTCTCAGGGAGAAGTATATCTACGTCCTCTGTCAAAGCCCCTCCTGTGACAGACAGAAAACATTCAGTCTAAAGTCAGTACTAAAACAAGGTTATAAAGATTTAATCTGAAGGTCAGTGGTAAAAATAAACAAGTATATGTTTACTCAAGTACTGTAATTATTAGATGCTACTTTATGCTTCCACTCCACTAGAGGGAAATATTGTACTTAACACACCACTACATTTATTTGACAGCAATAATTACTTTTCACATGAAGATTTGACACAATTAATAATATAAAAAGCTTTTAAAATACAATTCAATGTTAAAGATGAAACTAGTGGTTTCCAACATTTTTTAAATTCACCAAAAATCAAAGGTTAGAACTTGTTTGTGCATATTTTTTCTCCCATTAATCATCTCACGACCCCACAGATTTATGTATTATTGTATGTATTATAATGTATTATTTATTATTATTATTATTAACAACAACAACAATAATAATAATGTTATATATAATAATAAATCAGTCAGAGAGACCAAACCACTACTTTTACTGCAATACTTTAAATGCATAAAACTCCCAATACTTACTACTTACTTTACTTTTACTTAAGTAGGATTTTTCATGCATGACTTTTACTTGTAATGGAGTATTTTTACACTGTTTTTATACTGTTCTTTACTTTCACAGAAGTAAAGAATCTGAATACTTCTTCCACCACTTATCAATTGTAACATGTCAGCGTAGAAATAAGATGGATGAATGCAATAAAAGTGAAGGTTCTTCAGGTGTGATGAGTTTTTGATATTATTGACATTTAGAAGAAGATACTTGTGCTAAACAGTTGCCATGAATATACTGTAATTGCTACCTTTTTGCAAAAAGCAAATGCCTCAATAACATTTTTGACATTCAATCTATGCCAATCTTTCTAAATTGGATTATTTATCTCTCCATTTTCGAAATGTTGTCCGGGCCATGCCTGGCCCTTAACCATACTAAACCTTGAGGGCAGAGCAGCCAGTTGTAGGTCTTTGTCATCTCAGTTCCCTCGGCCTGCGTGGAACAGTGAAAGGGATGTGATTTCCAGTGTTACTTTTATCTTAGATTAAATACAAAATGAAATGGTTTTGAGATAAACTTTTCTTTGTCATATTTATTTTTAAAGTACCAACCTTTACAATGAGAGATCGCGTGACCACGTCGATGCGACCTCTCTCTGGCACACTCACAATCTCATTGTCACATGAAGCATGGGATGCCACGGCCTTAGCTTCCACAGAAACATGTATAACTCCTAAAAAAATAAATAAATCACAAACCATGTATGAAACTTCATTGATCATTTTCTCAGATGCTCAAAGTTCCAACAATGTCAACACATTTTGTTTGTTTTAAGAGGTTGAAGCTCACCTATGGCTGAGGGTACCATGGTCCAGCTGAAAGTCTTTTGTTTACTGCCACACACACAGGATGTGTACTGTGTATCAGGGTGGGGGGTAAGGGTGAAATTCAAGGAGGCGACTGGATTGACACTGACCTGTTTAAGAAAGACTAACATTTGTTAGAAACTGGAGATTGGCAAATGGTAACTGTAGTCCTTATGTAGCCAATGAAACCTGATTTAAAAACAGTCATACTGCTTGGAGTGAAAGAGGCAGGTATGACGTTTGATGACATATCTCTGGCCTAGTCGGTTTGCTCCAGGCTGAATATGTGGATGAGTTGGTTAACTTTTCCCCTCCATTCAGTTTCTTTTCAAACGCAAGAATGTTCACTATTCTCCACTCTCATTATGAGCAAGCTACAGTCGCACTGAGCTCAAAACACCACTGTTCATATAGAATGGCTGTGATTTTTGTTATTAAAAGACCAAGATCAACACACAAAAAGTGTTTTGAAGAAAGACTATGCTCTGCCTGTCACGTTACACTAATAAATGTGTACAAATATTACCATGATACAGCTGGGCAGGTAGTTGAAGACAGTAGCCTTCAGTTCAAAGTGCTCCCCCCGGATGATGGAATAGGGCAGGCTGAGCTCGAGGAAGAAGGGCTGGGAGGCTTGGAGCTCTTTACGAGGAGCCAAGCCAAAACCCTGCGGGGACAAACAGAAAGCCTCCGTCTCCCAGGTGGTGATGGTGTCTGGGACAGTGTAGGACACACTCGTTGTTCCAGACTCTCTGGATCAACAAATGTACAAAGACACAAAGTTACATATTGTGAGATGGAGGAATGTACTTTTACATAATGCAGATAAGAAACTCAACATATATTAACACTACAGTAGAGTAACTGTGATAAAGTTCCATGTTTCTGAAAAACTATTAACTAGCAATATTTCGCATGCTGAATAAAGAGCATAACCTGTTTATATCAAAAACCCAAGGAACAGCACTGGGCTGTGGAGTACTTTTGGCGTAGTGGCCACAGTTAGAATTGCAGGTTACATGACGCATACAAAAATACCTCTTTAACCATTCACAGTTGTAACACCTTAATAGACATGAAAACATAAACACACAACTATTTGTACTATCATAACAACATAAGCATCGGTAAATTATTTTCCTGCCATTAATGTAGGAGCCATATATTGTTTTGTTTTTCAGTATTCTTGGTTTGATTCATTTGGTCTGGTTGCCACGGTGATGTGTGTGGTTTGGGTCACATGGGTGCCAGCAGATGATCAACATAGGTTATATTAGGGGCTGAATCACCTGCACTAGGGGAGGAGAGAGGCAGGTTTTTCGTTTAGCTTGAACACATTATAATACATACGAACAGTGTACGGCAAACCACATTATGTCATCTTATTAAATACCTTTGAAACGTACCTGGACTCATCGTGCTTCACTGAACATCAGCGCGTTATACCAAACATACAGGACCTAACCTCAGCCTCTGAAGCAACTTTAAAGGATTTGGAAAGCCGCAATAATTAATGTGTGTAGGACCTCAGCCAGTTCAGTAAGGGATGTACTCTGATGCACAATGGGCCTAACCCTAACCCCTTGTGACAGAAACTCACCCAACTTCCACCAGGTCCCATATCCAAGTCTCAGGGAAGAAACTTCGGACTGTCATTAGTGGTGGAAGAGGATCACCACGGCCTCCAGGAGCTAAACCAACAGTATTAACTCTGTACCGTGTCATAATTTCTGAAAAGAAATAAGAATAAAATATATTGAGCTGTCTCCAATTCAGGATTGACAATTGAGTCTATACAACGTCAGGGGTGTTGGTGGTGGTATTCTCATCTACACTGTATATCATGTTGCACTTGTAAGACTCTTGTTTTAATGCTGTTGTGGCAGAAGTAGAGAGCAGCAATGACACAGTGAACTTTTTTTTTGCTGTAGAAAAACAAACAGAACAACTCACCGTATTTGTGGTATGATATTCCTTTAAACTCGAGGCATGAAGGCATTTGGATCACCAAATTTGTTGCCATCTTCAGCCCTACATTCTAGGTATTCCAACAACACACATACATTACTGAAAAATGCATTACATGTGCTACAAGAGAAATTGTGTTGTGTAACAATTACCTTGAAAACTCTATAAGCATCATCTTCGCCAGGATATGGTAAAATATATCTTCTGGGTCTCACATGCAAGCATTTTTGATCATCTTCAACTTGATATGGAAAAGTATCTTTCATGGGTAATAAGTTAAATATCTGAAAAGGAAAGATATGGTTTAAAGCTATAAACTGCAACATATGTTCAGATCAGCCAAAACAGTGCCTTCATCTTTTGTTTGAATATCAAAGTGCTTTACAACTGGGTCAAAACACAAAACCAGCAATGAATCATTCTGATATAGGCTATGTAACATATAGTACCAGTCTAAAGTTTGGACACACCTCCACACTAGAACAAGAAAGTGTGTCCGAACATTTGACTGTAGGGATACAAAGAAAAGAGAGAACATGAAAGAACTAAAAAGTAACTGCTTTAATGTCAAGTCAATAATACAAAAAATAAAAGCAGTTACCAGTAGTTACCTTGTCTATATCCAGTATATTCTTTCTCTCGATGATGAGGACGCTCTGGTCGACAGCGCTCACGCCACACAGAGAATGTGGCTGAGCTGTCAGCTGCATGGTGCTCTTCTCTCCTGGGACAACTAAGGACTGAGAAAACTCCAACGACACCTGACACACAAAACACACATTACACTTTAGAAGTATGATCTGTGGGTCTCTGACCCCTTCAATATGAACTAAATCTTTATTTTACTCCAGCTCCTTTACATTTTTTATGTCAGCTCAATAAAAAGACCAGATTAATCCTTTCACAGGAGGCATTTTTAGTGAAGTCACTCATCCTTTTATTGAGTTGACATTCTTACATTGGTTAATTGATATTTATCCATTTCTTTCTTGCAGGTACAGTCTGAAATTGTTCTAGTAGCAGTAACTCAATGTTCTTTTGCTCTTCATCACTTCAGATGAGTGACAACTTTTCTTTGCATATTATTATCAGTGATGATTCAGCAGGCGTCCACACAGGATTCCACAGCGACATCTCACAGACATAGTCATCTTCATTTGTCTTCCTCTCTTACTAACCTTGTGACTTAAGCATTTCTCAGTGGAGAATTCAGCCGTGTGAGCGATCACAGTTTCACTGGGGAGGACAGTGTAAGCCACAATCTGGATTTTTGGTGCCATCTCTGGAGTCACTTTCAACTTAAAGGACACCTCACCCTTAGAAACTGAAAAACAAACCAACTTTTATGAACTTTCTGCTGTCTGTTAACAATAATCATTCACTTGCTTTCCTGAACTCATGATTAAAGTCACCCACCTGATTTATCTTGCACTACAAATCTTTCAGATCCTTGCATGACAATGGCTCCTCTGGCTAAGACCTGGGAATTTGAGAGAAAATGAAACATAGAATTAACAGTGTACCTTAACTTTAAAAATGTGTTCCCTTTAACAGATTATCATACAACCAAAATAATGAATTTATAGAGAAAAAACTAAATCAAACTAAAATTAAGAAAAACTAAACATAGGGTGAAAATCAGCAATTGAAATACTTCAACACAATACAAAAAGCACATGGAACATAGAAAAAGTAACCAAATACTAAAAACATTATAAATAAATGTGTGTGTGTGTGTGTGTCTTCGTTTTAGTACATGCTTGAAATTAAAGTTGAAAGTGAAGTGTGAACAGCACATTCAGCAGAGCAGCAGCACTGATCATCCGTTTTTTGGAAGTGCTCTTAATACAATGTGTGTGTGAAACAAGAAAATAGACTTGATGCTGAATAGACGGTGTGTTTTATAACAGGAGCAGGAGAGTATGATAAGATTTATGAATATAATGAAATACGCTGTCATGCAACTTGTATGTTCGAAAGTGCTCTGCTATACTTGTCAGTGTTTTGTTCATTCTGGGATCCTGTAGGACTCGGTTTATCTCACAGCTGACTGGTGAACAGGTGGTCCTTTCAAATGTTTTGATCCATCATCCTGAACAGAACGTGTTCTTTACATCAGTAGTCACCATAGCAACTGAACTCAGTATAAAGGTATCTTTATGAAACCAAATTAAGTTAGCTTTGTTAACCTGTTAGAAATCTAGCTTTGTTTGACTTCACTGACGAAAACTGAAGCAACAAACTCTTTCAAAACAGCTTCGTACTACTAAACGGTTGTTGTTTACTAGTGTTGCTCCGATTGATCGGCTGCCGATCATGATCGGCCGATATTGTCTAAAAATAGTCTGATCGGCGATCGGAAAAACATGCCGATCAGGAAGCCGATCACGAGACGTACATTATTAGCGACGTTTCAAATAAAGGCATTCTGTACATTTGAAGATTTTGACTGTTTTTTATAGTTAATATTATTTTCCGGATTATAAACCGCTGCTTTTCTATTTTCTTCAGCCCACAGTGTGTGTGTGTGTGTGTGTGTGTGTGTGCGTGCGTGCGCAGGCCGCCGTCATTGACGGAGCTGCTCCGTCACAGGTATTTAATATTATTACACCCTCACCCCCTCAAAATGGAAAACCGAAGCATTTCCTATGATGCAGCTTTTAAGTTGAATGCCATCTATCTGGCTATCCGTGAAGTAAACAGTAAGGACACGTAAGCTTGCCGTTAATGAATCTATGCCATAGATTCATTAACGGCAAGCTGACGTGCAGCCGCGGTGAGACGATATGTGATGAAGATTATCTGCCGCTGTTCAACTCTGACACTGAAGAGGACGACTTCAGTGTCTTCAGTGCGCAGAAGAAATGAAGTGACAGTGGTTTGGTGTTCATTAGTTTTAAATGCTCAGGAGGAACATAAATAGTGACGTGTGGCTTCATTTCATGGGAGAATGAAGCGACTTTAATAGTTGCGCAGTTGCGCTTTAACAGCGCTGTCACCTTTTCCTCCCGCACACTGCACAATAATGGTTTCAGTACGCAGGAGGAAGATCAATAAAACCATCAATGACTTTTCTGTTTTGTTTATCAGCACTTTTATTGACGCGTTTGATGCTGCTTTTATTGCGGCACTGTTCGTAAACAATCAGTTCAGTATATGAATAAACATTTATGTATCGGGGTATGTATATATCGGCGACTTATAGTCCGGTGCGGTTTATATGTGACAAAATTTTAGTGGGTGCGCCTTATATTTAGGTGCACTCTATAGTCTGGAAAATACGGTATTTAAAATTTTTTAAAAAATGTCTTTGATCGGCAGTGATCAGCAATCGGCCGATCAAGTTTTTTCGTGATCGGTATCGGTGATCGGCCCAAAAAATGGTGATCGGAGCATCACTATTGTTTACTTTGTGGTTGCTTGCAAAAAATGACACTTCTAAGGCCTGTGGAGGATACTCAAAATCAGTGGTGAAAGACGTATTGAGACAAAGATTTAATAAAGTATTGCAGAAAAGTAGTGGTTTGGTCCCTCTGACTGATATATTATCATATATGACATTGTTAGACGATTAATAGTGAAACATCAGTGTTAGAGCAGCATGTTACTGCAAGAGGCCCCCCCTGTTGCAGCTACAGCTAGTTTCAAGTACTTCATATGCAGTTAGTTTAGCCGAGTGATCCCCAACCCAGGGTTCAGGGCCCTCCAAAGGGTCGCTAAATAAATCTGAGGGGTTCTGATACACAAAAGTGTTTTCAATTTTTTAGAGTTGTCTTGGACTAATCTTTGATTTTTGGTGGCATATTTAAAACTTTAATTGAAATGAAACCATGTGAGAAGTTTAGAGGGAAAAATCTATATTTGGTGGAGTTGTTAACAACTCACAGAGAGCAGAAATTACACACTGCTTTTTGCAAGACGTCAAAAGCCAAAATGGTTGGAAACCACCAGGCGTGGGTAATAACGAGTTACAAGCAACACACAAAAGTAGTTTTTTAAGGAAGGAGTAGTCTTAATGTTCCTTTTTAAATACTGTACTTCTACTTTTTCTGCAGGTATATTTTTGAGCCAGTAATATACTTTTTACTACATTTGCCATTGATACCATCTTTACAACTTAGGTCTACTTTAAATGTAGGGATTGCGTGTAGACTGCAGTCAAGTGAGCCGTTGTTTGCCTTTTAAATTCAGTATTCAGCTACTACAGTAATTACAGTAGCCATGAAGGTGCTTATTCAGCTTTACCATTAGGCTACTGCAATTAAAAGGTGACTAGCTTGACCATGGTTTTGCAAACAGCGGCTTACTGCCATGTAAAGTTAATCTTTGATGTTATGATAATGACTTATCTTTTAGCTAGACCAATGCATGTTTCTTGAAGAGACAACTGGTAACAAGATGAGAACTAGCTCACCCAACACTCACCAGATACACCATAGTCAAAGGACCCTGGGCCTCTTTAACCACAGTGTATTTGATCAACATGTCCTCTTCTTTGTCACATTTAAGTGCTTCATCCTTGTTCATCACCGTCAGAAAGCTGACTGACTCTGTATAAGGAGAAGACTGTCGGGCTTCAGACAATTTGTGCTCTTCAACCACATAGTATGGGGTTTGATAACGTTGGTACTCCCGGTGTGGTTTGGTGCTGAGCTAGAGTGCAGAGAAGAAACAATAAATGAGCTCATGGTGGTAAAGTTTGTTGCAAGCTTTAGAAAAGACTATAACTGTCCTATGAATTGGTTTATATTTAAACTTGTATCATTTTCCATAGTTTGTCTCACCAATCTCTTTTGTGTCTCTCTCTATTATTTTAATTTTACCATTAAAGTCTTTTTCCTTTCCTATTTTTTTTTAATACTACTATATGTAAAGGCCTAATCTGTGATCCAAATGTAAATGAAAGCAGTTAAAAATAATGTAAAAGGCTTAGATCATTGAAAAAACCAAATTAATTAATTTAAATAGAAGTAATTCAAAAGTGTTCCAATATGGCCACCAGTTACTAACAGAACCAGATGCAGCATGTTCAGAAGCACCGTTGTAGGTTCAAGTTTTTGGGTTGTACCAACATCTTGCTGAGAGAGTCTTGACGTGACTCACAAATATCAGTTTACAGGTATTTAATGGTACTAATTACTTACATGGAGTCTAATGTCATCATGGAAGGAAGCTGTGCTTAATGAGAAAGCAGCGATACCGTCGCTATTAGTTGTGAGGTTCTGTAGGAGATGTGATGACTGCATCAGGTATACCGGCATGTCAGGAATAGGTGTATTGTTGTAGTATACTGCTTTAACCTGTTAGAACAAACATTATCACTGAGAACGCTCATGTCTTTGGTTACATTGTGTGTAGAATCACATGGAAGTGAAGACGTTTCATACATACCTTTCCTTCCACATTTGATCCTTGCTCATAAATCTTGGGTGTGTCAATAAATGACAGCTTTCCAATAACATATGAAATATGTATTCTTTTCCCTTGTACACGTGAAATATCTGCAAGAGATGCATCCATGTTACAACACGCATGCCATATTGTATTTATAAATGATATTGTAAGTTTTTTAAAAATATGTACTTATTGCCTTTTAAAATATATATGTTACTAAATATAATAAGACTTACCGGTCCCTTTCTCTTTCACTTTGACATTGATATCCAGTAGAGGTCGCAGCGACGTATCATTTCTAGGCCTTAAAGTGGACATCTTCACGGTAAAAGTGGCACAGCCTTTACTGTCTGTCTAAAAAAGTAAAATAAAATAAGATCAAATCAAATGGAAAAAAATAAAATAAAAAGTTGATGGCCTGCTCACACCGTCTCCAATTCATACTCCATTCCTTAATACACTGATTTTAAAATGTCCTTCAAATTTTAAACTTTACACATTGGAATTTCCTACATTGTTTTTCATATTGTTTTCAGTGTTCACTGTTCAAGAGTTTTATTATATTCAGACATATAAAGTCTTTAGGATAGGGATAGTAAAACTGTCTCAAGGGTTTTCTTGGGTCGAGTTTTCTTTTGCTGCCACGTCTCCCAGCGTCTTTATTTCAACACGTCCAATACCGAGTGGATCCGAATGGACCTGAGTGTACATAATATTAGCTCTGATCATGTGGTACATCACAATCACCATGGGAGAAAAGTGTGTTGTGAGGAGAGAGGACAATGTAAACTGTCAAATGAAGAGGAAAAACAGGTGTTCTTTGTTGACATGAAGAGAAAGTTAAAGGAAAAGGAAAACTTGTCAAGTAAAGTAAAATTTGTATTTGTAGCATACAAACATTTATTTAATTATGCCTATACCTTCTTTGTTAGACATTTTTATTATTTATTATTATTATCATCATTATATTGATGCTGTTTCCTACTGTGGTTGCATGTTAATTGATTGCACATCATGTTGCTGCATTTGTTTTCTCTTTTCGATATTTCAGATAAAACGGTCACTATAACAACTGTACCTCCTTTGTCTCACGGTAGCATTTTGGACTATCAGGACCTGGATGAATGAAAATATCAGGCTCACTATCAGGAACGCACATCTCAAATATAACACTGCCTGGCACAGGCTGTCCATATGTGTACCTAATTAGATGAAGAAAAAAAACAAACATCAGTGTGTTGTTCAATAAGTGTCATTCACTCACCAAACAGGGCTTATTTTAGACATGTAAGGGCTTTAACTTACTTTGCACATACTTGAGCTGTAACATCTTCCTGCTCAACACTGACTTCATCAGATGTATCTATTTTTACGTCAAATTTAGGCAAAACTGGGGACAAACATTGTTGTTAGCATTCTTACATTAGAAATGGATTGAAACAGAAGGTTAAAAAAAGGGAAAATAAACATTACTTACCATACTTCTTCACTTCAAACCTATGGATGATTTGGTCTGCTGTGACAGAAACCCGGTAATCTCCTTCACGGGCCTCAGAGTTCAAGGAGTAAGAAAGCTGCAGTATTTTACCATTGGATGATTGGTTCAGCCACTGTCCAATCCGGTTGTCCATAGGATCCTGTTAAATCAAATAAATGGGAAGAATTAAGACACAAATAGGAAACTCATGTGAATACAGGGAGAACACAGAAATGCAGTGCTGACTATGCTGCTCACTGAGTTTTCTCCCGCAGTCTTCCTCAGCGAGGCCGCAGATGAAACTTGGCCATACAATGACAGCTTGCATCCTACATTTTGACAACATGTTATCTGAAATGATTCTCAAATATATCCTCAAATATATATGGTATATACTGTATGTACAGACAAAAAAACAGACTTTGGCCCTTATCCTTAGAATCTAGCTTAATGTAGTTTCGAAAGTTGAGAGAAATAGATCTTTAAGGAGTGGAAATTGGGTAGTGTGAAAAAAACAACAACCTCTGCTGATGAAAAATATTAGAAGCTTTTGGAAGTTTCAGAACAAGATGAGAAGTGAGTTAAGAGTTTTGTCAAGCTGGATTTAAAAAGAATACGGTGATACTACTCTTATTCTTATCTCCTCACTGCCATATTTCATCGATGCATTGTTCAAGTTATAAAATGTAAACTATCCTGCCTCAGTTTCTACTGTACCCATGTCACAACCTTTCAAAAGTCATTGTCAAATGTTGAAACTCTTTTTTTCAGGAAGCTGTATATCAGTCAATCTTAAAATAACTTTCATTCTCATACAGTTGAGTGTTGGATAGTCTGGATATTATCATTATAGCCTTACCATAATTTCGATGACATCGTACTGCACAAAAGAAAGAGAGAAGTTGGTTAAATGAGTCCAGGGTGAAGTTACGTACTGCAAGTCATTTTTCTTTATTTACGAAATCATTTACTGCATAAGTACAACACAGTCAATATAGATTTTAACTCATATGAATTAAAAATATAACATAAACATAGTTCCAGTTATTTCCAATACAGCTGGATTCTGGAAATTGTTGCAAAATGAGAAACTGATGACAGGGGTTGAAGGATTTATCATAGCGTCAGCACATATCTTTCAACTCAGCCCAACAGGTTTACATAAAGGGGCCCTGTTTTCAGTATTGATCCTTGTCAGGGTGGATTGATTAAAAGATAACAACTGGTTAAAGAGCACACCCGTGTTGATCATTTTAATTACGTAACCTCTGTGCATTTTATCTAGCTGGTGTTTATATTCAGGTCACTGCGGCACAAACTGAAACCTGCACCGTTGTCCCAAAGTGTCACTAATGCTGTAATTTATAAATTAAATCTGAAAGAAAGGAGAGACAAGTCACTCACCAGACGACTGGCGGGTCTGAGCTTGGTATCCAGCGAAACAACTCTGAAATGGACTGAAAAAAAAAAATATATATATAATATATATATATTTATTTATATATATTTTTTTAAAATAGTATACTACAGTAGTATATAGTATAAACTGTGTGTAGTAGTTACCTGTTTGTCCAGGAAGGTAAATTGGTTTATCTGTTTGGACAAATGTCATTGGCCGAGAGGGTACAATCATGACTTTCTTGATTTTGCTTGAGTAAAATTTGCTGCCTCGTACCTCCACCTTGAAATTCTGCACCTCTTCATCCTGCACTAAAGGAACCTGTGACAGAAATATATTTTATAAACACTAGTCAATAAAAAATATTAAATATCTGTTAAAAACCCTAAAATCACAAATACAAAATAACATATTCTATATTGTAAAAACATTTGTCAGGTTACACTGTTGAGTTTTTTATGTAATAATAATAATAATGTAATAATTTAGATTGTGTTTCAAACAGTTTCTCACAGAATGTTGTGCAAATTAGCAAATACATCAACGCCTATCTTGAGAACTGACCTTAAAATTAAAGCAGCTGTGAAAATCAATGCTGGATGTCTTCTCGAGGAGTGTCGTGTTCTTCTCCTGGGACATCAGAGTAACGGTCAGGACCAGAGTCTCACTGGGCTGTAGGAGACTCACACAGTATTGGGTCTCAGCTCCAGCTTCAAGCACCGCTGGAAAGGTGACCATATAATACCTACAGCCACAAAAACATACACATGAAGCTCCCTATGGACTAGTTAAACACATGCTGTTAGTTTATAGACAGTACACATAAACTTACGGTTCTGCCTCTGTTAGACCCACACACATCCAGATAACACACAGTGTCCATGTTCTTGATTGAATCCCAGGTCGACCCATGACTGACTACGATAATCCTCAGACTCAGCATCTCTTTATAAGCGTTGATACAGAAACCCACCCCCCGCTGACCCACACTGACCCACCATGTAAACATTTGTTGACAAATCATTTACAGGAAGGGCCTACACACACAAAAAAAAACCAAAAACAAACAAAAAACGGTAACGGTAAACAGTAAATTACTGGCAGCTACGGCTGCTAAAATTTAAATAAATAATTATAATTATTAAAGTAAAATACTGTAATTCAAATAATATGCAACAACATTAAATTTACAGAATTTTTTTATTAACATTTTTACAGATTTTTCCCAAATAATTATGATCAATCACTTTCAATAAAAATACAATACTAAATGTTGTGAAATCAATTACAAATAAAGTACACACCAATATTTATTATAAAACCCTTTTACTTAATGTATTCAGATGTAAATTTACAATATCAACCAATTATTCATTAACTCTTGTGGACAAGCATTACAGTGTTTTAATTAAGAATCCTAACTATACAGTGTATTAATAAGTAAAATCAAAACATACCAGAAAAAGACAGTGAATCTGTAACAGAGGTGCAACACAGTAGAAAAAGCAGAAAAATTCTCCTTTAAATTGGCAGTAATTATCTGCATCTTTGGTGCTCCTGGAGGGGACACACAGAGAGAGAAACAAGGTCTTTACTGTAAAAGGTAAGATTTCATTTACACTTCACTTTAAATGAAAATTCAGTCATTATCTACTCACACTCATGTCGATAATCGGTTAGGTGAAGTTTTTTGGTCCACAAAACACTGGAGTTTCACAGAAAATCTGTGTTTCTTCCCAAACAACTGCAGTAAACAGTGACTACGGTATGTTTTAGTCCTCAGGTTCTCAGCTCTGCACTACGGTCAAGCAGATCAGACAGTGTGTGCACCAATGCAGCTTCCAGCTAAGAAGCTACAGTGTGGATTTCTGCCAAACACATAATGATGAACTTGGCATGTCTGGACTTTTGAAAACTTTGATCACGAGACTCACTGGCTCCGAAGATCTTGTGGCAGGAGACTTTTCATTTCCATATTGTCTGAAAACACACGGACAAACAAACAATATTAGCCAGCTTACCATTGAGACATAGGCATGCAAAATATTACTCAGCAGCCTCACACAATATTCCTATTACGACTGTTGTGAACTTGGACTTCATAAAACAAATCCATTCTCTGTATGTTTTGCCTCTGCTTGCCTACCTGTCCGAGTTTACACCCAGCAGCAGGTGATATCTTGTCACTCCTGGTTCTGGTAAATTGGTTGTTCTTGTATATAAGTGTTTTTCTATCAAGCTAGCTAGCTAACGTAACACGTTAAGCTAGCTAACGTAACACGTTAAGCTAGCTAACGTAACACGTTAAGCTAGCTAACGTAACACGTTAAGCTAGCTAACGTAACACGTTAAGCTAGCTAACGTAACACGTTAGAAAGTAACACGCTAAGCTAGCTGTAACATCAGTTCATTACTCAGCAGTTAGCTAACCTAACAGTCTGACAACGTTACGGTCTAAACTATGGAAATGAACACAAACATTACGTTAGGTTATTAACGAGTAAAATAACAGGGAGATGTTTTCTTACCTGATATCGCCAGGATAACAGTTACAACGTGAAGTTCATGTTAGGAGACGACAGATCCTGACTCTTGCTCTGTGTCCATATTCCCGTTTTTGTTTTGTTGTTTTCTTCTCCGTTGAAATCTCACTTTCACTCAGATAAGAATTTGTCGTGTAGATGTAAAATAATCCAGGAAATACTCCACGTTATTAATCACAAGGAGACCGACAGAGTAGTAGGACAGCATTCAAACTGACGTACTTTCAAATGACGGCGCGCTCAGTGGTCATTGGCCAGTTTCCTGGATGACAGCCACATTGACCAATCATACCAATAGCAATTGTTCCAGCGGGACAACCCAATAGAAGATAATAATAATAATAATAATAAAAATAGATGTAGATATATATCGATACACATAGAAATGTGTCATATTTAGCCTGTGCAAGGTGTACATACATACACAACTGCAATATATAACATGTTATAACTCCTAACTTACAAAGCTCTTCATGGTCAGGCACCATCATATCTAAAAGAGCTCATAGCACCTTACCACCCCACTAGAACATTGCGCTCCCAGGATGCTGGGTTCCTTGTGGTTCCTATAGTGTCTTAAAGTAGATTGGGAGCCAGAGCTTTCAGCTATCAAGCTATCTTTCTAATCTTTCTAATCTATCTATCTAAATGTATCTTGTTACTAACTAAACTTCAAACTCCATGATAGTTTATAGTTAGTTAATGATTTGCTGCTGCTGTGCATCTGTGTCTCTATCACAGGTTCCACTGCTACTTTAATAATTCATCATATATTGTAACCTATTCTCATTTTATCATCCATTGTAATTCATTGTAATTGTACAATATGTGTGTGTTGATTTGTTCTGTACATGTGACATCATTGCACGTCTGTCCGTCCTGGGAGAGGGATCCCTCCTCTGTGGCTCTTCCTGAGGTTTCTTCCACCTTTTTCCCTGTTAAAAGGTTTTTTGGTGGGCAAGTTTTTCCTCACTTGAATCGAGGGTCTAAGGATGTCACTCCCTGTACAGATTGTAAAGCCCTCTGAGACAAATGTATTTTGTGATTTTGGGCTATATGAATAAAATTTGATTTGATTTAATATACGGTATATATATATACATATATATATATATATATACACACATATACATATATATACACATATACATATATATATATACATACATATATATATATACACATATATACATACATATATACACATACATACATACATACATACATATATACATACATATATATACATATATATATATATACACACATATATACATACATATACATATATATATACACACACACATATATACATATATATACACATATATAAGGGCTGCAGTCAGTGTTATTGCAGGAAGAGTTCAGCAACACTGACCTTTGCCAGAGTAAACTTTTTTTTTTCCAGTAAGGATCATCATCATCTGATGAAGCCTCTTGGATGAGAGGTGAAACCAAATAACCAAGTCCAGTTGCGTTCGATTTAATCTACTTGAGATAACTATGACCTGGATGAATGAGAATATTCACAGGCTTATATGGGCAAACATGAATTAAACCTGAGGTCATTGATCCACAGTACAGTGCAACAACCATGTGTTTATTCTGTCTTGCTACACCAACCTTGACCTTTAAAATAAGCCAAAACAGCAGGTGGGAGGTAGTATTAGTAGGTATGCATTAGGTTCAATGAAACAATTAGGAACACAAAAGACTTTATAATTATACCCACATGAAATTTAAAGATATTAAGAACGCCATTAATCAAATTCTGCAACACAACGCAACCACAAGCATTAGCCATCCAAAATGGTGACATCTGGAGAGCCCATTTTGAAAATATGTACAAATACATGCCAATAAATCTAATTAATTGAGATCAATGTATTATAAAAAGGAAAAACTCCAAACATTAAAAGAAACAATTAAAGACAATCAAAACAATCAGCCAAGGAAATCATGTGGTCCAAACAGCATTAGAAATAAAATGCTCAAATGCAGCATCCCAGAAATGCATAGTGCAGTGCTGAAGCTGTTCAATATTGTATTGCAGTTAGGGTGTTTTCCTGACATCTGGTGCAAAAGGGACAAATCAGACCCGAGTAACGACTGTGGCTTCCGTGTCAGCAGTTGGCTTTATTATTCTGTAGTATTCTACAGAAAAGTTACTAGATTTATTTGACAGACACTCCATCTTGATTAAAAATCAAATTGGCTTCCTGCTAAAACACCACACCACAATCATCACACTTTAATTAAAGGATTCTTCAATGACTAATGCAGTGGAGTCTCCAGTGAAGAAATACAGAATGGAGGTGGCTATCACACTACTGAATGAGACTGAATGTTTACGCTTTTTAAAGTTATATATTTCTGGCACCATTGGTTGGAGGGGGCTGAACATCCGTTCGTGGTTTAAATCATAAGAACCTGCAATATATCTGGTCTGCCAGACGTCTCAACTCACGCCAGGCCAGGTGGTCTTTGTTTTTTGGTCGTTTTAAGTTCTCTCTGACCTACAGGCCTGGAAACCAGAACACCAAGCCAGATGCCTTATTTCGAGTCTTTTGTAAGGAGGATATGGATGAAGTGCCTGAGACCATCATTCCTCGGTCCTGTATAGTTAGCGCCATCACCTGGGACATTGAGAGGAAGGTCAGAGAGGCACTTGTGACTCAGCTCGACCCAGGTAACGGTCCTCCTGGCCTCCTGTTTGTGCCCTAGTCTGACAGCGAGTCTTAAAACTATCGAGTTTTTAGAGAAGCTTGTTTCACAGTCCAGAATTACTTACCACTTTTCAGGGCGCATCGTTTTACTAATTACTCTTTGGGGAGGAAGATCCAGGAAATGAAAAACATAGTCTTACCCATATCCATTAGTCGTAATGCACTGATGACAAGAACACACATAATTTACTATCCAAGAAAAAAAAAGAAAACATGCATTCCCACTAGTGAAACACAACATAAAATGATTGTAATGTAGGTCACAGTACTGTCTGAATCCAATAAGGCTCAGTTTTTGATATAATGAAAATTATTAAATCCATACAGTAACAAAAGCAACAGAGGGGATGAATTATTATTATGCGAAAAGGTGAACAACTTCATTTTGTTGGATAAACGTCCAACAAACAAACTCCTGGTCGAAGGCAAAATGGAAACCAAAAGTTGTTTCACGTCACTGAACATGCCAAACTCACTCAATATACAGTCAGCAGCATTTAGTACAAAAAAAAAAAAAAAGCCCTAAAAAGTTATCCAGTATAATACGCCCATCATGGTTACTACATTGACTGCTGTGGGCATAAATTATTTTTGTAAGCTTTATTTTTCTCAATTGCATTTATAGTAACAATTTAGATGAGATAAAGGTGTTTGGAAGTCTTCATATATATTTCTAACAAAAAGCAAACTCACAATTATGAAAAAGTCTTTTCACAATTCACTCAGTTTGAATTCGCTAATCATACGCTGGAGTAAATACGCCCATAAAATTTCATAGCTGACTTGTTTTGCATCAGCAGAGTTGTTTCCAGTGTTTCAGGACACAGAATGGTCCATAATGAAAACTGCAGAGAGCACAAATCCCACAAAGTGTGCATCTTTAATGAGCAGAGGTGAGCTCTCCGCAATCACAAACCAACTATTTTGCTTCTTTTACTTCACATCTATAAACATAATGTACTGAAATGTCCAACGTATTTATATAATGTTGTTCAGGTGTCAGCTAAATCCATAAACTGATCAAGAGGCTGTGCTCATTTACGCACACGGCACAGCAGCAGTCAGATCTGATGGTAATCAATCTTCCGTGTTTGGCTATATACGGACAGGTCAGCTGTCAGATTTATATGATGAAAGTGTTTGTAATGAGGTGCTCCCTTATGGATGAATCCTGAGCTCCATCAGCACTGTTTCAATTTTTAAATCCAAAATACACCCACAACTCCACAACTACAGGACATTACCACGTTTAGGCTTCGACCCGACCCTCCCACTTGACTCCACTCCAGCTGCTTCCCTCATCATGCCCAGCCCAGCCCAGCCCATTACACGGATTATATGATCTCTGTGCTGTGCACTGTTGCAACTCACAGAAGAGAAGAGGACAAAAGACAAAGGTAAATGCATTTAGACTGGACACTCGCATTTTACAGATACTGAGCAGAAGAAGGGCGTGACACGCTGTCTGACCATTAGGCTGAAGGCTACAGTGCCTGCACACTGTGTGTAGCGTGACATTAGGGTTAGAAATGGGTTTTATACAATAGAAGTGAAATACAAGTCTAATGCTTGCTCATGTTTAATCCTTGAACGGTTTTCATTAATTACATTAAACATGACGTGTATTAATATCTCATGTACACTTTACTCCTTATGATTTATCTAAGCCTTCACTTCTTCAGACAGCACACACATTTGTTTGTTTGTTTGTTTTTAACAGCTGTTATTTGAAAGTGTAACATGTAACTTGCTAATCGTAATCTTTCCCTGTCTGACTGTACAACGTTTTTGGGTTTTTTTTGTCAAATGTCACAGTTGGATCAGGAAAATGGACATCTCCGTGTCTCTTCTCTTCCTCTTCATAGGTAAGCGCGCTTCAAATAGTAGAAAGGGGATTTTATTTCAAACGAGTAATCACAATTAAGCATTTAAATGAGATCTTACATATTAACCGTATGATAGTAATGGTGGACGTGAGTGTTGGTTAAGTTTCTAGCCTAGAGATTCAGGATAACAGTGTTTAGTTGTTGCAGCTGCTTCTGTTACAAGCTCATCAATCAGCAGAACCTGAAGCCTTAATCAGATTTGAGAGACTGGATTATATCGTTGCTGGCCCACGGCCCTCTCTCACGCTGTCCTTGCAGTATTCAGTTGTTTTTGTTGTTCTTTGTTTGCTGTTGTTGTTTTTGCTCTGTGATAGATTGAAAAGTACTGGGGTGAAAATTGTTATTTCCATTAAGATTGATCACGTCTTTAAAAAATGCTAAACTGATGGCTTCACATCTCTAGCTCCATCCTACAATCCATCGTTACTGAACTTGTCTCGTGCTCTGTTCTGGTTACAAAACGACCTTTGTTTTAAAACAAGGTTTTACTGGCTGATAACTGCAGGAACAGACAGCCAGAGAGTTGTACAGCTACATGAAGAAATTTGAAGAGGATTTCTTTTGTTTTTGTGGCTGCTAGCAGCGTCTCCTCCAGTAGGTTAGTGCTCTGTTAGCTCCTGAAGCTAAAACTGTCTTAATAAACCAAGTTCGACACAGACTGGTTTATTTAAAGATGACTTGTGGCTCATTTAGATGTCATTAGATGTGTGTCCATCCACCCAGACTACCTCCATATGACTTATGAAAAAACATTGTCAGTGAATACACTCCAGGCAGCAATTGTATTTACTTAAAAGGTGAAATCGAACAAATTAGTAGCAATGTAATTTCTGTACAGTGTACAGTGTTGTTCAGGCATGCTCCCATTGTTATTCATGCCACAGCTTTAGTATGCATTTGCTGTAGGTTTTGCCATGAAATGAAATATGCCTTCAAAGGATTAACCACAACATTTTGATCAATTAAAGGTTGGAGTGCTGTTATGCAAGCTGTCCAAACTCTGCACACTTCAACTGTGAATTTAAAACATTGCTCACCCTTACCTAAGTTCCTTGGAATTACTTTTGATACAAACCTGTTCCAGTCCTCTCTCCAGGTCGAAAAAGCTCAACTGAATCACTCTTCTGATCTCCAATTTCTTTCACCAAATGCTAACTTCTTACCCTCCTTGGCCATTTCAACTTTGAATTACACGCTCTTCGAATTCTACCCCATCACAGCAGCTGCCATTATGTAGGGCCATGAATCAACATAATCAACAAAGGACGCTCCAACTCTCCTTCTATTACATCATTCATGAACAGCTTAACATGGCACTCAAGCACCAGTACATTTTCCGTGCAGAATATTGTTCCTGGTCTTACTCTGTTCTCATTTCGGAAGTCAATGCCGGTTCCTCCATATCCAGCATTGACTCTGAACTTGTGAATCCCAGCACCTTATCATCCTACTGGATTGCCGCTACCTCATCATCCTACTGGACTGCCTGGAACAGTTTCCTTCCACGTCCAGCATAACATAACTTTCCCTTCGTTCAATCTCGTCACTGTAACTAGTTTCATTATTTACGCCTTCAATGTCACATCCATTAGAACACATGAAATCAAAGTTTATCTCAGTGGCATTAGCGTCGGTTCTAAACTCATAACCAGAAGTACAGCCGTTAGCCACCGGCAGATAACCGCGCTTGCTGTCGCTCCGCATCCAATCCTCACGTCTCCCAAACTACACACTTTGATCCTCGCATTTCAGACTTGTCTCAATTCTCAGGCGACACCTTGGTGTTCTATTTGAAGCAAAACAAAACCAATCATTTCAGCCAGCCGACACCTGTCTTTTACTTCAAAGTACATTCATACTTGAATTCTTTCGAGACATTGGCAAATTACTTGTATTCCAGGAAATCGCAGAGCACAGATCCTCTCTTCACCTGTGAATCAGGACAAGTAGCTACGGTACTCAATTGTGGTATCACTTCCTCAAAGTACTCTCCTTGTCTGGCATTTCTCCAAGTCACTACTCTGGACACACCTTCAGGATTGGAGACTCTACCACAGCCTCCTGAAATGGTATCCCAGAACACCTTATACAACTCAAGGGTCCCAAACAGATGACCAAGCCTCCCCACAAGGCATCCGACAAATCAAAAACGTCATGCCCATATTATCTTCAATAAATCATTCAAACGCATCCTTTTGTTGGTGTGGTCCTTGGTCGTATTCTGCACCCTCCCAGCCTACCCTCTTATTCCTGTCTTTTCCTCTCCTTCACACATTACGGAAGGGGTCTGTTGTTGCCCAAAAGTAGCATCGGATGACCTACAAGTCTACACACAACACATCTGGCAAATCAACAACGTCATGCCCATATTATCTTCAATAAATCATTCAAACACATCTTGTTGTTGGTGTGGTCCTTGCCCGTAAAAAGGCTTCCTGAGAACATGAAAACAAAATACATATAACAAACACACACATTAACACTGAGCTCATAATTATTCAACATGTTATGGCCAAAGTTGTTATAAGAAACAAAATTGCAAAAAGTGTGATTCAACCCCAGGTTCATAGACTTTTCTAAAAATCTCAATATGGAAGCAGAAACTATTGAATAAGTACTCCCACTGGTTGGGTGCATGTCAACAATGCATAGTGAGTGACACTAACTCTATTTTTTCTCCTCAGAACGCATCAAGCCATGCCCCAGCACCATAGCCTTACCGCTGCATCAAGCTCCAACCTTACTGTGGCCTGTGGCGATTCTATCTGTGTGGATGGCCCTTGCTTACAGAAAGACAGACAACATGAAGCACGAGCTGTGGAAGCTTTGTCGAACAGAAATGTATTTACATTAAACTGTTTTATAGTAGCACTGTGTTTAGAAGTTGTCCTCAGTGTGTCCCACAGATTTCAGCAGATGCCTTATTTCACAAAATAAATGTAAAGAAATGCTATAGTCTAGTGTGATTTCAACATGACGTGTCATCTCCAGAGACGGCTTTTTTGAATTTGCTATTAAAGATTTTCTGCAGCCTTGATGTACAATAACATATATTAACATGTAAGTATGTCACACATTTAGGATGACCCTACTGTATAAATGAACTCATTAGGAGACAAACTCACTATTGCTTACTTCCAAGCACGTATAAGCACATATATATATTTCCCATGGAGTTGCATTCCAGGCTGAAATATGAATTATTTCTAAAGCTGCAGCCAAGTTATATTTGCAAATTGTAAAACATGTTACAGGTTATATGACTCAACACCTGCTAAACACATAATGCAATATATGAAATTATGATTCAGCACCATTCTACACATAACCATTGCTGCTCTTTTCTAATGCAGCCATCAAGTTTAAATACTCTGCATAATTTCGTGATTACAAAAAATAAAGTTTATAATACAAAAATATATTGTATGTGAGTCTATATTAATAGGTTCTGATATATTAACAAGATATTTTTTGTTCCTATTCAACTGTGGTACCTGGCCTTAAAACACGTCCACCCATACCCATACGTCTCCTGGCCAAAGTTAAAATGTTTTTAAGCCATTACGACCTTGAGAAAGCCATCCATGCCTTCATAAGCTCAAGGTTAGACTACTGTAATGCACTTTATGTTGGCGTCTCCCAGTCATCCCTCAGCCGACTTCAAGTTGTGCAAAACGCTGCTGCCCATCTTTCAACTAACACCAGCAAACGGCTCATATCACTCCTGCTCTTAACTCCCTTCATTGGCTTCCTTGATGATTGAGTGATTTTAAACTTTTAACATTTGTTTTTAAAGCTCTTAACGGCTTCGCTCCATCGTATTTATCTGAGCTTTCAACTGTCCAAAATCCTACTAGAGCTCTGAGGTCTAAAGACCAACTTTTGCTGGAAGTGCCCAGGTCAAAATATAAACACTGGGGTGACCGAGCGTTTTCCGTTGCTGCCCCCGTGCTCTGGAATAAGCTCTCTGTTGAGATGCGTCTTGTTTCTGACCTGGGCCTTTTTAAATCCAAGCTTAAAACCCACTTATTTAGGATGGCTTTTAACACTCAGTAGTTTGATGACACTTTTATCATTTCTTAGTCGATTTTGTTGTATTATATTGTTTTTATTGTTTTTATTTTTGTTTGTTTTTTTACCTATCATTCTTGTTATTTAATATCTGCTGTAAAGCACTTTGGCACACCGAAAGGATTGTTGTAAAGGGTTGTATAAATAAAGTTGTAAAAGGTTGTATAAATAAAGTACATTTACATACCCATGTTTAAAACTGATGATATAAAGTAGGGATGTGAATCAATCAAATAACAGTTAATAATTCAACTGATTATTATATATATTTATGATTGTTAATTTTACACTCAGAATTGCAACGGGCTGAATACGACACTTAAATGAGATACTAAGATAGCCTAGTAGTGTTTCTCCTCAGATTCCTGTCACCTGAAGGTCAATATGAGTTTGCAGGCTGATGGATCACAGAGGTGAACTGAAAACAAACCATTTAGTAAACCCCTCAAACTATTTAAGGTTTATGTTTGGAGATGCAAGACTGATGTCAAATGTGACAACATGTTTTTCAAGGATTAATCAATGCTGGAGGCCATTTCAAGATGTGTTTATTTTATCCAACATTAATGTTCATTGGTAATAGTCAATCAATCAATCAATCAAATTTTATTCATATAAAAACCTTTTAACAGGGAAAAAGGTGGAAGAAACCTCAGGAAGAGCCACAGAGGAGGGATCCCTCTCCCAGGACGGACAGACGTGCAATGATGTCACATGTACACAACAATCAACATACACATATTGTACACTCATAATGAATTATAATGAATTACAATGATAATTGTAATAGTGTGCAGGATCATATGAACCACGGCTGCTGCTTCAGTCTTTTTAGCTCAACACATCATCAACAAATGCTGGCAGTCTGGGAAGAGAGGATGGAGAAAAAAAGTGATGATTAGTGTGGAATCTGCAGTTATCTACTGGAACGTGGAAGGAAAAAGCTTTGCACCGTATTAGTACCAAAACACAGATACTACATCAACACAAGCATTGTTGTACTATTGGAAAGCTTGTTGTTGACTGGCTGAGGAACTTTGAGGAGGTAAACCGCTCATATCAATCCAGCAATTCAAAGAGCAGCTACCACGTCTGTAAAACTCTGGAGGAGCAAATGCAGAGAAATGAAGAGCAGCAGCAGCCAGACGTACCAAAGTACTGACTTCTCACCTGATGAAGACTATGGAGAGGATCATCCTACGGCACCTGCGACCGCTGGTGGGCGCACAGCTGGACCCCCTGCAGTTTGCCTACCAGCCTGGGATCGGGGTGGAGGACGCAGTGATCTACCTGCTGCACAGATCACTGCTCCACCTGGAGGATGGCAAGAGCGCTGTGAGGGTCATGTTTTTTGACTTCTCCAGTGCATTTAACACCATCCAGCCTTCACTGCTCAGAGGGAAGATGGAAAGGGTGGGAGTAGACCAACACCTGGCTGCATGGACAACAGACTACCTCACCAACAGACCACAGTTTGTGAAGCTCCAGCATTGTGTGTCTGACGTGGTGCTCTGCAGCACAGGTGCCCCTCAGGGTACGGTGCTCTCCCCCTTCCTCTTCACCCTCTACACATCGGACTTCACCCACAACACCGCCCACTGCCACATCCAGAAGTTCTCAGATGATACAGCCGTCGTTGGACGTGTTTCAGAGGGGGACGATCTGGAATATAGGACCATCATCAGGGACTTTGTCAGCTGGTGTGAGCTAAACCAGCTTCAGCTCAACACGGGCAAGACGAAGGAGATGGTGGTAAACTTCCGGAGGAATGCACCACACTTTACACCGGTGAACATCCAGGGATTGGACATAGAGGTGGTGCAGAGTTACAAATTCCTGGGTGTTCACCTGAATAATAAACTGGACTGGACTGACAATACCCATGCTCTCTACAAGAAGGGCCAGAGCCGTCTCCACCTGCTGAGGAGGCTGAGGTCCTTCGGAGTATGCAGAGCTCTCCTTAGGACTTTCTATGACTCTGTGGTGGCCTCAGCCATCTTTTATGCTGTGGTCTGCTGGAGAGGGGGCAGCACGGACAGGGACAGGAGCAGACTCAACAGACTTATTAGAAGAGCGAGCTCTGTCTTGGACTGTCCTCTGGACTCCACAGAGGAGGTGGGTGAGAGGAGGATGTTAGCTAAGCTGACATCCATCATGGACAACACCTCTCACCCCCTACACGACACTGTGGGGTCTCTGAGTAGCTCCTTCAGCAGCAGACTGTTACATCCACGGTGTAAGAGGGAGAGGTTCCGCAGGTCTTTCATTCCTGCTGCTGTGAGACTTTACAACGCCTGCACTTGATAATGTTGTAGTCTCTTGTACATACCTGTTTTTATACTTTTTATACTGCCTGTAAATCTGTAATTTTTTCCTGTAAATTTTTTTTCTGTAAATATGTACACTGTTTTTTCTTTCCCTCCTTCTGCTGCTGTAGCAAGTAAATTTCCCCGTTGTGGGATTAATAAAGTATCTTAAATCTTAAATCTTAAATCTTAAAAGTAGCGTTGGTAAGTCAAACACTGGATGTGTGTGTGAACCACGGGTGCTGTTGCATCTGCTGCAGGGTTGCGCGATTCTCAGGATTCGTATCCAAACACATCTTCAAAAAATCCTGGCAGTCTGAGGAGAGAGAGGGCAGAGAAAAAAGATTAGTGAGGAAGCTGCAGTGATCTACTGGAGCATGGAAGGAAAAGGCTTTGCACTGTATTAATACCGAAACATAGATACAGTATCAACACCAGAATTGTCGTACCTTGGGACACATCTCGGTTGATTTTAAGTTTCTTGCTGATGAACTTGGGGGTATTAAAATATTCGCATTCATTCAGCAGTTCAAAGAGCACTGCTCCCAGCTGCCACACTGTGGTAGGGCCAGCCATGTACCTCTTAGTACTGTAAACCTCTGGAGGAGCAAATGCAGTGGTTCCTACAGACAAACAGAGTGAGACAAAGAGAAACAGAGGATGAGCAGCAGCTTTATAAGAACTCCAGAGAGGACTCCAGAGATCAGAAGATGAATGAAGAGCAGCAGCAGAAGCAGCCAGATGTACCAAAGTAGCGGTGGTAATAATGTCCCCCGTTCACAAAGCAGCCACAGCCGAAGTCTATGATCCGCACTCGAGGGACGTCAGAGCCAGTTTCCACCAGGATGTTCTCCGGTTTTATATCTCGATGGAAAACTCGGACAGCATGCATTTTGACGGCTGCGTCTACCAGCTGCTTCATGATGTTCTGAGATAAAAGAGAAACGGATGACTTACAATAGAGTGACGAAGGGACGGTTAGGTGGGACTTTCTCAATATGTGACAATGTTGCAGCTCAAGGTTCAATTCAGTACCTTAACCGTGTCTTCCGGCAAGTTACTATCATTATTTTGCAGATACGTAAACAGGTCCACAGCAGGAACTGGTCTCTCCATGACGAGGAGAACAACTTCTTCCAGATCATACCAGTTTAATATTGACACGGCTGCAGATTTCCCCACCGACAACGGTCCACCTCCCGCTCTCAACATGAGGATCACCTCCTTGGGGACGTGGTACGTCTTCCCGTTTATTACCTGAAGGGATAAAATATACATAACAATGATTGAGTATTAATAGATTTGGTTGTGTATTTCGTCAGCCTGCCAAATTCTTTTTTTTTTTTTTTTTTCGCCAAATTGAGATATTGGCCTAACTCTACTCTCCTATCAGTGCTGCACCACCCTGTATAATTGCCTATGCCCTCAGCCAATCAGAAGTAAAAGATGCTGTATTGCTGTATTTGCTGATCTTTTTGTAATAAACTAATGCAGAGACGTCAGATCAAATCACTCACCACTGGTTGTTTCTGCACCTTTGCTTTTAGGATGCGTTTGATGGCTACCTACGGGACACAATCACAAGTACTCGGTCAGTGCTGGGAACGGTGACTGTGTTTGTATGTGTGATGTGAGAATACATACATAAACAATAATACTTACTGGTAAATTATCAGCTTTTCTGTAACCAGCATAAACTGCTCCGAAGCCTCCTTTTTCAATTATGTCAAGCCGCTGGTACTTGTTCTCGAAAGCGGCTTTACACACACACACACACACACACACACAAACACAGATGTATGTTTTACTATAGTTGTGAGGAACGTCTAATGTAACTACCCAACTCTAACCTAATGTTTCAACTATGGGTGCTATAGTTGAAATCAGTGGTTCTCAACCTGGACATAAAATATGTAACATGAAATAAAAACAGGTGCATAAAATACTAAAATAATGGAGCCATATTCAGATTATTAGATTAAACAGATTATTAGAAAGCAAAATTCAACCTGATGAGAACCATCATCAGACAAACACAGCTACTGCTGTATGTAGGATTCGTTACGATCATCTGGCAGCTAGAATCCATTGATAATGTGTCATGCTAGCATAATAGAGAAAGGGGCTAATTATCAGTGAAAAGCTGAACTGTTTAGCAGCCGCTTCATGAACTCACCTTGTCCCACGTCGTCAGTTATAAGTGAGAGATCTGATGCTGCTGCTCCGCTCTCTGTGGCTGTTGATAAATATAATATAATATGAAATTGTAGCTATGCTGAATCATACTAATAAATGTATGGTATACAACATGTACTCCAATTTGCCTTCAATCTGACCAACTGCTGATATTATCTTATCTGTTAGTCATCTTTCTTTTGAGAAGGAAATTAGAACACAGTCATTTTCTTTCACACTAGTATCTCACCTGTGCTGCTTGCAACTGAGGTGGACCTGCTCCCCTCTTCTTGTTCAGAGGTTGAAGGGTCGCTGGAGCTCAGGGAGTCCTCCTTCCTCTCTGTTGCTGGCAGCTGCTCACAACTGGCCTTCTTCTCACTCTTTTCCTTCTCCACTGACGCTTTGGTGTCAGTGTCATCATCTTCGACCCTCTGAATTTTCTCTTTGGGTGTCTCTGTTTCAGCACTGGCCTTTCTCTTGGTGCCCTTTGCCGTCACATCGTCCACTGCCACCTCAGTGGGTTCGCTGGCGTCGGTGTTGCTGCCGCAACCCTTCTGCCGCTTTCTGGGTGACTCGCAGCTTGTGCTGGTCTTCCTTTTCTCACTGCTCAACCTGCAGTCTTCCACCAAACTGTAGGTGGGTTTGGTGGTGTTGCTGATGCTCTCTGCAAATGATATAAACCCAGTTAACCAGTGTTGGGAAAATGAACTTGAAACATTCTGAATAATAATAAGTAGTTTTTCAGTGGAAACAGGTTGAAACATTTTGAATGCATTTGCAGATGAGAAGAAAAACACCTCAGCCGTTGGTACTGTTACTACCTGCAGCTGTTTACAGGACTTCACACTCACAGGTGATTCTCCAACTATCAAAGAATGTATGTCCCATGCAGAAATAATACATTAATTAATTAATTGAAAATTAATTAAAATAAGACAAACTTACAAAAAAATGATGATAGATAAATGACTATATTTATTATATAAAATATGGTTCCATATTGAGTGTTTTTGCTACATGTCCTTTGTCCCTTGGCCAGGTTTTGGACTCTCAGTCCATCATAAGAAATTAAATATGATTCAACAGCAACTTTATTGACAAATGGCACATAAATTCCTTATTTCAATGAAAAACATCATGTGCTTGAAAGATATATTAGTATTATATTTGTTTTTCATCAAAAGAACACGTGTCTGTAGGGATCACTGACATTTCCACCACAAAATGTGACTTTTAACGTTTGTTTTTAAGCTTTGTCTACTTGCAACCGCATCACTTGTCATGTGATACCAGAGCTCACGGTAGGATAGCGGTGTTAGGTCCATGGAAGGAAGGGAAAACAATCAAGGTAAAGTTTTGCAAACCCAAGACGAGGTTTACTGGTCGTCATATTTCCTTTGAATGTACAAATAATAGGAAAAATATCATTTTATATTGTGTATTCTGAGTATATTTTATCCTAACTCTAAAACAAAGATTAACATGCTAATATGTCGAGATTTTAAAAGAAAAGTTAAACAGTCATTTCCATCAAGTGCTGATATTATCTTATCTGTTAGTCATCTTTCTTTTGAGAAGGAAATTAGAACACAGTCATTTTCTTTCACACTAGCATCTCACCTGTGCTGCTTGCAACTGAGGTGGACCTGCTCCCCTCTTCTTGTTCAGAGGTTGAAGGGTCGCTGGAGCTCAGGGAGTCCTCCTTCCTCTCTGTTGCTGGCAGCTGCTTACAACTGGCCTTCTTCTCACTCTTTTCCTTCTCCACTGACCCTTTGGTGTCAGTGTCATCATCTTCGACCCTCTGAATTTTCTCTTTGGGTGTCTCTGTTTCAGCACTGGCCTTTCTCTTGGTGCCCTTTGCTGTCACATCGTCCACTGCCACCTCAGTGGGTTCGCTGGCGTCGGTGTTGCTGTCGCAACCCTTCTGCCGCTTTCTGGGTGACTCGCAGCTTGTGCTGGTCTTCCTTTTCTCACTGCTCAACCTGCAGTCTTCCACCAAACTGAAGGTGGGTTTGGTGGTGTTGCTGATGCTCTCTGCAAATGATATAAACCCAGTTAACCTCAAGTTATTCACTTCTGATACTGGATGAGCAACAACTGGATTCAGCAACGACGTTTTGTATGTTTGTGTTCAGTGGCCACTTTCATGCACATGGCTACAAAGGTATATTTAACGTTAGGGATAGATTAAAAAATGCATCTACATGCCCAACAACCGCCTCATCATCCTTACTAGTGCTGGGAAGTAACTCAAGTACTGTAGTTAAGTACAATTGTCAGGTACTTGTACTTTACTTCTTTATTTCCATTTGCTACTTTGTACTAACTTACTCCACAGTTATTTTTTTTCTCTAATATGTTTTTTTATCAGTCCCTCATAAGACTGAAATTAAATATGATTCAACAACAACTTGTTCTGCTCTTGATTGTCATGGATAAAGGAATGAATCCATATATATTTTATATATATATATATATATATATATCCATCAGTAATTACAGAGAGATTAATGCTTGTTTTGCTTCTAACAGCCAGCCCTCGTTTTGCAACTTGTTTGTAGGTTTCAGCATGAAAAGAGAAGGAGCAATGTTCTAGCATCTGATTAATGTGCATTATTTTAACATTTAAACAACATTAAATTTCAAAAATGATGTCACTTGATGTCAAGGATAATAAAAGTGAGAGATGTTCAGCAATGCAATGCTCTGTTTCACATGTCAGGTCTTTTCCACCACGCAATGTCATGTCCATCACAACATATATTTTTACACAAAAGTAATAATAATAACACAGTTACACAAAAAATATTTAGGAGTTTTGAAAGTTATGCAGTTATGGTTACAATTCATGTCTGGGATTGGAAACTCATAATTCTGCCATGTAAAAACTTGAAAGACTCCAGTAAGATAGTAAAAAGGTATTTGTCATCTAGATGATGAGAAAATATTATCTTTTACATGCTTAAAATAAGTACAGTCATACATTTGGGTGAAATTTCATTAAATGTTTTGAAAACATGGATTATGTGAGTCATTTTGTTTGAATAACAAAAACACCTTTTTTTGTGCTTTCCTCTGAATGCTAGACTAAAAGGGCAAAATATATGTATTATTTATGTCATTTCATTACAACCACTATCCATTAAATGTTTCTACACATTGTGATGAAGTCGGACACATCAAAATATTTCTAAAAATATGTGCTGGATTTTCTGAAAAATATCATAACCAAATTTGACTGTAGTTGGAGGATCACCTGAATCGTTGTCAGAGGCCAGAGAAGGAAGAGTCTTCAACTTCTCAGAGTTCATGTTGTTTAGTAAATGCGCTTAATGCGAATATTTGAGAAAAACTTGTTACTGTGAATATCCAAAACGTGTGAATAACACTGTGCTGTTCGTATCTGAAATATAAGTGAGTGAATCTGGAATTGAATTCTGTGTTCTGAGTTCTGAGTTCTGATGAGCAGGTTTCACTTTGTGACATAAGCACTACAGCACATGTGACAGTTTCACATTACATAGAAACCCGACACTTTCTCACAAACTTTGTGTAACTTTAATAATATAATCATGTTTCTTCATGTATGCTTCAATTAGTTGTTCATTAAAGAATACATATTTTAAAGCTGCATTAACTCATTGTGGGAGCTTTTGATTATTACAGTTGCCTATGCAGACATTAAACATCACATCAACCTTGATTTCAATGTAGGAAAGCAAAGTTTAAGCATTTTCCTTAATCAATAGTCTGCCATTAACAATCAGTAGTCAATCAATTGTTCATTTATGAAATACAGTAGATGTTTTTCCATAATAAGACCTGTTTAACCGATGTTTGACATAACATTGAGTACTATTGACAAATAGATTAATTAAACACCAATTTTTACTTAAATAATAAAGTATTAAATAGCAGCTGCACCACCTTCCCGCTTCATTAGAGGACAATCACTTATATAAGACTACATATATATGACTACATGTGATGGGCATATCTAACAATTCAAACAAATAAGTCCAGGTTACCCCAATCTCTAACTGGTTTTGATTAAAAATAATGTGCATAATTTATCTAGATGATGGAGTGATGATGTATATTTTATACACCCAACAACAGCTCAGTTATCAGAAAACTTTTGCAGGTGACATGACTCAGAGTTGTATTGAAAGTCAGTGGTGTATAAGGTGAAGAGGAAGGGAGAAAGTACAGTTCCCTGTGGAGCTCCTGTATCACTGACCACCACATCAGACAGGACACTGCCCAGACGGACAAACTGTGGCCTGCCTGTCAAGTAGTCAGTAACCCAGGAGATCACTGTGTCGTCAACACCCGTCACCTGCAGCTTCTTACCCAGTAACAGAGGTTGAATAGTGTTGAAAGCACTGGAAAAATCAAAGAAAGCGATCCTCACAGTGCCCTCTCCACCATCCAGATGTATATGGGCTCATTGCAGCAGGTAGATGACAGCATCATCGACACCTAAATGGGGCTGGTAGGCAAACTGTAAAGGGTCCAGAAACGTCCTCACCCGTGGCCTCAACTGGGCTAAAACCAGTCTCTCCAGGACCTTCATCACATGAGATGTGAAGGCGACTGGTCTGTAGTCTGCCAGGTCAGATGGCCTCGACTTTTTGGGGACTGGAACCAAGCAGGACGTCTTCCACAGCAACGGAAATTTCTGCTGACTCAGGTTTAGGTTGTACAGATGTCCCAGTACAAGAGACAGCTGGTTGGCGCAGGTCTTCAGGATCCTGGGTGTGATGCCATCAGGGCCTGCAGCCTTTCGCTGGTGTAGTCTTTTCAGCTGCCTCTTAACCTGGCCTGTAGTCACCGTTGGGCAGGGGTTGCTGCAGATGTCTTCAGTAGAGGAGGTAGGAGATGAGGAGGAGGAGCAGGTGGAGAGGTGCTTTACAGGAGAAGGCTGGGTGCTCAGCCTTTGTTGGCAGCTCTCTCCCTACGACGCTCCCACATCCCCAACTCTCCCCTTTTCCTGGACTCCAGAAGCTGAAGCGGCCTTCACTGATCTCAAGAGACGTTTCACCTCTACACCAGTCCTCATTCACCCAGACCCTTCTCGCCCGTTCATTGTGGAAGTGGACGCTTCTGATACAGGGGTTGGAGCGGTCCTCTCCCAACGTGCTGCGTCAGATCAGAAGCTACACCCCTGTGCCTTCCTGTCCCGTCGGCTGCCGAGCAAAACTATGACATTGGTAACCGTGAGCTTCTTGCTGTTAAGCTGGCCTTAGAGGAATGGAGACACTGGTTGGAGGGGGCAGAGCAGCCATTTATTGTCTGGACCGATCATAAAAATCAAATCAAATCAAATCAAATTTTATTTATATAGCCCAAAATCACAAAATACATTTGTCTCAGAGGGCTTTACAATCTGTACAGGGAGTGACACCCTCTGTCCTACATTCAAACAGCCAAACGCCTCAACTCCCATCAGGACCGGTGGGCATTATTCTTTGGTTGATTCAACTTTACCTTAACCTATATGCTCCCTTGGCGTCATCTACCATCCTGCATTCGTCCTGTGTAGTAGCAGCTGTGACCTGGGAGATTGAGGAGGGCCCAGCAACACCAACCAGACCCTGGTACAGGTCCAGCTAACCGCCTCTTTGTCCCAGACGGAGTGCGTTCTCAAGTTCTCAGGTGGGCACACAAGTCCCGGTTTGCCTGCCATCTTAGGATCAACCGCACCCTGTCACTCCTGCAACAATATTTTTGGTGGCCCAACATTATCACAGACACCCGGTCATCCTGACCATTGTGGACAGGTTTTCTAAAGCTCTTCCTAAACTCCCCTCTGCTCTTGAGACAGCTGAACTCCTGGTGCTTCATGTCTTTCGTCTTCACTTGGACATTGTCTCTGACCGTGGTCCTCAATTCACCTCTCAGGTTTGGAAGGCATTCTGTCAGGCCCTTGGAGCTTCTTTGAGTTTGTCTTCTGGTTTTCATCCTCAGATCAATGGGCAAACAGAACGAGCCAACCAAGACTTAGAGGCAGCTCTCCGTTGTGTGTCTGCCAGGAACCCCACCTCTTGTGAGTGTCCATCTTCCGTGGATTGAATACGCCCACAACTCCCTAAAAAGTGCAGCCACAGGTATGACCCCATTTGAATGCTCTCTGGGTTACTTACCACCACTGTTTCCTGCCCAGGAGGGTGAGGTTGCTGTTCCTTTGGTCCAGGCCCATCTTCGCCGATGTCGTAGGCTCTGGAGGGATGCTCGCTCTGCGTTACTCTGTTCTGTTGACCGCAATCGTCATTACGCCGACCGCCTGCGGGCACCAGCCCCCAGTTACCAACCAGGTCAGAAGGTTTGGCTCTGTGCTAAGGATATTCCTTTGAAGACCGTTCCTCTCCCCTCGTTACATTGGCCCTTATGAGGTTGCCAGCATCATTAATCCCTCTGTTGTAAAGCTCAAGCTGCCACGGCCTTTGAGAATTCACCCCACTTTCCATGTGTCCCTACTGAAACCTGTCTCTGTCAGTCCATTATGCCCTCCAGCCATTCCCCCTCCATCCGCCCGGATTGTGGATGACCATCCTGCCTTTACTGTCCGGCAGCTACTGGATGTGCGTTGCAGGGGCCGGGGCTTCCGTACTGGAAGCTGGTTGACTGGGAAGGATATAGATAGATATACTAGATAGATATACTTTATTAATCCCAAAAACTGGGAAATTAGAGGAGAGGAGCTGGATCTCTCGTCGGCTTATTTTGGATCCCTCTCTAATCCGGGACCTCTACCAGCAGCATCCTGACAAGCCTGGTAGGCCACCTGGAGGTGCCCGTTGAGGGCGGGGGGGGGGGGGGGGGGGGGGGGGGTACTGTCACGATGGCAGTCGTGTCTGTTGTTGTTTCCCTGTGTTCTCCCCCTCCTTGTGTTGTCTCTGTCTGTGTGGGCGTGTCACACTTCCCTGGGCCTCCTGGATAATCAACAGATGAAGCACACCTGCCATTCCTCAGCTCACCTGCCTTCCATCAACTTATCACTCCATATAAACCCTGGCCTTCCTCCCACTCCTTGTCAGATCGTTTGTTCAGCCTCCGTGGTAGTTCACATTCGGACCATCTTTAACTACTTGTTCATTGTGCTCCTTGTATATTTTCTGACCTCTAACCACCAATCTCTTGTGCTCAGGTCCACCACCATCTTCACCTCCTGCCACCTGCTTGCCTAGTCTCCACCCACCATCTTCAGACCGTCCAGACTCCGTGCCTCCTCCATCCATTCCCACTACTGCTTCACCTCAGCCATTCCCTCCACCTCTTATCGGACCCTCTCCTTCCCCTCTTCTCCCACATCACAATAAATCCCCTTCTCTCACGAACCGTTGTCCGAGCCTGCATTTTGGGTCAACCTGTGCAACCATGACATTCCAGGCTGAAATATGAATTATTTCTAAAGCTGCAGCCAAGTTATACTGCCCATTTGCAAATTGTAAAACATGTTACAGGTTATATGACTTAACGCTTGCTAAACACATAATGCAATATATGAAATTATGATTCAGCACCATTCTAAACATAACCATTGCTGCTCTTTTCTAATGCAGCTATCAAGTTAAAATACTCTGCATAATATCGTGATTAAAAAAAGTAAAGTTTATAATACAGAAATATATTGTATGTGGGTCTATATTAATAGGTTCTAATATATTAAGATTTATTTTGTTCCTATTCAACTGTGGTACCTGGCCTTAAAACACGTCCACCCATACCCATACCCATATGTCTCCTGGCCAAAGTTAAAATGTTTTTAAGCCATCACGACCTTGAGAAAGCCATCCATGCCTTAATAAGCTCAAGGTTAGACTACTGTAATGCACTTTATGTTGGCGTCTCCCAGTCATCCCTTAGCCGACTTCAAGTTGTGCAAAACGCTGCTGCCCATCTTTCAACTAACACCAGCAAACGGACTCATATCACTCCTGCTCTTAACTCCCTTCATTGGCTTCCTGTCCTTGATAATTGATTGATTTTAAACTTTTAACATTTGTTTTTAAAGCTCTTAACAGCCTCGCTCCATCGTATTTATCTGAGCTTTCAACTGTCCGAAATCCTACTAGAGCTCTGAGGTCTAAAGACCAACTTTTGCTGGAAGTGCTCAGGTCAAAATATAAACACTGGGGTGACCGAGCGTTTTCCGTTGCTGCCCCCGTGCTCTGGAATAAGCTCTCTGTTGAGATGCGTCTTGTTTCTGACCTGGGCCTTTTTAAATCCAAGCTTAAAACCCACTTATTTAGGATGGCTTTTAACACTCAGTAGTTTGATGACACTTTTATCATTTCTTAGTCGATTTAGTTGTATTTTATTGTTTTTATTTTTGTTTGTTTTTTACCTATCATTCTTGTTATTTATTATCTGCTGTAAAGCACTTTGGCACACCGAAAGGATTGTTGTAAAGGGTTGTATAAATAAAGTACATTTACATACCCATGTTTAAAACTGATGATATAAAGTAGGGATGTGAATCAATCAAATAACAGTTAATAATTTTTTAATTATTTAATTAACTTTACACTCAGAATTGTAATGGGCTGAATACGACACTTAAATGAGATACTAAGATAGCCTAGTAGTGTTTCTCCTCAGATTCCTGTCACCTGAAGGTCAATATGAGTTTGCAGGCTGATGGATCACAGAGGTGAACTGAAAACAAACCATTTAGTAAACCCCTCAAACTATTTAAGGTTTATGTTTGGAGATGCAAGACTGATGTCAAATGTGACAACATGTTTTTCAAGGATTAATCAATGCTGGAGGCCATTTCAAGATGTGTTTATTTTATCCAACATTAATGTTCATTGGTAATAGTCAATCAATCAATCAATCAAATTTTATTCATATAAAAACCTTTTAACAGGGAAAAAGGTGGAAGAAACCTCAGGAAGAGCCACAGAGGAGGGATCCCTCTTCCAGGACGGACAGACGTGCAATGATGTCACATGTACAGAACAAATCAACATACACATATTGTACACTCATAATGAATTATAATGAATTACAAAGATAATTGTAATAGTGTGCAGGATCATATGAGCCACGGCTGCTGCTTCAGTCTTTTAAGCTCAACACATCATCAACAAATGCTGGCAGTCTGGGAAGAGAGGATGGAGAAAAAAAGTGATGATTAGTGTGGAATCTGCAGTTATCTACTGGAACGTGGAAAGAAAAAGCTTTGCACCGTATTAGTACCAAAACACAGATACTACATCAACACAAGCATTGTTGTACTATTGGAAAGCTTGTTGTTGACTGGCTGAGGAACTTTGAGGAGGTAAACCGCTCATATCAATCCAGCAATTCAAAGAGCCGGTTCCACGTCTGTAAAACTCTGGAGGAGCAAATGCAGAGAAATGAAGAGCAGCAGCAGCCAGACGTACCAAAGTAGCGGTGGTAAGTCAAACACTGGATGTGTGTGTGAACCACGGGTGCTGTTGCATCTGCTGCAGGGTTGCGCGATTCTCAGGATTCGTATCCAAACACATCTTCAAAAAATCCTGGCAGTCTGAGGAGAGAGAGAGGGCAGAGAAAAAAGATTAGTGAGGAAGCTGCAGTGATCTACTGGAGCATGGAAGGAAAAGGCTTTGCACTGTATTAATACCGAAACATAGATACTGTATCAACACCAGAATTGTCGTACCTTGGGACACATCTCGGTTGATTTTAAGTTTCTTGCTGATGAACTTGGGGGTATTAAAATATTCGCATTCATTCAGCAGTTCAAAGAGCACTGCTCCCAGCTGCCACACTGTGGTAGGGCCAGCCATGTACCTCTTAGTACTGTAAACCTCTGGAGGAGCAAATGCAGTGGTTCCTACAAACAAACAGAGTGAGACAGAGAGAAACAGAGGATGAGCAGCAGCTTTATAAGAACTCCAGAGAGGACTCCAGAGATCAGAAGATGAATGAAGAGCAGCAGCAGAAGCAGCCGGATGTACCAAAGTAGCGGTGGTAATAATGTCCCCCGTTCACAAAGCAGCCACAGCCGAAGTCTATGATCCGCACTCGAGGGACGTCAGAGCCAGTTTCCACCAGGATGTTCTCCGGTTTTATATCTCGATGGAAAACTCGGACAGCATGCATTTTGACGGCTGCGTCTACCAGCTGCTTCATGATGTTCTGAGATAAAAGAGAAACGGATGACTTAATATAGAGTGACGAAGGGACTTTCTCAATATGTGACAATGTTGCAGCTCAAAGTTCAATTCAGTACCTTAACCGTGTCTTCCGGCAAGTTACTATCATTATTTTGCAGATACGTAAACAGGTCCACAGCAGGAACTGGTCTCTCCATGACGAGGAGAACAACTTCTTCCAGATCATACCAGTTTAATATTGACACGGCTGCAGATTTCCCCACCGACAACGGTCCACCTCCCGCTCTCAACATGAGGATCACCTCCTTGGGGACGTGGTACGTCTTCCCGTTTATTACCTGAAGGGATAAAATATACATAACAATGATTGAGTATTAATAGATTTGGTTGTGTATTTCGTCAGCCTAATTTCTGCCAAATTCTTTTTTTTTTTTTTTGCCAAATTGAGATATTGGCCTAACTCTACTCTCCTATCAGTGCTGCACCACCCTGTATAATTGCCTATGCCCTCAGCCAATCAGAAGTAAAAGATGCTGTATTTGCTGAACTTTTTGTAATAAACTAATGCGTCAGATCAAATCACTCACCACTGGTTGTTTCTGCACCTTTGCTTTTAGGATGCGTTTGATGGCTACCTACGGGACACAATCACAAGTACTCGGTCAGTGCTGGGAACGGTGACTGTGTTTGTATGTGTGATGTGAGAATACATACATAAACAATAATACTTACTGGTAAATTATCAGCTTTTCTGTAACCAGCATAAACTGCTCCGAAGCCTCCTTTTTCAATTATGTCAAGCCGCTGGTACTTGTTCTCGAAAGCGGCTTTACACACACACACACACACACACACAGATATATGTTTTACTATAGTTGTGAGGAACGTCTAATGTAACTACCCAACTCTAACCTAATGTTTCAACTATGGGTGCGATAGTTGAAATCAGTGGTTCTCAACCTGGACATAAAATATGTAACATGAAATAAAAACAGGTGCATAAAATACTAAAATAATGGAGCCAGATTCAGATTATTAGATTAAACAGATTATTAGAAAGCAAAATTCAACCTGATGAGACCATCATCAGACAAACACAGCTACTGCTGTATGTAGGAGTCGTTACGATCATCTGGCAGCTAGAATCCATTGATAATGTGTCATGCTAGCATAATAGAGAAAGGGGCTAATTATGAGTGAAAAGCTGAAGTGTTTAGCAGCCGCTTCATGAACTCACCTTGTCCCACGTCGTCAGTTATAAGTGAGAGATCTGATGCTGCTGCTCCGCTCTCTGTGGCTGTTGATAAATATAATATAATATGAAATTGTAGCTATGCTGAATCATACTAATAAATGTATGGTATACAACATGTACTCCAATTTGCCTTCAATCTGACCAACTGCTGATATTATCTTATCTGTTAGTCATCTTTCTTTTGAGAAGGAAATTAGAACACAGTCATTTTCTTTCACACTAGTATCTCACCTGTGCTGCTTGCAACTGAGGTGGACCTGCTCCCCTCTTCTTGTTCAGAGGTTGAAGGGTCGCTGGAGCTCAGGGAGTCCTCCTTCCTCTCTGTTGCTGGCAGCTGCTCACAACTGGCCTTCTTCTCACTCTTTTCCTTCTCCACTGACCCTTTGGTGTCAGTGTCATCATCTTCGACCCTCTGAATTTTCTCTTTGGGTGTCTCTGTTTCAGCACTGGCCTTTCTCTTGGTGCCCTTTGCTGTCACATCGTCCACTGCCACCTCAGTGGGTTCGCTGGCGTCGGTGTTGCTGTCGCAACCCTTCTGCCGCTTTCTGGGTGACTCGCAGCTTGTGCTGGTCTTCCTTTTCTCACTGCTCAACCTGCAGTCTTCCACCAAACTGTAGGTGGGTTTGGTGGTGTTGCTGATGCTCTCTGCAAATGATATAAACCCAGTTAACCTCAACACCTTACCAGTGTTGGGAAAATGAACTTAAAAAAAGTAGTTTTTCAGTGGAAACAGGTTGAAACATTTTGAATGCATTCGCAGATGAGAAGAAAAACAACTCAGCCGTTGGTACTGTTACTACCTGCAGCGGTTTACAGGACTTCACACTCACAGGTGATTCTCCAACTATCAAAGAATTTATGTCCCATGCAGAAATAATACATTAATAAATTAATTGAAAATTAATTAAAATAAGACAACAACAAAAAAAATGATGATAGATAAATGACTATATTTATTATATAAAATATGGTTCCATATTGAGTGTTTTTGCTACATGTCCTTTGTCCCTTGGCCAGGTTTTGGACTCTCAGTCCATCATAAGAAATTAAATATGATTCAACAGCAACTTTATTGACAAATGGCACAGAAATTCCTTATTTCAATGAAAAACATCATGTGCTTGAAAGATATATTAGTATTATATTTGTTTTTCATCAAAAGAACACGTGTCTGTAGGGATCACTGACATTTCCACCACAAAATGTGACTTTTAACGTTTGTTTTTAAGCTTTGTCTACTTGCAACCGCATCACTTGTCATGTGATACCAGAGCTCACGGTAGGATAGCGGTGTTAGGTCCATGGAAGGAAGTGAAAAAAATCAAGGTAAAGTTTTGCAAACCCAAGACGAGGTTTACTGGTCGTCATATTTCCTTTGAATGTACAAATAATAGGAAAAATATCATTTTATATTGTGTATTCTGAGTATATTTTATCCTAACTCTAAAACAAAGATTAACATGCTAATATGTCGAGATTTTAAAAGAAAAGTTAAACAGTCATTTCCATCAAGTGCTGATATTATCTTATCTGTTAGTCATCTTTCTTTTGAGAAGGAAACTAGAACACAGTCATTTTCTTTCACACTAGTATCTCACCTGTGCTGCTTGCAACTGAGGTGGACCTGCTCCCCTCTTCTTGTTCAGAGGTTGAAGGGTCGCTGGAGCTCAGGGAGTCCTCCTTCCTCTCTGTTGCTGGCAGCTGTTCACAACTGGCCTTCTTCTCACTCTTTTCCTTCTCCACTGACCCTTTGGTGTCAGTGTCATCATCTTCGACCCTCTGAATTTTCTCTTTGGGCGTCTCTGTTTCAGCACTGGCCTTTCTCTTGGTGCCCTTTGCTGTCACATCGTCCACTGCCACCTCAGTGGGTTCGCTGGCGTCGGTGTTGCTGCCGCAACCCTTCTGCCGCTTTCTGGGTGACTCGCAGCTTGTGCTGGTCTTCCTTTTCTCACTGCTCAACCTGCAGTCTTCCACCAAACTGTAGGTGGGTTTGGTGGTGTTGCTGATGCTCTCTGCAAATGATATAAACCCAGTTAACCTCAAGTTAGTCACTTCTGATACTGGATGAGCAACAACTGGATTCAGCAACGACGTTTTGTATGTTTCTTTTATGCACATGGCTACAAAGGTATATTTAACGTTAGGGATAGATTAAAAATGCATCTACATGCCCAACAACCGCCTTGACTGACCTCATCATCCTTACCAGTGCTGAGAAGCAACTCAAGTACTGTAGTTAAGTACAATTGTCAGGTACTTGTACTTTACTTCTTTATTTCCATTTGCTACTTTGTACTAACTTACTCCACAGGTATTTTTTTTCTCTAATATGTTTATTTATCAGTCCCTCATAAGACTGAAATTAAATATGATTCAACAACAACTTGCTCTGCTCTTGATTGTCATGAATAAAGGAATGAATCCATATATATTTTATATATATATATATATATATATATATCCATCAGTAATTACAGAGAGATTAATGCTTGTTTTGCTTCTAACAGCCAGCCCTCGTTTTGCAACTTGTTTGTAGGTTTCAGCATGAAAAGAGAAGGAGCAACGTTCTAGCATCTGATTAATGTGCATTATTTTAACATTTAAACAACATTAAATTTCAAAAATGATGTCACTTGATGTCAAGGACAATAAAAGTGAGAGATGTTCAGCAATGCAATGCTCTGTTTCACACGTCAGGTCTTTTCCACCACGCAATGTCATGTCCATCACAACATATATTTTTACACAAAAGTAATAATAATAACACAGTTACACAAATAATATTTAGGAGTTTTGAAAGTTATGCAGTTATGGTTACAATTCATGTCTGGGATTGGAAACTCATAATTCTGCCATGTAAAAACTTGAAAGACTCCAGTAAGATAGTAAAAAGGTATTTGTCATCTAGATGATGAGAAAATATTATCTTTTACATGCTTAAAATAAGTACAGTCATACATTTGGGTGAAATTTCATTAAATGTTTTGAAAACATGGATTATGTGAGTCATTTTGTTTGAATAACAAAAACACCTTTTTTTGTGCTTTCCTCTGAATGTTAGACTAAAATGTCAAAATATATGTATTATTTATGTCATTTCATTACAACCACTATCCATTAAATGTTTCTACACATTGTGATGAAGTAGGACACATCAAAATATTTCTAAAAATATGTGCTGGATTTTCTGAAAAATATCATAACCAAAATTTGACTGTAGTTGGAGGATCACCTGAATCGTCGTCAGAGGCCAGAGAAGGAAGAGTCTTCAACTTCTCAGAGTTCATGTTGTTTAGTAAATGCGCTTAATGCGAATATTTGAGAAAAACTTGTTACTGTGAATATCCAAAACGTGTGAATAACACTGTGCTGTTCGTATCTGAGATATAAGTGAGTGAATCTGGAATTGAATTCTGTGTTCTGAGTTCTGATGAGCAGGTTTCACTTTGTGACATAAGCACTACAGCACATGTGACAGTCTCACATTACATAGAAACCCGACACTTTCACACAAACTTTGTGTAACTTTAATAATATAATCATGTTTCTTCATGTATGCTTCAATTAGTTGTTCATTAAAGAATAAATATTTTAAAGCTGCATTAACTCATTGTGGGAGCTTTTGATTATTACAGTTGCCTATGCAGACATTAAACATCACATCAACCTTGATTTCAATGTAGGAAAGCAAAGTTTAAGCATTTTCCTTAATCAATAGTCTGCCATTAACAATCAGTAGTCAATCAATTGTTCATTTATGAAATACAGTAGATGTTTTTCCATAATAAGACCTGTTTAACCGATGTTTGACATAACATTGAGTACTATTGACAAATAGATTAATTAAACACCAATTTTTACTTAAATAATAAAGTATTAAATAGCAGCAATCACTTATATAAGACTACATATATATGACTACATGTGATGGGCATATCAAACAATTCAAACAAATACGTCCAGGTTACCCCAATCTCTAACTGGTTTTGATTAAAAATAATGTGCATAATTTATCTAGATGATGGAGTGATGATGTTGACTGTAGCTAACATTAGTCCAGTTGCTGGAAACAGATGTCCTGGATGAATAAATACCGTCGCTCTTTATCAGTCCAGGAAATTTTTTTTTGGAATCATGTGTAATTAAATCACGACTCATCCGAAGTTGTGTTTCTGTCCACCTATTAAATTAAACCCCAGCAATGTTGATTTTACTGGCTTAAAACTAATGAACACCAAACCACTGTCACTTCATTTCTTCTGCGCACTGAAGACACTGAAGTCGTCCTCTTCAGTGTCAGAGTTAAACATCCTCAGATAATCCTGATCACATATCGTCTCACCATAGATTCATTAACGGCAAGCTTACGTGCAGCCGCTCTGTTTCCTTCACGGATAACCAGATCGATGGCATTTCAACCTAAAAGCTGCATCATGGGAATTTCTTCGTGGGTTTTCCATTTTGACGGGGTGAGGCTGTAATAATATTTTATAACCCCTGTGGGCTGAAGAAAAATTCATAGAAAAGCTGCATGGTTCAAAGTATGGGAAAAAAGTAGCGGCTTATAGTCCGGAAAATACGGTACTTCGCTGTGATTGATCCTGAAAGAGGAACAGCCAGCTGGAGAAAGGTAACGTCTACAGAGCAGCAAGCTCACAGTGAATCCTCATCTTCTTAACTTAACGTCACTTCATTAAACGGTAAGGTAGGTGTGTAAAATGTTTCTCTCTGCCGTTCAGTTATTTCATTTCTCGATTTTCATTTCTTTGTCACTCAGTGAGCCAAGAGCCTGGAATCCTGAATGCAAACCTTCTGCCAATTACAACAGAGGATATTTGAAGGCATTACAAATCGTTTCATCCTTCAGTCTGGTAATTTTATTTTAAAAAAGCAAATGGTATTTAGACTAATTCTGCTGGCAGCTCAAGGTTATAATCAACAGATTTACACTGACCCCCTGTGAAATCACATGAACATGGAGAAATATTTTTTTCCAACACACTTGACATATTTGAAAACACTTGAATTAATGTTTAATTTTATAAAGCTATCCCTCGTCTTGTAGTGTAGGGGAATGAAATAATTACTCAGGAAAATAGGAGAATAATCCCAATAATATATAAATCCTGTCAAATAAATGTAAGTAACTCAGTCAAAACACTTATCAAATAAGGGTACAAGTGTCATTCAACGTTTGTCAAGTTTTTAACATGGGTTAAATTCAGTTCAGCTGGGTTGACTTCAGTTTTGTTCAGTTCAATGTGTGTGTGTGTGTGTGTGTGTGTGATTTAGGTTGGATGATAGTCCAAAGAGTCAGTGAAGGGGCCGTGGAGTAGGTTAAATTGGGTTAAGGGGTTTTGAGGTTAAAATGAGAGAGTAGAAGAAGCCTGGAGAGTTACAGACAAGAACACTGAACAGCTTCCAGTTATATCCGAGGGAAGACAGAAACTTTCCTCCCAAACACACTCCGGGGATCAGCACACTTCCTCTGCTCAGTGTTTGAGGTGTTCAGGTAAATCCAGCCGGTTCTGTATCACTACACTTTACATTCATGTAGTTTTACATTCATGGAGGTTTGCTAGATTGTCCAGAAACTGGATTAAGTTTTCTTTTAGTGATCTCCTCCTTGTTTCTAGGACTCCACTCTGCTCTTCTTCTTACTAACATTGTTATTTACAGTATATGTCTGTAATTTATGGTTGTTTTTAATAACATGAATAAGAAGAAACCTTTTTCAGATGTTTACTGTAACATTACAGTAAGAGAGAGCAACACTGTAAAAATACAGTTTATTACTGCAGGCCGAGCTACAGTATCAACCTGTAAACCTTCAGAAATCATTTTTAGAATAATTAACTGCAGCTTTAGAGAGAAAAGTGTTACAATGACATCATTTTGTAATAAAAACACAAACACACCCATGAAGCTACAATGAAAACCGGAATTGGAGTTGCAACATGATGAAGTAATATGTAGCGATGTGACAACATGTGTGGTAATCTATTCTCTGTCTCTTTTCTGTTGACCTCACTCGTTAAAGGTTTTAATATTAAGACCTATCCAAACACTAAACACCATTTTTATTGATTTGGCAAGTTTCAATGTATTTGATAATAAACTCACTTTTCTTACCATTGTATATATTTAAATTAAGACCGGTCTTAGAAGTTTTATCATTTTATGACACCATTATTAACACCAGATTCAAACGAGCTCTATGACAATAAGTTAAGTCATTTTTGTTGTTCACTCAGAGGAAAAATCCACTCTAAAATAAACTTCATATTGTGTTATATCTGTGACATTGCACACATTGAACACTCGCTACTATTTGCATTGCACTTACATATAGCGTCAGCCTCAGGTGCTGAACTGTGCATTGTTTTGAAAAACTGGATTTAACCAAAAAAAAAAATAGACTGAAAAAATGAAACTATATTATAGAGTTTGACATAAAAGCATCATGAAGTATATAAGAGTGTAAGGGAATTACAGGCGAAGGTAAATGTATTCTTAGAGAACAACAAACATAAAAACATCTTGGTTGATTAATTAAGCATAAAATGATATAATGATACAACTGATTGTGATACTTCCTGATTCCATGCTGATGTTGCGTGGCTGCACATTCTTCAGTAGCTGGAATATTTCAGGATGATTTCCTCATGTGCATTTGGTATGTAACATCCAATACCTGCAGACACAAATTCGCACTAAGCATTAGAAGCTGAGCTGCAGCGAGAGTGAGAACACAAGACACGCACAGATAAGCAGCTTCTTGACTGACTCACCAACATCAGGAACAATGATTTTGTCGTCTGTTGTTCTAACCAGCAGCGCCCAGTAGGTACGCGCCTCAGCACTTCCAGCCACGCCGTTCACACTCTGCAAGAACGGGCCGTAGTTCGGGTCCTCTGTATAGGTGAACCTGAGAGCACAACAGAAGATAACCTGATGCATCAATTCCATTTCATACAGTAACAATTATTACGAGAAAGAAACAACTTTTATAAATGGAGCTAAGTTTTTTTTGACTGATCCCAGACTGTCACTGTAGTCTCGCTGTGTCATGTTGGCTACATCAACACATAAAATAAAGAGATTACATGTACATTGTTGGCAACAGCAAGAGCCAAAGTGTTCTAATAATAGTCCTTGATTATATACATTTGAATGAATATTGTATAGAACTAACAAAGGAAAGGCTACTTAAACATTCTATATTGAAGCATGTTTTTACTTTAAGCTTCAATCTTACGTGAAGTCTGCGCTGGAGTTCTGCAGTCTGTTCAGTCCACCCAACAAGATCCCTCTGTAAACCACATAGGTGCTGTAGGACATCTCGGGAGTTTGTGTAACATTGTTTGATACCCGGACACCAAAGGGAATTTGATCCTGGCCTGACAGAAGGAAGCCAAAGTTTGTACAGAGGAAGAAACAAGCAGTACAAATCTATGGTTGTGGTTTTGCATTCAGCAGTAATGATTTAAATTGTAGACTATTTTGAGGCTTACCTGCAGTTGTATCCAGCAGCAGCAGCAGCAGCAGGGCAGCAGTGAGGAGAGCAGGCGCCTTCATTTCCACTGTTGGACAGGAAACATCATCTTCAAAAAGTGTTTTCTTTTTCACAAGGCCAGTAAAAGTTGACATTGAAGAATAAATATACTTTTGGTTATTTTCTAAATGTATCTTTTGCTTTAATAACTGATTAGAAATTCAATGTCACACATTGGTGTCTGTTCCATCCCCACAAAGCGTCTAAAGTTATAATAACAATTTGGCTAGAACTTATTTATACATGAATAAGAAAACAAAGCAAATAAGTTGGTTACCACATCTAGATCTAAAAATAAGGATTTGTAAACACCTTCTCCGAACCTCTGACAGACCTGTAAGAGTGCAGGAGCAGTTAAGATTAGAAATCCTCCTTTCTTCTTCGCCTGTGGTCACATACGAAGGCCGGTTAGAAGCATTTATAGCTCTCCTCAGAAACAAGAAAAACGACAATGACACATTGAGCAACACATAACAATCACTTACAGGAACACAACCTCATAGGAGGAAGGAACTTTGATTTTAGGACTGAAAAAAATCCAGGTTGTCTTTTGATTGTGATATCTGAGAAGATTAAGTAACAATACCACAGTGTTTCAACGCTCTTGATACAAATCCGTGTTTACACTTCATTTCCTTAAACTCTAAAATGGAAATATACCAGAACAGAACAAGCAAAACTAATGTCATCAGTGGGTGAGTCAGAAGACGGGGATGGGGTAACAGAGAGGTTAAAACATTGGAAACGGTGACATGTTTTGCTTCTGTCCTTAAGGATGTAGGATTTAATAAAATTAAAAAAAAGAGCATGTAATAAAAAATGTTGTGTAGTGCAGATTTATTAGTTTATTTATGCTTCAGTTGATTTTAGAGGACGAGATGTTAACAAAATTTATTTTTTTTTTTAGACATTTTTAGGGGACAACAGATTAACATATTATAAACACAGCATTAACATATCGAAACACATTGAAAGGATGATGTGGTGAACATGCTAGCAAACAGTTGCCTGTTTACACATTTTGGAGTCGTGTTTCTCACCACATGATGAAGGAAGTAAAATGCCTCTTGTTTTGTCCTGGACTTATTTCTGCAGGGAATATCTGCCTCTCAGCAGCTGAATGCTCCTCTGTGTTCAACATCTATCTGCTGGGGCTGGGCAGGTAGTGCACGGTGAGTTTATCAGACCTATCGGCCTACTGCAGCTGGAAAGAAGGTTGATGAAACTGGTGAGATGGAACCAAAACATCACAGAACAAGGAGCTGACAGATTCTGAATCATAATCTTTGTGCTCATGACTAAAGTACCACTTTCACATTGTTCATTTGATCCATTCTTTACATCATACATAATATTTGGTGTCAAATCAGTCAACAAGTGTCTGAAGTTCAGCGGACTAGTTCTTTTAAACTGCCACACAGTGGCAGCACTGAGCTGCATGACATGGAGTTACAGCAGTTTTGTTTCATCCAGAGGGAAATCCTGCCTAAAAGCAACCACACAAATAATATTAATAATAAAAATTTAAAAAGTACATGATTGTACAGCTCAGTTTAAATTGGCAGATTTGAGCCAGTCTGTTCTTAATCTGAGATCTGGAGCTGAACTGTAGAACCACCTTTTCACAACACACAGTTTGACTTTTCATAGTAGGAAAAGTGTTACTAATAATATCAACGATGGCAACGTCCCAGTGAGCCAGCACGCACAATACCAGGACCCTGAAACTGAAGCAGCTCAATCAATTCAGCCATCATTCATTTCATTATTTACACCAGTGCTTTTCATTCTGAGACAAACCAAACCATGTCTTCCATGACAAAGGCTTATTGAATTCAACCGTAACACGGTGTCTCCACCGGTTGGCTGTTGTGCTTTAAAAACAGAAAAACTGTAGACGGAAGGAAAGACTTGTAACTTGACAAGAGAGAGAGAAGGATGTACAGAAGGAAGGAAGTGGGAGACTAAGTGAATGAGGGAAAGATGTATATGAAAACGATGGTTGAAGGAAAGGAAGGAGTGTATTCAATTTATTCACAATGGAATACAATTGATCTGATTTTTGTTGTTTTAAATTACAGCTGTGTAACACTTCACCTGTGGGGGAGGGGGATTAGATTCAATCACTATTAAATGCTCTGACTGGTGGTGACGTGGTGGTGGTGGTGGTGGTGACGGTGGTGACGTGGTGGCGGTGATGACGTGGTGGTGGTGACGTGGTGGTGGTGGTGGTGACGTGGTGACGTGGTGGTGGTGGTGATGGTGGTGGTGACGTGGTGGTGGTGGTGATGTGGTGGTGGTGATGACGTGGTGGTGGTGGTGATGTGGTGGTGGTGGTGGTGACGTGGTGGTGACGGTGGTGGTGGGTGATGTGCTGTTGGCCTGTCTGGTTTCAACACGGCGGTCAGGTCACAAGCTTTCTCATATTACAGCTCAACTCAGTATCACAGCAGTTTGTGAAATGGTCATGAAACTGAATCTATAATTTGTATTTTTTTTTGTTTGTTTGTTTTTAACGATTGTTTTTGTGACACTCAACACGACTTTCAACTACCGCATTTCATTTGGGATATCTTTCATGGCTGCACCACGTTTGAGTAACAGGTGTTTTCCATGTTGGAGGTGGCGGCTTGGTTGGATGGTTCAACATATAGAAGGCAACAAGTGGACGTAGCTGCAGGAGACAACTGTTCACTTCCTGTTTCCAACTGCTGTGACGTTTTTGATGTTTAATAAAAAAAAACAATAAAATAAAAACCTATATAACTATGTTTGGTGTGTTGTGGTGTTTACTGTTTCCATGGCGATGAATGTTGCCTAACTTTAAGGAAATTGTAACTTTTAGCCACACCATCTTTCAAGTGATCATGTTAACCCTGACCATGATCTTTCACCGGACTAGTAGAAAAAAAGGTGATGCAGGTATGAAAGATATTCCAGTTGAAATACTTTAGTCTCAGTCTCCATGGATATGAATATTCTACAGATTCAATTTTGTGACTATTTCACTAAAGTCCATGATACCGTGTTGTACAGCTAAAATAGGCAATGCAATAACAGAACCTTGATTCATATTTGATATGTGTTTGGTGCTGCCTCGTGTAAACAGGTGTGTGAAAGCCTATATTTGCTAAGAAAAGAGAAGAACACATAGATAAAGTGTAATTTGATATACTAAATAAAATTTTAACTAAATAAAATATTATAAAATTGAAATTTGACTTGTTATCTCGTAACTTTATATCATTCCTTACTTTTCAACTTTTTTTTTTTGGCGTGAAGGGTCGTGTATTGTGTGTCATATTTAGATTTTGTTTTATGCATTGTTTAATTATTAGATTTGTATTTTTAATGTATTGTGTTTCATATTTAGCTAAAGCCAATTTTTACACAAGTCGTCTATTGGATTCAGTTCTATACAGGAGAGTTTATAGTTAACTGTCAGTTAGTTCATCTGTCCTTTTAGGCAGATGAAAATTATAACCGTACCCAATCTGTGTCCTTACAGGTTTATTAACATACACTGATCAAAACACCAAATAACCAAGTAAAGTCAGGATTCCTGCTGGGAAACTGCATCCTCCTCAGCTTATAGTTTATGGCAGTGATATAGGACACCATGGTAAACAAACAGGAGGAGAAAAAAAAAATCCAAAGCAATTATTGGACAGCAGTGAATCTTAGCAGTCTAACAGTGCTCTCGGTGTTCTTTTCCAGCTTTTAAACTAATTCGTGATTGATCGCTAATTATCGGTGACGGGCCCCCTGGAGACAGTTGAGCCCCTGCTTCCTTTTCACAGCATGAAAGCAGCTATAACTTTCAAACAGTCGAGTCTGCTCCTTATTCTGGCTGCTCAATAGTGTTCAAGACGTTTGAATAATCATCATGGCCTTTTTCCCAATAAAGAAGGTGGAGATGCCCTACAATAAAACACTGGAAACCCAATATTACCTTGTGGACGGTGCAATAGTCTGAGGCGCAGGTACGTGAATAGCCTTAAGGATCAAAAAAGTTCTTTGGTAGTTTTCATGAATATGTCCGTACCCATCAGCTACTGAACTTTAATCCCTAACCCAACATGAAATAAGTCTTTGTATTGACTGCAGAATGACAGGAGTGGCTCTTTATAGCGCACCGACTGATGTTGGCTTGTTTGGCTGTGAATCACTCTTTGGTCTCGCCAACAAAAGCATTAACAATGAGCATCATCGATAACAACGCGTTTATTTTATTTTGCTTTTCAAGGTCGGATCAATTGAAGTTTTGTCTTGGAAATCTATTTCCTCAATTTGTGCTCTGCTGCAGGATCCAGACTATAAAAGTAGAGCTGCTGGTTCAAGAAGGAGATGACTCAGGTTGAGCAGGTAGGTCATAGAATCATTTCATTTAGCCTATTAGAGCTGATAAGATATTTCTGATTAGAAGATTATAAAACTATTTGCAGTGTCATGAGTATAAAGCAATAGTCATAAAGTCATTTAGATTAACCAGAAGCTAAAAGAGGTGCAAGAGCTCTCCAGGACCAGTTTATGAATATATATTATAATATATTACAACAACATGATAATAGTTTGTCATGTTTTGGTGCTATAAAGACTTATTATAAGACGAACTGTGCAAAACAATGTGTTAATGCATGGGGAATATTGAAAAATAATATATTGATTTTTGATTTCTGGATCTTGTCATCGGGTTGATATTACACAGCGTTTTCTTTTAAAAGTGGCGAAACGACACAAAACAACCTGTGAAAAGTCTCGACAGTATAGGCCTGTTTTACAGCAGACACTTTAATTAACCATAACAATGATCACATTGCTGATATGAATCTTTTTGATCAGTTAAGATCAAAGATAGTTGTGGTCACTGACTCTGACATCTCACCACTGTTCATATGGGCTTCAGTCAGTAGTTTATAACTATTAAACCAGACCTGTGCTCAGCAACCAGAGTTGGTACTCTCTGCTTAAAGAAGCTCAGTGACGATGATGATTCAGTCTGTTCACTCTGAAGGTTTGGTGTTAAAAAGCTGTCCCCATTCCACACCACATGCTAGTTACATACTACGATTATACTGTTTTCACATTTAATATGTGCAAAAAAAAAAAAAAATTCAATATCAGTATTCTTTACTATTAAAACGAAATGCTTTTTGACGTTTCTTCGTTATTGTGTTCCAAGTGATCTTCCTCGGATTGCCATCTATTTAGATTTGTATACATTTAGATTTTTTTTCCCAGCCGTAAGTATCTCCATCCATTTGTTTGCTTTGTGGGAGACTAATGTACATGAAAGTAAAATCAAATGTTCAGTTTGTGAACACAGAACATACCCAAAACCTGCTTAGACTTACTTTGTGTTGGGACACAGCTAAAATGTCTGATGTGGTCGAAAAGGTGATTCTGTCATTAGACTGACTGCAGTGTGTGATACGTCCAAATGGGGGCGCTTGTGCTCCATGTTGTGGGTGTTCCCTATACATGTTAAACAGCCACTGCACAACACAAGAGGGAAATCTTGAGCGCCATGTATCACCGTATTATCTGTTCTCAGAGTCTTCAGCCTCGTTTTATAGCCCACGAAACACTTTACCTCCAACAGTTTGACCCAAGTGGAACACTGCAGTGTGTCTGGTGCGCTGCCTCTGCTGATAAGCCTGTATCACTGTCTTGTTACAGCTGTAAAAACAAACAATGTACTATGTATTATGTGATATTACAGTGTGCTGTTGTTGTTAAAAAAAAAAAAAGAGACAGTGTTCAGACATTATCCGCTGATAATGACGCTTTAAGCATTTTGTCGATGTGAGAACTTATAACTACGTCCATTAGTGTTTGGTGAGAAGTGATCAATACTTTAGCAAAATCAGTTAATTATTTTATTTTTCAGATCTGCTCACAATTAGTCTAATCTGTCCTTCCTCTGCTTTTTTTTTATAGTCCAGCCTGCTGAGGAGACATTGTGAAACGCTAATTGGTTTATTTCAAGGAACTACTACATTTAATAGTATATTTGTAATCGGGGTGTGGTGGTGCAGGTTTAAATGGATATCCCACTTAGCCAAAATGGATCCTTTATGTTTTATTTGTTCTTCAATAGTTTGAGATGTGCCTGTTATTACTTGAAGAGCCTCCTGGGAAACATGAAAAAATGCTGAAAATACAAAACGATGTGACGATTGATGCCCGGTTAAAAGCGTTATGATGATAATGGTTAAATATTTTCATTGATTTTAATGGCTTCCTACAGTATTTTAATAGCCATTAAAAATTCAATCATAACATGCAAGTCATAATAGTGAGCTAATGTCAACATTGTATATGGGATTCATTACTTAGATGACACGGGTAACATTCGATCAATACGAGGCAGGGCCATACCTGAATACATGCACCACACTGCTTAGCAAGTTCAACATGTCTGTGTGTTCTTTAGCTACTTGTTATTGGTTTATTGACTAAGGGAACGAGAAAACAAACAGCTGCCTCGCCACCAATATTGCTTTCCACCCCCCTGCCCTCAATATGCACTTAGTGTTGGCTCACAGCAGTACACCAATACACCTCACACATCTGTGTTTGCACAGGAGCAGGTGGACAGACACTGTTCCGCCATTGCCTGTAAACAGCTCGTCACTCCCTGCCCCTTTTCAGATCGCGGGCTGGTGGTCATCATGGGGGTTAAGGTTGATGGACGCTGCGTTGTGTTTGTCTGACCCACTTCATTTCATGCCAGACAGGCTGCAGGGGCTGCATGTTGTGGCCAAGGGGGCAGCCTCGCTGGAGTTAATGACAGGGCTTTGTTAGACGTTGGAGCTCTTGTCAAGATAGGCCTGGGCCGGACAATAGCCGGGGTCACAGGTCCTCAGAGACCCAGGGTGAGAGGGCTAATGAGTCAGTAGTGAGCTAAGAGAGTAGGCCAGTGTGGTCTGCAGCCCCAAGATCGGTTGGTTCTGACACAGCCAAGGAAAACTTTTTTTGTTTGTGTTTACTTTTCAGGGACGATTATTTGAGCTCAATGGAAAGTTGTTTAGTCCCTCATACAGCTGGTTGCTTGTTCAACACTGTCTAAAGACTGCAACTACAGGTCAGCCTGACACATTCTAGTTTGAAACGAACCTGTGGAAAACTCCATCCAAACCCAACATCCAAAACATGGACCCAATTCGAAAGAGAACCAGGATAGACAGACATGATCGGAAATAGACCTGAGAATAATCAGAGTGAAAAAGAGAAGAGTGACGCACCACCAATTATCAAGCATTCTTGTGAATGAATATCATGCATCATGTGATATTAGGATATTAGGATCCTGCCACACTGGGGTCCTGGGTTCTTGGACCTGAGTGGATCCATGAAGACCTGTAGCTGAAACATGACTCTTACTCTTACAGCTACCAGTACCAGTGGACCCAACAAGGGTATTTATGTGTATCACTTCAAAAGTAGAAAAGCCTCAGTATGCTTACAGTGTCTTGAAAGCCCCTTTCTGACTCCAGAATCTTTATCAAGCTAGCTCGCTTTTATATTCGCACAACTACTGCTTTCACTTTTTCTTTGCACAACCTAGCATAACACCATGAATGCCTTCAATGAGAGGCTTTCCAAAAGTGTTCACCCTTATCCGCTTTTGTGCAATCCATCGTGTTGAGACTTCAAAGAAATACAAAAGACAGAGTTGTGGAGAGAGGCAGCGAGGACGAGGCTATGCGTGTGGTTCAGAACAGGTATAAACACTGTGTCTTTGTATGTAGTTGATGATAATATTAATGTAGTTGGATGGCATGTCGTACAAACTACTTTGTTTCGAGCATGGTCAACCCTTCCTGTTTAAACAGTTCTGCCGCGCTCCTTCCCAGTTTGCACTCCCACAGTTAAATCAACTCCAACAATATTTCTGTGCATGAAGATCGGCTGTGACTCCGTCAAGCTTGACTGGCATCCTTTGTTCTACTTTGTAGTTTTTAATTTTGATCTCTTTACACTTTCCTCCCCCCTTCCCCATCACTCCATCAACCGCTGCGACCCTGGCTTATCCAGCCGTGGCATTGACCTCTCATCTTCATATTGACCCACTGTTTCCCATAACCTTTGACCTCTAGGGGTCAAGCCTGCAGCCGTCTGGACCTCCTCCTCCTCCACCTGGCCCCTATCTCCACCCCTCAGATGGATTAACCTCCGTTCAGGATGTCTACGGGATTACATTGTTGTCCCAACAGAGGGGCTGCAGGAAGCTCCACGTCTGATCAGCAGCTAGCTCATATGTAGCATGTTCGATAGCTTTCCATTAAGTCTTGAATCAGTCAGCTTCACGATATTCCATTTCCAAATGAATCATGACATGTGTCTTTGAATGGCATTTCTAATGTGTTTTTCCACCCTTGACTAGTGCAGTATAGATACCAAGGGAACTTTCTCTGCCTGTCTCTCATTCACTGTCTGTCTGTCGCTCTCTGAACTCGCTGTCCTCATTCCATAGCCTGGTTTTGATACATAGTGTCCTGATAGTTTGCTGGGGAGAATCTGGGTCAGTGTGGGGAGCCTGAGATAGCACAGGCACAAGGCTGACTAGAAATACGTCGCACATTTCTGTACAAAGACTGGAGAAATACTGTTCTGCTGCATTTCAACAACAAATCCCATACACCATACCATAGCTGTCGGACATATCTGCTTGAATTTAAGCAGTATCAGTATGGGTAATGGAGGGATCAGTAATAAGGCACAACAGAGACCAGCAGACTTCAAATAGGATGCCATATAGGTCCAGGTATTATTTTTATCGCGCTCAAGCAGAAGTGATGCAGGAAATTGTTCACATCAGCACATTTAATTATGAAAATTGAGTGTTTGATTGCATTGCCATTTTGAGTGACATGTCCATTAGTTTTGGATTTTGCATCACTGAAGCCATCTGATGCACGCAGGATTGAATTAGATGAATTGGAAATATGCTGCAAACCAACAATATTGTTATTTTTGCATTAGTATGTCTAATATTTGAAATCACTTTCTGATTGGACTTTTTAGCACATTTTTCTTGTTTAGCTAATTCTGTGCTTTTCAGCCTGTTGTCTTTAAAATGTGAGATTGTGTTTGTTTCATGGAAAGTGGGGCTTGTTCCTTGAAGCCAAGTGCACTTTGGTCAAAACAGCATTCCTGATTCTTGTTGAACTGAGAGCTATAGGGAGAGGGGAGGGAAGGGAGGGTGGGAGAGAAAGAGCTGCGAGGGAGGGGTGCGGTGGGGGGTGGGTTTGTAGGCAAGAAAAAGAGAGGAAGTGAGTGTTCATTACAAAGTGTGCCTCTCGGTTGTGGGCATGCCCAGTAGAGTTCGCCTTGTAGCCAGAAATCCAGCCTCTAAATTTGAACAGGAGGGAGACGAGGTGACTGAGCAGAGTTTTGTTGGTGCTCTCGCGCTCTCTCTCTCTCTCTCTCTCTCTCTCTCAATGTTATTTTCCCTTCCTCTCCCAGTAGTGAGTGTGTGGAGAGATTTGTGCTATGGAAGAGCAAGAGGAGGTGCAGATTTCAGCTAGTGCAAAAATACAGCAAAGAGGAAGTACAGAAAAGAAGAAGAAGATGAGGAGGAGGATGAAAAAAGAGAAAGACTTCACCCCCATCTTCCTCTCCCTCATTCCCTCCTCTGCCAGCGACTTTTACCTCCGAAATAGCAGAGGGACCAACTTCAAAAGGCAGTCAGGAGGGAGCTGGAGTGTGAAATCTGAGAAGAGAAGCAAGATGAGAGGCTGACCGGCGCTGTGTTTGCTGTGCTGTCCAGGTCAGTGCCCAGAAAAGACCAAACAACTACTCACTCATTTCTATTACCCACATCTGCTGTTTCCAAACTCGTGTTTACTCTGAGTGTACATGGTGCATATAATGCTTTTACATCTGACTCTGAATTTTAAAATTACGTGGTTGTGCTGGTGAGGAATTGTATAAAATGACTGACTGACAGACTGAACGGCAGACGGCACACAGTCTCCTCTCAGCACCATCCGACCGGTGTCATCTCACCCACAGCGGAGTGAAGTGCTGAAACTCCAGCTGCTCCCTTCAGCACAACATGGGAACTGTTTAGTCGGTCAGCTCAGATGTTCACATGCGTACACGTGTTGAGGGAGGACAAACACGGCAAAATCAAGCCACGTGGTTACGATAAGAGAGAAATCGCGGAGACGTCCTGTAGGCTGGGCGCTCACGTGGGGGGGATTGCGGCGGAGGTACAAAGACCTGATTAAATTTGAACTTTTGAGGTGGGAGTTTGGAATGTGTTTTTATCTGGTTTTATGGTGCAGAAGTTCTTTCTGGTGCCGTTTAAGTTCATTTTCAGGTGCGGTTGCTCCGTTTCTTTTACCTTGAAATGTCCGTTTTAAATTTTAGCATTGAGGATGACTATTCATTTGTTTTCATAGATGCATTTTTCTATTGTTATATTCTCAAAATCATGCATTTAACTCTGTTTCATTATTAATTTGATTCAGTTTCAAATGATGTCACCTTGGCCTAAATCCTAAATCTCACAAATCCAATAATATATAATATATAATATATAAGAGTGGAGTGACAATTATCCAGCAATGATATTCATACAGCAGCAATAAAACAGAGATTGTGAACCCACAAAGATGTTTATTTTATATTAGACCTGTCTGACAGCTCACCTGTCTGTGGCTGTCTTCTGTTCGAGCCACCTTTGAGGACCTGTCCCATTAGCTATCCCAGCATGCCTTGCCACTGACAATGAAGTGTCAGCATTGGCCTCCCAGGAGACTTGTTGTTGACAGGTTTATTATACCTGGAAGATAGTATAGAACTATAGGGAAGCAAACAGAAAGGGTTGTGTGTTGAAAGCCTATTATTATTATATTCCAGCAGTATTTCAGTTTTTTTTAATATACCCTTTTATGGTCTTCCGTTTTCAGATTATTTTTTTTTTGTGTGATTTTTTTTCTTGATTAATTGATTGTTTTGTCTTTAAAAATGGCAGAAAATAATCAAATTGCTTGTTTTACACGACCCAATTCCAAATGCCAAAGATATTCAAACCATCACGTTTGACAAAAGAATCCTCCATTCATTTTCTGTTGATCACAAATACAAATTGCTCACACATGCTATACGTGCACTTTAATGCACAATGTGTAACGCAATGTGACCATTAGATATTTTTAAATGTATATTAGTTAACTAAGCAATATGGAAATATTTTACTTCATACTACAGTTTTTGCTCTACGTGTGGACATGATAAATATTTAGTCAGTTTTACATTCATGCCTCCATACTTCTCAGTGATAAGCAATACTAATATGTTTACTGTAGTACTGGCTGTTGTTGTCATCTCTGAAATACCGCACATACTTTAACTGACCGTGCTCGAGCCTCATGTTTGTAATGGTTGCAACGGGTGTTTCCTTCAGTATTAAATACACACTTGTAAAGTAGCCTGACTGTTACTTTTAAGGTCTTCCTTAAGTGAAGAGGCTTTGTTTTAGGTGATATTAAGGAAGTCCATTCATTTTTTGTTTTGTTTATTATATTATGATTTAGGGCAACACTTTAGTAAAATGGCCTCACTTTCTAATAACATCTTTTGGAGTGATGACTATGAAAAACGTGAGCTGTGGAAGAGGAATTTTTTTGTGGCTTTGTCTTATAAAACGGACAATAGACAATTTAACATAATTTTTTAAAGAAGTGCGTGTTCTTATATGACAAATGTTTGAGCACGGCAGCAGTATTTTTGATGTCATATAAGTCCACGTGGCCCGGGCACTTATATTGAGTAATTGCAAATTTTAAAAATTCGGTAGAGATGATATTAAAATTTGATTTGTTTTAGAGATTAAAGTTTAAATAATTCATAATTTTTTTCAGGCCGCTTCAGACTTTCTTAATAAGGACTCTTGTTTTTTTTTTTTTTTTTATTTTCTAACCAGTTTCCAGAATTTAAGCCTGCACAGATTATATAACTGTAAAACAGATATGAAAAAAAATTAAACTTATGATAACAGATTTGGCTTGAGACAAGATTTTTGTCAATCTGCATTACAAATGAGGGGTATGAAAGAGGAAGGCATACGGTCTAATGAAACACACTTGATTTGCATTATGGGAAATGTAGGATCCAGCATTTGTCAAAAGGCTGGACAGATTTAATTTTGAGCATTCACTTTTTAAATCTGTCCCTCATTTTAATTAAAGGATCTGTTCTGTTAACTAGTCGGGTTCCACTATTGTGACGTCTCTGTGTTTTTTCAGTCATCACTCACTTGCAAGCATTATTGAGGATATCATCTCTCATTGTGATTCGTATATTTAAGAATAAATGCATGGACATATACTGAATGAATTCTGGTGGTAGGTGGTGTTGTTAGAAGCATCAGTCTTGTCATTTCTTAACAGCAGTATTGTTGTGTGTCTCTGTTGGAGCTGCTTATATCACAACCCACAGGAGTTCAGGGTGACTCCCCTCTTCCTGGGTTCCCATGGGTTCCTCCCCGGGTCCCACCTCTGACAGCTATCTGAGGCTCCATGATCCATCACACAGCAGGCGGCCATGTTTTCTGAAAGGGCCATGAACTTGTTACCTCCCTCAGCCCGCCTGCCTGAATGTCAGACCCATTTTCTCGTGTCTCTTTCTCTGGTCTTCCCCTTCCCAGGATTGCTGGTGTATTGAAATAATTGGGTTGCATTCAGAGCGACCAGGTTGCCAGTGCAGCTTTTGAATAGAGATATCAAGTCTGGTGCCACGATTTCCCTCTGACCTCCCTTTCAGACCTCCTTCCTCCGCCTCTGCCTGCCTCCCTGCGAGGTCGTGACGGGTCATCATCATGACTCCAGCCTCTCAGTACAATGACACTACATCCATGGTACATTATCTACAGTGGGTCAGCTGGCTTGGAGGTCTGTCTATAGACCATTCTTCCCCGCCTCTGTTGTCTCTGGGATCTCTGGATCCAGCCTGTTCAACATGGCACACATTCAAAATGGCAACCTCAAGGGGCTTTTATGCCTCCAGCAGAATTCAATCACTTTTTCTCTCCTCTTTCTGCCTCTCTGCTGAGTTATTCAGAGTTTAATGAGGGAGGGAAGATAAAGGGAAGCTTATGGTTTGCCGGATGATGGAGAGACTGCGTTTTTGTTTCTGTTGGAGGAGCCACACAGCAAGCGTTCATGTGAAATGAGGTTTTTTCTTTTGTTTTTTGTTTTTACCAGAGGGGAAGGTGATTGAGATGTCTGAGAAAGAGCCAGGGAGTCTGGAGGAGCAAGGGGTCATTAAAGTGTCACAGAAGCTGCAGCACTTCAAATATTCCTCTGCATTTAGATACAGCAGAATTTGCGGATGAGGTGGGGGGTGGTGTTTAGTTAAAAGAGGATTTCTCTGGCAACGTATGGAGGTATAATCTGCTCTGAGATATTATCATTATTAAACATGAATGCACTGATTTCAACATAGGCATCAAATAGTTATGTGCTTCTACACCTCCAGTGCTGTGCATCATTTTAATGACTGCACAGGATTATCCCCTTACATAAGCGAATGTGGGCGTTTTTGGAGACAGCTCGTGACAGTGTGGGAGGGCATCAGACCGGACTAGAGGAAGCGCCAAGCTGACGCTGGATGACGGGGGCCGTTGTGAGGTTCAGTACGGGTCAAAGTCCATACTATGTATCAGCTGTCAGAGAGTGTGTTTGGTTTACCGGTTGCACGGGCGTCAGCAGCGACGCAAGGCTCTCCTGTCTGACATCAGAGGTAGAAGGGTTCAGCTGGCTTACACGCTCCGTCTCTCGCTTGCTCTCATGCGCACATAAAACACGCCACTGTCACTGAGGTCAGCGTTGGTGTGTGTCTCTCTCAGAGCTGCCCCCCCACCCCCGAGCAGTTGTACCAGGCAGCTGCAGCAGACGTGCAGTTCCTAGAAAAAGAGTAAAGATAAAAAGAGAGACAATTTTTTTTTTGCAGAATACAAGGACAGTTCGGTACATTCTTAAAAGGATTTTGACAGGTGAGATGAGTTTCTGCGGGGGAAAGAGGGGGGGGCAGGCACAGATTATTAGGAGGATTATTATTAAAAGGTGTCACTACATACAGAGCTGGAGCAAGAAGAAGAGAGCAGAATTTAACCACCCCATTGCACCTGCCCTCCAGGGAACATTTTGTCCTAATATACTCCTGAACACTGTATATATATACATCACATACTGTGAATTACTGCTGCGGTGCACACAACAGCTATACACAACATTTAAACAAGGTAAACACGGATCAATTAGTTTTTATTATTGACTGTATGTTTAATGGACAGCATTTAAAAACCATGAGAGAATCCTAAACCGCATCTGTTCAGTGCAGTTTTGGTTTCTTTGTATTTACTATGCAAGAGCAAACATTACAGTGGTACGAAAGATCCAAACAAATAAACAAGTTAATCTTACTTATAAATAATTTAATAACCATATTTGTGTTTAATTGTACAATATTATTGTATTTATCAGATTAATAAAATCCTGCTGGTGGCTGATGGGTCCTGAACGGCTGCTCCACACAACTGATAGCTTTTAGACTAAAACATGATGACAGTGAGACATTTAGCATTTTGAAACATCAGTATCCCAATGTAACACATTTATGGAGTCCGGAAAAGTTTAATAAACTTTAGGTTATTAGTTTAAATTACATATCATGGCCTGACACCAAATAGACTGATGTATTCTCGTGTATGATGTATTTCATGAGATACAAGCCTTAAAATGAATAGATTGGCTGCCTTAAATGGCTTCTTCCATCAGCGTAGCCCATGTTCCTAATGTGCATCCATCTGTTGTAATGAAGTGCCACTGGAGCTGAGATAGCATGAAGCGTCAAAGCTTTCACTGGGAAAAAAAATCTTCATCCCATAAAATCCCGTCGAAGGAAAATAACTTTGTGATTAAGAGCCATAACCTGAAATACACTGACAAACCTCAGTCAGATATCCAAATCACACCGCGTTAGACGGCAAGAATGACGCTGAAACTTCACGCTGGTGAATTATGGTGATAAATCATAAAGTCATTTGACGTCACAGTTCAGCACTTCCACAATATAAATGATTTTATTTGAGGGAACTAATCTGATTATAGAGAGTACAACTGAACACAAAGTACGTACGTGAGTGTACAAATGAATAATTGACTACATTATATATAACCGATTTACTAATTCAGCAACTTTATGAAAAATGACTCCTCCTGACATGTACGGTATGTGTTTATGAATAAATTAAAGATCACCTGCCGACGCAGGAGAGTGTCCACTCATTTCTCCTTTGATTTTAGCTGCCACTCTAATCTTTGTTCAGTTATATTAGCCATCATGTTTACTGTGAACACACCAGCAGCGTAGAACCCATCACCTCCTGAAACCAGACAAGGTCTTCAAGAAGCAAATGTAAATGATGTTAATGTAACGTGCAGCAGGTTGAATCATGGTAACATCAGTGATAGAGGGAGAAAAATAGACAACATGGAGCTTCTTTCTTTAAACGCTGGCTGAAAGCCTCTAAGCAGAATATAATGTTTGCGTATAAAGGACTCATGCTCCCTCTCCCTCCTTCTCTTTATCTCTGTCTGCGCCCCTCCAGCCTCCCTCCACCTCTTCTTCCTCTCGGCGGGGGTGAGAGTCGCAGGTTGACAGGTCGCAGGTCTCCTCATTACGCCGTGTCTGAGCCAGCAGAGATTTATAGAGATGATAAAAGCAGTCTGGAGGGCAATAATGACCACAGGCTCTGATGCAGGAGGAAGAGGGAGGGAGCTCTGTCTGGCCTCTGATCACTCAACATGCTGCCTCCTACCAAATCAAGTTACCTTCAATGTCCACTGCAGATCTATATAACTTGCCTAAAATATATTAATGAATATAACCTAATAGTTTAGACACTCCTTCCCATTCACTCACAATGAGAAGGTGCATCCAAACCTTTGACTGGTACTGCATGTAAGCCTATAAAAGAAAGAAATATGCATTAAGGTAGGTCATAGATAACGTTGCTTCATCAGCCTGATGTTGGAGTTTCAGCCTTAAAAGTAAGGTGGGAGTAATGATTATTCGTTAAACTAAACACTCCATATAAAAACATATCGCATTTTTCACGGCGGATTGAATTCAAGCTTCCTGCTAAAACTAAAAGAGGGTTAGAGAGAAGAAATGTCGTGATGCAGAGGAGAAACTAAAGCAGCGGATGGTCCTGTCTTACAGGGGAGAGATTATAGAGAACATATGGTGCGTTCACAGCGTCGGCGATGCTGTTATCTTTTATCTCAGTTATAGATCAAGTGTCTCTCTCTCTCTCTCTCTCTCTGACTGTCACACTTCACCTGTGGCCTCAATCTGAAGGACGAAAACAGACTGGAATATTTTAGACATAGTTTATAGCCTGACATTTTTATTCAAAATCACATATAATCTGATACTGTATACATCTCATCTATTGTATAATTGATTGATTCATTAATCATCGTCAGTGTTATTATTGTATAGAATATAATTACTGTAATAAGGTTTCTGCCTTGCTAATGAAGGATGACTTGAGTGGGCTGCGTGTTTCTAAATATCAGAATTGGCCTATAACCCATAGTAAAGCCCCTTGGTGGCTTTAATCTAGCTATACATGTACACTGTATTCCATTTTGTTCTTGTTTCGATTTGTCCGCTGACTGTAAATGTAGTGTAAACCCCCACACACTGGCCCTGTCGCAGACTGAAAGCGAGGTTAGTGAGCGTGCTCACATCTTCCTGGGCGTGGCTACAGCAGTCTGTGTGACATGTTTCAGTCTCTTTTCTTACTGATCCTTTGGCCTAATCACCCACCCACCCCCACCCCCACCCACACACACCACTCACCACCTTTATCCGTCCTCACACCTGCTCTCCCCCGCACCCTGCCTTTACTTCCACCTCTTAAAGCTGTTTCTAAACTACTGCTCACACCAAATATTTGTAATAAATATTTGTATTCACTGTCTTTTAATATGACATTTTTATGTGGAAAAGAAAATGTTGGTGCAAAGGCTATTTAACATTACTTTAAAGCCCCTAAACCTTGGCTTTAAACCTTTAGTATTTCTCTATAACAGCACATTTTCATAACCTAATAAGCAAGTCAAAGTTAAAACAAACTTTAAAACAAACAAACAGCACAACCTTCGTCAGATCCTGATTCAAGAGCACAAATAGAGAAATCTCTCATGTCAAATAAGCAAACATTGGCAGAAAACACTATCATTCTACTGATAATGATAAGGAAATAAGACTGATCGCAGCTTTAAAATATATATAGTTTTTCAATATCAGACCATGATTGGCTTGCTGTAGGTCAAATGCCAATGCTGAAGTTTCACCAGGCCAGAATGACAAACCATGTGCCATCTAACATTGAATATAAATACTGAGTTTGAATCATCTGACACGACTTCCTACTGCTGTTTCTTCTCATTACCAGGCACCACCAATTGCCATATATATATATATATATATATATATATATAGAAAAAAATATATATTACGCAGTGTGCTTACTTGGAGTTGCCTCATATTGTTTGCTTATTTGCGTTTCATGCCAGCGGGAGCACATGATGATTGAAAAGGAAGCGTAACCCGAGGAGAGCAGGAGGAGTACTGACAAATACTGAGATCACAACAACTGTAGTGAAAGAGAAAGAAGAGCTGAGGCAACATGAGGAGCCAGAGACCATTAAACCACACAAAGGTGCTGATTCTAGGGTTGAGGTTTTCTCTAGTTTCTAGGGATGCTAAGGGTTTATGAGACTTCCCTTTAAGATTTAAGACAGGTGACCTTCTGTACATGTATGTTTGTCTCAGGGTGACATAAAGAGAAAAATCCGTATTCTGAGCGAGTGCGAAAGGTAAACCAGTGCTCTAGTTAGCCATTTTGCCTTGATTCTCTCAGCCCTGTGCCTCTCTTCTCTGTCTGTTCGCTCCCAGTTCCATTTTCTGCTCCATTCATATGGTAATAGAGGTCAGGAGATGAGGGGGTTCTCACGTTCAATGTGAAACTTGGCCCTTTGTGTAGCCGCGGCTCAAGCTGCCGCGACAGAGGCCAGAGGTGAAATTGAATTCAGCTGAAATTCCCCAGTGAGTCTGGCCTTGGGCTGGACTGTGCTCGGCTGGACTGGCCTGGCCTTGGTGAAGGGAGCAAGCTGTGGCTCCCTGTGTAGTCAGAGTCGCTGGGTGTAAATCCCAAGCTGAGCCAAGGTTGAAAGAACCCTGCCATCTCTAGCATTTAATTAAGGTTTGATTTGCAAGAATAATACGGAGACTATTGAATTTGAAGATATCTAAGCTAGTTGAAATTTTGCACTAATGTTTTTAATTCTGCAGTTATTCAATTCAGTAAACAATGTTTATGGCAAAATTAGCCTATGGTGAAATGGTTGAAAAACATGCGCGTAATAGTGAAAAAACCAACAACACTCATGCCAAAGCAGATTGATGAAACTTGTTGTGTTAGCAGCAGCTTAAGGCGGGGTGAAACAAGCTTCATTTCAGGGACAAATCTCTGAAAAACAACAACAACAACAACAAAAACACGTCCTCGATGGATAAGTAGTATTTCTTTAAAAAGAGTTTTCTTTTTAAAGAAAGGGTTATTTGCTGTAGTTCACCTCACCAGGTTAATAGTGATGCTCACAGTGAAAAGAATACAGAAAAAAAACAACTCAACAAGGTTTCAAGTATAACGACAGAGTTACTGGTGATGATCTGCCAGCCTTGGTGTCAACAATTTCACTTTTTTTTTTTTTTTTTTTTACTAAAGCAAAGGTGTGTTGTGAGAAAGTGTCATTTAAATGGTGATGTTTTTTTAAAAAGTGCCTTTGTATCTGTTATAGGCAGTTTGTTTTTTATTTTTTATCAAATAACTTTTACTTGACTTTCACTCTTGAGCAACCCTTGAAATCTTCTACTTAAGAACGGAGAGTTAGTTTGAAAAAGTATCTCTCATCATGTAATACCTTCTCTTCTCCAGACCTACTGTACAGCACTACACTGACCTTTTACTGCTTTTTTATGTACTTTCTTGCAGAGAACTGTTACCAAAAGTTCAGAAAGTACTTGCTGTAGTATGTAGACAAGCTGCTAATTAAAGAAATACCTCATTGGCTTACATGCTCGTAATTCAGAGCTTGAAAGGCTTGTCAGTTCAGAGCTGTCCCCCCCCCAAGCTCTGTTCAACATGACCTGGTAAACATGATTAAACACTCTGCCATGCCCTGCAATCAAACGCAATTTTCACAAATTATGTCATAATTATGCATCTCTATTCATATACAGTTTGTTATTCTTTTCACCCATGCCTGAAAAAGACACATTACATGTGAAATCTCTAACCGAGTAATTGTGCGGGGGTAATCAGATACTCAAGGTTGCGGGTAGATAACTCGTAGGTAATTTTGGGAATGCCCTTGTTATTATGGATGGACTGTGCATGTAACCTTGAGTAAGCAGTAAGTGAATACAACTCTTTGCCATGTTCCCTTAGAAACATATATCTGTGTCGCTGGGGCCTTTGTCGAATTTATAGAAAATGTAACAAAAACAAACATTCTCTCTATAAAACACTTTGTTTCTCCGACATGGAAAGTGGTGAAAGGATGCATCTATACAGGAAATCAAAATCACCATGCGCTAATGGCAAGTTTCAAGCCTTGACTGAGGTGCACACATTTCATAAGCAGTTACTCTACTTGACTATGCCACATTTTCCTGTTCAGTGTCCTGTTTCAGGAAAGACAAAGAAATGAGAGGTGCTATTTTACAAACTGCTTTCAACATCCACCCACAGCGGTAATTCTGGGAAATAGGAGATGGCTATTTCCAGCTAAACTAATGTTGTTGAAGGCCTCAGAGAGAGCGGCTACATGGCCTCAGACTGATTAAAAAAGACACAAGACCAAAGTGTGCTGGAAAATTTATAGGCGCCTTGCATCATAATTCAATCATATTTGTTTATTTCTTAGTAAAGAGAGTTATGGTCTGGGTAGAATCCATCAAGCCGCTCAAAGTGTTCCCCAGAGACACACGCGTGCACGTTATATATTAGGTGTCAGAGAGTGTAAAGGGTGCACTGGGTTCGAACAAAAATCCTGTTTACAGTAGGAGCCTGTGTTTTCTATAGGAGGAGCCTGTGCTACCCGCCATTATCACATATTTGCACTTGTACAGTGCAAGAGAGAGTGTTGAAGCAATCACAGGGTGGTCACATTTGGCTCCAGGAGGGAAGAAAAGTAAACCAGCAGTATTGTTGAATATGATTTAACGACTCTGAATCCCAAAGGTGGTGAGGGTAGAGGGAGGCGCAGGCTGGGTGAGCCCCAGAGCTTACATCCCATCTCTGTATGGAAGCCCCACCACCTGCACCAGCATGAATTTCATCTGTATGTTGTTGTTTTTGGATATTTGGGGCTGACACATTTAAGAGAAGTAAAAACAATTAACAATTAAAGTGTGCAATGATAATTACTGTTTTAATTACCCTTTCAAAATAAATATGAGGTACTTCCATAGTGTGTCTATACTTAATCCTTTTCATTTGAAAAGACTCATTTCATTTCATTACTCTTACACAAGACTGTAAAACACTTTGTAAAACAACAAATTGACCTTTTAAATAGAGGAAACACATTTCACTTTGCTGTATTTGTTTGGTCAGAAACTGACCTTCATCAAGACCGTTTAGCTGAACTGGCTGTTGTTTCACACTTTGAAACTGAGGACGAGAGTGAATGGCTAGTCAAGGGCACACGCTGCAGTGGAGTAAGAGAGTATAACTGAACTATAAATGGGAAATCCTTGAATTGAGAAGCAATTCTGAATCGAATGGTGACACCAAGAAGATAACAAGTAGTGAGAGTGAAGCAAAACAGTAAAGTTGTGGTGGACAGAACAACTAAAACAAGCTAATTAGCTAATTAGCTAAAGTTAGCGGGATTTATCTGCTTAGGGCTGGTGCTAGAAAAGACTAAATAAAGGTGAGCTGCTAATTTTTTCTTTGCACACCTGCACGACTATATTTATATATTCATAACCTTTACTATTTGTAGTTTTTAACAACAGCGAGCCTACGAGGTCCTGCCTCAAAAGTATATGCTGGAAGAAAAACAAGCTAGTTAGCATGAGCAACGTAGCCGCTATTTCAAACCCTATTTAAAAACCGCCAAACCACCGACCCAAACTCCATCCCCTGTAACGATATTGCCTTCATTCATCAATCTTAAATCATATTAAATCTTTAAAATTGACCATAACCATTAAATTGAACAATAAAAGCGTTCCTGCCAAGTGCAGCTATACTGACAGATGTGAGCAGAAGCGTGACGCGGGGCTGACGGAGAGAAATGGATTTACTTATCCTTTTTTTTTCTTCTCCCGGCTGTTTCTCCTTAAATATTAGCGTTAGGCCAAACACCACAGACAGTGTTTATTTTGTCGTGAGGCGTGTAAGCTGGAATGAATGTTCCCTCTTCCCTCCTCATCCTCCAGTCAGCGGGACGTATGTCTGGCGACTCAGGAAAACTTTTGATTTATTACTTTATCTTCGTTTGTTGTCCCAAGAACATGTCTCATGATTCTGTACTGTGTTATACTTTGTGCCTACATATGATTCAAATATCAGGAGAAAGATGTAGATGGTGAGCAATGTAATTAATCCTGCACTTATTCCTACTTACATAGTAAAAAAAAGAAAGCCAACTGCAAGTAAAGGAAAGTTACAGTACAACAAATGGTATTAACCTTAGCTTCTATTTTCTATAAAAGCTGCAGTGCTAGCTTGCCTGTTTTCATGCTTTCTACCTGCTGTTTTGTTGCTACTCTTTATCTATTTTTAGAGGTACTGTAGATAAATGTATTACATAAATGAGACTTTTTCCCCTTCGAAACGGAGGTGACGTTAGCTCACATGACTAACAGGACAACGTTACTGAAATGCAAGATGCCGCTAATTAGATAGAGCAGCTAAATCAACTTCTGAAGTTGGAAGGAGCTATTTTTGCATATACATATGTCCATTCGACCATATTTGACATGGTTTAGTTTTATTCAGTCATGAATAATAAGTAGCTGAGTAAATCTTTATTTTCTTATACATTTTCATTGGTGAAGTTAACATAACTGCTTCTAAAAGTAACTGTGTGACTTAATTCTGGTTCACTGACAACCACTCAGTCATTTTATAAATACGGCATTATGTCCGAGGCGGATGACTGACCAGATATGAGTTTTAATAAAATGCCAATATAAACATAAAGTTTGAGCAACACCATTTAAACTGTGACTGTTTAAAGACAGAAGCGGAGGTTTGTTTCCTGTCACGCAGAAGGCTGGCAGCTGTTTATCTGGCCGTTCCGTGTCCTACTTTGCTTCTTGTTAATCATGCTTCTTGTCCCGTAGTTTCGTGAGAGTTTCAAGTGTGAGCCTGCCTGGCCGGACAGATGATTGACAGCTGGTAATGAGTTGTGGAGAAATGTTAAAGATCAGTGCAGCAAGAGGAAGTGCAATGAGGGAAGATAGGCGAATGAGAGTGCAGTAAATTAAAGCAGAGCTTGAGAGGGAAAAGTAAGCAGACTATCCCTGAGACTATTTTATTTCATGGTGTAAAAAATGAATGCTTCTCAGCACAAACTATCGCCCGGTGTGACAGGTAATTATTTTGGCGGCCAGCAGACCTCCCCAAAGCCTCTCTGCCACCACAATATCTGCAGCTCTCTCAGGGGGGCATGTGTGCTGAGCTACCCCAGATAAGTGAGAGGAATGTACGGCAGCCATGCTGTGATATGAGGGTCGTGCCTGGAGCTTAGATCCTGGAGGCTGGGCTCCACCCAGATTTTGTTCATAATGACAGAATGGAGGGAGAAGGGTTTAGGAGGGTGTGGCAGACAGCAGGAGCTTTTTTTCTTTTTTTTGTGTGGTTTGATGCATATGTGTGTGTGTGTGTGTGTGTGTGCGTATGGTCGGGTGTTTAACATTTAAAACGCAGATTCATTTTTGGTTTTATGTTTTTCCACCACAAAATGATAATGTGACAATGGCATTGAGACCTAGGGCTGTCCTCAACCAAGGATTTTCTTGGTCGACCAGTGGTCGTGCATTCACTCCGACTAATCGAATAATCGCCCCGCCCCCTCCAAAAAAAAAAACAAAAAAAAAACAAAAAACAAAATAACGTGATATGTTACACAACTGCGAGGCGGCCGTCTCTCTGCGCATTTACCACTAACGGCTAGGGTAACCTTCATGCGATTTTCAACCATGCAGGCATTTTAAAATGGTTATGTTGTCTGATTGCCTGAAATATGTGATGCAGGCCTGGTTGATTTACATAACCTAACTAACCTACATAAAAATCAGTTGAATGTCTAGTTCTCCCAGTCAAAGTTAAAAGGGAAAAAAACATGACATGACATAGTACACTGCGCACAGCACAGTCTGCGTCTGTTACACGGGCAAATTATTTCAGATTCTGGTATTCAGGATGTGTCAAAACAAATTAATCAGAAAGACTGGCAGACTCTTAACATTATGATGAATATTTATTTAAAACACGTGATACACACACGTTGTTCATGAAAGACGATTGTAACAAAGAAAATAAAACACAGCCTTAAACTAATACAACTTTTTTTCCGCTTCTTTTGATATTCAGGATAACGAATAAAATATGATAGCTATCAGATTCCAATGACAAGTAGGCCTATTAAAATTAAATAATAATTAACAACCGGCAATCGGCAAATCTGAAACACGTCTTAGTGCAAATAAACAGACCAACGTAACGGCAACTAATTAAATAAAAACTCAATGTATAGGCCTAAAATAAGATAATATTAATAAGATAATAAGAAGTGAACTCCGTGTCTTGCTTACAATGAAGCCGGCCGTGGAGAAGATGCGCTCCGGTGGTGTGGACGTGGATGGGATGGAGTGAATGCGCTCGGCTGCTCTGGCCAGCTTCGGGTAGCGCTCCTCGTTTTTTAGTGGTCCCGACTCAACTTTTGTTTTAAGTACCGTTTCATCTCACTGTTATGTTCTTCTGTTTGGTGAATGGATATCTCGTCCCACTTGTCTTTTTCGTTTTCCTCTTTGGTGCGGGGCCAGGTTCGTCGTCATCACTGCTGGCGTGCTGGGCAGGCTCTACTGCTGGAGATAGACTCTCAGCCAAGTCCAACACCGTAACATATGCCTGGTCCCGGTTCTCTTCCTCCATGAATGGCAGATTTTTAGACTGCAGCTTTGATGTATATGCTGGAGTGCAGCTCATCGTTTAGCTCCCACCGCTTGTCAATTTCCTCACGAAGTGTTTTCTTCAGTTCTGTCGCAGCCGCACTGTCATCCTCACTCGCAACAGGTGTTTTTTTTAGAACTAAAAAATTTTTTTTTATAACTTCTTCCAGACAAGGTGTATGCCAACAGTAAATTAGTGGCACGGCGACTTCCTCTATCATACTCGTCAAATTAAAAGCCATTCAGCCCTTTGAAAAGACGCGTTTTTTTCCCTCCGACTAATCGACCAATAGAATTTTAGTCAGCTAATATTTTTTTGGTCGACCAACGACTAATCGATTGTTTGCCGTCAGCCCTATTGAGACCACAGAGAATTTTCACCAACCGATACATTAAATGGATTTACATTATGTTACGTTTAGGTAACTTTGTTTAGGAAGAGCTCATTTTTAGACACACTATGTAATCTGTAAATGAGCAGGTCATTTTTTCCTGTCCGGTCACTATGCCTATTTATGGCCTAATAACACTTCTGCAATATTTAGTACTTAGGATGTTATAGGCATGTAGCATGCAAACTAAATCATTTTGAAGTAGCAAATTAGAAACTTAAGAGAGACTTGAAACTATAGATAGATGGATAGATAGATAATTAGAGGTCAAAATGGCAGGAAATCATTTCAATATTAAAACAACATATAGTTACACACATAAAACAGCAGAAGACAGACTTGAAACATAGAAATAAGCTTCAGTTACGCGCATATAGCTCAAGCTGTTATGTGGGCCATTTAGACAGCTGTATTGATTAAAATACAAGCGTATCTGTTCCATCAGAAGCACATGAGATGGACGACAGAAAGAACCATGTCTGACACGCCTCCTGTGTAGACAAGCCTTTAGCTGTGCACACTTTCACACACACCAGCTCAAAGGCTGTGTTCAGACATACTTTATCACCTGCAGCCAGGCTCTGTGCTTTTAGCTCGTAGTATTGATTGTTAGACACAGCTAGAAGCAGGTCAACGCTGCATGGAATCAGCACTCAGTGGCCACCTCAGTGGTTTTTCATGCTAATTATTGCAGCGTTTTGTTATCCTGCGACAGGACAACAGTGGGTTCTGTTATTGATGAACAACATAGAACTGGGCTGTATTCCAAAAGGTTCATGTGGAAGAAAATAAATGGACACGTGCCACTCAAAATAAATTAAATGCAGGAATATGTTTGATTCTGTTAGACAACTCCATTAGCAAATAAAATGTAAGATGATTCTTTGTGACCCGCATATGCATCTTCTAAATCTCATTAATCTGACGCATATGCAGGCTGCAGTCATAAGTCTTTCTACATTAACATAGTACATTTAACAGACAGTCTTGTCTGATTTACATGTCCTTATTGCTGTTCAGCGTCTGTTTCTGTGCACCAGGAGTCGTGACATAACTGATGTGCAAAGTCAAACAGAAAAGATTGAAATGCTGCAGCCAAATGAGGGAAACAAGTCAGAATCAAACACAGGCCAAGTACAAAGTCAAGACAATGTACTGCAGGAGGGAAATATGTAAACAAAGATGAAATCTGACAGTGATATATGCTATTTTGAAACGGAATAATATACATGAAGCTCCAGACAAACAACAGAAACAAGTGCTGCTTATTACGATGGGTAAAACAAAGTGGTTCCTGTCAGTCAAGTCACTGTTTGAAGACGGTGAAGGCATTCTGCAGTCCTGCTGAGGTTCAACCTCACGAGTGCAAGAACAAAATGACCTAGATGCATGGTAGCTATCTTGTTAATAAAAATTAAAATTAAGTTTTATTTTTAGAAAGTTGTAAATCCAGTGTTAAAGAATTGATGAAGTACTACCGCAACAATGGTGCAAAACAATGTGCTCAGCAGCCGTCTTCTTCAGCTACAACTTCAAAACCGCACCAAAAAAATAAAAAATAAAAAAAAAATAAGAAAAGGCACATTTGAGATAGGAGGTTTCCTCACAGCCAGGAATAATTCTACTAATTAGGGTTTCTAATTATGAAGATGAAATGTCCATCAAAAGAAAGGAGCTGCAGTGTTCCCAGCATGCACCAGTGGCCCTGATGTACTGTCAACAAACGTCTGCACTGGACCATCACAGTCAGCGCTTTCATGCATGTCATACGGCTACTTTTAGGAGCTAATTAATCGTGAGGTTCACGTGTGACGGTACAAACTAAAAATCTAGATTTTTGTTTTGCACTTTTCTACATACATAACCATGTGTGTCACTCACAGGCCACTGTACAGCACGTGCGGCCTTAATGAAACACCATTTGTTAGACTGTGATTTACAGCTTTAATTACATATGAAGCAAGAAACTAACGGATTAGTGGAACAGTCATTTAGAGACGAGGAGGGATTGCTAGAATTTAAAGTGTTCTCTCTCTCTGTATCAATCAATATATTCTTAAAACTTTTTTTTTGTCATGATTCTATAGCAAAGATGAAAGAGAAACACGGGAACATAATTCCCATAACATAACTTCAGTGTCTTTCTGATTGACGGCTTCATTTTAGTGCGAGTCAGTGTACCTACACAGGTGCTCTTACACCAACTTGCTACACACGTCAGTCAGCCAGCCAACCAGGCCGTCCAACCAGTCAGTCAGTGTTTCATCTGCTCAGTCAATAGGTTCATGATTCAGCCAGCCAGTCAGCGTGGCAGAGAGCAGCATAAATAATACATAGTGTAAAAGTGAAGGCTTTAGAAGTATCGAGCTCTTCAGTTCCTTTGGGCACAAGACAACTCATTTTCTCTCCTTCGTTCTCTCAATTTTTCTTCTTTGAGACAACTTACTCTCCCCGCAGTGCTTCATCTTTGCTGCACGTCTTAAGTCTGTCTCTCTGTGTCCTTATTCTGCAGCTGACATACACTATCTTTAAAATCGTCTTTATTTAGGCATAAACAAAACTTTTTATTTTCTCTCACATCGGTTCAATAATAGAATATGATATGTATCATTTTATTTTTACATTCCCGGTCAAATATAAAACAGCCATTTTCCACTTTAAGTTCAGTGGGTTCATTGAGTCATGTTACTCCATTTTCTCCCCAGCTGCCATCTCTATTTATTTTACCGCCTTCAGTGGAAAACGTCCTCTCTTGTCCGTGTGCCTGTTCCACACACACACACACACACACACACACACACACACACACACACACACACACACACACACACACACACACACACACACACACACACACACACACACACACACACACACACACACACACACACACACACACACACACACACACACACACACACACACACTTCCTCTCTCTGCTGAGTCGTTAAAAAAACACTAACTGCGCTGCTCTATATGTGCCTCGGCAGAAGGTGCAGTATACTGTGGCGACTATAGCAACTTATGAGTTATAGCCCTGCGAGAGAGCCTGGAGCTGGAACACACTCAAAGGAAAGGAGGGTGTGTGTGTGTAGGGGGTGTTTTCCGGCGGTGGTGTACTAGAGGAGGTGACACTGTACTCTGTGTGTGTGTGTGTGTGTGTGTGTGTGTGAGTTTCTGTGGAGGTACAGGGTGCAACATAACCCCATGGATGCGTATGTGCTCCCGTTGACTGATCTGATAAATGTTAATGAACAGGTGAAAACACGTCTTCCCACCTCCGGGTAACATTGATTTTATATTCACGAGACAAAGTGAAACCAGCATTTTAAGGAGACGCTGCTGTGCATACCTCCTGCCTGCAGCCCTTTTATCGCCCTTTGTTGTGTGACGCAACGGCGAACATTTGATGCTGACTGACGTAATACGTCGGCTTCGCGACGGGAAAGTTGAAATTGAAATTTAACTTTGAAACGGGTGATGCAGACCAGCAAAACTCCGTCATCATTTTGCGATAAAGCGATAATTTGTGAATCTTATTGTTTAAAACAGTTTTTAAGATGGTTGTAATATCTGAACACAGACATGGAAAGTAGCACAACAGCTTTATTTGAACAGTATTTAGCCTGTTTATTAGCTACAACTACACCTGCTTTTACCTAAGTGCTATTTTGTATCATCTTCCAATACTTTTAATTCATTTATTCATTCTAAAGCTCAGCAAATACTTGCCTGCCTATATGTCCAGGAGACACGGAGCAACATTAGCATTAATTCGTAGTCCTGTTTCGTCCACCTGACCAACGTAAGCCCGATATTCACTCTCCTTTTAGCACTGGTTTAGTCTCTCTTGAGAAAAATGATTAAATATCTATTATCTATCTTTAGCTGCATGCCTCACCCTGAGCATAGAGTCTTCAACTATTTGTCTTTTCAAATCAAATCAAATCAAATCAAATTTTATTTATATAGCCCAAAATCACAAAATACATTTGTCTCAGAGGGCTTTACAATCTGTACAGGGAGTGACACCCTCTGTCCTTAGACCCTCGATTCGAGTGAGGAAAAACTTGACCACCAAAAAACCTTTTAACAGGGAAAAAGGTGGAAGAAACCTCAGGAAGAGCCACAAAGGAGGGATCCCTCTCCCAGGACGGACAGACGTGCAATGATGTCACATGTTGGCAGGAAATGGCTGCTGGAGACGAGATTGATGAGTGCAGTGAGACTAAACTATACGGTTCAGGTCATGAATCTAAAACAATAAGCCAAAACAGGCTAATTGGCCTCGATTCAGCTGCGGCTGTTGGGTTCATATTTTTCTGAGACTTTCGATATCGATCAGTGACAGATTTACATTTGGGTAACACAAAACCTAAAGTATGTAACTTAAAGACTTTTGTTAACTGGGATTACATTTATATGATGGCTGAAATTTTACTGCAAGCTATTTATATTCCAAGTAATAGTAGAATCTCTACTTAACTCCTTATTGTATTTATGGCTGTTGCTATACAGGGAACTGTACAGGATTCATGTTGTTTTAAATGTGTCCTCCTGTCATATTCTATATATACAATACATATTGTTGTACCCACAAGGAAAAGCACACAGGATGGCAAGATTGGGAGGGAGAGAGGAAACTTTTTTTAATGATGTAACAGGGTGGCAAAGCAGAAGAGAACCTACAACTAAACACCATCCTCCGACTCTCCTCTCCTGCTCTTCTTAATGCCATTACCGACCAGGACTGGAGCGGACGCCACCGGACTAGCATTCAGGACGAGGCAGGAAAGAAAAAAGTCGACACAATGATGAAAATGCTAAATTAATAATCATCACGCCGTGGGCAGTCACTCTAAAAGACAGACAGACAGACAGACAGACAGACAGACAGAAAGAAAGAAACTTTGTTGCTGGATTACCGTGCAAATATTCGGAAAATGACACACACACACACACACACACCAAAAAAAGAGAGTCTCGGACAAAAGGTGAGCACGGTTTGCCAATCTTACCCCTTTCCATTCATCTATCCCTTCCTTTATCTGCTCTGTCTGCTCTGTCATTCTGTCCGTCCCCTCTGTGCTCCTGCCTTTTGTCTGGGTCCGCCAGACTCTGGCCTGACCCAGACAAAAGAATTCTGCCTGTCATGGAGGAAGAGCAAAGGTCTTGGCGCTCCAGAGAGGTGGGGTGGGTGGGTGTCAGGGTTGGAAAGGCATTGTCAAAGCTGTGGCTATCTATTGTTGTTTTCTGGACTCGCTCCTGATCCGTCGCCTATCTTGCCCATCTCCACTCGTCTCCGTTTTCCTCCCCCTCCTCTTCCTCCTCCTCCTCGACCACTGTCTTTCTCAGGAGTGAGCGGGAGTGTAGAAAAAGGAAAAATGCGACAGATGTCTGGCATGAAGCTGCTTTATGCCCGGTGGCGTTCCAGGCTGTCCGCTCCCCTCCTCTTGTGGTGCTGCTGGTGCCTCCATTAAGGACACAAAGTTGTTGCACCTGTCCTTTCTCACACTCTTCTACAGCTCTTCATCCACCAGCAGGTACATCCAGACATAAAGACAACATCTTTCTCTGTGATTCTGATGTAATATTGTGCCATTCAGAGTTTCCAGTAGTGGAAAGTTACTAATTCCATTTTTGAGGTACAGGAAATACTGTACTTTTTTACTTCACTATATTGAAATATTAAACGACAGCTGGAGTTACTTTTCAGATTAAGATTTTATGTAAATAAAAAAAACAAAGCTTACATTGTTATAAATAAACCAGTTGTTTCCAACCTCTTAGACCTGTGACCCCTCACAGAAACGCCGTGTCTTGTCGGGGCCCCTCGTCATGTTTAAATGTCTGAGCTGTTAACAGTTCTGCCAAAGAGACATTTCCTTTCTAAACTTCCCAGATGATGCCATTTCAATAGCAAAAAAAATGTCAAATTATCCAATGTTTCACCACAACAATCATCTCACCACTCTGAACCAATGCTCCTCATGCATTGATACATTAGTATTAATAAACTTATGTTGCAAGACAATATGATTCATCACTTACAGGGAATATTTGTCTCCCATGACGAGGAGGGATTCTGAATGCAGGACCTCGCACACTTAAATAATTCTGACTAGTTATCATCCACATTTTAAAATGTATCTATATACTAAAAGTGTGTTGTGTTAATGTAGATTTTATATAAACTTTATGTCACGCCAGAAGGTATGTCATTCTTTTGTGAATCCAAAATTTGATTTTAATTAATTAATACATGGGTATCTTTTTGTCTAAGAACGGTCTAATTCACGCATCAAAAGATCAGAATCAGATGTAATACATAATAATAATTTATTGTTAATTAATCACCGAATATCTAGTAATATTACTGAGGACAGGAGGTCCGTGTGGCTGCTACGGCTCTGCTCAGGTCTGAAGAAAATATGAATCCAAAGCTGAAACATGTCCCTAAAAATGTTCTCTTTTATAGAAAATAAAAACCATCTACTTTGAGGGTTGCAGCAACGTGACCTCCTGCTGTCAGTGTGCATTTGTGCAATAGTGTTGTGATTTAAAAGGTTTGGGGAAATCCTGGTCAAATGACAGTCAGCTGTCGGAGACAAAAGTTCAAGCCATGACTCAGCCTGTCTGTGATCTGATTGGAGACTTTAAAACCAGACTCAGAAGCTCGTGTCAAACTGTAGTTGATGTTCTGTTCTCTGTTCGAATGTTAAAGCTGCGTTTATGGGCGTTCAGAAACAAAAGGCATGCTGTGTCAGGACAGGGATACAACACACGGAGTCCAGGCCAGAGATTCACATTAGAATCTAGTTAAAGATTCTCACGTCTCTAAACTTTCGTCTGGTGTTTTTCCTTCTGTATATTTTGCTCTTTTGCGACGAGTGTTGCTATGCAGCAGCCTGGGGAAACATTGATTATTCAGCCCGGAGCCCAGACAGCCAATTGTCTCTGCTTTGATTCGCTGAAATGTCATTCTGACTGATGCCGGCGCTGATAATTTCCTCAATGGCACATAAACACTAAATATTTACGGCGTCTGAATAGTCACCGGCAAATTTGATTCAAATGGTAATATTTGGATCAAAGTGGTCTGGAAAAATAACTGCGCATTGTGGCATCAGAATGGAAAGACCTTTTCTCTCAGTGGAGTAGGTTTTTAATCTCAGGTGGATGAATATGGGAGGAAATGTGCTTTCTGCGGCTTTATACTCACAGGTTCTCATTATCATCATCAATGAGCAATTTCAGAACAATCCGGTTACTGTTAATCACAGATGCCAAATTGTGTTAAAAGTTGATTTATTTTTTTTCATTTTTTAAGAGATGATTTTCAGCAGCGTGCAGTGTGTGCTGCTCGTGTGTGTGTGCTGTAGTTTCTCTGTTGCACCAGCAGATGGGGAAAGGAAACGTCTTTATGGATGAATCAGAGTGCAGCAGCTAGTGACAGATGATTGCAGGGCTCACAGTCTCTGCTGTGACCGTTCGCCAGTTTGCTGCTTTTCTTCTTCTTTTTTTTTTTCTTTAGATGAGATAAAACTTTTGTCTGTTTTGTTGAAAGAGAAACCCAAAGGTATTTGAATCTTTAAAAAATGTACCAGTGTTTTTTTTTTTATTATTTTGACAGGTTTTTTTTTGCAATTTATCTGTTGTAGATTATTGATTTTTGTAAAATAAAAAAAGTAAAATTAACAATGTATAATTTGCTTTTGTTGTAATCAGCATAATACTTCAAATGTGACGATGAATCCCACGTTACATACAGTTGATCTACAACACATTTTTGATTTTTAAAAGTGAATGTTTTCTTGTTGATATTTACATATTTGTGTTTGTTTTAAATGAAAATAGAAAAGTAATTATTTAAAATCTTTAAAACTTTGGAGTTTAAATTGTAATAACCGAAAATTCAAATGACTACAATTTAAAATATTCATCTTCTTTTCTAATCAACTAAAAACTTGACTTTAAAATTAAAATGATTCAAGATAAAGAGCTGCAATTTTGTTGTAATAAATTATGACTTAATATGACTAAAAAATAATATTGTGATTTTAATATATTTAGTATTTCTTAAAGGCCTAAATAAAACTTAAGTTTGACTCTTCTACCTTAGTTACTAAAATGAGTTATTAATTTAGTATTATCAATTATAAATTGATTGAAATTATAATTGGAAAGTTTTTATTGATGGGAGCCTTTTTATCTGTACTTTTTAAAAACATCATGTTCCACTTGATGCTTCAAGTTTGGAAAATATCCTGCATTATTCATACAGGTCAAATTGAACCCAGAGTAAAACAACACTTTTAAATTCAAGCTTTAATGCTTCGATTTTGATGGCGGTCGCAGCGCCGTCGTTATAGTAGGTAGATAAAGTATTAGGTAAGCGTGTGTGTGTGTGTGTGTGTGTGTTTGGGGGGGGGTTACTCTGGTGCTGTAGAAGCGCTACACACAGGATCAGCGACTCACACACTCACTCACTCATACACACACTCCCTCCCTGCAAGGAGTGTCTCCGGGAGATGATTTCCTTCCCTGCCCGTCGTCCCCCTCGTACCCCCCCGCCCCTCGGCCCCCCGCCCCCTCCTCTCTGCTACGCAGTGTAAACACAGTGTTCCAGAGGAATGTTGGACTCCCTGACCTCCAATGCAGTTCACTCGGTTCAGCCTGGCCGCGCTGTGCTCCGGCATCAGCAGCAGCAGCCCCCACCTCCCCCTCCTCACCCCCTCCGCCTCCCCCCTCCAGAGCCCCTTCGCTCTCTATTTTTCCCCGCCTTGCCTCGCGCCTTCTCTTCGTCTCGCCTCTTCTTCCTCCTCCTTTTTCTTTCCTGTCCTTGTCCTTCACCGCAACCCCTTTTTTCCTCCCCCCTTGTTCTCTCCTTTATCCTCACTTCCTCACCCCCTGCTTTATTTCTTTCTCTCCCCATTTCCACTTGTGTCGTCCACCTCGCAGTCATTTCATAGCGTATAGCGGTGAATTGCTTCTTCATTTTTTGTCTTCTCTGTGCGTTCAGGTCACTGACTTGATTGGCACATCAAAATCCAAACAGTGATTTGGACTGAGAACCTGCAGCTGTAGTGAAAGCAGCAGGTAAAAGACTGACAATATGTATTAGGTGTTGCAATCATTGCAGTAACCGCTGCATACAGGCAAACACACTAACACTCTTGTTTCCTGTGTCTAATACACACACACCTTGCTCAGACGCCATTGTGTGCAGTGCCTCGCACATGCACAGCCCACCTCAACCCCCCCTTGCCCCACTTTGCTCCTCTACTACATTTCCACCCCTTCCCGTCCACCTCCATCCCCACCTCAGCCCACAGAGGACTGCAGTTCCTAGAAACAGGATACCGAGAGCCAGAGGCTTTAGTGTGTCTGCACCGCGAGGTGTCTGAGGAACAGAAAGCAAAGTGTTACAAGAGCATCCGACTGCTCGTCGGTTTCATTACGGAGGTGACAAGATGGCCACAGCAGACATGTGCTGCTTGCAGTTTGCCTGACTGTGGCGTTTTCAACATGCTGAGGTTCACAGGGTTTAATTGCCGCAGGATAGAGCAGATTATAAATACATGCAGCCGGTCATCGCAGGCCGTGCTGAACACGAACGTCTGGGGGAATCAGAGACTGTTTGTATATTTGTAATAGATGGAGGGGCTACACAAGGGCAGCCGTGTCCCAGCCGGCAAATCAGCCAGCCAGCCAGTCTGCCAGCTAACCTGACCAGCCGATAAGCACTGATAGCATGAATATAGATAGATCAGAGGAGAGAGTGTGTGCGTGTGAGGGCCATTTAGGGCATGCAAACCAAATCCACTCAGAAAGCATTAGTGCAAATTCATGCATTTACTTTTGATGGGACAATTTTACAGCTGTATAGCGAATTCAGAACAAAACGGCGGCTTAGTGGTCTGTCGAATGAAACAAACACGAGAGATTTCAAGACCTGAGCCTGCATTTATCAAACTGCTAAAAGTGAAATTCTGGATTTAAGTGAAGGTAAAAATCCACAGCATTTAATCCTGAGAAGGACTTGTAGCAGTGCTGCAGAGGTTAAAGATGCTGGATGGCTGCAGTGCGGAGGCAGTGATGTTAGCCGACGCAACATGTTTCGCTTAGAACAGGACACTTTAAATATTTGCATTTGAGTTGAACAATTGACACTTTTTCATTTTTTCTGACATTGCGGTATGAAATTCTCCCAAATATGTGCTTTCTCTGGAGTAACTCATCCAACCATAAGCAACATTTCCTTCCTGCTCGTCCATGTTTGGTTTGCCTTTATTTGTTTCCATGTGCAGCCCTTGTTATATATTATGAATGGAAGACATTGTTAATTTCATGTGAGAGTTACAGTAAGCAGCTTAATAAATGATTCTTGTTCTCCACAATCAGCAATGAAGGTTTTACTCCTGAAGAAGTTTGATAAATCCAGGCCTGGAAAGGTTATGAAGTCACTTTTGACTCATCAACGCAGATTTCATGGTAGTAGGATACACACAGGCTGTTTATACTGTCTGATCATCTGTGATTAAATAACATCCCCCGCTTCTCTTTCTAAGGTAAAAAAAAAAAAGCAAAAAGTTAGATATGGATCCAACTAATGCAGTCAGTACTGCCTGGAAAACTTTATCCTTTATCCTCCTCTTACTCATCATCATCTGCATCATCAGCCTGACTTGAATTCTCTCTCGTGATCTTCCTTCCATTAACATTAACCTTCACTGGAACTTTTCCCTCTCTGTCTGTCTGCCGGGCCGCTGGCTCTTCCTTCCTGTCTCTTCCTCAGCGATTTGAGACGATCCCCGCGCTCGCCAGACCGCTTTTATTTGCTTACATAAATCCCAGACGCCGTGTAATCAGCCAGTTGCTATATGTAATTATGTATTCATTTTCACTTAGATTGTGATCCTCGCACTGCACCGTAGCTGCGAGCACGGGAGGATCATCAATTACTCAGCCGGCGTAATTATTGCACACAGATAATGAAAACGATGCTGGTGGAGGAACATGTGGTTGCCTGCTCATTATGCTGACAGGAAAGAGGAACTTGGCTGACCTCTGCTGGGCTGTGACAGGCAGTGTTGCAGATGTTGATCACGGTTAATGATTTGATTCAGGATGTATGTGTATTGTCAAGGCATCCTCTGGCTTCGATTAACCACAGAATAGCTTCAGGCATCATTAGCAGATCCCTACTGCATCTTGCTGCATGTTGCCAATAAATCAGTCCAAGAGCAGTAAATATGGAGTCATGTTTGTGTTAAAACATGCATCTACAAACCATCATGAAGATGCATGTTATTTTGTCCCCGAATGACCTGAAGGAATTTGTATCGGCGTTAATGTATAGTTGAGTTTTAAAATACACTTACTAGTAGCAGGCAGAATAATAGTGGTGAGAGGTAAAAGCTATAATTATGAATGACTAGTTTCTACACATTTTCTAATTGGGATTTTGCACGTGCAACCCTGTCATTGACCACAGGCCGACACAAGAGAGAGAGAGAGCAGAATCTGCACGGAGAGAATGCACTAAGAAAGGAAAAGAGGAATGATGGAGGGAGCGCGAGAGAGGCAGAGAGTGAGAGAGGGAAGCAGATGGCTCGAAATATAGCCTGCTAAATTATTCATCTGGGCTGGAGTCTGGAGATAGATAGATGGATAGGAGCTGGCATGGACACTTTTATTAGGGATCCGAGAGCTGTGAGCAGAGTGCTTGAAAACACAGTGATTGCCTTTTGAGGCTAAGAAAAGTAATTGCATCAGATCTGGGAACAGCTTTTTGCTGGAGGAATTAAATATCTTGTATTAAATTAAGGACAGATGTGTGCGCGTAGTGAAACTTGATAAAAAAAAAATAAAATAAGTTGCCATGCTTCGATCTGACTGTCTCAGCCGCTGTGATTTATATCGTAAAGCAGACGCTTGTTTCAGGTGCTGATTTGGGATTTATTTCCTAAAGTCAGTGCATGTAGAGTGTTGCAATTAGGAAAACACTAAAGAAACATCCGTATCGAATGTCCTTAATGTTGAATCACCGTATAAGGTGACTGAGGACGCATGTTGCGCAGTTATCTGAAAAACGCCGGGAGCCCAAAAGTCCCAGCTGCCTTTGACAGTTTGGGTTTCAGAACAAGTCGTCTCAACAGTGAGGTCGAATAAAAATGAAAAATGGCTACGAGGGGAAATGACCCTGTTCGTAAAATAAGATTTGTGTTAGGCATATGTAGTCTGCTGTGGAAAGTCCAGGGGTCCTTGAGTGGGATCCAGGGCGTCCGAGTGCATTGACGAATGGATGAAGTTCAACATAATTCACTGCAAAGTCTTCCTTTTAAGAGGATATATAATATCTGCGCTGTTGACAGTTTAAAATCAACAGAAAAGTCCTTAAAATATGTGCGTTGAACCCTTTTATCGGTTCTAAAGTAGGTGTTGTTTGCTTTATCTCGGTTCTACACGGAGACACAGCAAATATATTCTCTCCATGTTCCATTTTTCCATGTAGCTGTGTGCATCATGTGCATCATATATAACTCTCCCAGATTCATAGACACACAGACACAGACGTGCACACACACTCCTGAGTGGAGGGCTCCAGGGAAATAGAGCAGAGAGGAAGCTACGTGCCTTCGCCAAGCAAGGGCTGTCTGGTGTCATGGCAACGGGTGCAGATTACCCCACCCTCCATCAGTCAGAGCGAGGAGAAGAGAGAGGGATGGGCACATGCACACACACAGAGAAATGTATGGAGACACACATGACACAGTTACACAACATGCAAAATACTCTTTTCTTTGTTGTTTCTTTCATTTAACGGATAATAATCAGTTTAAATGTGAAATCTGTTGCTTGTCAGCTTCTAAAAACCAACATTTTTCTTTTTACTGTTTGTGATTTTGTTGCTGATGAGCATCCGCAGCATTAAACACACACACACACACACACACACACACACACACAAAAACCTGAATCGACAGGCGAGCACAGGGAGAAGGCAGAGAGGCAGAGAGAAAGAAAATCAGGACGGAGGGACGAAGGGAGGGAGGGAGGGAGGGAGTTGGAAAGGCGAGTGATGATGAGAGTGGTGCAGGGAGAGGTTGAGCTGTGTGGAGGGGCCATAAACATATAGTAGAGCTAAATACGTCAGGGGGATATACTGTTATTAAAAGCAGTAAGGTTATCCAACGAGCAGCTTTACTGTGGGGGTGGACAGTGTGCGACGTGCTCACGCAGCTAGAGTCCTATTGAAGTGCATTTAGCGGGAGATATTATTCTCTCCATGTGTGGACGTGTAGGTTGGTGCTGCAGTCTGAGAGGATGCTGGGCAGTAGGAGAACGGAGGCAGTGATGCATGGACGAGCAGACAGCAAGAGAGGGGAAGGAGAGGAGAGGAGATAATATTAGAGTCTACGCAGGGGTATAAAAGGGTAGCTGGAGACTTTTGTTGCAAAAAAAAAAAAAAAAAAAATGGGGTGTGGAAGAGATAAATGGCACCAGCATGAGGAGGAGGGTGGGAGGTGATGGAGGAGGAGGAGGGAAAGAAAGGATGGGGGCGCGGGATGAGGTCGTTTAAGGACATCGCCTCCGAAATTGACTGCGGCACAGCCATCGTCCACAGTTACATCACAGCTGAGCTCAAACACAAGACAAACCTCCCTCTCTGTCTCTTTTTGTCACTGCCAACCTTAAAGTGCTTCAAAGCCAACTTCTGACCGTACGGCAATTACGCAGAGCTGACTGGAGCGTGTGTGACGGGGTGTATCGTACAGGATCCGACTCAATCCCGTTGCGGCGTTTTCCCGCCGGCTTCCTTCGTCTTTGTGCCGCAGTCGCCAACGTGGTTCTAACCGGCCTCATTAAGGCTCTTGTAGACATTGTAAACAGTTCACTACACTCTTTTGAAAAGCTACGTCCTCCCCAGAGGAGCGGTCTGTGATTAGAAATCAATTAGCATCACCGCCTTGATGGTGCACTGAACTACAAACTGCTGCACAAAGGAAAATAAATGCCCAATAGAACCACAGACTGCACCGGCGCTGCTGGAGCAGTCTGCGGTTCTGAAGGGCACCTTGACAGTATATGTTAATGTATATATACTTGCTCATACTTAAGGCTGATTGAGAGATCTGAAGTCACGAGACGAGTCTTTGCCCTACCTGTAACCTTCAAATAATTTCATCTGAAGCATTATTTAGCTTCAGCGGTTGGCTCCCTTCTCCTTCATTTCTCGGAGGCAGCAGTGTGTCTGGTTCTGTTCTCTTTGTAGGGATGCACAGAAGTGATTTTCTCTCTCCTGATACCAATTTTAATACTTCAACCCAGAGCAGATAAAGTTTTCTGATCAAATACCAACACTCTTACTTTAAATTTTTTCGATCAAATTTAAAATCTGCGTAGAAGGCAGTTACAAGATGTAATGAATTCAACTGAATGACACTGATGAAGAAACTGTATTTAATTGCAGATCAATCATGTCTGACTCCCGGATCCAAACGTATTTGTAGCAATGCAACATCTGTCTCACACTCAAGCATGTTAACCCCATTTACACCTGGTATTAACATGCCAATAACATCTGTATCTGGATGAAGAAAAAAAGGTAATTGCATGCAGAACACACTGCAGTTGGAATGCAAGTGGATCTGCCAGACCACATCCTGGAGGTGGTCTGCTTCACACTGTGATTAGATCTCAGTCACATGTAAATGCAATCTGTACAGTTTGGCTTCATTCTTAAGAAAACAAAACCAAACTGTAACAGTGGACAGTTTTCCTCAGTAGGCAGTAGAGCGCCGAACAGCAGCACAGCTTAGAGAGACTCTTGAGGGGAAGGCGAGGACCGACGTGGGCCGCCGAACTTTCTCTGCCAACACCGACATGGCACCTTTGTCGTGGCAGACATTTTGACAAGTCACAGTAGGAAAAGCACAGGTGTAAATAATAAACGCTGCTTCAGTTTCAGGGTCCCTGGTGTCGTTCATGCTGGCTCACTGTCACGGCTTACTGGGACGCTTGAATAGAACAGAACCATCGTTAATGTTATTAGTAACACCTGCTTTTCCCGCTGAGACGAGTCAGAATACCCGCTGTGGCCTATTAACGTCTAACAGCATAAGTAACATAAGCCTTGTTTAGCAAGACTACCGGAGAGTAGCTCGTGAACGCCTGTTGCCGCGTCCGTCGTCTAACCCCCACGTTGCATGTTGCAGCCGTCCCTTCAGCGCGAACCGCGTTGCTTTTGTTGACTTTGGTGGAGCCATGTTTGTCGAGTCAACTACAGTAGCTTTACTTAATATCTGCATGCTCGCTCACTGGCACAACCGCTCAGTCAACCTAACAGGCCACTATCATTTAAATCAGCAAAAAAAAAAAGCAAAGTTAAAAGAAAAAACAAAACTATTGTTTTTTTTTCTTAATTTATTACACATAACGTATAATCTGTGTTATCTGCAGATAGAACCGAGGTGAAGGTATTAACCTGCCGTATCTCTTCCTGTCCTCAGGAGCTGTCAGGACGGCAAACTGGAACCACCTGGCAGTGATCAGTAAGTACCTCATCTACTGTACATAATGTTTCAGTGTAGGAGGGAGGCAGAGGTTACGACTGACACCAGCTACTCTAGACCCCTATATGAGGGAATGCCACATGACATACTCTGACACGCACACACGCGCCTTTGTATTAAACAAAATGGCCGTTTGTGACTCATTTCTGACACTTTCCTGAACCAAATAAATGATCAGACAAAAGTCAGATTACTGAGCGATAGTGACGATGAATGACCAATATTTACCCTCATTCAAGATGGATGCAGAATCATATGTTTCAAATGAATAGCATCTCCGAGCACGCAGTAGAATAATACCTCCACCATAGAAACGGATGCAATTGTGTTACAATAAAACCTCACTTTAATTCTTGACTCAAGCTAGTTATGGGATAAACAGCTTGACTTTTGCTTCTTAATTTGCTTATTGATTCCCTTGTGTTTACTACCTCACTTATTACTCATTCTTTGGCTGTGGAGAAAAAAAGGAAATTTGACTTCATGCTGGTTAAGCTGGATGAGGCTGTGTTGCAGATGAACCTTACTACTTATACTTGATTAGAGATACGTAACTTTTCCCCCCTACTGTTTGCTCTACTAATGCCCGCATAGACCCATGTGGAAGGGTATTAAAATCTATTCAGTATATCACTTAAAGCGATGGCATTGAAAAATAAGTTTTATTTGCGAGACACACTTTATCCTCTTTAGTGCTGGAGTGGTCAAGCACCACACGTCTCCCCTGCGTTCTCAGCCTTTGATATGCCGACAAGATGCTGCGGCAAATCCTGTGCAGACAGACTATTTGCATTAAATAGGTCAATTTCGAGCAATGGTGGAACTGAAGAGAAGAGTGGCGGACACGTCAGGTGTCCCGCGTCCCTCTGTCTTACTTCATGGCTCTGTCCCTGTGTGATGCAGCTGTTAGCATTTTGTGGTCATCACCCTATAAATACAACAGCTGACTGATGGACCCCGCAGCAGCTGTCCGCTGTCCCGCAGACACATAATGTACACACAGATACTAATGTGTTTGTTGTTGTTGTAAAAGCATTTCACAGACATTAGATCAGCACCGGCATATCTTTCTTTCTTTCTTTTTCACTAAATTAACTAAATTCATGACTCAAACTCATTATTTTAATAGGGATTACTCAGACGAGTATGATTACATAAAATCCATTTTATCTTTTAGGATTATGGCTGTCAGATGTCCAATTCCATTATATTTGGTAGTTTAATTTTTGCATGTGAGATGATTGTGTTCTTGGTTGAAAGGAGTCTGGAAACGTCATCAAATGTGATAAGACAGCAAACTGACTGCAAGGAATTCTTGAAATCCAAACCTGATTTTAAAAAAAAGACAAATACCTTCCTAATATATGAATCTAAGCTAATAATGAAATCAAACAGTCATCGACAGAGATCTCCAACCCAACGCGTCTCCCCCTCCTCTGTCTAACGCACATGACAGCAGAGAGTGGCAGTGAAACAATGATGTGGATGTTGAGGATCCCAGATTTATCCTCTCTATTCAGCGCTGCAGCAGCTGCACAGACATAAGGAGAGACATCATTACAGTGAAGCGAGGCCTGCTAATAGGTCCGCAACGTGGGGGGCCTACCGGCTCTGCACAGGGCACACAAGAGGGGAGGGGAGGGGAGAGGAGAGGAGAGGAGAGGAGAGGAGAGGAGAGGAGAGGAGAGGAGAGGAGAGGAGAGGAGAGGAGAGGAGAGGAGAGGAGAGGAGAGGAGAGGAGAGGAGAGGAGAGGAGAGGAGAGGAGAGGAGAGGAGAGGAGAGGAGAGGAGAGGAGAGGAGAGGAGTAAAAGTGAGTTTGTGTACAGTATAAAGTATTTTTTTTTATCTTTCCTGAATGAAAGAGCATGAATGGATCACAGGCTGCTTGCCAATTTCTTCTGTGAAAATGGCTCTAACCCAGAAAACATTTTGATGATGAATAAGATGGTGGAGGCAGCATTGAAAACCTGTGCAGGTACAGGATGGAAAACACACCCAACAGCTCTCAAAGGATCACAGGATGAATCTGAAGGGTTGTGAGTTAATTAAAGGATGATGAGCTGCGTTCTACAATTCTGCTGTTGGACTTCTCTCCAATGTTTGCTTCTATGTGAAATATTGAATAAAATTATAATAGTCAGGTACAACTACCTTGAAATTATACTTAAGTACAGTGCTTAAGTAAATGTACTTATATACATATCAGTAATCAAAACAAACAAACTGCCTATTTACAACCCATTCAGTGTGCTCATACATGGGTTCAGAATGTATTTACCATAATACATCATAATAATAAACTTCACTCAACCCATGTATTTATAGCAATGTGTACATTTTAATGGAACTACTTTCCTAGGAAAAAAGTGTTTTGTTGCCAATTAAATAAAAATCCTTTGCATCTGGCAGCCTCTACGGCCTGTGTGTGTGTGTGTGTGTGTGTTATCTGAGATTCTTCTCGACCTTCAGAGTGTAATGCTATGCTTACTTGCCACGCTAACTGTTGTATTCTTATTGTGAGAAGTTGAGCATTCGCCTCTGCAGAGGAAAGGTGGAGTTCTAGGCGTGGCCTGCGGATATTTTGGGAAAGAACGTGCTTTGCAAGAATAATATGCACGGCGTGCGTGTGTGTGTGTGTGTGTGTGTGTGTATATGTCTTCTGCTGTTCCCGGCCGTCTGAAGGTCATGCCATCCCCATGCTCAGCTTCATGGAGATCTGCCAATGCTGACGGCTGCTGCTGCTGCACTGTGTGTCTGGCACATGCTTCCCCCACTGCAGGGCATTGATTAAGTGGCACAGCTATGCCTCACCTGCTGGAACCAGCCAATACTAATACAGCAGATGCTCCAGCCAGCCAATACCAAAGCAGGGAGATGTTTGGAGAGGCTGGAGACAAACCAGCAGCCAGACAAGATTTTTTTTTTCTTCCTTTTCCGTAAAAAAAAATACACACGCACACAAAACAGAGAAAGTATTGAGGGTGAAGGTTGGGGGGGGGGAAATGTAGAGAAAATGATGACAAGAGTGAATGGTAATGAAGCAGAGTGAGATGGATGATGGAGGAGAGAAGGATAATAGCTGTGAAGCAGGGAGATACTGAAAGAGAGCGATAGGAAAAAAAGAAAAAAAAAACTTGAAATGGCGTCAGGAATGAGCACACTTGAGGGAAATGTGTGAAGAGACTGATCGCGTACACACATACCGACGCACGTAAATATTTTGTGCTTTTTCATGGTGCTTTAATGAAGCTGTCAAGATGAAAAATGAGCTAGTCAAATCTAATAACGGGAGAAGTTAAGAAGAAAACTTTTCATGCAGAACTGTGGGGAAAAGCGGATTCTGTGCTGACGAGTGCGAACGGAGGAGACGTACAGTATTTGTCAGGAGTTGAAACATCGATCGAATTGCTCGAGTGCAGCAAAGATATGAAAGGGATTCACCGAAACACGCACTGATCTGCTGTCTAAACTATTACGCGCAGTTCAAAGTACAGTCAGAGAACTATAATTTGCACAATTTGATAGACCGAGTGAAACATTGACTGACATGTTGATCCTAAACGACAAGGAAATAAACGTTTTCATTGTCTTAGCAGGGAAACACAAATACATTCTTTAATTAATTCTGATTCTAACCTCAGAGACAGATTTTGGCAATATTGCTAAATAGCAGAGGATAGCAATCAAATAACACAAGCTCAAATACAACGTATTACTTAATAATGCACAGCAGAAATGGCGCCATTACTACTGCAAATTAAAGCTGCATTAATTGATTTCAGGCAGAAAGCTGAACACAACATTAAGATGATATTACCTTATAGTTAGTTGTCATAGCAAATGTTTTATCAGACAGTTTACACATCCAGCAGACGCGGAGCAACACTTCACATGTGATCAGACAGTGAAAGGTTGGATGAAAGCAGAGTTCGCGGACCGGAGAAACAAAACAATGAGCTGAAAGATGCTAAAACGGGTCTGATGTGACATTTGACAACCGTTAGTTCCAACTATTTAATTTCCATTAGACTTCCTTTAGAAATAACATCTGTGCGGCAGCAAGCGGCTACAGAAGAAACAGAAGCAACTAATACAACAGTGCAGAAACATACATTTAATATTGATCCTTATTTCATATTTGTTTTAGCTGCCTTTTACAAACACAGGTTTCCAGAAGACCTTGACCATCATGAGGTGAATCCCTCGTGAGCTGGTACGCAATTTAAATCAAGGCCGAAGACAGACTCTGCCATTAACAATGAGGATACTACACACTGAGGCAAATACAGAATGCTAACACACCCAATAGTATTGCTGCAGACCATTAAAAAAAAAAAAACACAAAAACAAACCTTGAGGATTAAAACTCGCAATCGCAACATACGTGTAAACACACTATGATTGCTACTACAATTAAAATAAACAAGTGCCGCTAATAAGAAGATAATCAACTAATAATGATTAAATCCAGCTGTTTCATTTTAACAGCCTGTCTCTGTCTGACCTTCACCATCTTCCCCACATGTGTGCGCGTGTGTGTGCGCGTGTGTGTGTGTGTGTATGTATGGCTTTTGGTGTGATGCATATGGATTTGTTGCTTGTGTGTTTGCGTAGTCGGGTGCGAATGGATGCAAGCAAATATCATTCAGCGTAATAAAGTAATTATAGACTAAAAATTGCTGCCCCGAGACCAGATTTCCGAGTGTGTGTCTGTAAACGTGTGTGCACGGCCATTATGAATATAGGGATGGATTCATAAACATGCATACATACATACTTGATTGCTTTCTGGGGTGTTTATGTGAAAAAGAGACTGAGTGTGTGAATGGGGTTGGGGCGGAGGACCAGACAGAGTCAGACAGAGGGACGTTACTTCACAGATCTGTGGTAAATGTTCTTTATATGATTGTCAATAACTCCCATTCCTAAATGTATTATTCCATCTTTATTATTAGTAATAGCTCACAGCCGTGCTCGTGCTATTTTAATACGTTGACAGGGAATAAAAGCTCCAAAGATTTGATTTGTGTCTGTGTCTAATGCACTGATATTGCCTGTGTATATACAGTATGTTTGAATAGTGGTCCAGTTGTTTGAAGCTGCACATAGACCCCATGTTCAACCATGAGTCTGTGCCAATATAGAATAGAGTATCTTAAAATTTGACAATTATTATGGCAATGTGTTTCATTCAGGGAACAAACTGTAAAGCAACTTTAGATGTTAAAACTCTCCTTTAGAAACCAGATGTATAACATTATTTTAGATTTAGTAATGTTTTAATAGAGAATGGAACATTCTTTCAATATTAACAGGTAGAAGGTCTTTTTATACAATATTTGGACTTTGACTTACATACCTTAACTTCACTGACTGGTAGCAGGTATTTAAAGGATAATACTTTCATTTTTTAAGTATTAGCGTCAAGTATAAACTCATTTATCAGTGTCAGAATATAGACATGGTGAAGTTGGTATAATGCAAATTGAACGATGGACGTAGAATCATTTCCACGGCTCAATGTGTTCATGATGGGTCACTCATGTCACAGCCTGTCACTTCTTGTTCTTGATTGATGCTCAAGATTATGTGCTGTCTATAAATCTGTTTTATTTATTTATTATTATATAAAGTGTCCAGCCATCTCATGGCCCGTCCCTCATGGGATTATGAGACACCTTTACCAAACATCCGTGCTTACAATAGGATTCACCCTGAATCCATAATGCCAACAAAACACCAACAAACAAACAAAACCCAACAACAATAAGCAACATCCAAAACAAACACCCTCCAAACTCCCATGAATTCACTAAATGAGTTGCAAAAACGAAATCTTCTTCAAACCACTATTTCAGTGGCTGTGAGTTGTTACTATTGTGTGTATATATATATATATACATATATATATATATATATATATAATAAGCAAACTGATGACTTTCAACGTGATATTTTAGCGCGGATGTATAAATAGCTGAATTGCACTGTAGGGGGCAATTCGGTTCTTGAACCTCTACGCGCCTGTGAATTACCGAACTACCACACCAAACGTGATAGTCTATCATGGATGCAGCCACGAAGCCGCAAGGCTTGCTTCAGGGAAAATTCATTTTTAAGAAGCTTCCCGATGGTGGCATCAACAAGACTAAGGTTGTGTGCACCTTATGCAATGCAGAATTGGTTTACTGTAGGAGTTCTTCCAGTCTCAAATACCACCTGAACACAAAGCATCCCTTTGCTATAAGCAGTCAGTGATGCATTTTGCAAACTGATGCATTTTGGCTCCTGTTCTAATGCATCCACTGGCTTAAGAAACCTGTTCTCAAAGACTTACTTTTGGTCAGTACTTGGGTATTTCGCATTCTGAACGAGCCATTTTAATCTAAAATAATCTAGATTAACCTAGATTAATTTCAAGATATATAAATAAATAAATAAATAAATAAATTATCTGTAGCTACCAAGCTAAGTAAGCGAACCAAGTGGCTCCATGTTGGTTGAAAACGCAGATTCTGCCTGACTTAAACGTGTCGAGCTGACTTGAATCGCTGTTATTTCTAACTTAACCCTGTCTGGCTGCAAACATTTGAAGTTGCAAGAGAAAACGCTAACCGGTAATGGAGATAAACAGCGGGACAGAGTTGCTAACGTTAGCTTACACTCTGATAGCATCACCACCTGCCACACAGTAAGTAAACATATGTGGATATGCTTTTTGTTTCACTGAACATGTAATCCTGCAAACTAATTTCAATGATGACGGCTCTTTGTTCTTTAAAGTAATGCTCGGTTACCGTGGGTAGTTAGCGTAGTACTTTTAGCATGCTAAAAATCTTTCTCTATTGGTTTTAGAAGAAGCTAAAAAGACACCACTCTTTAAACGGTTTTACTAGAGCGTCTGCGGCAAACTTCAACGCTAAAACTATTGTAACCTCAGCTATGATTACAACAGTCGCTATCATGGGGAAGGGAGTTGATGCAGCAAATACTTCAAAACAAGTGAAGTGGTCTGTATTGCAGTTTTTGGAAGTTTTGAAGAGTACTAGCATCTTTCGGATTCGAGTCATGTCGATATTTGTAATCATTAATAGTCACAGTACTTTCTTTTCTGTTGTGTGGGCCTTAAATTACTTGAACTTCATCTGCCTTTCATCGCATCTAATAAATGAAGTCTAGGCCTTGACCCAGTGTTGCCTCTTCCTCAGTTTCCACTCTCCATCTTTTCTGTTTATCTGTTTATATTCAAGGATTTTACCTCTTTCCTTAGATGGATTTTTTTCACTGCTTGTTGCATGCAGTACGAATGAATAAAATGCTCTGTTTCTGGCTCCAGAAATCAACAGTATGCCCTATTAGTGTATTTGAGGTGTGCTTAGGTCTTTATGAGACTCGACTTGTAACCTCTGAAGGCTGAAATGTTCATTACTCACACTGGAAAAGTTTTAGATTAAAGCAGCAATGTTTGACTGAACGGCAATTTCGCTGTCCTTGCAGCTTTGTAAGTTGCACAGCTAAAAATGTAAGGAAAGCCCATGGGGTCAAATCCACTACTAGAGAGGGAGGAAAGAAATTGCATCCACACTTGATGCTGTTTTTCTGTCTTCGGCACAGAGAATCCATTTTTAAAGCCCGTCTGCAAAGCTCTGATTTTGTCGGATGTTTACCTGCCAGGGTAGAAGTTATTAATGAGCACAGCACCACACCTATTTGAATTGCTGGGGGAGAAAAAAACCCCCAAAAAACAAAATCTGAGATGTGTGGACAGTGATTCAGATGTGTGGGACCAGACTATGACAGGTTGTTTGTTTATGTTGTCAGGCTACTGTCAGTCATATCTGATGAAAGCACACCCACGCCGTCCTGATTGAAGCAGATTAACTTAAGTTTTTGAGGGTTTAATTAAATATTTTTTCTGTACTTCGACTTTGGTATTCGCTTATTTAGTCGTTAACGTTTAATGTCGTAAAAAATATATATATATATATTTGTAACTTGAAACTGAGTTTTTGTGGAGGCTTTAATCTCCTGTGCAGGGAAAACATTGATTTTGACTGTAATTATTGATTTTAAATCATTACACATATAACCTTTAACAGAAGTAAAAACAGAGATGGTTGATTAACTGTATGTTCCCTGTATGATTCTGCGATACCTCTGTGTTTTCACAGAGTATGGAGTGTGTGTGAGAGATGCAAGCAGGCAGGGTAGCTGTGAAGTGGGTGCGGCTGCTAGATACTGACATGGAGACATATTTCTCTCCTAACAGTTCATCTTCGCCTCCTGACAGAACCTGTGGTAATGTGACCCGACACACAAACAGCATGCACTCACACTCTCTCTCCACCTCAGTGTACACACACATTTTGACACGAAACACTAGATGCATGGACAGGATGATTTTCGGTGCAGCTGTACTCTGGTGAAACAATGCAGATGTAGGAGATAGATCTCTTTATGCTGTGCCTGGTATGCATGGAGCACTCGTGCTTTTTTGTGTGTGTGTGTGTATGCTGTATATGTGTGTGTGTTGCAGCATTAGAACAAAGGATCCTTTTGTACAACAGGCCTGTGGCTGCAGTGTCTCCTCCACAAATACATTGTATGCTGCATATATTTTCATGTATGCTCATGTGTGCTGCCCACATGTGTGCGTTTCCTCGCTCGCTGTTTATTGAAGAGAGACTTCAGCTTCAGTGCGGTGCGGTTGTGTCCCTATGGAGTGCAGCTATTGCCCCGGGCTGGGCTGACTTTAGGCCTCCTGCTTTTTGTCAGACCCTACGTGCCTTTCTTTCCTCTGGCTATGATTGAGTAGACTTCTGCTGCTGCTAATGCTAATCCTTCTCCTGATAGCCCCTCAAAACAGCTATGTAGCGTTGTCATGAAGGCAACATTTTCAGTGTGATTTCAATATGTAAAGATGAAGGAGAGGTTGTTATGAGATGACAGATCAAACGAAGAAAAAGCATCAGTAATGAGCGTACATACCTTACTTTGACTTGATTTGGCTCCTGGCACTAGTGCAGTGGACTGGATCCACTTCAAGGCGCCGTGCTGCTGTCAATTTACAGGATGATTATAGTTTTTCATACCACGACCACAGAAAACACTGTGAAAACACAAGTTAAAAATGTACATCAGGACACTTAATCACAATCAGTGCTCAACATATACAGTTGCAAAGTGGAAGGAGTTATTTTGGACCTCCAGGGTTCCTGAGGTAAAAGTCAAGTGAGTATTTGTAAAAGCATAATGACAATGTCACCTCCCAAGGTGCATTTTGGTACTATAGGAAATATTTAATCATTAAGCTTAAAACTCTGTTGCATTGGGGTCAGTGGTGGTGAAAGATAACACTCAGCAGTTCAAATCCAATTCGCTTTTGGATTCTGGGTAAATTCTGGAGGTTGAATTAATAGCGCAGTGTTTTCTTCTCAAATTGCAACAATGAAGCTTAAAATGTGTTACAGCTCTGAGTGGCTTCTCCTCCATAGCGATGGCAGCTGAAGCGCACAGATATGCCAAAGAAAAAATAAAACACAATTTCTCAGAAACAACACTGACATTATTCATCAGACACCATATTGGTCGGGGGGAAACAGGCTATACTGGACCGCTAAGATGGCTGAATCTTATTTGTTCACAGGCCTGTTGTCCTGTAAACCTTCATTAAACTTTGTTCCTGTTCATGGAGGACGTACATGGAGGAATACCCAATACCCAGAGGAATACACCACAGTTACTACACAACACATCTCTACATCAGGCTTCAATTTGTAGCATAACATAACCATGACAAAACAACACTGACATTATACAGTTACTGTATGTCAACACATCAGCTAAAGGGAGTTTAAAAAATATTAGACATATGTTTTTCTGTTTTGTTTAATCTGGTAAGCGGCCACGGTATGAGATAATTCATTCAGATGTATGCTGATATAATGAATAATGTAATGGACTTGTTGAAGGAACACTTAGCATCACAGCACTCCTTTGCCTCAGCCTCCATTATTTTCCTATGCCGGGACGCTTCGTCGTGCATTAAGAATTTGCATGCTAACGCCTGCAGTCAAGTGTCACGAGTCACGAGCTGATGCGTCCGCCGCGAACCCTCTCATTAATATTTTACCTGCTCCAAGCTACGTGGTTATGCTGTGCGGACAGTGAAATTGCATTTCTTCTTGCAGGCACATTCAGTGTTTGTTTCCAACATTTGATGCTGAATTTAGTCTTGAATTTAACCAAAAGACAGACATTTAGGTGCTGAAAAGTGTACATAGCACTACACACACTGTACAGAAAACACACACACACAGGGTACACAGCCTATGTAATCCCATCGTCTCTGCCTGCCCATCCCTGTGTCCCGTGTTTGTTTGTGTTGTATCTAGTTCCCAGTGCCATATGCTATCCATAGCCGTCGGTATCACACTCTGCGGCAGGGCCTCAGTAGCCTGCTGTTCTCAGGGCTCGCCTCTCCTTGTCTAAACAAAGACTGCACTGACAAACACAGTAATGTTAGAGTTCATGATGAAAGTTGCAGAGCTGAGACTCGCATATTGTTTTACTGATCCACTTTCCACACTGCTATGCGCCTCCATTACAGCAGCCCCAAGCTCTGCTACAGCCATCAGCTATCGAGGAAAAGGCTCCCTTTGAAATGCATTAGCTGCACGTTTTTAAACATACACTGGATAATGTCATGCTGATGGGAAGGGAACAATGTGCAATTAAACTTTTCCAAACCGTTTTCCCCATCTTGCAGGAGAACTAAATGCATCACATTCCCAAGTATATCACTGTTTTAATCCTCACTACACTGTTGTTTCTGTATAATGATGTTTCTAGGTGAAGCTATCAGTGTATCTAGCATATTTCCTGCAGCACGATGGTCTTATCGGAGATACCGACCTGCTACCTGTCTGCCATCTCTACTTTAACCCTGGACTTCCTTCACTTCCCATGATGCATCTTGACAGTATCTTTCATTAGACCCTCCCAACCTGGTAAAGATCTATGTCTCTCAAACCCCACACTCCCAGTTTGTAACACGGGGTATCAGTAAAACTAAAAGAAAACAGTCTCACGTTGAAACTGAGGTAAATTTGTAGAGAAACATATGGGAGGATTAATGGTTATATTTGGTTAGCGGTGCGGGATGATTAAAGACTGATCAAATTACCTGTATAAAGTTCTTTTACACTTGGGACAGTTATGAAACTTCTACCTCAAGCAAATTCCTATCCTTTGGTCTTTCCAAACCACATTGAACAAAGTTAAACAATGACTAAATCTCCATTTACTGGACTGCATTCTATTTTCAATTCTATTCAATTTAAAATGTTTATAGTTCAGTAGTGATGTGCATTTCTTTCCAAATTTAAGTAACCAATACAGCAAACCAAGCGTCTGGTGTCATAGTAACATGTTTTACTGTCTTTTATATGGGAAGTTAGATGAATGCTGTCCTGTAAACATTTATAAGTTTCTCATATAAGACTTGTTTGGAAAATATTTCACTCTCAGACCAGTCCCATTCATCATCATCTGTGCTCCATATGTTAATGATAAGAACCGGATCATATGTGTATAACTATACTAATGTATTGCAATAATTATAGTAGTATTCTTAAGACATTTTTATGAAGTTAACGGTATAGAGAAGTGACAGGAAATGAGTGTGAATGAACTGTGGTACATTGGAGTTCACGGGCAGTACCGTAACCACAGAAAAAGCCATTTATAACCAGTTGTGGATTTGTTTTTACATTCATCACAGACAATGATTTTACTGAGCAAACTTTTAAAACTGATTTATACTGTTTATCAAATTGTAGTTAGATATCAATGATTCCATTTTTATTATTAATAGCTACGATTATGTTGAGAAGCAGGACGACTGACTATGTTTTTGGTATTGTTGTCTGTACTAGACAGTGGTAAGTGGAGAGAGACAAGAAACATGAGAGGAGGAAGAAAGACATGCAACAGTGATCCGCGGCCAGAGCGAACGCTGCTCAAAAACTCAAGGTTACTGAGTTCGGGAGAAAATGAAAATCCAGCGAACTCTGAAAGCTGTTTTTTTTTTTTTTCCAAAGGATACAAGTCAACAGACCTTTCCCGATGCGTAATGAATCACAGCTGAAAATTCTGAAAGATCTGGGACTCGCTCACTTGCGTTTTTTTTTCTTTTTTTCTTGGAATTCTGGTAATTGACATTTCTAATACTTCTATACTTAAGCCCCAATCATTGTCGACAAGAAGTAAAATAGCACTTATTGTTAAGATGCACACAGAAGAGCAGTGACTCATGGCAATTAGGACAGGCCTGGCCTCCATTTTCCCAAAAGCATAATCCTTTTCACAAACCTTATGCTTAAAAGGTGTGTCCCCGTCGTAACAAGAAACATTAAGAATGACTCCTGCTCACTCATAGAAAGATAAAAAGCATCTTAAGAAGCTGCAGAACCTGCAGGAGGAACCACAAAGGATGCTTTATAGAAGTTTCAGATCCCATTTCTTTTTCTATTTATTTATGGTGCTAATGCTATTTGCCGCACACATGCTGTATATACAGCAGGCGTGACACTGAAGTGATGACAGAGTGACATTCACTGTAGATGACGTTCATAAATCATGAAACCTAAGAGCACCGAACAGAAAGCTGTTTGCTGCACATTAAGTTTCATTTTCATACTGACAGATCTGTGCGTGTGTGTGTGTGTGTGTGTATTTTAATATATAGCACAGCTTACAGACACTTAAAAAGTCACTGTAATGTGTGTTCAGCACCACGGACAGCTGATAATAAGAAACTCTTAATGTGTGTGTGTGTGCATGTGTACGTGTGTGTGTGCGCTCGTTTCTCAGTATTTACTTTGTAACAAATAATAAATAAATAAAACAAAGCAATTCTTTTTTATTAGATATGAAAGAGCAAAATTAATAAACAAATATTCAAGTAATCAGATTAATTGATAATGAAAATAATCAATGCTTTGTTTATATGAGGTTGTTTATTGTTATCGTTTCTCTACCTGCTGAATGTACACTTTGAAAGAGGCTGCTATCCGGAGCAAAGGAGCGCCAACATGGCTGTCAGGTGAGGTGTTACATCACCTGACAGCCCTCTACATTCAACAGCTTCAACGTTAGCCTTGGGTAATGTAAAAACTATGTGTACTAAATACATGAGTTAAATGCATCCCTCCTCTTGGCTGATAGTATTTGCCTTTCTTAGGATGTGATTGGCACAGACACAGCTGCCTCAACTCTCTGTGGTTGGTTTTTTAAAAAAAAAAAGACTAATCTTTGGCAACTCCGGTGATTGTCCTGAAGCCAACCTGTAATCATTTAACGCACTGTACTTGTTTAGAAAAATAAATAAATAAATAAAAACCTCCTTCACACTGCTGTTGTAGAAATTCTCTTTTAACTGCAGTTGTATATTCTGTTTGAAGCCGGAGCTTGACAGCTTCATTTGTGAAGTGTCTCAATTAGGCAGAATATTTCTGCCGACATATCTCAACGCCCAGACTGTCTCACCAGAACATGAAAGCCGGGGCTTAAGGAAGTCATCACACACCTCGGCAGAGAGAGACAGACACACACGTGCACACGCGCACACATGCAAACACTAAAAATAGAGGCAGCTATCCTACTAACGCTGGTTAATGCTCCTCACCCCAGACAGTTGGATTTGCATATCTTTAATGTGCTTTTTTTTTTTCTCCTCTCTGCTTCTCTTCTCTTTCTCTCTCTGTCTTACTGTCTTGTGTGAAACAGTCTGGTCTCTTATAGGAATTCTCAGGAGGGGCTTGCAGTGCGTGTTGGGGGGTGGGGTGGTGGGGGGGCTTTTTGTATCAGAAAAGCAAAAAAAAAAAAAAAAAAAAAGCAGGCTGAAAAGATTTCAACAATTGTGGTAATTAGAGATTTTGGAAAGGCGAGACACCCCCCCCACACCCCAGCTCTCTCTCTCACTTTCTCTCACTTGCTCTCTGTCTCGCTCTCTCAGGTCTTTCAGGCCACTGTAATGGTCTCCATCTGGTCTGTAAGGGGGGAAAAGAAAGGTATTGAGTCCCCAGGCTGTATAGGACGGCCATCTGGGCCGGGCCACTTCCACCGCTCTGAGGACCGACCCCCTGACAGGCCCACTGGCCGGGTACATGCCATGGCCCGATGTCAGTAACAAGAACAACAATAGGTCCTGGCCCACTTGTTCCATTAACCCCGTGTCTTCCAATAAATACTTGAGGCGAGTACTGCTAGCATGGAGTTAGCATACGCCATACTGCAGAAAGCAGGCCAGCCAACATACAGTGTGTTCCTAAAGCTCAGGGGACTTATTGCTCCCTGTGTCTCACGCTTCCTTCACCAGGATTGGCAGATTTTAATATCTGTCAATGGCCCGATCATTAACCATCTATAACCGATAAAACGTTTGACTCGAGACGACCAACAACGACCAAAATTATACAATTTGACAATTTCTGATTATTGTAGTTTGCAAATTGTACTGAACTTTCAAAGGCTATTTAATATTTTTGATCAAATTTGCAATGTTGATGAAACTATCTCTTACTTTGCTTTGTCAACTTATAGGGGCGAACCGTCAAGTTTTACAAATTGAGTGGTTATGAAGGAGCTTTCTACAGTCTCAGTTCTGTCTTGAGATTTGAAGTTTATAGAAATCAGTTTACAGAAATCTTAAGTTACAAACTTGGGATGTGAAGATTTAAAAATACGGGCATTTTTTAATTATGAATATGTATTATGGGAAGTGTAGGGTCCATGGATTCACAATAGAAGCTAAACATCTGTTGCTGCTGATTTTGACTATTCTTTTAAATCTGTTTCTCGGAGCCCCCTTGACTTCGTGGAAGTGCAACACTAAATCAGTGGATTACCCCTTTAAAGCCACAATAGGTGACATTTACTAAAGATTTCCAGCCCTTCCCTTGGGCGCTAAACAAACAAATTGTATTTGTCCTAACTTACTAAAGGGCCACATTGAGCTTTTGTGCAAATGGAAACACAAGCATCAGCTAACTGGAGAAAGTCTCAAGGAACTGCTATAGTCATATATACTGTATATGAGTGCTATACAGTAAGTGAGAAACAGCTTTGCTGGCTACTTACTGTAGCAAAAAGTGAGTAAAACTCAACTAAACTAACGCAACTAAGCTTGTTAACTCATACCGCGTTTATTATTTTTACCATATTGACGCTGCTCATTACTGCGGTAGGTGCAACACGTTTGCCTGAAATGAGGATTGTCTAATGTCAGCAGAGATTATTACACTTTTATGAAACATAATATTAAGCAAAGCGGGAAATGAGCAAAGCCACCAAATGAGAAAGCAAAGGCTGCGTATTTAATAAGCGAGGCAGTTATTTAAACCGTCATCTAGTAATCGATAGAGTCAGGATTTGTGTTTCAGCTCAGCAGACGATTGATTGATCACATCGTACATTGGCTTCGTAGTAATTAATCAGAGGCCCGCTTCACTTTGTGGAAAAGCTACGTGCTGTACGCGCACACACAAACACATAGAAAGTGGTGGCTATTGCAGTGTTGCAGTTTTCCTACAACACAAACTTTTTCAAATTCATTCTTTTGATAGAAAATCCTGAGTAAAGGCAGTAAATAGATACTAAAACTCTCCAGTAATTTTACTACAGTTAAAATCATGTCAGGTGTATATGGTAGCGACTGTACCAGACCATCAGCTCCATATATTATTTTTATTCTAGTTGGTACAGCGAGACATTGGCTGAGGCCTTGCTGAATTTCAGGGCAGACATGCTGCACTTTAACACAAATAGAACAGATACGGCTTGTGTTTCTATCAAGTAAGCAGACTCTCACGATGAGGGTTTATAATAATATATGGTAAATGCTTGACCAGACCACTCAAACGATGTTGAACCAAACACATAACAGAATGTTAAACCCAGAGCTTCAGCTGTTTATTTATTAAATTACCCGCAGCAGTTGAAATGTCTGCAAATCTAAACACAGCTTGACTTCTTTAAGAGCCTCCCAAATATGAACAGTCCGTCCTATTAGCGCTAACTGTATACAGTATATTTATTCTTTCCATTTTAAATAAAGTTTCCTGCCGATCGGCCTCTCATAAGCAAATCCTTTCAAATAAAGCTGTGTGCTTGTATTTGTGACAGCAGGTATCATCAGATTCCCTAAACGCGATCTGTTTACAGAGAATAAAAATCCATTGCTTTGGTTACATAATCTCTCCGGGATCACACAGATAAATAAATCGGACCATAATATCCACTAAATACGGTTGAAAGGAGATTATTCACAGAGTACATGAGACTATCTGATTATTACAATAACAAATATGCTCAGGTTTTCAATTTGGCTTGTTTCAAGACTCATATTGGTACAATACCTAATAATAACAACAGTACCAATAACCACTATAACAATTAATAACAGTGCTCTGCTGTGTCAAAGTCACAAACTTCCCCTCCATCCACCCTTTGTTTGGCTCTACTGAACAAACAACAAATGTCTTGTGAAGACACTGAGGTGGAGTTAGGGGTCCTTTCAATATGTTGGGCCGATTTTGCCGGTTAGAGAATGTGGTCACGTTGTATGGATGCATTTACACCAATAATAAACCCTAATATTTTCTGTCAGTATTTCATATATTGTATGTGACCATTTAAATGTTTTAGGTACATCAACCTTTCAGGTTGAGTTTTCACTTCAGTGTGAGTCAGACATTCCCAATCTGCAGTTTCCCTCCAATATTAGTCTGTTTTGTTATTTCAGATTGCAGCTCAAGGTTGACTGAGTACATTTATAGTATCTGCCAGAGGAGTGATACTGTAGCTTTTTATTTCAAGATTGTTTTCAAATTTCAGATAGCCGAATAGTTTGTTCGCTGCAGTGATGAAATGTTACACAAAAAGGTGGGTGTGATATAATAGATACCAAAGTATTTGAGGATGGTCCTTTGAGTAACTGCATGTCATTTTTTCTTTTTTTTAACCAACCTGGCTGTTTCTGTTGTGTATTTGCAAGGGTTCTAAGGGGACAAAAGACATTTGTTTGATGGCTACCTCTGTGATACATTAATTAACCTCGTATCTCAGCCTAAAACATGAGTTTAGGTATGTACCCTCTATGTACTATGTTCCACCCACTTTGTCAGTCAGCGATTCTCCTCATTTGTAGTCTGTCTTTGCCTGTGGCCTCTGTCTGTCTGTCCGCGGTCTGTCTATCACCCCCGACTTTCCCTCTCTGTCTCACAACAGTCAGTCATCCAAGCTATACAGCCGCCCAGGCAGTGGGAGAACGCTGGGCACGTTGCCAGCCAGCCGGGGCGCCAGTTGGGCAGTCCATCAGTAGCATTAAAGACATGTTATCCACCCGAGTGTATCCGCCTGACTTAGAGCCCTGATCCCCTGTCCGAGCGACCCCCCCCATGCTGACCCCTTAGTCCGCCAGTCCCCTTCTTGCTTTATCAGCATGGCACCCAGGCATCTAGCTGCTTTAGGTCTCTTAAAACACGTACACAAATAAATGAGGAGGGTGCTGGAAATAACTACTTTCTCATCTTCAGCCAAGCTGCCCTGCTGGTCAGGTCATTGTCTTTAAAGGGACAGGAGACCAGAGAAAGCCGACCGCTGCCGACCTCCACTTTTTTTCTTAAAGAATACAGAGTCAGCAGAGTTCATTTAGCCCTCTTGTACCATACAACAGATGAAAGGTTCCACAGAGGCTTAAAAGGGCTGTTTATCTTCTGTTATACTTAGCCAGATAATGGACTTGGTGCTTTTTTTATGATAGCTAAAAATATTAGTGTTTCTCTTTTGATTCAGAATATACAGGATTCATACTGTGTCTTGTCCTCATTCTTTCTGCTTTAATATAATGGTCACTGCTTTATGGATCTATTCTTATAATTGCTGTTGAATGGTTTGAAGTGTCACTTCAAGGGTCAGTTCTGTAGTACTCGTCAGTAACGTTGGGTACACAAATCATGGCTGCCAATTTATTTGAAGGGTTGGTAGATTTTATGATTTTTATGACCATGCTTTGGTACAGAAAAGGTGCAGGAAACTTCTCTCACGGAGACATTTGTCTCGATGTCTCTCTGCAGGTCTTTGTCCGGTATCATCTTATGTTGCAGCTGACAATGTAACATCACCTGCAGACTATAACATTCTCCTTTAATATCTCCCTGACATCACTTGACTGCCTTCCATCAGAGAGTGCTTTGTTTTAGAAAGACTTTTTTTTAGCATCTAACTTCACATTCCGTCTTTATTTCTGTCACAGCGCAGAGCTGCTGTGATGACATGTTAGCTGGATTCATATTTTCCTTAATTTGTTATGCGTTCGTCTTTTGACTCCTGACAGGCGAAGTTGTGCAGCGTTTTTTACTCTTTGGGAACTTGTGAATGAAACTCGCCTCACAAACGGAGCAGAACACGGAGCCTTATATGGCAATTTTGGGGTTGTGAATTATGCTAATGATCACATCTCACAAACACGCACCTCCTCATGAACAGGTGGCATTCATCAGGCTGAAACGAGCGATTTACGACAAGTTCAGGCAGTTAAGAGAGTGTGTTGAGTCCCATATAGGGTTTTCTTATTTTCCTCTTATTGCTATGTGCAAGGACTCATATAAGAGAAAAGATAAGATAAGAATATATTCATAAACAAGGCCCAACGTGTCTTTAATACATTTTTTTCATCACAATACAGCGCAAGGTTTTTGCACTCCTCATTCCTTCGCCAACATTTAGTAGCCTTGTGAACACAATCTCATCATTCTGCCATAAAGTACCACCCTTTCCTGTTCCCTCCTTGATGACGGTGAATTGAATTCTTAATAATAGACATGATTGCCTGATAGGCGGCGGGCGGCTGTAGAAAGAAGAGCAGATCCTGCTTGGTATTTAAAGCATTCAAGAGTTTCTCTGGTGTCATTATAGGTGGTATCTTAACAAGGTTTGATTAAAGAGTGACTGCAGGTTTGTTGAACCTGTTAAGAATTGATCGGACTACCAGCTCCATTGCCAAGTGAATAGTGAGCTGAAGCTCTGTATTTGCGACTGAAGGTCAAGTACTTCTAAACAGCTGAAAGAAGCTTTAACATAAGCAACTGTGGTCATCCTTATTGCCCTTCTTTACAATCCAAACTTTTTTCTCTTCAGCTCTAGCGTCAACCCATGTTTATCTAAACTGTCACTATGTCATAAGGAGCACAATCATGTAGCATGTAGGCGTTCAACCTTGGAAGTACAGTATTCATCAATTCTGAGTACTGGCTACAAACAAGAATAAAAATCACTGGTATTCTTGCTTTATTTGAATCACCCATACAACGTCCCATTCAGAGGCTAGTTCCACAGAGATTAGATTTTATATATGTACAGTTAAACCAGATCTTAATTTTGCTCGTAGACTGGTGCAATGAGACGTACTTTAGTTACAATAAAGACTAATACCAAGCCTAAAAATTTAGCCTCCCTCCCCCAGGATATGAATGAACTCGTAACATTCAGGCCTGCTGACAACTAACAACCAGTAGCACCTGCTCACAATTGACAAAAAAGGAGAAAACAGCTCAATTTGTGGTTTGCTAACAATTGTGTTGAGCAAGTAATAATATGGTACAATTTAAAGAGACAGCAGTAACCAGTAATCTGTTATTGCTCCAGTCATTACCAAATTTATGTAATAAAATGTTCTTGTAAACGTTAAATCCTTCCACGAGGCAGATGTTTCCGGCTGAAGTGGCAGGAGCTTAGCACCTTGAGGCCGGGTTTTTAGTTGCAAACGTTGGTTAGATTTGCGCCTTAGTGTCTAACTTTGTGAAACCAACACAAGACTTTCGTATGCTCTGAAGCGGTGGAAAATGTTCACAATACACACAAAGCATATGTGCCACGTGATCTGATGTGTGTGTGTGTGTGTGTGTGTGTGTGTGTGTGTGTGGCCCAAAGGTGTTGTACAGTACAAAGAATTCTTACCTCATGTCAGTGATATTCCCCATGAGAAAGCACAGAAGCAGTGTCCGGTGGGGGGCATTAAGAGCTCATGCCATCTGAGGGAGCAATAAGAATCCAGCATTAGTCTCATTTAATACATTAAACCATTCACACAGAGGCTGGATGGAGGTTTAAATCAGAGCACTACAATATACTCAAAGGGCAGGAACATAATTCAAGATGCAGGTCTGGTATGTTGAATAATTCCCATTGACGTTTGATTTGTATCTTTACAGTGCGTCTCCAGTGACATTACAGGCCAACTGTAGGATACAAGGGAGTGACTCAGAGGAAGCTGAGTGATTAACGGTCCGGGAGCACGGCGTCAGAAACATTCTCACCCACGATAAAACTGCACGAGGAAACTTTGTATGTACAAAATTTACTCCCATTATATGCATACGGCAGCTGAGCTAAAGGCAACTAAAACCACCCAGTTAAGGTTTTGATAACTGGGAAAGCCACAGTGTTAAAACTAAATCCATCAATCCATCACCACAACCTGCACTATGTTACTTTATACCACTCTACAAGTCCACTACTGGACTATCCGCATATGTGTTGAATGACGGAGCATAATCACTGTAAAGTAATGGTAATCGTCATACCATGGTACTATGTTTTGTTACTTGGGCTGTAACCATGAACTTTTCTCGTGTAATTTTGTATTTGGCCCTTTTACTGCCTGTCGTCTGTCTCCTTTAAACAAAACCATATTTAAGAGAGAACAATGCCAGCGATACTGACAATATGTATTCCTAATAGCGCACTCTGAACACCACTGTTTTTGCCGCCTTGCACATTTATCAATCTGAATGGTCTCATTTCCATCAAACCGCTTCTCGGTTTTCATAAACGTTGTGTTAACCTTTCGTTCATTTCACAGCCAATGGTTCTCAAGTGCTGCACATTGATTGAATAGCGGTTCCTTCCACGAGGCCCTTTCTATGGAACTTAATGTTCAGTAGCACATAGGTGTACTCTTCCTCCATGTTTCCTTGCCAAACACCTCTCAGTGATATTATCTGTGCTGGAGTGCTGCAGCAGATTCACAGGAAGAAATCATTGTTCTTCTTAAGGGCTCAAAGAGCTCGAGGAAGTCATAGACAGTACTGTTCCCCCTCCTCCTTCCTGTCTCTGCCTGTTTCCCCTCATCCGTTATAATCTGTCTATGGAATAAAGCGCATCACAATGTTCCCATATGGCCTAATGCACCAGAGAGCTCAAGTACATTGCATGATAAAATGATTCACAGTTGGAGAATGAGCACAGCTGTAGGATGCTCTCCACTGATAAATTGGTTCTCTTTATAAAACGCTGATCGACTTTTTTTTTTTTTTTTTTAGAAAAGGTGCGCATCATCCAGTCAGCATAGTCTACTTTTGAAATGATAGGTGTGATGCAGTTTTATTGATTATGTGTTTATCGTAGAATTGATTCCGGTTTGTCTGTGGGATCAGAATGATGCATTGCTTCGTTTTATGTATTCGACTGAATTGATGCGTCATTTCAACTGGTTTGTCCTGGCTTACACTAAGTACTGGACATCAGCACTGAGAGCCCACTGCTCTGCAGTGACAACTCTAATTTGCCAGCTGTATGTTGATACAGTACTAAAGCAAAGACAGCTTGAGTACAGAGATTGGCTGCCCAGCATTCTCATTTTACAGCCTGTCTGCCCAATGAGATGGGAGAAAATGGCAGAGCTATAAAAGGACAAAGGTCATGTTTCATTAAATGAAAACTGTATATCTAATACTAATAACTTCTACAATGACAACACAACTATCTTCCTATTCAAAGAAACCTCTTCAGTTGTGTCAGCCAGGTTATAAGCTTCATAAGAAAGGGGAACACATGAAACAAAAAGTCTCTGGTTCTCTTGCATTGATTTTGATCTTTACTATTCATCACGAGTCCAGTCAAGAGTGCAATTCTAAAATGTCGAATCACACTTTTAAAGGTACGGTAAAGGTTAAGCGACTAAACCTCTTGGTAGAGGTTAGGTCTGTGGTCCCAATCCTCACTTTCCACCTCGCAACATACGTGATCAGTCAAATGATCAGGCAGTTTGTGAGCACGCTCAACTATGGTTAAGTACAGATGGTCAAATGAGAACCATGAAGTTGATCTGTAAACTGTCTAAATTATATTCATCATTGAGTAACTCAATCAGTGCATCGCTTGCCACCTCCTTTTCTCTTCTTCGCCTCCTACCTTTACTATTCCCTCTGTCCTCCTCTTCCTCCCTGCTGTACCTCACTTACAGTTTGCCCTTTTCTTACAATCTCCATATTTGTCTTCTGTTTTTTTCATACCAGAAGGCATCTCTATGCCTCTATTCTTTTAAGCTAGTAATGCAGCCTCCCACTCTGTCTACATCTAGTTCTGCTGTTGTTTTCTTCTAAAATTTCTGGTATGTTTTTTTGCTGGGCCAGGAATCCTCTAGTTGGCTGTCTCCACTCATGATTCGGCAGCATAAATTACACTATGTCCTCTCAACCTAACACTATATGCTTTGTCTTTTTCCATTCTGGCCAAAACGTTTGGTTCATGACAGGCCAGCGTATGTTTGTTAGACGCTGCATGAGTTGATGGCAGGAGTAATACTTGGATTAAGTCATATATTTAAACATCACAGACTTGTATTGTAAGATGTTGCCAACTTAGAACCCCTTGGTGCCTCAATGGCTTCAAAAAACCATGAATGAGTTAAGGAAATCATGATTGCAAATAATGGCTTTAAGAGGTTTTGTTAGACAAATAACAGATTTCATTAATAATCACAAAATGTGTTTTATTTGCCACAACTTAAATGACTGTCAGGAATACAGACATGAAACATCCATAACACAGTCTATTCAAAGGCATGTAACATGTCTTTGTTCTCTGTCATCCCTCTTCCACTGAACCAGATGTGTACCGTCACAGCATGCGAAGTTCATTACTAAATAAGTAGCCATCCATGTGTTTATTTTTTTCTCCCCTTCACTTTTGTTTTATTTAACGAAGGCCACCCTTTTGCTGTAATGATAGCCTTATAGTGCATCCTATGGCCTTCTGCCACTCAGAGCCACAGGAAGGGATTTAGATACACGAAATAGGCCGTTCACAGAGATTGTGCTCATTATGAGACTGTTTACAATTAATAATGCACCATTAACAGGGAAATTGAGATTTAGCGACTTCTGTGATGGGTCTTCACCCGTAGAGGTATTTGTTGTTGTGGCAGAAATCTTTGCCTAAGTAATGTGGTAGGCTACACTATATGCTGTAGACTATATGTGACCCAGGATTTGATTCACTCCTTTTTATTTTTGGGATCCTTTCTGGATAAAATTGACGGTTTTACTGAAACTAGAGATTTAGATTAGGCTGAACGGATTTCATTAAATGATATATAAATCTATAGAGAAATTCTATACATAGCATCAAGCCAATTCATTTTTCACTTGCTGCAGTATTGCTTGCTTGCTCACTCAGGATTTTCTTTCTTTATCATGCAAACACACACACACACACACACACAAAAGGCAATTTGACATTGATATACAGATGTCCCGGCTTGTGTTTAAAGAACATAATGTCCATATCGTGGTACATATCATGCAATAGATGGTGAACGGACAGTAAAGTAGAAAGACGACCATCAGACACTCTGCTCATAGCCTCGTTCACAGCTCCCCCAACGATGATGGACATCCGCACGCAGCTTGGTTCCATCAGCTATGGCAGGCTGTTCAGCAGGTAGTCTAATTGTTAAGCACAGTCTGTCTTACGTTACTCCAGCCTTTGAAATTGCTCCAACCTCTCTGACAATCAGAAATGTCTCTTTGTTCTTCTTTCTCCGGGTCAATGCCAGACTACCTATAGCTGTTGGCTCCCTGGAATTTCTGTCTGCATACTTGTAGCTCAAATGTCAAAATTGTATTTTCTGATGAATGCCAATGCCACTGATTGTTGTTGGTATTTTTTTTAATTCGCCCTGTCTGCTAGTATTACAAGTTGTGGGTTTGGCAGTAAAATCTCAGCAGGCTTTTGTAGCCATTTTCGCTACAGGCAATGTCTTTAGTAGAAGCAATAAATGTCTTAAAATATAAGGTTGAACAAAAGCAGCGATTTCTTTCTCTCCCTCTCTCTCTCTCTCGTATTCATCCCGCAACTCTGCAGCAGCAGTAGCACCCAGACAGTGTCTGACAAATGCATGATGGGTATTGGTGTGGCGGTGCAGTGTGGTGGTGGTGGTGGTGGGGGGGGGTGGCAGAGAAATCGACTGGCAGAGTAACGAATGGCAACCAGCCAGGTTGTCAGCTCACAGTGACTGTCCTTTATGGTGGACTGGTAAATGAAAATGACAGAAATTGAGTAGATGAGAGGAAGAGGACAGGGTTACTTCAAGTACACACAAAAACAGCATTTTAGAAGATGCTGGAAAAGAATCAGTTCTGAGAAAAAAGAAATGTCACCTTCAAGTGCTCATCGGTTTGTGTTTTATCTTTTGGGAGGGTTATTAATCAAACTTTGAAATACCACTGTCAAAGATACCAGAGTTTTGCTTCACCTTGTTGATTATAAAAACAAAACCTAAACTATCTGGGCATCTTCAGGCCTAGTGGTCAAAGGTACATACCATTCTCTTCTCAGCTTTTCCTGTCCAGCTCTACCATGAAATGAAGGGAAAAAATGTCCCCAAAAAATGAGAGAAAAAAAATCCTAATAAAAAGTTTATATGTTGTACTAATGCTGTACAAGAACAGCAATATCTCATCAAACAATTAAACCACAATTGTTGTGATATAAAACAAAAATCTTAAATCAAGGTTCACTTATTTGTTTTTCCTGGAGCTTTCAGACACATCTTAGTCTTCTTTATGAAGGAAAAAGCTAGTTAAACGAATGTTTCCCATCATTGGTCATCCTTCATTTCACACCCGTGTCCAGCCGAGTGTGAATACTAATTAGCTATTGTTTAGTCTTGTCTCGCTGGCTTTAGCCATCGTATCAGTAGGCTACTTGGCTCTCAGCTCCCGTATTAACTCTTCCGCCCAGCGTGGTTGCCGGCAGAAGAGACGCTCCGTGCTGCACGTGCATTTCATAACTGAACTAATACCAGGAGTAAACTTTTTTTATGTTCTCGGACGTTTTCACATCACAAATGATTAACAGCAGCGTTAAACACGAGTCTTGCAGGTAAAACGTACGATTTGCGCGGTCGTTACATCAGTTTAGTGTGGAGCGACTGCTGTCAAAACTTTCATTTTTAATTTCCACCGCAGCCTCCATAATTCTCGACCAGGAAAGTGGCAGAAAAAAGGTGCAGAGACGTGTGAGAGAGAGCGCAGAGTTAAAGCACCACAAATAACAATCACTTCATCCGCAGATAGAAACAGATGAAAGAGTATCTACTAAAAACCCCTCTGGCAGACATCACAGCTTGCAAACGCTAAAAGTCAGTTCTTGTATTTGGGATTTTGCAAACGGCTTCTAGTTCTGCAGTATTCTTGGGATGCCTTGCACGCTCTTTTAAGATCTACCCACAGACTCAGTTATGTTTAAGTCAGGGGACTGTGATAGAAACCTTCAGCTTGGGTCTCTTGCGGAAGTCCATGGTGGATTTCAAGATATCTTTGGGATCATTGTGTTGTTGTAGAAGCCGTCCTATTTTCTACAGACGATGTGACGTTTGCTTCCAGGATTTGCTGGTGTTTAGTGGAATCCGTTCTTCTAAAACACGTGTCCTTCTCATGAAACGCTGCTCCTTTTTTCTCCAAACATACTTTTACTGATTGTGGCTGAGTTCTGTTTTAACTCCATCAGTCCACAGCATTTGTTTCCAAAACACATCAGGCTTCTGTAGATGTTCAACTTCTGGATTTTATGATGAGGACGCAGGTAAGGTTTTCTTCTACTACTCTTCTTCTGAGACCTCATAAAAAGAATCGGAACGGCGCTCAAACTTTTGCCAGATGCCACAATTATATTTTTACTTTTGTTCATTTTATGACATAAAAAGTATGGATTTAATAATATAATGAATACTTTCTAATATTTAAAGAGGCATTTGAACACCTAAAAATACTGCGTCTGTTAGGTTTCGTTTCTTGTTGTTTTAACTATGACAATCTTCCCTATTCCTCCATAATTTGAAAGTAGTAAGAACAAACAGCATATTGATGTAGACGTTTAAGCAAAACAATATGTTGCATTCAGCTGAAGAAAACATGTCCTTTCTCCATCATATCATCACATTAGAGATGAACAACAGTGACTCATCCTGTCTGATCTGTTTGGTGTAGCCATTTACTTTCATAGTAACATACTGTAACTCATTTCCATGTAACTGGAGCTGTTCAACGACTGCAGCACACAGATGCCTTTTACTGAATGAGCAATCAAGATGCTTTAGAAAGTTTAATTAAACAGCCTGTGTTGGCACACTGGGGCTAAATAGCAACAACATGTTGATTGCCTCTGCCTTCAGACAGTGCTGTTAAGGTCAATTGCATACTTGTAATAGGACTTAATGTATAAATACTGTATGTGCAGAAACGGAATCTATTACCACCTTTACAAGCAGCCAATAGGAAGAGTGCAAGACGTCACTTTCAGACAACATTTCTCTATGAAATGATAATTAATTAAAGACAGTGAGACTATGCTTTTATTTTATTTATTTTAGAACATTTTTAACATAATTTGCTCTTTTAGGAATTAAATGAACAGATTCTAATTGGGCACTTTGTATTTAGTTGAATTTTGGCAGTCAAATAGAGACTTCCCATTGTTATATGAATAATAGCCATGCTGGTTGTAACCGTGTATGGAGTCTGACTGCTGCAGTGAAATGAGAGCAGATCTCAAGGCCTTGGTGGGGGCCAGACTATAACCTGCACCTCCCATTTCATTCTGTAGCTACATTCAGCATCACAATGAGTGTAGCGGCCTCCTACACTACTTCTACGGGTGCTTTCAAGATTGATTTAGAGTCCTGCAGTCTGATTGGGTGGTGGTGAAAATTCTGCCTGGAATTTGATTGGTTACATGCAGCTGTCTGCCAGAAAAAAACAGCTTTCATGACTCTGCTCACAGGCAGATTTGTCCACAGGGCTGCGGATCCTGCAGCAAAGTTTTATTAAAGACAACAAAAAATGATAATAAAAGATCTCTGTCGTCGTGAAATTAAAGTGGTGCTGCACAGACAAATCGGCCGAGTTGCAGCTACCGTTTTTGTTTCCAGCATTTTATTTATTTTTTTATTTTTTTTTATTTTTTTTTATTTTGCGGCTGCAGCTATGCAGGGTTCTACGAGACTCATTTTTATGGGTTTGTCATTATATGAGTTATGTCTTGCCTCTTTATTAAATCTCAAACATTATCCAGTCAGAGTTGTTCTCCTCTGCTGAACTTGTTTTAGTTCATTATTTTTTAATTTGCTTTCAATAATTAATTGAGGTTTTCTTTAACATTAAATAGATGGTGACAGTAAAAAGATTTTCTTCCATCGCGACTAGATCAACATTCAGAAACTCTACAGTGATAAAAGAATCAGCGGTATCAATAAAACTACTCAGGAGGCAAACCGTATGAAATGTAGAAATTAAAATAGAACCTGCCAATCATACAGTCTTTTGGTCGTAACCTTGTGAAACATATTAGATGTGCTCCGGTGTTGCAGTGAACATACTATATATAGACTTGAAAAAGTGTGGAAATGTGGCCTCCAGCTTGGCTGTTATGTGGAAAACTGACCAATAAGTGAAGTTTATCCACACTGTAACATTCATTGCTGCTGTGAAACATTATTATCATTTCAATTTCCCTTTTGATTTTTTTTTCTTTGTGGAAGAGGCTTCTATCTAGTTTATCGTGTGACGGCCTTGATCCGCGTCGTAAGCGCTTACCCGAAGTGTGAGTCACAACTCGCCACGTAGTATTGCAAAAAATCTTATTTGTTTTCCGCCTCCAAACCTCCTAAAGCCCCAGAGCTCCTTTGGTCACCATAATAAACAAAGTAATTGTAATTTATGGGTATCTTTTACAAATTTGTAACATGATTCTGTACATAAAAGATCCCAAACTGAGACTATGAGAGGCTCGGCTAAGCAGAAGCTTTAGTTTTGATGATGCATTTTCTACTTCCTTTGAGAACTGAAACATTATAAATCTCATTAGGAGCGCAGATGAATGTTTTACAGTATAATCACCTGTATCCACGCACAAAACTCTACACATGCTACATTAAATATTACATTTGATTATAACAATTATTATATACTTATTGGTCTTATCATGCTTTTATGAGCACTACTTTAAAAAAAAGTGTTATCAGAGCTTCTCTGCAGCTCTCTGCTCTGCATAGCAGGCTGTGATTTACTTCTTTTGCTTTTTCTAAGCTTGTTGGCAACTGGCACAAAGTGAGTCAGAGCAGCAGTGTTGGCCAATCCGCTGCAAATGCACTCTCGCCACTTCCTGGTCTTTATCGACCCGTGACATCTGATTGGACTGACGTTTTGTATCTCTGAAATGGCTGACGCGTTCATGTTTAGTATTTGTATCTGCATGTGATTCTTTAGCAATTTCTGCACATTTCCTCAGTAGCAGTGCAGATAAGATAAAAGTTAATGATCCCCTGTGGAGGGATTGAGTCATTACGGCAGGGGGGGGAAAAAAAAGCAAAAGGATACACAAAGACAATCAAGAACATGCAAGGGTAAGGGAAATTAGTGAATTCAAGCTATAAAAAAAGCAGGAGAAATGAGGCTAATATCATTATGAAGACATGTGTCAGACAGAGAGGCAGCAGACAGCGGCGGTAATGGCACTCGGCTTTCAGCGGCAGCACCAGCTGTGCCCGATCCAAATGGGCACCAACAGCGATACAGGCCAAGGAGGGTCAGATGAGGACACAAACATAGAGGGCGGGGGTGCAGTGAAGGGGCGGGGGGGTGGAGGGTGGTGGAGCTGGCAGAGAGATGGAGAGAGGAGGAAGAAAAGCAACAAGGATGGCAAGAGGGATTGCAAGGAGAGGTTGGAGGGAGGGGAGAGGCATTTGGTACGATGGAGGAAACAAAAGGAAACAACAAAAGGCTTGGAGGCAGAGTTAGACCGATGTTTGCCGATATAAAAGGCCAATATTGACTTCAGGGTAAGCACGGACGCAATGAAATCATTTTCCAACTGCAAAATGACTGATATAATTTTGATTGCTTTGTATAAATATCTAAATGAGTGTCAATAAATAGGTTTTGTATTCTGTTTTCACTTTTTTTCAATTTAAGCCAATACTGATGAATATCTGAGTTTTAGTACTGATCAGGATTTTTTTTTTTTTTTTTTGATCGTCTACCAAACCCTCTTTTTTATGTAACAAAAGAGGCCAACATTCCCAAATGTTGTCAAGCACAATCAGCCATGCAAAACCATTGCCTTGATAAAATGGTCTAAAAATGGAAAAATTATGAGACAAAACAGGAAACGAGGGAGAGAGAGAATGTTGTGGTTCATGATTGGTGGCAAAATGGGTTCCTTATTGGTTTTTTATACTTTTTTCTTTTTTTTTTTGTCGTTACCAAGAAAGAAAGGAGGATTGATACCCAACCATAGACCAAGAATAGTAAATCTGGCACAATCACTAAAAGACAGTTCATTTTTTCCTCATAATCTCATCTCCAGACAAGAATGTCTTTCCACAAAACCACAATTTACATCTAGTGGTGTTTTTTTTAATTGCGCTCTCTCTTGCTCTCTCTCTCTTTTTAAAAAAAAAAAAAAACAACAAAAAAACAAAAAAATGGTGGTATGTTTAAATTCAGGTAAAGACGATGGTTAGGGCAATTAAAATACATATGTTAATTGCAGGTCATTGACAGGGCGTGAATTCGTTACACGCTGCATCCATGCCAGGCACCCGTTGACACTGGATGTGAGTGAATCGTCAAACGTGGACATAATTGGATGCAGGATAGCTTTGTGAAGAAAACATGTAGCATGAAAATGATGTAGAACAGCATAATAAACTTAAAACAGCGTCTATGTGGGTGGTGAGGAAGCGGAAGTCCCTTTGTAACCACATCTCCAGAAAATAAAAGTCGTCTTGGATGAATCTTTATCTACCAAGCGGACTCACTCATTCCAGTTTCTATCTGCACTTCCCATCATGTCGGCCTCTAGCTCCAAATTCAATCCTCTTAGCTCTGTCTTTTCCCAGTGCAACAGAGAGAGATTCCCAAGACCGGAGCCAAATGAGATCACAGATAAACATTAAAACCCTTATGAGGAAAGCACTGTCAGAGGGGAGACTACACGTCCAAGCCAACAGATGCTGATTAGTGGCCTTTGCAGAGGGTCTTTTCTTTCCTAGGAGTCGATTGCCAAAGAATAAATTAGTGACCATGCAATAAATTAGTGACTGTGCCGTACAAGAATGTTAAGGAGCTTGGCATCCCAACCAAGATTAGGAACACAATTGATAACTTCATTCCTTGGTGGTCCTCAGCAGGTTCTCCTCTGCTTTTATGACTTTCTTTTGTGATCCTCCTTTAATAAATACGTAAGTGGTATCTCTTCCTAGCGGTTGTGGAATTCTTACAGTACATGTGTTTGCTGCTCAGATTTTAAATCCTTTCTACTTCTGCACTGAAAATGTGTCTTTACCCTCTTTGCCTCCAGGGATACTTGACAACCTTCTTAATATATTCAACCTGATATTCACTGCTTTTCATTTTGTGGTGAATAACTTTGCAGTACTGTATTTAAATTTTTTTTGAAGAGGTCAAATTACCCCAGCCTGCATCGTCCATTTGCCAAAACTGATCTCTTCCTGTACATTTCGCTGCAGACCTTTTGTAGCTTCATTATGTTCAGGTCTATTGAGGCCGATGCGGTGGAGGGTTTGGTCTCTTTTGCTTCCTGTATGATGGGATTTTTGTTGAATGTCAGAGCAAAATGGCAAAGAAAGAAGCCCTTGTTCCTTTAGGGGCCGACATAAAACCTGACAATTACCATTGATGCTGTAGGTCGTGCAAAAAAAACCAAAACTATTCTATCAAACTGTTGCAGCTGTGTTAGAGAATATCTGGAATCAATGTCATAATGTCTACATTTGGGCAATTATACATAATAAAAAAATGAGAAAAATAAGTGATTTGGGGGGAGAAGGAAAATGATCAACTAAACAAGATCCAGACGCTGAAATACATCACTACAATCTGATTTTTCATGGCTCCACGACATGAAAATGTTTGACAATCTCAGATCTAAAACTTTACAAAGCGACTAAGGCGGAGTGGTCTGATATCAGAAGGACGACCAGTATTGGTCGGTTGTGGTGCTGCCATTTTATATCAAATGGACTCCGGGGAAGATTAGGAGATACTTTTGTCAGACAGGCAGTGGCTGAATAGAGAGAAAGAAAGGGGAAATTTAGAGAGTTTGAAAAAGAAAAAAAAAAGAGGCAGAGCAAATGAAACTGGACGATGAAGAGCCATGGGGAGATCGGCTGAAAGAAAAGGGGCTGAAGTGGGAGGGAGAGGTAAGCGATAGAGAGAAGGCCAAATGTGTCTGGGAAAGTTTTCGAGCTGAGGTGCATTGTGGGAGAGCAGACAGTGTGTCTGGGGGGTCTGAGGTGTGGATTAATGCCAGCGATTGGAGGAGGGCTGCCGCAGTTGTGCGTGAGCAGAATATCACATGGAGGGAGAAGAGAGAGAGAGAGAGAGAGAAGAGAGGAGAGAAGATGGAAAGGGTACAGACGCTGAAATTTTTGGAAAGCGGTAATATTCTGTGCCTTAAGACACAGACGACATGAAAAAAAGTGCAAGTCAACTTTGACAAAAATGTAAAACAGCGAACCTATAGAGTCCTCATTTGCATGGAGTTCAGTCCATAAGGAGATGTTTGAATGAAAAACTGGATAAGGATTAAATCCGGCAGAGAGAGAAACCAGCTGTGGTTACAGGCCAACGTAGTAAAACTCAGGTTTGAGTTCATCAGGTGCGTTTGAGGCAGAACCCATAATCTATCATCTATGAAATATCACGGTACAACTTTCAGCTCTGTGTGAGAAGCAATTTGAAGGGATTACAAGGACTCCCTCAAACGCATCTTATGAACCCCAACTAAGGCTAAAGGTTTCACACAGTCAAATTTCATTACAGCTAGATTACAGTGGGGATCCACTTGGAGTTTTATGGCATTTATATGTTATTTATTGCATGAAGGAAACTTCGTGCTGGTTATTTGTGTGCTCGAGGTTGTACTGGAGTCAGTATGTCAAAGCCAGGACCAGTCTCAAAAGAGTAAAGTGTTAGTGTTTCAAAGATTTAGTGATTAACTAACTCGTCACTGTGTAGAGCATACAACACAGAGTATGTTAGCTAGCACAGCTCCAGACAGCATTCTCCACGTCGGCTCTTTAAAGTTCCAAAAAGGGGAAAAAACAGGACTATCAGATTACTCCAAACAGCTTGTTAAACACAGTGATAAATGATTGTGGTGTATATCCAAAGAAAAAAAAAAAATAGTTTCCAACACTCGAAGCTCTGATCCAACATACATCTGCTAGTAGGAGACTCTTGCTTCCTGTTTTGGTCTCCTTAAAAGTTTGTTATTCTGAGTTTGAAAATTCAATTTCAACTCGTATTATTTTGTATTCCTCCCTGAAACAAAGACAAAGCTGTTTCTGGTAAACATTTTGGAGAGCGGAACTACTTTGTGCTCGGATTTCTAAATGAGTCTGTTTTAGCGTTAGCACGTATGAAGTCGGCAAATATTATGGTGCCCAGAATGAGTAATGAGGATGTGGTGTCAATCAAGTCAGTGTTAAAGGTCTTCTTAAATTACCATATTTGTGCAGATATTGTAGGACTCATAACCAGTTGAAAAAGTTGACATTTCCGCACAACAGAACTGTGATTTTTGCTGAACTCCAATTCTCAATCTACACACGACACAAATGGCAGCTGGTACTGAACATATCTCCTTCCTCTGACAACTTTTTTTTTTTTTTCTTTTAAATTCAAATTGCCAGAAGAGTCTTTAAGGAGTCGGCAGTAAGAGGTGGTTTTTCAAAACTCGTCTAGGATTTATCTTTCAGAAGAAAGAAAGAAACGATGCTTCCCTCTGAATAAGATGGTGATTAACGAGAGGCACAAACTGGGGCCGCAGCTTGCTGAATGACATGTAGCAAAGATATGGTCAAAGCTGCTGTAACTGGAAAGTTGGGTTACGCTTAGTTAAAGCCTTGAGACATGAGAACACAAGTTTAAATATAAAGTTGAAGATGTTAAGATTAGATTTGGTCGTGGTTCGGTAAATGTTTGGTGGAGTTAAAATTAGGGTAAGAATGCAGACAGGCCTTTAGTATCTGCCCTTAACTGCGTTGGGATCCAAAATTACGCAGATGAGTAGATGGATTTTATTTTTGGGGGCGATCCATTTCTTACACTGGAATACCCAGAATTCTTGTAACGTGATGTCAGCATGGAGCATGTCCCTGTTTACCAAAACAGCCAGTCTGTGACGCCTCGTACTGAAGAATACCAAAGAGATGAGGGAGGAAAAGAGCTAATTTTAGTGAGTCCAGCTTTCAGTGGACGGAGAGCTGAGTCGCCGCTGCACAGAGAAGGCTTGTATTGTTACTTTTAAGTTTGAATTCGGGGACATCTCTCTCTGCCTTCCACCTGAATTTAATTTGGGAAAACGGGGTAAACTTGCTGCACCATGTGCCTCTTTGCTCCTGCAGCTTAAATTGAAGCTGTCTTCCTGTCTCCCTGTCTCTGAGTGCTGCATTGATTCACTTGGCACCCACTTATGTGCTATAATGGAACAGAGCTCATGTGCTGTCACCAACATTTGGAGAACTGCATGACCCTACCTGTTAATTCTGAGGCTGAAAACACACACACACACACACACACACACACACAAAAACCAAGTCCGGCATTTCTGGTTTGCCGAATGTCGGCCACTCTCACGCTCCTATTACTGGTGCTGGATGTTATCAAAAGATATCAGTGACAGAGGACTTTTTTTTTTTTTTTTTCTCCACAGTATTATGATACAGTTGAATCTGGAGCTGCTCCTGAGCTGTGAAAAGCAGGCATATGGAGAAATGGTCTGTATCTGTGCCTCAGTAAACCAGAGCCAAGTCCCGAAATGACTCCTTTTCTATCCGCAGCTGAGGCTAACTAAAGATTGGTATTTGTTTTTGGTGCAGGGAAGCTTTCCAAGAAATTTGTGTGTGTGTGCATGTGTATTTCTGTGTATGCATCTATGAGTGTGTACTATTCAAGCCAGTCAGTCTGCTTCTGGCTGTGTGGGACGCTCTGGGAGACGAGGATACAAGTGTGTGTGTCCAAGTGTTTATGTGTCGGAGTAGTGGGGCGTTTAGGGAAGAGAAGGGCTGAGTGAGTGGTAGCTATACCTGGACTGGACTGTCCCTCGTGCGCCTTGATGGGGGGAGGTGGTGGGAGTTGGTGGTGGGGGGGTGAGGAGAAGGAAGAAGAAGAAGAAGAAGGAAGGAGTGAGCAGGAAGGAGGGGAAAAGAGGGAGAGGAGAAGAAGGGAAGGGGAGAGGTTCAGGGGTGACAGGAGGACGGCTTCATGGCTGCATTTTCCCTTCGCTGAATTTCCACACTCCCCTTTCTCTTCTTCTGTTTTGTCTTATTCAGCTGAGCGAGTGAGGGAGTCAAACAGAGGCAAGGAGAGTTTGCAGTTCAAGACTGAGAAAGAGAGAAAAATCAAGCCAATTTTTGCCGTTTTTTTTTTTTTTTTAATACTGGGATTTTGGCTCTCTTACAAACAGATGTTGCCTGTCTTTTGCTCGTAGTGCAGGGAAGCCGCTTGTAGAACGCAGAGGTTTCGCTGCCTGAAAGATTACTCTCCTCTTTTATTTATAGTTGTTGTTAAAGGCGTGCGGTAAACTGAAATTGTAAAAACACCCCCACCCCCCCTCAAAAAAAAAACCAAACAAAAACAAAAACAAAACCTGTCTATTTTCCTGTTATCGTTTTTCCACCCTGTCCGTCTCTTCCCCAGTTTGTCTCCCTCTTCCCTTTCGCTTTTTTCTTTTGTCTCACTTTTTCCCACCCTCTCCCCGAGCTCCTTTCAGGATGGTTTTGTTACTGTAGTTACATGGTTTTTTTGGGGGGTTTTTTTTGATGGGCCACAGCGGACATGCCTGCCTATACCTTCTGCCAAGCACCGTAGGCCCTGCAGAGTAGAGAAAAGAAACATTCGGAAACAAATCGGTAAGTCATCATTGCTACCAATGTGCTACATGCTTTGCTTCTGTTTCCACTTCCTTTCTTTGCTTCGTGGCTCTTAAAATTCAACACTGTGGTTGCTTGTATTTTTTCTGTGATGTTTACTGTATATTTCACTGTGGTGAAAGGGGCCTAAAACTGAAGGCTACCTGTTGGCTAGCGGGGGATATCTGTTTACAGTGCTAGATATTATGAAGTGCTAACGGCATGCCACTTCCTCACCTCTCACTTCTTCACCTCTGTTGAACCCCCCCCCCCCACACACACACACACACCTCCTCCTCCCCCATCACACACACACGACTGCTGTTGCCGGGTAGACTTCGACGAGCAGGGCGGGTAGCGCCGCCGGGTTTGGCTGCTGACGCTGTTCTGCGCCAAACAATGCAGGTAGTGGCTTTTAGCTGGTCATAGTTTTGCCTGTGTTTTCTGAGTCTTCCTCACACACACACACACACACACACACGCCGGTGCAGCGGTGGCGGTGTTGGCTGGCAGGGTGCTGTGGACCCTGCTGACCTCTTTGTTCGGGCCAATCTCAAGGTGTCTTTCAGCTCGCTGGCAAAGACCCACTGACATACTTTAAGCAACTTGGCAGCAGCTTCAAAGTCAGACATCTCGTTTAAATTCAGGCAGAGGGGAGAGAAGGAGAAAGCAAACTCCAGAAAGCTGAAATTGAACCGCTCACTCTCTTTTTCATCTCCGACTTCTACAAAGTTTTACTTTGTAGCTCGGGCTGAGTGATAGCTCTATTCATATCAGACGAGGAATGTGTTGAAATTTTCCAAACGTTGTCCAGAGTTTGTGGGCTTTTTTGCAGAGGATTATTTTAACGTTTATTCTGGTGAAGATTTCAATATAGTCTTGTGAAGTGTAAGTGCTTCCTCAGTTTCATGTTCTTTTCTCTACTGTATAAAATCACCAAGTTATTTTTGTCATTTTTTTTTCTAATTAGTATCTTTATACATTCATCTAAGAATATGATTCTGTTAAGAAATCCTGTAATATGATTTAAACTCTGAATGGAAACAAAGCATGAAATCCGACTCACCTCAACAGCATCATAAAGTCACGTAAGATAATTAAATGATGACATTAAAATGATTCAGAGTATTCTTTCAGTATTTAGTCAGCCCTCTTCATGACGTCACGGAGTCGTGTTAAATATCTACAGGTATTTATTGTCCTTGGATTTATTTTGAAGGTGTTACATTACCTACGTCTGGTCTGAGCTCAGCCGCACGCCTCTTAAAATGCCACTTGAATTTTTCCGCCTATCACTCACTGGAGCAAGTGAGTGCGTGATATAGAAGTGTTGGCACCATAATGACCTGTAAGCGAATACTGACGTAAAATGTAGGGTGCACCGCAATGCATTGTGGGATCATAGTAGGATTAGGAGTTGATTCTTGAGCGAAGATGTCAAAGATGAGTGTAAAAATGTATTTATACATACTAGTGTGTGTGTGTGTGGAGAACATTTAATAATTGCAGGATTTTTATTCTTTTTTTTTTTTTTAATAGTGATTTTTAGTTCAAGTGTTAATGGTGATAATTCATAATTCACATTGTTATGGGCCAACAAGAGTCTTTTCTATCCTTTAAAAAAAATAAAATAAATCCCAGATGAAACAGGAGACTTCATCATTTTTGTTGAATATTAGGCTAATTAATTGCATCTAATTTTCAGCAACAAGTGGTGCTAATGTTTTTGTATTAAACTTCAAATACATACTCTAACTCTACTTTTATACACGTTTTACTGTCATCAGAAACGATTCCTGCTGCCCTTGTAGAGACACTCAGACTTGTTGCTCACTGCAAAAAAAAAAAAAAAGAAGGTTTAAAGAGTCTCGTTTCTTCCACGCTGATGGATATACGACATCATCTGCTCGCAGCCCCGAACCCGTAGATCCGAACTTGTGTTAACTGACACCACAAGCTTGTATCTACAGGTCTGCGTCTGTGTAGCTCCACCAACCCGAACAGCATCAGCAAAACGGCAGCTCCCACCAGCTCTGTTAACCATTTCTCTGTCCCAGCTACTAGCACTCCTGCTTTATTCCCATCAAGAGAACCGCCATCGACCACGAAAAAGCTTCCTCTGTCCTCTGTCAGCTTAGGTGGGTCTTAAAGTTCACTCTATCCAACAAAAGGTTTTCTCAATCTTTTAAAACTTATTCCATAAAATATATATCAATGCTTCACAAATCTTCTCACACAACTAAAGTAAAGTTGAGAACTGTGTTTCCTTGAAACTTTCCGCAGTGTTCAGTTTCTCCTCTCAAAAAAAAAAAAGAGAAGTAGTTGGACTTTGAGGGGTTAAGCCAACAAGGAGCCGATTATAAGGGGAAAATATAATTACGGCTACCATTTCCTCGTGTGTATTTCAAATTGTAGTTTGTTGAATAACTCCTGACGAGACGAAACTATTTCAATCAGCAGTCAGACCTTTTTAGTGTTGATGAGGTAAACGTCCGTCCAATTAGAGAATGTGAACGGATGACAGTTGGGATGCTTGTCTCCTCACAAACGGCCATTACCTCCCACATGTTAGCAGTTTGAAATGAGCAACTGCAAGCCTTCTGTTGCAGGGAAAACATCTGACCGACATTTAGGGGGAGGTTGGGGTTCGGAGGGGTAATGTGTGTGTGTGTGTGTGTGTGTGTGTGTTTAAGGGGTAAGTGACGTAAAGACTTTGAAGAAGCTTTGGAAAGAGATTTGTTTATATGCTTTGTGTATAGAGACTGTATCTAAGATACAAAGTTGCACTGCTAGGGCGGCTTTTAAAACCGTTCTAATCACTCTGAGATGGGCTAAAAGCATGTTAAGAACAAACAGCATCAACATGAGATAGTCAAGTAAAATGTTTTTCTTGTGCTTTTTTTTTTTTTTTTGCCACGAGTTGTTCCCTTGTCTAGTTCAAATAGTGTTGTTTCTTCCACTCTGTTCCCAACCCCCCTCCTGAGCCATGAAGCCCTGGTGTCCAGGTCTGCTTGCTCCCAGGTTGAGGTAGTAGGTTGTATAGTTGAGAATTACACCCCGGGAGATAACTGTACAACCTCCTAGCTTTCCCTGAGGTACGCATGGCGCTCTGCACAGCTGGATCAATACAATCCAATGTTATCACGAGTCGCACCAAAACACAGAGAATATATAAAAAAAAAAGAAAAAAAACATATATATCAAGCTGCCTGCTAAAGCGAGATATGTTACCACATGGTCAATAACAATCCAGGCTGTTTGCTGATGGGCCGGAGGGCAGGAAAGCTCTGGTTTCCACTGTTGGGTCTGTGACGCCAGTGTGTGTTTGTGCATTAGGGGATGATCTCTGGGGTATTTCAACACTCATACTGATATTTTTGGGTTGATGTATAAATATGACAAGTGTTAAATGTGACCTTTTTACGTGCATATATATATATATATATATATATATGCATTTAGTGCTCCCTTCTGATTTTCTTTTATTCTCGTCCGAGTTCAAATGTCTCATTTCATTTGTGTGTTATTATGGGATGTGAGACGAATCATGACTTTTATAATCTTTTATAATTCATCTCCAGAGTAGTTCACTGATTAATCGCTTCATCATTTGGTCCATTAAATGACAGAAAATAGTAGAGGGGGAAAAAAAAAAGAAAAAAAAAAGAAAAAAAAAAGCATGTCATTATTTACCAAATTCCAAATTGCATGTCATGTCTGATCAAAAAGTCTAAAACCTAAATATATTCCACACTGTACAAGTGTAGAAAAGCTGGAAAAGTTAAAGTTGAGAAGCTGGAAACACAGAAATAGTAATTAAATCAGATTCATCAGTTTGGGTTACTTTACTTACTTAATTGGTACCCATTTCTGACAATCGAGTACTTGATAAATTGACGAATCCTTTAACTCTGACATATTATGATTGCATGATTATTATCTGAATATATATTAGAAATGTATTATCAATAATGGATTTGTGATGTGTAATGTGTGTGTGTGTGTGTGTGTCAGTATAATCTGCTGATCTGAAGTCAGAGTAAAGTGTTGATCCGTGTGCAGCAGGCAGGTAGAGATCAGAAGCACTGAGTTGTTGCTCAGCTGATGGGACTGACAGGCGAGAGCTTTTAAGCGTGCGTCTCATCGTTTCCATTCTGACGTGACGTTTCATTATTTGGAGCTGCCCATCGATGACTTCATTAGCGCTGATGGCCGCGCACCAGAAGTCAGGCAGCTTCGGTTGTTGTTGTGTTTTGTGTGATGACAGATAGCGTTTGCAAATGATATCAGATTAAAAAAAAAGAGAGATTTTGAGATTTGAACGCAAGGCGCAGGCAGCAGCATCCCTGCCTGCTTACGAGCAGCAAAATCAGTTGTCACCGTGAACAATTAATGTCATAATATTTCCAATCAGCAGATGCAGGAAAAAAAACTACTTCTGTCAAAATATTTGACGCGGGAAATATTGTGACGCTCAGGCAGGAAGAGTAAAACTACTGAAGATGAACACAGAACATAAGATGCTTTCAGTAATAGAACGTTTTTTTGTTGTTTTGTTTTTTGTTCTGCTCAAGTCTTGAGATTATTTATTTACAGTAAAATAAAAAAAGAATCAGCTTTAATTTCAAACTTGAACTAACTGCAAATCAAACACAGTGGACCAGCTGACATTTTACAACCTTTCCTTCTCCTCTCTTAGGTTACAACTCTATAAATTTATTCACAATTTTGGTGTGAATCTTTTTGTAGAAAGTCAGAGAATCGTGATTCACAGCTTGTGACACCTCCACTGCAGCAGCATGTTAGGCCGGCCACCAGATCATATATACAGTACTGAGTATACACTGAGGCCTGGCAGTGGTCTGCCTGCCCGTATACTAACACATGTGTACAGCTGAAGTAATAGGTAGAGGAGCGAAAGACTGCCCCCTGTTGGTCAACTCTGTGAAGTGTCCAGCTGTGAGAGGATCAGATTCTGTGACTTGGCAAATGATGGAAAACAAATTAAACTGTTGAATTCTTGGTTATCCTACAATGAAATTAATGCGTATGTGTAATTATTAAGTGTCTGTGCATACAAAGGTGTGTGTGTGTCATGATGCATTAATCCAAACCACAGCAGACAGCGAGAGATCCAGCTCAGCGAGGTTATATGCGCTCTGTCTTTTCCCTTCTTCTCTTGTCCTGCTTTTTTGTCTCTCAATCTGATGAACAACTAATTTGCTCTTCCGGTATATATGTGTGTGTGTGTGTGTGTCTTGTATGGCACAGCATGACATTCACACACTTTCTTTCCAGTCAATTTTATATTTCTCCCACTCGTTCCCTGTACTTTGCTGTCACATTTGACTGATTTCACATCTAGAAATGTCAGGATACACTGACAAGAGAGTCAAAACCTAAAGAGTTTTGACCATTTTTTTAATTTATTTATCATTTTAAGTCTCTACCAATTCTAAAACTTCTGATACTTACAGAAATCAAATCAGCATCAATCTTCTTCTCCCCTCTACCTTTGTCCTGACCCTTTATTTTCATCACTGCTGTTGCCATAGAGATAACCTGCATGACCTCTCATTGCCGGAAGCCCGTCCTCTCCCTCCCAACAATCACATGTGACACGCGTCAATCAATCACTCGGGCTAGCGTCGGCTGTGCTGCAGCCATCTCTGCGGGCCTGGTGCTGTGTGCTTATTTTGCAGCCTTGCTGCTGTTTTCTCTGATGCGTACGATGGCCGAGACAGATCTGGGTCTCTCTTGATGTACTACTCGGCTAGTCAGACTGATTCCCGGCCATTACCAGCAGATAACGAACATTTAAAGAGATTGAAATGGGATCTGTAAATCAATAGCGATGAGCCGTCATTTACCTGAATGCATGAATCATTCGCCACGTGGATACACTCTGGTTTACAGCCTTTTGCTCTAATTAATCTGAGGATTTATATCACAGAGCCGTGAAGCCCTCTTCTCGTGTGTGTTCTGTGTACTTCTGCACCTTTCTACCAATCACTCCATGCTCATTTGTGTGTGCATACGTGTCTCAGTATGTGTGTGTGTGTGTGTTAGTGAGCGAGTGTGTGCGCGCGCAGGCTTGTGTGAGCCTTTGTCTGCTGGCTGCAGGCTCTCAGGCTAATATTAGTGGCTGGCCGTCGACTCTATCTGGACACAAAGCAGGTGATAAATGAGGATAGCTGCACTCTGTGTGTGTGTGTGTGTGTGTGTGTGTGTGTGTGTGTGCCAGGGAGATTTTAAAAATGGTAGCATCAGTGTTTTTCGGTGTGACGGGGATGGAAGGATGGGGATGTGCTGTAGATCCAGATGCACGGCTTTCTCCGGCGATTGCAGCTGTATAGAGATAGAAAACAGCACAATGCGCCGTCTGCCAGACAGCAGTCAAAGAGGATTGGAGATTAGCCGCGGTGCAGACACAGTCGGTCGATCAGTCAGTCAGGGAGGGAGGGAGCAGAAGAAAAGCAAGAGGGCAGTGTGGTCTCGGGGATTTTTCTTTTTTCTCTTTTTTTTTCCTCCCTTTCACCGTCTCTCTGGGCCCCGTCGCTGATTTGAGCCTTCAGCTGGTTGTACGTCGTCACTCTCCTTCTCTGCTCCATCTGTCCCTCCCCCCATCATCTCTCTTCTTTCTCTCCTTCCTCCCTTCCTCTCTCTCTCTCTCTCTCTCTCTCTCTCTATACCAAAGCCTGGGGGAGCCAGTGGAGATTAAATGTAGCCTCTATAAGCCAAAGCACATCATGTAGCAATGTTTCTATGGCCCCTTCTCTCTCACACACTCTCTCTCTCTCTGTCTGTATCTGTCTCTCCTTCTCTCTTTGAAGGGATAGTGTGAATGATGTCGGCCCGTGCTTTGAGGGAGCAAGGGAGAGAATAAGGGCAAAGAAAGAGAAAGAGAGTGCAAAGCCTGGAAAAGTGGATTTTTTTGTTTGTTTTTTGCATGCATGCAGAAGAGAGCAGAGGATTTGTTTTATGGGTGGAAAACGGACAACAGCGAGGTGGAAAAAACAACGAAAGAAGGACTACTTTCTCTCTACCTTCCTCCCCCTCCTCCCCCCTCCCTCTCTCCTCACCTCTCGTCTGATACAGAGGAAAAGTGGGCCTCTGGCTGTAAGCGATTACAGCTGTGAGGCAAATTAATGGATGATATTTTTCTCCCCCCTTTCTCCTTTTTTTTTGTGAAATGTTTTTCCTTCTGCCGATCAACACGGGAAGAAAAAAAAAAGAGCAAGAGGGGGGAGGAAAAGAAAGAGTTAAAGAAAGATTGAGAGAAAGAGGTAGAGTACTAATATTGGGGAGAAGAGGAGGGAGGGGGGAGTGCTGGAGCTCTTGTGTTTTTTTTTTCTTCCCGTCTTCCCTCCTTTCCAGCTCTGCATGTGATTGAAAGAGAGAGACACAATGCGAGGGAAAAAGGGCGAGGAAGAGAGAAAGCGGAGCAAGACAAGAGATCAGCAGGCGCATTCGTTTTGTCCTTTAACTTGGATTTGTGTGTGTGTGTGTGTGTGTGACAGAGAGCGAGAGAGAGGTGTGTGTGTGTGTGTGTGGTTGCATTTTTTTTCTCCAACCTGCCCCAGACCTGCAGGTTTGGATACAAAGTAAGTCGAGACTCGGGTGCAAGGAAAGGCAAGTGTGTGTGTGTGTGTGTGTGTGTGTGTGTGTATGTGTGTGTGTGCACCTCCTCTCTTCACCCGCCTCTCTCCGTTCGTTGAGGCAGCATACTGGTATGCTTCACTGGCACTGTGGCCCCGGCTGCAAGCGCTGATTCCGTGGCTCAATGCTTTTTTTCTACCTCACCCTCTCTCTCGCACACACTCTCTCTCTGAGAGTCGCTGTCTCTCACCCTCTCTCTCGCCCTTGCCGTCTACCTGTTCTATCTAACCTTTACGTATCACTTCCTTTCAGCGTTTCATTTTGTGGGAAGAGGAAGAATCGTCTCGACGACTCTCTCTCCACCTCGACTCTCCTCCACAGACTGCTCACTGTAGCTTCGTGTGTGTGTGTGTGTGTGTGTGTGTGTGAGAGAAAGAGAGAGAGAGACAGAGCGCGAGCGAGCGAAAGAACTAGAGATAGAGGGAGAGAGAGTGTGCACATGGTTCATTCCGGCTCAGTCCTACCACCCATCCTCATGCCTCTCTTGCTCGTCTCCGTCCATCCGTTTATTTCGCCTGACTTTGAGCAGCTCGCCGGACGGACAGACCTCTTCCTTGTGCCGCTTTTTAACAAAAAAAAAAAAAGGAAAAAAAAAAGAAAAAAAAAGAAAATTCTTCTTCTGATGATGATAACTGGAATCTTGTTTTGCGTGCTGTAACTTTAAATCTGAGCTTTCTCTTTCTCCCTCTCTTTTTTTCCTCTCCCGAGCAGGCAGTGAGCTAAGAGAACAACGAGCAGGGGGCATCCTGGTCCGAAGGGGAGGGTGAGTCGATACCAGCGAATACTCTTCCTCTCCACTTCCCTCTCAGCTCCCCATCTGTTTCCTAAGCTGTAGACCACCATGGAAGCATGAAGGAGCTGTAGAGCTTTGTTTGGCCTGTCTTTTCGTGTGTTCGTATGATTGAACGTGCACTGAATGATTTTTTTTATTAACGGCGCGAGGAAATGGCAGGCTGTCGGATGAGCATGTGTCATGTTTGATGCTGTGCCGTCCTGGGTTCAGATTTCGATGCTGTAATTGATGCATCTGCACGGGTCTTTTGTCTCGTACGTCCGTTGCAATAATTACTGATCATCGACTGATTTTGATTTTCTCCCACATGGCGGGAGATCTTTAGGCGTACTGTACAGCGGCAGGCTCTGTACCTGATGGCAGGAGGCATTTTTCAAAGTGCTGTATTGTTCAGCTGAGGTGGGGGAGGAGGGAGGGAGAGGGGAGAGAGAGAGAGAGAGAGAGAGAGAGTTGGGGGCCAATGTTGTGTCTGGCTGAGGCTTGCACTTGTTGTATGTTCACGAATGCATAGAGGGGGTGGTGAAGGTAGCAATGAACATGCTCAATTAATGCATGTAATTTAGGAGGGTGTGTGATGTGTAGCTGCATGAATGTAACAGGCAAAGCTCAGTCTGTACGCAAGAGTGAGCGATGCTCAGATACTCCGATTCCTCATGTGACTTAAAGATGAGTACACAGAAGGTTTTGAATTATTTTTTTTTTTAATCATTATTTTTGTTTGGCGCCTGAGTTGCAGAGAAAGACTTTGTGGAAGCAGCTGTGTGAGGAGGTAGAGGAGGTGTAGTCCGTGTTAAGAAGTGTCTCTCTCCGTCCCTGAGACCCTAACTTGTGACGTTGTGCTTTCATGTCCACGGGTTAGGCTCTCGGGAGCTGAGAGGGATGCATGGCCAGCACTGTCTCCTGCACGTTCCTGCTTCTAACAATGGCGATCAGAACAGGGAAAGGCCGTGGCGCAGTGAGCTAAGGCGTTCACCGCATGCTCACCGTGTCACACGTTTCGATTTGGCTCACACCCCGTTGTATGTTGCATGTCACCTGGGCTTCTCTCTTATCTGCCCACTGCACCAGGCATGCGCCGTCCTATATGATGGACTGGGGATTCTGGTCTGAATGCTGGTTTGAGGGTCATGTGACGAAAGTTAAAGGCAGAATCAGATGTGTGGACAGATGAGAGAAAGAAGAGAACATGAGCTGTCATCCTTTAGCAACAGAGGCCTTATTGTATCAGTCTTAGCCAAGGACTGCACCAATTATTTGCCTTTTGCTATTTGGCTAATTTTACACATCAGATGCATCAGTCAGTGTCGCCAACCTTTAATGTCATGCTACCTGTCTGGTCACATAGAAAAGCCCTTAATGTAGACTCATGCTAACATAGCATTTTGGATGCGATTCCACATGCTGTTTTTCATATGTCACGTGTACGAAAATGCTATTTTTAAAGAACCTCATAAGAATAACAGCAGGAAAAACTGAATCCTTGCAGTTTTAAGCACCTAAGCTACTAATCAAGTAATCCAGCAGCAGATCAATCATTTACTACCATTAAACACTGCCTTAACGTGGATTGCTAATTGTACGTCTATGCTAGTTGCCCTCTTTAGCCACTAGCTGTCTAAAAGTAATTTGCTGCTGGTGTCGGTGCGTTAATAGCTGAACAGCTGGTTAGCATCAGTAGCTTATGAGAGATAATGCAAATGCAGAGGTGATAGCATTAGTGGAGACTATTAAGTAAAGAAGCATCTGTCAGTGTGGTAGCTCCTTTGTTTCTCCAGCCCGGCTGGGAGCATGCGACTTGAGAGCAGCACAAACTAATGTTGAGAGCGTGACCATGACAGCTCTGTACATTATGTGCTTGACCTCAGTGAACCCTCGGCGATGTTAAAGCTCACTCGCTTGGGCTAACAAAAGGTGGCAGCGAGAACACGCTCACAGAGAAGGTAGCGGCGTCTGTCTGAAAATAACCCGCAGTGCTTTTTAATCGCTCTAACCCGCCCGTGATTCAAATGCGACACGCTTCTGAATATCCATCCAGCCGATTTGATTCTGGTGACTTATCTGCAACTAGAGTGGCAGCACACTTTGTCATCGCTAGTAACAAGGATCTCACTCGCTGACTTTAAATAACAATTCGGTTGGATGTTGCTAAGTAGCATATGGTGGCTGTTCAGGGCACACGTCCCAGTGTGATACTGGTTTTCGTAGATCTAAAAGAAATTAGATTGAAATTAGAGATAAAAAAAACTCTAATTTCAATGTTTTCAATGTTTTTTTTCCCTGTGTCGTCCTTCCTTTGTGCCTGGCAGTTTGCTCTCAAGAGACCATTGCTCACCTGAGAACCCATTTGCAGCATTTAACTTTCTATCAGCAGCAGCTCTCTGACAGCATGATTCATCAATACTTGACTCAGGTCCATCACACCGTAACTAATAACTGGTTTTAATGGGGCGTAGCGTGAATATTGATGATAACTCCTCTTCATGGATGCTCCTCTCATTAAATCGGATGCTAAACTCTGTGATACTTAATGGATCTAAGATTTTAAACAAGAAAAAAAATGTGCTGTGCTGTGCTGTGCTGTGCTAGCGCTTGTGGATCAACCAGCTCTACGGGCCTTCAGCTGGGTTTGAAATGTTCTTTGCAATAGGATTTGACATATATTACTAGAGAGTCTCAAATCATTGTGACCCTGAAGTTTCATTTACGCTGATCAATAAAGGCCTCTTTGACGTCTCCAGTATCACAGATTGCTTTTAATTTTGACCTTCAAATGTATATTTAACATTTTAGCACAGTAGGATTTACTCCACTGCCAAGAGATGGATATGATGATCAAGCTTCACCCTCTTGACGTATCAACTGTGATCACATGGATTCCCTAAGATGTTTCCGTCCTGTTGTTAATGAACCAATATGGATTTTAACTTGAACCCCCTTTGCGCTGCTAATCTGCCGCTTTAGCGATTCTCTTATGTAACGCCTCTGTGAGACCCGTCTCTCCTTTTCCTAACATCTTTCTGTCTCATAATCGTTTTTTTATTTGTTCAGCTCGGTGAACAAACACTAACCTGGTTAATGTCTAGCCGGTAAGCTCGGAGGTGCTGCAGACTTGCTTCTCCATTGTTTGGCTGCTCTGCACACTGTCTGTACACTGTGTCCCCATGGCTGAGGCAGACATGGGGACATACAAGGAGGAAGACAGACACACAGAGCGACTGCTATACCCGCTATATGCTGCTTCCTCATTGCAGCGTTAACCCTGATTGAATTTTTTTTTTTACAAAAGGGATACTGGCCTATCAGTGCCATCTACTCCTGACATGATGGAAAGACTGTACATTTCAGAAATCAAACCTGTACCTGTACCAGTGAGACACCAAGGTGTACAAGCCTGGGATTCAGTTTCACTTTTAGTCTCCTATAATAAATGCAGCTTTTGTGGCTGTAAATATCAGACAGTCTTATATTGGTTGGATCTGAATGCCAGCGGGCAGCTGTTGATTGAGGTAATCCCTTTTAAGGTAGACCTTTGTTAAGGTGGACAGAGAAAGGTTCTGGGCAACTAGTGGATGACTTAAATCAGTGTGTGACACACCAGGTGTGTGTATGGGGGGAACAGTATGTTGCTGCAGGGTTACGCCCAAGCACCTTAATAAGCTGTTTGGCAAAATCAGCCCATTTGGATCAAACTCAAAGTTAAATTATTGATCAGAAAGATCAATTGGGAAAATCATTGAACGAAGCGGCAGGCAGTAAGCGTAGACGGATCTTTGTGGCGGCAGGGGTGGTTTCTGTCTGTGTTGAGTTCACAGTCACCATTCTGCAGGGTTGGTTTTTTTTTCCTGCCACTCCCTTTAACACACAGCCTCCTTTTAGCTGCAGGTGGGAGAAGCACACTCATCAAAAACCTGATCTGGTTAGATTGTGTGTGTGTGTGTCTCTGTGCTTCCTACAGTATCTGTCAACATGTCTGTAATGTTGTGTGTTCGTCCCTCTTTGTGCGTGTCAATTCTTCCCACTGCAGAGGGGTTCACTACCCCTTTCCAGTCAGGCGGTGAAACAAGATGGCGTCGCAGCTTCCACGTGGGCCCTCTTGCACTGGCTAATGCCCGCTACCTATGGCACCGGAAAGCTGCGGAGGTCATTTTTGGAATTGTTGCACACCTGGGGCCTATTTACTCTGCACATATTTGAAATTGTTAAAGCACGTCTCAGTACTGTAGCTTGGCCGACTTGAGGAGATTTAGGATTTGGGGCAGATCCAGTCCTTTCATTGTTTTTCTTGTTCGCTTTTTCACTCAGTCTGTGTATTAGCTGCCAAACTGTATGCTGTTTTGTCTGCAGTCTGTCCAGTATTAAATGTGCTGTTGGGGTGGATGAGTACGTTTTCAACATGATTTGTCTGTATCTGTTCAAGTGTGTGTGTGTGTGTGTGTGTGTGTGTGTGTGTGTGTGTGTCCTCCTTGACTCAGACTAAGGCCAGTTTAAAAGGAGATTGGGGATTTTGCACAGCCACATCACACTAGCAGATTAAGAAGACTACACACAAACCTCATTAAGCTGAGAGAGGCTAATGTCAACAACAACATGTCAACAGTCACGCACACACAAACATGTCTGTATGCCTTCGTTTTTAAACTGCTCCCTTTGTCTTTAGCCAGTAGGAACCCAGGTATTGATGACTAGAGCCTGTTCTTCCCCACTGGGCCTCAGTGTCAGCGTTGTCCTGCTTTCGGGTCATTTTGGATTTAAAGAGAGGCTGGAAATCCCCAGATGAATCAACATTTAACACTTTGTTGCCACGTCAACCAAAAAGCTGCAAACATTTTTTTTTTTTGGACATTTAAAGGAAAGAACTCCAACATGTTGGCTGTGGTTAAGATTTTGGATCATTTTCAGCCTCAACAGCCTTGATCCTTGATATCAGGAAGCTGTACAGATGTGATCAGCGTTTGCTTTTCTGTGCAAAAAAACAACCATTTGATTTTGAGGGCTTCGAGTTTCTTTTTGTTTTAACTGAGCCGGCATGATTTTGAAGGACTGTATCAGTAATCTGTTTGAAGATGGTCGGGAACTGGATAAGACTGGATAAGATTTCATAACATCAAAAAACTCACAGATGAAAAAGCTTCGACTGCATTTGAGTTCTTTTAGAACATTTACAAACCTGATTGTTGTACAAGCTATACAAACATTTACAGTAAATCTTTGTGAAGATATGGAGATCATCAACCATTTTTTTTCTTTTTTATCTGAATCTTCATTTCGCTTCAAATTTGACAATAACTCTGTAAATTAAGCAAATGTATAATATTATTACTTTATAAGATAAGGTACAATAAACTTTATTAAATACTACACTTCACAATTATCTGAGACACAGGGTACTTTATTTGTGACTGTTTTTGACTCAATGCACTTTATAATTATTTATGTTGGTGTATATAGTACTTATACCTATTGTTTTTTGTTTTTTTTACAAAATTTGTTTGTAGCATTAAGCATCATCCATTCACATGGTGACTATCTTGACCTCCGCCTTGTTGTCCATCTTTACATTGACAAATTCAACCCAGCAACAACTTCAGATCAGTAAAAATCAACGTTCATGTTTAAACTCCCTTCCTCCGTGTTTGCTGCTCTATTATCTAACTCTGCTTTATATTTTACATGCGAGTCCTGTTGAATCCTTTTGAATATGCTGCACATTGTTTGAAAATGAATTTCTGTGTGTCTTCTGATTTGTGTATTCTGACATCACAGTGTACCGTTTTGTTGTCTTCTGTTAGAGGAAATAAACTTTCACTCACTTTTATATTTCATACCTTTTCCAACAATGATGCTGTGTGTATGTATATATATATATATATATATATATATATATTATGATGGGGCAAACAATATTATGTTTTTACAAATGTTTGTTTTGGTGTGTATGTCGTGTTTTTTTTTAAAGCATTGTCTTTAAATTAAAGAAGAAATTTATGAGATGAATTATAGATACTATATTTACAACTTACTGATCATGTAGAGTAAAAATGCATGTGATGAGGATATGGGGGAAATTTATGTATTTTTGAAATAATTATATTTTTGTATTGTAGTTGATGTTTTATAAAAAGGTCATGATATTTGAAGCAGATTATTATTGATGATTAAATGGTTTTTGATGCTTGTAATAAATATAGCCAGTGATGTCAGAGCAGGACTCAGTGTTTTCTCCAAAGGCCTGGTGTTGCGATAGAGACGTCTTCCAGTCGCATCTAAATAAAGATCTAATACTGTCATTCCACGTTTGTCAATTCTTTTAACTGCCATGCTTATTAATAGACGCTCACAGTGAGTTGGAGGATCTTCTAAACACACATGTCATCACACAAGTTATATATATTTATCTTTGGAGGTATTTTTTACACCTTTTTGAAAAGCTTGAATATGTTTCTTAACTACATTAATACTTTGGTGTGATTTTTTGTTTTCCGCAGCGCTGCCACACCATATTACAACAACATATCAGCTGTACAGTAAACATACTGAGAATTATTACTCCATGAAATGGCAGTCCTGCTTGCTTGTGTGGTTGTTTAGTAAACGGGTTACAATGCCACAATAATTACACTATTAATTAGTGTCATGGTAAATATCTACATAAATACAGTAAACATTTAATTAGTAACGCAAATCTCCATTAATTTCAGATGTGTAGAAATGTTTTGTGTGCTAACAAAACCGACAATCAGCTTTTATTGCTTTTTCATGTGTTCACGCTGATTTCAGGAGGAAACGTACAAACTCCAGTTGTATCAGTGCGCTGCTCTACTAACATACTGTACATACTGTATGTGTGGTTTGTTCTCAAACAGCTGTTAAACAGCCTCTTTTTCCCCTCTCTTACAGCCCCGTAGCCCAGGTCAGGACATGTCTGTGAACATGAGACGGATATGACAGCCACACTGAACCCTCTCATTCAAACCAGAAGCAGGCTTCAACTGGACAAATGCACACAAACTCACATTTTTTCTGGTGTACCGGATACCTTGATGGAGACATATATATTCTCGATGTATATATCTCAATATATTTTCATATATTTCTCAATGTGGCTTAAACATGAGGCTCAAACTGAGGACATTTAAGAGCAATTTAAATGCATTTCTTTTGTAATAACTAGATATTTTCCAATAAAATATATTTATACAAATTTTCTCCAACTGTATTTTTTCAAGTCAATGCTAACATTTTATAAATAGCATATGAAGTATGGTAGTACTATTACTAATAACAATGCACTGTGTAATTTCAGGGTTTAAGGCTAACACTATAGCATATATTGTGTTGTGTAATAGCTGGGTTCATGCTAACACTTCAGCATTTGTTAAATACTAGTATATGTCATGCTTAGCCTACACTTTAGCACACACTGTGCTAAATGATGGCACTTTAGCATCCTGCAAAGTGATGCTAGGCTCAATGCTAACATTTAACTCAACACTATATGAAGCGATAGGCGTCGTACTATCATACATTATGCTATGTGAGAGTACACTCAATGACAACAGTTTAGCATACACGATCCAGAGAAATGTGGCTCCAATTTAACATGTTAGCATATACACGGTTAAGCAGGCTTCCCACCAACACCCCATGACGAAATATTCAACCTGATGGTTCACTCCATGCTAACTATGCTAGGTTGCGTAGCTGTATTCTGAGAAGTGCTCGACATATGGCAGTCATTATGCTATGTTGTCCGCTAACATTTTAGCGGACACTATGCTGAGGCTCCATGCTACCGTTGAGAGGAAAGTTCCACCCTCACATGCTCTGCGATGCTGCAGAACATCAGTACATGGCGTTCATTCCAGGAGTTCTTTAGCAATGAAGTGTCATCTTTTTGCGGTGTCCATTTAACCTCAACCTGCCTCCTCTATCTCAGTGATTCACCACATTTCCAAGAAATATTGTCAACATCTCACGAGACTGTTGCCTGGACTTGTTACAGGCAGCTCTCCTGTTTTATATTGGAAGTGATAACGAGGGGAATATCGGCACATCGGGCTGATATAGCAAGAGGATTAGTCATATCCCTTCTTCAGAACACAACAGGTCCTATTGTTTTTTTGCATCATGAACAATTGGGGCTACTGTCAAAGGAGCAACTGATTGCAGATAGCTTTTTCTATGATTAGATTTTTCAGCATATTATGAAAATAGATCATTTTAAAAGAAGAAAAAAAAAGCCTTCTACCCAAAAACCAGACGTTTAAGATACTGTGGAACCCAAAGGTCCAGAATACAATTCATAAATTAATACATTTTAAAATGAATTAATTCTATAGACTATGGACTTTTTTTCTCTCTTTGTGTTATATTTACATCAATATGTCATACCAATAAGTGTGAAATTATGTGTATTGTTGTGAGTGTTGTTTTCCATTTTAAATAAAGTAACCATATGTAAAACATACTGATGCCTTTCTGGTTCTGTGTTTTCTATGTTTGTGCATAAAAATATACATTAATAACTCTTGTATGAACCAACTCCTCGATGAATTATTTATGTTATAATGTAAATATGGTGCACCTTTAAAACAACCGACAACCATGAAAGATTTTTGTGCCCGTTTTCCTGATAATTACCAGGTAAATTTATGGATTGGCCAATTGGCTTAAAATGTGCACCTTTATTTAACTGAATTTGCAAGGATAAAGTACACTATCATATCAATATCAATTTAATCAATATTCTCACAAACAAAAAGATAAAGAGACTATTCTGACCACTAAATAAATGAGTATTATGACCAGTTATGTTGTATGTATGCATCATGTTGTACCTTAAAGCATCAGTATGTCATTTATTTCCCAGCTCTCTCACCTCAACAGGACTTTATGCATTAACAGTTGTCTCGTGAGTTGCCTCTGTGTTTGGTTACCATGGAGTCCTCTGATTATAGCAAACAGCACAGTGGAAATCAATCGTTATTTAAAGGCTGAGAAAACTGTGTTTTCTTTTGTAAGAAGAAGTTGTAATCACACATTCGAATGTACAACTATTCCCCCACTGTGAGTATTTACCAGTTTTGTCAAACATGGGAGCTGTGAGGCTTAATTTCAGATCAAATCAAAACTCAAATCAAACAAGAATGATCAAATATACATAAATATCCCACTGAATGTATTTCTGATGGTCATGATTATAGTCATTTGACCGAGATAATTAGGATTATTGGAACACATGTCTCACCGAGCAAAAATCTGTATGCATTATCGACTCTGAAACAAAATGCCAACTATGATAAAAATGTAAAAGAGAAAATATTCTGACAGCGCAGAGCTCGAACTCGAACTCATTTGACGGGATTTTTTTTTTCTCCACGCTCATTCGCTGTCTCTTGCCGTCTCTCCCTTTCACTCCATCTCTTGCTCGCTCTGCCTGTAAATCCATGCTGAGATTTGGCTCACACACACTAGAGCTCTCTGCAGCCGAAACTAGGCCAAAAGCCATCTGAGGACAAGGCTCAGGGAGAAAAAGGGAGAGACAGAACGAGGCAGGGAGGTAGAGACAGGTGGGTGAGGCAAAAAAATGAGAGAACGAAGGTGATAGAGGACACGGAGGACTTTTTGAATTTATATAATATTGCAAGTGGGTTTTTTTTATCATTTCATTTTTGGCTCTGTTTTAGACAACTCGTCTTTGAAATTGCACAATAGGTTTTTCATTGGGAATAGGCTGCGATTTAAATGTTTTTGAAGGCTGATAATGATATTGAAAAGCTTTTTTATTATTATTCACATTTAAACGATGATAAAACTAAAAAGCAATGTAGATGAAATGTCTTGAGGTGGTTCAGCTTCAGAATGGTATTAACCATAAAGCTGTTAAACAAAACCCAACAATTGGAAAGATTTTTCTGTTCAGAAATCTAAAATAAAAATGAACACTTGCATACTTATGTAAACATGATCTACAGGAGTTATATGAAGAGGGGGGATTTTAGTCTGGTATGTAAAGTATATATTTATAAATCCGTTGCTGAGTGTTTCTTCTTCTCTTGTTAAATATTTAAACAATGTTTTTAAAAAAGTTAAAAATGGATTTGTTTGACGAGATTTTATTTTTTTATTTTATTTTATTTTTTAGAGGTAATTTAACTTTTAAATGCCCAAAATCATTTTACATTAATTATGTAATTTGTACTTTTTAAGCTGTCTTTATTACATTTCTGGGCTATTTTTTCAGTTGTTAATTTAGCATGCTTGCTATTTTTTGAAGCATTGTAAAAAAGACTCAAAGGATGTTGTTTATTTAAGGCATCACATAAACTAAATATTGATCTTTCATTTTTTAGCTTATTTTAGCTTCAGGCCATATTAAATCAGTAAATAATTTGTCTACATGGATCTTTTTGACAACAGACATTTTTCTCACCCTTTTTTGGCCACTCTGTTTTTAAGTCTATACTTTTAGGTATTTTAACTTCAAAACATTAGTTAAAGTTAGATATTTAGCAAAGACTTCCTGTTAACTGCTTCTCTGTCTCAAAGCAACTCACCCCCCTCAGGTAACAGTGCTACCTAAGCTAAATCGAATGTCCTGCATTGACTTATCTCCACACAAATCCACCTACTGATCCTTCAAGTTCATACATGCAGCCCCATGAAGATATTCAAAGGATATCCAACACTAAGTTTGGTTAGAAGAGTCGTTCAGGAGTCGCTTCTTAATGAAATGAGCACAATGTCCTAAAATGTTTGTTGATTTCATTATTAGTGAAGCTTGTTTTCCATGTTCACATTTTTCATGTTCATGTGTTAATAAAGTTATATGTCTTAGATTATTATATAGAAAATATTCATAACTTGACAGTGGATAGTACTTAAACTCTCTAACCAGGTTTGATTTCCATCTCATAGTATTAGTTAAGAAGTTAAGGCTTGTTGTTTTTACTTAAGTTTTGTTTTACTTTCTTAAATTCTTAACAATGCCCTGAACTTCAAACTTTAACTAAATTCTTTGATTGTATAACATTTAACATAACTAAACTTCAGATTTAGCTCTTTCCCCCCCCCCCCATTTCTTGTATTAATTGTCATATCATTTAATGATTGAAGGAGGAATATAGTCTTCATAATTATTAGGTCATTATCATGATCTAGAAATTTTAATCCATGACTAAGAGCACATTCTTATTTCACTAAATTAAATTCAATATATTTTGTCACAGCTTAACTAGTGAAGGTCCTAGCATTTACTCTACATATATTACTCAACATATAATACTCATATTTCATAAAAATATTTATGGCAGAAATGTATTATTTATTAAAGTTTTGTTTTCTCATTTTTTTTTAAATAATTTATTTATACACTGCACAACTATTTAGCATGTATGTGTGGTATGTACTGTATGTTGTACCACAGTATAGGGTTGAATTGCGATTATTTTGACTATTCTGATATTGCAATTTGCAACTTTAGATGGAATGATAAAACTGCATATCATTATTACTCAATTGCATAAAACATATTCAAATAATGATATTGTTGTTTTGCAGGGATCTGTAGTAAAGATGTTTTCTTCAGTCTGTAGAATGACGTGTAGGCCAGACATCTCTGCAGCAATATTTCATTTAAAATGATATTTTGACACACATTTCAACAAATATCGCCCATCCTGTGAAAACTGCCGTAAGCCATATTGCAAATTAATTTTGATTAATTTTGCAGCTCAACCGCAGTAGTAGCATATTAATGGAAAAGATTTGCAAATTGTTCATAGCCACATTTTCTAAAATATATTCATATAGATCATATGCAAAATGTTCCAGCTGTATTGGCGTACGACAAAAAACAGCCCCTACTCTTCATAATTTTGCGTACAAATAACACGATTTTACACGTTCACGTTGCATGTGGTGCATACGTAAGGTTCGATTTTGCATGCCGGTGATACAACAATCCTTCCCAGTCAGGGGAAGTGACACGTTTCAGATGACATCAATATAATGTGACTTTCTTTCATTTTCTAAGATGATTTTAGCTTTTTTGGAAGAGAGTGGATGTCTAGGTTGTTTGGTTGTATGAAGCAGCATCATGCTGAGGGTTACTGCCGTTAAATCACACATTTTGATCATCATGTTGCTACAATTTTATTCAGAGATTTAGATTGTCACATTTTACTGCTGTAAAACCAGGGGTTTTTTTCTGCTGTTCATCAGCGATTGAAAGACCTTGAGCTAATAACTGTGTCATTACAGTATGTTGTTTTTTAATTAAACTTCACAAAGACAGAGAGCTTCAATAGCAACTTTCAAAAATCACTCTTGAGATGACGCATAATATGAAACGTGATTTTGTTTTATGCTTTAAGCAAAACATTAAATACAAAAATAGTACATTACATAATTGTTGAAACATGTTTTAACAGGCAATTAATTCCTCATTGCAGCCTTTTTTTTGTGTGGCTTGTGGCTCAGTTCATACTTATCATATTAGTTATATCAGATCAATTTTTAAAGAGATACACCAACATTTTACACATTTATAAACCAGCTTCGGTAAACTTTGACCTGTAAAGTCACGCTACACACCGGTTACCGTTACTAGAGGCGTTCTATACACGTACGAACAAATCTTCAATGCCAAATCTTCCAGCTTAACTGACACTAAATCTCACAACCAATGAAAGTTATGAGTCATAGGTTTGTTTCTCGAGTTTACTTTTAGAAGTAGTTTGCTAACTAATCTTAAAGTAATGCTGCCTTGCCTGTAAAATCTGGCTAGCTGGCTAAGACAGCAGCAGACAAGCTAATCCAGCATTAGCTGCGTAGCAGATGTCCACAGCAGCAACATGTGTCCTCTTGACAGCGTGGGACATTCCATATAATATGGACATTATTGACATATTATAAATTAACATGACAGTGTTAAATAATAGATGTTTGAGGCATTTTGGTGCAACCTGAGATTAGAAAACATTTTTAGGTGTACGGTCTACAACTATGTAATGCATTTATTCAATTCAGTCTGACCACACGCAGTGATCCAATCATCCATCACCTACCTGTTATTGTTTGTTATTAACAGAGCCCTTAGTTTCAAATGCACAAGAATAAAACGGTTTTGTGATTTCTTGTGTACATTTAAATGTTGGAGCCAAAAGTTTTTATTTTCCAGAATTATTTAGAGGCGTTAACAAAGTCTCTAATAGGTTTGATCAAGATTTTAATTGTTTATGGCCAAAATATGTTATATATTTGTCTACAGTCTGCTTCAATAACATAGTCGAGATGTGCATGATTCCTAAAAATCCTCCCAAAACACAGATGCGATACGTTTTAAACAAATTAATAAATTAATTCATTTATCATTGACGTGATACGTGCATACGTGCATGCACATTTAAATAGATTATTTCCCCAAACAGAAGACACAAAAGAAGAGTAAAGCATGCCTATACTGTATGTGTGTTGACTCAGCAGGGATAATATTGAAAGATCTACAGCTACAGAATCCCTGAGAGCATTACTGGATTATATTCCATTATATTTTGAATTGTCACCTGGTGCCTGAATTTTCTGTTTTCCTTTACATAAATAAAGACATTTCCACCATAAATTGGTGCAGAAAAATTCTCCAAAATTCAGGACATAAGGTGTTTGATGCTGAAAATTGTTCCACCTCAAAGTTCAAACGAAACCTACGTCCGTGTACACCACATTACCAAAAGCAAATTCCTCGTATGTGCAAAGCTACTTGGCAATAAAGCTGTTTCTGATTCTGATTCTCTGCTGAAGTATATTACAGTACCATTATGAGACCATTATGAGACAGCAGTCAAACACGACTTGGTTGGCAGTTAGCAAGCTTGTCAGCTCAGGAAGCTCAAGAACAAATGCAGAAAAATGTTCCTTTGACGCGTTCTGGTGTGATCAGAGCTTTATGAGGCGACTTTTTCTTTTTGTACTATTAAAATTGATAAAAACCCTACTGCACCCTACTATGAAGCAGGCTACATGGTCTAACATAACTGCAGGAACATGATTTAATGTTGTTTTAAAATGAAATGTGGGGTTCTCTGAACATCTGGCTCATATCCTTCCTGGATTGTGGCCCTCATTAGATTCTGTTAAGGCCCCGTTGTGGTGACCATGCTCGAGTTCAGCTTGCGACGTCATTCCATACAACAGACATAAGATTTGAAATGTGGGCCACGACTGTGCCAGATGTCAGTACCTATCTGGGAAAATGTTCTGCATTAGCCGTTGTCCTCAGCCCTGCGAGTTCCTTCACAGATGAAATACTGAGTGCCCTTTCCACAAGCAGCCTCTCCAGATGGACTACCAGAAAAGACATCCTTCTTGCTTCCCATCGGGATTCATTTCTCTCCCTCTCTCTCTCTCTGTTTCCCCCTCTCTCCCCTCTGGCTTTCAAGTAGTTGCAGGGGCTCCTTTGGATGTTAAATACAGCTTTCATTTCAGCCAGTTCCCACTGTAATGAAACTGTAATGATGCCCATTCACTGCTGCCGGCCCTGCCAGCACAAACCCATTGACCTTGAGGTAGTGCATGGCATGAAGGCCCCGTCCCTCCATCGCTGAGCGGGGCTCTGGAGAGGGCCACCTGGAGCGCAGGCTGGGCCGGCCCCCCAAAGGCTCTCAGGGGCCGGCCGAGGGGAGGGATAGAGGGAGATAGAGAGAGATACAGAACGAGAGAGGAGAAGAGAAGGGAAAACAAGGGAGAGATATTTCCATCTCAACCCAGATACCACCCACCTCTTCATATCTTATTTCTCATCCACTGCCCCCCTCCACCCCCCTGCTATCCGGCTTTTTTCTTTTTTACAACTGGAAATCAAAATCATCTGAAAATACACACACCAAAGCCCTTGTATGTGTGCATGTGTGCATATGTATACTTTTAATTTTCTCATGCTGAACTCCAGTATGTGTGCAGTGGTAGCAGTTAAGTGGGGGAGTGATGTTTTCCATGTACTCTACAACGGCAGGACTATCCATTTCAAACTGGAATAGCTGCTTCCTGTTCCATAATCATTTCCACCTTGGTCCCAGCAACAGGCTCTCTGTGCTACTGTAATGCAGACTCTGCACTACACTGTACACATGGTACTGGAACTATACAGCATTAGGAAATCCTATTCATTCATGAAGGTGACAAAAGCCAACTCAGCACAAGAAGATGTTAGCACGGTTGAATTTTCTTTATTCTTCAAGGTTACACCAAGGTTGGCCTGTTGAGGACCAGATATCAGCCCTATGGTGCTTCAGCCTATCTATTTTTATTACTTATAATACATTCTCTATTTTTTATTTTACTCCTGACATACTAAGAGATACTGTACTATAGATTTTTTTTTATATGACTCCCGCCTTGAACCTCGCGAGCAGGCATTGGCGTCCATTCTTTTCAGCGTAATGTGTTGGAGTGAACCAAGGCCTGTGGCTGCCTGCAAGGTTAATTAATGGAAGGAAGTTTGTTTTAAACTTATGGAATTGTTATAGAATAACCTTTCAAAATGTCTATAAAAGTTACTTCACCTTGACCAGCTACAACATCCAAAAGGTTTTTTGTTATTATACAAAGACACACACACACACACACACATAATTTTGCATAATGATGTGTGCCATTTAAGAACATTTTCATTATTTAGTACTTTCACTTATGAATTCAGGTGAGGGCGTTTGCATTTTGATATTGCTACTTATATATGATACACATTATACATAAATTCATAATTGCATTAAACTTGCTGGTTTGTTTTTTGATTTGTTTGTTTTTTGTTTTACCTTGAAGAAAAAGAAAAAAAAAAAGAATCTCATTAAAAGTGCGTTTTAGCGACACTGATGTGAAAATGTGAAATATCAGTGCCGGCCTGTATAAACCGGCCAGATCCTGATAAAGTCATGTGACCTGAGGAGGGGCAGCTATTTGTTGGGTTTTTACCTCCGTTCGTTTTACTTCACAGATCGCTCTCTGCTCCCAGAGGTAAACAGGAGGCCTGACCTCTCTCTCTCTCCTTCTCTTCCTCTCTCACTGAAGTCAGATCTCCTCATAATAAATGACGGTTGAGGATAATAGCCTGCTGTTGCCATAGAAACCAGAAAGCAGATCTTTGCACTGCTCTGTTTTCTCTCTTGCTCCCTCTTTCTCTCTCTGCTGGAAAATGACAGTCGAATCTGAACTCCATGCCCCCCCCCCTCTCCTTTCTCACCCTTTCACAGCTCTGTTCTCCCTCTGTGATCCTCTTTTTCCCCACCTCTCACACGCTCCCTCTCCATTTTTTTTTTCCATCTCCTCGTCTCCCTCTCCTTCTCTGTGCGTACTACCTCAGCCCCCATGCTGCTTCTCGTCAAAGCTTAATCTCTGCTCGCTGAGCCGGCGAGTGCTACACACGCAGAAAGCAGGGTCACGTTGAGTTTATGGTTGTGTTTGTGTGTTGTTTGCCGCTGTCATATCCGAGGAATGGAGTTGGGTTGAAATACAAGTGATTATACGACAACGGAGAATGGAAAAATGCCCCCCACACCCTCCCGTCTACACCATCTCGCCAGCCTCCCCCCCCCCCATCCTCCAGCTGCCGTTGCTATTGTCATGTGGACGGTTGCTCCATCCAGAACAGCCTGATGGGGTCTATGTCACTTTTAAGTTTCAGGGGGAACTTTGAGTGTTCTTTCCAGCAGCACATAATGTATCATCAAAGCCGGGATTAGAATTTCTTCTTCGTCTTTTTTTTTTTTTCACCCTCATCGAGGAGCAGCTTTGGCTGCTGGAAGATTTAAGCTTATTAGCTTAAAGAGCAGGGGAAGGGAGTTTTCAGCTGATGTATGGCAGACTTCAAAGATGGTTTAATCTGTCAGTACACATGCTCTGTACAGGCTATTTATACTGGGGAGCCATGTTTCTTCCAAATGACTTCCTCTTGCTACCCCACCACAGCTTGGGGTTTCTGTTTGTCAGTATGTCTAGACAGCTGAGATGGCTCTTCCTGCATGTTAACACCATTTCCCCGGCTAACACAGATGCTTTTTTTTTTTTGTCACTGCAAATAATGAAAGCACAATGTGTTTGATGTATGCTGTTGTTTTGTAATATGTACTGTATCTTTTCATCCTATTGCATAATTGGCACTGATTTCTGGCGGTGCATGTGGGAGGTTCAAAGAGGATATCAAAGCGGTTACTTTTGCACCCCCAGCAAACAGTTCACGTCTCCTTCTGCGCTAATTCCCATTTTCTATATTCTAATTCCAAATGTAAGTTCAGCTCTGGTCTACGTGGTCAAACATAAGCTCCGTTTTATTAAGACAAGCGCCGTTTTCACTTCGCGCATTTACTCCTTGATCGCCACAAAGAGCAGATGTCGGCATGATTGATAGTTATCATTATGGATTAGAAATGCACTGAAATGTCAATCCCTGTACACACAGAGCTCTGATTCATCTATGCTTAGCAGGAGACCTTTAATGATCACTTTTCATGAAAGATTATAGAGTCTTACTCTGGATCAGAGTGAAGATGTATATGCAGAGTTGATTTCTGGATTCATCTCCTTTGCAAAAAAAAAAATGTGCTGCCGGTCGTTATGTTTTGACTTGTGCTAAATAATGATGAGCCCGATGATGAAGAACGCATTTGTACGTAATGGAGAGGTAGAGTCTGAGAAGTCTTTACGCAGTTTGACGTAATTTAAGGGTAGATTCAAGGATAGAAACAAAGCAGGAAAAAAAAAGGAAATGTGTTTTCGTTATTGAAGCTTGAGTTAGATGCTTGAGTTGGAGGCTTTACTGCGCAGCATGATGTATGTGCAGAGTTTGACATTTGAAGACTGACTGAACGGGTAATATTTCTCTGTGCTCTGATTTTAAGGTGCGTCCCTACAAGAAAGATTTGTGAGATCCCGACTACTTTGGAAGCCAATCACTGTCCAGTATGCTGCTGAGACATGTGGGATGTGAAACTTACACTGGGAATGAATTTACCGTGAAGTAAGAGACATCTTGTTTCCAGCTGTTCAGCTTTTGAACTGAAATATTTTTATATTCATAGATTCTGGATCAATAATGTAACATTTTTGTTAAAAAATAAAATAAATAAAAAAGCATATCAGGCACAAACTATGATTCAAAGCAGAGTATTTATGAATCTCTATCCTGTGTTAAGGATTCTCTAGGAGAAGATGTCTGTCTAGGTGGAAAATGTCACCCTATCCATCCAGACAAGAACGGTACTCAACACTTCAACATGGCCCCAGGTTACATTTAACAGTGTTGTGTGTCCACAGCCAGCGTCGGTTTTGGCAATATATGTACATGTTGTGGTACGGTTACAGTCATCCCATCTCACACTCTGAACATCCTGAAGTGTGAAATCATCCAACGTGGATGTACAACAACTGTCAAACGGTTGTATGAATGGATACACGCAACAAATATTAACTGAATAAGTTAATATATATATTAATATTCCTTAAGTTCTCCTCAGGCCCAAATGTTGACTTCGCACAGATGATATATTATAATACGCAGCTGTGAAATTTCCTTAGGATATTCACGTCCCCACTGAACAAACCCTTTTGATTTAAATGAACCCGTGGCCTTTACGTTCACTATGTGTACGAACTGCAGCTGCAGATAAGAGTGCATCATGTCCACTTCACGACGCGGCAGCTCATTCAGACAAATGACATAAATGATGACAGTTCTAAGTATGTCGGAGACTAATTTATCATTTCATATAGGGAGAATGATTCTCTGGTTGCTCAGATCCTTCTGATGAACCATGTAGAGTACCTGCACGTCAGCAACTCAATTATAAAGTATGATGCATACAGTCTGTGCTTCATGACTACTGCTGCTGCAAAAAAGTATATTGTGGAGAACAACATGAATCCTTCGCTGTAGAGAACGCTCCGGAGTCCTGGACTCTAATCTCAGACTGTTATTGCAGCTACCATGAATTATTTAACATGAAGTGTGACATTATGATTTCATGTGCCTGGCATGTGTATGTGTCACATGTCTACAAAGAGTTGTTATGTACTCTGGACATGGAATCCAGTGTTCATCTGCCCATCTAACTCATATACACACACACACAAAGTTTATTTTGCAGCACTGTATGGTTCCTTTATCTTCTACTGTCTTACTATCACATCACTCAGTATCACAAGAGAATCGCTGCATCATCTGCAGGCTTTCTCTGGTAAGTGTGCTATGGCTTTAATTCAAAATATGAACCCAGATGAGTCCAGATATAATAATGGGGCTTTTTTTTATTATAATAGAGGGCACAGGTTGAAGAAAAATATGAGAGAATCAGTTAAAAAATAAAAATAATAAAGCGCATTACATGCATCAAAAGTTGTGTGACCTTTAAAGATCCACCTCCATGTTTCAAAATATATAGAAATACTTTAAAAAGTACATCTACTACTCCTCCATCATTAAACACAAGATGTCTCCTACTTCACTGAAAAGTTCATTCTCAGTGTACGTGCACCGCAGTCATGATGTCATAAATCATGCTTCATGCGTCATATTTAAGGCGAACACAAATAAACTTTTCCCTCTTTGGCAGATGAATGTGAAAACATGTCAAACTCTCTACTCTACTCATCCTGCACAGCTCAAATACCCAAATGAAGGGGGGGGCTTTCATCTAGTGCTTTAGTGACATACGGAAATATATCACAATAAGAAAATAGCAGCTTTGGAAGGAGTTAGACAATTTTCATGATGAATAGATCTTGGGGGAACTTAAGTGGTGATGGGTGAGGAAAAACTGGAGAGCTGCTGCACGCACCAGGCCGCTGAGTCTTACTAAGTCTTTTTAATGTAGTTCATCTTTCTCTCCTTGAGTACTAAACAGTGATGAAAGGACACAGCTGAGGCGTCAGCTGCTTGGATTTCAATATTCTCTGGACAATAAGTTGCACATCAAATCTGCTTCTTGTCTCTTTTCCACTAAAGCTTTGAATCATCGTTTGTTATAGGGATGTTTGAACCGGTGATCTATTTCAAGGCACGTGGACGGTTGTTCATGTTTCTAACAGGAGTTGTGTTATTGAGACAGAGACTGGAATCCAGGAGAAGGTTGAGGAGACACTTTAATGAAATGCCCTTTAATAAAGTGCATGACTGCCGCTCAGCTGGGCCAAATATCTAGTTGCATGCAATTGTTCAGATGCATTAATAAATAAAATATGAGCACTGGTCTTAAGATCTACGAGCCGTTTTCTATATATAGAAACGGAACAGCCACCCGTCACTGAATATTGCATGGTATCATTAAGGTCTGCGTTCGTTTAGCCAATATTTACTACAGGCATCAGCAACATGCTGGTACTATTTTCCCCATTCAGATTTATCTTCTGAATGAATGCAAAGACAATACATGCCATGCTATATTACTCACACAGAAAATAACTAATCTGACAACAGCAATACACCAACACATAATACGCCAAAATAAACTAAACTATTTACACTCTATAAAGGTGAGTAGGAGTTGTGGAGGAAGGCTGGATGTTTTTATCAGGTCTTAATGGTTCCTCGATGAATTGGTCTTCCCCTGAGTCACTGTAGATTTTAAGAAGCTCCGCTTTTGTGCATTTTCAACTTTTTTTTTTTTTAAATATCCATTAGCCACTACCTTACCGGGCTAATGCAACTCTGTCTGACCAATTTCCCAGTGGACACTGCATATCTACCTGCGACACAGCACACACATGACACAGGTGAGCAGAGTTAGAGAAAGAAAGAGATATTTTCTTATCTTACGTTACAGTTGAAAATAATCCAAATTGAGGCTGAAGCTTTAGATAAGACAAAACATTTTTAAATGATTCGTTGTCCCATTATCAGGACCTGTCTGGTTCAGGTCGGGTGGTTGAACTCTCCTATTCTCCTTGCTTTGGATCATTCATGGATTGGTGTCATAAAGCTTCAGGGTAAACAACCCACACAGGTGTGACCTCCAGCAGAGGAACATTTAAATGCCAGCAAGTGTTTCCTGACTGAATTTGCTGTATTTGTTATCATGGCCAGAAATCACATTAGCCAGTAAATGCAATATAGTGTATGTTCTATATCTGTGGTCCACATCTCATTTCTCTGAATACCAGTGGGAGGGCTCTAACAAGCAGAGGTGCCACTGACTGACTGAGGTATGCAGTAAGGTAGCATATGGTGTCTAAGAAGGTGTGAGGCCAGATTTAGCTCCTCTCCACATCTAATGGCTGCTCTGGTGATGGTTAGTGCTGTAGGAGCTCTGAAAATGCTTTGTTGAATAGAAAGTATAAAAGATAGTGTTCTGGTAGCTCAGTTGGCTGATGAGTCACAGATGTCCAAAGTTCAGAACTGGCCTCATAGACCCTGGTGAATAGACACGTAAATACGAAGAAGAAGAAAAAAAGGGTAGTTATCTGTCTGTGACCTTACTAGGAAAAAATTGCTAAGTAATGTCACACTACCTAAACAGAGACAGAAGATAAAGTAGGACCTTTGACAGCAATGACAGACAGTCAAAAAGAGGAAATGGAGAAGAAAAGGCCATTTGGGGAAATGAAAGGGAAATGCAGTGAAGTTATATTCACCACAGCGCCAGCTGAACAGTTCTCTGAGCTCAGTGTGGTCTGGCAATGCTCAGACATGTATGGGGATACACACCACTTCAAGTACACTGAACAATCACTGATAACCCATCACTCTGACACCCAGTTGACCAACCTAAGCTCTACATGCCTCCTCTCAGTGGTTTTCTCTTCCGATATTCAACTGAACACCTTCAAGTGTTGGCCTATCCACCATACTTATTTCCTGAATGAATCTCAGACCAAAAGAAGGCTGAACAGTTGCAGACTTAATATACAGCGCATATGGAAAGTATTCACAGTGTTTCACTTTTTCCACATTTTGTTATATTACAGACTTATTCCAAAATGGATTTAATTAATTTTTTTCCCCCAAATTCTACACATAATACCCCATAATGACAACTTTAAAAAAAAACCAGAAGGATGACCATCCCTGCAGATCTCCACCCATCAGGCCTGTATGGTAGACTGGCCAGACGGCTCAGGACAGGACACCTCTGTGAATGTCCTTAGAGTGTCCCAGCCAGAGGCCAGACTTGAATGCCATTGAACATCTCTGGAGGGATCTGACAATGTCTGTTCACCAACGCTTCTCATCCAACCTGATGGAGCTTGAGATGTTCTATAGAGGAACGGACCAAACTGGAAAGAAACGTGTGCCAAGCTTGTGGCCTCAAGGCTGTAACTGCTGCCAAAAGGTGCCACAACAAAGTACTGAGCAAAGGCTGTGAATATTTATGTTCATATAATATTTTTATTCTTTATTTCTAATACATTTTCTGACATAAAAGAAATGTTGTCATTATGATGTATTATGTGTAGAAGTTTGAGGGGAAAAAATGAACTGAATCCAGTTTGGAATAAAGCTGTAACATAACGAAATGAGGAAAAAATGAAGCACTGTGAATACTTTCCGTATGCACTGTATATTAGTAAAACCTAGATTAATTAGATGCTTAAGAGGTTCACGAGAAGCCGTGTGTCAAGTTATCATCAACAAACTCCCCATAGGTCACTAACACAACACACACACACACACACACCTTTCAGGCTGAATGGATCCTTAATGGAAAAACACTCATGAGCACAACAACAACAACCAGCCTAAGCACAGATGGGGTTAGACTGAGAAGTGTCAAGGGCAAAATACACATCAGTCACATGGAACTGATTCCTATGTGAAGCATTCATGTTTTTCATCTATATAAACAGCAGCATCAAGTATATAGATATATATAAAGATACTGTGTTTAGTGCTAATTAGCTACAAGGCTAAGACACTAGACTAGCATTGTACGTGCTTAGCATTAGCATGTTAGCATTATTATAGTGATCCTGTCAGCAGGCTATTGTTAGCATTGATCTCAAACTCAAATGAATGCTTATGGGATTGAATGCATATCGGGCGATGTGTATTTGTGTAACGAGGGAGGGTGTGGCCTAAGGAGATCATCACCCTATATCAAGGTGTGCAAAATTAATCCTCAAAAATACAAAATGCCCAATAATTGTGCACGCAGTGCTTACACAGATAATGAAGCGGCTGCATCGATTTACTCTGAGACCAGACTGTATCTATCTATCCGAGCAAAACGCCACAAACTAGTCACATTTAAGTCAGAGGTTTATAACTTTATAGCATCAGTTTGCGTTCATGAAATTCCGTCAGTGCAATCTGTAGATAAGCTGGCCTGCACCGTTCATTAGTTCATGTGCTACAGTCAGAGCGATCAACTGTCCCTCTGCTGACGAGTTCACTGCTCATGATCTGTTGGAGATTGTCATACAATATTCCAACATCGCTAAAGATAACGTCTGGATGTTGGAAATGATGGAAAGATGTGTGTGTGTGTGTGTGTGTGTGTGTGTGTAGAGCCAGGCTGAGAATGCTGTGTGTGGCAATTGGTGTCCTTTGATCTCGCCCTCTCCCTTTTCCCATTTCAAAAGAATCCCCTAAGAAGAAAAGTGTGTGTGCTGGAGGGGAAGGAGAAAAAAAGGTATGGGGGAGGAAGAAGAGGACGAGGGGGAGGGAGGGAAGGAGGGGAACCACTGAAGTGTGAAGAGTGTGCAACTTTCTCCCACTGTCTTTCATCGCTCTCTCACTCTAAGAATGCTATTATGTCTGTGGAAAGTGGTAGAACGAGCAGGCGTTTGCTCTCTCGCTCTCTCTCTGCTCAGTTTCTTCATATAGGAAGCTGGTTCCCACAGGCTGAACAATACGTTAGCCAAGCGGAGCAGCATTGTCTGAGGGGAGGATTTGGTGGAACTGAAACTATACGACCATACAGGAGCTGCTGTGGCTGCAGGGGACATTGGAGCTCTATAAGTACAGACTGGGTCACAACCAATATGGCTTTCATAAAACCAATATTAACATCAACACGTTGACGCTAAGGAAAGCTCTAACAAAATCTAAAATATACAGGTAATCGTCAGAGTGTTGTTCTTTCTGGGATTGCGGACAGTACTGACACCCTTGAAGTAAAAAAACTGGAGAACATGGGTTATATATTTTTTTACAAAGGCAAACATCCACCTGATATGTCAGAACACTGATATATATATATCACTGTAAATCTGAAAAGAGCTGCAGTACTGTATGTGGTTATTTATAGGGCAGTCATAACTGTAATTAATAATGTAGCTGCTACTCATCTATCTTTGATGCTTACAATCGCCTGGCAAGAAACACCAATTATTCATTTTACTTCAATCTAAATCAATTTGGAGTAAATTCATGAAAGGAAAAAAAAACATATGCATATGAGTCAATTTTTTTTAAATAAAATTGCAATTACTCATAACCTAGGTAAGGTAAGATGGTCAATTTAAATTAAAAATCCAGCGTAATCCTTAGATACTGTTGACAATAATATGAAAATAACACTCATCAGTTCTATTTTGTGTTGCTAACAGGAGGAATGGTTAATGTCGGCAGCCAAACATCCAAATCTTCCTCTAGATGTTCAAGATAATTCGGTTATATATAAAAATCTAGAATCTATGAATATGCAATACCGTATTATTATTATATACTGTGTGTTTCAGCATATAGTTCTTCCTGTGCACTTGTTCTTGGCAAGGCTGACAGCTACTGAAACATGTATGTGTCACCATACTCGGCAAATAAAGGTGACTGTGAGTAAGTTCCCGCTGGCGGCTCTAGAAGGGTTGAAGAGGACACGGCGTTGTGTTTGAGACCCAGCGCGCACTGAGAGCTCTTTACAAAGACCTTTGTGAAGAAATGCAATTTCCAGCTCTTTCCCTCTCTCTCTTACTTTCACACTCTGGCTCACAACAGCCAGATCAGAGGCGAGGCCAGCCAGTAATGAGCCAGCGGCTGATACAGTGGAGGAGGAAATTACAGACGTTATCAGCCAAGTTCAAGAACACGCTTTCTTTCTGTCTCTCCTTCCTGTGATTCTTTTTCTTTGCTCTTTCTTCTTCTACGGGCTGATGCACAAACGGCAGTCAGCAAGGTATGCAACCCTCCATTCACAGCAGCCAGCAGGGGGTCCTTCACTTCAAAATTGGCCCCACTGTTCATGGGATTTGAACACCCCCCCACCCTGCTTCCAGCTCGCCAATTCTCCTGCCCCCAACCTAAAACGCCACCAGTGGATGGGCATGACTTCCAACTTGTATGTGTGTGTGTGTGTGAGTGTGTGTGTGTGTGTGTGTGTGTGTGTGTGTGTGTGTGTGTGTGGTAGAGCAATTAGCAGCTAGTTCGTACTCTACCTCTAAAAGATTATCTGAATTCATATTTTTGGCTGCTTTTATTCATTTTGTTTACAATGTTTCTGTTTATTTTATTGAATTAAGCAAATAAAACTGATGCCAAGCTGAAGACACAGATGTGTGTGTGTGTGTGTGTGTGTGTGTGTGTGTGTGTGTGTGAGATGTATTTTGCTACAGTTATGAGAGCTTTATTCACTTTCAAACACCCCCTAACTTTTAAGGGCCCTGTTTGCTTTATCAGAACTTCTTGTCAGATGGTTGAACAGCTTTAGAAACCCCCTCAACACCTTTCTGGCATCATTGATATAGGGGTGTGTGTGTGTGTGTGTGTGTGTGTGTGTATGGGTGGGGGGTGCATCCAGTTTCTGTAACCAATCATCTGACATTCATGCAGCGATCTGGCCAGCTGTGCAGAGCTGAGGAACTACGCAGGGTTAGCCTCTCGTACTCTTTCGTTGTTTATTCTTTACACAAGGAATCCTGTCACATTTCATCCAGTATGAACTGAGTGTGCAACACTATGAATGCCTTCCAGGAGAGACATTCACCTTCAGATGTACAAATTATTTTCCCGCTTGCCCACAAACCTACGCAGTCACGTGATCACAGATGACGCGCGCTACATTTGACACATTGGCGCCTGCAAGCAGTTCCTGGTTGATGATTGGCTTGTCCGTCTGTAATGAGGCCGACACTCAGATCATAGCGCGTCACCAACCGACGCGTCTAAAAGTAAACATGTTACATTCTCATGTCTCAATAAAACTGCATCCTTTTGTTTAGCTTCAGGTCCACCAATCCTCAACGAGCCTGCCTGATTAGATACAATATAAGTCAATTAAAAATGATCTCACTTTTTGGAACATTGGTAGAAATTAAAAACCCTTTACATACTGTAAGATGAGAATTATTAGTAACAAGTCAAACACACTGAAACACACAAACACACACACACCTCTCCCTCCGTCCTCTGGGAGTTTTTTTTTTTTTCTTACAGGGGGGGGGGGGCTAGCACTCCTGTGGCCCTGCAGCTGCATTTTGAGCTTCCTCGCCGGTTCTCAAGGGGCAAATAAAACCCTATTATATCTTTGAGGAAGGGCTGCATTCAGGCTGTCATGCAGACGCTCAGATGAAACGCAGCACTGACACACAATCGCAGGCTGCTACAGTATGAATGAACAGCACCCGTTAGTAATCCCGCCCTCTCGACCAGGTGGCCCCTGAAGGTTTTTACAGGCTGGTGAATCTACAAATCTCCAAACTAAGAGAATAAAACCGGATGTGTGGAATGAGGAAATTTAGTTCCTGAGGTTTTAGCTGAAACTAAACTTGCCGTAAAGTCGTTTTGTGAGCAGAGTTGAGGCATTAAGCTAATTATCTCTCATCAGAAAGGGCAGCGTTGCCTGTTCAAGCTTTCCTTCTTCTAATTCATGACTAATGACCCCATTATTATATGTGACACTCCAATGATTCAAAGAGGAAAGGTTTGACTGCAGGCACGACAATGCAGCAGACTAACTTGAGCCATTGTTGCTTCTTTTCTTAAAGCAATTAGCTTTATTTGCAGTGAATTGCAGTCATGTTTCTATTAATTATACAACCCTATTAAATTCAACTAGATAATTATTTGACTTTTTTTTATGTATCCTCAGTAGTTACAGCTAGCTCATATTCTGTGACCCGTGGCACATCACGCATACAAATTAATGACCAAATCTCTCACAAGTGCAGATTCTAAGTGTTTCTAACCTAAGAGGTGTTTAAATGGAGGAGGTACTGCTACATGGAAGCTAATGTGAAAAAAATGATATATTTTATTCATCATCATCATCATCATATATATATATATATACACTAAACCTTATAGCACTGAATAAAACATTGACTATTTAAAATACTAACCTTTAATAACATAATAACATAACATGTATGACATACGGATATGGATTAAATAAATATAACCACTGATAACAGTCAGGGCTTGCAGATTAGACTCATAACTATTAGCTGGATAAAGAAATATGATGTCATGCATCAAAACTCGTGTAAACAGCTTATGTCCCCGTTTTCTTACATACTGTTAATTGTGATTTCCCCTTGACATTCATCATCCTAGCGTAATTAAAGCGGTATAATATTGTCATATTTAAAACACATTTCCTTCTGTCTTATCATTCTCCAATCTGTAGATGTTTCCTCTAATTTTCTGCCTGACATGTGTTGATAACAGTTTGAGCATGCGAGCCGGGCCCTGCAGCCCGTCAGCCAGCTGCCGGCTGCAGTCGTCTGCGCTCGGCTGCAGACGCTGTTTGTTTTTCTTACAGAGAGGTGCTGAAGTTGTTTAATGCTCGGATGAACCACACTGCCTGATACGATCGCTGTGTGTTCGGCGTGTGTGTGTATATGTGTGTGTGTGTGTGTCGTGCTATGCCATGAGCAGGGTAATTCCACCACAATCAAAACCATAGAAGTCCTCATATTACAGACTATTTATATACAATTGTGTGGAACCACATAAACGGTTTTGTAGGTGTTTTGAAGTCCTTTTTTTTTCCTCACCTGCCCAACTGCATGTGCCTTTTCAACCCATCCACATGAAGATAAGTACAATCACAGAGCACTTATCAGTCACTACAGACACTGAGGAAACCCGACGGGACTTTATCCAAGCAGCTACTTATCTACTGCACTCATCTATTACATTAGATGAGTTTTTATTACACAGTTTGTGTTGCAATAATAATCATAAAAAAATAATAAAGGCAAAGCACTAAAATAGTGAAAGTAGTAAATTGTGATATTAGTTAATTTAAGCTGTATGATAATTCTAAATGACACACGCTATTTAAGCAGACACCGTCCATCATGCCAAAGATTATAGAAGTTCCTTAGGGCACACGAGAGATCCGATCAATACGTTCTCCGTCCTGCCACACACGGGTAAGATGACCTTGGTTCACAACACAGGTGAACCACTGCAGCGTAGACACTTTATGGAGACGCTTCAGCGTGATTATGTATACATTTTGTAACAATAAATATTAAAATATGTATATATGGCAATAAATAAATCTAAACTCGATTCAGTGTCGGCTTGACGTGTGTGCAATTTGTCGTGTGATTAAAATGAGTCTCCAGATGCTCTGCTTCTGACACACTGACCTTCAGCTGCCTTCAGCCAATAGCTTTTCAGAGGTTGTAATGTTAACGCTAAAACAGTGTTAATGTGTAATTTGGGGGAGGGGAAGAAATTACACTGCCCCCCTTTGACTGTCAGCCTGGTGTGGGTTCACCCAAAGCTAGGGAAGTAGGGGTGCTGCAGCCTCCTGGTAGCTGGAAGCCTTTAGGCCCATTTGTGTTGGTGCAACAACTTTTTTTTTTTTTTGTCGTGTGTGAGACGGTCTGCCAAAAATAGACAGTGGAGTGGGGGAAAAGAACTGGGCGTGAGAAGCGCGGCTCACATGTTGACACATGCCAGGTAGAATTGTCTTCGGCAGTCCGACCACTAAAAACTGAAGTTATTAACTTAACAAGACAGAGGAAACTTTTACTCCAATCAATTTCACTATATGAACCTGCACAGTGTGCTCAGTGTATGTGTGACCTTTAGCATATGTACACAGAACATTTAATTAACATTAGATCCTGTCAACATGTCTAGAGATTAAAGTTACGCTGCTGCGCCTCGTAACTAAAACCTCTGACCCGCTCAGAGGACATCGGAATATATATATATATGAAATCCATTCATAGCTTTTAATCACAGTAAGTCACAAAATGGTTGAGCAGTCTGCCTAGCAACAGGCTCCCACACTACAACCTACCTGAAGCTCCTGCCAGTTTTGGCATGTGTGTGTTTCTGCCCTGTGGGAAATTAAGTGAGTGAAGAGCAAGTGGGAGGTGTGTGTGTGTGTGTGTGTGTGTGTGTGTGTGTGTGTGTAAAATGTGAGTAAACAATTAATTATGTCGTCCCCTGTGATGAATATCTTCGGGGATGATTGTCTCCGTGTCTGCACTAAACATTTCACAAGCAACCTATAGATTTCATGTATTCCATGTTTTGTTTTTCACATTTGTTAAAACACCACCATAAATTAGAGAATATTGGATAAGTAACTAAGTGATCGTGTGATGACCTGCTTCATACTGTGACACAGAGCAGATGGCGAAATGCACTAATAAAATCATGCTGCAACGGCAGCTTTAGCCAATTTGAGTAGTTCCACTATTAATCAATTACGACCCAGACTAGTTCCCATATGCAAACTTATATATAAAAAAACACACAAGCTAAACTCTTACTGTTTATTTACCCTCCACACCTATGGGAGCACACGATGATTGAGTGGGCAACTGCAACCTCAGAAAATACTAATTCAAAACATCCCTTCAAATCCCTGCAGTGTTTCCAGACAAATATTGTTGCTAGCTTACATATTGTTCTCAATAACCTCCTTTGTTCAGTCTGACATTGTGTTTGTGTTCAGCTGATTTTTTGATAGGCCTTTGTTGTTGTCTGCACGGAAGCTATGGCGACGGTTGCGATTAAGTTAAAGAAAGAATTAGAGAAAGATGCTGATTCAAGTCGACTAACAACAACCTTTACAGGTGAGCCCGTCTCATTCACGCCATTTTCGGGCAAGTCATTCCTGTGTCTGTGGTATGAGATCGGAGGTGAAAATTGTTTGCTCTTCTTGAACCTTTTTTGCATTCTCTGAGTCCCAGTGAGTTCTTAAAACAATGACATTTTTCAGAAGCACCTCTTGCTCACCTCGAGAGAAAAAAATGATTCCGACACGCTTTCAAAAGCCTGACAAGCCGCACAAATGTGGAATTATAGTGTGATATGATGAAATGACTTTGTTTTACTTTTTTTACTTCGAAGTCAATGACTGTCTTTAACCTAGAACTAACAGAGCAGAAACTCAACAGGAAAAGTCTGATAGTGTTATTAAAACAATAGGCCGTATAAATCATATTCAGATTTCATCAAATTTACAGAAATGTGTGCAGCATCACGGGGGAACCGTTTTAGTATTTTAGACATGCAGTGGTAGCTAAAGTGTGATCAATTCCAGTGGTTCAGTCTGCTATACTCATTATAGACTCCACAGCAAGTGCAGTGTGTCTTTTACTTTTCAAAAAAAAAAGAGAGAGAGAGTCCTGTTGTCCAATCAAACCTGCCAGAATGAGCTCTAGGCAGGTATAGAACAGCCTGAAGTCTCTAATGGACACAAAAACATAACATCTCCATCGCTTTAATTACACAGATTTCATAGCTGTTTCAAAGTAGTTAATGCAGCTTAACAGCTAGATTGAATCACTCAGCTTGGTATAATCAATCATGCAGCTCAGTGAAGTTAAATTGATGCCCAATTATGATTCTGTCTTGTACAGCAGATGCTCAGTAAGACTGTCTGCCGCTAACTGCAGCTCATCTCGCTTTGGCCCCTTAATAACTGGGGAAAAAAAAAAAACACCATTCACACACACTTCTTCTAGTTTCACTCCCTTCCCGCTCTCTTTCTATTCCTTCCTTTGCGCCCCCCTCCCCACCCCTCATCCCTTCACTCAGCTGCCACACTGAGCCGAGCCGCACCAATCTTCTTTTGCATGACGGCTCACTGATATTTTCTTAAGTGAAGTAGCCCTACACCGCGCAGATTAGTGAGCCGGGGCCCAACTTTGAGTTGCTAGGGAAAGCTAAATCCCTGTGAAGTCCCAGGAGGAGCATCGAGTCGAGCATCACTGCACACGGCTTCGGTTTCTCACACAAGGGCCTACTTATCTCCTTATGGTTCTATAGTAAACAGTCAAACATGCACATGGGGGGAAGGGGTGTGCTGTGATGATTAGTTGATTAATTGATTAGTTGCTCAACAGAAATGTTGTCATTCACCTAGCAAAAAACAGCAAACAGTTGCTGGTTCCAGCTTCTCAAAGTGAGGATTCGCTGTTCTTCTGTTTTATATAGTTGACTTTTTGGATGGTTGGTAGGACAATACAACAATTTCAAAATGTCACTTAGGACCCTGGGGAATAATGAAAATAATTGTTCATTAATGACCAAGATTTAGTTTACAGGTAGCATGGTATGTCTAAACAAATACCTTAAAAGTATTTGTCAGTGGAAGAAGAAGATCGTTTTCTCCAACCCTTAAAATCAACGAGTACCATAGCGAGTATAAATATACAGAAAATAAACACTTCATAAATATTTTATACTCACTATAATACATTATAATGAAGATATTCATGATTAGAAATTAATGTATTCAATCTGGTGGAAAGTAAATACTTCACAGAAAGAAAAAACGTCAACTTATTATGATCATAATCACTTATAGCCATCAAATGATGAAAGTGACACACACACAAGAACGCACAGCATGCAGGAAGCATAACGGAACATGGTCACACACACACACACACGAACCAGGGGAGAGCTTAGTGAGGTGAATATAGCCAGTTGTGCCAGCTAGCAGTACTTTAGGAATGATTATGTTATCTATTCAGACAGATCTCCGGGGGGAAATATTTGAAGCCATAAAACTGCCAGTTCTCTGTACTCCCGCCTGTGTGTGTGTGTGTGTGTGTGTGTGTGTGTGTGTCTAGGCGAGTTGGGTGACATTGCTGAGCACAATGAGCCGATGGCATCTGAAGGCTATTAGCATGGGGAGAATACATTCCGGAACTGGCCAGCCAATACAAACACTCGGCTCGCCGTAATGAGGTGTGACTAGACTGCTCCGTTACCATGGAGACCCTCAACAAGCCGATGTCGCTCTATCTCTCTCTCTCTCTCTCTCTCTTATTTCTCACTTTTAAACATGCATTTGGGTGATTCTCATTTGCAGGCTGGATCAAACACTTTGAGTCAGTAGTAAAACGTTAGGAAATCGGCTGTTGTATTTTTAGTAATGTGTTCAGGTTTCTGAAATCATTATCCAGCGTCTTTACATTTGATGCAGTGGTCGACCAATGTGGGTTTTCAATGGCCAATGCCGATATTTAGAGAACAGGGTGGTCGATGCCCGATATCATGTTGTTTTGTTGTTGCATCTGATAAAATTGCTGAACTTAAATGAAAAAAAAACATAACAAAAATGTATAAACCAAATAAATGTCCACATGTAATCAAAAAACTAGGTCAGAATATTTAATGTTCATCTGCAATTTTCTGTAGTGGTCCCAGTAATATTTTATAGTAAAGTGCATTATAGTGTGTATTATATCACATGACATGGTTAAGCTACGTGTGAGTAAGAGGACGGTAGAGACGCTGGTATGCATCTGTTTAAATACCAGAGCTGAGAGCGTCAGAGCTAACCTCGCTAACTGGCAGAGCTACTGTAGCTGGTTAGTGGTAGCATGTTCCCAGCTAGCTAGCTATCTAGCATGTTGTCGATTAGCTCGCCTGCTACAGTATGGTAGTTTGCCAACAAGCCCCAGAAGTAGTCACAATGCTACTTTGTGAGATAAATTTTGCTGTGCCACCGCTTCTCTAACAGAGCTTTAATTAACTCAAACCTCCAGGAAATGTGAAGCCATTTTGACACAGTGGCCAAACCATGTAATTACAACTGGGTCTGTCACATGATGCACATTGGCACAAACAACATTTTACCTTATTGGAAAAGAGGCTGCTGTAAAACTGTAAACATATTTGTTTAAGCATCACAACCCCCATGAAATGACTCGTCATAATTTCATACGATAACATTAGGAAAGTATAGAAGAGCCACACAGTTACATTATTTCATCCCTATTCAAGTGAGCTGAGAGGCAGTTATCCGGCTCAGCCAGCGAAGTCTCTAGCGAGCATGCTCTATGGGCACCATCGTACAGTTCTCCTTTACCAAGTCTATTTGCTTACTTGGACTTTATCAGTTGGGACACTGTTGCTCTTACAAGAAAACTTATAAACTGAATAATTTCCTTTTGAAACAACATTTAGAGTGTGATGGGACATGAAAAACTGACAAAGGGACAAACTGTTGCGTCGCATCTCAGCCTTCACAATAAACGATTTAAATAAACTTCTGATTAATGAAGACCAACTTTAGCCCTCTGCCCTCATTTGTTAAATTTGACTGGAACATCATTTACAGCTGATCGACAGTTTGGTTCTGCTGCTGTGACATTAGGACGCATCCTAAACAGGTGAGACCCGACCAGACCCGAAAAACCAAGACCTGGCCCGGCCGGTGAAGGATTTATTCCATCAGGTACATTCCACCCTCTTGGCCGGTCTTGTGTTTATTTCCAAGGAGCGCTCTCTTTCCCAGGTCTCTCTTGGCTTCAGAGCGAAGGCTCTTGGCTCAGGTCCACGCTACACAAAGGGCCCGGGCATTCCAGCTGTCTGCCTTTAATCCAGTGTGTCAGCTCGTGTTAATGTTGCAGCGTGAAATCTGAGGGCGCAAAGCGGCGTGGAATATCTACAAGAAAAAAAGCCCACTCTAAGAATTTCTCTGGAAAAGGCCACCACGCATCGAGCCGGCTGACCAGAGATCTGCTGGTGGTAGAGTGGTAGAGTTAATGGGTGGTGGTTGTAGCCAGTTGAGGAGGATTTTGTGTGTGTGTGTGTGTGTGTTTTCATAGGTTTCCAAGCTTGCCAGGCAGGTGGTAGAAAGGTAACATTTGAGAGGCATTTCTGAATCGAGCCACCTAACATCCGAGAAGGACGTTTAGTCTAATCAAAAGGAAAGCGGGAAAAAAAGAGGAGCCCATGGACTAATGTGAGACTAAATCAGCATTTCCGCTCCTCCTCAGGACCCCTGCGGTTCGCTCTGACACACAATAGAGGAATGACACGCTTCTGTGGATGGTTAATTATCTCAGGCGCACACACACACACACAGACACCCACTTCCACACACAGTACACGTGCATGCACCGCAAACACAAATGTACACGAACGTATCCATACGCCACATAGCACACACATCTAAACTGTGTGCACGCCCCACACACCCCACACACACATATACATAATCATCCCACACCCCGTCTGTCTCGCCTCACACTTCCACCTAAATCCAGCTTTATTCACCCAAATTCATTGTCTGTGATATTTGCCGCAAGCAATATCTATTCAGCCTTAGCGGAACCATCCATTCTCCAGATGTGTGTGTGTGTGTGTGTGTGTGTGTGTATCTATTATCGCTGTCTTCTTTCTTTTGTTTTCTTTTCCAGAAATGACAAACATAATAGAGAATCAAAACCAAACCAGACAAAAGACAGGCTTATGATACTGTGCAAGTTTCTTTCAGGTGATCCTCTCATGAAGGGAAAGCCACCTCACACACGAAGGTGCCACCCAGGACGTCCTGACGCTCTGCCAACCTGTGCTCGTCCCTGCCATAAAGGCTTCACGCAGATTTGGGTTTTATCACTTCATAAAGCGACTTTGACTATGAGTTCTGATCTGCTGCTTTCTTCCAGTGTGTTCAGGGATTTAGACATATTAAGAGGTTGAAACTTTTACCAGTTTGCCAGGGCTACTAATGCTGTTCTAATTATTGGTTCTGTGTTTTTCCTCGAGTTATTACAATGTCAAACATGTCTAAATCTAAATGTGGTACCTTAGGCAATTATCATTGCGCTCTCTCTCAACACCATTAACAATACTGTTGCACACAGTTGGGAAGAAACCCACAAAAGAGGTTCCAGTCATCAACATATTAATTTGTGCAAGAAATGTTATATCTCTACAGCCTGGATGTAAAGTGTTGATAATAATGATTATGATGAAAAAGTACAAGGAAGCAGTAGCTCGAGCATGTGTCTACATGTCAAAGTTGAAATGTGACAGTATATACTTTACAGGAGAGGATAACAGAGATTACAGACTAGAAGTACAGCTATGACTCAAAGAAAGTTGAGCCAAGTCTGACAACATTGAGTCTAAAAGGCTCCAGATTCACTGCTTCCCAGGATTAACATCATCTCCATTTTTCATCTAGCCATAAGTTTTGTTTTATCTTTATCTTATCTGCATGATTGGACTGGAGATGTTCCTCGTCTTCTGCTGAGAAATGTTAATGGAGTTGTTGGCTCGCACCTGTTCTGGTTGATAGATAAAATAAAGATCACAATCTTATTCAAGTTATCCTTTCAGTCAATGACATTCTGCTACTGTCGTAGATTGCAACATTACGGTAAAGACTGGAAAGTTTTAGATTTCCTGTTTTCCTCCTTTTTTACCCATTAAGGAGCGATGTATAATGGGCTCTTACAGCTTTATTCTGGCCCCAGTGTAAAGCCCAGGGGGTCCCTACAGGTTAGTGCAGTAGAGATGCCAAGAAAATATATATTTTTTCTGTTTCCAAATAAAGAAATTAAAAAATGTTGAGGAAATGAATAAAAACATAATACAATGTAAACCCTAACATCCCCATAACTACACCTACATAAAACCAAGATAATAAAACCAAGATAATAAAGACGATATGACACCAAATATGACGCCATCTCATTAATCTACACACCTACTGACAGTTTTTTTCTATTTACGACCCATCAGTGTCGTTGCTTGACAGCACATGTATTACAAAATATACATAATGGCATTCTTTTATAGTACATTATAAATTTAAAATACATATTCTAGAAGCAACTGTTCAACTGTAGGATGCATCTTCCTACTGATCTACATTCCTATAAGCAATGAAAGAGTGATCAGTTGTGTCTATCATGTCGATGATTGATGTACAGTGAGTAATGAATACATATAAATAAATATCACAAATCAAAGGTTATGTGACATGTTGTATGTTGGGTTTAGATATATCTAATAATACTACATGACTACATTGTAAGCATCACTGCGTTTGTGTCTCTTTGCTTGCGGAGGGAAGAAAGTGAAGTGAGAGAAGGAATAAAGGGGGGAGGGGCGACGTGTGAGACTTGCAGGTGTTGCAGACAGCCTGGCAGAGCTCAGGCTAATTAGACGCTTTATTTACAGATATGGAGCGAGCAGACCATGTGCATCGCCGTCTGTTTTCTGATGACGCTGCTGTTTGCAAAGACCACGACTTTTTTTTCCTCCTCCTCCTTCTTCTTCTTCTCCGGGAGCCACAGGGTGAGGTTCTCATTATCACATCAGTGTTATCTTTCTCTGTTTTCATCCAAAAGACAGATCACACCCCTCAGAGACGCACGCGCATGAGACTCCTCATATCTGCACTAGTTCATAGGCTGCACAGTGTGCAGGTGTTCTGCACTGTGTATTGCACACTGTTGAACTGTCATCATTTTAACCTGACTTGTTCAACAGGTTGAGTGGCCGGTGCAGAGAGGATTCATTTCACCGCATAAATGCCTTATTTGAAATGTAACCATAGCCGACCCCCTTACCCCTCCCCCAGTCACCCGGCCACTTTTTAAACTGGGTGTAGCGATTCAGAGGTCTGGCGTCGCACTCGTCAGCAGCTCGTCCCAGGTTGGAGAAACAAAGGAGCCAATCGGAGCATCGGGAGGTGGGACTATCAGGCTTTGTCAGGCGGAACCAGACGATTCTGAACACCTCGAACTGCACAAGACTAAATTTATTTCATGTCATTCAGGTCATTTATGTCTTGTTTTTTTTAAAACAGGAAAGTCAATCTGCCGCCGTTTCCCTGATCATTGGTCTCAGTCCAAAAAATACATCCAAGCATCCATTAACTGTCTCTCCCTGCAGAATCACCCCTGCCAGTAACAGGAACGGAGAAGCTAGTTCATGCAACAACACGGGTAAACTCAAGTATGACAGAATATATTAGACTTGGTTTTGTTTGCAGAACACAGAAAAAATCCTCAGGATGCTGCATGCCCGTTTTCTCATCTAGCTTGAAAATGTATTTTCTTCTCTTCAGTTTCAGCATTGATGCAGTTTCCTTGACTTGTCCTTATTATCATCAGACCTGTTGACATGTTAGTCTTCTTTTTATATGTCCATGTTTTTACTTTTACTTTTGCATATTGTCTGCAGTGTGACAATCCTCTCAAATGCACCCACTTGTTTTATGAAAGGAGAAAGAAAAATATAGTAACAAAGATTAAATGTTAAGATAGATTTTGGAAGATTGAAAATAACATAATACACAGACTAAAATTAGAAAATTGGGGACAGTGCTTCATGCAATAAAAAGAGGTGTACTGTGTTTTTAACTATGATGAGGGAGTAGTTAATGTCAGAGAGGCCGGACATGTTAGTCACTCGTGATTCATGCTGGAGAAAGAGGAGACACTGCAAACTGCAAACAAGAAGGCAATGTCAGACTGAATGATGGAGGAGTAAAGAAATGGCCATTCAGATTATAAACCTAATTCAACCAATTAAGATTATCATGGCAAAGGGCCAGGGTCTCCAAAGAATTTGTAACCATGACAGCAAAAATGTTCCTCATGCTTCTGGGGCTTTTTGTTTGAATGTCCTTCTTCAATTGTATTATCATTTCCTTTCCTTGGCATGTTGAGTCTTCGAGTGTCTCATGCCTCCCTTGTGCTATCAGCACAAATCTGATACTTTCACTTACAGTGCTGTATGTAACGAGACCTCGTCTTTTCATAGGTGTCTTAACAGAAACCTGTTTCCTTGAAAAGAACAATGAAAATATCACCTTGATCCTGAGGCCAAAGTGAGAGACAAAGTCATCATCCTAATACTGATAAAAATAAAAGATAGATAAAAGAAGATATATTCAGTTATGTTCATTCCCCTTTACTTTCTGCCCTTTGTCAGGTAGTTTGAAGTGCAACTTGAATGTGTTTCTTTCAAGTTCATTCCACCCTGCACTTCTTTGTGTCCTAAAGGTTGAGAGAACTGTCTCGAATGCCCAAGTCTGTTCTTAGACCCTCTGCTATCTGTACCACTCATCTACACCCTAGATGTTGACTCCAATGCACACCAACCTGCTCTAAACAAAAAAGAAAAGAAGGGAGAGGAGGTAGAGGGAATAGGAGGGAGAGAAAGAGCCAGACAGGACAAAGCTGGGAGTGGGGAGAAACTGAACACAGTGTCTGTTGTGTGTATGAAGGGAAGATTTGGCACAAATGCTGGCCAGTCTGTAAGAGTATCCTGTGCTGCTCCCTGCTCCATGCCTGCTTTCTCAATACTGTCTTTGTCCTCCCACTGCGCACAGTGACACTGAGAATCCCCACACAGCAACACCTGGCCCCTCCAACGCTCTGTGTCTCCTCCGCTTTAACACAGGAGGAGGCAGGACGGGACAGGACAATGTAGGACAACACTAGACAGTACAGGGCTGACAAACAGAATACAAAGTACAGAAGAGCACCGTCCTCAACATGAAACTGTCAGTTCTGATTGTTTGTTCAAACACCTACGTTTTCCTGATAAGTGACCCCTTGTGGTTAAAACCTGCTGTCTCAGTACTGCAGTGGTAGAGCTTTATAGGTTTAGAGTTTATATTGGGTGCTTGGAGCATGTACACAAAGAGCAACAAAAAGCAGTCAACCCAGAATTGAGCCCTGTGGTACTCCACGTGTGATATTTGTTGACAGTTGACAAAGAATCACTGAGGATGCATTTAAAGAAATATTATTAAATGTTTGGCCACTTGGGGGCAGTGGAGCAACCAATGCACACAACATTGACATGCTATATTAACTCCTCAGAAAAATAAAACACCCTACTGTATGTTTTATGTTCAGAGTAATCATCTCCTTTCTAACATATCAAGTTGCTAAACTGATGGCCTCCTTGCAAGCAGACCTCCGCTCCCTGTCTTGTTATCACCTGGCAGCCATCTTGTGAGCGATCAGTGTTGAAACAGAGAGAGATTTGATTTTTACTGAATGCACAAGAAACAGGTTTCTTGCCATCACAGACAGAAAGGGTGGAGGAAAAGGAGTGATGCAGCAGAGCAGTATGAAAGAGACAGTGACATAGATAGTGAGAGAGAGAGAAAGAGAGAGAGAGAGAGAGAGAGAGAGGGAGAGGGAGAGACTGCAAAGGGGGCAAAGAACGAGAGAGTTGGTGGGGAGCGGTGTTTTTCTTTTAGCAACCTGATCTGAGCAGGGAGCGGAGCAGGGCGAGATAAAAGGAGAAAGGAGCGTTGTCCGAGCCCAGCTACAGGAAAAGGACGATTAGAGCAGAGCCCAGTATCAGGTATGCAGGCCAGCAATCCCAGCCAATCACACCACGGGTACATTAGGCCAGACGGCAGCTTGACTCCACTGCACTAACCCCTCCTGCCCCACTCACCTTTCAAATATCTACCCCTCTCTCCCACCCTCAGTCTTTTTTATCCTGTAGCTCATCTCCTGCCTCACTGTACAATGTACATGCATTATTGACTGTCTGGGATTACTGTATGTAGACAAATCAAAAACCCTTTCAACAAACATTTAAGGCTGACACATGCTCACCATGATGAAACCGTTTACCATTTGGTTTTGACACATTTAGCAACATAAACAGCACTTTCTAAGTTGTTCAATACTGTTGACCATGACACTTTACTTATACAATCACACCATTGGTTTCATTATCTTGCTTAGAAATGGTTTCATTCATATTTTTCTGAGAAAACAAGGAATTTGTACTGGCAGTCTCTTATTTAAAAAAAAAAATAAAATCGAAGTGAGTACCACAGGGTTCTGTGCTTGATCCTTTATTATTTACAATCTACAGAAATTAAAAATATCTTTATTTATGCTGATGATACAATATCATATGCACATGGCTCTTTTCCAATGTAAGCTATGTTTACATTACAGTCTGCCTTTAACATTCTTCATCTCTACATAAACCTAAACTTTTACTGAAGCTTGTACAAAATGTTTTATTCTAAAGAATCTGTTATTCTACTACTTTTAAACATAATAATCTAAAGATTAAAATGGGTTTCTTATATTAAAATAAACATGTTAAAAAATAAAAATCTTTTTTTATAATTTCTATAGGTAATTTCAATATCATTCCACCGTGACTTTGAGCTTTTAACTGTAAAGCACAAAGTCGAGTCAAATTATTTGACGGGGTGTGGTTGTCTAAAACATCAATGCAAAGATGCAAATGGGCGAAAATTTGACTAGGACAGCAGGAACTGAGGCAAACTCACATCTACGCAAGTTCAAGTGTTTCAGTGCTAGTTCATAAATGCACAAGACCAAAGAAAAGAGGACCGAGGCAGAAAATGACAGTAAGAACTGGATTTCCTGACAACATTTATGATCACTCCATGGCTGAGCTGCCATACAAACATGCACAGTCATGCCAAGCTAAATGGTGTTAGCTGCAGCTAACATCTATACCCTGTCTTTACAGTCAGTATTGTTGGCTGTGTGTGGTCAGTAAATACAGATTGCACAAATCCAAGTCCAGTGGTCAAATTTGCCTGTGTAACAAGGAAGAAATGTGTACCACTTTTTACCTGAACACACCAACAGAGATGCCTGTGATTGTTTCTGATGTTGTCTGTATATGACTGATGAATCTCTTTACTTCTTTCTTCAGGTGTGCTCAGGTCTCTTGCAAAACAGACTTTGATCTCACTGATATTACCCAAATAATTGAAAGTTAAAATTATACTAGTGACAAGTGAGACAGTGTTACAGTCTGTATTTATCTGTATGTCTTCTTGTTTTCATACATATGCTAAAAACGTGCTTAAAACTGTTTTTGTCTCTCTCATTCTCCCTCTTTTTTCATAGACTTCTTTTTCATCTTCATCCATTTGTCCAACTCAATCTCAAGACCACTGGGACCGCTACTTAACACCCTCAATGTTTGGCTTAAAGCTAGCATGGCTGGTCTGACCTGCTATAGTAGCAGATTTTCTTTTTCACTGATACAACAGCCTAATTTTCTTTTTAATTAATTACATTTCCATTCTAATTAGCGGCAGAACGAGATGCTTCCAGGCAAAGCAAGAGACTGACAGAACATGGAGGAGACCCAAGGACAATCCTCATGCTGCAGATAGAAATGTGCTAAAAAGCCCAGCGAGGAAAAGAAAACCAGAAATTAGTGCTAAATAGCTTGGATGTATGGTACGTTTGAGTTGGCATCTGGGAGTTTCAGCATAATATGTCTTGTCTCCTTGTCGACTTAAAAGTTGAGATTGATAGTTCACACTTGATCTTGGGAAGAGCAGCAGCAAACAACTTGTGAAACTGTTTTGTCAACAATATTCATTTCAGTCACTCACAAAATTATACGTCAACACAGTTTATTTAGGAGGTGCACCTGTACAATCAACTTCTGTCTCATAACTATGCTTCTTTTGTGCAGCAGGTTATACTCCACGGGTAAAATTATAGTCATTGGTTCAGCAAATAATAACATACAATCGCTTCCTCCATTTGGGACTCTCCGGCTCTCTGTCAAGACAGTTTGCTATGATTTTATAGTTCATATTGGATGTTTGAATCAATATTATTAGCATGTATACCGAGTAGGTACTGTGGTACCCACATAGTGATGTTTACTGACAATACAGTGTGTGTCCCTCTATCTGTGTAGTTAACACAACAATGCTGAAATCCCTCCCTCTGTTTGAGGTGGTCATCTTAAGTCATATGCTACCTAGGCCTGCCACAGGAAATAAGATGTTATATTCAAAGCCACAGAGTGCCTATTCATCTGCCAGTGGGAAAAGCCAACAGAAAGGCTTCATCTGTATCCTTTCATCTATATCCTGTAAGCCTTAAAACTAATCACATCAACTCAAGCATGATGCGTCTGTGGAGGCTCTTCTGAGAGAGTCCTGTGAAACTGTGTGAGAACAAAAGAGGATGAGGAGGGAGAGAGGAAGAGGTAGAGAGATTTGTATGTGTACAAGAACATTTAAAAGACATCTAAAATATGATAGCTAGGCAATCTTTGTCATGAGGCAAATTTACACGTATCATAAAAGCCATTTATATTTTCAGATCAGGATGATGTTTTTGTTTTTTTATAAAGGAGCCATCTGTAGCCAGTGTAGACAAAAGTTGAGAAACAATCCTACAAGGTGCATTTAATAGGAACGGTGGTGTTTTAAATCATCTTATGTAATCTTTATCACAAGATGCCCAAGTTGATGTTTAAATTTCCATTTTTTCCAAGAACGTAAAAGGACTTGTTTATGTTGTCTTAAAAGCTTCAGAGATTCAAAGTGAATTGTTAACCTTAACATAGGACTATCATTTGAGCATTAACCATAGTCCATTACTCAAGTCATTTTTTAATGAAGGGTTTCAGTCTTTTTAGATGGGATAGTGGTGCACTTCTGCCTCTTGTGGGGGACATGAGTATTACAACAATAACCACTCACCAAAATGATCCTGACAACTAAAAACTTGCCTCTCAAGGCTTCTGTACATTTAGTAGCTGCTCTGGAGCTCCCAATTACATCTCATACAGATAAAACCAAAAAGAAACTTTAAACCACAGTGTATACGTCAACATGGATGAGTACTTACATTTGTTAAAATGGACAAAATGCATCTTGTGGTGAGATTGTTTTCTCAACTGCTGTTTCAATGGTCAATAGTACACTTCAAACCTCAGCATTTTACAACTTCTCTAGCGCTATCATAAATGTAATAAGTCTGTTGCAGCATTCATCTGCATGAAGACGACATTTCTCGTACATTCTGTTGCTTCCTCTCCCCCATGTTGGTCTATAAACATAACATTGACATATAATCATCTTTGAAGTAGATACAGCAAACTTGTTAGCACACAGTTGCCTATTGACATATCCAGCAGTCACAGTGCAACATTAGCATCATTTTGAAGTCATGTTTCAGTAACTCCTGAGGGAAATATTCGGCTCTTCAAGTGCTCAGTGCTCCACTATGCAGATAAACAGAGGCTAAAATACCACATTAGATCTGCCAAGTAGTAGTGGGTTTGTAATTACAAGCAATCTTTCACATTAAATATAGTCATATGATCCATTGCTGATACTATATAAAAAATATGAATTAGCGTATTGTGCATCAGTAGTACTATGTGCTCTATTAAAAGCTAAATACTGTTGGTAAGACTTCCTGCCAGTGGACAGTAGAAAACTGAATAAACTGTGTTCTGGTGGGTTCTGTTTTCACTACCATGTGTGTGTGTGTGTGTGTGTGTGTGTGTGAGTGTGAGCAAGCTTATGTGTGCATGTTCTGGTGTGTGTGCAGAAATGTGCATGGCGTATTGGTGTGCGTGTTCGCGTCTGCCTGTCTGACAGTGTTGTGTTCCAGTAATGACATCGGAAGCTGGCAGGGCTTCATGTCTCCCAGGCTGCATTCAGAGGGACTAGGCAGCCTCCCCAGACTGGGCTATGGGGGGAAATGGACTGATCCACTGAATCGGCAAACAGAAGAACAGAAAAGGCAAGAGAATGGGGGTGCAGCGTGATAAGGGAGGAGGAGAGGAGACAGAGAGTGATGGCGAGGGGATGAAGGAAAAGGAAAACAGAGTAAGGGGAAAGGGAGAGACATTGGGGCAAAAGTAGCTGGACACCAAGAGATCTGGGCTTGAAGGGGCACAAATTGAAGACAAATTGTGGGATGGGTGGGGGCAGAATTTTGTATGATGAGAGCGCGCCTGAGGAGGGGTGAGAAAGTGGAAGACAAGTGAATGGAGGCTGAGGAGTGATGGGGAAGATAGAAGAAGCCCAGAGGATATAGAAGCGGGGAACAGAATAGGTTTGGCCAACATTCAGGCATGTGGAGGGGGCGGGGGGTGTGGTGACAGGGGGAGCATTGTAAATGAGGCAAAGGGGAGACACAGAGGGGAGGGGCAGAGGGGACAGTTTGGGTGAGAGCATAGGGGGTGGGCCAGCAGTAGATTTGGCTGGTGACTGGGAGATGATGGGGATCTTGCCCAGACCAGCTAAACAGTCTGTTATGTTTTCATTAACCACAGGAGATTGTCCGCGAGGCGGGGCACCGGGCGTCTAAAATTAAATGGATGAGGGTTCATCACTGGGGAGAACTTCCTTCATTACAAAGACAACAGACACAATGAGAGCTCACACGGTTGGATCCATTGTTCTGAGGCAGCAGTGCCAGGTCAATACACCGCAAAACATCCAAAACATACTTGCAAGAACAAAAGAATGAATAATCGTTAGATCTAGAGCTTCAGTCAGCAGCTTTCCACATTTGCAGCTACAGATGAAATTGAGAGAGAATGAAACTGAAAATGACTGTGTGGTGACGTAAAGTACACATAGTACTGCTCATGTTTGCCAGTCCTGGCTGGTTTAAATATATTAAAAGCAGTGGTCACATCACAAGATGATATTTGCTTCGTACTCGCAAAATACATGGGGTAGAAATGTTGGTGACTAGTGACCAGTTGGTGAACTGCTGTAGCTGTCGAGCTAACTGCTAACGTGTTAGCTGGCGTGGCTTAGCAAGCACTAAGGAATTTACTAAAGCAAAAGGCAAGTTCACCGCTGGCACTGGACGTAATTGTGACGAGCACAATTATCCAGTATGTACTAAACATAAACATACATATATACGCTGATTTGGCTGTATCAACATGTCTGCCATATTAGTCCAGGCAATTGTCCTGTAAACAAAAGAGCCTACACGGTGATGAAATTTACATCACACGATTCAGGCATTCCAGTCCAGTCTATGACAAGTTACCCAGAATAAAATGGCGGCGACGTTGATGTAGGATCCATCAGTCAATGCAGCGCTTTTCCACACAGACAAGAATCGTAAAATTGATGTACAAGAAAACCTATTTACACAGTTGAAGTTCCTTAAAATCCTGAAAACAATCACTGTCATGGTCAGTCTGTTGCAAAAGGGAAATGGAAATCCTCTCCTTGCCATCAGTGGTCTCCATTTTTGCTTCTGTTCAAACTTGCCTCACAATGTCCACTGGGAAATCTCCCAGTCAGCTCCCATATGAACCTACTAATGTTCCCAAAATAATAAGCATCAAAGGCAACCATAGTTTAGATGCTTATTTGAAACCTTATAACCATTAACACCTCAACTTAAAATGAAACCTTCGGGAGCTTCATAATCTGGAAAACTTTTTACTGAAAAAGACAAGCACCATGGGACTACAACTCGCTGCCCCTCTGTTTATCACTCCTTTGCTGTTACTATTATTATACAAATTATATGTGGGGCCATTTATACACTTTTATTGCTGCGTTTATTGCGACACTGTTCGGAAACAATCAGTTCAGGTATATGAATAAACACTTATGGTACAAAATCTTTCTGTCTAAATAACTTATTTCTCAGCCTGGATATCTGCGGCTTATAGTCTGGTGCGGCTTATATGTGACAAAATATATATTTCATTCAATATTTAGTGGGTGCGGCTTATATTTAGTGTGCTCTATAGTCTGGAAAATACGTTAGATTTTAATGTATATGGTCTTATCAATTTAAAACAGCTTTTCTATGTTGCTTCCTGATATAGGTATCAAATTTAAGTTGAGAATCCAAAATGACACCTAGATATTTATTTAGATTTACTTACATCCTCAATATCTATTATAAATCTAACATTTTTCACTAAGATGCTATTCGGGCCTTTAATTGGTAACAAAGATAATGGTTGCTGATGTATTGCAAAGTTTAGGGTAAGTCTTCAGAAGCCACCAAACAGTTATTTCCTGCTCACTCTGTTTTAGTAAGGCTCAATAGCTATCCACCTAGATTAGGTGTATTTTCACCATGTATAAACCAGAAGTAATTTCCAGGCAGCCGGATCAGCTCTGAACCGGTCAGAACAGACAACCACATTTTCATGTTCAATGCTGTTGATCTAAGTGCCCGAATGTCCCCCCAAGTGCTGCTGTGATACGACCTTTGAACAAAAATTAACCTGAACTCTAACCTCAACCCTTATATACAGAAGAGGTCCCTACCTTTCGCTTTTACTCCTGCTCAATCATTTCTCAGCAGTGAAAGCTCAGCTGAAAAGACTGAGGCTGGTTTCTGTACGGCTTCAAACGTGGATGAAGGTCATGATATGAGCCAATAAAACAGATTTACACGTGAAAAATGAAACTTGTTGGAACTTGAAAGTACATAAAGGAACACAAACGACCACACATTTCTGATCAGTCATCTGAACTTTCTGTATATCTCTGAAATAACTGATTCTGTAAAATCTCCCCTAAGGAGGCAGAAGGTCAAATTTGACGTATGCCTTTATATCAAACTGAAATAAAATAAAGTTTATGTATTAACTATATGCAATAATATGACATTTGCCAAACCATCACTGCTTAATGTATTAGTTCATATTTAACAGTATTTGAAGGCAGATTGAGGTCAAATATAATGCCAGGTTCTTAATGGAAAGAACAGGTCAGGTCTTGGCACTCAGTCAGGGTCTAAAGTTAGCATTTACAGTAAGTCTCGTCAGCACCAAGAAGAAAATCGTTTTACATCCTATTCGCCTCTTAAGATATAGACGGTAAGATTCAAGCTCAGTGATGCTACACCCTGCAGAGCCAAGCTTTGTGTCATGTGCACATGAGAAGAGGGCACATTTACCAATACTGCTATTAGAGGAAAGCATGTAAAGGGATGAAAGCATTATCAACTAAGACAAATCTACCAGGATAACAGAAGCAGCATCAGCAGCCATCACAGACAGATTATCTGAATAGAGTCTTCACAGCTGGATCAAACACAAGCGCTGACAAAAGGTTAGAAAAACATGATGTGCTGTGGATGTAGTGAGCTGTGATGAAAATAAGATGAAAGGTTTTGTTACGTTTCAGACATATCAGAGACATCTTATCTTATGTTACAATGTAAATGTTTCAAATAACTGGGAACAACTGTCTCTACCTTCTCTATATTTTATCTTAAAATACAGACAGATTGTATAATTTAAGTCTTTGGACGCTCCAAGCAATGCAAGAATTCAAATAGAAAACACAGAAGCCTCTATTAGTATTCACAAAATAGAGTTTATAGTGTTTTAGTAGAATATATCTACACGCCTTATTTGTATTATTATTATTTGTTAAAATAGAAGAAGCATGAGTAGTAGCATTAGCCAACTCTAATACTGACAGTGAGCAACAAGTACAGCATTTTTAGAAACTAGGGCTGGGACTTTAACATTGTGATTTTGCTTAATTAATTAACATTATTAACGCTAATTAATTACATATTATAATTTTAGGATAATATCAGGAGCTGGAACCTTTGTATTTACTTGTTTCTGGTACCTGTAAAGCAGATGAACACGCGACATCGGGTAAAACAAATATGGACAACGAAAACGCTTCGCTTGGCTCATTGAGGGTTCATTTTTACTGAGGGGAACGCTGGATAAGAGCGTTGTTACCTGCAGGTTGTGCAAAAAAGGAGAAATTCCAGCCTAAAATATCATCTCAATGCAAAATATATCGCGACAAGCACGTCTCCAATAGCAACACAAACAAACGCTCCAGTCAATCCACGTTGGACCACAGAGATCACCACAGTAATGACAATTCTGTATCATATGTCATAGTCCAGCCAATATTAATTGTGATATGTCAGTGGACCTGTGGCATTGCAATCCCCACTGAGCTGCTGAGGCTAAAACTTAAAGTAAAATAGCTAATTTTAATGTAACAGACAAAAGCAGAAACGTAAGAAATGACGTAGCTGTGGAGCTTTTATGAGCTGTACTGAAGAATGCATGCTAATTGTCCATCTATTTATCCATCCATTCATCCATTCATGTTCGTTATTCACTTATCCCATTCAGCATTGTGGGGTGGTTGGAACATATGAGAAATTATTTGGCAAGACGGAGGGTAGGCTTCAGATAGGTCACCAGTCTATCATACGGCTTGACCGTGCTAAATTACTTCATTTAATTAGACCAAAATGGAATTACAATATTTTTTTTTCCAGAAAAAAAGTTTTAGGGTTATAACCTTGTTGTAATCATTATAAGGACATCTACTTTTCTCCCTCATGAGTAATATTACACAATTATTCAAATTGTGTGTGATGGCTCCTACTTCACTGAAGCCTTCAAATTTCCACATTATATGTACGGTAGTAGTAAAGTTACTAGTAATATAGTGATGTCACAAATCACAGTTGCAGTACACATCTTTAACTGACATATAAATAATGTGAAATGTTCCTCCTTCAGCAGATGAAGCTCAAACATCCAACTGAAGGTGCAAAAAGACATTTTTGAGCGGCAGAGGACTTTAAACTTCCCTTTTGTGTTTTTACTAAAGTTTGACTGCAGCTTCTGCCCACCCATGTCCATTTCTGTCTTTGAGAAATGCTTCCTCAACCAAGTCGATCTCCAACAAAACCAGCCAAATGTAATTTGGTGATGATTTGCCGACAGGGAGGCTACTGTAGGTGTTTTTTTTTTTGTTTTTTTTTAAAATCAATCTCAGTCATCATACAGTGTTAAATAATTATGGATTAGAAGGAAAGACATGAAGGCCCACCACATCCATTCAGCTCATGTTAATCAAGTCTAAATACCATCAACTAAACCATTTCCTCTCAACCTTTGTATGTTTAATTCAGTCTGCAACATCCAACCCACACAGCACAACATCAGACTGATCAATCACCAGGCAGCCTCACACTGCTGCCATTGTCAGCACCCTCCCAGAGTCAAGGAACACACTGACAACCTCTGTTTGCATCCTTTCTCTGGGCCTTATAGTCCTCTCTTTGTCCGCCCCACCCGTGATGGTGGAATCTGAAAGTAAGCAGATTTGCAACGGATATTAACAGTAGGTTTGCAGAACAATGGCGCGGAGAGGCATGGCACAAGGTTGAGAACAAATGTGTCCTTTATGTCCAGTGGGGGCCTTGTCCCGAGAACTGAGGGGAGGAGAGGATAAGGAAATGTATGAGGAGGGGTGTATTCTCACACTACATGAGAAAATGTGCGCACTCTCTCTCTCTCTCTCTCTCTCTCACACACACACACATCTAAGTCAGAGACAACCATGAGCTCATATTGACAGCCAGACTCTCTCGGAAAGGCCTACCATGCTGGCAGAGATTAAAGAAGGACATCATATGCGAGTACATACACACACACACACACACACACACACACACACACACACACACACACACAACATCAAACATATTCTGCTCCTCCAAACAAGCAACTGGGGAGTCAGTGCTGTACATCTATATCTTCAGCTACAGTAGTCTTCCCCTCCCTACTGCCAATAAGAGAGGTTTTACTCCTCCCTGGATGGCTCCATCCTTCCATCCCTTTGACAGCTTCATGGGGGGTGTTATTGGTTGAAGCTGCAGGGAGTCTCTTCAGACACACGGCTCCCGCTCCAGCCTGCAGTAATGCAACACCTCGGAGGGGTCAAAAGAAAGTTGAAGTGACATGCATCTACTCTTCCCTGTGTCATTAACTATGGTGAAAGATACACATGTGCCGTTCCACACCGACACCGTCTCTTCCAGTTAGTCTGCATCCTGGGCTTTGATATTAAACTAGTAGAGTTCACTCAGTAGAGGGCAGATGGGGTGTTTGGGGACATGTGTAATCTTAGTTTTCTTTAAGATGCATAGAGCAGTGTAACAGTATTGTAACATCCAGTATTCACCTTATTGTATACACTTATAGCGGTAACAATAAACCGGATGTTAAGTCCAAACTTCTCAATTCAACCACTGTTATTTACTTAGATGATCTTGTTGTAACACAGCACACAAAACAAACCCCCCACTGTAGAGTTTTAGTACAAATTTTACTTCAACACTCACAATACAGGTGTTGAGAGTGTTGTTTGCAGTCTTAGAGGCAAAATAAAATGTACATGTTTATACATGTTTATGAAACCTCACTATGATCTATCAGCTGTCTTTTTGTGGTATTATTAGCAGCACATTTTTAAAGAAATGCCTAGCGATACCCGCGCTTGTTTTTGTAAATAAGTACAGTATATAACGAGGTAGACAGGTGTTGACATGCGGACTGCGTCTGTGTTGACAGTTTGCAGAAGTTGGACAGATATGGACTTTGTTTTTTGTTTTGATGAGAATGACTGTGTGTAGGTGGGTGTGAGATATTCAGTGTATATGTTTTCAAAATCCTCCAATCCTTAAAAAAAAAAAAAAAAAAAAGGATTAATGAAAATATGTGTTGTAATAAAAGAAAAAACACCACTTTTATACGAACAAAGCCGTAAAGGGCACATAAATTCAGAAACGCAGGCACAGCTACAGTTGACCAATATTACACTTCTATTAGTAATGGAGGGGAAGCAAACTTGTGGTATTTGGACAAGCAATTTTCTCCTTGAATGTTGGGTGTTGAAGAGGTGAAAATGATGCATCCATTTGCCAAGAGCCCTCTCTGAATATTTACCGTCATTAAAAAGTGCTGCATGTAGGATTTTCTTTTTTTTTTTTTTTTTTTAAACACAGCCGCAGCACAATGAGGTGTCTGCGGACTGAACAAACATCATAGAGAGCCGAGGGAAACTGGTTACAACTGCATTTTGGTAAAGAGGTTGCTTCAATTTAGAAGTAAATGAAACAGCAAATGAAACAGAGCATCAAGTGAAACGCACACGATACTCAAACACACACACAGACACACACACAGTAAGAGACGAATGGAAAGTCCAAAAATGTGTTAAAAGCCAAGAAAAGAAAGTGGAGAGTGAATGTAATTACGTGTATTATGTACTCATTGTCTCAAAACATGAAAAACACAACAACACACAATTTACTGGATATAAAAATCTACCCAAAAAAATCAGAGGAATTTGGGTTTGTCACAGTGGTCAAATGTGAACTATCCATAATAAAAGTATCCATGAGTTTCATGTTCTTTTCTTCAACTTGTCAGTCACCTAAATGCTACCAAAAAGCACCAATATAATTCAGTGTTAGTTCTTATTTGTTAGCTTAGTTTTTGTTAGACACCCACATCACCTGATATAATAGATACCTGTCCCAATATATATATATATATATATATATAATAGTTATTTATTATTATTATTAGCTACTATTTTAGGACATTATGGTGAGAGGTTGACATGAAGTCTTGCTACTAGACTAGAGCCTTGTTGTAAGCTAATTGGTCTATGGGTAAATGAAGGGTACAACAATGCTTAATTGACTGTATAATAATACTGAATGGCATGTTCCTCTTTTCCCTGCAGAATGTAATCAAGAAAAATGACAAAACACCACCTACCATTTATCCTATTAGGGTTATTTATCCTCTCCTAAAGGGTTAATCTTTCTATTTCTCAACCTGTGTAACGGTGTGAAATGAGACAAACTTCAATTGAAGCTTACATTCCACCAGTGCTGCTGACGAGAGAAGCATTACTACTGTCACAACGCGCATAATCCCACAACACTGGCAAAAAAAAAAGACGACTTTTTAAATGATTTCTCTTCAGGGTGGCAGTACACAGCGAGTCCTGTTGCTAGGAGAGATGTAACTCCAATCTCTTCTATTGGCCAGAAAGACCAGGATGTTCATCCAATAAAAGTCCCACAGCAGTAGGACAGTGATAGTCATCCAGACACAATTACTATGGCGCCTTTGACTGCTGCTGAAGTGGACTGCAAAGCATGTTTTAGAAAGGTCAACAACGAAATTGTTGGTGGATGTCGAACGCAGAAGAGAAGAGGGTTAAAGTGTGTGTACACATTCGCATTTTTAATCATTTGCATGCAAATTCTGTGTATAGAGAGGATGTGGATGCGCCTACTGTTGATTTAAGTAGAAATAAATAGGAAATAGTACCCTAATATTTGGCTGCATCGTCTACATGTTTATTACATCAAGGCTTTGCAGTAACTGCTGGTCACCCTGTTTCATCCTAATGATCTACTATTACTGTCAGGGCAGCCTTGCTCTGCAGGAAGTAAACAACACATTACCTGAGAGCCTTGTGAAGCTTTGAAATTTGACTTTTCCTTGAGTTTCCACTGTATTTTTTTCCAAAGCAGGACTTGTCTGATGTATCATCATCATTAAAAGGTTACACTGGGACAGACTTTTCTACGTTGTACGACAATAACTAAACAAAACAACCAAACCAAAAGACCAAAAACAATGGCAGAAGTGTTGATATTGTTACTCATTTCCCTTCATGTTTCCGCTTCTTTCACCACACTGCTGGAACTGACACAATACTGTTAGTGGCCCATCAAATCACTTTGTAGTTCGGGTACATTGCGTGAATTGTACTCGATAATCTTGTTTCATCTTTTAATTAATTCCCTGCACTGTTTGGCTCCGTGTTGTATTCCCATTTCTGCCAGATGCTCAGAAATCTTCTGGTACAACTCTGTGGTTTCAAACCACTGACAGCTGCTCCCCCAAACATACTAATGAGGGCCTGGATATCTTTGTTTGTCTAAGTGCTCTCAGTTGTCCTGGGAATGACGGCCGGCTGGTCAAGCCTGTTGGTCCACACTCAAATATCTCTACAACTATCATTTGGATTGCTGTGAGATTTTGTATAGGCATTCATGGTCCCCAGAGGATGAAGCCTAATGACCAATAGCTGTCAAAATATGTATGACAGATTCATTTCTATGTAATTTGATACAGACATTTAAGTCCCTCCTCAGGATGGATTGTACTGTCTTTGATGGTTCCCAGGCTTTCTATGTAGCGCCATCATCAGGTTAAAACATGCTAAACAAGAAAATATCTAAACTGCAGTAAACATCAACATGTTATCATTGTCACTGTAAGCATGTGAAACATTTTACCATCGCTGTAGACTCTCAAATCTTTCAAGTATGTGTGAAAAACTACACCTGAAAGTACCTGGAACCTCCACTTAGTGTCAACTCCTGAGGAACATAGTCATCTAGGTTCAGGGGCGGAGAACACTGGAAAGAACCAGAGCGTTTGACAGCGGCTATTGTTAGGTAACATTTTGTTAAAGTTCCTCCAGTGGAAAAATGGGAATTAATGATCAGTGAAGTCAACACTAGGCGGTACGTATTACCTGGATTCACCTGGATTCACCTGGCTCGACTATGTGATGCAAAGAACAAGCAAACAGTGACAAATACTGTGCAACTTGAAAACACCAATCATTCACCTATGGAGCTGTCAGCTGTGTTTTCAAGGCATGCAATCAATCAATCAATCAATCAATCAATCAATCAATCAATCAAAGTGTTTATTGTCATGTGCACGGTGTAGAAACAAGTTTCTCTGTACAATAAAATCCTTCACGCCGTCCCACATGAATGCCGTATCAATGAGAATAAACAAAGAAGGTATTAAATATCAGAAGATGACGTTACATAATTATTAACAAAACATTGTTAACATAAAGAGTAATAATTAATCGTGTGTACCATTAGCAGGGTCCTGACAATGGTAGACAAGACCTTTTCTCAAAGTAGGGGTCAAATCTTAGCAATGAATACTAGCAGGTAAAAACATTTCAAATGAACTGCAAAAAAAAAAAAAAGTGCTCCTTTGTACATCGAATAAGTCATATCAATGCCCTGTGATATTTATCTCCATTTAAGGATTTTATCTTAAAATAAATGTAAAGAAATTAAAAAGATTAAATAAAACCTCTCATCTAAAAATAACTGCAGTTTGAGGATCTTCCTGTTCATCTTCGGGGGTATAATTCAATGCCGCAATACCACCCAACTTTCTAAACTTTTAAGTCCTCTCAATCTTTCAAAAGGGCAAAAAGGCAAACACGCAGATCCCCGAGGGGTTTGCGAGAAGAAGAAATAATCATTTCCTTTAGGCTCTCTCTGCCTCTTGCTACTGTCTGTGAGTCTGACAAGGTCAGAGCAGCGATTCCTCAAGCAGACAGGGAGAGTTTGAACTCAGCCCAAAGCACCGCCCCAGCAGCGAAACTGTCAGACATACAACGGCAATATTAAACAAAACCAACGGCCAGCGGTGTCACTGCGACACGGAGATCATACACTGAACACTGTAGCTTGTTCTGTAATTCCACTCTTACACGTTGAAATGTGTAGTACCATTATAGTTTCTGATATGTATAGTGATATATATATATATATATATATATATATATATATATATATATATGGTTAAGTAGGTTAACTGAATTCAAGATTGACTGAATAAATTCAGTCTTTTGATCGCCTTAATGAGACCTGCTCACCTCATGCAAGCTCAGTTTTACAATCAGATATCAGTCTGGTGAATCCATTTTACTAGATCAAAGCAGCAGCCTTTCAGGTTGAGATATCAATGCACCTGTGGAAGACACGCACGTACGCACATGCGCAGTAGCCGCTCTACGACAGTTCATTCTTTTAGACACAAGGTGACATATTCAGCTCCTGAGATACAGATGTAAAGTTCACAAACACCAACTCTGAATATAACAATTCACACCATTACGCTACAGGCACAAACACAAGCAGCAACAGACACATGTCGGTGCACATTTCAGCTGTCAGTTACCAACAACCTGGACTAATGAATCTACAGTATCCCGCTGCATAGACCTCAGGTTATATGAATGAGCATCACACAGAGATAAATATAAAGGAGTTACAATGTGTGACTCAACCACCAAATGCATTAAATCCACAACAGTCAAGAGAGGAAAAGAAACGCCTTCATAACAAAACAGTGAAAAGAGAGAAAATGGCGCGGCGGCCTCCAGCACAGAGCATCCAGCGTTATAAGTTCAAGCAGCGGATCAGACATGAAGGCTTTAGTGGCTCCAACAACACTGCAGTCAGCTAGCAGCACAGCTACAGTATCTGAGGATAATAAAAGAGAGCCTCTTACCAGTTTGACGCCTTTTCCCGGCTGAACTTGTCAAAGGTCCAAACAGTTATAATCCAGAAGAGAAGTTTGTTCAGGCTCCACCTCGATGCTCTTTAAGAGTTTGTGGTTTTTATCTGTTGTCACAGCGAGGTCAGGATGTTTCCTCAAAGCAGCGACCATCCCCGAAACATTTGATTTGAAGAAGCTCCTCTTTTCCGAGTTCTTGCTTTACTCCGTCCATTACTGGCCGCTAGCTAACCAGGCTAATGCTAACACATCGTTAGGGTCTGTTTATCTTCCTGCTTCAGGAAGTGTTTTATATATATATATTATATATATCTAGTTATAATGAAGAGGGTGTAAATGGCAGCTTGTCCGTTTCCAGGTTTGAGTCTCTACAACTGGACGTTTATGGAGTAAAAAACGACCCACTATGATACATCCACTTCGCTAATGCTAAGCTACAAACAAATTGCGCTCTAGCTAACAGGAAGTGGAAGTAAGGTCAAAAGTTCAAATGTGCACTGCGCTCATTGGTGGAATCAGATCACATGTGTTGGCTTTCTGTTTTTCAGTCTAAAAATAATCTGTTTGTTTTATTAATGCATTTGTTCAAAATGTTCAGATTATTATAACTATTAAACTGTCTTTGTTTACAAGTTATCTGATTTTCAGACAGGTGATAATATAATTTATATGTAATAATTAGTGTCTGATTTCTGATTCTGGATTTTACATACAAAAGCTCAATTAACTAGGTATAACTCCATACATTGCATACTACTACTAAAAAATCCAAATATGCAAAAAATGTTTAATTTCAAAAGTTGAAGACTCAAGATGAAAAGTTCGGTCTCATGCTTCTGTTCACTGTTGCCACCATCTTTGAATAGAATTTGACAATATTCTCGTGCTTCAATTTTCAAGCACTACAAGTGTTTGAATATCACTGTAATAACAACTGTATTAATGCTTCACTTGTTATGGATATCACACTGCTAAAGCGGATATTGGAATAAAAAAAGTGAACATTTTACCGAGTGACCAGTATCAAGATTCTGTGACTTGACATTTATGTTTACGAGCAACTTATGTTCATCAAAATGGAATCCTGTCAGTATTACATTTCTTTAAAACATATTTGAGGCAAATTAATAGAATGAAAAATAATGAAAAATTTCTTGGAGACAGGGTTATTATCAAATGTTGTCATAAACCAATGAGAATCATTATTATTTATTTATTTATTTTTTATTTTTAAAATTCATTTTCACTAGATTTTATATCCATTGAATGTGGAATATGCAAAAGAATTTAGTTTGGTCAAAAAAATCATACAATTCCTACACGTTAGCTAAAAAATGTGATTAACTGCTACTTTGAAGTGTTGTTATTATAAAATCTTTCCCTGATATTCTTGTATAATTTCTTATGATGATTCTGAACGTTACCATGAGCACCAATATCCTCTGATAGGTCTTATCTTAATAAGAAATGCATAAACATTCCAAACATATTTAGCATACTACATCATTATGGTACAGTGTTTAATAAAGGAGGAACCTCTACTACTCCATATGTTCTCCATATCAGCTGAGTGTAGAAAAGCACGTGCCCTGGCTGAGCTTTTGTTCAAACTGTGGTAATCCTCCTTTACTGTGGTGGCAATTGTCCTTTAGTGGAGCATGATGGTAAAGCGACGCTCGGAGGGCCGTCAGGCTTTGTCAGGCTCAGTACTCCCCGCTTTGTTTTCCTCTGCTCTGACTCGTCTCTGTTGATCTTGTGTGTCTCTCTCTCTCTCTCTCTTGCAGGCGTCCACCTGTTCTTGACTTTGCACTCTGCCTCAAGTCTGTTGACCTTTGACCCCCAGCAAATCAGCAACAGCCAGGAACCTCTTGACCTGTGGAGAATGAGAAGAGTGGTTTGTTGTTGTGGTGGTGTGGGTGTGTGTGTGTGTGGTCCAGGTATTTATCACATTTTAGGGACAGGTCACGTCAGGATAGCAGGGTCAGGTAGAATCTTTATGTTTACGCCTAAAATATAGTCACTTTAATAAAACAGCAATTGTAGGCTAATAAAATGAAAAAAAAAAGACTCAAATTACAGTGATAAAACATGTCTTTTTATAAATCTTTTTATACCAAAATATTAAAAATAAAAAAACACTTCCTATATGGCAACAATATAACCTATAAGTCTATCCTTTAAAATACGTTATCTCACCTGCTTCTTCAGCAAATGAAGCTGATTGTTTTGGCGTGAGCTCCGGGTCGAGCTTCGGACGTGATTTTTCATGTTTGGTCTTTTTCCAGTTTGGTGACCGCGGTAGCCAATGAGATCAAGCTGACTGGGATACGTCACCAACTGCCCCGTTTGAGACAATAAAACTTTATTTCAAACTCATTTCCAGCTCGCGCTTGCCAAACGTATAAGCAACGCTGTTTCTGTCGTGGCTGCATTCACTTCAATTTTTTGTTACCCTGTAGGTTACCCAGTATTTAAAAAAAAAATAAAATAAAATAACTAGCACATTTTATTTCTACTGTCCACCAATGTCTTTTCTGTACTGTTGATGGTCTCATCTCTTCTCCAGCAAACACCTGGTGATGTAACACAACCCTCTGCAGGTCAGATCAGTACATACAGTAAGTCTCATCATGAATCTCATGATACCGGCCTGCAAATGTGTTGATTCACGGTTTACTGTAAAGTCCATTTTCCATTTTTCAACGCAAGTGAGTTTGTGATGACGATTTGCGGTCATTAATAGAAAATCTGAAGCGTGCTCTTGTAAAATCATAGAGGATAAACAGTGAGCTGCAGCCAGTAGTAAAATGACATACCCAGCAGACTGAATGAAATGCATCTTTAATGAAAACGTCACCTGATATGACGAAGCTGCTGCAGAATCACTCCTGCCCCCTGGTGGCTGTTTCTGACGCAGGCATGTCTGTGTTGGCTCGGGCTCTCAGCTCTGTAAATACTGCTGTCCAAAGTGGATCCTTGTTTCTCGGCAACCTGAGGCCCATCTGAGGGGCCGAACACAGCCGGTTCTCAGCTCCAACAATGACCAGCGGTAACACGAAGACTTCCATGTCGACTAAACCGGGATACAAAGGAGTGAACGGTTTTTAGGTTGGCTAATTTTACCCAACACTGTGCTCTGTGTGGGTGCTTCAGTGACATTTACTTCCTGACCAGGATAGGGGTGTTTATCTGACCTCCACCTTCAAACCCCAACAAATACACACACACACACACTGCCACTCAACTCAGTAGGTCTGTATAACATGGCACCTGTCAAAAGTCAAATTTACATTCTGTACATATTTCTAAACGTATACACAAACACTGTCACGTTTAATTTCTTTTGATGAATTAATTGACTTTGACTTTGGTATTTTATTGCTTTCAAATCACTGAAAAATGTGCCGTGAAATCAAATCCATCACTTATAAAGACACTCACTGTCCAAAACGTTCATATCAAAAGGGACCCGCAATTGATTTTTCACATTTAGATCAGTTTACTTGCGGCGGGGACTCAGCCTGTGAAAACAGTTGTGTAACGTCTTCTGTGTCTCTGAAGGAGCTTTTGTCAAGTTCGAGAAAAGTAACCCTGCTGATGTCATCGGTTCAACAGTACACACACAAACCGTGTGAACTCTGTGCAGCGACTAAGAACTGAATCGACCCCGAGTGATAGGCATGTCAGCTGTTAGCATCTTGGACAGTCGTGTACTGTATTACTGCACTTCAATGACAGTCATGACTACAGACACCTCTTTGTTCTAAAACAGAGAATTGATTGGAAAGTTAGAAACTAACTAAGCCATTACTGAGTCACTGATTGTTCAACAATACTTTTAGCCCCCCTGGTGAAAGGCTGTTTCCAGCCATAAAAATGGATTTAAAGCTGCACTAATCAATATTTTATATTAACAGTGGATCAATTAACTATGTTTTTTTTCCAAGCCTGCAACATAAACGTCTTCAAGCTCTGATGAATCCACAAAAAATCAATGAACGCAGCAAACAGTGATGTCAGAGCTTCTTTTTCAACTTGATGAGAAGCAAAAAAAAAAAAAAAACGCGATCAGAGATGACAAAAGAGATGACGAGTTATTGGTGCAGCTTTGTTGAACTTGCTGTGTTTTTATCTCATGTTGGAGATAATTTTGTATTTTGTTGAAGTATGAAATGCGCTAATTGAGTAGTGTTTATATCATCACAGCATTGTTAAAATAATTAACAAAATGAGTAATCACAGCATGAAACCTAGCCTCCTACACTGTATCTGCAACGTGCAAAATTAATTATGAATCTTCATTTTGAGTTTGGCTTTTAGTTTTTAGTTCATCATTTCATCTTTTATCCACTTAGTTTTGTCAAGAGATGATGATGCTCACATGGGTGGAAGCTGTGGTGTATGGAAAGTGAGATGGAAAGTGAAGAAGTGTTTTTTTTTTTCTTCTCATGACACAGTTTTCATAAAATCTCAGGTTTAATTGGCTGAAATCAGTTGGTAAAATAACAGAATTCTACATAAAGCCATAAATCTGATGTACGGGTACAATCTAAATTCATATTACATCCACATCTTTCGTTTGTCTTTGACAACACAGTGCAAAACACTCAAAGAAAGTGACAGTAGAGTTTAATTTTCAGCAACTTTATTTCAGTATAAGTGGTTTTTAAAACACCTCACACTGTTTCTCCAAACATCTCATTTCCTTGATAAGCGAGCAAGACATTAATATCTTCAAACATGGCCATGTCCAACAGAATCAAACCCTGTGCCAAACGACATTTTGAAGCAAACTATTTGACAAGAGTCGACATTAAGACAAGTGAGGAGCAAACGGTCACATTATAACCAATAATTATACTTTGTACACGTGTAAAAACCTGACTAAAAAGAGGCTGGCGTAGGCAGCAGCCGACACAGAAAGGAGCAGTGATCTGACAAAAATAACCAAATGCCCTAACAGTAACTTCCTCCTCAGCCTTGTGTATGGGTATAGTGTGTGTGTGTGTGTGTGTGTGTATGTATGCATGCGGACTTCATACAAACAGTACATTACGTACAAACCCAATGTGTTCTAATAAGGCATTATGTGGCAAAATGGAAACAAACATCAGAAAAACTGAAATACTCGACAGAGCGAAAACAGCATCAATGCCAGAAGAATCAGTTTTAAGGCCAAGAAAACAGAATAAAGTACCTCATGAACACGGCGAGGAGCTGCGTTAAATCAAGCAAATGTCTGAAAAAAACAAACAAAAAAAACTTAAATGTCATACAGACACCGTTTCATAATCTGGGATAAGAGCTGTGATGATGAAAGAAATATTTGGGCTGTTGCTCTGGGCTGATAAATTGGACTCTGAGGGTTGTAACAGTGTGGATTTTTCTGCAGAAGCCAGTCTACAGAGTAACGAAAAGAAAAAAAGAAAAAAGAAAAGGCCTGTGTTTTCCACAATGGGATGGGTGCTTTACATATTCACTGTAGCTAGGGCGCATCTTCACAGGTGGTGGTAGCATAATGAGCTGGGACAATAGCATAAAAAGTACAGATATAAAATACATTCATGAAGACAACTTTACAAACAAAAACAAAGGTCAATAGCAAACAGAACACCATCAGTTCCAATGGCTCAAGCCAAGAGGCAAAACGCAAACTTTCAGTTAATGGACTACAGTACAGAGTCAGGTGAAGGAGGGGCGGGAGCAGGACAAACACGATGATGCCCAAACATGGTTCCTACACGGACACAATTACAGACGTGCAACAGTGAACTTCTGTACATACTGACAGAGAGAAAATGTCTCCGTCCTATCAACTGGTACGGATTCAAACTGGTCTCAATGTCCTTCAAGGGACCAACCAAGTGTTATGATCTGGTTAAACCTCTGCTGACACGTAGCCATGCAGATAGTTTTGTTTATTTGTTCCGAGCCTCCATCTCACTACAATGGAGGTGGATGTAATTCTGTGTATGGGGCTGAATATTGAACATTTAAGATCCAAAAAGCAACATGTATTTTCTGAAACAGTGTCCAAGAATATCAATTAATTTAGTGCTGATTAATCCATTAGTTGATCAACAGTAAATAACTGTATAATATTTTGTTAATGTATTTATCGTTTAAGTCATTTTAACCAGCAAATTTGGAAAACATTTTCTGGTTTAAACTTCCAAGATGTGATTTACCGCTTTATTTCATTGTTTTCCAGACGCCACCTTCGGAGCGTTTGTGGTTTCTCACTAATTTAGGATATTTTAATTTAATTCAGATAATATTCGGATAACACATTCATTTAGGAGCCCCAAAAATCCACACCCTGTATTGCATATTGAGTTCTACTTTGATGAAATTTAAAAAGATTGTTCTTAATATTTTTCCCTGAAAAACCTATAGCTGTATTTTATTGATATACTGAACGTGTCGTATCAACGATAATCACTGTTGTATCATTAAAAAAACAAGATGTAAATTTTTTATTATCGTCTTCATTTTAAAGAGTGAAAACAGGGACCTGTAGAATGTTATATTTCAGTACTACAATTTGACATAATTTATGAAATTAAAAAGAGATGGTGTGGTGTGTCAACTTATTGTCGTTAGCTTGCGTTTAGCTAGGAGCTAGCTCGCTAGCTAGCTATTGAGCAGGCTGTCGCTAGCATTTTACCAGCTACCTAGCATGTTACTGGTTGGCTTGCCAGCCACAGAAACTTGCCAACGTTAGCCCTGCGAGTACAGTAGATGCAACTTATGAATTTCTAATGAATTTTACTTCTTATTTTTAATTGTTTGTAACAGTGACGCCGTTTCTGTAAAAACAGATGTCTTGCCGTTAAAATGCCGGAGACGAATACCTAAAAAAAATAAAAAAAAACCTGGGAAAATAACCAAGACTCTCTGCATGACTACTCTTTCAGGTTATGTGAAAACATATTGTTTTGTAACTTTGGGCGAACTGTCCCTTTAAAATCTTTTATCTAAACCAGACACTGAGCTTGAACCTGACTCTTCATCACAACGTGTGCCGGTCGTTCCACCCACAGCTGATCCGGTACCTCTTCAAAGGTTCCTGTATCTATTCGACAGTAGATCGTGATGGTGATGGTGCTGCGCTGGTGTCCGCTCCGACACAGTTCCCTGAGAACCCCAAACACACTTCCTCTTCCACTACAGCTATGGCAAAATGCTGGGGACGATAATTCCACGGACCTGAACGATTTAAAAAGAACTAAATACACATTATACAGAATGATATGGTGCAGCATTACGAGGAGAGGACATATTAAAAGCCAATATTTACAAATAGTTCAGATGATCTGGGCGATGCTGAGAAGGACGGGGGTTTCCTTCTCAAAAAGCCAGGAATATTCTCCTATATTGGTACGTGTGTTACGTCTACGGACATACAACCGTGTGTGCTGGTGGTGGAAAATAAAAGTATATCTATGAGGACGCTGCGCGGTGCTGCTAGTCAACCCAATCACTGATCTGTTCGGCTGCGCTGAGAGTCAAAGAATTTGTTAACGCGTTTACAGTAATCAACAGTTTCCAAACTGGTGATCAGAGACACAAACAATTCAAATGATCCACAGTTAACTCTTCCAACTGCCTCACACTGGGCACCGATGTTACATATACTGCTATAGTACACACTGTACTATGACCAAAATATGGAACTATGAATGCTTCCATATTTTCTATTTGTACATATTGTATACAGCATATGACTATATATATTTTTTCCTCAACGTGTGTTATGTGTGTGTGTGTTTTTTTTTGCATTCTATGTTCCAGTCTCTGGATGCTTATTTTGGCTTTAAGCAATGAACCACTCCAATGGATAATGAGTCTGCATTAGAAGTAGGGTCTCTCTTTCCCTGGCGCGCTCGACAAACTCAAATCCTTCACAGTTTGCTTCAGTCCTTTTTTGACCCCATATATATATATTTTTTAATATTATAAAAAATAAGTTATTGCGCATCCAAAAAAAGTGCATTGTATATTTGAAAAATATCTCTTTCTCTGTTTACACTTTTTCTATTTTTCTTCATCTTTCCTGCTAATCGGGTGGTTTCCCATCGACTGATTTGGGATGACGGCGAAGTTTTCCGCCCGTTTTCGCTCTTCACTCCATCGTACCGCGCCAATGATGGGGAGTAAAGGAGGAGTGGGAAGAGAGGAAGAGAAGGGAAGCAGGGGAGAAGGGAAGAGAGAGAGATAACGGAGGGACGTCTCGCTACGCGATGACCATGGGAACATCGTCTGAGAAGCCGCTGATCATTGGAGCATCTTCATCGTCATCACCTGGAGGCAGAGGAGGGTAGACCGGTTTCACTTTAGTGTTTAGTGTTCTAGTACATTCAGCGGACTAACACACTCAACTTCATTAGAGGGGTTATATATGACGTATTTTCAGCATCATCTTAATTCTTATCATTTTCAGAGCTCCACTGTGATGCTGCCATTTCAGTGTTCAGCAATATATCAAGTAATATATCAAGTGATGAGGATGTGATCCCCAACAGGCTTCCCACTCCTCAATCATGTAAACCGTGTTCACTTAAGTCGAACAACCAACAGTCAGATATCAAGTTCTGTCATCTCAAATAAATCTTGTAATTGTCTCACCAAGTTCGTCCCCAGAGGAGAAGATGGCGGAGCCCAGGCGGGAGTTGTAATGAGAGTTGGCGAAGGCGGTGAAATTGTTCTGCAGGCGGCGGTGTCGGACGTAGAGCGCCACCAAGCCGCCGCACACTCCGAGCAGCAGCAGGAAGAGGACGGGGACCACCACCGCTGCCATATCCCCCGAGTGGCCCTCACTGCTGGAGGCATCGCTGGCACCTGGAATCAAGTCCATGTTCAACATTCATTTTACAATGCAAACACTCATGTTTCAAAATAACTCTGTGTGTGTGTGTGTGTGTGTGTGCGTGTGTGTCTGAGCTCTGGTACCTGCTGTCAGCTGGTTATAGAGCAGCAGGGCGGGCTCTCCACACAGCTGGCCGTTGAGCAGGCAGCGGGCCTGCACAGAGAACGTGTAGTTGTGTCCCAGCAGCAGGCTGCTGATGCGGAAGTAGGTCTCTGTGGTGTTCCCCAGGCAGGCTGTCTGATTGGTCACGCTGTCATACACGTGTACTTCATACCCCTGTAAACAGCAGGCCACCAACGGCACAAAACCACAGCGTGTACATGTAGAATTAGGGGACGGTAAATCTCTCATGAGTGTCAGGCCCACACAACTTATTAAGTACAGCACAGATTTCCATTTATTATCATCCTCACGTTTCAGCTTTTCAGGCTGTTGGAAAATTCAATCATCTAATAAAATATAAGAAACTACAGAAGAGGGGCATATCTCACCCTGGTCTCATTGAAGCCCTTCTCTCGGACAGCCAGACTCTTCCAGAACAGGAACACGTGGTCGTTCTCTGTCAAAATCTTCAAAGCCTCCGGAGCCGGAAGAGGAACTGCAGCAGAGGACAATATTTAGTAAATCAATCTATTTCTCAGTCCCGACATCAAACAGTCTTTCACCAATAACTTGTGATGCACGTTAGCAGCTGCAGTTTCAGATCAGAAGAAATGAAGCTTCACTTATTTCTGTGTGTGTGTGTGTGTGTGTGTGTGTGTGTACCTGTGCTCAGAGTGAAGCTGGCCTCCTTGGTCATGTTGCGCAGGCGCACAGAGACGCTGTACCGTCCTCCGGGCTCCAGGCCTCTCAGCAGGTACTCCACTGTGTTGTTCTGTGTGGTCAGCTTGTAGTCCAGCTCCACCTTACGGATCACGTCGCGCACGTGGATCACATAAGTCTACAAAGACACAGCAACACACTCGATAACAATATAAAACTGAAATAAACACTGAAAATACACTATTCTGATGTGTATCATCATCATCATCATCATCATCATCATCATCATCATCATCATCATCACAGTAACAAGAGTTGTACCAGAGGTGTGTTTGGGGTGTCGTATGGTGGCTGCCACTTCAGTGTGGCCTGCGTCTTGTCTATCCGCACACGGTGGAGGTTTCTGGGTGGCAGCCTCTCGTTGGGAATCATTTTCACCACGGCGAAGTCAGAGGGGGGACCCAGGAAGGGAGCGACAGCTCGCACCTGAAGACGCAACGCAAAATCAAACACAAGAACTGAGTTTGTAGAAGAAAGACATTAGTTTGTAGAATCAGGCACAAACAAACGCAATACTGGACTAATCAGATTTATAGTGACTTTTACTACAAATGTGATTTTAGATTTAGAACAAATACAACTATCTGCATAGCGAGATAACACTAGACTTGTTTCTGTAATAACAGTAGAATCTGCTTATAGTCATCACGTATTTCTGGGTCAAATCGATCACTTCTTTTCCTTTATTTCTCATGCAGATTACCATGTGATTGACATTTGTATATTTATTAAATGATTACAAAGTAATGAAACGGGCAGCTTTGGTGAGGAGGAGGCAGGTTGGGTGGATGGTAGTGGAAGTAGTCAGATGTGGACTGAGCTGCAGGAAACCGCTGATCGCTTTTTTTTTAGCTCTTTTCTTTTTAGCAAAGCTTTAGCTCTTTGATCCATATATAAGTTGATCACTGTAACTGGTTTCAACTGTAATTTGTGTTTCTGTATTTTTGTAATTTGGATAAACTGAATTGAACTCTAATGCGTTGAACCATGCCATGACTTTTAACCTACTTCATGTCCACTGGACCCAGCTGTGTTGCACCACGGCTCCGTAGATTGTTTAGATGTGGTACCAGAAGTTTTTTGGTTGTACTTTAATATGACAACTTTCTGCATCATCGTTCATTTTAAATGCAGATTCAATCAATCACACAGCACAGCTGCTGTTATTAACCTGTATTGTTGTTTACTCTGCCAGACGATGTTGTGATCAGAAAATAATGATTTTACCAGCAGCTGTACTTCAGTGTACTTGATATAATACTAAAATCTGGCTGTTATTCAGATTTACAGTTGATGTAGTTCTGGCTGATTTTAAATGTACTCTTCACTTCTCTGGCTATGATCAACTTCAGTGCCACCTCATGTGCTGTGCAGCAGATCATGGCTCCCATTTGCACCTTCATTTGTTAAACTAACACTGAATAATTTCCACTTCAGTTCCACTTCCACTTTGCTGAAACAAATATGATTTTATACCAGAACAAACTTTTCGGTGTGAAAACACCTTGGCATTATAGAAAAGCTGTGACTGGTTTCACTTGAGACATCTGGGAGTTGAGACATCTGCCTGGACGTCTCTCCTGACTTAACACTGGAATAATTTGAGCTTTACTCAAATAACTGCGAAGAAGCTCTTCGGTTAAATATAACAACAGTCCTCAAATGTTTCAATTACAGACAAAAGAACAGGATCAGGACGTTTCCGCCCTGATCCCATCAGGTATTTGAGTGGAGAGACTCACCAGGAAGAGATACTGTTCATCCATGTCCACAGTGACTGTCAGGCTGAGAGAAGTGGTGCTGATCAGACGAGGGTTGCGGTACAGATCCAGGAAGGAGGTGGCATAAAACACACCATACGTCTACAAACACACACACATCACAAAAAAACAGAAACAAAATGTCTACTCAGTAAAGCGGGTTCCATGGGTTCTTTGTGAACGTGTCCTACATTAAAAGGTTAGTTTACACATATGAAATATACCGATCCGTTCTAATCTATGCAGAACCATTTAAGATCAGTGCTGTAAGGCACTGGTTCCTAACGTTTTTGGCTCGTGACCCTTTAAAACAAAGGAAGTTCTACTTGCAGCAGCTTATCACAGGTTGGATATGTCTAAGTGGTATGAGCAGTTTGGCCAAAGAGTGTTTTTTCCTTCTCAGATTGTTTTATTTGAATAATATTTAGAGAGACAAGTGGTAGAGATGCCACTTGAAACCCTGATTTATATATTTTATTTATTAAGTCAGGTGTCCTCTTGGCAGTGAAGGGACTGATAGTAGAAGAGCAGGAAAACCCAGTTTCAGTGTATTTTTACTCGAGATGATGGCGATGACAACACTCGTTATCCAGTAAGTGCCTGAAAAGAGTTTTAGTGTAAAACATCAAAACATCTGCTGTCATGTAGCCCAGGAGTCATAAAGGAGTAATAATGACAGCCGTGTGTGTGTGTGTGTGTGTGTGTGTGTTGTACCTGAGCAGGGGGCCCGCTGACGGTCCAGCTGCAGTCTACAGCGGTCTGGTTGAGGGCGCGGGCTTTGATGACGGGCCGGTGTGGCTGGGTGCCGGTGGTCTGATGATGGGACAGGGCTGTGGGACTGTCCCCTATCATGGTGTGAGCCCACACTGCAACTTCATACATCGTCCCCGCTGTCAGGTTCACAGCTGGAAATGGACAACACGTTGAATTACTGCACTGAAGTGATGATCGGTGACCGTTTCAGACGAATATATGTCTGTCTCACTAAACTGTACCTTTAAGGATCTTCTCGCTGACTGTGTAGTTCCTGTTCTCCTTCACGTGTGTGTCAAACTGCCAGGACAGAATCACTACGTACTGTTTCACCTTGCAAAAATTACAAATACACAAGAGACCCATCCGTCAGACATTCGGGTTTACAGAAAACAAACTCCAGAGGTGTTTTTGAGAGAGGCTCTTACATCGTAACGGGAGTTGAAGCTGAATGAGAGGCTCATGGAGTCGGCGTTGATGCTGTCTGCGATCACAGAGGGAGGAGGCAGAGCTGCAGCACAGGAAGCAGGTCAAGAATTGGAGAGAATTATACCCCGCTGCAAAACTAATCTCACAAACAAACTCCTAAACTTCTGCCTGCAATACCTTCTAAACAACAGAAGGGGGCAGTCTTGGAAAGCTTTTCAAACTGGTGTGTGTGTGTGTGTGTGTGTGTGTGGGAAGATGATCTTACCTTTCTGAGGGGTGATGGATTTAATCTCAGTCCAGTTCCCCACACCTCGACTGGTCACCGCTGCCACCTGAGAAATACCGTCAACACTGAATACACTCAACATGATATCACAGCTGGAATACTTGTGTCGTTGATTGTGGGGAAACACACCGCAGAGTGGAGTGAGTGAGTGTGTGTGTGTGTGTGTGTGTGTGTGTGTGTGTGTCTTACCCTGAACCTGTAGAGAGTCTCTGGCAGCAGTTCTTTCACCTCAGTGCTTGTTGTGGTGCTTCTTTGTGACGTCCAGTCGAGAACCCCTCGCTCACTATATTCAACCTGGCATGGAACACACACACACACACACACACACACAGGCAGTAGGAGCCATTGAAACCATGTTAAGTAAAAGATATACTAAGACTTTGTAACTGTTTAGCCTATTTAGCTACACAGCTTATAAAATTATAAATAGAAATTTGTTTCTATGGAGATATAGAGTTTATGAAATGTCACTGCTGTTTTTGAAAAAAAAAAAAGTCATCTTTTTCTTGTAATTTATATGATCTCCAATTCTTCTACATCTCATGTGTTTCTGTTAAAGCTGGTTAATGTTTTGCAGAGAAAATGAACTCACAATGTATTCTCTGATGAGGCCGTGTGTTTTGTCAGGAGGGCTCCAGGAAACCTCCACCGTCCCGTCCTCACCCTTATCACAAGACAGCTGCAGGTTCCTGGGGGGGTCAGGCACTGCGGAGCACGCACAACCAATACAAATGAGAAAACTGGACGAAATGTTTTGTCTGAGGTACGACCAGCAGTTTAATTCACGCTAAGTGCAACTAACTCAAACTACACAGTGACTCTGCATGTTTTAGCATCTGACATCATGTCACAGTACATCTGCTGTGATGGCATGTCATTGGAGGCTGGATTCATATTTTCTAATAATTTCAGCTCCTTTAATACGACTGCTGACATGGATTAATGTGTCTGCTGATTTCTGACAACAGGACTAGAAGTTGACTCTTTGGTGACATTTTTCTGTGATTGAAACAAACACAGCGAGACTGCTGACCTTATTGGTAATTTTAAGACATTCGTCAGGCTGTAATAAGCATTTTAAGTTTAAGTTTGTGCAGTATACTGAGGTTATTTAGTAACGATACATCAACCTGTAAATCGATCATGCGATACTCACGTCCCTCTGGCGTCCTGACTATGATCACTTCGTTGGTCTTGTGCAGCTTGCTGAGACACTGGGTGAGCACTTTGACATGATAGGTGGTGTCTGGTTTCAGCACGGTGAGTTTGTAGCTGGTCTTGTTGCTGTGAGTGTCCATGATGGTCCACTGCTGAGTGCCCACGAGCCTGAAAGCAAAAGATAAGAGACATCAGGACAGCAGGGCGTTGATATGACTCTGTGCCAAGAGCCTCAATCAATACGTCTGGTTGATATCTGAAATCAATGTTATCCGAACTCTCATTAAAACTGCTGGAGTGCAGGCTCACCTGTAGTAGATGAGGAAGTAGCAGGAGTCCAAGGGAAGGTTTTTGGGACGAGACCATGTCAGCGTGATGGCACCCAGGAAGTCTGGTGTCCACTGGATGTTCTGGACTTTATAGGCTAAGGTGTCCACTGCAAGAAACGAGAGAATCTTCATAGATTTAATTGTATACAACACACAGCCTGAAGTGAACACTAACAACCAGCAGGTGGCAGCGTTGCATTACGTTCAAACTACAGTACAGCCCTTAGTGACTCACTTGGAATTTGTAAAGGCTAAAATGATCAAAGTAAACAGATTCTAAACCTTTGTGGGATTCTCCAGATAATGTGAACAGCTCATTGCTCGTGTAATAGTGGGAACCTACAGGTGCAGTTGTCCTCGTCGCTGTGGTCGGAGCAGTCCAGGAAGCCGTCACACCTCTCGCTGTCCAGCACACAGGCCTCGCCGTCTGCACAGCGAGTCCCGTTCACGCACAGCAGAGGCCCACGGGTGGCTGCAGAGAAAAAAGGTTGTATGCATTTCCTGCATCAGAATATGGAACACTGCCACGGTTTCTTTATGCAATGAAGATGAAATGATCAGGATCAATTGTCTGGAGCATGTATAAAGTCTAATGTTACTACTATTGTAGGAAAAGTAAGATCTTGTTTACTGAAATGAGCTTCCTGGGTTGTCAGGGTATACATTTGATTTTAATAAATGTGTTGATAATGTTGTAATTTTAGCCAACAGAACCCGATCTTACTGGATTTTAAGTTGTAGTATGAGCTCAAATATGCAATGTAAGGTTCAGTCTCTCACATTTAACAATTTTTTTTCAATTTGAATGCATCCTGCGGCCTTGAATCCAAAACGTTTTTCCATAATGCATGCTCTTTTTAGTCTTTACTTCTTGTGTTTCATCTTATAATGGTACTACAGGGACTCACGGCAGTGGGTTTCATCAGAGCCGTCCTGGCAGTGGCGCTGGCCGTCGCATCGCTGCCACTCAGGGATGCAGCGGGGGGGTTGGCGGCACAGGAACTGACCCCGACTGCAGCGGCCGGGGGAGGGTATGGGAGGCAGGGCCGGGGTGGGTGCTGGAGCCAGCGTCACAGAGCCATCAGCTGCTGTCACAGATACATGTCATTACTGTGGGGATTCTCATTTAAATGTATAATATTTATTTATCTGGGTTTTTTTTCTCTGCTTGCATATCTGTTACAAGTTTATGAACCAGTAATGCTTTTCCCGAAGGAAAACAAACAAACAAACAAACAAACAAACTAAAGAACACGTGATGAAATCAACCGATAGGTTGTACCTGTGGGACATCCCAGCTCATCGCTGCCGTCAGGACAGTCGGCGTAGCCGTCACACACCCAGGTGTTGATGATACAGGCTCCAGAGCCACAGTGGAAGCGGTTGGGGGCACAGGTAGAGGGAGCAGGGGCCACAGTGTGAGGAGTAACACCACCTGCAAAAAAGAAGACTCATATTAAATATGTGTATTAAAAGAACTGTGGAAACTTTAGGAAGTACGGTAGCTCAAGCAGACTTTCCTACAAGGATGTTAGAATAAATCTAAACAATAAAAACCTGTTTTTGATCAGAGAGTTTGCTGTTGCTGATTCTCAGATGCAATGTTATTAATGTGAAGACAAGCTTGAGCGCGCTGTTGCTGTATGTAGAAACATACAGTATGTGTGTGTGTGTGTGCATGTGTGTGCGCGTGTGTGTGTGTGTACCTGTACACTGGGCCTCGTCAGACCAGTCCCCACAGTCGTTCTCTCCGTCACACTTCCACCACGTTGGAATGCAGCGGCCGTTTTTACACTCGTACTGGAAATACCTGGAGCAGCCCGGGACCTCGGTAGGAGCAGCTGCAACACAGAGAGCTGAGGTTTCAACACTCTTCTGCAGCACGTAGCAAGACAACAGGCACAACCAATCAATCAAGCATGTGTTATGCTCTTCCTCCTCACCGCAGTTGGCTTCATCAGAGTAGTCCCCACAGTCGTCCATGCCGTCACACTTCCACTCCAGGCTCACACACACTCCATTGGCACACTGGAAGGTGTATGCGTCACACACTTTGCCAAACTCGGACGGTGTGGCTGAGAGAAAGCGGACACGGATGTTAAACCATCAGAAATAATAATACAATATTCCATTTAATGTATGAATGGCACAAAAATTCAGTTAGTTTTCACTCATATATGTATGATAAACACTTGATATAAACTACAGGATTTGATGTGTATTGTAAGATGATTAGGTTTAGCACAAGATACATGATCTAACTGATATTACAGAACCTGTCACTGTTGTCACGAGTCACTGTTAACGTGCACAAGTTTGTGAGAAACAGGGAAAGTCCAACATAAACACTCCTCTTTGTGAGCTGTGTTTTTTTCTGTGGACGTTCTTCCTTTCTTAGTGCAGGTATGTGCGTGTTCCTCACCACATCCGGCATACTCGGCGTCCTCGTCAGAGCCGTCCTCACAGTGTTTGATCCCATCACAAACCAGAGACTGAAACAGACACTGGGCTCGGTTCTTACATACAAACTCCATGTAGCGAGTACACAGGGGGTCTACGGGTGAAACAACACAAGATGCAGAGCGATTCATTATTACACACACACATGCATACAGAAGTTGGATTAACGCTCATTTTTCCAACAATCATGCTGCAAAGAGGCTGCTGCTCTTACTTCGTGCTAATGTTTGTGTGCATTCTGGTCGTTTCATTGCATCACTCACCACAGTTGTGCTCATCAGCCCCGTCTGGACACTCCTGGATGCCGTTACAGTGGGAGGTGGTTGGCAGGCAGGTGTCATTGGAGCAGAGGAAGCCTTTACATCGAGTTCCCTCTGGAAATACGTAGAATAATGTAAATAAGTGAGGACAATATGTACTGAATGTTTTAAATCATATTGTTAAGTTAAAAAAAAGTGTTTAGAGTTACCGCAATATCGTGGATCTTCATCCGAGTCATCCTGGCAGTCGTCGTCGCCGTCACACATCCAGCGCTGCGGTATGCAGTGACCTGTGTGACACTGGAAACTACTGGCCTCACATGTATGGTGGCCCACTAGGAAATAACAGATAGAGTTTGAGAAGGTGACAGAAGACAGAGAGAAAAGCCTCTCTAACCCAAAATGTCATGATTCTAACTACGTCACACACTTAGTGCTGGTAAACACTCTGCTTACATTACAGTATTTATGTTGTCATTTCTGTGCTGAAATATAATACAGTATCTTGTATATGTGCTCCGCAGTGTTTTACATAATGTATCATGTAGTCAGGAACACGTTAGTCACCTGTGCAGTTGGCTTCATCCGACCAGTCTCTGCAGTCGTTGTCTCCATCACAGCGCCACGCCTCACGAATACAAACGCCTCGTGCACAAGTAAACTCCCCAGGACCACACTGGTGAGACTCTTGAGATGCATGAATAATACAGTTAGTGCTTGCAAAAGAAAGTATAAAAATATAATATAAAGGTTTGTCAGATCCATAGACATTTTATTACTGATTTATATATATATTTAAATAAAAACATGCTCATTTGGAAAGTTGTAAGAGGCTCAGCAGCCTCCTTTCTACGAATCCCCATAACGAATCTGGCGAATACAAAATTAGCCAGCTATGACTCTCATGGGTCACATGGGCATATTTATAGGAAATACATCAGAAACAAATCAGAACATTTGCTGAGGTTTGGGAGATAAATGGCGGCACATCTTTACCACAGTGCTCCTCATCACTGTTGTCTCCACAGTCGTCTTCGTGGTCACATTTGAAGGCCAGGGGGATGCAGGAACCTGAGGCCACGCAGCGGAACTGGTTGGACGGGTCGCAGGTCGTAGTGGCTGAGGACACCAACAAGCACAAAGAGTGCGTTTTTTTTTCATATAGAAACAGCTTCTTAATGCATCTATATACACATGCAGGAGTGATACAGCTGAATACTTACGACACTCCTGTTCATCACTCATGTCTCCGCAGTCGTTGTCGCTGTCACACTTCCAGATGCTGCTGATGCAGCGACCGTTGGAGCAGCGGTACTGGTTGGGCAAACAGCTGTGCTCTGATTGGAGAAAAAACAGGATCACATGAACCAAATTAACCCCCTCTGAGATAAAGATCATATATCTTACAGCACTAGATCGTCATTATTCTACAGTGTGTGTTTTCGTCTCACCAGTCTTGACACAGGTGTTGTTATGGCGCTGGTATCCGGTGGGACACTGGCACTGCAGCTCTCCGTTGGGCATGGTGATAGTCGGTGTGCCGTCTGGGCAAACGCAGGTATGCCGATGTTCAGGCTGAGGCAGGCACAACAGGCTACATGGCTGGTCGGCACAGGCGTTATGGCCTAGTGGAAAAGAGTTCAAGAAATCAGTCTGGTAAAGTGTTGATTTATAGATACTTCAACCAGCACTATTCACAGGGATTCTGTTACTGCAATCTGTGATTCTTACCTCTGTTCTTCCCTTTATAGAAGATCTTAAGGTCCATGATTCCAGACAGCCTGCCAACAATCAGCTCGTTGCTCTGAGAACCAGCTTTAGGAGCTTTGAAGATCCCCATTCTGGACCAGTCGTCCCAGTACAGGTCGTTCTTAAAACAGCATACGACAGAAGTTCGTGAAAACAGATTCTTGCACATTTAACTTATTTTGACCTTTTTTTTTCCCCATGTAAGGGTAAGTGTGAAGACCTCACCTTGAAGACAGCAATGGCGTACGGGTGGGGCAGTCCCTCCATGAGAATGCTCCGCTGCCCTCCGGTGAAGTCAGCCCTCTCGATGCGGTCGCTGTAGGCTTCGGTCCAGTACAGCCAGTGGTCGTCAGCTGTGATGCCATTGGGCCAGCGGACACCATCTGACACGATGCAGGACACGCTGGTTCCGTCCATGTAGCTCCGGTAAACACCGGCCGCTCTGTCTCCCCAGTCAGTCCAGAACATCAGACTGCGGGACGTCAGTGGAGCGATACAGGGTGAATTTAACAGGAAAGTTTCACTAAATTCTTTAGTGATTCTTTATAAATTCTTTATCTAAAATCTGTTTTATGAAATTATTGATATGGGACAAAAATCACAATTTGATCAGCTGAGGCTCCTGTTTTAGGTATGGTTTTTTCCATCAATTGTGGATTTCTTTATTTTTTCAGTTCACAAATTCCAGAGAAAGTGTCTGTAAAATGACCACCTAGAGGACCTCTACATGGCAATACATTAATAAAGGGACCCAGACCCAACAGTTTGCCAGTTAACTTAGGCAATAAATATGTACGGGTATGTTAATTAGCTTAGGTCATGTTAAATAAAAGCAGAACAATGTTTGCAGAAGTGGAACTAACATTTTGTTTTGGTGCGTGACAAGTGTGGAAATTTTAGACACCGACTGTCTGGTCATCAATGTCTCATGTGGCTGTTTGAGAGTTAATGTTAGAATTATTGGATGTTAAGAGAAAGGTTGGGGTTAGGCATATGGTAACAAAGGTTAAAGCATCAATCCATTTGTATTGTATTATCCCAAAAAGTACTAATGTGTACAAACCTTTAGTAGTCACAGAAATCATTAACTTTGTATTATTTTAAAAACAAAACAAAACAAACAAACAAACATTGTTTTCTTTAGTAAACGACAAATCAACTCTTTTAATTTTAGTGTGATAACAGATTTCAGACCTGTGTTGTATTTTTTCGTGGTGATGATGACACAGTAATAGACTTAAAAACGTGTGTGTGTGTGTCTGTCCCTCTCTGTGTGTGTGTGTGTGTGTGTGTGTGTGTGTGTGTGTGTGTGTGTTCACCTCTCTTCAGGCAGTAGAACAAGAGCTCGGGGATGTTCCAGGACAGAAGAGTTGAGCAGGGTGTGACGCAGGTCACCGTCGGGGTTAGAAACCTTCAAACACAACAACAGTGAGATGTTACATTTTACATCAAGTTCAATTTAAGACTTCTTAGAACATTTTTTAATTGCATGAAAAATGTATTATATAAAAATAAATTAGAACAAACTGTATTTTAAGAATAAGATGTCTCACATAACAAAACATGCTACTGATGATATTTGCAGTAGTGTAGTTCTTGCAGCAGTAGCAACCTTTGTAGCAGGTTAACAACTAATGCTAGTTAACATGCTAACTAGCCTGCTGAGCAACCAAATAAACCAAACAACCTTCTTCTGCTACTTCACCTTAGTAGTCATGAGTCAACAAAGTATACACCTCAGTCTATGATATTACCAACTAACAAAAGGCTAGCTAACAACATGCTTCAGAAACAATGCCAAATACATATAAACAAGTTCTCTTCTGTACCTCAATCTTTTGCGCTCCAGCATCAACCCAGTAGAGCAGTCTACTGATGGGGTCAAAGGTCAGAGCCTCCACGTTCTGCAGGTCTTTCCTCACTACGACCTCCTGACCGGTGCTGCCGTTCAGACACAGACGCTGCACAGAGACGGAGAAAGAGTCAATTTAAAAGTGAATAAAAGGAACAAAAAACATGTTAGAATTATTTCACGACTGTCTAAAAAAACAAGCTCCTTTTGAGTTCTGCCTCATTTTTGTTCGGGCGCTGTAAAACAATCGACTGTTTGTTTGGCTGCGTCCCAGAGGATTTACTCACTAACCTGTATCGTGTCCAGTGAGATGTCAGCCCAGTAGAGGCAGTTCCTGTCATAGTCAAAGTCCAGAGCCACAGCCTGCCTGAGGCCGGCCAGAGGCAGGGCCTGGTCGGTGCCCGTGGCCAGGTCGTAACGATGGATGGAGCTCCGCACCGCATACAGGATGAACTCGTTACTCTCTGCAAGAACACAGGAGACATGTCTGATGGGAAGAGATACTAGTATTGACTATCACACACAAGCATTGAAGCGAATCAAAGAAAAGAAAGTCAGGGGATTACAGATCAGTCTATAACATTTGATGCCAATCCATACAGTAGTTGTTGAGATATTTCAGTGTGGCTAAAAAGAATCTGTTTCATAATTTTGTGATGCTTTTCATGTTACATAACCTTTATGGAGTATATTTTGTCTTGAGGTAGAAGTAATATATATATTTATAATATTCCTCGTGCACAATACGGTTCATGTTACTCTTATTGTTTGTTTGATTTTACGTGTACAAATGAACAAAACTCAAACTAACTCAATTTCAGTTGCATTCTCCACTGCAGTGTTTTGGTGCATTGTATAACTCAGTTAGTATTGACAGTATGATGAACTCCAGGAAGTAATTTGCAGTATGTTTTTGGATGGTGAGGGTGTGTGGCTGAGCAGCCATCAGATATAGAAAACGCACTAACACTCAATCCTACTCAGATACATATGTTGCATACCCCAAAATGCTTGATTTTAGCAAAAACGACTATATTCTTTTTTAGTAGAACGCATAAAACATTAAAAACGAAGACAATTTTCGAGACATAACGTGCTTTAATGCAGTGCAGGTTTACCTCCGACAGGACAGGGCAGCATCTCTCCATTCAGTCTGGACTCCACATCTCCTCCACTACAGCTGTCGCCTGGTACCTTCCTGTAGCTACAGCAGGAAGAGAAAAGCATAAGAGTTCCTCCACTGGACACTAGGCGGAGCTGTAACCAAACTGATCTCATGATGGCAACATCATCTTACGATAACATTTATGAACCAAAAAGAAAAAAATATTTGCTGCCTTAGGTTTAACTATTACTGTTAGTGTTATCTTGCTAAACTAAAATTACCACACATTTGGACCATGGAACTACATCTGATGGGAACAAGAATTATGGGGCCCAATGTATAGCAGTTTAGAAGTCTATAACATAACCAGGGAAAAAAGCTTACCATATGAAAAATGCACATAAATGTGAATCCATTAGCTGCAGATGCTGACATTATGCTAATAAACCACACGCAAGAACCCCAGGCTGCGTTTCTGCACTGTGAAGTCAGATAATAGCAGCTTACCCTTTGCTGCGGAGGTAGGTGGTGCCGACTGGACACGGTACAGGAGGTGCGTAGAGGTCACCTGAGAACTCAGGGTCAGGCACACACACCTGTAGAGCCAAGTCTTCACTCAGCTTGAAGCCGTAGTCACTGCGAGGAGGAAGACAGGTTGGAAGAGGAAAAAAAAACAACAGCCAGTTAGGTTCTGCCCTCTTCTGACCTGATTAATGGCAGCACCTGATATGCATTTTAAAACAGACTCATTATGAGTTGTGATGGGAGCTCCAGGAGCAGTAAAAAAGTGCAAAGTAGGCTTAGACCATGTATTGGTTTGCCAAAACTGAAATTTAATCAAGAGTCAGGTATCAGGCAGCCAGTGTCAGTAAATCTAATGAATGTAGATTGAAAGTTTTAAAGGTTAAAAATCACACAGACTGAAATATTTTAACAACTACTAGGATGATTTGCCATGTGCAGACATTCATGGCTCCCGGAGAATAAACCCTCCAGGATGCCCTGCGCAAAATACCACTGCAACTATTGAATGGATTGTCATAAAAAAGATTTGGCACACATATTCATGCTCCCCTCAGGGTGAATTGTAATAACTTTGATCCCTTGACTTCTCTTCTAGAGCAGCCATCAGGTCTAATAAACAATTTGGTTTATGAATAAATACCTGCAGGTAATCACACTCCTTGCAGCTTCTGCTTTACTTTGTGTTCAGTGCTAATTAACAAATATTAACATGCTAACACTTTAAACTAAGATGTTGGACTTAATACATTCTTAGAATCAGCATGTTTTTCACTGTGTAAAAAGTTAGATGATAAATAATTTCAAAAATGTGTTAGAGGTACAGTCTAGTTCAGGAGGCATCTTGTGGATGATCAAAGGAAATAGCCTGACACACCTGAGCTTTATCTAGCGGTGGTGTAAATTTGAATGTTTCATGCATGCGTGGGTCCCTCACCATTCATAGTCCTGGCGTGTGCAGGAGCAGTTAGAGATGGTGACTGGCCGGTCAAAGTCCTCTCCATTGAAACATGTCGCGTGAGGAGTCCGTCTCTTAAACGTTATCTCTCTGCCCAAAAGGCACTCATTACCATGTTCGTCTGACGGAGACCAGCGCTTGTAGTCAGCGTCAGAGCAGGGCACACCTGGAGGAAAAAACAAAAAACAAAGACAAAGAACATTACAGATATTTGACACCGCTAATGTTCCTGGTGATCCATTTGTCAATTATCCCTCCAATTATTTCTCCTCTAGGCTTTTTAGACCCTCCATCTGGCATCTTTAAAAAAAAGGATCACAACTTGTGAAAACACACAATACATATACTTCTGTCCTCTTCTAGCCCCGTTCTTATATATTTAGCACACTACCATCATACTGACAACCATGGCTACCAAGTGTGAGGTAGTTATATTTATTGTGACTCATGTCATTATTGTAGCTAGCTTGTTTGTGTGCGTCTCCGTGGCGTCATGTTTTTACTTTAATATTGACTTTTATAAATTTTAATTTTGGAAAAGCAATCACGGTATTTTTTTTTTCCTTTTTTACACAAGCGCATCTGTATTATTACTGTTGGATGCTACAATGCTACATGCTAAGCTAATGATATGTTGTAAAAAGGACATTTTCTGAAACAGTGACTGCTATTCCTTTAGTTGTAGTGTTTTCCTAAAATGCGTTGTAGCTAACTAGTAATAATTAACCCCAACAAACAGCTGCTTTTAGGTTTTGTTAAACTGTTGCTAAATGGCCAACAAGCTTTTTAACAACACTAGCTAATAGGACTTTATTTAGCCAGTAGTAAAAAAAAAAATCTTACAAATATTTACAATAAAATGTAAATTAGCTACATAGTGGCTAATAACTAACTAACCATCTGATAATAACACTTTATTTAATGTAGCAATAATAAATAACCAACTCGAAATTGTTGTTCCAACCTACCCAGAACGTCGGAGGTGTTGACCTGCAGGATGAGCCAGCTGTGTCTCTGGTCGGCGTACGAACCAAAGATGGTGAAGATGGTGCTCTTCTCCCCAGGTTCGGTCAGCAGCTGGTAAACATACACCTCCCTGTCTGAGAACTGGAAGTCGGTCCACGTCTCGCCTTCGTTGGTGCTGAACCTGATAGGGACAACTTTTTAGCCATCCAGCTTGCGTTGTTTGTGTTTCTGTTCCCAGTTACTAGAATGTCCTCTGATCTAGCCACTAATTCTGTGATTGGGCAACAGCAAGAAGAAACATCTGAAAACACACCTGTTTACAACAGTATAAGATTTATATATAAAAATGAACTCTTTCTGCATGTAAACGATGGCTCAGCTGTTTCTACATTAATATACGTTTATATATATATATATATGTGTGTGTGTGTGTGTATGAATAGCCTGCATTGTTGCTGTTGGCATGGAGGAAAGTTTATTTCCTTTTTCCCCTACTGAACAAGCTGCTTCACATTCACACAATCTGCTCCTTCTGACTAATGAGCACATCCACTGGGTCAGGTTCCATTTATGTGCTTCACTCCCCAGATTTCCTCAAGTCGTTTGGGGGATTTTAAATGGAAACCTTCCAGTCACAAGCCTCCCTGGGTTTTATCTTTGAAGCTATTTTGTTTAGGTGGAACCGACTGAATGAAAATACTTGATCTTAAATCAGATTTATTTTCTGTCCTGGGGGAGCATTCAATCAGGCCACATGGACTTACTTGAGATGTGTGGTGGCGCCTCCTTGTGCGATAGCCATCAGGATACCACCGTGATCACCCCATGCATAGAAATGAGGGCCTGCCAATGCCTGCAGTACAGGAAGCACAGGATTATACAGGATTATGCAGAATTCATCACGTTAGGGAATACAAGCCTGAATTTAATTGGAGGAATTCTAAAGACATCTTAATGGCCTCATGAAATGCCCCTTTATTTTCTCAATGTGATTCAATTCCTGTTGAAACATGATGCTGTGTTGGGTAAACCAGTGGAATATCAGTTAAGGAAGGAGAGCGCATTTGATTAGATAATAAGCTTCATCACTAAAATGGTTTAAAATAATTCAAAGCTGCATTAATCAATATTTTCACATTAACCATGGCTCAAATGACCACGTGTAATGTGAAAGGAGTTGCACAGTGACATCACCCCTCAGCTCTATAGAAACATGTTAGTATCTTTCAGCTCAGTGTTTTTGACTGCAGCAGGCAGCTGTTTTCACTGAAAAAAGCTCTCAGTACGCTACCTTCCCAGCACTAAAGCATGCAGCCAAAGTTAGCAACTAGCTGGTGAACACAGTGGAGCATTTAGCAGCTACAGAGACAGATATTATTAACAGGAGTTGACGGATTTACATTCAACAGTCTGCCGGATGTCTAAATAGACGACTGTCTAACATCAACAAGTTAATGAATCGTAGGTGTGTTTTTAGAATAACAGAAAAGGTCGCAGAGTGCAGGCAGGTCCATTGTTTTACTGGTTACATTTACAAGCACTGGAACAAAATTCACTGTAGCTTGTTCAGACTGACAGAAAAGCTGCCGGGGACTCGCTTTGACAAGCTGTGTTTTTCTTGTCATCTGTGTCAGATTTTGCACTGACCTCTCTCCACCGGGCTCCAGCACTGCTGGATACATACACATTGGGTTTGTTGGCCAGGTTCCTGCCTACAGATCCTGCAAACAGAGGACAAAAAGGCATTTAACATGCGCACACACGCACACATTATAGGGGGTTTCCCTGAATATTACAGACTTGATGTGGCCAATGCTTATATTCACATATGGAAAATCTATAACCAAGAACTCAAACCATAGCATTGTGCATCTTTTTCTGCATGTGGCCTTTGTCCGTACTTTCTTCTGACGGTATGTTTTTATTTATGACAGCAGATCACCAGGAATGATCCGCTTACATACATCACAAGGAAACAAGCTTGGAAACAAAAGCAGACTTTACTATACCCATTTTTCCACTTGTTTTTTCACAACAATAGTCGACAGACAGGAGTTAAGCTCCACTGTCACAGTTTTTAAAAAATGATCCAGGTGTTAACGTAAAGGTCAAGACGTTTTAACGTGACGTGAGCATGAAAGTGTTTTTTTTCCCTCTGCGTGTGGGAGGATGTCAACGCGTGAAGCCACTTGTTGAGATTTTATGTCATCACCTAAAGTTATTTGTTCTGCATCGGCATGTTAGCTTTGGCATTGTGAGTATGTTAGCATAATGACGTTAGCAGTCTCAGTCTTGAGCCTTGAGACTGACATTTATGGACTTTGATGATTAATACCAGCGGGGTTTGCTCTTTGACATTGTGAGCAGACAGACTTCTGCTTACATCTGCAGACATTAATCCTGTTTATCAAATCTCATTTCAGGGTAAATGACTTCAAGAAGCGCAGATTAAAATGAGATGGCTGTCGTGTCTCTGTCAATGGCTGTAACAAAGCCTCTGAAATGATTTACAACCTGTCTCTGTGGAAAAAAAAGGCTAATGACTCATTAAATATCATTGCACAAGGAGCCAGAGACTTGAGACAATAAACAAATGTTCCTCTCTGCCATTGTGCAGATATGAAACTGGCATCAACATACAGTATTGTGTACCCGTGTACTGGAGTTCTATCAATATCAGTGTTTAAAGACATAAACCGATATTTTTGGAGTGATAGCGAATATGTTCTGCCAAAACTGAACTCTTTCAAATTTGTGGAATCTCAAGCCAAAGCATGTTAGTGTCTTCCAGGATTTTATGGACAGGTGGAGGAGTGTCGTCTTTCAAAGTACGGATGACTACGATGGCAACAACAATAATAATAATGTACATTGAAGAGGAACAGAAAAATATTGTTATTGTATCGTGCGAGTAAATTCTTGTGTCTTCTGTGTTGAATTTGACCAAAGTGTCTCATCCAAATCAATTTAGGGGAGCATAACCAGCATAATAACACATTTTAAACTTGTATATCAAGTTTATAATGTGTTATCCAGCATAATTTGAATGTGTTAACCAGCATAATAACACATTATAAACTTGTATATCAAGTTTATAATGTGTTAACCAGCATAATAACACATTATAAACTTGTATATCAAGTTTATAATGTGTTATCCAGCATAGTTTTAATGTGTTAACCAGCATAATAACACATTATAAACTTAATATACAAGTTTATAATGTGTTATTATGCTGGTTAACACATTATAAACTTGTATATCAAATATTTTATTGGGCATTTGCAAACCTAATTTGCAAATTTGAAAAGACAATGTGGGCTCTCGGAGCATGTGATTAGCAGCTGTATGGTTTGAAGTGACAGTTTTCATTACTAGTGCTACAGACATTTTCCAAAAGCATTTTTTCCACCTATTTTACAACAACATATCCATCATATCAGGGCTTGTAATGTTGTATGTTAGTATTATGCTGTAGAAAGACTTTTACAAAGTACATTGTACACATAATTCATAATATACATTTCTATATATTTTTTTACAATTAGAATAATGACACTTTAACAATATCCTCAAACAGACATGTTGGTCTGACATGTAAAGGAATATATGAGTGGTTTATGCAGGTTGTTGTGTATGTAAACATGTCTGTGCAGTTTGTGTATGTACATGCTTGCCTGTATTCATTAGTGTATTTGACCCATCCACCCGCTGGGCACTGCAGCAGTAATTAGCCCATCTGTTTGAGAGTGATAACGAAGCGAACAGCGCCACCGATTGCCAGTCGTTCTCTCTCTCTCTCTCTCCCTCTCTCCATGCCCATTATCTAATAAGAATTTAATTAGAGGGACTGACTGGGTTCAGGGGAAGCAGTCTCCTAGACACTGGAGAGCACCAACAAATCAATGCTTTCCACCAGCTGTGAAGAGGCATGGAGGCATCAAACTGCAGGCAGAAACTCATCTTTCTGCAGTTGACTGATGAAGCTGACACGCCAAGCAAGATGAATCTAGCACCTTCTCCGGCTATGCGACCACATGTACTGTGTTGAGGGGTAATACAGGAAGTGGCAATTTACTGTACGAGACAGAAAGGCAGCTTGCCTTAAACAGGATTAGTCAGTGAGACCATTTTCCAACAGATGGCACCCAAAGTCTCTTCATCTGTCTTGCCTCAAGGATTTTTTAAGGTTTTGTTCCTGTCCACAACACAGATTGCAAAGATGTCTAGTGATACTTGAGTAGTGTGGTGTCTACCTGTGGCCATAATGAGTCCTGGTGCAGAGTCCTTTGTTAAAATGGGTATTCTCCTCAGCTGGATGTTGAACAGCTGGCTCCAGCGCTGGGCCAGGTGGAGAGAGCAACCTTTACTAAGCTGAGGAAGAGGAGAGGAGAGTCAGATACAACACAAAGTCACTTTGATTCAATTATTGTTATTAAAAGCTCAAATTTACTTTCAACAGAGAATATAAATGCCCTGTGATGCTGAAAATAAAACATCTTTAGTGATCACTAAATTCTTGTGTTGTCTTGTGGTTTTAGTCATTCTACTAATCCAAAAACAAAGTGAGGGCTTGGTTCCTGGCTGGTTTATTTATTATCATCACTAAATTCTAAGATTTACTGTTGTGGATATTGGATATGAGCACAGACTACTGGCTGCTTAATCAGCCAAAACCTCTCTGAAACACCAAATCTGGAACTAGGATGCGTTTGACATACTGCAGAATGGGGCTATAATTGTACTGTAATGGCTATATATATATATATATTTTTTTTTAAATTTAATGAATAAACATCATGTGACAACAAAATAAAAAGCTCCAGATCTACATCATTTGATTTGATTTACTTAAATGACTTATCAGTTAACAGAATCGTTGCTGATTCATTCTGCTTTTGCGCATCCTCCACAACTCAGATACCTGAAAATCCAGTCCACAACTACTCCACATTATTTGGAAGTAGAGGTCATGTACTGTGAAGATACTGTGCTACTGAGTCAGACAAGGTGATCAGATAACAAACTTTATCATATCCGCCATATTAGGACTGGATGAAGATCCGGGACGATTGGCCGGTGTACCTGGCAGTCCACAGTTCCTCCCAGGCTGTCGGCTGCGGGCGCTTGAAGCAGCTCCCACGTCCCTCCCTTGTCAAAAGTGATGACGGATCGCATGTTGTCTTCGCTGACCGAGCCGTTGATGAGCGTGGCGATGAAGACGCCTCGCAGCCCCTCCACGCGGTGCAGGTCTGCAAAAGGCTCATTGGCAAAGTACCTACAACACAGAGTGAGGTTTCGTCTATGTGGCGCAGTGTGAAGTAATTTATACTTTCTGTGGTCATTCCTGCCCGACAACAGCTGAGAAAACATTTTGCTGATTCATTTCTTGCATAGATGTTTTTTTAATCACTTGTTTTCTCCATACAGGTTCTTATTCATTTGGCAAGACGACAACGGGAGGACAAACACGGCTGAAACAAGCGCGTCAGCATTTTGTAAGCTACAACTACAACTTTTACAACATCCTTACCGACACTGAACAAGACACAAGGATCCGTGGCTAATCGTATTAACAGAAGCCAGTGTGTCTGACAAACAGACAGATTCATCACTGGCAGGCGCACACCTGAGCCAACGGTGCAACTGCTTCTGCCAAAACAACACAGGATCTTCCTGATGTGATTATGGAGAAGACTGAGCAGAAAAACAATGAATGCAGAGCTCAGAGGTTGGAGAGTTCTCTGGCGTCAGATCAATAAATTGGCTTTTATTAGATAAAGAAGCATTACACGTCTGTGCCTGCAAAGCCTTTGTGTCATCAGCGGTATTAAACATTTGTAATGAGAACTAGAGGTCTTCCTGTCACTGCCTGGGGTTGCTATGGGAACTACTCAATTACTACTGGCAAGCCTGCTACTGTGCTTAAGTCTGTACTGCAGGTACACACCGGGTGGCACGCTGAACTCGTTGTTATATGCTGAAACCATCCGCTGTGTGATTCTTTACTAATATGAAAGCAAGTGGAGGAAACACAATTGCTGAACTTCTCTCAACTACTTACGTACGGCGTGTTTTCCTGTCTCTTTTGTCTCCTCTGCAATTCCTCTTTTATACATGTATCAAACACCAGCGTCACTCAACAGGAAATACAAAGAACGACTGTTCCCAGTTCAGTTTCTGTGGTTACTTCTTCTGGTTTCACAGTTCTTAGAGCTTCTAGGCTGAATACAGAGCTTAATATCTGTTGACGTCATTCATTCATGGTCATATGCTACTTTTTACTTCTCCCCACAACATTTCAAAGGTAAAATATTTTTGTCCACTAACATGGATTTACTCACCAACCTACTACCCACCTTATGGTAGTGATTAAAGCATGAGATTGTGGATGCAAGCAGCTATAATCAAATCTAATATCAGATTATGGCATCCACTTCCCCTACCTTGCAATTTCCACAAGAAACGTGTTAAAAGAGAAACAAAAGAGCGTCTTAGGTCAGTCCTTCGTATATCCACAAGCATTTTAAAATAAAAGCTCCTGTTCATTTCATCTGATAGGTGGCACATTGTGTCTGACTTTTATAAGCAAACTCAGCATATTATTAAATTTTGAGAAAATGATGAGAACTGTTGTATGTGAGACAAGTAATAGATAATAGTTTACTGGAAAAAAAAATACATAAAATTGTGTGGAATAATCACAAGAATGTGGTTGAACAGCAAACAACAGGTGACACTTTTAAATAAGCGCATTCAAAGAATCGATGCCACATTACACAGTGTTTTCATAATGTCCTTTTATAACTCTTTCTTGTCTGTTATTAAAATGTATCCAACTAGCAAACAAAGACTTGTTTGCTAGTTGGATACATTTTAATGTGGGACCTACTGAGACAAGGTGCGGATCTCAGACATCCTGGAATAAAACGGCTGCTCCTTTACACTGAAAGGAACCAGTTTGGTTGGTTCAGGCATCTGATTAGGATTCTGGTCTATGGGCTACTTTACTTCACCCCACAGACGAAGACTGATAGAACACCTGCCCCGATGAAATCAGTCAGTATGCTGTGACCAAACACTGGCTTATCACTTTCATCACTGACTTATTGTCTCCAACTGGCCTCACATGTTTTTGATCAATGTCAGATAGTAAGAGTGTGTGTGTGTGTGTGTGTGTGTGTGTGTAGTACCTGATGAGTGTGTTGCTGCCAGAGCCCTCAGGGCTGTAATACAGAACGTTCTCCAGCGACAGAGAGAAGGACAGGCCCTGAGTGTCCGAGATGTACAGGTGTGTGACGTTGTTCAGGTGGTTCACACACACAAACACTTGGTCCTCAGATGCATCTGCTATGTAGTACTCCTGTTAGGTGATGAAGGACACAATGCATGACTTGATGATTATTTTGCATTTGGGAACCATCTTCTTGATGATCTGAACACATCCCATTTCTACAACCTACTGTAAACCCAAAACCAAAGGTTCAGGCTTAAACACGTATCTATGGCAACATATCTTCAAGTCAGAATACAAGCAGCCCTACGAGAACATTGCCTTTAATAAAATAAAGTCTCAAATAGGCAATATTTTCCCTTTAAATCAGGAACTATATGTTTAAAAATAAGTAAACAAGATTATGCATCTTTAAAAAACCAGTTAAGCAATTACAGATTGGACTTTCATAAATACTTTATGAATCATTTACTCCAGACCATAGAAAAAAGAGAAACCAGACTCACTGTGATTGGATGGCGGGTCATAAACTGGGCAGCTTTCATCGGCTGGCGGTTGTAGGAGACCCAGAGCTGAACAGATGAAGGATCGTGGCTGCCAAACAGTTTCTGGAGAGTTAGAGGACACAGTGGATTCAACTGCTCATCATTTGCTGTATGTCAAACCCAAAAAAAAACACAACTCACGCTGTGAAGCTTTGTTTCACAGCTTTAACGCAGAATTGACTGAACAGAGGTCAGTGCTGTCCCAACAGCAGTGAGGTTGATGATGTTTACCTGTCTTAATATCCCTGTAGTACAAAACATTAAACATCCAAACTCAAAAAGACTCCCAGTAGGATACATGAATCTGTGCGTATGTGTGTGTGTGTGTGTCTGTAAGAGAGAGAGAGAGAGAGAGAGAGAGAGAGACCATTTGTCATTACAAATACATTTGGAGGCTGGCTGCTGGAAAGGAGTAGGACTCTGATCTTTTATGAATTATAAGCATACAGACCAGACAGAGCTAAAGACTAGAGTATATCTCATTTCTGAGTGAGTCAGTCTGTGTGTGTGTGTGTGTGTGTGTGTGTGTGTGTGTGTGTGTGTGTGTCTGTGTGTGTGTGAGAGAGTGTGAAAGTGAAAGAGGGAGAAACAGAGGCATCTTCTGATCAGAGTCCTGGGGATGTACTCTGGGTTTTGTGATCAAATGCAAGTTTATGGTCTATCTAATATCAATAATGTGGCAAAAAGTAAATAAATAGATTTATAATGAGTGAAGAGACTGGATTGTTTTAAAAGGTCTGTTTACTTGCTATGTAGTTCAGCTCAGCCTGTGAAAAGCTTTCAAAAGTCTGAATAAAAATCTGCTTGTTTTGGGCTTGGAGATGACAAAATGAAAAGATGCTGGTTGGTTGCATCATGGGGTTTGACCTATACTAGAGTCTAACACTCAGGACTTTTCTGCCTTTGCTGCATAGATTTTGAGCATCCTCTTTTTAATCTGTATTTTGTGAGTCCAGAAACTTTTTTAGAAAAGTGCAATGCTCAATCAGCAGCCCTTTAAAAATATGGGGATCCAATATCAAGCAATTTTTGTAGCACATCGCCTTGTGAAATTAAGTTTATTGAAGTAAAAGTCTTAAATGAAAAAACCAGAGAGATTCTTTTACTTTGTTTCATCAGTCACTTTCAACAAGGGGGCGGCATTCGTGACCTCAAAATATTAAACCATGTCCTCAGAAAAGAAACAAATGATGGCCAACGCTGTTTTTTCCCCTCCTGTTCATCAACCACAAAGAACTAGTTTAGTGCAAAGCAGCGTGTAGTTCACTGGAACCATATCACATGATTTAAAAAAAAGACTCAAATAATTGGTAAATTAGATCAATTTCACCACCGACTGCCAGCAGGAAGTGGAATTTAACTCTTTAAACAAGGTCCGACACTGTGGGACCTCCCTCATATATAACTGACGATTAAAAGTGTGGCCAAGTAGATATTATCAGTTCTTGTTTACAATGTACCCATGGATGTAGAGACGGCTATCAGTAGATTATTTTGATACTGATGAACATGACATACATGAACATGAAGACTCTCAGGCAAGTTCTGCAGTTATATATAGGGAGTGTATTTTATGATTTCTAAGCAGATTCATGGGTGTTTATTCATGATGCATGCAGAGACAATGATATCCTTGGGAAGTATGAGCTACAGTGAATCTTGAAGTAGGTGAATCATCTCTGTGTGTTCAGATTTCACTGAGTTATAACTCAAGGAAGAGATGCAGGTTTTGTCACATGTTTCAGCTCTCCTACGGCCCCCCTGAGGATGCACGTCTCACTGTTTGAAACCCTCTGCTCTAAAGTGTCATATCTCTGTATGTCTATGACTGTCAAAAAAAAATGTTATAGCCTACCCACCTAGACCCTTTAGGCTGTATCTCTGTCTGTTCTAGATATTTCAAATGAAACATCGTCTAGCCACGTGAAATACTGTTTCTATTGGAAGAAAAGAAAGGCGTGTGCTTTATTCTGGGTGAATAAATCAACCCTCTGCTTATTAAGGCTCTACTCTGTGCTTCTAATTAAGTTGTCTTCACGGTTCACTCCCCTCCTCTTCTTTTTACATTTCCGTCTCACCCCTCGCTCTCCCAGCTGTAAATTTAGTTTGTGATTGTGGCCCAGTTCAAACTCACAGAGAGCTGAGCAGCTTTGTTATTTTACTTTGGATTAGTTTGGACCACACTGTTCCAGGCTTTAACACTAACAGAGAGAGAGAAAAAAAAAATAAAATAAAATAAAAGGAAGAATGAGGAAGAGAGATGAAGAATGATGGAGACGGAATCAGAAAAAAGGCCAGCAGGGAGTTAAACAGAGAAAGGAGGAGCGAGCAGGAAGCCAGCTTTAGAAAGCTATAAATTGAAGTCGAACAAAGAAGTCAGACTGGAATTGGGAGAGCAGAGCTGCACATCAACTATTCATTCTGTCTGGGTCCTTACAATGTGATTAACACACTGGTTAGACTGATATAAAGGGCTGATACGCGACATTTATTAACAATCACATACTGTGTCAGGCATTTAGTGTCAGTACCGCAGGAATCTGTTCGTCGGATCCAATCCTTTCCAATCTAATATTGTCTACTTATGTTTAGCTTTCAACAAGTAAACAAAGTTATAAATAACTACAACTCAGAGATTCATAGATGTTTAATCACCTTGTGTGGGCCGAGACGGCAGAAACACTACACTTCGGTTTAAATGTAATAACAGGTGTACTTACTAACTTTGAATATTTGTTGATTTATATGTCAAAACACCTGAGGTCCTGTTTGAGAACTATTAAGATAATAAGCTTAGAGGAAATGCAAGACATTTTGGGAATATGTTCATTTACTTTTTGCTGAGAATTAGATAAGAATATTGATTCTATTTTCATATCTGAGCTGTGAATGACTGCACAGCCAGAAAATGCTTTGCTGACCTTAGCTTAGCTTATCTTGGTTTATATCATTTTAGCTTAGCATAAAGACACAGAGACTTGAACAAACATAACAAAATATAACATGTTCATTAGTCAGCTTTAGATCCCAGTTTTTGGGATTAATAAAGTATTTATCTATCTATCTATCTATCTATCTATCTATCTATCTATCTATCTATCTATCTAATGCTGCTTGCTAGACAGACAGACAGTTAGCCTTTTCTGCGCGTCATGCTAAGCTAAGCTAGCTCACGTTTTATATTTAACAAGAGTGAATAAGCTTTAATTTTTGTGAATTTACTTCTTTCTGTGTATTAAGACGAATAGCTACAACTGATATAGTCTGGCGTCTGTAATATTTATCATTTTAACCTGTGAAAGTGACGGTCGCTAAAAGTTAAGACGGCACCTGCTAACGGCTAACATTGTTCCTGGATAACAAAAAAAGAGGTTCATCCAAACTAGAACCAACTTTCAGAACTCCAACCCTACTATACTAGAAATAACAGAGATCATATATTTTTACTCGACTGGATATGTCTGTTTGAGCCAACAGAGGCTTCTGTGTGTGTGTGTGTGTGTGTGCGTGTGTGTGTGTGTCCTATACTGCCTGAGCATCCCCAGTCTCTAGCAGGGTATTTCAGTGTTTTCCATTCAGTCTATTGATTTATCTACCATAGTACCAACATTGACTGTGTGTGTGACATGAAAGCAAAGCAGCAATATCTCTGAGACAAGAGGTGATGGAGGTGAAGACACGAGAGAAAGACAAAAATGTTACTCATCTAAATGTCTGCTTCGAAGGACATCCACTCATTTCTAATTGTGGGTGTGAAACATGGGTTCTGTTCTCTATAATACTTTAATCGAGGTATTTTAGGTCAGTTTGCTTTATGAGTCAAGAGGGAAAATTGGACAGGAGAATGTCTACTATGTGTTTTCATATGTAAGTGGCATAGTGATGATATATTTTTTTTCCCCCGAAACCACAAATTGCACTGCAATGGCAACTGTAAGTGAGCCACACATTCCACACTGTGCTCATGTTCTCTCTAACTCATCCTCTGTAAACTCACAAATTCCTGAATTGAGATGTGGTTTCTGGGCATCAGATCGCCTTTAGCCCGGGTGGCAAAAAAGACACGTCGGTAACAAGGACACGAACTCCCAACAAGCTCTGATAAACCCAACATACCTCGCCAGCACTGGGAACATATCTTTGTGTCAAAGACACTTTCAAGGATCGAACATAACTACCTGTAACAATATCATTAGCGCTGAATCAAACTCAATCATATGTGCATCTCCTTTGTTTCGGCAGCAGAGTGAGAGCTCCACTCCCACATAGTAAACGGCAACAAGGTGACATTTGTTAACGACCGGCCCGGAGGAGGAGGGCATGTTCACTGTAGCCTCGGCTTTTTGAAAGGCTGACATTTCATTAAAACGAAAAGGACCTGCACTGACACCGGAACAGGCTGCAAAATGTCACGAGCCCAAACCTCTGAGGCACAGTGCTTGTTTTACCCAGCTGCTGTACAGTTGAATCCTGTCACACCGTTATGTTGCTTTTACAGTGTTGGCAATGAGGCTGCCTCCATGCTCTGTATCCATGTTTTAATCTGTTACGTATTCATGACCCACTGGCGCTGTGCTGTTACTCATATAGGCTTTGTAATACATTGTAAAGCCAACACGTCTTTTCTAATAAATCTGCATTTTTTTTTCTGTTCAAGAGGAATCTCAGGTGTCCTTTGTCATGCTAGAACTAGTAGTCCAGATGTTTTTCTTGTCTCTCTTGAGGTCTGGTGTGTGGTTAGAAGACATAATGATTTAAAGATAATGTATTTTACTATACAATTTACTCCTTTTTTTCTTCCTTTTCTCCTCTACCCTGTCATACTAACGCTGCGTTTAAGCCTGTTATGCGGTTCAGCTCTCTCTCACGTTTGAGGGTGAACACTCTGTCTGCCCAAAGAACTGCATTTAGATTTAAGACAGATAATACTCAGGAATATGATTAGTTTTTAGAATTCAACCTCAATATCAAAGACATCAACGTGAGGTCATTCCAATGTCGTCTGAAGCTTTACAATCTTGAAATGTGCATGTGGCAGCACACTTCATCACCAAAAAACAAAAAAACCCTGAAATGATATATATTTATATCTACTTTGCAAATAACACCCAGTGTTACTAACCCAAACACATTGTGTGTTAACTTGATCAGCTTCACTGATAGACACCAGCTACTGTCAGTAATAGTTCCCCTTCAGTTCCAGCTGTATTGTTCCGGTTCACTCTCACTGCTCTCATCTGTCTTGTCTTGCAAGATAATGTTGATGATTAATGTTTAATTCTATTTTACTTTTATGATATTATAATCACACATTATCATGCATAAAAGCTAAATATAGATAAAATGAATTTCACATCAAAAACATACAGTGACATTTTTAAGTTGTAAGTAGCGTCTGCAGATCTTCCTCTTAGTGCGCATACTGCCCCAAAAAGCTTTGTCAAAAAAAGGCGGCAACTTTTTATGAAGGCTGAAAGGGAAAACCCAAGGCAACAAATAAACAATAAAAAGTTTACACAGTGACTGCTGCTGCTCATAAAGCGCCTTTTTTTTGCTGTGAGCACATGAAAAGTACAAATGACCAAGGTGAGCATATTTGCATTTTTATCAACTCAGAGAATTTCCAGTAACCAAAGCGCTTCAGAAGCCACTAGAAAGTATGCCGCACTTTGATGGGAGGAATCCTTCCTCCTACTATCTCCACTTCCTGTTGTCTTCTCTCTTTGCACAGGATCTGTGATCTATATTAGTAGGAATATGGCTAACAGATAACTGGGATGAGCAGCGATGGGCCTTATCGACATCCCCATTACATCTGCTGAGCCAGTTATCTCGCCAGGGTCTCCTCGATGAGACCAAAGGCTGGGGATCGTTAAGGTCCGATTAGCACTCTATTCCTCAGAATCCCTATTGTTAGATAAAACTCTCCATTTCTGGCTCTTTAATTAGCTTAAGCAGCTTTGCACTGCCAAAAGCACTTGTGATATTCCATTATTCTAATCCTATTAGTGCAAACTAAAGACAGAAGAGGAGAGAAAGTAACAGAGAATCATTCTTTTTATAGCTAATGAGCATTGCTGGAAATATAGATGTAACTGCACTGTGAACAGTGTATGAGAGCTGATGCTTCGTGACAAGTCAGACTGTATCTGTTCCGTTCCCATTCATCCACACACATCTCTGTTCAAGCCCCAGGGGCAGCGGCTGTGCTGAGGGCTGTACTGGTCTGTCCGACTACTCTAATCAGCTGCGGTCAGCTCTGGAGGTCGGGGTCAGAGCTCAGTGTGGAGGGAGGTCAGACAGGTCAATCACAACAAGTGTGCCTTTCGAGAAGGAAAAAGATGGCAGCATTCTTCATTATTTCTCACTGGCCAAAACCAACGATGTGTTTGTCCATCTCTCAATACATTCTACTTCTACAGTCTGTGGTTTTTAGCCCTAAGCCTATTAGCTCCAAACTCAAATCTTTAAACACACAAATACATTGTTAGACTTTAGAAAAGAGTAAATACTGCATTCGATGAGATTAATGGAACGTGTTGTTCAGTGAATTTAAAGCAGCAGGGGGATTGTATGGGGGATTAACAGAATTAATTATGGTGACCATGCTGATGATAATGAAGGAGTCAATCTAACAGTGTGGTTTGCTGATGTGTTTTTAGACAATGATGGGGATAACCTATAAGAGCAGTGCTTCCATGGGAATGTTGAAAATATGAGAAACATAAAACATACTCAGCCTTTATTGTCATTACATGTTTATCTTTCAACCCTTAGGCCTAGATGGCGCTAGCTGTAAAGGTTTGTTCAGACTGTACGCACCATAAAAAAAGTTTAGGTTTAGGTTTTCTTTATTTGTCTCCACCAGGGAGAAATTTGTCTTGGAGATAGGGAAGGTTACAGCACCATAAAACACATATCAACACACCGCAGACAGTACTGACATAGCAGCCTACGATGTACACATACCAGCATGACATGAAATAAAAAGATAAAAGGATGGATATCCACAATACATATACCAGTAATATTTTAGTCATACATCCCCTGGAAATTATCACACTCACAGCCACCCATCCATTTCCACACCAACACACATACACTAACTTTATAACCTTTATAAAAAAAGTTAAGAATCCATCCAAAAAAACAACTGTGTTTGTTTCTGGTCATTAATTAATTTAGTAGATAAAGGAATAAAAGAGTGCTTGAAGCGATTGTGCTTGCACAGGGGAAGCCTGTATCTCTTACCGGACTTAAGAAGGACATATTCCCCATTCAGCACATGAGAACTATCTGATAAAATGGCTTTTGCATGTCAAAGTGAAAGTGAAAGTAAACTGATCTCAGTGGCACGTATTTAGACGAAAGGTCAAAAATGTGTTATTTTTGTGAAGACATATGCAACGACTGACTGTATGACTGTATAATTGCTGAACACAGAGACGAGGGAAAAAAGCAGAAGACCAGGAGCAAAATAAGAGAACCAACTAGAGAAGTAGGAGGGTCCTGAAGTGAGTCCAACTCTGTAATCAACACCACTCCCAGTCTGACTGGAAACGTTTTTGTTTTCTCATAATAGTAACATAACTGTTTTAATGCAACCTGTTTTACCTGTTCATAATTGTTTTAGCTGAAAATGATACGAACATTATAAGAATCAGCATTTAGCAGAAAAAAGCAGTTGTGGTTCTTGTTAAATCACAGTGTCTCAGAGCTTATCTGGTAATCAGCAATGTTCAGTGTTTCCTCTGACTTCCTGTATCACATGGAGCACTGATGGACTACAAATGACCGTCTCTGAGGAAAGAATTCAGAAAGATAATCTAAACAAGGGGCACAAGTGGTGGCAATGTTTTTTTCACCCTCTTCTCCTCAAAGTCTCGGTCTTTTCCATGTCAGCAAGCCTCTGATGGATCAGTAGTAGGTCATAGAACTAATTTGAAAAGGTTTTGTTCTCCAATCTGCATACGTTTTTGGATTTGATATAACATAACACTGGTGGTTCTATCTGTTCTGTGGAGTGATATTGTCAGAATGAATGCAAACTATGATCTGAATTGAAAAGTTTATTCTTGATTGTTGAAAAACTTGTTTGACAAGTGAACAAACATCATCCAATGATGAAGACCATGAGATGTGGTTGAAAGCCCCAGAAAAAAGCTACTAAAGTGGAGTTAAGATTGACTTGGTCAAACTATGATCTGAATGTGTCTTTCAATACCGGTGATGCTGTCGTCACTTAACATGTTTACTGCATCGTTTAGTGAAATCAAACCGCACCATTTCTGTTTCATTTAAACCTGCATGCAAATACTATTATTTACTGTGCAGCAACTTCCTGTTAAGCTGATGTACAACTTCCTGCATCTCGCAGTCAGTCAAACACCCTGCAGAGATAATGTGTCTGCAGTAGCTACATCTGATAGTGTGAACCTGCATTTATCTGAGCGCACAGGCGGTGTCTGAGCCAGGAACATCTGAGAGGGTGTAAAAATGTGTCCCTTTGTACTTTTTAGGGGTTAACCGGGGTTGTTTTCAGTTACACAAAGCAAGCGAGACATTTTAGTCAATTACAAAACTATATGGATGAACGTATGACTTTCTGTTTGACCTGGGCTTGAACCTTATCACTGACAGATATTTTAATTGGTGTCTTACTTCATCATCTGTATCTAAAAGAAAATCAGGCCAATTCACTATTCCTCGCATTTAGTGATAATACAAACTTTATATACAAATTTTATGTAGTGGTGACTGCTGATCAAGACAAACTGCCAGTAAGCTGACAGATGTCTCACAGAGTGACAGTGCTGCTCGGCTCTGAATGTCCAGACGTTCTGATTCAGGTGATTTGGACTGATGTGACGCACTTAAAAGCAAAACTGAGGGATTACAACTAATATTTACTGTCTGCCATCATGTGCCGTTAGTCACTATTTGCCTGCTATCTTGCCAACACACAGAGCTCGACACACACAGTTTACTAACCTAATGACTCAACACAACGTTGGTCTTTTAAAACAACAAAAACATGCAACACTTACTATTTAACTATCAAAACAAACAAACAAATTATAATTTGCAAATAACGCAACAGGGGTTTGATCCCTTCAAATTAATGTACGTTTTAATTTATGATGTAGAGCAATATCCAACATTAGCTGACACGCAGTTGAGTGGAAGTGAAATGTAAGAAGTTATCAAATAGGCACTTAATCATAGTAGTGAGAGCTAATTTAATTCCCTGATTTCCCTGCTGACTTCAACTACAACAAGAAGCATTAATTTAGTATGATGAACCATCTGATATCAATTATCAGATAAGACAAATCCTTCACAGCCGGTCACTCTCTACAATCAACTACAGGCTGCCGTCGGCCCACGCCGAAGCCGACATGTGATGCGGGGGGACAGTAAATCTGTCCGAGGACGCCTGTGAAACAAGAGCGGAGATAAGATCCAACTATTATTGACCATCTGCTCTGCTGCTTAACTGTGGCTCCCACTACACAAACACTGGAGACCAACAATGACAAACATACAGCGCACCACATTACTGCCAGCTAAATACTGAGCTAACGTCTGTTATACTCAGTACATTATGCTGAGGTGGGAAACTGGCAGTTCATTACATTTCTCCACTACTTATTACAGTGCAGGCTTACAAACACGTCTTGAAAATGGTGCAGCGTAGGAGCTAAATGGCTACTTTCACTTGCTATATTAAATGACTGTGTACCGTGTACTGCTTAACTGAAGACCTCTATGTGGGAAGTGAAATGTATCTAACCATTGGGACTCTGCAGAGGGGCTGACGAAACAAAGCGAATGAAAAAAAAGAACAAGTCATACGTTGTCTTTTCAATCAGTTTGTTTGCTTTTACTCCTGTAAGTGCTTTTTCACTCTTTCTCTTCTTTCATTAGAGCTTTGACAAGTATAAAAAGGCACCGTTTGACCAAGCTGCTTCTGTCAACAACAGTGACTGTTATTCAGCTGTGCCAACTATTCTCAAAGACGTTGGGGAGTTTAGTTTCAAAAACCAAACAGAGTCAGTTAACACAAGATGCTTAAATATCTCATGTTAAAGCATACTGATACTGACTAGTTTTTTGTACTTGTTTTTTACTTGATAAAGAGGAACAAAAATATAAGTTTCAGAGCCAAGTTTTTAAGCAAGTGTATAATGATGATTTTGATTTTAAGCATTTCAGATACATGTATACACCTTATTTCAGTACCGCTCCCATGTTTGTACATCAAGTACAGAGCTGGAAATGGGGGTGGTTAGCATAGCTTAGCATAAAAACTGGAAGTTGGGGTTGGTATTATTGGTTATATATGGGTTGCCAAATGCGCAATCCATATATACAGTTACAGTTTTACATAGATTTTAAATTAAAAAGCAAAATACAATTGGTTGAGTAGCAAGCTTTAACGTGTTGGTGGGTATATTTTTTGCTAGCTGCCAGTCTTTATGCTAAGATAGGCTAACCACCTTTAGCGCTGTAGAGAGAGCAGCATCACTCTTATTGCTTCTCTCTCAGAAAGAAAACAAATTTCTACAAATATTGAACTATTATTTTAAAGGTTTCCAGTATAATAACTTTCACTGTACAATATTTTGACTTTGGGCCACCACCGTTTTAAAATCATCCTCATCCAAGTGAAAACGCAAAAAAAAACCCAATAAACCGTAAAGTCGTATTGGCCAATCAGAAGCCTGAAAAAAAGCTATTTCCGGTAGGCTACCTGCAATGTAGCAATGTAGCACTGACCTCCAAAGCGAATTCTGACGCCTATGTTACATAGTAACTGTACATTTATGTGTAAACATATAAAAAGATACTTATAAAAAATAACATATAAAACATTTTTAACTGATAAATTAAAAAAAAAATGTTATCACCTTTAATTACGGTAAGATCAGAATTATGAAGCCATGTCATTTTATATGGCAGAAAACAACAGGCAAAAAATAAATAAATGAAACAAATGCAGGCCAAAAATAACACGATGGCAAGACACCTCACTAGACTATATTTATTAAATTAAAATCAGAGATTAACTTTTGCCTTCTATCATTTCCAAAATTCACTGAAAATGTTGAAGTGTTCAGGACGCTGTTGAGCATTCAGCTGTGCCTCCCCCAGTGTGCTTACCCTTGTGGTGGTGGCGAACATGTACTTGTCTCTGAGCTGGAAGCTGTCCACCTGCTCCAGGATCACTCTGCGGTTCAGTTCGCTCTGGAAGAAGTCGGTGCTGCTGAGTATAGTGGAGACACCCTGGGGCTCGTGTCTTTGGACCAGCACTGTTGTGGAGGGGTCGTATGGCTCCACGCCCCTGGAGGAAATGGAAAGAGGTAAAAGAGGGTGGATTGGAGGGAAAGAGGTTAAGGTGGATGAAGAAGTGAGAGCAGGTGAAGAAAGAAGCATGATGGGAGAAAAAAAGATCTATTTGTTAGCCAGTTCTTCCCACAATTATATCTATACAGTATTATACAGCATTGAAACTCTATTCCTTCCTACCAAACACTGTACTTTTAGAGGTCACTTAAATAAATTATAATCCAATAACGTATAATAAATGCATTTTATGTGCATGTTATATATCTCATCACTGTGAATGTATGCATCCTCATTGGTGACGTAGCTGGAGAGCAACTGTAGCTCGAGCTTCTTTCTATTTTGCCTATACGGGTCACATTTTGTTCTCAGGATTATACATACATAAAAAGTTATTCAAAAGCGTAAAAGTTCTTTGCAGTAGGCTCATGTAGCAAAAAGGTTGAACCCTGTGCAACTTTAGCTGAAATGCCATCAACCTGCAGTACACTGTATCAGCCAATCAAATGCGTGTAAGCACTATTTCCTGGTAAGCATTTAAGTCATGCTCACTTTACCACGTACACAGCCTCTTTTGTGTTTTTAACGCAGTGCAGTTTTCTGTGTAAATGCCCACTAAGCAGTGGCAGTATGTGGTATGTGGTGTGGAACATAGGCAATTGCCTGGAGCGTCAATGCGTCACTTTACTTTGTGTGGATTTAATACCTGCAGCATCTCACAGCAGGAATAATGTGAGCGTGCTCAAATTAAGAAGACAGACTTCTTAGAGGTGAAGTTTTTAGTCACTTTTAAAGAAGAGACGTGTAGGTGACATGAACTAAAGACACTCAACATCTGCAGAGGTGTCAGCCTGAAAAACATGTTATGAATGCATCACCTAAAATAACAGAGTTATTCTTGCTTCCACTGAGCCGTTTCAAAGGCTTTTTGACTCAGACAAAGAATCCTTATTATTTTTTTTCTTCCCCCAATAAAAACTAAATGTCAGCCCAAAACACAGACCATCGTTCAAACTGAAAATATCTATGTGTGTGTCAAGCTTGAAAAACACCGCGATCAAACTATTTGTGGCCACAAGTGTACAGCTAAGGGCGTTCAGAAACCGCAGCACGGAGAGTCGACTTCCAAATCAGTGTGTTTTCCTCCGGAGTCTCGAGAGCTAAACAGAGAGGGCACTGTCTCGGCTGGGTGGCATTCTTTCAAAGGTTCCCCGTTCAACTGATGGACACTGTCTGGGATGAGTGCGCATGGAGTGTCTGTCTCTGTCCCTGTTCCTTTGAATTAATTAAACCCTTCTACACGCCTGTTTGTCATTCAGCCAGGGTATTCCCTAAAATCTTTTTGAAAGACAATACCACCCTTTTTTTTGGATTGAAGATACCAACAGCCAAGATCATAACAAACGTGACAATTAACAAACCAAATGTTTACAATTCTTGACACACTGCGCGTGCCAGTTCGTCTAGAATTATTCATAAAGTGTTAACTGCCAGTCAACATTGACTTGACTATATTTGCTCTTCTTCTTTTTCTCACAATACGTTGAGTCCTTCCGATCACGTGTTGTCTTGTTAACCTTCCACATGCGCCCTGACTCTTATTCGTCCTGTTCTCTTTGTTTCTCTCAAATCTCTCTGTTTGCAGGATTTGTATCATTATCTGTAATCCATATGGAAAAAGAGATTGTACACTTCTCATTGTATACACACAGGATTTTGCCACTCAGTCTGTCTCCTTGCAGTGAGATCACAGAGGATTAGGAGTTGGGTGGGGGGGACCGAGCCATCAGATTGGGTTGGTTTTAAATGCATCCAGCAGCAGGCTGGGAGTAATGCTCGAGTCTCTCTGGCTTTAGACGCTCTGCAGCACAACAGTAGCGCCTCTTGCAAAAAGCCAGAACAAACAGGATTAGACCCAAATTGGATGGAGCCACAGGGGGGAAGAGTTTAAGATCAATCCTTACTTGTGTTGTCTCTGTCCTCAGATAATTTGTAGTTTCTCTTGGCTGGTTTACCACTACAGTGGTGTAGCTTTTACAGGCTTTATCAGATCTGCCTGGCTAACCATTAAATGGCATCAATAGTTAAAGAAATTTATAATTCAAGGATATCATATGGACATTAGGACAGCATTAGCTACTACTGGTCATAAGGCTGTAGCAGCAAAACCCCTAGGTGCATTGCATTGTTTACGAATTCAACTTTTCATTTGTGGAAGAATGTGGAATGGGGTCTTGTTTTAAATGATCATGCTAAGATGAGGTACATAGTGAGCTGAAGGCATGTATCAACTTGGTGGTACGAGTTCTTTCTAAATTCTAAAGCTTGGACTGACTGTAGCATGAAGGTTTGGATAAATGCTGGAAGTAGCCATTTTCTCCTAAATTAAAAAGTGAGGAGGGGGGTAAATCATGTTCGCTGAGTTGAATAATTAACACCAGTCTAATGCATAGTAACAAGCTTTTATTAGTGGAGGCACAAATGTATTCTGCCTACCTGATTATACAAATAAATTAGCAGAATTCACTAAACACATTATAGCTAGTTTTAATGAATTAATAATGACAATTGAGAGCGTGTAAACAAGCGAGGAGACACAGACGGTAAGCGTTTAGAAATGGATTCTGCTCTTTTGTTGGGAGAAAGAATCTGTTTATGGAATAAAAAGGTCATGATGTCAATGGTTTTACTTTCGCCTTTGCCTCAACTTCAACTGAATATTGATGCACTTTTGTTTCCGAATCAAATTACATATAAGTTGTTGTCAAGCTACAGTTCACCTGCTTTCAGCTCCTACTCTTAGACCTTAAATTTAAAACTCACATGGGGGCCCAAATGTCGAAGACAATTAGTCAAGACACTTCTGTTTCGCTTTTGTTTCCAATGTAATACTATTTCTAACGTGCAAACGATAGTATCTGTTTAACAATTTGAGTGAAAAGTTGAATCCTTGAAAAATGCACATGAATATCAGAATCATGGTATTTGGTATGTCCACCTTTTGCTTTAATGGCAGCATGCAGTCGAGTTGGCATAGACCTGATGACTCATCATATCCCAGCATGTTCCACAGAGCTTCCTGTGATGTCAGAACGCTTAAATGTTCAACAGGGTTGAGGTCAGGTGGCTCGTTGGTCTTGGCAGTATGAATGAGGAAGTGCTGGCTATCGCAGATCAACACTGATGTTCTAATAGACAAGCTACTTCCTTTATCTGGTTTTCATCAGTACTCAAAGTGTGCAATATAGTGAACATGATCTAGGTGAACTGTTATCAGTGACAGAAGCTTGTGCTCTTTTAGAGTTTCTATCGAATAAACCCTGAAAGCACACAAGCAGGAGACATTAATGCATCTAATTCATCTCATTGATCAACTAGAAGACAACAGAGAGGTCAGATTGTATTGTTCAGTGCTGTTTCCTCCTTTTTCCCTCAATCCGTGAGTCTTAGGCACTGGCTCATACCCCTACTGCTTTCATTTGATTTCAAGTAACAGACTCAGACTGCTGAAGCGTTTGGCACAGGAAAGGGATAAGCAATCACTGATTTCATAGTCTGGCTGCTGGCGGCTTTAAAAGAAAGGGTACTTTGGGTAAAAGCTGACTATAAATCAACTGTTGTGATTCACAGAAGGTGAGTAAAAGTGATATTTCCTTTGTTCAGAGGCGATACTACTGGTCTGGTGTTTATGTCTTAAAACAAATCCTGACTGCAGGAGACGGTGTGTTTTGCAAGAAGTCAATAATAAAAAGTATTACAATTTGTTAATGCTACAATCATACAAATGATCTCCATCATGAGGGCAAACTAGACGTGTAAGGCGACAGGTGTGCACATTAATGTGTGTGCAATACTTCACAGGCTTATAATTAGGGCTGCAAATACTGATTAGTTTCATTATCGATCATTTTCTCGATTAATCAATTAGTTGTTTGGGCCGTAAAATGTCACTGCTTCCCAGAATCCAAGGTGACGTCTTCAAATGTCTTTATATATATTATATTTTATCCCCAACAGTACGCAACACAAGATATTCAGTTTACTGTCATAGAGGACCAAAGAAAGCAGAAAATAGTCACATTTGAGAAGCTTGTATGAAAGAATTTGGATTTCTTAAAAATTATTAATCATTTACTGATCGATTATCAAAATAATTGGCCACAAATTTATATGAATTAAATTGTTGTCAACTAATCACTTAATTAACTAATGAGTGCAGTTTGTCATCTTTCCAAAAGCACCATTTATCCTTCCTGAACTCCCGGGTCAGCTGTAATAATGAGATGATATATATGTGTAAGTTACCATCTACAAGCTGAATACAAGATGCAGTACAGATAACAACAATAAGCACCTTTAGGAGCACAAATCAAGAACCATCTATCTCAGTCTTTTATTCATCCTTTACCTGTCAATAACTTTTAACTACCAACTTTCTGCATGGAGTCAATAAGCCAGGCCAATAAACAATTATTAAACAAGAGTCCTGAAACACCAAGCTGATGTCAAAGACGCCTTCTGTTAAAACATGCACCGAAACACATCATAAAGACTGTACGCAAGGGCTTTCTCCCACGGCCAAAAACTAGACAAACACGTTTATTACACTGTGAATCTGACTACACACTCTCGTCATATGCTCATTATTGTGAACATATAAAAAGAAAATCCTGATGGTTCCTGCTGCTAGATCGGTGCTGGATTGGTATGGATGCTTAAGTTGGTAGAGAAGAAATATCACTCATTCATGCTCATCGATCACCTGGTTGCATAGTATTTTTCCAATCAAACTACAGAAATATGACTTTCATTAATGATATCATTTACACCACTTCTTTTATTGTTTGCCATCTTGTGCACTAATGAGAAGTGTGAGTTGTTGGGTTTAAACTGGATTTAATCTGTAGGCATTTATTTCATATGTAATGCACCAATGAAATATAAACAGCAGACAGAGGAAATGGGTTCTCTCTGTGATCCAAGATAATCTGGATCACCTTTGATTTCCTAACGTCTGTGCTGGTATCTAAAGGCGATGGAGATGGAGAGATGGAGGAGGAGATGCAAGGTACTGTTTATATACATCACAACTTCTTTTTAATTCCTTTCCTCATTTAAGAAATGAACTTCAAAATGTATCTGCTTTTCTTGTTCTCACAGTGATTAGTCCACACCATAACCCATCCAGGGAGGGGTTGTGTGCTTGAGATGTTGTTTTAAAGATTCTCCCACTGAGCAGAGCAATGATGTCGGTAACTAAAAAATGTTTTCCAAAGGACTTTTTGACTGCATCAACCACAGCATTGCTGGCAGTGACAACTGGCATCACAGAGTATAAAATATGCATAAGATACACATTTGAGGCTGCCATGACATGCGCCAACACCAATGCATCATCAGTTGTTAATCCTCCAATTCAAACTCACACGCCCTAAACACACTGATGAAGTGGAAGTAAAAACAAAACCCACCAGCCCTCACTTGCCTGTCTTAAAAGACAAACACAATCTGTCACCATTATAAACACAATCACTCTTCACAGTATATAATCTCTACAGTACATACTGAACTTGTCATGGGCTGAGACACAGGTCATCTTACCAAAAGTAGGTCTTCACGTGTTCTTGGATCAACACCCACGTCTCCCCAAAGTCGTCTGATTTCCACAGCTACAGAGGCAGGAGGGGAGGAGAGGGTGTCAGGAGAAGGAGGAGGAGAGGAGGGGGTGAAAAGGAAGAAGAGGGGGGGATGGTGCACTGTAAAAATGTAGGTCAAGCTCATTCCATCGTTTTGGCTTCTGCACATGTGACAAGGAGAACGCTGGAGAGCCGTTCAGTCGCTATTGTGCTTGGAAAAGGAAGCAAAAAAAGAGCTTCCATGCAAGAACTTAAGCTTCAGCTATTGGTTATCATATACTGGACATAATGTGCTAAATCGCACAATTGCTGTTTAAATGGAAACATTTCCTACTGATCAAAATCCTAACAGAAACAAAGAGTATAGGAAACCCTTAACCATAAAATCATTAATAGATCATATGACCATTGGAAGAACTTCTGTACAGGAAGCGACTAAAAAAGCAAAAAGGGTAGCACAAAATAAAACAAGAATAAATAGATTCAAATCAGTTCATTCTGCAGGTGGAGAGAGCCTTTACCTGCTTGTTTGGGTGAGAGCTGTCATAGCCGAGCACCAGGTTGGATCTTCTGCTGTGGAGCAGCAGGTCTGTTGGTTTAAAGGGGAGCGAGAAGCCCTGGACGCTCTTACAGAAGTCGAAGGTGTTCCACAGGTAGTTGTTGGTGGAGTCTACGAAAAGGTACTGAGGAAGAAGAAGAAAACGCATCATTTAGCACAAGAGAACGGGTTGTACGAAAAACACAAGCCCGGGGAAAAGGGGTGGATAAACTCCTGGTGCCTATTATATAATGTCCATGCTAGTTAAATAATACTTACCTGGATGTAATGCCAGTAAGTGGATTATCAGTAATGCAGTAACAAAAATTTAACAGGGGAAACGGAAGCAGATCAGAAAACAATGAGGCTTTGTTCTAAAATATGAGCAAATATACTTATCAGACAGAAGGAAAATTAGAAATAAAAGCCTCTCTCTAATACAAGCCTGCTTCCAATAAAGGCCCGGTAGCCTCTGCAGTTGAGGCAAATAAAGCCCCCTGCCACTATTAGAGGACATACGGTAATATATCATCAACACGTGTATTCTCAAGTTTGATTATGTAACTGTACTGTGCTAATCCCACTTTTCTCAGTTCCCTTTGATGTACCTCTATGTCACTGTATTCCCAATAACCTCAATCCTCTGTGAGCAGTAGCTTCAGTATAGCTGCACTGAAAACACATGGAATCACTTTACAATAGCAGAAGAAATATAATATCCACTGGGAGGATTTTTATATTCATCCAGAAATTAAGACTGACATTAAATTAAAACTCTCTACTGAGTAATTATGCAGTCTTTAAAGGGATACTCCAGCAATTCAACAAAAAAACTTGCATAAGGATTTGCAAGAAATAGATTAAGAAAAGAATCGATGCAGCAGAGGCAGACAGGTACACTGACTTTTAAATCTCAAATATGGGTCGATCTCCACAAATGCTGAATCTTACATTTCCCAACACAGTACCCTTTTTGTTATACCCTCCATATCTGGTAATAACCCAACCGTTTCAAACTCAACGCCCCAATTTGTAACTTGGGCTTTTCTGTAATAAATGTGCAGTCTCTGCACCCAGGCTGAGATCATTGTGATCTTGCCAAAGCTCTTCCAGAGCCACTGAAGACATTATAGGCTACACATGTTTTCACTAGCTGAGCAGTACTACCCATGACACTTCAACCGACCTTGAAGTGTAAAATCGGTGGTCTTCTCTAATTCCTTTTCAAACTGTTGACGATGTATTGTTGAAATGGTGCATTGGGAACATAAGGGGACGTTTCAGTCTCCAGGCCAAAATGAGATTTTTTGATGACTCATTTTTATAGGAAGTTAGAGCTTTTGTGCTGATTCATTTGAAGAAAAGATAAAAAAAAACAACAACAAAAAAACCCCACAAGTTACTGAAGCAAATGTCTGCCAAAGTGTTTCTATGTGCTCCAGCGACATCCGAGTGCAGTGTGTTGGAAAGCTGAGGTGCCAGATCACTGATGTACAATGGAGCTTTGCTAACTCAGTCCCACTGGGAACGGAGTCTATTCAAATGTTCAGATGAGCGAGGTATACTGAATAATAACGATGCACCAAGAAGCAAATGAAACCAGGAGCTGAGAGATGGAGAATGTTCAACTTTCGTCAATTTGAATATCTATTTTTGACAGCACTCTGTTCAAATCTGTCCATGTTTGAATAAAAGTCAGTGGTCTATTTATTTACTTGGTACAGCCTCAAATACCTCTGCTTTTATCTTTGCATCACTCACTACTAAGTATGCTAAAAATAGTATTTCTACTGGTCAACGGTTCATTTTAATGTAGAAATAAAATAATTTAAAAAAGGAATTTCTGTCTCTCTAGTCATCTGTAAAAATGAGTTGGTTTATTGTCTACTTTGTCATGATCAGCATTTAAACAACACCACATCATGTAATTATAACTTTAATTAGAAAAATCTTTGCTTTCACCTGTTGAAATAAAAAAAACGAAGCAGGTTCGACTCTGACAAACATTACTCTATATACAGTATGTTACACCTTGATGGCTGAATTTAAGAAGCCGCTGCATCTCAAGTCTTAGATGAAGCAAGCAAGCAAACCCCATCCACAAAGTATCTGGCTTTTCCCTGACAGATATCTGCACATCTAGTTTCATATGTATTCAAAGCTTGGGAAGAAGAACAAACTTTAAAAGATAAAATAAGAGGCAGCAGAAGATAAAAATCGGAAGGAAGAAATAAACTTTTAATAGAAGTTCCACATAGAAGTGCTTGAAATGTGATATATTCTTCTAATGGTCTGGATTGGTGTAATAACCTTTACTCGCACTCAGGCTTGTGTCTCCCAGCATGCACAGTGAAGCTTTTTTAACGCGGTTCCTAGAGATCTGATGTCGTGCAGAAACACGGAAAAGATCCTGCTCTTTGTACTCCTCTCTGCCTAACCTATATTTATCCGGTACAACTGCTCCATCTCTGTCTGCTTCCCCTCATCCACCCCCACCCCCCTCTTTTGCTGTACTCCATCTCGTAGTGAACCCACCTGAGCCAGACTAATGAGCCCCTGACAGTCCGTCAGCCTTGTGAAGCCATGCGGCCTCTCCACAGGCTGGGACTACGCTTTTACCATCGCTGCTCTGTTCCCTGCTGTTCCTGGCACACAGCAGCTAAGTGAGTTAGCTACGAATCCCTTCATCACCTCAACAACCTTCAACACCTGGTATTAAATGCCTCTTTAAGTACCTGAGAAGCATTACTATTACTTCTTAGAACAACATTAATCCACCTGGGAAGGATTGTGATCTTGACCCTTGACCTTTGCCAACAGTGGGCCATTTAATCTAACAAATATATGATACATATTTTTAAAATGTTGCAGTTACATTGATTATTATAACTAATAATAACTAACTAACAGCAGTTTCTAAGGCAGTTTCACTAGTCCACAGAACCAGTTATGTATTGTAGGTACTTACTTGGAAATCTGGTCCCAATTTGGAAAAACTTTGGTCCCCAATAATCCTCCATAATTGTACCTTTGCTTCCTTTGATCAAATATTAACAACAAAGTCTCTGAACTGGTCTGGACTCATCATCATTTTCATCCCAGCTGTGCAGGCTGTTAAGAAGTGCAGCAAGTAGTACCACGTGAAACATTTTCTTGATCATCATTTGTACCAGTCACCAACAATCTAAAGCCCCATATGGTACGATTCATTTCCTCCTCTCATATCTCCTCCTGTCCCTGGTGTTACATACGCTCTGTGCTCATGCAGCTGACCTGATATTTCCACTCTTGTCTACAGAGACTCCTCTACTCTACTGTACATTTTACCTCATTTTCATGACCTGGCCTTTTTAATTGCCTTGGAGCAGTCGTCGTCGTCATTTGTATCCTGGAGCACGTGACCATACTGCAACACCTTTACCTGTGAGGCACTAGGCGCTGGCTGTGACTTACCCTCCTGTTGTCTGCAGGGCTGTGGTAGAACTGGGAGATGACCTGCTTGCTGCCGTCCTTGGCCTTGGACCCTGACAGCTGGAATTTGTCTGAGACGAGTGCGAAAGTGGTGCCGTAGTCGTAGGACACATAGACCTGGAGCCAAACAGAAAAGAAAAGTAGTCAGCTACTACACCTTGTGGTTCATGGTAAGTTGGTAAAAACCATGAATGATGAATTTACTCCATTACTTATCTGGAGAAGAAAATACACAGACATACTTGTAATGCAAAATAATATATTCACATATATTTTGTCTCATTTTAGGTTTGGATTCTGGATTTAAATCACTCCATTATTCTATAATTAAGAAAGAAAATGCTTAAGTATCCCCTCAATCACATCCCTCAAGAGACAATTACACATTGAAGAACTTCCACTGACTCAATACATTTGGCTTTATGGTTATGGGTGTATGTCAGAGATAAGGGTAATATTAAAATATAATTTTCTTCTATGTTTTAATGGTCTAATTAGAACTCTGTGAGGTTGTAATAAGAAAGGACATGTTATAAATGAACAAGTATGTAATGGGCTGCTACTTTGGGCTGATATTGGTATGAAATTAAAAATCTGATATTGTCTAAATGGGGTTTGTCAACCTTTTACACGATGGCTGGTAAATTATTACCTATTCAATGGATCAATACTGATGCAATTGGGGGGGTTTTTCATAGTAAATGTTGGTCATCAAACAACATAGCTTCATTTCAGTATCAGTATTGATCTCTGAAACCCTTCATAAGTAAACCCTTTAGAAGGTCTCTGTCTCATAACTTCTTCCAGTTGGAGAGACATGTTATGTTCAATGACTGTGCTCCAAGCTGTCACCTTTTCTCTTACTGTGTGTTTTGTGTGTGTGATTTTAGCCGAGTCAGGGATTATTGACTAACTCAGCAGTCATAACATCCCGCAGAAACGTAATAAGCATGTTAAAAAAAGTGTGAGCCCATAATTTAGCAACTACGTTTGCGAAAGGGAAGTGAAACTACACCATCTGCACTGGGTTTCAGCAGACTTTAAATAAAGCCAGTAGCATGCTCCTTTTACTTACAGAGCTGGTTTTGGGCCCAGTGGCCCCTGCGCTGTCCCGGGCCAAGGCTACGATGACGTTGGTCTTCTCTCCAGCCCAGTGGACAACCATCTGGTTATGAGAGTCGTTCAGGTTGGCCTGCAGGATGACATAAGTTCAACAAACGATGAATATCAATGCTTCTACATAGACAACATAGACATTCCTGTGTGTTGGACTTTCTATGCTCATATTGCTACTGGTTCAGCACCCTGGCAGCCGAATGGTTTATAGCTGTGCACTGGGCCATCATCTGTTGATCCTCAAGACTATGTAATATTTGAAAAAAGAAACAACTCCATCTACTAGTGAGAAGTTAAATTCATAAGCAATAAAATGCACCCGAATAAAATGAAAACTGAATCACTAGTTCAGATTATATTCACATTACAAATTATTTTGAGAGTTATTAGAGGTATTGTTGGTAATTGTTTATTGACATTAAGATATTACATCAATTGGTTTATATGGCTTAGTCCCAATTACCATTTGATTATGGTATCTATGAATGGTTCCTTAATTGAATTTCCCAAAAACTTATACCATCATATACGGTATACTGTTATTGTGATATAAAATTACACCCGCTTGGTGTTAAAATGAAGCCGCTACAATAAGGAGAAGTAATATGTGCGTCGTTACCCACAGCACTCAAGGAAACGAACCAAGCCCTCAGAGATTTCACTCCAACACAAGGCTATGACCTGAGATAACCTCAAGCTGTACAGCCTGTATGTCAGAGCAGGCCAAAAGATAACTCCAAACAGAGGTCTGCACCGCAGTTCTTTGGACCTCCATAGAGTATTTTCATCTTTTAGCTCGTTGTTTTTGGTTTTTTGTCCGATCTCATTATCCTTGTCTCCACTGTACGCGACCTGCCCAGCGCCAAACAAAGTTAGCTACTAGCTAATAAGCATATAGCATTTAGCAGACACCAAGTGTTTTTTTAATGTAACTACAATTACTAAATTCACAGTCTTTAAAGATAACGCTGATTTTTTCTATATTTTTCTTATAGTCAATAAATCCATTGGTACTTTCAGGACTTTCCTAGCTTCTGACTTCTGTCCTAAATAAGCTGAGCACTCTAGTTTTTTAGAAAATGTTACTTAGGTAAAGTAAATAGTGCTTTTGTTGGGGACTACTTTCAGTCGTGGAATAATACAAAATTTGGAAACATTTGTGTGTTCATGGTAATAAATATGTCAGCAAGTACAGCTCACTGTGTTTTAATAGTGTTTGGACAACAATGGAGCTCTATGGCACAGAGGAATTAGATATACCAGGCTCTGATACTCTGATACAATACTTGTCAATGGGATCAATTCATTGTTGTTTTGATGACTTGCTGTGACACACACACACACACACACACACACACACACACACACACACACACACACACACTAATTCCCCCTGTGGTGCACCTCACATCAGGCACATAGATCAATGAAAAGAAATAGGCTATTTCATCTTTTTCATTGTCACTGTCTCGCCATCTCATCTCGATGCTGCTTTGCTTCCTTTATCTTTTATTGATGATTCTGCGAGGGGGCAGGCCTTTAGAAAGAGCTCTCTTTCCCCCCCTCATAGGCTTTCTCTGCACTTTTATAGTGGCTCACACTGTGAGGTAAACAACAAATATCTTTGCTATCCCTGTCTTCTGTGATCAGAGACAATTCTCGACCCAGTTCTGCCTCGTACCTTTTACTGTTGCAACAATGATGTGGGTGACAGTGAAAAAATGTCAGCATTGCGATCGCAGGAGAAGCTTTAGTTTGATAAAAGATCCAGTTTGACACATTTCAGCAGTTCAAAACAGATTCTGGCAAGTGCACCGTGCACTGGGCCTGTTATGTTGTTAACATCAGATTCACCATTCTGCACCAACGTTCAACAGTGATCTTATGAGGAGAAAAGCATCCAAGAAAAGGCAGAGACACCGATATCTCCACCCACCGTGGCCTCAAAAATCTATAAACCAATGCATCAACAACGCATACTTGGTTTGGCGTTTTAGTTAAGGAAGTGGGGAATCCTGAGAAGTGTAGGGAATCACTAAGAAGGTACGCTACTGAGAAAATTAGATCACTTTTTTTACAAAATAGCTCCTGGAAAGCACTGGATATCACAGATTGTTGATATATATGAGTAAGTAAGCCTCCCTCAGGGCCGCCTCAGTAAAAAGCCAGGGCTGTCTCTCAGGCCGAGGTGTTGCGGCACTAAATCTCTGCATTTTAGGCCTCATTGGCTGCACAGTGCGCGGGCCAAAAGGGTGCCAGTGGCTCCACACACCGACACAGCCGAATCTAGAAAATGATGATGACTGTGAACATAATGTGAAGAAAACTATTTCCTTGGATGCACTAAATTGTAGCAGAAGGTTAATGCGAGGGAAGGCAAGGAGCCTTGCAGCTAATGCGTCCACGGCTTGGTGGCTGCTCTATTGACAGATACTGGTACAAATTAGAGATGGGGACGTCGCACAGGGAGCTACCATCGCCATGACAATGTGCATTTGTGTGGACAAAAAGGCGGCTTCTTTGTCTCCTGTTTTTTGGATTAACAGAATAAACTTAAGTGTCACTTATTTACCATGTGCTTTTGAATATGTTAGAAAATACAGCATTTAAATGAATGGCTTTGAGTAGAATATTCTGCCTAGTCATGCTGTATTTTGGTGCAAAATGCTGTGTACATAGTGACCTTTCTGATCACTACTACAACAATAGGAGGAAGCTGTAGTTCAGTAACAGCTGAAGTGTGTAGCCTGTAGCAATACGTGATAGGGCTAAGATCCTCTGTTGCTAATGTCATTTCATACAGTAAAATGGTAAATTTTATGAAAAAATCAATTCAGACATGTTTTTTATGGATTAAAGGGCCAGAGATAGCTTGCACACCATAAACAGTATAAACATTCATTTTATATGAATGTATATGTCCGTTTTTTATCTACAAATATGTGTGTGGCTGATAGGTACCTCATTTAACTGAATTGAGTGAGCCACACATACACCACCTTACAACATCTCTCTGTCAGATACAGAGTGTGGTTGTGTGTTTCCTGAATACCCCCACCCATCCCCCACACCCCAAACCTCATACATTGCACTGCAACATGTAGTCCAGAGGTTTCTCTATAAGTGACAGAGACGTGTTCCTTATCTGCTCTCGTCCATCAATCTCTGTGACAGCTTTGTGGTCACTTGGAAAGTTTGGGGGGGGGGGGGGGGGGAAATCACAGACAGACAACAGACAGACAACGACAATACTGTACAGCCATGGTTGTTTGTCTATCTGTCTCCTTCACACACACACGCACCCTCACACATAATGCATTCTGCCTCACCAGGAGCTTATACGAACCCTTCATACCTGACAGAGCGGACGGGATTCAGCAAACCAAGCAAACTAGTCAGAAAAGGGAAGAAGAGAAGGACTTCGCTCTTTGCATGATGGGTCGCTCCTCAGTCAGACCTTGAGGAGTCAACAGACTGGAACAGTGGGTTTATAGCCATCTTAATAGTCCTTTACTCCCTCTCTGTTGTGAGGGGAGCTAGATTTATATCTGCACTGCCACATCCTGCTCAAATACTCAACACAATACTAGAAACTACCTTTCCTTATTATTTTGGTAGATTCTTTTCTACTGATAAAATGGTTTGCTTATATATATTTTTTGTTTTCTGAATAAAACTATGCAGTGTTTGAAGAGAATATTTTACAATGTGTTCAGAATACTGAAATGCCATATTACAGAAAACGTGAACATAGGTGGGATTGACTATGTGTTAGACTAGAACTAGCTTTTATTTTCATTAGCAATTAATTGTTGGGTCCATTCAATGTCAGAAAATGGAACAAAAAAGCCTAACCTAGTTTCCCAGAGTCCAAAATCCAAAGATATTCTGTTTACAATTGCAGAAACCAAATGAAAACAAGCAAATATTCACATTAGAGAAACTTTATAATTATTCAAAAAAATGAAACAATTAAAATAGTTGGAGATAAATTTGCAGACTGGCCTCTAAAAGTGCAGAAATGCTCCTTTTTTGTCTCAGCCCGCTGGAGGAACGTGTGGGTGTTTGATTGACGGTAGCTGGCAGGAGTGCCAGTGTTACACCATACAGAACTTGGACAACATCAACAAACAGCTGTAGCTACAAGTCATGGTTGGACAGTGTAATGATAACAGGGATCCTGAAGAGCAATGACCAAACCAGCATGAATGTTTGTTCAGTGACTCGTTCAACAAGCTAAGCTACAGGGTAAGACATGTGTTCATGTTTGTAATTTAAATAAGGAGACTTTAAAAGGAAAGCTAATGTGGGTTGTTGTCCACAGTCTGTGGCTCTTGTGTAACAGGATGCTATCAGGCTCAGTGTTACCGTCTGCTCTGCCTCGGATAGAACGCCATGTTACTGTTTTACTGTTAGCAATACCGCCTTTGATAAACTACTACTTTTTCCTGTTTGAAATAAGACTGTACATCAGTGTAAATGTGGGTGTATCCATCAGGTTAGAAGAAACATTTTAGTTACACCATTACGAACAACATATCGCTCACACCTTTTTCAAACCAATGACCAGGGTCGAACCATGGATTTATCACCAATGTTCAACCCATCTTTAGTCAATTCAAAGCAAGTCAGCCAACACTATTTAACTCCAAGTCATGTACATATTCAGATAGGACCTGAATATGTACATCACAACCCAGGATATATACGCAACAATGAGCACAATCAGCAAACAGTCAGCAAGCCAGCTGGAGCCACTCACACTGAAATCAATCCTAATCTACAGCTTTTCTTGTGTTACTACTTCTAACATGTCATCATCATTATTATAATTGTCAGAAGGAAAAATAAAATCACTGAATTATCTGTAGACCGTTCTAAATGTTCCACCTGAGTACAGATGAAAAGCCACTGTAGAGATTAAGCCCATGTTAACCCTGATCGGCTGGACTGGCTGTCTGCAGTTTCAGTACTTCGATCAAATTTCCCACATAGCCGCTGTCCAATGATTCTTTATTTTTTTTAAATGTAAAATTACAAGAGTATGTTTTACATGTAGCTGAAACTGTAGTCCCGACTGAGACTGCAGCTCGCTTTGCATCTTCCAGACATCTGGCTCCATATTTTTCTTCTTTTCTTACTTTCCATTCATAGCAGAATTCACAGAGTAATGATGCCTTTCTCTCTTTTTCCAACGTTGCTGAGGACACAGTCATCTTGTTTGAATTAAATTCATAGGACTTGTCACTAGACAAAACCAAGGTTTTGGCTGATTAAAACATGGGAGTTGAACTTGGGAATACAACATACAAAGTTGAGGCCAATATTTTAGAGACGTACCAAACTTTTCATTGTAAAGTCAATGAAAAGTCTTCCTGATGTGCTAAAGATTTAATTGATACAGTGATCTGTTCACTCAGTTGATTCAAAAGACATATTTGTACCAAGCAGCATTGATTTTTCTTTGCAGTCCACCTTGTGTCCAACAATGTTTTGTGAGTCAGATGTTAAATCATTGGATTACTTTATAAAGCCTGGTGTGGGTGAACATTTAGCGTCAGTTAACCACCAGCCCACAAGTCAATTTTATTTGTATAGCCCAATATCACAAATTACAAATCTGCCTCAAGGGGTTCTGACTTTAGACCCTTGATTTAAATGAGGAAAAACTCCTTACAAAACAACCCTTTAATGTGATGGGAAGGGGTGGGGGGTATAAGATACCTCAGGAAGAGGAACAGAGGAGTCATCCCTGTCGCAGGACGGACAGATGTGCAATAGATGTTGTGTATACAGAATAGAACAAGAACGACATGAAAGACATGGAATAGGATAACACAATACACTCTACGGCAAAATCACCTGTCCTCTAATGACTTCTGTGAGCTGCACTTTGAATTCATTTGCTGGAGCATCACTCAACCAGAGAAGTGATCAGTGCCTTTTGTACGATGTACCTCATATCCCACCTTTCAACGATCCTCTCAATCAGGCCATGTGTTGTCCCTTTACATGCTCATTTGTGTCACATCTTTAAGCAGGCAAACCAAGGCTTTTTCCTTTTTTACCAACAGGCCATTACACGCCACTGAGAATCTGGCTGCATTCCTTATTTGTGCATGGATCCAAATAAAAAGCCTCTGGTCTCTTCTAGCTGCAGGGCTTTCGACTGGCAGCTTGACAACACTTAAAAAGCATCTTTAGCCGTTATGCAATCAATGTATATTGATTATTTAGGATAGGACTAGTGGCATTTAGACATTTGTTGCAGTATTTAGTATTCACAAAGCACATTAAAAGCCAAGGGAAAGTCTGATACAGGCTTAAATGTGATAGAGCAAACCAGGCTCTCCTAGCATGAGTCATCCAGACCAGACAAGTGTAGGCCACACACATATCTTTGCAAAGGATTAGCAGTGTAAGTGAAACTTAAACACCAACACAGTTAAAGTTTAAATAAACTCCAGACAATGCTGTTAAGCCAGCAGTTGGATCAATTCCTTCACTAAGTGTGGGCCCATGTACGGTTTTACCAGAGACTCGCTCAGGTTGGAAGTCTTGATATTAAAAATAAAAAATATCTGCCAGCAGAGATCATTCAATTCACGAGACAGAAAAAAAAAGGCAGATTGTCGTATTTGCATCAAGAAAATGACACTTGATTTAACTTCAGAGCTCAAATACAAAAAGAAAACACTTTAATTCTATCTGCTGCATTCCTCTCCTTCCTTCCCACCCTTCTGGCTCTTTGATATCCTATTGGTAGTGAGGAGTCGTCGAGCTCTGTGTCTGGTACTACCAAGGATCAGAACAAAGCAACAATACGCTTGGGCATTTAGCCTAAACTCCCCTTCCACCCTTCCCTCACTTCACTTCTTAGCTCTCCATTATTCAATGGCAAGAGTGAGGTGGGGGGTGTGGTAGGGGTGAAATGTGGGTGTGTGGGGGGGTGTATGCATGCATCGGCGGCACAGCCAGTCTCAAACAATGACATCATCTCTGCAGGACTGGCAAGCGATAGAGGCTTGCACCGCTTTCACCAGGCGCTAGCAGCTCTCCTGTTTGCATGTGGAAGTTCTCCTATGCTGTTTTTTGTATTTCTAGCTACAGGAAACGAGCCACCGTGATCATCCACTACATGACAGCAGAGACAGAAAGAAAAAAGGATCGGGCAATACATTTGTGAACATGAAACTAAATGTTTACAAGGTCCAAATGCAAACCTTGTTACTGTGTGGAATGGAAACGATAAATATTAGATTTAAAGTTTATCGTTAAGGCCGATTGAGAAGTGATGTAAAGTCGGTCCACACCAAGAATGCTCTGCTTGAAACGTCTTGACAGCAGCTGCACAAACTCAACCGGACAAAAACGAATTAAGATGTTTTCATACTGGAGCTAAGTGCTGCGCTCACACACACACACGCACACACACACACACACACACACACACACACACACACACACACACACACGGCTGTTGTGCCTCCAGCCAGGGAGTTAGGAGTGAGAATCAGTGATGAATTTTAAGGAGGCTTTTAGAGTATCGGCACGCAAGCGTTACAGGTACTGAAGCATGGAGTGTGTTATGAAGGTGTGTGGAAGAGTGTTCGGTGGTTTGAGGATGCAGTGTGTGTGTGTGTGTGTGTGTGTGTGTGTGTGTGTGGATCTAGCGGTCAAACATTTTGACCTATTTTGGATTTTAAAACGTAGGGTATTTTGTGAATATGATGTTAGTGAAGTTGCTAACAACCAACACACACACACACACACACACACACACACACACACACACACACGGCAGCACTGCGCATAACGAGGTCCATAGTGCGTTTCATTTCACAAGACCTGCACGCGTGCACGCGTTGTGGTTAACGATGGGTTTCTATCCTCCACTGCTGGGACATGACGGTAATAACGGAGAACGGAGAGACCACAGAATCACTCCTGTGCAGTTGGAGAGTGTAATAATGTGCTGAACACTGCATGAGGTCAGCAAATAGTTTAGTTTCATTATTTAAAAGGTTCCATACAAACACACACACACACCTTTCTCTTTCTCAGTCAAGACTTATTGACCTCAACCAAAGCCGTCATATTTCATATTTCACACTAAAAAACACTAATAAATTTGAACGCAACCAATCACAAGATATTTTAGAAAAGCGATGGACAGCAAAGACTTTCAGTCAAGTACACAACAGCCTTATTAAGTTTCTCATTTTCAGCTTTTGCTGACACCGTCAGAGAGGTGTTGTTTCAACTCTACGCTCACTTTCGAGGCTGTCATTTGTGGTGCCGTTTTGACGTAAATGGGTTCTGAAATGATAAACAGATTAATCAATCCATCGAAAAATCATCTCAGATAATTCTGATAAATGACTTTTAAGCAATTCAACAAGTAAAACTACTGAACCTTCGCTGGTTTCAAGATGTGAGGACTTCTCTATGTTCTAGTAAATGATAATAAATAAAGTGAATGTATTTGGGTTTAAAATTCATTGAATTCATTGCCAAACGTTAGCTGGTTTCAGCTTCTCAAATGTGAGGATTTGCTGCTGTTCTTGTTTAAATGACAGCACGCTGAACAGTTTTGAACAGCGGTTTTGGACTGTTGGTGAAAAACAAACTGAAGACATTAATGTGGGCTTCGAAAAACCGCGGCGGGCATTTTAAATGTATATTTCATGTCATCACTCCGTTATTAAGTGCCGTAAGACTTTGAGATGTGATGCCGCTTCAGATAAATAATGACTCAAGAACAAAAGATCATTTAGGGGCAATACTGAAAAAAAAGAGCTTGAAAAACAAGTCGAATATGCGGAGTCACGCTAGTTCACATTTTGTTTGCCCGCATCTTTAACATTGATCTGAGACATGTGCAATTTCAGTTCCACAGTTTTCTTACATGACTAAATAAGCACGGCAAATTTCATTTATATCTATCCAGTCCAAAAGTGTGAGGATCTGACCTGGACGCGCCCCAACCCGTCGTAAGATCCCTTTAGAGCCGTAAATATGACTCAGAGAGACAGTGAAAGAGAGCGTCGTCGTGAATCAGTCAGGAACTAACCTGCCACAGCGCGCACTCTGCTCACAATGACGCATGGTGACACAGCGAGGACTGATGTATGAAGAATATGCCTACGTAGGAATATTCTTCATACGCCGGTGGCAGCAGGAGTGCCTCAACCAGACTATCGAGCATCACACCTGGTCAGACACCCACAGATTACAGGTCAATGGATGCAGGATTAAGAATCACGCCCCCCACTCAGAAGGAGCCACTATCTCTAATTACAGCTTCTTAACAAGTCCAGTCATACCACCACAAGCCAACAGGGACAACAACAAGCAGCTCCTGACCAGCTAAGCATTTAATAACAACCTCGTCTGGTTGCATCGCGGTGATGTAACCTGAACCCGATCCCCGGCTCCCTGGAGGCTATTTGTCCTGTTTGCTGCGTTCGGACTGCGGCGGTCAGTGTGGGACAGCTGGCGAAGGATGAGAAGAACATTTTCTTTCCCCGACGGTGATCTCGAACCAATCGCCTGTGATTTTATCACACAGGTCCTGCATGTCGAGGCACGTATGAATCCATCTGTAAACTCAAGTAATATTCATGGTAACGAAATAAATAATTATGTACCATCGACATATGACTTTATTGATTCACTTCATTTCAATATGTTTCGAATGAAGTTTTGCATCTGCTTCTGGTGATGTAAAAGAGCTGTTTTATTGCTCTTTATGGCCTCTACCATAAACTGTGATGCTCGGCCCTCAGGTACAGATCCACCTCCAGCCAAATGATGCTTACGGTGTAACCAACAGCTTCCAGCTTCCAGCTTCCGGCACCAGTTCAGCCCTCTGTTAAATATCACAATCACATTGCTCTAAAGCTTTCTTTCTTCACTTTCGGGACGAAATGTTTTTCCCAAGCCATGTCCTGTTTCATCCAGACTGTTGCTGTTCTGTTGTTTGTTCTGATGATGCTTCATTACACCTCTTCCATCAGGGTGTTTTCTGCAATAAAAAGCTTTATAATGCTGGGAAGGAGAGTGCAACAGCGCGGCGCACGCTGTGAAATGTCTCTGTAATGAATAACAACGCGCCGCCGCTAATAATCATACACCAATTCTGTAAACGCAACACAGGTGCTCCGCATCCATAAATACTGTTGAACACGGAGGAGAATAACTCACATATAGACTAAAAAAAATACAATTCCATCCAACCAAGCAGGTGTATTCACATGATGGAGTGTAGCAGCTGCTTCTGGTACACACATAGAAATATTTTTGCTTTTAAATCTAGACACAACGGGGTTAATGACCTGGATCTGGCACTTTTCATCTGCTCATACATGTTTAACACTTTTGACTGTTTTCCAAATAATTTATATATATATATATATATATATATATATATATATATATATATATATATATATAAAGTATTTAGCTCACCAAGCCACAGTAGAAATGGATTAGTTGTTGATGATATGATGGAGGTATAAAGGCAGGTATGTTTGCTGTATGTATGCTAAACTGACACTGGACTGCTAACGGTTCCTTCTGCCGTGTATGTACAGTATTCACATCCACTAAACTGCCATATTATTGAATGGGGTTTGATTTAACAGCTTGTTATGTTGGGGGAAACTTTAACATCAAACTTCAACCTCACCTTTCCTCTCTGACAGCAACTATTAGGCAACACAGTCATATTGTTTACTTTCTGTATTCCTGTAACACCTTTTTTTTCCTCCTGTCATTTTTCTTATCTACTTCTGCCACACACAGGTTGACGTGAACACAATAGCAGGGCGGCAGGGTTATGACTTGACATTAATTTCAATGTAACGTTACGTAGAAAAAACACCAGCTCGTGAATAAAAACGTCTTCGGCTCTGTTGTGTTGAGGTTAACGCGCAGACACCGAGGGTTGCTTCTTCTTCTTCTTTTCCTCTAACCAGAGCTACTTCAACATAAGGTGCAAGAAATGATGTGACTTAGAAAACAACAGTGGGCTTTGCGTAATTTCTCCAACACATCCTTGCCAGCTAAGGGCAGTGTGAGGTGAAACACAATGTTCAGAGTTAGCACTACTGGGATGCTACTACATTACCTGTCCGTACACCTTTGGCATGGTCGATTCTCCAGCGCTCCGGCGGCTTCGATGCAGCGGAAGGGCGCCGGAGTCCCATCCGCCTTTACCCGCACTATGAGCGGCCAGTCGCAGCCCTGGAGCCGCTGCGCCTCCTCCATCCCCGTCCGGTAAATCCTCATTTGCGTCTATCGTGAAATATCCTCTGTTTTGCGGCAGCATGTAGCGTTGCTCCGGGTGAAGGCGAAGAGTCGACGCATTTATTCCTGCAACCCAAAGGACGTATAAATAAAACGAACACCGAAGAGAGGTCTGCATCTTGCCTGCTTGTGATATCGCCATGTTTGTGTATGTTTGGTAAGACTGAAGAGCTCCTTCTACCGGCGGCGACGTCGCTGGTGCTGCATTCACATGCCATGGGAATGTCGGGAAACTCGACACTTCTCGGTTTAGATTATGCTCGTGTTCGTGTAAAGACTGCACACAAAGGCAGTTAACGAACCCCCGATGCTTCGCACAATGTCTGTTTTCACTGAGATAAACCACGAGAGGAACAGCCAGTAACAGCCATAAAAATGAACATGAATTAACACATACAAAGCAAACAGCAACAGTCACACAAAAACATAATATCAAACCGATAACGCCACATTATCAACAAATATATCACGTCTCACCAGCAACATTTATACAGATACATCATAAGGAATATTATATCATAATTCTCTACATTTCTATTCTAAAAGGGTGAAAAAATAAGAAAAGTGATATTGGGTCTAATATCGAAATGTTAGGATACTGTTTATATAATAATAATAATTATTATTATAGAATTATATAGAATCTCACATATTTAACATATTTGTATTGTTATTATTATTTGTCTAAATATGAGACTTCTAACCAGAAAACAGAAATTAGGGTTTGGTGATATGCATAAAAATCCTCTATTATTATTATTATATTTTATATCACAGTCACAATGCCATATATACAGTGAGATATAGCAGATTCTATGGAAAATTGAGAATTTTTTTTTTAATAAGATCAAATATCTAAACATGTTGAAGCTCGCAAATGAAAGTCATTTATCAGACTGAAGCAACAAATATTGCAAAACAGCCCTGCTCATTGATTTACAACATTGGCAACAATGGTGTAATAGAGCTGGAGACGTTAAAGGGATAGTACAGCTACCTCCCTACAAACAACACAGCAACATCGCTGGCAGTCCACAAGTCAGATGACCATTAAAATGAAAAGGACACCAAAATCATCTTTTTTTTTTCTTTTCAATAAAAACTCGAGACTTGAATATTTCTACTCAAGCGTTCACCTCTGCCTGCTCTCACACGTTCATTCGTGCTGCTTTCTTGGTGTTAAGTGTTTGACTGGCTGCTGTTTGTCTTGCTGTAAAACATCAACTGGAATTTGTCATCCCCCTCATTTCATGGGTCATGTTAAACGTTTAAAACCCTGATAAGGAGCAACACTAATCTGCAGAAAACTCTGACCGTGGCTTCTCGATAGCTTCTCGATAGCTTATTACCTTAAAAGCATCGTCACCTTTAACGCATTGCTCAAGTCCTTTAGATACTCCAATGCTCTGTGACAAGGAGTCATATCTAAACCCTCCAAACCCTCCAACTACACCAAGACACGTTTCTCTACATCGTCTAGCCTTGATTGAAAGAGATTAATTCATTATTCTTATTGATTGCTTTCTTCAGGGACCGCATTCATAAACATCCTGCAAGACTCTCATTCTTTCCTGCTAAATCTTTGAATTAGTTGCATTTTGATTGGACTCCCACTTCCACAGGAAAACAACTACCTTCTCATAATGGTCTAAAACTTAACTTAAAGTATTTAAAGTGCAAAAAGATGATGCAAACACAACCGGTCGTTCTCCATTCACCTCCACTCAGAAATATGGAAATCTCATTGTTAGCCGACTGTGATGTTTGACCTTTACAATGCAGGGTCACTTTGAACTTGATAAAAGTTTTAACTCAGTGATTTGCAACTGCTTTGTGAATAAAACCATATCAGAGTACTTGTATGTCTTAAGGACAGGTTCACAATTGTTCAGGTGTGTCTCAGAACAACAGTCACGTGTCCGTACGAGCACTGAAAGAGGCTTTCCTCGCTGTAATCATTCCTGCTGTCCGTACTGGCTGTTAAAAGATCCTCTTCAAATGCACTTTCACACAGTCATTTTGCAATAGATGTATTTAAAAGTTGATCTAAAGCTTATCTCATATTCAGCAGTCAGAGTTATAATCATATCAAGTGGATATTTGACACTTTTACGGCATCAAATTCCCTCTTTGTCACTAAAAACACTGTAAAGTTGAAGGATATCTACTTGAAGCTTCATATTCAGATAAATCTAAAAGTATATTTTTGCACAGAGGGAGGCTTGTGGGCTCTGTGCATAATGAAAGGATCCTCTAATATGAGGAATATGAACAGGAGGAATGATTATGGCAAGAAAAGCCTGTTTCAATATTCATTTGGGCTCCTGGTGTTGTTTTTAAGACAATATGCGATGCTCACATCCTTAGTGCAGTCATTTATTCGAATACAGTGATTAAGGAAGACATTTGAACTAGTTCCTACTTCATCTCTCCCCATAAGTAGTGCTTGTTTTACTGGGATAGTCTTTCTCGGAATCTCCTCAGCAATTCACGTTATTACCGAGCTAACACTACAGCAGGCCTGAGTGAGCAAATATATGGATGTCAACAGTTTCCCACCTGCTAATGGCAGCAGGTGGCCAGCTTGTTACTCGCTCTTGCTGACCTATATGGTATGTAACAGCTGGAAACACAAGCAACTCAACCATCTGCTATGTTGATTTCAGCTCATACTGTATTTCCAGGGTAAAAACAACATTACACCCCTTGATTGAGCAGAACTGAGTATACACATACACACACACACACACACACACTTCTGGCATATTTAATCATTTAATTTGACATCAGTTTGATAGCATTTGCAAATGCTGTATGATGCATCCCCTGTTAATAAAATAATATAGCAGCTCCGTGAGGCTGCGCAGTGGTGCTTCAAGCTAAATGCTAAAGAAAGAGTTGTTTCAATTTAGCACGTTAGCATGCTTACACTTGCTAATTAGCACTAAACAAAATGGTTTGCTGGTAGCTAAGATACTGAATTTAAGGCACTAAGTTATTACAGTTCATCTTGAGGGGGACGTCAATATATATATATATATATATACATAATTTAATAACAATAATAACAATCAGTCCAATTGATTGATCCAACATTTCACTAAAAACTATAAAATGTCAAACCTCATTGCCATGCTACTGGAAAATGAACCATCTATAGGATTCATTGTCTGGGAACCGTGAATATTTGTTTACAAAAGATTTGTACCAGTCCATTTGGTAGAGGTTGAGACATTTTTATTGAAATGAATTTTACTGAAATGAAAACTTTGAATTGTGTTTCATGTGCTAGATGAACAGTGAGAAGATCACCAGGGTCATCAGAATTCATCCTCTGGGGACTACGAATGTCATAAATGTACCAAATCCATCCAGTAGCTGTTAAGATATTGTTTAAGATATTTCAGCTTAGCAAGTGGTCAACTGACTAGCTGACTGACTGACAATGCTGCAAGTGTGGCTACACATACCTAATATTAAACACAACTTTCATATTTTATGTATGGTGACACACGTGATATACACCATAATACATTCCCTTTTTTTTTTTTTTTTTTTTTAAAGTCTGTATTTATTTTTGTTATTACACATTATTTTATTTGACATACTGAAGTAATCCACTTTGCTGCCACCGGGCAGCAGCAATGATCTGCAGTTAAAACCACCACTTTAAAGGAGCTTCATCCAATATCCACTTTGCGCACAGCGTAGTTGTAATCTTCCTTTATATAATCCCATTGGTTTAATCCACCCAGGCTATATGGGGGGTTGAAAACATTGCATGTCCGTGGCAGCCAGTTTGTGTTAGTCTCATTAAAAGATACATTTTTATGCATCTGTTATTTATCTTAATCTTGAAAATAGTGTTAAGATTGAACTATAAATCTATTGCTATTTGCTTTTATTATAAATAGTCATTACATTTATTTGTTTGTTTGTTACATATGTGTAACAATCATACACTCTATATAAAGTATATTATTATACATATTGTCTTGTGGTCCACTCACTGATGGATACAGTATTGATTGCATGCTGTATTACTGTTGTATTACTGGTTACTACCAGACTACATGGAAACTTTAACTCAGTCATAAACAGTGTGAATACCTTCAATATCACATTTAAAAATTAAAGTAAAATATTTAACTTGCACAACGTTGTATATTTTATGATGATTAGCATTAAATCTGGATGTCTTATGTAACCTTATCACTCAGAGACAGTTATTGTTGTATAATTTTTCACTTGTCAACGCGTTTTGAATTTACGGGGATTCCTGAAGGAAGCATGCGCTCGCGCCCGTGCGTTATTTTAACGATGTACGTTAAACATCAATTTCCACCATTTATCCAACTGTACACATACTAACATACACAATTATCTCCTCAACACAGACCTTGTATGTTTTGTAAGTCGAAGTTATCGTTGAATGTCTTAGCTAGTAGCAGTTCATTTAAAAGTTAACAGTATTTATACGGAGAGACAGATTTAGCTAGATTTAGCTGTACGTTAGCGGATGAACGTTAGCTAGTGCTAACTAACGCTCAGTTATTTCACAGGGGCGCAGTTGCTTTACATTATATTCAGCCATTTATTTCTATTTTAAAACGTGTGTTAGTTTAATCATTTGGTTTTGGTGTTGTGACGTTAAGATAACTAGCAAGTCATAGTGTTAAGTTACTATGCTCCTCCTGGCTCAGGTGAACAAGCCTCCACTGACTCCTGCCATATGATATAATAAGCCAGCTATACACATTCATTACGGTAATACTGTATTTCCTTAATCAGATACCATGCTGACTATCTAACCATCAAAGACGTTTTGGTGTTAAACATATCACAGTTACATATATGTTTTTGTTTACAGTTGTGAAGCAACTTTAAATGTAACTGTTTTGAAAGATGCTAATGGAAGAGGCTAAGTTAGATTTTTATATATATACATAAATACATTACAGAAGAATGAAAGAAGCAACACCGACGCCAGGTAAGCTGGCTCCACCAGCATTAAACAAGAGGGGGGCGAACAACGGCAAAGGCCCTAAACAGATCACATCCCAAGAGGTAAGAAGTGCTTCTTTCTGACTGTGGGATGTTTTGTTTAAAAATGTTCATTATTTCATTGTGTTATTATTCCTCTAGATGGAACGTACACCAGAAAACCAAGACGAATCTCCACCGACAAAGAAAAAACCTCCCTCTAAAGCATCCACAGTGGAGTCAGATTTATTTGAGGCTACGACTGCAGGTATGTGCAATGTCATACCGCCGGTCACAGAATATTGTGCACGTTTATGCAGTTGTATTAGAGAATTATAATTCAGCATACAAATGAAGACTTTTTCATGCATAGTCTTTTCTTACTATCAGTGTGTGTGTGTTTACATAAAAACAACCTGTGGTTGCGCTCTGCAACAAGCATGAGCAACGCAGGAAGTTAGAGTGAAGTGTGACCCAACAGAAACAGGATGTGGTTGTCTTACAAACAGCTGATATCTGTTTACTCCTGATAGACAAAGTAACCAGTACGAGTTCTCGACCTCTGAGTAGCCACGTCTGTGGTTTCTTTCAGTGATTTCTATAAGATACTGAAAAGAAAACAGTGAAATGAAATTAAATAGAAATTCTGCCTGGTTGTCAAGCTATACGTGTCATATAGAAGAGAGCAAGAGACAGGAGCAACACAGGAACCGATGAAATGATCGTTAATCATCACGCAAAGCAAAAAGGAATTGAACAGAACAGGACCAAACAGAACAATGAACCGACAAACACTGAACTGACGACAGGACTAAAATATAAACTAATAATGAAACAACAGGGAACAGGTGAACAAGACGTGAGGACAGACTAGGGGCTGATTGGCTGGGGAAAACACAGGAAGTGGAACAAGGCTAAGATGTGGAGGGAAGCAGGTTGGGCAAAGACACAACAGCATGACAGACACACAGAGCAGGCACAAAAAACAAAAACAAATGCACAAAACACAAAGAGTCCAGGCATGACAATAGATCTTCTGAATTTTGATGTGCTTCCTTGTTACAGGTGCAAGTCGAGAGGTCAGCACGCTGCTTACAGAGTTCGCTGAAGTCATAAGGTAAAAAAAACAAAACAAAAAAGGCAAACCATGATCCATACTTGCTTCATCATCTCTGGATTATCCATTAGTCTTTAAACAGTGAGTCACTAAAGGATAATGCACACTTATTCTACTGAGGTGCTGTCACGCAGGTAGATGTTTTTATTTTGAAATCTATCTATCTGTTTTACTACTGAAGAGTAAAAAAAGATGTGGTGACTGCTGGATAACTATTGGATGGACTGCCATGAAATTTAAGGCTTCTCAGTTTCCAGAGAATAAATCCTAATGACTTCAGAACTCAGAAGTTAAACCTCTCACTGTCTGTCCAACAGGACATTAATGAATGTCCACATTCCCATAAACATCACCTGTACACACCCAGGTGCTCAGTGGCAGGGATTTTTGCCACCATTGTAGTCGATGAAACATTGCTACATCGTCAGTGTTTCTGGTTGGTTGCAGTGAGAGAGCTGCAGCAGATATCTCCCAGATGAAGGAGCTGGAGGACATTTTGACAGAGGCTCGAAGCCTTGAGTCCTACCTGAAGGAGAAGAAAAATCACCTGAGGCAAACATTGGCTGCAATATCTGCTAAACTGCTGGGTTAAGTCTGCTGCATGGACTCTTTTATTTTTTTTTTAATGAAGAATAGCTTTACCTTAATGTCAGGGTGTTATTTTATCATATTTTTTGAGGTGGTATATTTATGTACTTCTACGTTTAAGCTTCATAAAATCTTACATTTCTGACTATAAAACAACTTAATAAACTTAATATGACATTTCCTCTATTGATTCTTCTTCTTACTTTTTTGTGTATATTCCCTTTTAAATTAGAGAATAGTGATTCCTGTGATTACAGAATACACTGTGCTACTGTTTTTCTTCTCTGTATTCACCGGTGTACTTTTTAATGGTACTGAAGCGGTATTAACTGGTGCAAAGGTTTGGATAAATGACCAGCAGGGGGTGCCAGTGTGCCACACTCTGCCAGCCCAGATTTCAAAATGAACTTTAATAATTACTTGGATGCAATCAATAACAAGTAAACACTGTTCATGGGGACAGTGTTTACTGCACGGTGGACATGAACGCACATAGACCAGATGTTTAAGTTGAGTTTTTTTTTTAATCTTTTATTGAGAGAGTATTCAGTGTTTTATTTATGCATTTAGAAGCATATTTTCATTAAGTTATTCACTATGACTAGCATAGCTTTCTCCAACATATGGACCCTGACTGTGCCTGGGTGTATTTACTCATCAGTGACTAGTTCTCACAATAGAATGTCGTAAAAGAGTAAACTAAACCTGAACATTTTTTAATTGTGTAAAGGTAAAAATAAAAAATGATCATTTAATTATTTAAATGATTTTCCTGCCCTTGATGCCCCTTTTTCAGCTATCCTCCACCCTCTTATGTTAAAGTATAAATATACTTGAATTGAAACATTCGAAACAGTATAGAAAAAACAACATATTTACAACAAAGACATATTTTCAACACTGCACAGCATCAATATAACAGCAATTAAACAAGGTTAAGGTTTTTCAGTTTTGTAAACAAGTCCCTGTAAACTACACATTCATATCTGTGTTCATATCTGCCAAACGTGTCACAGACAATATTTACATCGCTCTACATTATCTATGCTGTGGCATTGAATGTGCCGTGGAAACCGTAGGGGATGTTGACGGGCACCACAGCCCTGCCCAGCTCCTCAAATGTCCTGGCATCTAAAACCAGGAGGAATGTACTCTTGTCCTGAAAAATAAAATAAAAAGGTGTTTTAACATTTCCACACTTTCAGAAAGCAGATATTTATGGAACATGTGCATTTTAGTTGACATTTTACATAACACTGCTATATTTAATCGGTTAAACACCAAATATGCTAAATGTTAAAAACACGTTCCTTAGTTTTAGTGTTTTGCCCCCAATATCCCTTCATTTCCTCCCACCTCACTGATGATACTTTGGATGAAGAAATTCCATCTAACAAAATTATGAAGTTTAAGTTTTCAAAGTAATCACATGACTGAATGTGACTGACCTTATTCGGAGTGATGACCACAGATAGGACGACGCCATCGTCCTCCTCTGTGGCGTTGGGGGAGGGTACGAAGACTGGCTCAGAGGGATATAGACCAGGTTGTTCCCACACCTTAGAGAAAATAGTTACTCATGAGTCTTACAGTACAGATCACATTCTTTTCTTCTTTTACTTTCCTAAAACATGAAGATATTTTATATTTTATTGGTAGTGGTGATGGATTACTATTACTTTTTTGTATGTCTGCATTGAAGACTACGTGATTCTAAAAGAATTCATTTTCAGCATGCATGAATTAAAGTCAGGTCTCTCACCTTCATCCGTTTCCCGTTGAGATCCATCTTGATCAGCGTGTCTCCGACAAGGTGCCTGAAGCCACAGCCGTAGAAGTAGCGGTAAGGGTGGGTGTTGTACTTGCCGTAGTTGATCTGAGGGAACTCCAGACCTCCATATTGATGAAGATCCTCCCCATGGAGGTCCTCATGGGTACAGAAGACCTTTTTTTTTTAAAGAAAATTAAATGGAAATGAAAACCATTAAACGCTTGAGTTACAGCATAATAAAGTAGTGCAAACCAAAACAAAAAAATATGTAAAACTAGTACTAGTTAGTACAATTTATTACATCATGACATATTTATATATATAAAAATGGATAAGAAATATTACTCTGTTTTTCAAAATGTTTACTACAAATATGTCCAGGACCAGCGTGACACAAAAAAATGAGTTTCACAACATTCTGCTGTATGTGTTGACTCAGGCTGTTACCTTGTTCTTTTCAACCCTTATAGAAGTGGCTGCGCTGTTGAGCCGGTTGTTCAAGTTCTGCTCGTAGGGTGTATCGTGGTCCACATTGATAGGCAGAACAAAACGGCGCGGGAAGTTTTTACACATGGAGTTATACACCTGAGGGGAAAATAGAAATGTCTTTTTTAGCATCGGGTCAAAAGCGACTCAAACACTCCACTTAAATTACACCTAACGTCAGGTGTCGACCGTTTCTTAACCTGCTTACCTCATCTAGAGCTTCTCCAGACTTGCGAAGGTTCTGGACGTTGTAGTTATCGATTGCCTTGCCATCGTCTGAAGCACACATATCCACGATTAAGAAGCCATCCTCCTCATAAGCATTGATCTGGTGGAAGGTTGACAGCGGCTTGGCGTGGTACTTGATGGAGCTGACCTGGAATATAAGATTGAACAGTTCAACGCGTTTTTTTGTGTACAGTGAGTTAACCGCTTCTCAAGATCCGGGTTCCGTAGAGCCTTACCGTTCCTGTCTGCTTGTCAATCAGGTGGAAGACGGTGTTGAACGTGGAGTCCCAGAAGAAGCCGTCCCTGATGCTCTTCCCTCTCAGCTTGCCCGTCACAATCTTCAACAGGTCCATCTTGATGGGCTGCTCGATGAACACCACGTAGTTCTCAGACATTGCTGTGAGGGATTGAGAAAACCGTATTACTTGATGAACTGATACCAATATCCAGAGTTCCTCCAACTGCTCTCTTAAACCGAACTGCATGCAACTCATTGGAATCGTTTTTATGTAAGGTACCATTAGGCCGGGGGACCGCAATGACGAAGAAACCTTAATCTGGCCGTTATCCAATGCACCTAATAAGGTCAATATCAGCAGCATATGGTAGTCATGCTTTGATTTGAGTGTTTACCAAAGCTGTGGTAGTAGGAAGGTTTGGTCCTGTCCACAGAGGGAATAGAGCAGAGCACCGTGGCTCTCTCCAGGGTTTCTTCTGGTGATTCCTTGTTCGGAGGCACTCGGATAATGTTGTAGTACGCTCCTGTCAGTACAGAGACAGTTTCTTTATAAAGGACATCAGGCGCACAGGCTCGGGCTCCTACTCTGTGATGCTCTAATATGATGTTTCTGAAAAAAAAAAAACAACCCAACACACCTTTAGTGGTGTAAGAATTCCCCATGTTGTACGCCGTTCCATCAGGGTCAGTGTGAGGGTGTGCCGTAGCTCCGTTCACAGCGATGAATTTGCTCCAGTCCACCTAATTAATACAAATGCACATGTAAAAACTGCTTTTTGTTGTATTTCATAGCTTTATACTTTAATACTGATATTATCATATCAGCAGGAGGGACAGTAGCCTGCAAGCCTGTTATAAAATCAGGTAATGTTTCACCTGTTTATCTGGTGCCTGAGCTATCATGTGCAAAGCGCCAGCTCATTACTGTGCAGTTACGTCTCCAGCTACATGTTTGAACCACGTGTTCTACATCTTTCTACCTTTTGGGTTGCCTCAAGTGTCTCAGGATCCACCTTGTGCATGGCGTTGGTTTCCGTGCTAACATAATAATCCCCTTTGTAGGTCACAAAGCTCACGTTGGCATTGTCTGTGGGCTCTAGGGGGGAAAAAGAAGTTGCCAAAAGTTACGGATACAGCACTAATATTCTTCAGTTAAAGTGCATGATAAGTAGATCAGATTTGTGTCCATGTTATGTGATAAAATACTCACTCGGTAATTCAAATCTTGACAGGAAGCGCTGGAAGAAGTTCTTACAGGGATCTGGCACGGTGACAGTCCCAAACTCTGACACTGCAATGCGGTTTTGCTCCTTGTTGGCCTGGTAACTGTCGCTGGACAGGAAGCGGCTTTTGTAAGTCACCTGACCTTCTGATATTTTGAACTGGTGCAGGAGAGCCATGCCGTCGAACCAGTGGTTGAGGCTGATAGGAATGAAAGGCAGAAGAGCAAAGAGGAGTCAGCTTGGTGAGGTGCAGTGGCTGCATTAGATGGATCAGCAACAGATGTTGTGCTCACTTGTGGTTTCCGATCTCAAACTTCCCCGGACCGTTTCTCAAGAAGCTCCCGTTGATCCATACCGGAATTTTGCCAGTGATGTCTGTGTTGATGGGCTCGGGGGTGTCCTCCACTGAGCTCACAAGCTTCTCGATGCAAGGCAGGCCGCGCACATCTGTGACACGGTTGACGTTCCTCCCAGAATTCTTCACTGCTGTTGGGGAAAAGTTAGCAAGCTTTACTAAAACGCAAACCATAGTCACATTTAATTAGAGTTAGGATGAAAATAAGTTTGTTTTGGATCGTGCATACCTGGGGTATTGTTCTGTCGGTGTGCAATGCTCTCCATGGCTGTAGCTTTGTCTCTTGGGTATCTAGCAGTTTCAAAGGTCTGCACCCTCGTCCTGTATCTCCCAGTCTGGCGTTCAGCTTTATAGCGTCCTCCTGGCTGTGACGCCCCCCCCCCCATAAACAGACAGCGATTTCACACTTATGTAAGCCTCTAAAAAACAAGTACTTTGCGATCACAAGATAATACAAGTGGTAACTTATTCATAGAGATAATCACTTGATCTCCCTGACAAGTGGCAAAACCACTGTGGTCGCATTCATCATTCCTTTGGAAGTAGTTCATAATCATAAAACATGTTGATTCATGATTTATCATGCTAAATGAGCATGCATATGTGCAATGATGGTGAAAGCAGTGTAGCCGGGAGGGATTTTATTAAATACAACCAGTTTTTATCTTTGTTTGTGAAAACTTCTATTTCTGGAATGATTAAAGCATTTGGGTATTTTTTTTTTTTGTGAATTGGGATTTTCCTTCTGGGTTTATGTGGAACAAACATAAAATGAGTGCCTGATTCACCAATGAAGAGGTCATAGACGTTCAGGACACATATATGGTTTACTGATACAATATTTGTGATTTTTTTAATAGAAAAATAAGTAAAATAAATATAATATATATATTAAATTTGAATTTAACTCTCACAAGTTAATCTCTCTCTTAATATTTTGTCAGACACGGCATATTCTGAACGCTTTATCAGCTCTCACTTTGTGTTATCTATATCAATACCAATGAACCATGTGCACTCCATGTGTAGTGTGGGTGAAACAAAGTGCACGGGTTTGCAGGACAGTCACACATACATGTCTTCTTAACTTCCCCTCAGTTCACCTCTGGCACACTGAAACAATCTTTAGTGTACTCCTTTAAAACTATGGAAAACACTGGATATAAGTATTCACTGGACCTGCTGTAACAGTGGACACAGGGAGGTAATGTAAAGGACAGTTACTTATCCCACAAGCAATATACCAATTATATTAGATTAGTCATTCATTTTGATTAGTTTTAGATTATTTTAGATAACACTCGATGTGATGATTTAATTCACTTTAATACTCCCCAAATGTATACGTCTACAAATGAAGCTTTCCAGCAGCATTTTATAGTGGAGGCAGACCAGCTTTCACTAATGCCGTGGGAAAAAAAAAAAAAAGAAGAAATTTTGTGTTTCCAAATTGTCTCCTAGTATTGCACCAACTTTATTGAGTAACCACTATTTACATATGTAAGCGCTTTTTGCTTCGATACATTGAAGACTTTATGATCCCAAAATGAACACTTTGTCATAACTGAGTGTCTATGTGTTGTTTACAAGATCTTTCAAAATAAAACTTAGTTTAATCTGTCCACATATGGAGACAATTTATGGCGGTGGTTACGCGTCTTAATGTAACGTATTAGCAAACAATAGCTAACAATGTAGTGACTTTCTGGACTCTTGTCATCACAGTAAATTTGATACGTAGACGGTGACACCGGATTACTATTATTATTACGTTTCATCTAATTCTCTGAAAAGAAAGTAAATAATTGAATTTCCCAAAATGTGGAAACATCACCTTAAAATAGAACATTATGAATAGAAATAGGCACAGACAAATGATGCAGAAAATAGAGGGAAAAGCCCAGCCACTCTTGCTCCAGGACACTGGATCCTGCAAATAGTGGCTCTGGGAGCACTCTGGGCAATGTGCTTCACAAAGATCTACTCACACACACACATCAAGGCTCACTAGGCCAAAAGTTTAAACCCATGATTGTTTTGAATATAGTGTCATCATTTTAAATGGTGTGGACAAGCACAGGATGTAACTATCATTAATAGGTCACTGTACAGTCAGTTCACCCCGAGGGTGCAGAGGTTTTTCCCAACAGAGCTAAGATGTCTTCATGTCATATGTTGAATACACTGTCTTGAATGATTGGGTGGGGGTTAGAGGCAGTACTAATGTCTTTGTCCCAGCTGCTACGTGTGAAAGGTCCAGTTCCAAGAGCTGTTCAGATAGTGACGAAGTTTATTGAACAAAATGTTGTTGAAGTCCAGACAGGGTTATTGATGCAGAGTCGAGTCCAGGGGAGGACATGGACTAGCAAAACAGTTCAGGATAACGGCAGAGACTGGTCAGAGCTCCTAAGAGCAAAAAGCTGAAAAAATCAGAACTTGGACTGGAGAAGGCAATAAAACCCCCCACCAAATATTAAGCTGGTGCGAAGCGTGCAGAGAAACACAACGATCCGGCAATGACTGGAGAGCTGGGCAGATCTTAAATAGTGTGCGGTGATAGCAGAGGCTGATGCTACAGTCAGAGCTGGAGGCCAATCCCACCAACTTCAGGAAACCTGGGAGAAAGGACGAACGGGGCACGCAGCAACACACCCACACACGCCTGTCACTCACACACCCAGCCTCCAGTCAGAGTCACAGTCAGACAGTCCCGACAGCTAGATGTAAATATGTAGTTCATATTTTTGTGCAGCGTCAATACATTTACTGTGTAAGCTTTCACAAACCCGGCCGTCTGCGCCACAAAATGGTAAAACACTGATTTACATCCTGACATATTATCATCAGTGTGACCAGGGGTCATTGGCTGTTTCACCTACTTGTGACCTATGGTGTAAGCTGTTACATGTTGCTGGTTTATAGCTTGATGCAGCCTCCTAATGGTTAGGCAGGTGTAGGATGTTAACTAAATGCATACTTTACATGACCCCTTGACTTTTCAGCGACTGGCTTTATGGTTTTTTATCTCCTGTGACCGAGGTCATACAGAGTGTTTGACAAACCCTCAGAGATTATAATGTTGCTTGATAAGGAAAGTCTTCACTCTGAACTTGAACTTAACAGATAAAGTCATATTGGTTCACGTGTCATCATATTCTCATATTATCCCCTCACCTACACAGTCATGTTATGAATTTAGACAGATGGAAACATTTATTAGAGCAAAGCTATCGGTCACAACGATGCCCTGGAAATACAAGTCTGAAACAAGCCATATAACTAAAAAGTCTAAAAAGTGTCAAATCAACATTATTATTCATAAATACAGCATAAACACAAGACAATTACAAAATGCACACAAAGGGAAGACAGTGATATAATAGGTGAATACAGTTTTTTCTTGTACTAAATTCATATATGTAATATCTAAAGTAACACTTTTATTTATTTATTAATTTTTAATTTGAGCCCAAGATATTGTGCTAAAACTTTGAGACTTTTTCACATGGGATCTGGTGCATGAAAAGTAGATCCAACCCTTTGTCAATAGAGGGTACTGCTGAGTAAAGTACTGCGTCATCAGCATAAGAAGGAATAGAGCCGTTACGAATCAATGAACATTATTCATTTATGAATAACGTGGCCAGGATAGGATCTAGTATTGACTCCTGTCCACATCAATCACCTCTTCTGTGAACTCTTTTGTGTGATGACCGCTGCCTCTGCCAGTAAGATAACTGTGGAACCTGTTACATGCATTTGTGTCGATAACCAATCGATCCGAGTCTATCCAAAAGAAGAATACGACCCACTCCCTCAAATGCTTTTGACCAAATCACTGAACACGGTGATACAACACATCATTTACTACCTTACGTGCTGCAGTCACAGTGCTACAGTATGTCCAGGTCTAAATCCAGACTGATAGAGGTTTCAAATGCAATGCTCAGAAAGAAAGTCATTATTTATATATTTGATTATTTGTCAACTTTTCAAAGATTTTGGCAGTTTGTTACAGACTGGGCTGTAGTGATATGAACTGCAGATGTGGTACAGCCAATAGAAAGGAGTCTATTATTCAAAAGCTCTGCTCCAGTAGCCTTTTTTTGAGCTGAGGCCAAGATATCAAATTCCAGAAAATGGAAATTTTTTCCCCCCACAAAGAGCTCCTTCTATTACAATTGCTCCCATCCTCGACTGATGACTATTAGATGGAGTCAAATTTAATGCAATGCAGCTTTCCGACTCCAGCTTTGAGACCAAGCCTCCCTCTCACAGGAAGTCTGGAGAAGACTATTACTACCACAACTAATACCAGAACCATAAATACGAACTCCAGACTGGAAGCTTGATCTCTGAGCGACAGCGTTGTGTTTGAGGTATCTGCCTCTTTCCTCCCGCTTCCTATGATGTTATTTGTTATTCCATTTGTCGTTATTGCCCTATTGTAATGCAGTCTCACGGACTCTTTAGCTTTCACAGGCTGATGCTCACAGACAGGCACAGAACAGATAGTTGCACCATCGCCACCCATGAGATTAAAGAATGTGCTGCATAGTTTCTGAATGATCATTATTCCATCTGCCTTTTTAGGAACACAGAGATATAAGGAGACGGACAGTTCGTGGAGTCAATCCTGCTTAAACCTGCAATAACATATATATATATATTAGCATTATCTGATTTTAAATGGACATATAGCAAACTGGTTATCAAAAAAAAAATCCATCCAGCAGAAACTGAGCAACATCCGCATTCATTTGAAGTCTCATATTCTCTTTCTGACCTCGCAGATGTGCAATAAAAAAAACCCTAATAATAGTAGTATAGTATAATAATAATATAAAAACAGTATAATAATCAAATGTGGTGTGAACCAACTTGTGTTGGGTACTTCTATTGCTTATGGCTCTGGTTATTCATAAAACACACTCCACTTGTGGCAGACAGCTCACAGTCAGAGCCAACAGAGGCAAAAAGAAAAAAGAAAAAAAGAGAATGACTTCAAAATAAAAGTCTAAAATAGAATATCAATAGAAGAGAAAACCTTTTTATGCGTGTGTGTGTGTGTTGATCCTATAAATGATAAGCAACAGCTATGCAGACGTGCATTAATGTACATGTACACACATTAATTGGATCAGTATCTGTCCTGGCTGCCGGAAACGTGTCACTCTAGATGTAAAGTGTGTCCTTCAGAGGGGCAGTGCGCGTCTGAAACGGGAATTGTATTTTCCTGCTGTATTTTCACTTCCTCTGCGCACCAGACGTCAGCAGGTTGTGTTTGGCAGCTCAGTCCTGACGAGGACAAGCCTGCAGGTAACATCAGCCGAGTAGTCAACAGACACAGGGGGGGAAAAATGAACCACGAAGAACTATGTTTAAGCTTTAATCTGAAATCTTGACAGGAAATGTTTAGTTTTTTTGTTTTGGTAATTATTTGGACTTATTATTTTTTTTTTTTTTACTGTCTGTCGCTCACATGCAGAGAGAAGTAAGAAGGATCCGGCTGGAAGAAGATCTCTAACATAAAGGTACAGTAGCTTCAGGTTGGGCGTCCATTATCGGACAGGGTGTTTTATCAATGGGGATCGATGAGCTTTAGTCGATAGTTTTTGAACTTTTTGGAAGTCAACTCCAACCTCACCCATGTCGGGACAGTCAGCTCGATCGAGACAGTAATACAACTTGTATAAGCAGCCCAGTAGTAAAGGCAAAAATACCTCCATTCATTTTTAGATCTGTGAAGATGGACTTGATTTAGTCTAGACTGCTTGCCCCTCCATCTATAGGTCAATATGATTGAGTCAATGAAGGATGTGAGGATGAAGATTGGTATAGATTGAAAGAGATACAAGAATATATGTTCATTTTAACAGAGTTGACCAGTGTGTCAGGTGCTCTTTCACATTATTTAGCAGAGCCTCAAAGTTTTCTCTAAACAGACACTTATGTTTCCTTGTATCTGTAATGCCAGGGTAGGCACATTAGTTCTTTCACAGTCTTAAAAGGGAGGCTGGTGTCTTTTAAAGCAAGTGCCGATATGTTACCTGATCTCCCATTCTCCCTGACAGAGAGGATGGGCGGGTAATCACAGGTAGCAACAGTAATCCAGGTAACAGCTAATAAACTGAAAAAGACACAGAAAGCATGTGCCAGGGCTTGTCCAAGCTTCTGAAACAGTGCATAGAACATAGCAGCAAGCTCTTCTAAACTTCCATTATTCACCTAACAAAAAATTCTTCCTATTATTATTATTATTATTATTATTATTATCATTATTATTATTATCCAGAACATAAACAGAACGCAACCCTGTAAGATAAAAAAAACAGCGCAGCAAGAGCTCTCATACATGACCATGAATGAAGTCCAGACAACCACACAGGTGAACCAGCATTTGATCGGTGACAGACTGTGTTTTGGAGTCATTCCTAAAGGGACGTTGCCGTGGGATTGGTGCTTTGGGATGTGACAGGAACCACGGTCAGTGGGAAAGGGCTGGATACAGATCATATTAATAATAGTTTGGAGATAAGAAGTTTCCGTCTGTGAGGACAGGATGGGAGCATTTTGTTCTGGATCTGCTCCTGATTTTTGACTGCATCCCCTGTTATATCCAAATATTACTCTGGGGAAAATTCAAATTGGCATGAATCTATAGTTTCCAGTTTGGTGCGCAGCACTATCAACATCTGCAAGCAGCGGGTGTGTGCTGGCCTGTGAGGTTGGAGTTGAGTTCTGTCTGGGATCTTTCCATTTTGGCTCTTCTCATGTCACACATGGCTCGTGGGTGTTGGCATTTTGCGACTTCTCTCTCTCTTTAGTCCTGTTCTGTTCAATCCGGGAAGGACATAGAGAAATATTCGCTTATTCATATGTTTTGGACTTGTCCCAAGCCTGGAAAAATACTGGAGGGAGCTTTTCAGAACAGTGTCACTTTTTGGCTGAGAATGCAATTCATCTAGGGTGGAGGGATGCTGCATCACCCACACATGCTCAGTACATATATATATATATATATATATATATATATATATATATATATATATATATACGCATGACTTATAACAATTTGTAACCTCTTTGAATGTCCCTTTTCTGGCTTGTCTCCTCCTTTTCTGTTAAAGGACAGTTACTTAAAACAACGGTCAGGTGTCTATGTTGGAGCATATGTTTTCCTTATTTCCTCATTTGTAATTAATGTGTTCATGCTGGTTACTAATAGATCCCCTTCAAATGTGTGTTAAATGCCATTGACGGGAAGCAAAAACTACATTGTCCACCGTCATTTGCAAAAAAAAAAATAATAATAATAAAAAAGGATTAATCATATAAAACAGTGAGATGTCATCCCACCAGCTCCTTCAGGTTGTGAAAGGGTTACAGGTTGGCCTCCACCCAGTTAGCAGTAGTTTCACAGGCTTTGTTGTAGCAGCTCCCTGTTGGGTGTAGCGTAGTCAGCAAATACAGTGACAGTTTGACTGACATGAAACCCGTGATAGCCATTGGATAAAACCCCTGCAGTAATTTGAAAACTACAGCCAATCAAAACGCGGGACGTCGTCTCAACATGTGGGAACAGAGACAAAAACGTGCTTCTTAAAATATCCTGTTTTGCCACGAGCAATAGTACACAACCTGAAGAAAATATTCATATCAACAAGCTGGAATCAGAGAAATTGTGTGTGTGTGTGTGTGTGTTGTTTTAAGACGGACGTGTGAACCCCGTCCAGGTGCTTCCATACAGGTAGAATACGGGCTCCAGTCAAGTATTTACACACTACATTAAACATCATCCTTTCATTTGAATGTGTGTTCCCAGCAGGTCTACGTGATGGCGACCAATTGCTGCCTCCCTGTTGAAAATTGTGACATATGTGACAACGCCTTTTACTTTCATGGTAAAAATGGTTTTATCAATAGGTGCATCATATATTACTATTATAAGTTAGTATATTGTATTATTATTATGTTTTTTATAACTCTTATTATCTGTTCCTCCTATTATCTCTGCGTACACTGACCGACGCTCTCTATTCAGGCTTTGCGGATGGTAAGGCTTTCATATTATGTATTCCAATTTTGCCATATATCTCTCTCACATCAGATTCACACCTTTCTTTCCGTCACCCTTCGTTTGAAGAATATATGAAAGTAGTGATAACTGTTATTGCCGTTTATAATATGTCTTTCTTTGAGATTTGGATGAGGACTCGTTTCAAAGGTCTCCCAGCCAGCCCATGTACCGATTCATCCAAAGCGAGGACGACAAAATCCTCATTTTAAATGCTGCCGGCACATTTCAAGTCAAAGACTGCTCTGTATCCGAGCAACGGAAGCCTGGTAAGATGCAGCAAAGACATCTGTGTGTGTGTGTTGTGTGTGTGATTTGAATTGAATTTATCCGTTACAGACAACTGAAGACCGCTCGATGTCATTCTTTCATGTCTCTTGTGTGCCTTGACCAACATATCTGTTAAAATCATACGACATATACGACGTGTGTGTGTGTGTGTGTGTGTCATGGCCTGTGTTTCCTTTGTTAGGGTGCAAGTTCTGCATCCAGATTTATAACGAGGGAGGGATCAACCACAACCGTCCGGTCTTGCTGTACACCAACAAGGATGACAGAAACATGGTGGTGTGCTGCAAGGACGGCTGTGAAATATATCCTGAGGCAATGGTGAGTGGAAACGCACACACGCATCCTGCTTATGTGATACAGCACACAGCACGCTGGCCCAGTTTATGATTAAATCACCCACATTGTTGTATTTGTCTATAGGAGCTTCCAATCGAAATAAGGGAAGCTGGACACCGGGCCTTATTCTACCTGATGAAAATAAAAGGAGTAGAGAAATACAAGTTGAAGTCTTCTTTGTACCCAAACAAATTCCTGGCATTTGAGCATGACACAGATAACCCGGGTTGTAAGAAACTGGTCCTGCGTGATCATAAACATGATGAAATGGATCGAGAATTCGAAGTCAAGCTTCATTAAGAGACGGATGCGTAGCAGCAGCGGCAGAGAAACTGGAGATTTAAGTTTTTTTCCTTCGTTTAAGATATGAAACGCGATCGATCAAACTAGAGAAATTCTGTAACGGACTGAATTAAATAACTTTTAGTTTTTACCATCTGGCAGGTTATTCTTTCTAAAACAGGTATTCCAAACATTTTTATTTTATTTTTTAGATGTGATTGCAACTTCTTTCATACGTTAAACAATACATTGTCTAGTGGCTTTGAAGCATTTCAACTGTATGGCTCATATTTAACCATGTAGACATTGTTTTTTTTTTAGCTACACCTATTATTTGAATAAAAGCTATTTTTATATATTGTTGTACCTTTTTTTTTTTTTTTTTTTAACTCTTCTGTTATAGTACATATTGTATGTATTTGTTAAGCCATAAATTGTGAAAAATTAAAAACATCTGTAAATCCAATCTGTACATTTTCTTACCACATCTCTGAAACAACATTAATTGAACAGACATTATTACAAATTAACAAGTAAACAAACTGACACACACACACACACACAAACTTAGCTTCTTATAACATTTACTGCACAGGTCAGATCTTACAACCATTGACTGTAACGCTTTGCTTCTTTTAAATAGCTGCATGCAATGATTAGTTTGTCAGGGAGTTTAATGAATAATGAATAAATGCACAGGAGCAGTGTATTATATGTATATCCAACCTCTAATCAACATACAGCTTGTACATCTGTTTGCAATTAATAAATGCTTTGTCATAATAAATGTACTTTTTTTTTTTTTTAATTCTCTTGTGTCATTTTTACGAATTGACATGAAGTACAACACAACTCAATATGTTACAGTGGTTCATATTACTGACATGGTTACTGTCTCGAGTTATATTTTCATCGGCAGAGGACGGCTTTTTGCAGCTGTTCGTCGTCATGCTGTCGGACATGAAGCCGGCAGGTTGTTGCTGTGGATGGTTTCAGATCCGGCCTGCCTTACCTTCTTTATAGAAGAGGAGATCCTACCCGGATAAAACCACACAGTTCTATCTAACCAATATGCAACATAAACACTTGACTTTAAGTTGCTTAGAGCATTTGTTCCCGTCCATCACACTGTCCAGACACTAGAGGAAAGCTCGAGCTGAGAGACGTGATGAGGCTGTAGTGACAAAATAAACTCTCATACAAACACTGCTCCAATCTGCAGCGCTGCCCTTTAATTTCCTGACAGAAACGTGGCAGCTTCACACGAAGAAATCAGCCACGGAAAAAAGGACCCGAACATGTAAAAATAAATTAGACCTGATAGAAGTCATAGCATGTTGCAAACATGTATTGAGTGTCGTGAAATATCACATGTCAGGATGGTGGAGCTGTAATATTGTAGAACTGGTAGTGACACATTTAATAACTGGACATGCTTAGGAAGAAGTGTCCCAATCATTACTGTGACTACACTGAAGCCTGAATTGATCAACATGAATTACACTTACACGCATCTGAATCACTGTAATATTGTCAAAATGATATATTTATAAGAATTTACATAGAACACCTTGAATTTTTTTCTCGTTGTTGTTTTTACAATCAGCCTGGATGAGAAATCATTCCTCCCAAGCCTCTGAGTCTACAGTCATTCATTTGCTCCATAGCAGTGCGATGGCTTTGCAGATGCCCACGTCGTTGTAGTTGAAGTAGCAAAGACCAGCGAAGGTGACGGTTGACAGGACGAAGAGACCTGCGTTGGCAAGCTTGACCTTTGTGTCCCCGTGAACGTAGTCTGTTAACACCTGCCCGATACCCCTGCAACAGAAAAAAAAAAAAGGTGTGTGTGACTGTTAGTGCAGACGGAGAAACTGATTGACTGACTTGTTTTCAACTAAGTGTTAAAGCTGAATACAAAAAAATGAACATGAAACCTTTAAGAAGGATTTATTGCAGGGTGAACAGAGTGAACTGCATTAGTTTTAGTTTGGTGGCCTGATTGTATGATTGTAGCCTCGTGGGAGGTTATGAGGGTGGCTGTGCACCCAGACTGACTAGCGTGCGTCATCATGCTTTGAGAGGCCGTGTTCGGTCGTCTTACCAGTGTCCGTGCAGGGTCAGGGCAGCGGCCAGGGAGTAGTCTATGGCAGGACAAGGGTTAAAATAAGCCATGGGCCCCATGGCCAGCAGCAGGATGCTCACCGCCCGCTCTGCTGTCCAGTGCAGGGAGGCTGCTTTGGAACCAGAACCCGCTGCGGAGCAAGAGAAACAAGAGATGTGACTAAAGGTCTATGAATTCTGATTTAACCATCAGATCCAGGGTGTATTACATACACACACACACACACACACACACACACACACACACACACACACACCCCTCTGGTGTTCAGGGTGAATGAAATGAAACATTACGGCTGCAACTAACGATTACTTAGTGCTAAAGCGTCATCTTTCATCTTAACTCAGTGCTTCTCAATTATTTTCTGTTACGCCCCCCCTAGCAAGAAGAAAACTACCCTCCACCCCTTTCTGCCTTTCTTTTCATCCCTGTTAAAAAATGTCTCATGTTGTCTCTTGAGGGTTTGTTTACAGCACTTCACATCGCCAAAATAAATTACAAACCCTTACAGCATAGAGTTAATACTCCCTGCTCACACTCTGACTATGAGAGCGCCACTGCCAACTACTGTAGTGGATGTGCAATTACACTTTATTCTAGTACGGTAAAAAAAAGAAGCATGTTCCCCAGGGTCACAGGCGCCCCGCCTGGCATCGCAACGGCCCCACTATTTGAGAAGCACTGTGTTAACCCAACAGAACAGGCTTTTTTGTGTCAAGGACAAGGTAATGCAGAGGAAGTGAAACCTATGACCACAATAGTCTTATGACTCTTACTCACATTGGGCTCACTTTAAGTGAACGAAAACAGTGAAAGTAGAAAATGGTATTGTGTGTGAATGCTGACGGTCGAAATAAATTGTGACACGCGACGCTGAAAATAAAAAGCAGAAATCTGAAATGTATGTCGCTTGAAAAAGCTGAGAGCTCAAATTTCATTGCACTGAACCTGTTCAGCATTCCACAGAGGACTAATTAAACCAGAAAAAAAAAAAAATCACAGTAAAAAACTTTTATACCCGAACAACATGCTGAATACCTGAATATCATTTGGACATTATTCCCTTTTCATGGCCTGATGAGATCAGTGTTTGATTCATATGACAGATAATATACAATTTAAAAACAAAGGTTGAAATCTGATGTTTGATCTGACTTTTGATACATTTTATACTGAATATCAGAGCAAACTGTTTTTAGATGAATTAGACTGGGGACTATAAATGTTTATAACAGAATCTCCTCAATGCAAAAGTTTGTTTTAAACCAGAAAATATAAGTAAACAAGCCTAAGAATCTAATACATGACACTTAATGTTACACACACTTACATGTTACATTCACTCAGTACTCACAATGTATTGAGGTTAGATAATATTGATTCTATATCCAAAAATCACCACATTTATTGATGTCAGGGCCAATAGAACAACCCAAAATTTTCTCATCTGACTGAAATGTGCCAACTTTTGGTACAACTTACAGTAAAAGATACATTTGGCTTTCCAGAGAAGCCCTCCACCCTTAAATCTGAGCCACTAACCTGAATAGTGGGTGTCAGTGGGTCACAGTGGGTAAAGCCATCTAGCATTCAGCACACCCTACATGAACGTGGTGTCAAAACACTGCCACCACTTTAGCATTTCAGCTGCTAAATCTGGACCACAAACAAACATACATACAGGCACACGTAACCCACCGGGGCCGTGAGCCACCTGCTTTCATGTTAAACTGGAAAAACAAACTCAACTACGCTGGTTTACATGATTCTGTTAAACATAATTTAACGAATTAATCCGGAAGCTTTAACATTTCACCTGTTGCTACCAGACAGAACTTATGTTCACCAAGTTGTCTATGTTTATTTTTGTTCTATTGGGTCTGTATTTCCTACCTGTGTGTGTGTGTGTGTGTGTGTGTTTAGTAGTAGTTCAAACTTCCTGATGAACTTGATTTTTTAAATACATCACATGTGACACCAACAGGATCGAATGTCTGTCAGTGGACACGAACAAGCAAACAAACAACTACTAAATAAAAAAATATATAAAATAAAAAAAATAATAAAATATATAATAATAAAAATAACAAAAAAAAGGTACAAAACTGTTCCTATTAGACACATATCCGACTCCCATGTGTTCACAGGTATTAATACTGATACGTTTTCTATGGCTGGAGTACAATACGTTGGACTTTGGTCCTTTTAACTGATCACCTTCACATTAATTGCACTACGCACGGTGCTACGATACTTTGAACTGTGTATGTGTGTGTTCAATGAGATCTCATTTGCAGCATTTTGTTGTCATGTTTACTTGCTGACGAAAGTGTGTCGCACGTGTTGATTCAACTCTGTGGTAATTTATGAGGCTGTGGTTTGCAGAGTATGTGAAGGTTTTCCTGTTGTTCTGTTTACTCCCTGTGTGCGTGCGCACGCGTGTGTGTGTGTGTATGACTGACCATTCAGGGCCTGTGACGCATGGATCCTCGCTGTCAGCAGGTACGGCTGCTCCTGGTATTTCTGTGGTACAACCAGCGGCCTGGCCAGCAAAGAGCCTTGGTAGAACAGAGCTGATGAGAAAATAGAGAAATAAAGTGTCAAATACTATTCTGTTATGAATATGAATGAATAAAAACAAACAAACATGTGTAATGTCATAGCTTTTCATTTTCCCCCTCTCACTATCAAAAAGCAAAGCAGAAATATAAATACAACAACAGTATTCGTAATAATTCTGTTATGTTTAATAAACTGTTTCATTTTGCTCAGTAATATCAGGATGTTTTTCTTCTTCTTTTATTGCAGTTTAAATCCTGTAATAAATCCATCAATCCCTTAATTTAATACTTACTTTTGAGACTTTACAGATATATGATGAAAGAAAAAAAACAACAAACAATTATGGTTGAAAGAAACTGGTTTCACACAGATATTTTCATAGTTGGAGACGAAGGTGGTGACCTAATCTGAACCTTGACCGGAAGAGATACTATACTTCCTGATTTATGCCATTTATGCCGAATTAAAAACGGAGTTTTGACAATTCAGAAAATGTCTGTAGTCAATTTTTACCTGGTATGTAATTTATGTAAACGTGTGACTGACTAACATTTAAATGAAGTTTGGCGAACTGCCTCGAGCAATAACGGTCACGGTGGGACAGTGTGATGTCATGGTAACACAGTTGAACCGCTTTGAAAGCGACTCGGTTATTTAAATGTTAGCGTCTATATAGCGTTCAACAGAGCCGGTGACCACTGACAATAAACGCTACAGGCTCAGCTAAAGTCGTGAACTTTAAACTAGTAGCCTCTGCTTGACGTGACTTATTCGTAGATAGCTAACAATATTTAACCTCTCCTTGGCCAAACGGTCCTGCCGTCAAACTACCTTCACAAATTAAGTACCTATGTTCATAAACGCCAGAAGGTTTAAGAAAAGATGAAAGTATTTACGTTTGACTCCTCTGCGACACACGGAACTCAACCTGACAATAGCCGCCATGATGATCATCCACCAAGGTCACCACAGTTACCCGGATGTAGTTGTTAAGTCGTCAGCAGCGCAAAGATATCGGGTGTTTGAGAAGATAAAGCAAATAGATAAATGGTTGAGCACAACATCTGCATAATGTATAGTATGGTTTTATAATTTGGTGTTAAAGTTGATATAAATAGATATTTAAATCAGTTAAATTTAACCGAATAGTCTTTCTGACAAGGACCGTTGAAATGCCTTTGAGTCAAACTCCTGTTAAACATAAAATATCTTTGGCGCCGTCACTTCTTGCGTCATCAGCAGAGCGCCGATATACACATGAGACAAACAGGAACCTCCGCTGTGCGCAGCGCGTCAGATGATTTGTACATCAGTGGCATTACACACGCTTCATCTCGCTGTGAAACCGAAGGTCACCTCACCTCGGCAGCTTGTCACTGTGAATACAGTTGTTCTGTGATTATATAGTAAAGCAATGGACAATTTTGATAATTTCAGTGCGTCGGAGAAAGCGGAGGCGACGGAGCTGCAGCGTATGATCGCCGTAGAGCAACAGAAAGCGCAGTTCCAGGCTCAGGTTTGTAGGCTAACCTGTATCCAGCGTCTTAGCAACTGCAGGAGGCCACATGTCGAGATATGAGTCGCTCCTGTTCTGCAAGGCCAACAAACTCCCCGAGAAGCGTTTACAGTTCAAAGTGTCTTTGCTTGTTGACAAAAAGACAGTACTAATAGTAGAATATGTAGCTCTACTAGGGTATGCTTCTAAATGACTACATTTAAATACAGAGTGAGTCCTGTTAACACCGTTATATAGCTTCGTTACTTCAAGCCACGTCAAATTTAACGTTTTTTTTAACGGAGACTCGAGGTAGCTGCTCGTATTAGAACCATATAATAAACAACAGTTATATGAAGAATATCTGAAGATGCATTTAAGCCTGGTGTTATTATAATTCCCACTGATAGAAACACACAATTAATGGTGTTGCTCCAACGAGTTAGTGAATGGATTGGACTACTGAAATGAAGCACAGTAGACATGGAGATGAGAATAAGGCAGGAAGTAGCTCTAAACACTGTGGTAGTCCTATAATCAAGACAATTCATATTCAATGTAATGTATACAGCCCAATATTACAAGTCTTAGGGAGCTTTATAGTCTGGACAGCAATACATCATCACCTCTGTCCATAAACCCCTGACTCAAATAAGGGAAAAACTCCCCCCGAAAAACCCTTTAACAAGGCAAGAAAATGGAAGAAACTTCAGGAAGAGCAACAGATGAAGGAGCAACAGATGAAGGAGCAACAGATGAAGGATCCCTGTTCCAGGACGGACAATAGAACAAGACAGACACGTTATAGAAACACAGCCTGGAACAGGATAGCAGGATCATTATGATGGGCCGCATTTTGAACAAAACCAAAAGGGAATAGTGTGATTGGATAGTTTGTCCACCAGGGAGCACTGACGAGCTTATATCTTTTTGTGTAAAATGTCAGTTTTCCAGACGGCAATAATAAAAAAGAAAGCTGAAAATGTATGAGCTTCATAAAGGTTGAACTGTAGTATTGGATTGCATTAGATTACACAGGTGTTCCTAACAAAGTGCTCGTTGTGTGTGTGTGTGTGTGTGTGTGTGTGTGTGTGTGTGTGTGTGTGTGTGTGTGTGTGTGTGAGCTGTTAATAAGCGTTTTATATACATTCCAGGTGCACAATTTCACTGACGTCTGCTGGGACAAGTGTGTAGACAGTCCTGGCTCGAAGCTGGACTACCGGACGGAGACGTGCCTGGTGAGCTGTGTGGAGCGATTCATCGACACCACCTTGACTATCACCAACCGCTTCACGCAGATGGTGCAGAAGGGCGCTCATTAACGATGGAGCATGGATGCCAACAGGACTGTATTATGAGATGAATAAAAAAATGTTTTGTACACCTATATAACATGTTGGTGGAAGATAATGTGACAAGGACATGAGTTGAGGGACCTCCAGACACAGCCTGTCTGTGATCCTTCATACACTAAACACACTGTTGGAATCACACAGGAAGTAATCCAGCTGTGGTGGGTGCAGTCCTCTCTCATCACGGCTGGCGGTACAGATGTGGGAGATTGTGGATTTGTCGCTTTTTGGGAGAAATGTCCTACAAGTGGAAAATATCATGGGCTTGAGAAAAGATATAAACGTCATTGTTTTCATATTACTATTTATTCCCAAACACCTAAATGGTAAATGGTTGAGATTTGTACGTGGCAGCCAAATGTCCACCATCCAAGTATTGAAATAAATGTATCTTATAAAATTAAAGTATGCCTGATAATGTCATTATTATAACATCATTATTATGATATTTGTTTTATTATCTCTGCCTTTACAAGACAGAATATCTCTTGAGGAAATGCTTAGATGAAAATGTTTTGGTGGTTGTTCAGGGATGGAGATAATGAATATTATAGCAAAGCATAATTTAACTCAGAATTGTATATTTAACTTTGGCTTTTTGAGATTTAATTATATAGGAATAGAGAAAAGTAAAAATAAATATTTCGCTCTGACCCTCACCTCATGAGAACAGACACAGATAATGATGATAATATAACAAAAGAAAACTGCGTTCAAGAGAGAGCAAAGGAGAACATTAACCATCATTTTATTAAATGCAAAACTACAAATCTTATTGTTTCCAAAAGGCCCGTGTGGTAAAATGTCTAACTAAACATGTAACCTGTTATAATATCTTGCAATGAAATCAAGCATGTGTGTTTAATAAAGCCACAGAAGTGATTAAGCCCGACCAAAGAGATGCTAAATATTAAAAAAGAGAGACGTGTTTTGAATTTCTTTTTTTTTTTTAAATCTCAAACGTTGATTTCCAGGAAGTCTGAATGAGTCTTTATGGAGTGTTTAAATGCTTCATTTGATGTACTTTTATAATGTTACACATTGCTGCTTCTCTTTTTGTTTGAAGCCTTCATGTTTTTTAGATCATTTCAATGAGTTTATATAGCGTCTTGTAAAGTCACAGAACCCTGGAGTAGAACATCTCGGGACCACCCTTATATCAGCTAGGGTACTTCCCCATACATACACTTCTCAATATGATCAGGCTGAAACCACATGACCATCTATATGTGAAGCGTGTATGAATTGGCTGGTATGTATGTGATTGGTCGTTCTTATTTTTTTCTTTCCTCCTTCCATCCTATGACGCTGAAGACAAAACGCAGTAAAGTTGTTCTTTATACTGCAAGCGTTGCTGGAGTTTTGACATCTACAATTCCACACTGACAACTGACACTTTCTATTCTAATATTTTATTTTCTCTTTTTCATTGTAAGAGTAAAATTAACTGGACTGAAATATAAAACAATAAAAAGAAAAAAGGCATGACTTAACAAGCGCATGTGTAAACATTATGAGAACTTCTTACTTTTAGTACACTGCTTTAAACTGGCCGGGGATATATTCTGGGATGCTGCTATATCGTTAGAAATGTCACATACAGCATGGAACAGTAAAACCCTGTAAAAACTATGTGTGAAAACTACTGTGAAATCCAATCACTCAATGTCAGTTTACGGGTCATAAACAAGCCTTGTACTCCTGACCAGTACATACAGTATGTACCTAGATCAATAAATATGTACATACCATAACAACATAAAAATATCTGTCATCTTAGAGGAGACTGACACTGACTTTCCAGTATCCACAATATATCCTGTAAACTAATATATCAGTTAAACCCCAAAAGAGATAAAAGTAGAGACATATGTAAAAGAAAATATTTCATGCAAGTGAAAACTAAACTGTGAGGTTATTTATATTTCTAGCTGCCCTGAGAGCAGATTTCATGGCAGTTTCAATCCACCCATGAGGTGTGGCCGTGTGTTCTCCAGCAAAGTGCACCCGTCCCTCACTCTGGAACAGTTCTCTGGCATAGTGTCCCTTCTGGTAGGGTGTGAACAGGGCAAAGGCTCCTAGACTGTAAGGATCCAAGCCCCACTTCTTCACCAGTCCCCCCGTACACAGAGGCCTGATGTACTCCCCGTGGATCTTCACCAAGTCCTCCAGGACCACAGCCATCAGCTCCTTCTCGCTCATGCCTTGGAAGAGGGTGGAGTCGTCGGAGCAGGTGTAAGAAGCCAGGAGGGCCCCTGCGGTTGTCCCCGGGAAGCTGTGGCTGGGGTAGTAGATGAAGCGAGAGGGTCGGTCTGTGATGCTCTTTCCTCCTCTGATGCCTTCGCTCTCCCAGAAGCGATGCCTGAAACTGAGCACTACCTTGGTGGAGCTGGCGTAATGCACTGATCGCAGGGCCTCCATCTTGTCCCCAGAGAGAGGGGGCTGGAAGTCAATGAACAGGGTGGCCTTGGCCGTGGCCGTAACCAGAGCATAGTCCACTGTTAGGTTGATCAGGGAGCCTGAGTTACGCCAGTCCTGGTACGTTACAGTCACATTGCTGCCGCCTGTTTGGTTGATGAGTTTGACCTTAGAGTTGAGAAGGATGGTGGCGTTTAACACCTGGTAGAAAGCATTTGGGAGGTGGTCGAAGCCATCTAGAATTTCAAAGTACCTGTTAAACGACACAATAAAAACACCATTAAACTACATTATGTCATTAAAAGCTGCACTCATCAACATTTTTATATTTCCAACAGATCAAATAAGTCTGAAAGGCATTTTGTAGGTTTGAACATTTTAGGCTACTTATTTTACTGAACCTTGCAAGGATAACACATCCTTGCTTGTTAGATTTAGAAAATAAAAATGCAGAAAATATATTAAACATGAATTCACATACGACTACAACATTTCAGCCATCGATTGGAGGATCTTCAGCTAGAGGAACATTTCTGTCTCCAGAGATGCTCCCACTCGGTCAACAGACTGCAGGCTGCCGAACACGTGGTTGAATAAAACAGATGTTTCTTACTCAGTGTTGTCGTTGATGTCCGACTGTATGAACAGCATCTCTACCAGTGATGTGTAGAAGAGGCTGTTTTCATTCAGAATGTCCCCGATCATCCTCAAGGCACCACGACTCAGGTTGCCCTCCTTCACCAGATATTCCTGTCAGTGACAACATATTAGATCTGATCTAAAGTCAGATTTAAAACTATGGCCCTGTGAGACACTTATGGCGTAATTTTAAACGGATGCATTACCTTCACTGTGTAGGAATCATATTTATCCAACATGGCGCTGCAGCCGATCCTCTTAAGGTCATCCCTTACCTGTGCACACATTACAATACTTACAAAAAGAGATTCCTATAATAACGTGAATATTATTACAGAAATAATATGTATACACACCTTCCACAGAGCCTGACTGAAAAGCTCAGCGGCTGATCTTCCCCTCTCTCTTTCGTTCACGGTGTAGTTGAGCACATCAGGGTTGCTTTCCACAGCATAGGTCTTCTGCAGAACTCCATTCACCAAATAGTAGGTGTTGATGTCATTTTCAATGAATTTGCTCAAGGAAATGTGTAACTTGGAAGCCAAGGAAAGCAGAATCCTGTGGAATAAATGCTCAATAATAAATATATGTATAGTATTTATTTAGAGGGCAGGATGTGTATAGTTGGGGGGTTAAACCATACATTTATATTACTTAATATCTTCAATGCAAATCATGAATCAGCACTAATTCTGCTGACCAAGCTGTTAAATACTGTTAATACGTAAGCACTGTTTGGTGTCACTTTTGAATAAGGCTTGATGGGCAATACATCATTGATACTTATATATTGATATAAATTAAAAAATAAACTTTCATAGCTACAGGACTGTTAGAAAATACTCAAAATGCATTTGTCAAAATGAATCTAGTAGATTAAAAGTACAACGTTTGCCCCTGAAATTAGTATGAAGTATAAAGTAGCAGAAGATGAAAATATTGAAGTGAGAAAGCCTACAAGTACCTCATAAAACGCACTTTTTTGGTATTTTCTGATGAAATGCAGTGCCTTTAACATCATGAGTCCACTCGTTGCTGAACACGGTCAGTTTTTGGCCCGTCAGACAGATAAAGAAGGCAGAAGAGACATTGTTGTACTCACTTATGGAATGTGGGGATCCTCATGGCTCCCAATTCGGCGTACCAGCCTTCTCTTCTGTTCCTGAAGGTCTCGACACGTCCTCCTATACGACCACTGGCTTCTATTATAGTCACCTTATGAACGATTGGGGACGCACGATTAGTCTCATGAAATTCACTGTAACATGCACAGCACAGGGGCCCGCTCAGAAAGCATGCGGGTGGAAATGACTTTACCTTATGGCCGGCATCTTCTAAAAACTTTGCAGCGGTCAGTCCGGCGATGCCCCCGCCGATGATTGCTACATGACGAGGTGTCTTTGCAACAGGGAGACCGTTGTCCACGATGTCGAGAAGCTCTCTGTAGTCGGGGTCTTGGAGGCATTCAATCAGAGGGTCTCCAATGATCCCACTCACTGCAAACACCACAACGCCGACTAGAACCAGAGGAACTGACAGAGGCAAAGGGAATATCAGTCTTAAAGCATCAACTAAAACTGAAAAAAAGACCCAATCAACCACCAACTTCCACTTCCTGGAACTTCCTTTCCTGGAAACATGAACAATATCACGCTTGTGAGCTGTGAGCTGTGGTTTAATGACAAACGTTTTAATTACTGTCACAGGAATTCACCCATATTTCACAGTAACTTCTCCCTTCAACAATGCAGGTTGTTGTTATGGATCACACCCACTTTTTCATAATTGCAGTTATGATGACCCCACCAGCAGCATAATGCTCTATAAGACATATACATATGAAATAGCGTTTTTTTAATACTTACAGAATTTGCACAGAGCCGTGTGAGGAATCATCTTGAAGACAGAACTCCACAGTCTGGACTTGTTTTTTCTGCCACTTATATTGATGCTGTTAGAAGAAAATGAAACCTAACATAGACAAAGACAAGAAAGTGAAGTGACTCAGACGTTATTATATAAGGAACACACATAAGTTTCATATTCTACAAAGCTGAATGAGTTTAGTTCAAAGCTGAGCTAAAAACAGAAGTAGAGTGCAGTTAACTGATGCTCAATTATCTAACTTCCACTCACCTTTATCAAAGGTAATGTCTCGTAAGTCGTCATAAGGCTATGCATGACTGAGAAGGAATGACTGATTCCCTGATAAAGCAAATTCAAAAGTGCTCTCTCTGCATATGAAAGCAGCCTGGAAAACCTGGAAGCGTGGTATGTGTGAAATTGCACACAACGTAATTTAATGAGGGGACTGTGTGGCTCCTCGGGTCTTCCAGAAATATTTTCCCACACCGGCTCGAGAGTCAACCACACTGAACAAATCAGATTAGCGAGGTTATACTAGTCATGGGCATACCTCATTTCCTCCATCTTCACTGGTTTCAACATCAGAGCTGAGAGAGAGTGCTCATTCAGTGATATCCAAAAAGTCTAAACCTACAGCTGCATTCAAACTTTAAGATGTAATACATCTTAAACATACAGGATATATTACACTTCTTTATTATTATTAATTTATTTTTTTGTTACCATTTTTATTTTATCATATTTTCTTTCACATTTTAAATTATTGTTACTACTTACTGGTAAAGGTGTAGCCTTCCTTGCCTCCCTCTCAACCACCTCCTACTGTGTTAAGCAAAGCATAGCAGCAGCTTTTTATAGCGATAAATGAAAGTAAAAGCAAGGATGGGAAAATCCTTTCCCATTCCTAACCGAGTCAGAAGCGCACTGGAATTTTTTGATTTCAAAATTAAATGCTGAATAATTACTACTGCGGCAAATGGAAGTGGAAGTAGTTTGCATGGTAAAAGTACAAGAATTCATTAGGTATATTATTTAAAAAACAAAAAAAAAAAAAAAAAAAAAACTTTTACCTGTTGAAAGCCTTTGAGGAGCAGAAAATGTCTGTGTTTCCAGTTGAGCTTTGACTTATGTTGAAACTCGGTTTGAATACTCAAAGAATGAGACACCTCTACGTGACCCTGCTTATTTTCTTTTTTTTTTTTTTTTTTAGCTCAGGTATTATGTCACAGATTACAAAACTATATAGCAATACAGTGTACAGATGATCCAGAGCTGAACACAGCATTGTTGGAGGTCAAGGGCCAGGTTTTATTTCACATTTTCTCTCAGAATATGGAATAGATGAGGTCACTGAACCAGTGAGGCTTTGGGTGTTAAGTGAGCTACGTTAATGTGTAATGTGGAGCCTATAGTACAGCTCTCACAAAACCTTTAGGAGAAATCAGACAGAGACAGTTATGGAGTTATAAAGTCGAGGTTGCTGACCGTTGGATTGTGCGACGGTTAGAATTGACTGTGGAAATAGTCATTCTTGGTTCACTTATTGTACTAATAATTTTCCTCCTGAAGATTTCATCATTATACCGTATACTACCAAGTGGACCTCACGTTAAAGCTGCTATATTCAATATCTTGATTTTAATAATGGATAATGTGTGAAGGTCTCGCTTGTAGTATTCTATTTATTTTATTCTAATTATACCCCCCCCCCCCCCCCCCCCCTGGATGGCTGCTTATACTAAGATAATCATCTCCTTGCTCCGGTGCATAGATGATACTTAATCAGTATCATCAATCTCTCTCTGTCAATGCAGAAATGTCACTCAACAACGCTGACACAGTTCTCCCGTGGTAATTAAGTTGCATTGCATGTTGCAGTGACATGACATTGTCACACGGTATGTGCCACTTTAGTTTCCTTTGTGGCTTTATGCTTCAGAGTTTGCTTGTTTGACATGGCACACAGTTGGTTTTACTGTAAGATGGTAGAATGCACATCCGGCCGCAGCTTGTACTCTGTACGTAGGCAGGTGGCTCTTTCTGAATATGTCTACTGTGGAAATTCCCTTTGTTTTGGTCAATGTGCTGGTAGGAAGACAAACTCACAACAAAACCTTAAACATTTCAGTCTGTGAGGTTTGACACATCAGCTCTTATAGATATAGACATAATGAGGGTCAGGAAAAAGATATTAATTCCTATTACATTCATCTGTACTATTCTTGATATCACGTGTGTGTTAGTGTCATTTGGTGACACTCCGTGGAAATGACTAAACAAAAGAAAATTCCCAGCTTTTCAAATGGTCTGATAGTTATGACACATTTGCTTGGCCAGTGAGATTATAGCGAGCTGAACCCCTGCTTCACTAAGCTTCTATAACTCAGTAGTTATTTCTCACAGAATGTTACTTTTATTATTATTATTATTATTTATAATAAGCTAGAAAATGCTGCGATTTCATGTTCATATTCGTAGTTAAATGACATATTTGATGACAGTACAGTATTTTTGTTAGCATTTAGGAGGAGGTATTTGACAATGGGATCTGCTCCTTTCTACCTCCACAGAGCCTCAGGAGCATCAGCAGTGTGCTACCAAAGTATAGAAAAGCTTATGAAACAGTTATTAAATTTCTGTATTACTAAGCAGCACAATATTTATCACCAGTCAATCATATTTTATGCCAGTTCAACTCTCCATGAAGAGATGCTCAAAAACTCCCAGGTGGAAGAGCCACCCCTTGTATCAATCAATCAATCAATCAATCAATCAATCAATCAATCAATCAATCAATCAATCAAATTTTATTCATATAGCCCAAAATCACAAAATACATTTGTCTCAGAGGGCTTTACAATCTGTACAGGGAGTGACACCCTCTGTCCTTAGACCCTCGTATTATGATATAGGCTATTTAGCATGTTTGTTTAATAATATTTAGATATTTTCAGAATATATTATAGTATCATATGTATACAGCTCAGCCATCAGTCCTAGAGTTTCTTTAAAAAATTGTCTTTTGATCTAAATTCAATTTGAAATCTCAGCCACTGTCATAATATTACATAATAATACAACATTAGTTATTTTATCTCTGTTTTTAAAGTAAAAGGTCAAATGTAGATTTCATTTTTGTTTTATTTTCCTGACATCATCCTCGCGCTTGCAAAGCACCAGTAGGAGGCATTTGAACATACGTCACGATACAGGAAGTAAACAACGGCTCACGAGACCTCCCATTATAGAGAACCATGACAGCTGGTGCAGATGAAGTATTTTTTCTATTTTAATTAGGTAGGTAAATATTTATCTACGAGCCCACTGTAGATGTTACACTGTGCATGTGAAGCGTCCTGTAACTGGCTGGTGATTGTTCAGTCGCTAGGTCCTACTAGTCTTACCTACCGAACTCCAAGCAAAATACGGCCAATTTAAGGCTGATTTGTTTAATGACAAGGAATAAAATGTTACAGGACACCGTTAAGTAACTTCGGACTAATCTGTAGAGGGTTTTCTCCATTTCGGCATATATGTGATACACCAAAAAGCAGTTATGTCATTAGTATTTCGACTTATATCATCACCCCGCCCGTAACTGTAGTCTTCCTGCGTTACTAATAAACCGTGATGGGTGAAGTCGTAACGTCAACTTAATCACAAAATAGACATTATGTTGAAAAGAAGCACTGCAGCCCGACTGACCGGTATGCCGAGTGTTAATGTGTTACATCTAGTGCAGCTGTTAAGCTCTTAAAACCACGTACCACGTACAACTTTAATGTCTCTCAACAAATCAGCAGTAAATTGTCAAATTTCCTAACGGGGTTTGGTGTCACGACTCCCCCCCAGAGTAGATAACGGTATACGGTGCTAACATCAGTCATTGCCGAGGTGGTGTCGGTTGTTAGAGTACATTCAGATAAACTAAAGGCTGGCTAGACAACGTTACCTCTAGTATGTTAAGAAACGGACTCGTTTATCACTGAGACGTGGTGCAACATTAGCAATATTAACGATAGCTCTGTTGCTATCGTTAATATATGCCTTCGCCTTGCTAATGCTGTCAATGAGCATTAAATGACGTGAATATGGTCAACCACAGTAAAATTGTGCAGTGTTTTTATTTTTATTTTAACAACAGTGAATATAGTTTTCAAGACCTTTACTATTTAAGTTTATAGTATGTACGTAACATATTCATAAATACATTTTTATTTTATTTTAATTAAACTACTACAGACGTGGGGCCTGTATAGTATATTGGCTGGTTTAAGGGGCTACATACTCTATACGTTGGCCACACACTAACTGTCACTCTGTGTGTCTCCATTGGTTTTGTTTTTTTCAAGTTGTGATGTTGCTCTGGCATGTGTGATCCTCATATCTCTTCTCGGAGAGGGTAAGGAGCCAGACCCCCTCCACCTCCCTCCACCCTGCAGTGCCATGGCTGAGGTGCTGGGACAGAGGAGCCTGTTGGGATTTGGTGTGGTATTAGCATGGCTGGTGCTGTTCCACCTGCTTGTGAACATCTGGCTGCTGTGTGTGTTCACCAGCCTGCTGGTGGTGCTTGGTGGCTGGCTCGGTTCACAGGCTGTCCTGGAGTCCAACAGTGTGGTTCACCTGGAGAGGTTTATCACACTGGAGCAGGTATATGTACATATATAACTTGGCTCTAGTGTTGGTTGCACTTTTCATTTGTTGATTAAAAAAAAACATCTAGCTCCAGTATCACTACTCTTACACTTCTTTATGTCATTGCTAAATTTCAGGTTCCATCCTCTGTGGAGGATGAGCATCACTTGGACCAAGAGATCTATAACACAGTGAGGAAAATCATCAGGGACTTTGTCTCCTCCTGGTACTCTACTGTGTCCTCTGAGAGTGGCTTTGAAATGGAGGTTCAAGAGGCCATGATCTCTATGGCGATGGAGCTGAAAATGCGCGCCAGACAGGTGGACAGAAAGGTACTATGATTTAAAGAGTGTTGTGTGCTCGTGCAGCGTGTCAGGAACATTTCACCACGCTTTCATTCTGCCTGTGAAGTGAAGGAGAGCAAAGTTAGGTGCAGTTCATTGGTGGCATTTGTCTGAGATCATCATGCTCATAAATCTCAATCTCAGTGCCAAAACATTTACATCCTCTGTTGTTCAGTTCCACCTTGGAAAAACATTTCAACTCATTAAATGATTATATCCAGATGTTTAGGTTTAGAATTTGCAAACCACAGATGGTGTTTGATGGATGTGTAACTTTTTGCATGGCTGCAGGAGCTTACCCAGAGGATCCTGGACCTGCTTGGCTGCCACCTGCAGGACTATCTGAGAGCCAAGGAGCTGGTGACTGAGCAGCAGATGCCTCCGAAGTGGAGCGGTGAGAGCGAGCAGTTGTGGAGGGCGTATTCCAGGGTTACCACACCTCACACTGCCATGACCAGCGATGCAGTGGAAGTCAACTACACCAGATCAATAGTTGATTTGTTGCTGCATGTTTTGGTGCCATTGCCTCACTTGGAAACCCGTACAGGACGCTTCGTTGTCGGGGAGCTCATCACCTGTAACGTCCTGCTCCCTCTCATTGCTAAACTGTCTGACCCTGACTGGTTAAACCTTCTAATCATCGAAATATTCGGCAGGTCCAGCAAACTGCAGGAGACAATCGCAGCAGAGCCACTGACTTCAACAGCACTGCCACTGCCTCCTGCTGAAAAAGAGCTCGCACCACAACAAGAGCCTTCATGTGTACCTCAAAAGAACCCTGAAGTCCCTCTACCGAGAGCGGAGACTGAAGCGGTTAACAATGTAGAGACGGTCATGACTGAACTTGCTACCTATGACGCGATTGACTCAGAGGAGGTGGACTGTCCACAGAACAACATCGAAGAAGAAGAACCCACTCAACCCTTTTTAAGACATTACATGAGAGGAAGCAAGTTAAACCCATTTTATCAGGAAAATGACTCTGACCTGGATTCTCCATTGGCTGACTATAAACGGAGTTCCATTGATTCCCTGATAAGCCAAGAGGAGAGCCTGTATGACAGACAGAAAGAATGTGCCTCATCTGTTGAGAACAACAATGGCATTGACTTGGAGGATGTTTGCACTAGTACAGTGGACGGTACTTTCCCTAAAGTTCTTGTTAGTTCAGAACCGGTAGAGCGTCCGAATGGCTGCAGCCTCCAGAACTTGGAGAGGGAGGTTAGTTCCCCTTCAGCAAACCCAGCCAAAGACCTTCTTCTGGGTGTAGAACCTACTGGGCTCGGGAACCCCAATGAGCTGACTGTTATCAGTCCGTTGCAGGGCTCTTCCCCCATGCCATCGTTCAGTTTTGAGCCCCTCAGCAGCCCTGATGGACCAGTCATCATCCAGAACCTTCGCATCACTGGCACAATCACAGCTAAGGAACACCGCGGCACCGGCTCGCACCCGTACACTCTGTACACCATCAAGGTAAGACAATGATGCATTCTCCCTCTGTTCATCATTCAGCTTTTTGTTTCACATAAAACGCTTCAACATTTTTTTCTTTTTATTTGTCAATCCAGTAGTTTGTGGTGTCAACTGACAACCCAAAGCCTTTTATAAAGCAACATGAAGGTTAAAAAAAAAAAATGTTAAAAATGTAATTGAAAACAGACAAATCAGTACAAAAATAAATCGAAAAGTGTGTATTTATTTATTGTAACTATTAACATAATAATCTAGCTAAGTTTGGTCTCACATAATTACAGGCTGTAAGAATATGAATGGGAAAATGGGAATATGGTAAATTTTGTTGTGATGGTTTTCAGTATGAGACAGCGATGTGTTGCGAGAACCCAGGCAACATCCAGCCCGGCTCTGAGGATACTGAAGCTTTACAGACGGGTTGTGAGAATCCATCACCCATACAGCCAGTGGCCTATCACATGGTCAACAGACGATACAGCGAGTTTCTTAACCTGCAAACACGTCTGGAAGAGAAAGCAGAACTACGGAAACTCATTAAAGGTATAAAATATATATTATATTCTTGCCCTTCAGTTACAAGATCCATTTTTGATTAAGTTTAGTATTTAAGACAACCAGTATTATATCATATTTTTTTATATTTTATTTTCTACTTTTTTGTGAAGGTGTGAAAGGTCCAAAGAAAATATTTCCAGACATGCCATTTGGAAACATGGACAGTGACAAGATAGAGGCCAGGAAAGGATTGCTAGAGACCTTTCTGAAGGTTTGTGGATCAATTCTCTTTTTTTTTTAAGTAGTAGTTTTGATCATTAAGGTTTTAGACCAGCATTCTGTCCTCTTTTTCAGCAACTGTGTGCCATCCCTGAAATAGCCAACAGTGAAGAGATGCAGGAGTTTCTGGCTCTCAATACAGACGCCAGGATTGCCTTTGTCAAGAAACCTTTTATTGTGTCACGCATAGACAAGGTTTGATCCTGCATATTTCATTGTGGTACAACTGAATAAAACATGAGCACTTACCATATGGTAATTACTATAATCACACCGTGATGCCATGTCATAAACACAAGAAGGGAAAGTAAGACTAAACTTCTATTGTTGTTGATGTTGATAGAGTTTGTAAAGGTATGTGCGTGCCATGTGTGTGCTTATATGTGTGTATAGATTGTGGTGAATGCGATCGTGGACACACTGAAGACAGCGTTTCCTCGTTCAGAACCTCAGAGCCCAACAGAGGATAATGAAGGAGAGGTGGAAGGAGGGAAAATAAACGCTGACAAGAAGAGCAAGTATGAGCCCTGTTTTTCAAACCAAAATGTAACTAAATATGATGGAAACACAAACCCACACAGACGAATACTTCTGGTCGGGGTGGGAGGTGTTACACAAGTGGCCGGCTGATTTGCAGACTTCTCAAACTCAAATATTATAGCTTTTTTAATCATATAGTACATGATAATTGTTATAGAGTGAAATCAGACTCATGCAGTCTTAATGCAGGTTTAATCATTACATAATGATTTGAGTAGATTTTTTTTTTTTGTATGTACGTGTAACTATGAAGTCGTTTGCACACTTCCAGGTCACGGCTGAAGTTCTCCAGTAAAAACATCCCGTTTATGAACGGCTCAGACATAAGACCCCCAGTTTTGTTCAGTTGGGAGCAAACTAGTACAGTAAGTTACATTACAATTTGCACTGTTGATATTTTGATGCTATTTAGCACCAAGCTGGTTCTGATTAAATGACATTTTTGCTTTTTTTTTTTTTGTAAAAATAACAATCTTCTTGGATGATTAAAGTTTTTTCTAAGTTTAACACTCTGCACGCTCACAGGTGTTTAACGGGATGTCTATGGGAGATCTGAAAACCTTTATCACTGAACAAGAGAAACTGGTGATCAGGTCTGAGCCAGAGAGGGGGGACAGTCCAGATGAAGGAGAATTCAGAGGCTATCTGGATCACAGCTCGAGAGGAAAGCAGAGTCAGGAACATGGTAAGAATGGCATGAGGGTTGTAATGTATGTATGTTTAAAGAGTCAAAGGACACTGGTACCCCCATCATCGTTCACGCAGCACAGTTAGACTGCATTTATTCAGGCAGGTCAGCTGCAGTCACTGATAATAACTCTGATTTATTATGTATCATAGACAGTTAAAGGTTTATTAGACGGCAAAACACTGTACAGTGGTTTGTAAAGACAGACAGAACCTTACAACTTGGCAGCAACTGTTTTATCTTTTGTTGCAACAATCGCAGGGTAAGCAATTGAATTACAACGTTCATGTTACAAAGTAATCCACCAGGAATGTGCGCTTGCATGTATGGGACTGGCCAACGCAGCGCCCTGTCGCAACCAGTAGGTGAGTTTTTGTGAAAAAGCTAACTGTTTGATATTGTAGCTAATAATAGTAGATCAGTTATGAGATTAACAAGCGACTATGACTCAGTAGTACTGACAAGGCAAAACAAGACAAGATGGAACAAACTGGAACAAAGGATCCAACAAAAACCAGGGCTAATAAGGGAACAGGTGACCAAACTGAGAACAGGCAAGGAGGTGATTGATGAAATGCTCACTCTTAAAGTTCAAAACATAACCTTTTCCTCGTCCCACTAAGTCCAGTCTAAGCAAACACTGAAACACAGAATCATGCCAGTAGGAGTGATTGAAAAGACACAATCAGAATGGATCGGATAAAATAAAAAAAAAAGTTATCAGTGTTATATATTCTGTTTCCTACTTTGTTAAAGATACTAAAGTAATTTCTTAAATTCACAATCTTTGTCCGGGTGCTGTTTAGACTGCAGGAGTCATCATAACAGTTAAGTTTCTATTACTAACACACATAAATGAAATGTTTTAATTTCCCTAAAACGCTGTTGTGGGTCAAAACCTCATTGCATGTAATCAACATGTCATGTTTGTATGGAAACAGGAAAATGCTTTCATTTTCCTGTTTTTCAGACCAACTCCCTGACTTCTTCTTTCTGTCTGCTTTTCTCTTCTACTTTCCATTCAGTATCTCACCATGATTACAGGACCTTTTGATTGAAAGCAGCTATTACAATATTTCAGCCACTCACAGGATTAATCAGAGCTGGTTTCTATTTTGGCAGAGACTCAACAAGAGACCTGTGGTGTTGCTGAATGTGTAGACATGAGGGCTTTGGGATGTCACTCAATAGGAGTTTCCAGGACACCACTTCATTGAAATATTTCTCAAACAATTCCAGGTTGATCTGTGCACACTAACAGCGAGCATCAAGTGTTCCGTTTGCTTGAAACAATCTTGGTCTCATGACTTCTTGGTCATGTGAACATGTCTAAGCCGCAGTCGATCCACTTCTCCTCGGTGTTGGTCGACTTTTTAAAGTTTTCAAAAAGTTTTAAAGAACAAAAAGCTAACCACAGAACTGCTGCGTGTTTGATATACACGCTATATGAAACATTTTCGAACCAATCCATTGTCTGTGACCTTTCAGCCCTGCTAGGACCACGGCACTACTGCCTGCTGTGAGGCTGAAACAGTTTGTATCGGCATGGCGCAGAAAAAGCAGACAGACCCAGATTTATCTCTCTTCAGGAACTGCGTGTCTAAATTCATCAGGCTGCCTTATGTGTGCAGATGATTATATTGTTGACACAGCTGTCCCCTGTTCCCGCCATCAGAAATGTGCTTTCAGATCTTTCTTCAGATGGTCTCTGATGGGGAGGGCAATTTTTAAGTTGGAGGACTTGATACACACGTAGCTGATACACAGCAACAAAAACATATATATATATATATATATATATATATATATATATATATATATATATATATATATATATATATATATATATATATATATATATATGTAGATATTTATAGTGTACATTCTCTCGTAGTGTCAACAGCTGTTGCGGTCAATTCACACAGGCTAACACCATCATAATCTGACACTCATAGTCGTACAACACAACACACAACACACAACACACGTATTACATAAACATGCTTCAGAAACAGGTAAAGTCAGCAACACGGATCAGTGATCATTTCACATTTAAAATATACATAATACAAAGTCATATGGCCCATCAGTTGTATGATGAGCGGGTTGTTTTTATTTATCATATACATTATAACGCAGAATGAAAATAATTAGGCAAGCAGAATGGACCACAGGCCTGCATCCTGCGCTACAGGGGAGACGAAAAAGAACCACATAAAACACACAGGAGTTAAGTTTGCTTTTGATTATTATATAGTTTATTGTATAAATTTAAATGATTAAATACTAACAGATACTGTACTGAGACTATTATCATGTTGAGAGTCATCATAGCCTTTAAGTATTTGATATTCTTTAATGGATGAACCACCTGTACCTTCTCCATCTTTCTCCATCACAGGGAATCATCAAAAGAAAAAAAAAAAGAATGATCTCATTAATATCATATGGAAACTATCTCTGCATTTGCTGACATTCCACTTTTAATTGCATCCAAATTGCATTTCTTCCTTGTTAGGCATCTGGTTATTGGCTTTTTGAGGGACTGTTTTTTTCCAGACAGTCTGGATGGATGAAGGGTGGAATCAAGCGCCTATTTCTGACCAGACTCTCAAACGCTCCACTACAAATGATACCCGACTGACAGTTATGTTAGTCCTCTGTTATGTTACTTTCACAGCAGATGTGTAAACGTCAGACCGTCTTCAGGATGGCGAATTGTGTGTTTATAGTACACGCACAATATAAGCTTTTAAAGTGGTCAGCAAATGATGATCAAAAACAGCCTGTTGCGTGTCTTTTTTTTTTCCCTTAATGGTGATAATGCACCAGTGTATGTGTTGCACTGAGTCACCAAAAAGAGACATCAAAAGCACAAAGCTTGTTGTAAATTATAGGCGAGATTCATTTTCATAACTGCATTATCAAATAGCTGGCAATGATGTTATATATCAGTGTCTTTTCATCATGCTGTTAATCGTTTGCATCCACCGATCATCAAGTTTTAATATTTAAATAATTGAAATGATTTTAGTAGTTTGTTGTGAGAGCTGAGAGACTGTTTATCTTCTTCAGACTCCCCGAGTCGCCTCGGCACTTCCACCCTGTACAGAGTGATCCACACTGTGCAGCTAATCTTACACCACATTGCTGTGAATAACTAGATTAAAACAGCAGTTTGATTGAAGTGTGAGTGGACATGGCAGGCTCAGGTTTATTCCTCACAGTAATGAAATGTTACTGTTTCGCTCTAGTTTCAGTTTTATTTACAATGATTTAATGGTACTACTCTTGGATTCTTGTCAGCTGGTATCAAATACAATACTGACTAGTTGCCAGAGTGGAAAACGATATCAAAATATCCATAGAAACCTCTGAAAACAGAGCTTCATTGTTACTGTGAAGTTTGAAACTGCAAACCTTTGACGCGTCAAGGCGACAGAGAGTCGAGTGTTGGATTCACCTGAGGATTTTAGATGGACCTTTTACTTTTTGATGCCATCAAGATGTCTGTTTCTCCGTTTCCTGATCCGGTTCTCTTTTAATACACATACACCTAAATGTATCCTGTAGATGAACAATGAAAGGGCTGCAAAAAACAAGAAGAAAAAAAACATAGTACATGTATGTGGATGTAGCAGAAACACGGTCGATCTGTGTGCAATAAAAAATAAAATCAAACAGTAAAGTTAGTAGCATCCAAGTCTAACCACATGAGGGCAGTGTTAATAAATGTATGAAATGGAGCGCTGATGTGGTTGCTGGACCCGCATATTCATTAGATACACAAGAAGAAATGTGTAACTCATTGCTGCACAATGCTTGAAACCAAGATACATTACATTTTTAATACGCCATCATGTAACACAATCACTTTCTTGCTTTTGTCTTGCACGTCGTGGCCATAACAGCTGAGATGGCGTTGGCTGAGGTGGCTCTGAACATCCTGTGTTTGCTGATGAAGGAGCAGTGGAGCTGGCTTTGCACTGAAAACATTCAGAGGACCATCAGGCTGCTGTTCGGGACCCTTATCAACAGGTGACGTGCCACATTAATTTAACAGTACTGGGATGCCAGAAACGGAAAAGCTTTATTTTTTAGTAAAACACAAAGGTATTTCCAAGAATAACCTAATCTTCTGATAACCATCAGATGAGATACAGAGAGAGATAAATCCAAAACACAAGATATATTTAGATAAATGTATTAAATGAATCAAATCAAATAAGACAAGTTGATCCATGATGGTGATCTACGTCTGTCCTGATCAACCACCTGTCAGCCAACACTTTTGTCTAGGTTGAACCGTTTTGACAAATTCAAGTGCCACAACCAGCAGAAAACGACGTCCTTGCCTGTGCTCTTAACTTATTAGTAACACCTTCACATATTCAACATATTCTAAGCATGGACATACGTTTTGATTGCTAATGGTAGCCCGGTAGCTTGTTGAAATATTAGCGTTAAAGCTGACAGAAGGTACAGCTTTAACTGTTGAAAACTGACAAAGGGGGTTTTACAGGGTCACCAGTGTTTCTGTTGACTTGTCGTCAGGCAGTAAGTCAGTCACTGGAAAAGAAAGCTGATCTCATGTAAAGCAAATGTGCTTTTTTAAATCAAATTCACAATTAAATGATATTTCACGGCCAAGGCAAAGACACTGCCTTCTCATAAGGGTAAATGTTGCAGCATCCTGAATATGTTATTGTTGGTAATACATAACCCTACCTACACATCAGTCCAGTGAATTTCATTTTTTCCATACAATGAGACGATGAGAATTTGCACTTCATCGATGCTGCGCTTAGCTGCAAGGTATGTCTGGTCAGTGGTGGGTTGGCTGCAAACACGTGTGTATGTGAGCTTTAAGCAGACTGTGAAGGTCTAGGTATTTTTGGCAGCCTGGCAGCTTGTGCACACACAGCATACTGTTAGTCCCAACAGTTTATGTGTCGTAGCTGTCTGTGATTCTTACATCTAATATTCTAGCTGAGTCAAATGCTCAGACGAATAAGTTTGCTTTTAGTGTATAAGGTTAATATGAGTTATAAGTAAGTGTGCTCAGTAAGTTTATTTTGTAATGTTGATCTTCTGGTATTGATGCAACAATAAAACGTTTTCTCTTCCAATAATGATTCTAATAGCTCAACTGTGGATGTTAGGGTTAGATCTGATCTAATATAATGTGCTCTACCTTTTCAATTAGAACATCTGCATACTTCTCTGTACAGAACTCATTCAGATTCAGAATTCATTTATTTTTCATCAGTGCTTTACTTCATTTTCACAAAATGCTAACATTTTAAAACAACCAAATGTAGATCTTGAGAAGTAAACCTGGCAGTTGCAGCCACAACAATGCAAATATTTTGTCCCTTTTTTTGCAGCAAAAAAAAAGTGCTGGACATTTCTACATAGGAGGAGGCCGCAGAGCCTGTAGACTCAGCCAGGTCAGGACATGAAGACACATGTTTCCTGGTGGAGATTCCAGAGAGGGGACTCTGACTCTAGGAAAAAGAGTTGATATTTTAGACAAAAGTTGACTGAGCTTTTGCAATCACCTGCCACGCAGTGCACCTACAACCAGAACCATAAACACTTAAAAATATACTCTTTCATTAGAGGAGCTAGCTCTCACTTTTTGGATAGTATGAAATATTTTCCCTATTATATTTGTTGTAAAAAAATATGTGCAAAGATGCATGCACTTATTGGCCATTAAGAGAATGCCCGACATCAACTCCCCAAACATTTGTTGCAGATAGGTATAGCTCCTGCTGCCTGTAAGCTGTAAACAGGCAGTGTTCTCAGGTTCTGGTGTTTGTGCCGTTAGCGCCGTGACCTCACGTTCCCCGGGGCGTCAGTACCAGAATATCGTTGCTTCATATCGATACTGAGTCCTCTATTTTAAGAAGTTCCTCCAGCCAAGTATGAAAGGCCTTGTGCTTTTGTTTGTCCTCGTCTATATTAGGCAGCAGTCTGTCAACACTGCAGTGACAGCTCTCAGCGTGGCAGGTATCTCTTCTCATCATCGGGTCTCTCCGCGCAGGAGACGGGATGCTCTGGTTGCAAACACGCTGTTGATAGAAACACTACATATGAAATTGTTGCATTACTGTGATATTTCTGTCCACGTCTTACTTTTCAACAGAGTAAACATTAAGAATGAATGAATAAACATGTTTTTTGAGAGTCTGAGCCACGTCATGGTTACCAGAACCATGCCTGAATATTTCGGGAAGCACTGATTAAGTGATACAAAAGACGAGATGTTGCAGTTGTAGTGTGTGTTCTTCGCCAAGCCTCAAAGCTCCACTGAGCAATATTTTTAGGCACGGAGGCACCGTAGCTATAGGGGTGAAAATGATAAAAGGTCAGACAATGAAATTCTGTACATTCATGGTTCTTTCAGGGTGAATTGCAGTAACTTTAGTAACATTTTCGAAAACTTTTCTTCAGCACAGACATACATTTGCAATTTAACCACTGTTCCTAAAAGTCCTGCACAAGTTAAACCAGCTGTAGCTAACCATAGCAAGAGAACAGAATGCAAGCTCATAGGTTACTATTGATTTGGAGCTTTCAACCACATTTCATCACGTTACTGAGATATGTGACTATATCTGGGAGACAGATGGTAACACTTGTCTCCGCACAAAGATGGTCTCTGGTGTCGAATATGAACAACACCAGACAGCTTAATGTTTCTCCAGATGGCTCCTGGATGATGACCTTTGACCTCTTCCCAGTTGATGCTGTAACTTTGGGTATGAAGTTCACAGAGTGCTGTAGTAGTGTGGACGTGGATGTAAAAGTTCAGTTAGATTTAAAAAAAAAAAAAAAAAAAAGGTCAGTTTTTCTTAATACAACAGTTTTTTAGTGGGACTGACAGGATATGTCAAGTGCTATGAAGTTTTTTATATAATCTGACAGCTGTTTAGTGGGAGGCGAATAGAAGCTGCAGGCAGCAGAAACCTTATCCATGCCAGTCCACAGCTGTAGTGCATGCATGTCTGTCAGAATTTAATTTGGAGTTGCAAGTGGATAGAGAAAGAGTGTGTGTGTGTGTGTGTGTGTGAGATGAAACCGGGACCCAACAGGCCAAATCTGGGTCTGTGTGTGTGTGACAGGTCTGGCTGGAAAAGCCGGCTCTTCGCTCCTATAAATGGGGTCCAAGGCAAGGCTCTGGTTTAGGAGATGTCTGATTTTTATGGACTGGAAAGTGGGACAGTTTAAGATGAATATAGTCTCTTTCTCTTAGACAGCAGTCTGGATGGAAAATCCAGCTGGAGCCAGATTGTTGTCAGTGTCTCGATGTACTGTAGATGTAGCAGGTCTGCTACCAGAGTGGAGCCACTTTGTATCAACATCACAAGCATTTGTAGGGACACTTCATGTTCTGTTTAGTTCAATGTATATGTAAACATAGTGGTTTCTTTCTTTGCAACAGCTGATCTACTTTGAACAGGTAGAAAATGGAGGGAGTCAGTGTAGTGACATAGTGGGAATGAAAAAGGAGAGTAAACCAAGTCAGTTCCATAAGTGAATGCATGAGAGTGTTGAGTTTGCTTTTTGCCTGGACATCGTTGGCTGCAGACATGTGGAGAAACTGGGTCAGTGGCAATGATGATATAATATAATGATTGTAATTAATCAAATTGCATGAAAGGGTTCAGATTTTCTCGGGCAAGCTTTTTTTTTTTTTTTGCTGTTGGACTGTGGTCAATAACACACTGTGAGTATGGAACATTCTGCCTGCGAGTCCAGAGGACACGTCATGTCCTCTGACACGGCACAAGAAGCACTGTAACTGCTGAATAGCTCTGAATGCACAGGTGCTGTTTGTCAGTGCACCTGCAGCACCGTGCTGATGCTCAGCACACACACACACACACACACACACACACACACACACACGTAACTGTCTGTAACTTCTGGCGCTGAGGGTGAGCTGTTTGTTGGTTTGATCCGCAGCACATTTCAACTCACTAAACTCCACGTGGCACATCGGCTCTGCCAGTCTCCTTATGCACCTGTCGCACAATGACACAATTTATTTTTACTTTTTATTAATACTTAATACCATAAACAATTCAAATGATACAGCAAGTCCTCGACGACAGCTTGATGACGGAGGCGAGGATAAATGGGAGTAAGGATTCAGAGACTGTCAACAGTTGTCACAGGAAGCGCTCGCACTCAATCTCGTCAGTCTTTCTCTTTTGCTCCCTCTGCATCGGCTTCAGCTACACTGTTAATTAATACCCAGGGATCTCCTTCTGACATCCAGTGGCCTGCTTGGGTTTCACTGGTGGTGAAAAACAAGTTGTTTGGCTTCAGTGAAAGTGGTTTCTGTCTCACTGCTCTACTATTTAGCCAATGACCACATTGTGGCATTTGGAGAGATCTTTAAAGATGTGGTCAGAACTCCAGCATTAACAAAATATATAACACCGCAGTATATTTTGTTCACGGTGAGGCCATGCGCAGATTTTTGCATTGGCAGAGCATCAGCTCATGAATCCAGGAACAGTCCAAAATGTTAATCTGGTTATTATAAGCATACTTAATAATACAATGTTTTCACTACAGGCTCACGCAGGTGGATTTGTGAAGTGTTGGTCATAAGTACAATTCATTTTAGACGTTGCAACAACACATAAGACGACTTATGAAATATCTACATGTTTTTAAAGGTATGACATTTCATGGCGGAATAATGATGCAATTAATCTGGAGGTTATTTTCCCAATGAATCAATTAATTGTTTGGTCTATGAAATGCCAGAAAACAGTTTTAAAGAAACATCATTTCTCTAGACCAGGCTGATATATTCACATTTTTTACAACCTCTAGTCCAAAATGCAAATATCTTTAGTTTACTGACATAGGAGATACAACTATTCATATCTGAGAACTTGAAAGCAGTGAACTTTTGCTTTAAAAAAAACAAAAACCCACATAGTTAATTTTCTTCAATTATAAACATTGCAGCCAATTAAACTTTTACAGTCGATTCGCTAATCAATGAATCATATAATTGTTTCAGCTCCATTAAACACTCAGATTTTATCTTGCTTTTAAAAATTCTCCTGACCTATTTTGCAAATCTTTTCCTGGACATAAACTGTATCAGAGATTTGTTAATGTAATTGCAATTCCTTCGCCACCGACACAGATTACGCAGTTTATTATTTTGATGAGGAGAGATCAATGTGAAGTTATAGCAATATTTATCGATGACATTTGGCGATTAGAGGAGAGGAGATAGGAGACAGGATCCCCCTGGAGTCTGGACGCTGGTGGTGGTGGTGGTGGTGGTGGAGTAGAGCCAACAGACAGGAGATGGAGCATCTCGACTGAATCGCACCAGAACATCTGCAGTAGGACGCATGAAAGACGTTGATATTTAAAGAGCAGCATCCACGGACAGATTGGCTCCTGGAATGCAGACAGGAAGATTGAGATGATGATAATATGTCGCAGCGCTGTGGTTTAGTTACATTGCCCCCCAGGTAGACCAACAAAAATAACTAAAAATCAATTAACAATCAACTAAAGATACATAATTCTCTCTTTTATTGACACTGTTGTAGCTGACTGAGGCCGTTGCTTTGATAGAATCTGAGCTTCTCGTACCGTGTGTTGATGCATGATAAGAAATCTGTGTTATATTGAGTCACTTTTGCTGCTATTGCAAAACCTTCCTGGTCTGTGTTTCATCCTCGCAAAGAAGGAGGAGCAGAAGAGTTCAGGCACGTCTTCGTACTCTGTCTGGCTCTGTGCTGTGGTGAATTTATTCTTTCGGACACTGTTTGGCTCTTCTTCCTGCCTTTACAAGTATCAGAGATCAAGACTGCATGCCTTGTTACTGTATCAAAATCAAATGTTTCTCCGTGGCAATGGAATTCACAAGTCTTTCTCTTCTAAGCGATTAGCCTCAAAACAAAGATCCCTCCACAAGTGGAATTTTTTTTTTTTTGGTTGTTTTCACAGTGTGGAGATGATATCAGAGTCTGTTTTTCTGTTCTGGTGCTATGCCTTGACATATGTGTCCTGGGACCTAGTGTGAGGTATGAACAGAAGACCCCACTTGGAATCTCCCAGTCCTTCTGTCAGCGTGAATTCACCCTCAGGGCTGAGTGTGTGTGTTGGTGGTCAGACATGTGGGCCATACGTGACAGATTTGGTATTGGTGGGAAGAAGAGGAGGGAGTGTTGGATGGAAAAGAGGCTTGTTATATAATGGTGCAGGCAATCTATCAGCCTCAGTAGAGTGGAGGAGGTGTGACATCCCTGGACAGGCTGTTCCTGAGATGAGACAAATCCAGACATACTCCTCATAGTGAGATCAGGCTGTCTGAGTGGTTTATATCTCACCCTGTGTTTCAGTTGGAAGTTGGCCCTGTGTCATGTCACTATCACGTTTGCTCTTTTTTTTTTTTTTTTTTTTTTTTACATCTACAAACCTTTCTGAACTATAAATATTTTCTTCTATTACGCGCTAATAGTAGTCAGCAGTTGCTTTCCTATTCCTGCAGACCTATGTAATCGTCTCAAGGGGACATTAAGTTATAGGTCAAATGTCTTGGTCAGTCCTGGTGAAGGTTATGAAACACACTTATCCCCCAATGTGTGCCATCAGTTAAAGCTTGCCAGCCTCTGCATCAATTTCTCCTTATTTAGCATTAGTGACTTGTAGGACATTGAAAAATTATATGGCTCATAATTGTCCGCACTCTTTATAAAGTTAGATGGAGGACAAGTTCAGCATGCTGAAACGCCATCGGGATGTTTGCAAAATGAACTTGATAAGTGATAAACACCGCGTCTTAAATAAGGACAGTAGCAGGATGAAGTCATGCAGTGACCTTTTGGCCTCTTCACATCTCTGGTGTCCGTTTTCACCGCTCACCTGAGCCTGGGCCCTGAGATGTGCCTCCGAAGTAATGGTTCATCTTCTGTCTCCAGAGACATACTTCTGCTATGACATCTTGTCTGTCGAAAATTCACTGCAGGCTTATTTTAGCTCAAACGGGACCTGGTTATACTTGTCTGTGTTTACCATAAATGGCAACTAAAATAAATCCCATTGGAGTCCAACACATACATAGTCGTTGGCCTGCTCAGCTGACATTTTACGCGTATTTGGATTCGCTTGCGTCACTGATTATAGGTAACCTGCCAAGTATTCCAAGCATCTCCCCTTTATCGTGATGGTTGTTGATTGTATTTGGTTGACTGTTGGAATTGAGCCCTGTAGTTGTTCAGTTAATCCTCTGATTCAGACCCTTGTGAGTGTAACTGGCCTTTGTCTCACAACTCTCATTAAGTATACTTATCGAGGCTAAAAGTACAGTGTGTCTTGCAGATGATCCAAGAGACAGAAAGTGCTGACTGAGGCCCGTTAAAGGATGCATGCGATAAGTAATGAGTGAATAAACTGTGCTAAAGTAGCTGGAGGCTGAATTAGAAAAAGACTCTGTGTATTCAGTTTACAGAGTAGCGTCATTACAAATGGACCCATTAAAAAGAGACAGCTATTGATAGCTAGACGGGCTCCTTTTTATAATGCAGGACAAATTTTAATACAGAGTGTGCCGGAGCCGCCGCTGACTCAGCAGGTGTTGAAATAACACCAATGAAAAGTAATGTCTAGTGCTAATGTTAGTGTTCCACTTTCACATTTCCCTTTTTAAGTGAATGCGAGTTAGCCTAGCGTGCTAGTTTCCTTTTTTTTTTTTTTTTTTTTTGAGTAGAATACAAACTTGAGCATGATATGTCGTTCTACATGTTGTTCTATGGTTGACGGTTAATATTGTTGAAATAGGGGGGGGATGGCTTCCGTTAATGTTCGTATCATATACATTATGATGGGCTCTAGTTGAAAAAAGCTTGCAGTTCTGTCCTTTTGACAAATGCTGAAATGTGCAAGACAGATCGGTTTATATTTTCTTAAGTTTAACTTTGTGACTCTAAAATGTGACTATAAAATCTAACTTTAGATAATTTTGTGTATGATACACTAAATCTGATCAGTCATCCCACTGATCATCAGTTGGCAGGATAACCGTCGGCCAGTTTGATCAAGATACACGGATTTAAAGAGAGAAGAAGAGTTTCAACTCGATGTTCTGTCCCGTACTCTCTCTAGGACCTTATTATCGGGCTGGCACCGCCTCCACTCTACGCCTGATGCTTGTGTATCTTTGGAAAGTCAAGGGCAATGCTCGGGGGGATTTTCCTCTAATAGCATGTCACCTGCACTGTAAACACGTCTTTCCTGGCAGGCCTAACAGAGGAGTCGGAGTAATCACTACCAGAGAGAATAGATGTCTGGGTTCTTGTGCTGTCCCGTGAGAGCAGCGTCTTTTTCACCCACAGCTACTGCTCATCTGTCTAGACCGTCTATATTAATGTACTCTAAATGTATGTTTATTTCACACTCTATACTATTTCTTTTTCTTTTTATGTGGGAACATCAGTTAGTTGTGGGTCATTGCAGGCAATGATAGACCAGACTGGTGACAAACTTGTATTTTGCGAACGTCTCCTGAGGTGATGCACACTTTGTGAATCAGTGTGACTTTAATACAGTTACACTACATGCTTTGTTTAATATAAATCGCATTGAGCCCACAGGCAGAGAGCAGAACATTGCTCAGTTACTCTCCTCCTACATTTTCCCAGTTTGAAAATATTTGTGTGACAGAGTGGAGCTGGAAAACAACTCTGGTGGTTTTCATGGTAGCAATAATGCTGTACAGGCTAAGACTCTACCAGACCACAATCTCTCATATAGAATTACTTGGCATTTGTCAGACCTAATTGGTTGAAAGCGCTCTGCTCTGTGTGTGTGTGTATGTGTGTGTGTGTCTGTGTGTGTGAGGGTCTAAATCTGAGTGTGGTTGCATGCGCCAAAAGGGAAAAGTAATCTCTTTGTTGATTGCCATAAGACTGCAATAGTGATGACAGCATAGACTAAGTTCGATGGATGTTATTGTAGCATAGACAGGGACCTTGAGCTGCGTGTGTGTGTGTGAGTGCGTGTGTGCATGTGTGTGTGTGTCTAGGTATTTGCGTGCACTGACCTATCTTTGCGAGTGTGTCAGCGTGTGTTGATGCAACCAAGACAGCGTTAACGTAAACCTCTCTGGGCCGCATGTGATTAAATTCTGGCTCAGGGCTCAAACGTCACATGTCTGTGTTTTGACCGGCCATGGGGAACGAGGCGCCACGACAGTCCCAATAAAACCGGGCTCGGCGCGTACGTGCACTCCGTGCTGACCTTAGACAGCAGGCAGACGGCTGTAAGACGCCACCACGGCCTGAATGGAGGTGGTGATGTGAGTCCTGAGCGGCAGGGCTGGACTGAGGTGTACGCTTAAGTGGGAACAGATACATCACATGGTTAAAGTCATACTAGTTAGCTAGTTTGACTTTATTGTCCCCAGAAAGAAAATTCTGTGTGGTGAACACAACTGTACTACAACTGAAATCTGGGTAAAACAATCCAGTGTTACTGCATCACTTGTAAACTGTAACATCCGTGTTTTGACAGCATTCAGAGCCCAACACAGAGAAGACATGAAGCATAAAAACATGTTCCAGGTTGTGTTTAAATGCATATAGCACAAGCCAATATGAAGCCTGTGTAGACTGATGCGTTGATTAAAATAAAAGGGAACCGTTCCCACATCACGACGGCAATAACAGTGGAACTGCACCGCCTTAGCAAAGACAAAAAACATGGGAGGAACATTTTCCATTTTTCTCTTGTATTGATTCAAATTGAACCCTGCTGTGTTTGAAGAATATGAAACGGACGAGTGAAAAACATGTCTGAAACAGATCCAGTGTAGGCAGAGTCAACACTTGAATTAGCATTGTGGGAAACATGTTGCTTTTAGCACGGGAGAATAAGATTTAGTAAACAGTGTAAACAACATCCTGCTACTATATCCATAAATAGTATATGTTGTATATAAACAGGTATGATTTTGGAGGCCATGGCTGTTCTGAGTAAGGCCTGGCTGTTAACGCTGGACGATTAACACTCCACCACATCGACTGAGCTCTAATTTTAACTTCAGATCGGAACAGAGCTGGTTTTGGTGAGAACCTGGCGCCGTCTTTATTTTTACCACAGCACTTTCCCAAAAATTATAGCCGACATTGTAAATACGTATCATCATGTAGCATCAGTTAGCGATGATGACCCCATTTAGATGCGATATTATTTGTGAAAAGCAGATTGGATTATGTTTTAATGCGTGTGTGGATCAGTGGGTGTCTGATATTCTCCCACTACCACTGTATTAATAACAGTACCAAATTTCTATTTTTCATTTTTCGAAGCGTATCCTTCATACTAATCACATCTTTTAATTTGGAAATTGATCATATTCTGCCAAATTGCTGCCAATGCTCCGAAACAATGAGAAGAATGCAAAAAAGTTTGTTGACTTTTCCTGTCAATGAATAGCACAATGCATTCATGAATATCGTTGAGGTCTTTCAAACGTTTTGAATGCATTACCTTCCTCATTTACAAAGCTGAATTTTAAAAAATAGTTTTAATATTCAATACTTTGCTTGGCGCACTACCACTAACAACTGTCAGTCAGGGGAATAATGTGAAAACACTGTGTCTGTCTGTAAATGAAATGTGGATCTGCTCATGAAGACGTTGCTCCATTGCGCTACTAGTGGTCAAAAACTCCACAGGGTATCTTTTAAGCATAACTTGCTCAAGATATCCAAGAAGATAAAAGCTCCACAGGACAAAATTAACCTTTTCCATTAGACCCAGACTCATTTTTAGCCCTGCTCTCAGTCACTACTACCACAGCTTCTGGTCTCAAGAGGTGTTGTGGTGTGTTCATATTAAGAAGCTCAGCGGTGTCCTTTTTACCCTGGAATTCTTTGGTCATGGTCCGGTACAAAGCTCATCTCCAGATGACTTCACCGCGCTGTCCGCATCGCGGCTGCTTCCTTATTGCTCACAGACTACAGATAAATTCTCTCATCTGCGGGGATGTAAACTGTTTTTTCATGACGTCCATGTACTTGCGCTGCTCTCTGATGTTAGACGTGACTATGGGACTCTTAATGGAAACCAGAGTAAACAGCACAATTCACAGCAGTCACAGTTGAGTAGGTCTTTTGTACAGCAGAGCACAATGGTCAGTGGCTCCACAAAGTGAACATTTACTGCATTAGTTAATGCAGAAGGCATTTTTAATAGTAGATACAGCCATAAAGTAATTAGCAACAAAACTAATTGCCCCAACAAATTTGCGGAATCTCAGTTTTATAGTTGTGTTAAACATTTATTTTTTCCAGAGATACATGTTTTTCTGCAGCAACATTATTGAAATCGGACCACGGTAGCAACATTGTTAGAAGATTAAATGCAGAGGTAGTTATATGTGTTCATCCTGTTTATAGTCTCATGTTACGATGTGTTTAGCTCTAAAGAGTTCTTTATTGGCAGGAGTGTGCTGTACTCATGAGATCCTGCCTGTAGCTAAAACATATGGAGGTAATTTGAGATAACGGACAGTGAATGGTGATATACTTTGCACAGAGCAGCCGTAATGTGTTTATTTGCTGTTCTCGTGTCCACATCTTGTCTGGGGGAAACGGGTCGATACTTTTCTATTGTCCAGCCACAAGTTGAATGAATTCAAGACATTAAGCATCAGGCAAGAACCAATTGTACAAAAACATGTTTTGTTCTATAGTGAAAAAGAACGAACAAAACTTCATTAATTGTCTTATAAGTGGTCCACGACCGTCATACAAGTCATGCACAAACGTCTGCCTTCCTCCATTAGTGGAAAGAAAATTTGTTTGTCTTAAAGGACAGGTTCACAGTTTTTCAAGTTTGTCTTCAAACAGTAGTCAGGTGTCATAATATCCTAATCTTTAAAAAAAATGTATTTTCTATAAAAGTAGTAGTACTCTATAATATGCTCAGATTATAAACCAACAAGGCTGCCATTACGCTTCATAAGAAGTGCTTGTCAGATGATTGAATAGCTTTGGCAACCTGGGGGAGTTTATGGCCGATCATTTCTGTAACTTAACAAATTTGACGATCGGACATTCACACCCACTTAACACACTGTGATTGGCCAGCTGTGCAGAGGGGAGACAGGAGCCTTCTCTCTCTAGCTCTCTGTTTTTGGTTGAAACGGCTGAAAAGTGTCCATCCGTGTATTTAAACAGTTATCACACACACACACACACACCCTCTCTACGGTAACCAGCTTCTAGCTCCATCTCCAAATGTGTCGGTTTTAATCAGCTATAAACATGTTGGTCTCGTGGTTGGACATCACGTCATACAAACTTGGCCTCAACCACAACATAATGCATTATAAAATTAGCACCTCACATACTTTCACTTTATTTTTGTGTGTGAAATTATAACCGTGTTTGTGGTTCATAATCGGAGCGTTTTGCTGTTGTCGCACACAGAGCTGTGACTGTGCTGCTCCGCGACGTTACTGAGACATTCCAGCTTCATCTAGAATGAGGCAATCTCAACGCCACCAGACGTGTTATCTTTCTCACAAATAAGAAATGCTAACATAACCCGAGCCAGCACACATTTATCGACGGCCAGCGCGCTGAGGTCTGAGAAGCAGCCATTCATCAACCTTCAATCTCTTCTGCCAACGTACAGACAGTCCATTCATTGTCTCGCCCAGACCGACTCTTTTGACTCTGTCACTTTTTCCAGTCAAATTGTCAATTAGGTAAGGTCATTTTCCAGCTGGGATATGGTGTAGTAAGTGACTTTGTTTATATTTTTACAGTGTCCGTAGAAATCACGGTGCAAACTATATTGTGAATCCCCCACTCATTCCTCATCTTCTCTGTCTGTTTTTATGCATTTCTGCGTCTGTGCAGTCTCACGGTCTCGAGTTTTCTGTCTGTGTCCACATGACCCTCAACTGGTTTGTTTCCTCACTGTGTTCACAGCTGTACCTCATTAATCATCAGAGGTACAGGAGCGGTTTTGCTTTTGTGTCATTTCTGATGTTAGTACTGGTAGTAAATGTGTGTGTCACTAGCCACCAACACAATGAACAGTAAAACCATTATGTAAAGGTCTCATTTTAGATCCCATCAAAATGTAGGATACATTTTTCACAGAATTTCCAGAAAAAATCTGCTAAAGGAAATGCTGCTGTGACGAGAATATTGGGAGTTCGTCTGTCGAGATAAGGAACTGATCGCACCTCATTTTCCAGTCGTGTCAAGAGCTCCTGTCAAACCTCAAACTAAATTTTAAATGCGCATAAAAACAGGTGGATGGAAACCCACCAATAGTACCATGTTTCTGTCTTCCTCTTTGAAATGTAAATGACAAATGAGTAAGTGGACCTTGAGTACATTTTATTTGGTTCAAAGATGATTCATCTATGAGACCTCTGATGTAGCCTCTTGATTATCTTCATCTTATCAGCCTTGACTGGTGGCAGACTGGTTGCACTGGACGTGACAACGGTTTAGAGTTGATGGATGTTTTCTGTTATCACGGCAACAAGACCTTCAAATACAGTGGAGAGAACAAGTATTTGATACACTGCTGATTTTGCAGGTTTTCCCACTTACAAAGCATGTCATTTCTATCATAGGTACAACTGTGAGTGATGGAACAAATATCCAGAAAAATTACAGAAAAATCAAGTAATTTGAATTTTATTAAATGACATAAGTATTTGATACATCAAAATAACTTAATACTTGGTAGTTCTTAGTAGTACTGTAGTTCTTGACCAGGTTTGCACACACTGCAGCAGGGATTTTGGCCCACTGCTCCATACAGATCTTCTCCACATCCTTCGGGTTTCGGGGCTGTTGCTTTTAGCTCCCTTCAGAGATTTTCTATTGGGTTCATTTCTGGAGACTGGCTAGGCCACTCCAGGATCTTGAGATGCTTCTTATGGAGCAACTCCTTAGTTTCGGGTGTGTTTTCATGCTGGAAGGGGGACCTTGCGTGCGCTGCAGGATTTTAACCCATGATGGTGCAGTGTGTTACTGATGGGTTTTTTGAGACTGTGGTTCCAGCTCTCTTCAGGTCATTGACCAGGTCCTGCCATGTAGTTCTGGGCTGATCCTTCCTCATGATCACTGAACTGGAGCCCCAGACTGACGGAGATTGACCGTCATCTTGAACTTCTTCCATTTCCTAATAATTGCACCAACATTTGTTGTCTTCTCACCAAGCTGCTTGCCTAATGTCTTGTAGCCCATTCCAGCCTTGTGCAGTTCTACAATTTTATCCCTGATGTCCTCAAACAGCTCTCTGGCCTTGGTCATTGAGAGAGAGAGGTTGGTGTTTGTTTGGACAGGTGTCTTTTATACAGGTAACGAGTCCAAACAGGTGCAGTTAATACAGGAAATGAGTGGAGAACAGGAGGGCTTCCTAAAGACGAACTAACAGGTCTGTGATGGCTGGAATTCTTACTGGATGATAAGTGGGAAAACCTGCAAAATCAAATACTTTCCCCCCGCTGTATATGTCCATATATGTGTGCACATCTTTGTGTACGTTTGGTTTTGTACCAGGATACTATGCAAGTATATCTTGTGTCACTGGCCTGCTATTGCAGAAATGAATGTGTGGCAATCACTGAAACAAGTCCTTTAAAGAATAATCATTATTTTCTTCCTGCATTAGCCAGTAACCATCAGTAGATTTAATTGTTTTTAAGATTTACAGTTGTTACACTAAAGGGACATGCAGAATCTCTGACATGCCGTAAATTAGTGCTAATAATGTCGCAGTGCTTCGGTTTGTTATTGTGTCCGGCTGTCAGTGACTTTAGTGCTTAGTCTCCATATGTTCCTGTCTGCAGTGAGCACTCATAAATCAGCGTGATTTAGTGAACTTGTCTCTGGTATGACTGGTATGAGCTGGTGAAGAGACAAACATCATTGTCCACCTGCTGTGCTGTAACAGGCCTTGACCAAAATACACTCTGTTACTGGGGACGAGGCCAGACTTCAGCGATCAGGACTAGAAGAAATTGTTATTCTTTAGTAAGAAAGGATAAACTATATGAATAATTAAGCCTTTTTGCACATTTTTCAAAAGTGGGGAAAACCATCCTTTGACATATGTGTGGAGACAGTGTTTAAGATTCGAGCTTCATTGGCATCTACCATGGTAGCAAGTTGACTGACATCTCAGAGCTGATAGGAGACGAGCTGCTTTTTGTTCCCCTTTTTCTAGGAGTTCAAATAGTTTTGGTTATGTACCGTTAACCGTTTAAGTTGCGTCTTTGATGCATAGGATTCAACACGTGGAAGGACTGATATTGTTGTAGTTATAAGAAGCAGTGTGTGGACTCACATTGTTTCAAATTCAGCCTAAGAATTCGGTACCTTTGGTGAGTTTGGGATCTTGACTGGAACTTGCGTATGAACTAAAGCTCGTCTGTTTTCTCTCTACAGTGGTACAACTTGAAGAATAGAAAATAGCATCAGTACCCATTTTTTGGCCTGTCCTGCACTGTTGTGAAATACAATGGGATAAAAACACGTAAAACAGCGGAATCTAAGAATTGCAGATGGCACAAGCACCCATCCATAGCTACTCTGAGTGCAGCTCAGCAGTGTGGTAACTGGCCACAACAAGCTAATGAAATAACTTAATTAGGTGCCACATGAAGTGAGCAAAAGAAGCAGAACATTAGGCCCAGAGGGAGGTCCCTGTTTCTTTTTAACACAGCTCTGAGGTTTTGAACAATGTTGCATAACAGCATCTGCATGGTGTTAAACATTTTTTAGGGTGTCTGCATGTCCTGGAAAAAACCCTCTTGCAGTATCTTAAATTCGATTATTCAAAATGGTCTTGAAAACTTTGATTAAATCTACTTTGTTATTTAGACTTTTGACAACTTGGTAGTATCTTGCTTTACAAGCTTGACCTACACAATGCTCGAGGTATATTGAGATGTTGTTTTTAGCTTTTACTTTGGGCTTTAAATAACCTCCTCATCCAGCCTGGATGGCGACTGGCTGTGTTTCCACCCCTCAGATGGTAAATCTTGGTGTGAAAAAGGTCAGGTCAGAACGAGAGGGTCAAAGTCTCCCAGCTACACACAGCCTATTGAATTTACCCATCACAAGACTTTAAATCCAGCAGTTATGTGGACGGCGTCAGGGAAATGGGCTCAGTTTGAGATCACTTCCAGTGGGAGACTGCGCCAGGCCGGACTCCTCTGCAGCACTTTGAGTTTCAAATCCGTGTGGGAACGCAGCGAGGCGCAGGCTTACATTTAAAAGGATTGGATGGTCTGAGGACAGGATCATTAAGGGCTGCTCAGGTCAAGCATGATGACAAGGTCACAACACAACTGAACTTAATGACTGTTTTGTGGGACCTTTACGTCCAGGTTAACTAACTGTTGCCAAGGTCATTCTACCCTGACACGAGATACTGCTTTATATAAGAAGTGAGCAACCCATCATTAGAAAAATACTACACATTACAGCATGTGGCAGAAGCGACAGATATCTTATAGTAACACTAAACCTCGTTGCTAACTTGCTGTGTGCGTGTGAATTGCAGATGGCTGGATGTGAGTGTAGCCAACCTGACGTGTACCAGGTACTGGGTGGTGTACCTGCAGGTCATCCAGGAGGCCGTGTGGCCGGGCGGAGCTCTGCCCACTGACCCTCAACTTGAACGCAGCCAGCAGCAGAAGGACAGCACCAAGCAGCAAGCCTTACAATGTCTGATGAATCTTCTGCCAGGTACACGCATACACACGCATTCTTTATAGTACATGTAGCAACATGTACAGTACATGAATTGAGCAGTTTGCCTTTGTTGTTCCCAGATCTGATCTCAGATATGCTGGGCTCAGACAAGTACAAACTCAGCTGGCAGACTGTACTGGACTCCCTTCAAGACCCCTACATTAACAGGTGAATATACACTATGAAGGTACACCCGCTAAGTACCTGGTACAAACTCCAAAATATGTAATGATGCAATGGTTGGTTCTATTTAAGACCTTGTGGGTCAAAACATTGCATCTTTAAATATTTCGGCGTAATTACTAATCACATTCCCACCAGTCTCACCTATACTTTGTTTTTAGCTAACTTGGAAATGTTAGCATGCTAACACACTAAACTAAGATGGTGAACATGGTAAACATTATACCTGGTAAACATCAGCATGTTGAGTATTCTCTGAAAAGTATACACTGCAATGCACAGAAATTAGATAGATGAGATTGGAGATTTACGATTATGTTTTATAGATCAGATCGACAGTGTGGAACTTCTACTAAATGTGTGAGACAGATGCAACAAAACCGCTGAACCGGACCACGGTAAACACGCAGTATCACTATTTAACGACTGATATGACTCATAGACGATCAGCAGTCGACAACAAAAGAAAACATCGTCACTATCTCATCTCTAACATAAACCTCAGGCAACATCTGCTTCCATGAAACGTCACCACGTCTTACAACATCAACGGCACTTTGCTTAACATCACTTAGATCGTCGTATCCTTTCTAATACTGGAAAGCAGTCACACAATTCACTGTTTGCTGGTTGCTGCTTTGAGTTAACAAGCAGGTGTCTTTAATAATGTGGCCAGGGAGTGTACGTGCTCACTCGCATATGGACACTGACAGACTCACCTGGAATCATCCAGTGTGGACTAATTTCTTCCCTAAACAACAGACAGTTGACTAAACAGCTGAAGAGGCCTAAAAAAAAAAAGATAGAGATGCAGACACAAGCTGTAGTTGGAGCATTAGTTTTGATCATGAGTGTTGCCAAAACACAGGTGCGTGTCTTTTTAAATAACGTCTGGTAAAAGTAGAATTCGTCCCACATGGGTTCACATGGTTACATAACTCCCTTCACACACCTTTTTAACCACACTGCTCCGCTTTCTCGGTACTTCATTGTTGTTCAGTTCTGTGAAACATTTTTCCTTCATCACCTAAGCAGCTGTTTAACACTGTTGCTCTCTGTTCATGCAGCAGAGAGCCGTTTTATCTCTCTCACTTTCTCGCTAACAATGGAAAATGTGCAAGTAATGATGTTATCATGACGTGCAGAATGTTCTTCCAGCGAGAGAACAGGCTGTGTTCTGACTGCACGCAGGCCGTACCGCAGTTTGACTGAAGCCAATTTTACCTGGTCTCTTCTGAATCTGGATAAAGCACATTTCATTATCAAACTTTTCTGCAAGTTGCTCCTGGAGACGGACTAAACAGTCTGTATGAAAGGGCCTTTAGGGGAGTTATTCCTGTGAAACGGGTATCATAATATGTTGGTGCCCTAGATAAACTCTCAACCAGTTTGCATGTTTCAAACTACACATGTACTATATGACGGTGTTATTTAGAGTCATGACACACACTGGACACACACTGTTTAAGGGTTTGACTGGAAACATATTTACTGGATATTTTCTGTAAATGTGTGTTAAAATGTGTGCTAGTGGATTGAAACCTTAAGTCACCTGCTCATTGACATGAAGCCGGTAACTTTTTCTCTTTGTGACGTTTCTGACTTTGTTTTCCTCCTGTGTTTCGTTAGACACCTGGTCTACTGCATATGTGACCTTCTGTTGGAGTTCCTGGTTCCTGAAATACCCGAGCAGGACTTCCAGAGGAGCCTGCTGCAGAGCCTCTCCAAGAACCCAGAGAAGCTGCTGGCATGAGGGAACACGCGTGAACCCGGCTTTCACTTCCCACCATCTTAACTGGTCGTTCAGCGCTGATGACTCGCTGCAAATATGTGCAACAGTGAGGCCGCTCCTGTTTTACTAATGCACGTGAATGATGAGGCTGAATATTCTCTGTCCCCGCTTTAAACTCCTGAGGTCACTCAGCCCTGTGTCTAATTAGGCGCTGATGTATTGACATATGAGCTACACACACACACACACACACACACACACACACACTATATGTGAAGCAGCTTTGATTACATGAGAGCACCTGGTTTGTGTTTGATCTCAGAACGTATCTGATGTGGCAAAGCCTCCTCCGATCTCCACCTCCAGCCTCTTCCTGCTCGCAAAAGTCCCCGGCTTTGACTAAACTCACTTCAGATGGCCTTCACACTCTGCCCCCACCACCACCAGCGTCTCCGGGTAGAAAAAACCCACACATGCTCCTCTAATCTGGAGAAGCAGGATTTGCTTTTCCCCCAAAACTTAAATCACAAGACGCTCTGTAGGGATTTAGCATCACTTTTTCTATTCTCTGTTGAGTCATTCTTCAATATCCCACTGGCTCCGTATAGAGCCACACATGTGATTCTGACACAACGTGAGCTATACTTCCTAAATCTGAGCCTTCCTGAGGGATCACATGTGCCTGGTAATGTTTTTTTTTTTCCTTTTTATTTTTTTCAACCTGCAAGCATCCAGGTGTAGGAAAAATACATAGTGCAATAGTGCTCTGTAGTGTCCACAAGATATTTTACTGGCGTCTCAGATACGTCACAGGTGTTTTAACATGCTCCTCAGAGGTTTAGCTGCACAGTTAATGTTTATATAAAAGAAGAAGTGGGCTCCACAAAAACAGCTATATGGATGATGTAGGAAGGTTCTGGCAGAGGTCCATTTAATAACTTCATGTAAGTTTCCAAATGTACAGCTCTGAACTGCTGGAGTCTATCCACGGTTGCAGAGATTTGGTTTGATTTTGTCCAGTTTTTTTTTGTTTTTGTTTTTTTTTTTACATATCTGCACTGCACTTGATAAAATATGTATCAAATTCAGCAGCAGTGTGTCTTCTCAGGTAGAGCTCCACTCACTAAGATACCAGGACCTGAGATGGGCTGGTCCAAATGATACAGATCATGAAGAAATACTCCCCTATAAAAACTATTGACAACATGTTCTGTGTGGGTGATCGTTAATCGAATATAAAATATGCTTTAAGGTAAAGTCAGTCAGCTTTTATAAAGGTTTCACAAGTTGTAACTAATTGTTTTATTACTGATTAATAAGTTATTTACTAAAGCTTTAAACACCATTCATAAGTCATTAATAAGAGCAGTTTTTGGGTTGGCAGGTTGTGATTTATCCCTCTCTGGTTTATTAGAAAGTTAAATTGATCTATAAAACATTAAGGCGTGTTTTATTAAGCAGTAATGGATACATTAGTTACAACATTAGTTACAGACCACTGTCATCAGTTATCTTGTAGTCACCTCAGAGACCATCTGAAGAGAGTTTGAGTCGTCACAGTTTACAGTCACTTTATACAAAATGTTGAAGGTTTTTGCACTGAAAAAGAAAAAAAAAAGAAACTGCCTTAGCATCTTGTTGCCTTTACGGTGGTAACACAACAATCAACGCTTCTTTCCCTGTGAGCAGGAATCCGTTATAGTTTACAGAAAATATGTATCCAAGGTATCTTACAACACAGATCATGTTTGATATAATTATCTCATACATCACGTTTAATGCCAATATCTTATATATAGCACAGACTGTCTTAAAATACTGTTTAGTTGTGTGTTCCTTATGTTTGATGAAGCTGACCAGACGGCGACGTCATTCTGAGTCTGACTTTCTCAACCTTTTGTGGTCCCGAAATTGTTATGACAATTAAAATGTAGAGAGAAATGTATTTGGAGTATTGGAGACAGCTCCAAATGGGTCATATTAAGATTAAGATATGCAGTATTATCCCATATTTCAAATCTCAGTTATGTCTCTTATGACCAAATCCGCATAAAGATCTTGACAAATGCTACATTCCATCTGATAAATAACAACAAAGAAGTCAAATTTTAATGTTACAATCATTCTAGTGTGTATTTAGTATCTATGAAGCTATTTATTTGTTTGATGTAATGAACAATGATTTGTTCTAAATTCCGTCCGTGAAATAATGAGAGATGTGCCAGTGCTGAAAGAGATGAAGTGCTTTTACCTGGATCTTGCCTTAGAAGGTGATGAAGTTTGACCTGCACTAACGCAGCTGCAGTGGAGCCACTGTATACGCCTTAGTAGAACATAAGCACCCAGTTCTAGCTCTCTGTAGTGAAACTATTACCATGTGTTCTCTTTCTTGTATCAAATCGTGCTGAATGTTGAAGCTGTTACGGTTATTAATCAGTTTTGTTTTTTTGCCTGCTTCAGCTGATGATGTATGTTGTCATGTGAAACTGCACAAACGTATTCGCTTGTCTACGGCTGAGTGTCGAAAATGATTAGCTCACTTTTTTTTTTCTTTTTTTTTGTTATAACAAGAATGAGATCCTTTTCACCTTTTAACAAGAGATTGGGTCAATGTTGTCTTATCTTTGATTAAAAACTATATGTAGGCAGGCAGGCAGGGGTGGTTGGCTGATTTAAGTGTGTTTCATTCAGCATTTCTTCAATTGGTCTTTTAGAAAAAATCGAGGCATGTTTCTGGGGTTTACGTTTCCATATCCCGAGACATGTTGACATCTGCTACAGCACCGACATTTACAAGTTGAAACCTTTGTGATTTAAGCGAAGCTAAACAGCGAAATTACATTACTATTCTCGTTAAAACGAAAAAGTCATGTAAAGCACTGAATACTGGATCTTTTTCTCGTTATAACAACATAAACAGCTTACAGCTTGTTGTCTCTGCTGCACTTACCCGCTTTAGTAGATGTTAGATGTTCAATTTTTCATGGAAAAAAATGCACTGTACTCTTTGTCTTTGGACCTTTACATATTTATGCCAAATGTTAATTAGAACAGCAACACTTTATAGACAATAACAACATACAGCAGACACTAAAGCCACATCTCAATGTCTTTTACAGTCATATGTGACATTGTACGGCCCCCTTTTCACCTATTTGTCTAATTTCCTTTCAGATTGTGTGTGTGTGCTGTTCCTCTGCAGTGTGACTTGTGAACATGTGCTGTTGTGTTGTGCATGTTAATGCTGTGAATCTGTTTCTCCATTTCCTGGCACAGATTGTATGGCAAGTCTTTACAACAGTCGCTGTTTGTTTCTGAGCATATTTGCAAAAAAACAATAAAGTTACCAAACATGACTTATTAAATCTTCAACTGTTGTTCACACTCATTATTTTCCTGGCTCGTGGTAGGTGATATATTTTACAAGAGGTGGGTTGCCCTTTATGAGTTTTGACTTTAAATTTATCACAGGCATGTTTTAACTGTCTGGAGGGGCTCTATAAATGTACATGGCCTTTTCAGAGGCAAATATCCAAACTGATTTGAATCCAGAGATTCCATATTAGCTTTTTTTTTTTTTTTTTTCTTCTTCTTTTGCGTTTGCTATAGATCTAAACGCCCTCTGAGTTCTCCACTAATTTGCTCTACCCTGCAGACTCGTGGTTCATGTCCAACAACAACAAAAAAGTGTGCGGATGAAAATCTTTAAATATCCTATAATAAAGATCAGAGGGACTTCTTGGAACTGTTCCTGTTAAGCTCCACTTCTCTCACACCAAAGCGGGGGTCGGGGGGGGGTGTTAGAAGGCGGCTTTGCATTGCCAAGAAATCCTCTTAAATTGGATTTACAGATAAAACTGTAAGCAACCCTTTGGATTAGTTAAGCGCTGATCTCGCAGTACCACAGTGATACGATGAATGAATGAATGAATGAACGGATGAATTGTGTTCAGGAAGATTCCCATTTGAATACATTTGTGTTTCTCTCAGGTAAATATACTGTAATATTTCAGTCCTCCTCTGACTTCTGATAAATGATACAAACTCTCCTAAAGTCTCTAATCATGGGACCTCCGTCCTTGTTTGCTACAGTTTCAGTTTCAAAACTGTCTCCATCCAAGATCCACTTAGTATCTTCCATCTCCATCAGGAGACGGAGTTGGCTCAGTTGTCAGGAAACTCTTTGTTTTTCTAAAGACTAAGGATTTCACATCGGCTTAAACATTAGTAATTCCAGACCTTGGAGACAAAACACTTCAATCCAGGTCTGTTTACTCGCTTGTTCTGGAGCTTTTGACCACATCACAGTTTCATCTATAGTTCCATGACAACTGAGCAAACTTCGTCTCCTAATGAAGACCATGTGATGTGGTCAAAAGTTCCAGACCAACCAAGTTAGTAGACCTTTAATGGTGGTTGTTTTGTTAACTTTTTCCAAGGTCAAGAATACATTTTCAAGCTCCAACAGTAGTTTGATACGAACCACAACCCAATTTTTAGCCATGCTAGCCAGGACTTGTTGGGATGGTTATATATCAGTCAGTTGGTGTTTTGGTCCAGACTGATATATATCAATAAATGGAATTCATTGCCCCCAGAGGATGAATCCTACTGAAACAACCACGAGGTTTACAAGAGTGAAGTATCTCTACAACTAATGGACGAATTGCCACAAAAATTCCAACAGATATTAAAGGTCCCTGAAGGATACATTGGAACCACTTTTGTGATCCTCTGACCACCGTAACTTTGGCTTTTGGCTTTAGTTCTTTGTAGAGATATCTTGACAACTGGTTTGCTGTGGAACTTTGGTTCACACGTTCATAATCCCCAGAGGGTTTGATTCCCATCAGCTTCAGCTGTACTTTGTGTTCAGTGCTAATTAGCAAATGTTAGTATGCTAACATGCTAACCAACACAATGAGCATGGTAAACATTATTTCTACTAAACTCAACAACCAACAGTTATTTTAATTATTGTGGTCAAAACACAGTAAAAAAACAACAACAAAACAAACAAAATGTTCATTACAACCTTCCAGAGCCCAAGATGATGTGAAATAGCTTGTATATTCTATTTATAGTGCTATTAAACAGAGTAAAGCAGCAAATCCTCACAGTGAAATAGTTTAAACAACACATATTTTAAATATTTCATTGATAAATGATTAATATGACTATGAAACTCATCAGGACCTCATATAAACCTTCATTACTTTCTCAGTACATATCCACAAACGCCAGTCGTACAGTATGTCCAAACCCTGCCTCGCTGTAATTTGTCACAGACCCAACAAAGGGATACGTTTGTTGGAACATAAGATTGTGATCTGCAGTGATTTGTTTATTAGCGGGTATTAGTGAGTCCTCATAGTTTAAAGAACAGAGTGCCGACAAACAGCAACAGTGCCAGTAAAAGCCTCTCTGTACTGGAGCCTCAGTTCTTGGAAGGCTGTTCACAGAGATACGTATTACTAGTTGGAGGTACTGGAGTGTGTGTGTGTGTGTGTGTGGAAGGGGGGCGAGGGGGGTGACCCACAGAGAAGTAGTGATATCTATTAGAGCTGATACTAGTGGTTTTAAATAGAGTCAGTTAACATTATCTTTAAACGTATCCATTTCTCCCAGCATTTATTATCAAGGCGAAGAGCCTTGAAAGCAGCATACAAGTCTCCACCGTATGTTACTTCACATTGTTTTAGGTCCGTTTGCCAGGAAAACAATATTGGACAATTAAGTAAGAAAATAAAACAAATTTCTTTATACGATTCAAAGACTGTTTTAACATAGTTGTGGTTCAGGAGACGCCTCCGTCATGGATGACACACACACACACACTGACTGACATCAGGACCGTCTCCTCCTTCGTGTGTGATCTGAAGATGTTGACCATGGACAAAGGTGGAGGTGGGAGGACAGATTTGCATCATTTGTGTATGCTATGAAAAGTTGCTTTGCATTGACTTTGCATGTTGTGTCTGTATTGACAGGAGGGCCTCAGCTGAGCGCTCTTTGTGTGTCAGGGGCCGGGGGGAGACACAAGCCATCAAACCCACATGACCAGACCGACTCACAGTGTCGCTGTAGCAACTGCACCCAGAGCGGAGGAGGAGGAGGAACGGAGGAGCAGCTTTTACCTACTGCTGGCATAGTCTGGAGAGAGTCATGAGTTGCTATGGTGACAAACAACCCCAATTTTTTCCCTTCTTTATTACTAATACCTCCCTAATAACATATCATGGGAAAAAAAGAGTATTGAAGACTTGTATGCGAGCTGAAGAAACTTGTCCTGACATACATGTGAAATGATCTTATTCATGCAACAGTAAATATGCTTTTTGGTAAGAAAGCAGATCTTTAAATAAAAAAAGAAAAGAAAAAGAAACTCAACTCAGGTGAAGGTATTTACTGCTACCCTCCTAATATGTCTAAGGAAAGGAAGTACACTGCCCCTTCAAAATAAAGACATCTGTTTATATCTATACATCTATACACACCTCTGTCAAAACCATCCTCATATTAAGCATCATTACATCAGCCTGTCACTAATGAGAAAAACAACAAGAGCTGGCCTCTGATGATTATATTCATGGTCATAATTTATTGATCCATCCGTTAGTCTGTAAAATGTTATATTGTAAAGCAGTGAAAATGTGCAGCACATGTTCCCTGAGAGCCTGTGGTCACATCGCCAGATTTATTATTTCATTTTAGTTTGTTCCAGATCAACTGTCCTAACCAATATTCAGTTTCTAATGATATAGAACAGAGAGCAAGGAGCAAATCTGAGACGTTGCAGCCACGGAATTACTATCGGTAACTGATCAATCGATCATTAACTTGTTTCAGCTCCAAAACCAGCTTCCTTTTAAAGTTTTTGTGGCCATATTGTTTTTGTTAGGGTTGGAGTTTGGGGTTGTTTTAGAGTTTGTTTCTTTGCTCAATACATCTTCTCATTTTCTCTTTCCTTAAAGGAGCATTTAATCCTTCAGTTTATAGACACACAGCTTTTATATCAATGTTATGATGGACAGATATTTATTAATATGTAACCTACTAATCATGAGAATATGGTCACATTCTCTCCATCTGTGGATACATTTAGCTCCAGAAGAACTACTAAATGAGACTGTGTAAACAGATTCATGTCCCCACGATGTGAGGAATTCCTGGACCACACACACACACACACACACACAAACACACACACACACACACACACACACAAACACACACACACATTCCCCAGCTCTGTTTGACATGTTTTAGTCTTTTGTCATTTTCTGGAGTGTGCTCCATCTTCGTTCTCTGTCTTTGTTTTCTTTTCTTTCTTACATAATAAAATTATTACACACACACACACACACACACACACACAGGCCTGCAGCTCTAAGGACATACTGTACATGTTTGAGCTGACTGCCCTTTAAAGGACAAAACCTGAGATAGAACCCCCCAAAAAAAGTGTTTTTCACTGACCTTGAATAGTTTCATCTCTTTCTGCGAGCCTGTTTTTCAAAATTAAAATCTCTTGAATGCCACATTTGGATACATTTAGAGGCGCTTCTTTGACAACCTCATTATGGTTTTAACATCTTGAGGCAAGTAATCATCTTGGGACAATGCAGCCGGCCAGAAAGAACAGCTCAACGCGACGTGGTCTGCCTTTTAAAACCAATCTGCCCAAGGTTATGAAAACTGTTTGTGCAAATTCTTCGAAATGCCTGCTCACATATGGAGTGCCCTCTGACTGATGATGTCATCGCTTGTTTGCTCCCAAAATGTGTCTCCATCTGTTCTAAAGTTACTGGAAATACATACAGCTTGTAAGTAATTTTTAATAAGCCTGATCTACTCTCAAACAGCTCACAAACAGCACATCAATGTCACAGTGCTGCACTACAGTGCCCTCTAGTGGCGGGACAACTTTATTTGTACAGCACTTTTCAAACACAGAGACAACTCAAAGTGCAAAATGAGAGTAAAATGATCCCAGTATGACCCGAGGACAGATGAATGAAGCTCATATTTGACATACATTTCATCCTGAATGTGAGTTATTATTGTATTGTCACTATTGTATCGCCTTTTTCCGTCACCATTTGTCACTTGGATTATAGTGATTATTACAATCAATACATATAATTAAACTGAATGTCAGATGAAAAGGCTTAAACTCCAACCTCTCACACAAAAATAACCGAACTGATGTGGCCTCTGATCTGTGAACCCTCCACCTCTAGATGGCAACATAACCAAACAGTTGATTTAAGAGTTCATCATCACTCTGACCACAGAGAGGCGCCACATGGCAAACTAACCAACTATCCACCTGTTACTAGTCTGGGAAGCAGGGATGTAGCAGAGGGTGCTGTCTCTGTAACACACTAACATACTTTATGGCACGTGAGTCTTCCTTTACAAACTTTATGTTCTGCAGAGAAATCCATCAGTTTATATGTGAGGAGTCAGATTATGAATCAATAAATTGTGATCTCTTCCTCATATGTATATATATTATGAAAAAAAATTAGGGGGAAAATAATAAAAGTCAACAACAGTTCAGCCGGTTGTTTCTCCGCCTCACTGACGCAATGCGGCTAAACTGCTGAGCATTGAAAACAACGTCCACAGCTGTATTTGTAACCAGGACCCTCCTCTGTCTCGTTCATTTCCCCTGCCTGTATAATTGTCTCGCTGTGTATTTATTAATGGGTCAAACCACGCCAAAACGTCTTCAAACTGTGAACGTAGCGTGCTCCTTGCGCTAGATTCTGTCATTGTGACTTCGTTACAGACAGTGAGGTCATGGTGACATGAAACATTTGGGGGAAACAAAGCGTGCATCATTCAGATCTCAACCATTCAGTCAAACTGCCAGAAATATGAGCTAATAGCAATCCTCTTCCCAGAAAAAAAAAAGATTTTTCTCTCCCCTGTGCTCAGATGTTTCAGAGGTTTTTCACATTGACAAGAACACGGTTGTTATCAAAAGCAATATCACATATTAGCAGCCTAAATAACATAACAATATCAGCAAACATACCTCCCGTTTAAAGAAATAGTCCAACATTTTGAGAGCGTTAAATACAATCAATGCCACGTTCATGTCTGCGCCTTAAATATGGAGGTGAAAGCGGTTAGCCTAGCTTAGCATTTGTTTTTCTGCAATATCCGATAACTGATAACTAAAAACAAATGACACTTCAGTTCATTACAGTTAGGAGGAATCGTTGTTCACTGATTTGTTTAAATTATTATTCAGTCATAGCTCTGTGATGAAATACTTTCATATGTTAATATAAGTGAAGACCTTTTCCATTTGTTATCCGGTATTAGCAGTTGGTACAGATACATGTTTCAATCCTGTAGCCATTGGGTTGGGTTTGCTAAATTTTACTGATAAAAAAAAAAAAAAAAACCTTCTCTGAACCTGAAATTTATAAAATGTTTATGAAGACGCAGCGATGGAGAATCTGAACGGGTCACTTAGCGTCAGGCTGGAGCAGCTAGCTTAACTCTGTCACTGCACCTAGCTAGAAATAATTCTTATAACTCCTCCTAAAACCACAAATTGATATTTTACATTTGTTTGTGCAGGTTAAACATTTGGCAGACATTGTGTTAATAAGCTTTTGAGGTAATAGTAGGTGTAATATTTTGTAGGTTTTGCCAGAACCGAGCTGTTTCCCGCTCTTTATGCTAAGCTACTTGACACACGGATATCAGAGTAGTTTTAAGTTTCATCCAACTCTTCAAAAGAAAGCAAATACATGTATATTTCCTTAAATACCGTTAAACCTATGTTTAGTAGTGAACCATGATAAAATTTTCATCAATCATGTTTCTGATGTGTCTGCTATCTATTAGTTAAATAAATGCTTTGGAAAAGACAAATAGAAGACATTGAATCCTTCTGCTTTAAAGGCAGATTTCAGTATTATTGAGCCTGTATCCGATTTAATGCTTAACGTGCAGCTGTTTGCCTTGACATAAAATCAACAGAGTTCTCTTTGTTGCACACATTGCTGATTTCCTGAAGCGCGTAGGAAATATATAACGTTGTTGGCTGCCAAAACTGTGTGTGACCCATCGCTGCCATTCCACAGACCTCTAAACAATGCTGCCAATGAATGAAAATGCACATCAGTGATAGTTTTACGTCTGTGTGCTGCACACACGACCACACACAGAACGTACACATCGACGCATTTGCTGCGTGACGTCTCAATAGAGAAACACACACATTCATTTTATCTCTTTCACAACAACAAACACACCTCCAGGGACTGTTACAATCATTTCCGAAAAATGCTCCTTTAATTGTAGAGGAAGGTTCAGCAGAGAGAAGGTGAATAGGAGGTTAACTGATAGCCAGTCAACCTCGGGGTCGTGAGGTGTTCTGACCTGATGCCGCTGCAGCCCCGAGGGGCCGACAGCACATAGCTGAGGTCAAACCGTAAAGTAAAGGAACGGAGTCGAGTAGGTTCTCATATTTAAAAACATATTTCACTTGATGAAGTAATAATATAGCAAAGCATCAGTGCTATCATTAGCATAATACGTATGAGATACATGTAGAAACTGTTTTACAAGACATTTCCATTTTGAGTTTCTGTACAGAACAACTCGATTTAAACCCAGATAAATATTCATTAATGTCTTTCTTCTTGAATCGATTTGATCTCTACATTAGATGACCTCACCTCCTCCATCAGTAGTTTGGTGAACAACTAGCGTCTACATATGGGTCTGTTTTCACTGGGTTTATTTGTTTTTAGTATGACCCGAACCTCCTAAGACTATTTTAGCTGGCAGCTGACTGCACTGCTTTACGGATCGGTGGGTGATCAAAGGCTCGAACCCTGGGTGACCTCTCAGACTACAGTCTGGACCCAGCATACTGTATGTTTACATACAGTCCAACAGGGCAGATTGATGGGAGAGATTGCAGCAATCTATCTCTTTGGAGGTCTTATGTTCCAGTCGACTACGACAGATAATAGAAAAAAAAAAATATATATATATATATATATATATATATATACAAATACAAAAAATGTACAAAAGGAAAAGGAAATTTTATTAAATAGAAGTAAATTATTACTTATATTTTATTTTGGTATAGCTGAGGGGGCGTATCCTGAAGCTCCTGGGAATGAGATAAATAAGCAGCTGTTAGCTGAAGTTGACTAAATCAACTTTCAACTGCTTACTCAAAGTGACCAAAACTCATTTAATGCCAGTTTTAAACCTCTCCAGTCAACACAAATCCAAGATTTTACATGATCATTTACTGAGGAAGTGAGAACTGAAATATACATTATGGTATAGGATTCATGTGTTTGTACAGCAGGTCATATCAGGAATATGTTGCAAGCTAGATGGCATGGACACTTTCTAGTGCACAGTAGAAATCATTGTCTTCATTGGAGCAGATTAGAGGTGTTTGAAAAGTTGACGGTGTTAGTCCGTGTCAACTATTGTGCACAGAGAAAAAGGGAGATTGGTTTGAACAGTAAGAACTTACACCGATGCTTCTTAAACTGCTTAGGACTTAAGGGACTGCAAATGATATTAGCTGTAATACTTTGGCACGCCTTCTTAATGCTTACTTTTTATTGCAAATCCGATTTTTAAGTCTCATTCACAATTCAATTATTACAAGCCTAATTGTGGATATAATCAGCAAATAATCAGATGTTTGATTGATGGTCATATCCATCAACACTTCTGTAGTTGGACAAGATGAATAGTAGAAGTAAAAACAGTGACTGCGCTGATCCAAGCTTTGAATTCAGGATAGTTTGCACTTTGTCTTTCTGCCTGTTCTTTTGCATTGTAATAGACCCTGTCATCATCATTTTCTCTGTTTCTCTCCCATTACTTGCAGCCTTCATTTCAGACTGGCTACACTAACCATGCCTGTGGCCTCAGCTGGTCTCTGAGATGCAATAATTTAAGGGGGGGGGGTGGAAGGAACATGTCGGGGTCCTAATTTAAATTGTGCAGATTAGATAATGAAAGACAACCTTTGGAGAAAGACCAGACCACCTATTCTACCATCTATCTATCCATCTATCTATCCATCCATCTATCCATCGATCTATCCATCCACAGTTGGGGCCACGGCTTGAATGGAAGCAGCTGTTGTCATCCCTCACCTATTATAATCACCAGATATTTCAGAGGGAACAGGATGAGAGTTCGTAAAATCTCTATCTAATCATCATTGTAACCTCCGTGGATGTGATTTATGCAAAACATAAGAGGGTCTTTGTTCTTCGAGAAAGTGGCCCATCTGCCTCTTCTACAAAACAAGAGATGATGAAATGAAATCTCATCTCAGCTTCTGGGAGAGTAGGTGGCTGCTGCTGCTGCTATAATGATCCTGTAGAAAACAATATGACCCTTAAAACTGAACAGCTGAACGTAGCGAAACTCCAATCACTCTCCTCGAATTCTTTTGTCTTCATAGTCTCAACGCAATGAATCGTACACAAAGATAACAATGCACACACTTTCAGACAGTCTGTCCACAAAAAACATTCTGAGACTTGCACACAAATGAATTGATGGATGTAGTTGGTGAAGACTGAAATAAATAGTTTGAGACATATGTTTAAATTATGTCTTATATTTGCATCTCTTGGCCAATGCAGCATTGTTGGACTGTCTAAATAGTCCAAAAATGGTGATGGCAAATTGTGTAATGTGTTATCTGAAGGCAAAGTTGTTTATAGCTGTCTAGGCCCATCGCAGTGCACTCCAGTTGAATTTACAAAAAGACTGGGTGTAAATGTTGAGTGTGTCCATCATTGTAAGATAGAATGCAGAAATTACAGTCCATTTTGTCTCTATATATATTGCCAATATCATGGATTGTTGTTTTTTTATGTTTTTGCTCATCATGTAGGACATCACCTGGAATAGTCCCCTTCTCAGAGACAGTGATGTGATTTTTTTTTGTGTGTGTCTTCTAGCAGCAATAGTTTGGAATAAACAGAAGAGCAGAGTTTATAGCTATAAACCATTCTGCAGAGGTCAATAACAAACACATGCTGAGGTTTTATAGCCTCTATCAGATGTTTAATGCATCACTGTTTCTTCAACTCATTTGGCACACCGAGCGGGGTTGTGGGTTGATGTCCATCTGCAGTACTTCTTATTGTATCCTTGAAATGACTGACACTGATTTTCCCATTAAGCCTTCTTTCATCTCATGTCTTTGTAGAGGTTACATGCTGCCAAGAAGAAAAAGATGTCAACATAATACTTGCTATTTTGGAAAATTGTTGTAAATTAAAAAAAAAAAAACAAACACACAAACAAGAATAATAATTTTATTTATTTATTTATTTTTAATTCAAAATCTTGTAATGCTATCTGTTACACTGTTATAAACGGCCATTGTAAAACCTTCACACATTCTTTTGTTCAGCCAGATAACATCAGCTGGAGGACCTGAAGGCAACTTTGAGGCAACGCATACAGAGGTCATAAAGAGATGAACAACATTATGACCTTTCAGTATCAATAAATCACTACCACAGTCATTTTGAGACATTAGTGTAATGGCCACGAAACAAACAAGACCATTACTGAAGAAGACTGGCGGTCACTACGAGCCTCTCTATTGGCGTTTATGTACAGCAGCTAATTTATGGCTTAAAAACATTTAATTAAGACTACTCATATCAGCCCCTGTTTCCATGGCCGATAGGATGAGACTGACTAATAAATTAAAGTTAATTTGACCCCAAAAAACAGGCTTTGGGTCAGAACCGTATACTGTAAAGTTACTCATAAATGTTTGGCTTAATTAAAATAATATTTTAAACCATAATTAACACTGTGCTCACAATGGAAAACGAGCTTTAGCAAGCTCATCTTGAGCACTGGGTTGAAAAAGAACTCATTCATCACACATTTTGACTTGTCATAGCTTGCAAAGTGTTAGCCAGTTAGCCAGGTACCGCAAGCAGGCAAACCGCTAACTGGAATGGAGTTATTCGTCACATCTGATGTTTGAAAAATCAATCGGGTTCTGTAAAAGTGATGAAAGTGGTACAATCCTGCTGTTTCCAGGGAAACTAGTTAGGTGTATAGCTAACGTCACCACGTTTGTTAGCGTTAACGATACTGTACTCAGCTATATCTAGCAGCTACGATTTTTTTAGCTAGTTAGCAAACTAATGCACCTGAACAGCCATCTTTGTATTTGTGAATTCAATAAATACAAATTGTAAACTTTAATATTAACCAACCTCAAAGGACAATTACATTTGCATATAGCTAATTGTCAGTCTGTTGAATTAGTAACTTTTTGTCCAGTAATAGCGATAGTACTGGTTTTCAGACGGAAAACAAACTCTCCTCTTTAAAATATAAATATGTGCTTTTGTCCTAAAAGCAAACAAAATGAATTGTAATTATCTCACCTAATATTTGCAACATGTGTGCAGCTACCAAAGCCAAGCATTCTGTCATTTAAACGGAAAAGCCGATGAAAGCTAATAAAACCTCAAAAACAGGATATTGATTGACGCATACTCTTGTTTTCATACGGTGACATTTTTCCTGCTTTGCTGCCACGGTAACAGCTGCTGGTGAGCAATACACAGACTCAACATTAGAAAGCAAAACAATAAAGCATTTGAGCAAATGGGTCAAACAATGCTGGCTTCATTTTGTGGCACAAAACAGACGCTGATGAGAAAATGATTTCCAACATCATGTTCTGAGCTGCCAACTAAGACTTGCCTCAAGCTAACACCAAGAATATGAATCAATGTTCTCTTTGTAGCAGTAAGAAACTGAGTACTATGGGAAATGCCACTGGTGTCTTTAGGTTTTCAGTTATGTCATGTGATATCTATCATATAGATATATGTATGTATAAAACACTAGTATGTGAACATGTTTTAGGACATTTCATTACTCATCTGGGATGTTTAGTCTCATTTCATCAGACAAAACTGGAGAGACCCAACAACCACTCACGGCTAAAGTCTCATGACAACAGCGATCAGTTCATACAGAACACCTCACAGACAAGGAATACCCTTCTGGGGCAATGGTTTGAAAGGGAAGCGTGTAGGACAGGATTTACTGCACATGTATGTCAGACTGGAAAGGGGGAGGATTGTGACATCAGTTGTCTTCTACCTAATGTACACCACCATACATTGGCAGTTTTCACATTGATTTACACCTTCCTACATGACTCTCCTGAAGGCCTCTTGCGTAACTGGACCACACAAGTTTAAACATAAAGTAAACCCTTGTTTCGGAAGAACTGGATGAATGGTGTAAGGTCTCCCAGATTCCACCGCAAGTCTATTCGCTTACGGTTCATAAGATATTTTAATGAACATATATAATTCCAAACAGGTCACTTCCTGAATTATCATGCTACCCCAAATTTACTGAATTGTCCTGTCTAATGGATCATCAGTAAGCTATCATCTTCAGTAAAAAAAGCTCATGCTACATTAGCAACACCGAAGAATGAAACAAAAACAACTTAAGATCTAGATATTTGTCTCAGGAGTTGGTGGAGAATATGCTAAAACAGTAAATATTTTGTATATATTCATGAGGCAGTGAGAACCAACTCCAGTGGAATGATAATGTTGCTTCATGTCTCCTGGATGTGTAAACAGGCAGCTGTTGCCCATTACTGTAACAACTGTAGCCTATAAGGCAATATTAATGCTAATCCTGTTATTACAACTTGGCAGCATTCATACATTATACCAACATGGTTACCTACATTGTTAATCACACCATATGTATGTATGTATGTATCTACTTTTTTAATGAATTTAATTGATTGTGTTGGTGTTAATATGGAGTTTTATTTAACTACCAGTGATTGTGGCTTGCAGGAATACTTGCTTCTGGGTTTTCTTTACTTCCTAGTTCCTTTGGTGGGAGATATTCCTGATATCTTAGACTAAGGATTTCTGAAATGAATGTTTTTTGCCATGTTAGCAGTATGGCTCTAGTGATTGTTGGTGCACTGCTTTGGTACAAACTGAAATATTGTTGCCATGGTTGCCAGGTTGCAATGTATCCTGCTGACTTTGGTGATCCCCTGAAATATCATCTAGCGCCGCCATGAGGTTCACATGTTATATTGAATAAAATGTCCTAACTGTTAAATTGATTTTTTACGAAATTCGGTTCACACATTCGTTCTGTCAGTACAATATGAAGCGTTTCAACGCTGTGTCTTCCAGCGTTTGTTGACGTTCTTCTTGGCCACTAGAGAGCCAATCAATGAACGCAGCTTTAAGAGACTACCCATTGTCTTTGCTATAATGTCACTTGCTTACATCAAGCCTAAGAAGATATCACAATTTCACTGACAACAATTCGGCGATGATACACTGTCCTTAATGTGGCACCTACAAGAAGTAACAGCTGATACTGATTTGGCCAAACAGATGCAGCTCTGATTAAATTCTGCGTGAATGAGCCAATGAAACCCTCACTGGATGGTTTTCTGTGGGAAAGTTGCAGTATCTGATCAGTTTACAGGCACATTACACATATCAACACCGGATATCTTGCCAACAGGACCACTTCATCCATTCCTTGTTCTTACAGCTAATCACCGTGGAACAAATTATAGTACTATCATCCTGTGACTAAAGTTTTAATCAAAAAAGAGCGTGTTTATGTTATCATTTAGGGCGGTAGGGTTCTTGAGCCGCAGCTGGTTTCAGGTAATAATTTCATCAACAGCTGTAATAGAAACAAAGAAGTAAGAGGGGGAAGCAGTGGGAGGAGGGAAGAAGGCGAGGTGTTATTGTGTTAGGAGAGGAAGGAGGAAACCATCTACTGAAACACTCCTCACATCCCCTCTGATGAATGACAGGGCTAAAGGCTAATTCAACATTCATTTGTGTATCTAGGCACCCTGTTTGTCCGGGCATTCCCAGGCTCAGGCTTATCAGCAGAGTCATTAATTTCCCTCTATATCACCTTACCTTTTGTTATTCTTTGAGGAAACTCATAGTGTAATATCTCACAAGAACTTTCACATCTGTGATTCCATTGTTGGTTCAGGTCATCTTGCTCTCATCTGTGCCAACACTCATCTGTTTCCTCTCACTTCCTCCTTACTAGTTGACCTTCGGTAATGACCCTGAGCATTATTTTGCTAAAAGATACCATTCTTTATACCTGTTTGGATGTGCGTTGTTTAATAAAATAGATCCGAGGAACTCCAGAGATTTCGGTGATGAATAAGGAGATTTGGGCACTCTTCCCAGGCATACAGCAGTCTACACTGTGTGAATCAGCACTGAGCCATTCAAAACTTTAATGTTGGAATGAATGGCCTTCAGTTTCAGACTTTACTTTGGAACATACGATGAAGTTTGGATACGTTATAAGTCAGAGGTCAGTGAGGTTTCTCGGTCCTTAAAATGACATGTAATATGTCATATGATCCTCCAATTCCCAACCACCAACACCACTAATGTTCCCCTCAGAGATCCTTGCTTTTCATCAAGCGAGACTCTGTTTTGGTCTGTTTTCAGTGTTGTCACTCTGAAACTCAACAGAACCCTGTCAAAACAGTTTTGCCGGCAGCTACTGACAACAATACAACTAATGTCTGACACTTTCTGTCTGTCAAGGGTTTAGGAGGAAGATGTTTGGTTCATCGATGCTTTCCTATGCTCCACTTTTGCCCCAAGGTGTTAAAATGGATGAAGCCGTACTGTAAGAGCTCATGTCTGAGCCAGTTGGGTCATTATGGAGTCTCGACAACCCCTGGGCTGCAAACATTTGGTGGGCACCTGTGTAATTACTGTTCCATTCTCCCAAAGTCATCTGCAGTAAAAACAAACCAAACCCAACAATTACTCTGACCAGTTTAAAATAGACATTATGGTCAGAATGTCAATAAATGTCTCTAGTGGGCGTGAGGCCAATCACTGTCATCAACCATCAGTACAGTGAAAGTTGTGATATTTTTTTCTATCATTTACTTTATTATTCCTACTTTATTATTCTACTACTAAGTACTTTACAATTTTGTCTTTGAAAAATTACAAATATACTTATTATTACCATTATTATTATAGTAGTAGTAGTAGTAGTAGTATAAGCAGCAGTAGTCATAATATTGTCTTAATGTATCCTGTGTTTTTGTGTAAAGTGTAATTGTCCAAATACTGAGTTTCAGGTGTGTTTTGGCAAGAAATAAATGGAAAAAATGCACTATTGGATCCAATCAAATGTCAATATTTCTAAAAAAAAGCCATATAACACAAAATGTAGTTTCACACAAAACTCTTGTAATATAAACACCTGAATTGTATTGTTAATAAAGCGTCATAAATCGCTGCTTGTTTGAAACCTGTTGTAACGCTCAGGTTTATTGAGAAGCTTGATATCCACAGAGTGACAACTGCACTTAAACCAATTACGCACTCCAGCTTTGAGTCTGGAGTTGTGGAGGCTGATGGATGAGGAGCGTCTATCCAGAGAGCAGCTGAGATCTCTCTATTCCATTTGGACCGAGGCCAAATGGACACAAAGCAAATGTTCCCACTGGGAGAGGAGCAGAGTGAAGTTTTTCCTCTTGCAAAATTCCTTGAAGAGAGGGGGATTAGTTAATCAGCTGCACCTGTTGCAGACTTTGGGACCGCTTGGTGGGAACACACAAACACACACATACACACAGACACACAGGCATTTTCTCACACATGTATGCCCTCACATGTGCACACACCCCCATATGCACGTAAAAACACAAGCACGGATGAGAGCTGACAGACGAAAACACATACAGACACACAGATCCAGAGGCCGGTGGGAACATGCCTGTGTGATTGGTCAGCCTCTCTGGAGGTAGCTACGGTCAGAGTGTTATGCAGTGTTGTGATCATTGCTTTTCACATCTTAGCAGAAACAGGGACTTTCCACTGCAGAGGGCTCCAACGCAAAAAAAAAATGGTTTATGCATTCATGATGTCATCCTTCAGTGTGTGTGACAGCACATTTGGAAGAAGTTAGCGCTTAATCTGCACTACGGCCCAGTTTCAACACATGCATAACATAGCTGAAGTCCATTTAAAAAAAACCAAAAAAAAACCTATTTGTTTTCCTAAAAATTATTTGAGGAGATAATTTTCAAGGCCGCTTAAAAGCTCCCTGCTTTGTCCATATGCTGAAGCTTCGTTTAATGCTTTGCTTGGGTTCGAGCCACATGACAACAAGCCAGAGGAGGAATAGAGGAGGCATATGATTTTGATGATAACGTCTCCAAACAGTTGTGCATTTGTTCATGCTCAGACTGAGTGGGCTAATGCGGGGCAGCACTTTCCTGCCCCCTATTAATCCGATTATCTGATTGGTCATTGTAGTATTTCTCTCATGAGATTAACATTCCTCTTCTGTTTGACTTGATTGTCACCATCGATTCTGGTCAATACATCGGCCAAAGTGCTGAGAAATGTCTCACTATGACTCAAACGTCCATGGCTGGGAGAGGAGCTTGTCAGCATTCTCACCCATAAGGCAAGATATTTCCAGCAGAATAATACTCATGCCACGTATATGAATGTATTATGTAACAGCATCTCTATATGTGAATGAATCACTATAGACAGTATAATGTGCCTGAAGATATACTGATGCTCACTTTATGCCACGCTGACCACACAGATTAGACGTAGCTCTTTGCATCACAGTTACGTAATACAATGCGTGTGCCCTATGTGATTTTGCAGTGATTTATTGTGAACAGCAAACTTCTTCGTATACCTCAGCAGAGTGCATGCGACCCTGTAAACCTTTGTCGACAGCGTGCAACCACCCGCTGGGAGCGCTAGCTAGCACGGCTATGCCAATGCAAAACATCTGCTCTAGCTCAGATCCTGCACACAGCTCGCAATATACTGGAAGCAACAATATGACGTCATCGACTTCACCAAAGGAAAGTGTGCAAAATGCGGTGCATCTATATTTGGAGGGCCGAGAGAGTTTAGACGTGTCATGATAAATGAAGATGATGCTGTTAGCGCTAAGCGACAACGCGGCAAGAAAAAAAAAACACAACAAGCCTGCTTGAACCATGTGTGATTTGTTAGTGTCGCGTTTGCTGGAACGTGTAGATCGAGAATGAGAGCATGAGGGAGGGAGAGAGAGAGAGTGAGAGAAAGGGGATTTTGGGCTGCCTTGGCTTTGGGTGTGGTGGTTGGATGATGGTGTCTAACTAAGCATTAAACTCACCGAGGCGTTTCAGCTGTTAGTGTTGGCCAACATGCTGTGTGGTTACCAACTAATGTGGTAGGTTTGGCTGCGAGGGGAGATTTCTCTCTGCCTCTGTCTCTCTCTCTCTCTCTCTCACACACACACACACACCAGATCCCCTCTCCTCCACCCTATAACACACGTGGTACACACATGGCACACACACACACACAGCCGTAGAAGTGGAAGGTGAAACGAGTTTATGCACTTCTTTTTAATTACCATACTTTTGTGACGCCTTTCCTGTGTTCGTTTGATAATCAAAACCTGGACGTCATCACAGTATTTTTAATTGTCAGTACATCACTGCCTTTTTCCCCTACTTGTCCCAGATAAGTTGTCCAGTGCATAGGCCTTTCAACAGCAGACCTTTTGACCTGTCATAGCAGTAAAAGCCCAGGTGTTACTAACATTAACAATGACTCTGTTCCAGTAAACCATGACGGTGTGACAGTGAGTAAGCATGAATTGTTCCGTTGATGCAGGGCTTCGGTAAACCTGGCTTTGTTTCTCATAGAATATTATATGAGACTTTGCCAACTCTGAGTACAGAACAATGTCGAGTGTTTGTTTACTGTAACTCCTCAGTGTCGTTCAGCTTCTCCTCGTCCATAGCGACGGACAAAACTGTGAGCGATGCATCTTCGTTCACCTTTAGAGCAATAGAGGAATCTAGAACTACAGCACGACACTAGTTTTGCACATTTCTACTCCATCGGTGACCTGATTTAAGGACAGCGATCCATCTTTTCTTCTATCCATTGACTTTATATTTCAAACGTTCCCATAACAATTGTTATGAGCTATGCAGCAACTGGATTAGATCTTGAAACAACTACCTTCTAATGTATTATAAACACACACACTTCCAGCTACTTATGTTTTAATTTGGTTCTGTATATTAAAATCTGGCCACTAATATATCTAAGAACTATCTGGGAGTTACAAAAGTGTGCAAAGCCAACATATTTCAGTACTGGCTCGCACACTTAACTGCTCAGTGGTAAATTTTCAGTTTGATTCATGTATGCTTTTCTATTTTTATGCACAATGAATGCGTTAAATACAAAAACAGTTTGAAATCACCCATTTCAACTGCAATTACAAAGCTTGGTGCAGAGAGGTGCAGTAGGAGGTAGGACTGTGAGGATAAACTGATATATATATATGGGGGAAAAAAACAATAAAATACTTAAATTAGTCATTCACATAAATACATTAAACATAAACCAATGTAAAGTACCACTGCATGACTGCATACACCTACGTCCAACCACCACACACACAGTTTTCTTCCTCTGCACCTGGGCTGTGATTGACAGCTGGGTGGTGGGTGACTCTCGGTGACAGCAGCGGTGACCTCAGACCGGGGGTGACGTCGCAGCTGCGGCGGCTGGATGACGCTGCCAGATGTGAGGCTGCTGCAGGTTTTAACAGCTGTACAGGGATAGACGCATGGACAGCGTCCAGTAATAACCTGCTCTCGTCCCATGTTCCCTGGAGCCGAATGGCCTCATATGAAAATACGTTTTTTAACAAAGGCTGCGTGAAGGAAGCAACTGTTATATATATATTTGATTGATTTTCAATAACCTTTCCAAATTACCTAAAATATTGACTATAGACTCCTTTGTTTTCACTACCAAATAAGCGACAAAGCTAATTAGATTAAACTGGACTTTACACACGTCTTATCGACTATCTTCACAAACCCGCTCACGTGTTGATAGAAGTCATGTATTTCTGGTTTTAAACAGGCCGACACCAGCCACCAGTGCTTCGGCGTAATCCTTTTTGTTTTTGTGCACTGCACAGTGTTACCTGGTACAAAGCCTGAGCGGTTTAAAACAATGTTCTCCCTCTCCAGTGATTGGTAATGAAATATTCATTGTTTATTTGATCGGGGTGTGTGGACGGAATTTAGCCGAGCTGATTGTAATGTAAATACTTCACACACGATGGCTCGCTCCCAGAGTTAATACTTTGGTAATTAGGTGTCCTTTTATGTCTGAAGGCTTTTGAAGAAAGTTTGTTAAAGAAGCACACACAGCATTGCAAAGAAGTGCGTTTGTGTGTGTGCTATTGTATGCACGCGTCTGATTTGTGATGTGTTTTTAATAGAGCGCGGTGTAAAAAGGTTCATGTTTCTTATTCAGCACCGTGTGGATGAGATATGAACCACCCCATTAACTTATATTTAGACAGCTGACTTAATTTAGACACTTCTCTCTTTCCTTCTGCGTGACATCATGCCGATGATGGATTGTAAAGTGCTCTGCACTTTGTTGCACGTGTTCTTGTCTACTGAACCTGAGCTCTGCCAAATAAAAGGTGCATTTAACCTTCGACTATTGAACTTGAACCCATCAGCACTAATATAAGTGCATCCTTAAAAGGATTCAGCCACTGTGAATAGCAACAGGTCACAGCTCCAGTCATCCTTTCATGAATTATTTATTAGCCACTAACAAAGCAACAACATATAAACTAATAAAGTATGCCTCGTTAAATAGTGTAACCACAGACCGGTGCTCTATGGGGAAGATCAATGTTTCATAAGTATATAAGACATTTGTAAGAACAACTTTTGGGCTGCCACGTTTAGAAAATTGTCTTACTGCAGCATAGCATGTGTTGTCTTTCTACTTCACACTTTAATTCATCACTTTAATAATTTAGAGCATCTGGACCACAATCCATTTATTAACAAAGTTAACATTTACAGCTGCAGACATGATTAAACGTTGTGCTGGGTTAATGACTGAACATTTATAACTGCAAAGGTTAATGAAAGATTCGGTCTTGACATGAGTCACAACAATCCAACGTGTTAGACGGACGTTATCCGCCACCATTGTATCCATCTCATCTCATATTATGTGTTATTATTTTATCTGCTGTTATTATGCTGGATGTCTCATATCAAACATAGTCAAAGTTCCAAGACCTGAGATTAACGTGCTTCAACCTGCTCCGTATGGTTAGGTTTTTGTCTGCCTCGCCAACGTCAGCTGTTTGGACGTGGCCATGAACGGCCGTCCGTTCCATAGCTTTGGTTGCTAAGGTTGTTGCTCATGTTACTGATTCGATTCAGAGCGGGCTCCTCGGAAGCAGTGCCTTAAAGAGACGGGAGCCAAAACGGCCCGTTTCAGACGGTTTTTGTAAAGGCTCAGTATAAGGCAGAATATGTCCTTTTTAAGTAAAGTTCCACAGACTTGGACAATCTGAAACAACACCTTACCAAGACTCTGTATGTTAGGTTTTAAAAAAAAAAAAATCATTTCTCTGATTTAAAATTTAAAAAAGTCAGAAAAAAGCTCCTAAAAAAACAATCTTATGTTGGGCCAAAAGTTTCATAATGGTTCATTGTCGAAGCGTCTAATGTGTAAAAACTCCGTTAAACGTAGATCCCTTACATGATGACATCATCACCCGTAAAGAAATATAAAGGTGCACCTAAAGAAACATTTCAGACAGTTATTACGTGTCTAGAGCGGGGCGAGGTGTTGAGGTGCAGTTCCTCCTGACCACTCAGGTTTAACACGTTGCAGTCAGATTGAGAGCAGCTCTGCCACTGTCGTACTGCCGTAGGACAGAGGGAGTTCATAGTTGCTCCTTTGATACGTGTGTAATTTAATGTAGTGGGCCGTAGTAAAGGTAATTTTCAATGATGATGATGATGAAGTGCAATGATTAAAACACATTTTTAAAAGCGTTATGAGTGTAGTTTTTTTTTTTTTTTTAATATTAGGTTTTGATGAGTAAGGGCCAGTATAACATTACACACATGCATAATGTACAGCACATGTGATTTGCACATGCATTCCTGTCCTTTCTGTCAATCTAACATATAGAGCTAATGCGTCCCTGATGACATAATGATATCAGTGTTATATTGACTCCTCCAGGGACGTGTTAGTCTTCCAGTTAACATCTCGGAATAACATTTATACGATGTTTCATGGGGGGATTAGGTGACGAGAGACCTTCAGTGATACGTTGCGACGCGGTGGTCTCCGAAGTTGTGCATCTTATTAAAAACAACAACATACCAGATGAATGATGTCAACTTCAGAAAAAGAAAGAAAGAAGACGAAGAAAAAAAAAAAAAGATTAGCTCATTTTTCATAATTCAAAGACAGAACATGAGCTCATTTCAAGTTTGCCATCCACATGCTGTAATGTATTTTCATCATAAGTCCTATGACAAATATAAACAGACTGATCTGAGGGAACGCTGAGTGTGCAGCCAAATTAGGTTCTTCCATTTTGTCACCTCTGTAACGCCTCAGTATGACGCTGGAAGAGTCCAAAATAGAAACTTTTGCATGTTTTATTCCCTGCAAAAGTTTTTACTATTTTATTTTTTTTATTTTTATAGAAGATTTCATATGCAATTAGCAAGGAGAAACCCAACAAGAACAAGGAGAGTTCAACCAAACCACAAGCAGCCACATGAAGTTCACCGTAAATGACCTTTACTATGGTCTAGTACACTTAAAGACTTCATGTTAATTCCTTAGATTTGTTTAAGGCTGTGTGAATATGTATATATATATATACTGACTATTTTTTGCTATGTTTTATGTTATTTCATTTTAAGTTAAATACGTTTCAGCTGGAGATGCTACACACACTTTTTTTTTAAATTCGCCTCAGAAGACTTTTCTTGTCTCATTGTCTCGCCAGACGTAATCCTCACAGCATTCGCTCTGTTCCTGTGGTCGTCCATGTATGTCACAAGTGAACGTTTATCCTTTGCAGATGTGAATATGTCATCAGAATTGCTTTTAAGCATCAAACACGTCAGGATCACAAGTTATTTGACCTGGTTAACTGGCCCTGACACATTACAAGACAGTTATACAACACAGGAATGACACAGTATGTTCAAAACAAGAGCGCTCCGTGCAGACCAGGCAGCAGACTAAACATGTTGAGGCCCGTGTTGCCTCATCATCCGCAGAGCCTCCCCTGTAGGGCAGTACAGAGTACAAGGGGCTCAGTTGTGTGTTTTTGCAGAATTTTTAATATATTCAGTTTGCCTCATGTACACTCGGGCAACCTTGTATAGAGTCTACCACTGACAATGACCATTACTGTGAAGAAATACATGCATGAGGTTAATTATTAGCACTGTAAAACATACAATGCGTTATACTGTGCAGTTTTTGAGGCTAAAGATGGTTGTACATAAACTGTACACAGAGGAAGACACACTTAATAATCCAACCCATGTCATGGTGATAACAGTTCAAAGGTCTGCGTGGTCTGGAAGTGTTCAAACAGAGTGGATTTTATTCAGCCTGATATTTGCTTGTTTTATTGCGCTGCTTGTCACTTTTTGAAACTATCCAGAGCTCTTTTTTTTTTTTTTTTTGTGGGATTGGCGAGCAGCAGCAATGAGTTTTCAACCCAAACACATTGCCTACAGTTATAGTGAATGGCAATGTATTAGTTCATGCTCCCTGCAGAATTAATCCCAATAATGACCCTGGTCTCTGGTGCCACCATTAGGTGATTCCCTTGGTCCAAAACTCTGGTTCATTACATCATCAGCAAAAAAGCAGCATGTGAAGTTTTGTTGTAAACAAACTGTTTTGTTTTTACATCCAGTCACTAAGCGTGGTCTTTAGGCCTATATGCATTTCCTTCCTTCCATTAAACATTTCCAAAAACCGTTATTAAGATCTCACTTCTTCTCATCCCTGCACTGATCCTTTTCTCATCCTTTTGCTGCCACAGTCCTTTGTTTCTTACTTACTCGCATTACTACTACTATGGAATAATGTCTCGACAGAGGCCATTAAATTTGCTGTTATTCATAGTCCCCTGAAGATGATTCCTAAAGTTATATTGACCTCTTGCATTTTTCAACCGGTGCAACTTAATTCAATTACATTTACTAAACACATTCTTACTCCCCAGAGGATGAACTTTTTCCCATTTTGGATACTATAATCCAACTCTAGTATCAAAATGTCAACTTTCCACATAATATATGCTAATAGGCGTTCAAATAAACAAACTACCATGCATTTGAGCACATTCATGCTCCACAAGCGATAAAACTTTTGATTTTTTTGACAAATCCATTCCATTTGACAGTTTGTCCTTGATTAACAACCTCAGAACAAGCATTATATGTTTATCTCAATTTCTGGTAAGGCACTAAGAAGACATTGAAGCCACAACCGGAGCTTCAGGTTTTATGTTTAGTGGAGGGTGATTGAGAGATAATACCAGTTGGACAAGGTGGATGCCACGCAGGGTCAAACAGTCCTCTGACCCAGGAGCCTGCGGGGTTCAGGTGTCATCTGCAGGTGATGGCCTGTTGCAGGAGGTTAAGGTTAGGTGGCATCTTACCGTTACCTTCTCAGCAATAGGATCACTATAGAAGATGATTTGAGGAAATATATATTTTTTATTATTCTAGTTATTACAACTGCATTTGATTCTGTGAAGATAATGACATGAAACTACTGATCTCACAGTGTGCTGCGTGTATTGTGCGTGTATTGTGCAACAGTCTCGGTGGCTCCGAGATGAGCAAGGGAGATGAACAAAACCTTAAAACCACAGAAAAATATTTTCCTCGAGTATGACATCGCCAGGAACTGGATTGTTTTTTCCTGGGAAGCAGTGAGTAAGTGGGCAGGTGTGTGCATGTATACATGTGAACAGTTGATGTCCTGCATGTATTGAATTCCCTGCAGGCCCCAATCCCCCCATCCCCCCCCATAACCTCAACAGTATCTGTCAGCGGTCAGAGCCCTGTTCTCTGCCAGGGTTGCAGTCATCTATACCCCCATAGTGGGTTACCATAGTACTGAGATACACTGGAGACAAACAGTGTTGTCCTCCCTACAGTTTGTCTAGTGTTTGCACATTCCACGTAGAACCTCATCTCTGGCTCAGGGAATTAGCAAAGTCAATACTGAGGAGAGGAAAAAAGAACAACTAAACTTGCTCTTGCTCTCACTAAACTTTATTTGGTTAAAGTTTCAATCCAAGGTAGTTCTTTGTCAAACAATACCCCTTTTTACAATTTTTGCTACCGCTGCGTAAATGATGAAAATGCACAGGGGTGAAATGTTGCATGAGGGGATACGTGTAGAGTGCAGGTATTCTTTTTCAATGTTTACCTTTGATTTGAGGCATTGCTAATGCCGTTCTCCAACGAGTGCCACATACATCTTCTAGTGGCATAGGAAATTCATCCTCTTTATGAGTTTCCACCAACATGCAGAGGGAGGCCAACTTCAATAGCAACCCAACACGAGCACAGTATTTTCACAAGATGATAATATGGCATAATGGAAACTATATTAGAACACATTTAGAGACTGTTTTGAACTGATGTGCTATAAATATTAAGATCCTGATAGCACCAAATAGTTCATGTGGCTGTAACGGATGCTTTTCAGTGTTTTCTGTGTAATATTCGCTGGCAACCAGTTGAGTTTTAACTAATGAAGGGTTTCACTTTGTTGTTAGTTTTGGAATTGTTCGGATTATATACACTGGAAACCGTTTTACAGTCAACAAAGTGCTGTGTTGTTGGGCTCATAGATCATACAGAGATGGTTGGTGGCTGCAGAGAAAAGCATGTTATAATTAGGCTACAGAAGCATTCTAGATAAAGCAAGCATGTTTCTGGTACAGCATGGGAAAACTTTCTGAAAAACAGCATTTATAATATAACTCCTGAGAAAGACGTCTGATTCTTTAGCTGCTAAATGCTCCACTATGTTCATCAACCAGCTGCTACTTCGACCGTCTGCAGTTTGGTGTTGGCAGGTAGTTGACACAATGTGTTTATCCGAGCTTTTTCACTGCCTGCTGCCAGAAATCAGGTTTATTACCGCAGTAAGAATAAACAGGACAGAAAACTAAAACAACAAGCTGAAAGACACAAAAATATTGTTGCGCAATTATTCTCTGTGGAATTGAAACTATCAACAACCCCTTTCACATGAAATTTCATTTTATCCTTTGTTAATCAAATCAAATTAAATCAAATTTTATTTATATAGCCTAAAATCACAAAATACATTTGTCTCAGAGGGCTTTACAATCTGTACAGGGAGTGACACCCTCTGTCCTTAGACCCTCGATTCGAGTGAGGAAAAACTTGCCCACCAAAAAACCTTTTAACAGGGAAAAAGGTGGAAGAAACCTCAGGAAGAGCCACAGAGGAGGGATCCCTCTCCCAGGACGGACAGACGTGCAATGATGTCACATGTACAGAACAAATCAACACACACATATTGTACACTCACAATGAATTATAGTGAATAATATAAAAAAACAAAAAACAAACACTGACTCGTGCAGCTTTAACCGAGGCAATAATCTTCCCATAATCTTTAACAAGTGTTTGGAGTTGCCTAAACATAGCAATAAAAATATTAATATTACTTTTATACTATAAATTCAGTGACATTGCATTCGTTAAAACGTTTCCTTATTCTCTTGATAAAAACACAATCCTGGCAGCTTTACCTTGTCTTCAAAACATAAAGGGAATTTATAGGAGACAAGATTGTTACTGGGGATGGTTTTATATCTATATATATATATATAAAAAAAAAGTGTCATCCTCAAAAAATGTTCTTCCGTTTGCTGTGTAACATACTTGAGGAATCCTCCTGAGGAGGAATAAAGATACATAACTCACAGAGCATGCCTTTGTGCCAAAGTAAAATATAGATCATTAATTACTGTCTCTCCCGGGGCATACCGAGATATGACTGTGACTGTAAATTCTTCAATGCAAAGACGTTGCTTTGTTCTTGATGTATTAGTCCTGGGTGCCAAAAAAAATGTTTGGACCAAGAGGGGGAATATTTCAAGGCTGACAGAAGGTAAAAATTAGATATTCTGGCATACACAAAATAGAATACACTACGGTTCAGGTTCAGTATCTGTGTTTAGTTAAAAATGGTCTCACACACACACACACACACACACACACACACACACACGTATACATGTCTGGACACATTCTCAGACTCACATACACATTCACTTCATTTCCGCTGTATTTGTCCACTGAGATTGCTCAATATGTTCGACATGTCAACAAGCTTTTATATACTGTTTGTAGTAATGCAAACAGCTTACATGGAGCAGTGGTGGGAAGACGCTGACATTTCCTGAAGTTTCAGGTCAATGACATGTGGAACAGCTGCAGCACAAACCTGGCTCAGCCCGAGACAAAACAACAACAACAACAACAAGAAAATAAAGAATGGCAGCATCTGTAGGATGTATCTGTAAACTGCAGCAGCTACCCGTGTACCGTGACGTTCAGTTCTCAGTCTTTGGTGTGAATTAACACACATTTACACGTGTTAAAGTGAAATGAGTGAAAAATAGAACGTGATGCACACTAATGATTCATTAAATTCATTCATTAAAATAGTATTGCATTGAGTCAGCATAGTTTCTTTATGTGTAATAATTTATATTGATAACATCAATATGAACTCCATATTCGAGCATGTACAATATTGGCCCATATTCTTTCATATATATATATATATATATATATATATATATATATACAGAACATTAACTAGCGTCTATCTTATGATAGTTTTAGAATTGTGATATGTAGTGCATAAAACATTTTACAGTTGAAAAATAAACTTAGTAACTATATATACTTAGATGAGCTAATATTGGCTGATGATACTCTATCAAGTGGTCTTCACATCATTAGAAAAGAAATTATTTTCATTGATGCATCAAATGAATATTTAAAAAAAAACCTTTGTTTATGTATTTCAGCTCTTTTTTTTTCTTTTTTCTTTTTTTTGGGGGTGGGGTTCTGGCCCGTGCTGTTTTGGTTCAGTCTTCCTGCTCTCATCTCATTAACTTTGTTTCCAGCAGCAGCAGGCAGCTGTTTTCAGAGGAAAAGTTCAGACAACACAGAAACAGCAGCTGGTGAACAGAGAGACTTACAGTTGTCAGGTGGGCAGGATGTCAACATATTAACCCAAAGACCTTTAGACAGTATACAGTATACATACATACATATATATGTATATACAGTGAAAATATGTCAGTGTTGTATTTTCATCTCGTCAGAAAAAAAAAACAGTAAAACCATGGTAAGTCTTTAAGGATTCAACATAATTTCACAATAATTCATTTTCACCTTGAATTATGCAAATATTTCCAACAAGTTCCTCCAAAACGTGACCACACAGTCAGCTGCCTGCGGTGTGAAGGGGACTGTGCATCGCGGCACTGGTACGACCTGCCTGAGGAGCTTAACATCATTTCATTATTCATTACTCATTGTACTCACTTATACCTTTGTTTTGATCGTGCAGCACTGTAACATCGCTTTAAAGAAGCGCTATACAAATAAACTTTATTATTATTATTACTATTATAAAGCCTCCATCTTGTATCGTTGCATACTTTCTTCAAATGAAGACTCCACACACAGAAACTCTTTTGGGTTTGTTTTTTCCTACTAACACATTGACTCTTGAACTGCAACCATCTACACAATGTGTTTCTATACACGCTAACGTACAAACAAGTGTGTCATGAGCTGTTATACATCAGTACACACGATGAAGACTGACAGAGACTGAAACCCAATCCTCAATAATAAAGAGCATTGGCCTTGACAGGAACTGGCTCCATCAGTGCTCAGTCAGTACATGATGAATGATGGACACCTTGATGGTTAACAGCTTCCTTATCACTTGTTTGGATATAAGATGAATGACTCATCAGGGAGCATCTAAACCCAGCAGACCTATGTCCTGCCCTCTTGACCCCACTGACCTGTCCTTGATTCAGACCATTGCTCCTCTTCCCAACTGCTATCACCAACTGCTCGCTGACATCTGGTCGCTGTCAGGTCAGCCAGAGGCTCTGCTAAAGAAACCTCAATCAAGTTGTTAACATGCTAACTCTAGAAAACTCTCCCTCAACGTGTCTCACGGCGGAATGTCAAGATGCTAGTAGAATCAATCAACGGAAAAAAATATTCTGTCTTCACTGCCTCAGATCTATTTACTCTGACTTTGTTCACCACTATGCATGACATTAGAATATTGTGGATACTCTGAGACTGTGCCCTTTACCTGAGTCGGTCCAATTGTATGTCATGTTTTGCGAGTTAGACACGCAATGCCCACTGAGAAAGGAGAAAGAAAGAGTCGGGTTTTGCATTTGCCTGACAAGCTAATGGCTACTAATGGAGGAAACAAATGAAAGCTGCTCCAAATCCCACATGATTCAGGGAGCTTTTCTTTGTTGTGGGGATAGCGTGATGCTGTGTGCCCTGTGGTCGTGCCTGTTCATAATTCTGTACTGTTCAAACTGTCAAGTTAAAGGGTGGAAAGACGTTTTTGAGTATACCAGCCATATTCCTCCGGCCAATACTGTATGTGTTTCATTAAACGCACACAGAAACTGAAGTTCAGAGAACGGGATGAAATGTTCCTACATGGCGCACCATTCATTTTAAATGGAAGTGGTTTATTGGGGTGTTGTACGGCGGAAAAAAAAGTTCCTGAGGCTTTTTTTATTTGGTCTCAAAAACATTTGCATCTCCTCACATGTAACAGTTTCCCTATACGTAGAGCTAAGGGACGTGGGAAAATCAAAAGAAATGAATCAATATATCAGAAACACAATCGTGGAGTCTACTTGAAAACATAGTGATAATGCAAAGTTTAATGTTTGTGATGCACAGTAAGTTTTCTTCATCATCATGCAACTTCTCTTATATCATTGCCAGTGACTGATTTTCTGACTTATTCGCAAAATACTTCAAATCAGACATTTATAAAACTGTAAAGTAAACTTTCCCAGAGTCTAGAAAAGACTCTTTTATTTCTTTGCTTCTACTTGGAGATGTCAATTCAGTCTGTAAATGACTTTTTGACAAGAAACGTAGAAAATGTTGCTGGATCCTGATAATAACTGCTGTGGCTCTGTTTAATATTTAGGTGTTTTCATCTGCAACTGCTGTAGACTGAAGAAATCTTCTATTTCAAAGAGAATAAGCCAGTTAAAAAAAAAAAAAAGGTTACATAAAAATCAAACCTTCTGCTTCCAAATAAGGAAAAGCTCAGCAGTCCATAAAGACTTTGAACTGCTTCATTCTGTGCTCTAATTCTACTGGTTATGGAAAGTGGCCCAGTGCCGGTATCTCATGTTTTCATCACATATCTATTTCAGTTGAGCAATATGGCAATATTGTATGAAAACACACATGTTTAGAGGAGAAAAATATGTGTGTCGAGGCTTGACCGTTTATGAATCATAATCTGATTAACAGCACCGCGACCAAATTTGAGCGACATACTAAAATATAACGATACAGCAGCCAGATCCCACTGTGAGATTTATAGTATAATTTACACTTGAGCAGAGCAGCGTCAAAGGAGGCCAGAGCTTCCCAGCACCGGCACAAATTTCAATTAACAGAAACAAATTCGTTATGACGTCCAGTCACAAGTCTTTCACTGTGTCAATAACCCCTCTCAGTTTGGGCCACATGCCATTCTAAACCAGAAAAAAAACCAAACATCTACTTAGTGGATCTGAAATCATATTCTGATTTACGCATGCCACATCATACAGTATGTGGTTAACTTTCAAAGTTATGCAATAGCTGTTCCACTGACTCATTGTGCTGGCAGGAGATTATATTAGGGACTTTTTGGAATTGAAATGATCCCTTTAGCTCATAGAATAGGTGAGTAAATACCCCAGTTTACTTGAAGGCATATATTTACTCTGGAATATACTGTATGTTTATGGGTTGTTGTGTCAAATTAATCCTTTTGAATACACCTATAAACGTGAATTGCTGAGTTTCCAAATCTAAAGTCTAAATTAGCAACAGCCGTGTTATTTACAGTTATTTACATATAAAGCGGCGGTTGCAGTGTAGAAGGTACATGTATACGTGCTTTTTTGTTAATGATTACACATGTGAATCTGCAGATACAGAACATGTATGTACTATACTGTGTAGTGTTGCGTGTCGCTGCACAAGCATACTACCTCATTTCTCCCACTTATGGAGGAATGTCGAGTGCCTGGCTTGGCAGCACTGACGCATCATCTAGTGCAGCTGTGGAGGTCTCTGCCAATGGCTCTGTTACCCATCAGTCATGGAGTCCTAGCTGGCCAACAGCTGATCATGCACCACGCAGCACCGTGAAGCCCGCTCTCAACTACACACACACATTAAAAAACTGACAAAACAGTGATGTCATTGTATTTGACGGGACAGCAGAATTGGCCCGGCTGTCCTTATGGTGTGTGGAAAGTAATCGCAGCTCTATAGAACCGGCAAATTCATCACCACCAGCCAGAGCCTGCATGTCCCCAGCATGTTCTTTTGTTGGAACAAAACGACATGTATAGTTGAGCTGCACATTAACTCAGCCATAAAAGAAAAAGGAAAAAAACCAAAAAAAACCAAAGAAAATCAGAGTGAAAAGAAAATGTGCGAGAACAAAACTTGTCTGTTGAGGCAAAGACCTCTGAAATGCTTCTAATGCTCAGTGGAAGTGCAATGCAGATCTGACGTTTACTCAGTCTTTTTAAAACCTTGGCATACAGTGTATTTGTCCACGTGTGGACCGTGATCCCGACATAAAATGAAGATAGTTGACATTTTTACATGAATATTAATCAGATTGCATGAAAGAAAAATAAAAAAAAGACACAACTTCTTTGTAACATTTTGGATCTTTCATGACCTTACACACCTGGATGGATGCTGCATCACCACGAATGCACATTACCAGGTCATGCTGTAGTCGTATCCCATTTTCTTCAGAATCCAGGTTTTGGGAATACTTTCAGTTAGCTGTCACTAGCTAGGTAACCATCAGATAGACTAAAGTCATGTTTATGTCATTCATTGTGATTGTAAAATATGTGTGTGTTGATTGTTCTGTACATGTGACATCATTGCACGTCTGTCCGTCCTGGGAGAGGGATCCCTCCTCTGTGGCTCTTCCTGAGGTTTCTTCCACCTTTTTCACTGTTAAAAGGTTTTTTGGTGGGCAAGTTTTTCCTCACTAGAATCGAGGGTCTAAGGACAGAGGGTGTCACTCCTTGTACAGATTGTAAAGCCCTCTGAGACAAATGTATTTTGTGATTTTGGGCTATAACAAATAATATTTGATTTGATTTGATTTGATTTTATGGACAATCCAAATGAATCTGTAAAACACGTCTGACCGTAAGTGTTTATAGTTGTTCCGAACAGCCACACTCGAAGGCAGAGCGAAACGCGGTCGACATAGAAGGGGGGAAATGTGGTATTGTTTAAATACAGGAATAACGGCGCACAGATGGCTTCTCCTGGAAGGGAGTTATAGTGTTATACTCGGTTGTTCACATGTTCACAAGAGTGACTGAAATAGTCGTCTCAAGCATTAAATAATAGGACTAGAGAGAGAAGTTCAATCCCTGGCTCCTTTCAACACAGCTGGCCAATCACGGCATGAAGAGGGTGTGAATGTTGGATTGTTGGTTTACGGAAAGTTACAGAAATTACCTTACACAGCCTTCCTAATCCCCACTAGGAATTTGATCATCTGACAAACAGCTCAAGGTCTAACTTCTGCCAGAAGTTCTGGCTTCTTAGCAGTTATCACTAAGCATCAGTGTGGCCTAGCAACCAATGAGCTAAAGAGTAGCATCACAGCTAAATCTGACTTAAACAGTTGGCCTGTAGTTAGCCGCAGTCTTCATAAAGGCCAACCAACAACAAGCATGCTGTGCATAGATACCTGAGAAAATGAACAGCTGCACTAGTCATCAAGCTAGTTTCAGTAGAGCCCACCAAGAAAACATTTCAACACTTGATTACTGACTCCTGGCATGGAAGGAGAACTAGATACCTATAAACATCATATACCTTATAGATAGGTGGGATAACAGAAAATAATGTAATCATACATCTAAACTTCACAAATATAACTGGGAAAAATAAATCTGGTAAGTCTGGTAATACAAAGAGTCATTTCGGGCCAGTCCGCTTCACATAATGAACCTGGAAGTTGCATTACACCACGCAGCCAAAATCGCCGGGGGGCTCGAACCCACGTCGTCCACTTTATTTATTTAGTGCTCTTAATTTTGCTGTCCAAGTTAAACAGACTCATTCTCTGCTGTGTGTCACAAAAATTACCAGAGACATTTTTAGAGCATGTAAGCTATGAAAGAATTTAAACAACGAAACTCAAGCAAAAGCAGAAAACGATAAGGGGGTGAAATAAAAAATTAAATTACATGGCAAGTATGATCAAATCTCGTTGTAGGAGGATGTTAACTCCATAATACCGTCCACATGGCACTATGACCACAACAAATCAACTACATTTAAATAAAGATCATTCCAAAGGGTATAAAACACATAACTCTAAAAGCAGTTATACATTCCTAGTGGGAAGTGTGCTTTGAACATTATGTACCGTACGGGCTGTGGTGGCCACTCATGTGCTTTTAGTCATATGTTTTATGTAGATGGATATCCAGTGGATTTAGGTTAATGTGCATGTACATTTGTATTGCTTTATTATTTCTCGAGCGTATTGTTTGGATTGGAAGTGTGTCGTGCTGGAAGACAGAGCAAAAACATGCCAAAGCATGGATGTGCTGTCAAAGCATGGATGTGCACACATGGCATACTTTGTGAACTCCAAATAAACAAGGTCTGTTCACCACATGAGAATCTTTACTGGAGTAGTAACACAATGCCACACAGAGACACACACACACACACGTGCGCGTAGTTGGTGGTACTGCTTCACATAGCGTGAAGAAATCCTGATCGAAGCTGAGATTGCTCGACAATGAGATCATTGGAATTTGACACTTTTTTTTTCAGATCCAGGACAGTGAAGATGTGGTGACCAGCTCATCTCTTGGGTCTGGAGATGCTGTCAACGCGTCCTGCTTGGCTGGCTCCACTGACAGTGGAAAGTCAGTGTTTTCCACAGTTTTGCTCTCAGTGCGCTGACCTCACATCAATTTCAAAACCACAAAATACGTAATAGTGTGAGGTGCAGAAAGATTACACCTGTCTTACCCACAGCACATCTCCTGCATGTCCCTCCTGGACATCATTCCTCACCTTTACCTGCCATTTAGGGAGGGGGTAGTTGTAGGTTTCTCGAAGTGACAAAGTGAAGTATTGTGTTGTGGTTTTGACAGTACCCTCCTCAGCAGGTAACAAATAGACCTGCTTTTGCCAAAGCCCTTACCTATAGGGCGTCTGCTGCTGCCAAATAACTTCAATATATCTTTTCCTCTCTGACAGACAATCCCGTGTCTTCTGTGTTCGTGCGTAGCTGACTGTCATTACTTCTCTCCACACTTAGCATTTCTAAACTTTACAAGGATGGTGTAAAGAAATATGTTTCCTCGGATACGTCGGGTTTCCCAATTCACCAGGAATGTTCTTATGTTCCTTTCATTTTTTTGATCAACAAAGTTACATAATGAAGTTATTGCAATGAAAACTAATCTAAATGACAAACATTTGCAGGGATTATGTCTCCATACTCAGATTTTTTGTGGGGTTGTGTGAGGTACTCCAAAGTCAGTTTATGACAGCAATGTACTGCTGTGGACAGGGCTGACAACAAAATGTATTTTAGTCAAGTCCCACCTAACGTGTTCATCAGTTTAAGTGTACTACATAATAAGAACATTTAACAACACTTTCCTTTAACACTACATTATCAAACCACAGAACTTTGGTCAAGATGTGTCGTGATCACAAGCGTTTCAGCTGTGGCCTCACAGCAGGGGGTGAAGTGTGCTGACCCATGTTATTGTAGTCCTGCTAGGTAACAGGGCCAACTGGGGCCAACCCATGACATGTCTTCTCCTTCAACTAAAGCCGTCTTTTGCTAAACTGTAATCTCTCACTCTCTCTTTGACAAACATACCCTCTTAATCTACATACAGTATATTGAAGAGACTTGGTGATTCCACGTAATCTACTGCAACTGGACAGATATCCGTTTGCACTGGCAGCTCTACAAACTGCTGTGTGTGTGTGTTTGATTGTGTAAAAAAAAAAAAGAAAACTATCGAAATTCCTTTTGAGTGTGTGTTCAACCTCTGACTAGTTCTCATCGAGAAGAGTTGCATATTTTAAAGTACCCACCCAGAAAATAATGGATGCATTCTCTGAAAGTACGTTCTTGTAAGAACAGTCATGTAACACAAAACACTTGTGATGGGAAGATTTTCCTCAGGATGTTTCGTTGACATGATGGGCCTCTACATGTCTGAGTGGCGTTAGACATGTTCTTCTTACTAGTTTGTAACCATTATGAGCGGTCAGTCAGTCAGCTCAGAGATGTCTTTGACGAGCAGTGAGAAACCCAAGACTTACAGTATTTTGGCTTTGTCCTCAAAGCTGTTTTGTCCCTTGGCTCAGTGAGATGAAGACCTGGCAGTTGAGTAAAAGAGGAATGTTTAGGCCTGTCAGTGGGATCAATCCATCTCTCCCTCTTTCTGTCTAATTGTCAGTTCTGTGAAGTTCAATAATTGCTTTGCCTTAAGCTACGATTTTTTCACTCTTCTCTTCCCTACCCACCGAGGACAGTGGGTAGCATTTATCTAAAAGCAAAAAGAACCTTCATTCTAACCGACTTCTTAAACCCCAACATGTACTGTTATTGCTGCTGTAATTGCTGTAAATGGTTCTGATACTGATAATTTAAAGATTTCATATTTTCTCAGATCGATGCTTGGGGTTTCTGAACAGTTCCTCAGCTTTAGTGCGAGGGTCTGGATTTTATATGTAGCTGCTTCTTCATGACACAAACCACATTTCATACCAGTTTGTCGCGACCTGACATGTAAGTAAAACCCACAAAAGAACAAATTGACTTCATGTCCCCCAAATGCAGCAGAAAAAAAAAAAAAAAATAGCATGATCCGATTAAACACAACTCACCCAGGCACGCACACACGAACACACACACACAATGACATCATCTCCCAAGGTAGAAATGATCGTCAACATGATCGTGAACCGCTCTGACACGATGTATGAAGAATGCAAGACTCAGTCACTCATGCAGCGCCACAAGCGAGCGCTCATTGTTCAGGTTAATGGTGTGGTTGTAGAACAGTCTACCTCTGGCACATAAGGGGCAGGTGTTAGTTGTAAAAATCCCACAGCTAAGCTCCCCCCCCCCTGCTGTTTACTAGCCCAGCAGGCCAGGCCAGACGTGAGCCCTGCGCTAATTGTAGATCAATGCTCTAACTCTACGACAGGTAATCTCTACCAGGTGCTGTCACTCGTGCTCACATGTGCACGTAAGCGCTACCGCGGACAACCGCGAGATGTTTGCGCACACACACGCTGCGCCCGCTCGGATAAAGTCCAGACACAAAGGCCGTGTTCTCGTCTGAGCTTCGTTTCAAGGAACTTACACTCAGACACTAATTGTAAGAGATTTACGAGGAGCAATATAATTGACCTGACTTAATTTAACACAGTGCGAATGGTCATTTCTCAGGTAGCTCCAGGTGGATCAGGTGACAATTCAGTCCCCCCCCCGGAGTCAGAGTGTAGTTACAGCAGATCTGTAGAGACTACACAGGTATGCTACCAGTGTTTCTCCAGGACTAAAAGAACAAGGTTCACATTATACGGAATCTTTTTACGGATATAATCGACTTACTGTATAGAAAATAGTTTGGAATGTTAGTTATTTGACTGCATGTATATTGACAGATTTTTACATTGAGTGGATTAACAAAGTAGGTTAATGTATGATCGGTGGGACAGCTCCTTGAAGATGCCGCCATTGTTCTTAGCATCGTAGAGGCAATGATTGCTCTGAATGTTTTCTAGATTCAAGGATGGCCTTTCAACACTAGATGTCATTCATGCTTTGGAGCAGCATGCATCTGTATTCAGGGCCTTTTATGTGCTCGAGTGACATCTGCAACACTGGAAAAAATCATTGAGGCTCTGCTCAGTGAAAAAGGAGTACTATGATTGCCTTATTCCCCCCCCGGCCTATCAGCTCCCTGCTTTTTGTTTTACCCCATCACCTGTCCCCTCTTACCTGATTAGTTCTGTTTGTATTTGAGGCCGGATTTTCTGTTGGGTGTAGTCAGATTCTTGGTTTAGTTTAGTCTGTTCTGTCATTGCTGGTTCTGGCTATTAAAGTGTTGGTGTCTGTTCAGCTGCTCTTTCTGGATCTGATTTACCTGCACTCCTCAGGCCATTATTGCATATTAAAGTTATTCTTCAGTTACGATGTCCTTCCTCTCCACATTTGCGTCCAACACTCTGGGTTGAAGTTTTAACTACCAGAAGTTACTACCCGCGTTCTTCAGTCTGATATAGTTTTCCACACAAGACTCGCAGGTCAATATCTGCATCAGACGGCTCCGTCTCTGATGGTCATCTGCATAGATACTGTAGGTTGACTCAAACCACAAACTGGCCCAGTTCCTCCTGTGAGACCAAACCTGGGATCAAACCTGGGTGTAAAATATGCACATTAGTTCAATTTTACATTTGCATTAGTTTTCAATCAGCTGACATGCTGTATTTCTGGGCACGTGGGCATCAAATATATATATATTGTGGCTCATCTATGAGCAGGACGTTGTGCTGAAGTTCATCCTGTATATTGTGATGAATTGTATTAGAAAATTTTCCTTTGCAATTTTTGCAACTTAAGTTTGTAAATAAAGTATTTTTTTCTGTCACACTTAAGATTATTAGAGTAATGGCTGACATGTGGTGAATAGATAATGTAAGAATCTTCATTTTTAAGCATAACTGCATTTTGATCCAAAGCTACTCAACAGGCGACAGCATTTAATATTATTTTTAGACAGTAACAAAGCAAAAATGTTTTTGAAGTATAACCGCAAGCTTTTGATTGGTCGGTTCGCCTTTGAATAGCTTGCCACCATTGTGCTGTTTTCAGTGCTACAGTCCGTGTGAAGCTTGGTTGGTATTATTCCACATTGCAGACACAATGCATGCGTTTTTGCAGCAGTAGTCATCTATACAGCAACTAATGGCCAAACCGTATGGTTTTAATTTGTTATAACCATCAAAATGCCAGACATGGTTTATTCCATTGGAGCTGTAAACTCTTCTTACAAATCTTCGTCTTGCATGAAGTTGAACTCCTGAGGGATCAAACTCTCCCATCAAAGCCATGACATCATCCCTCCTCACTGTCAGAGAGTACTTCTGGCCCAGCGTCTGCCACATCGAATGGTAGCCATAACACCGGCTCCATCCCTTCAGCTCTTCTTGTATGGCAGCACATACATGAGCAAGAGGAGAGTATGTTTTATTTTCTATTTTGACTGGACAATGAGAAACCTTTTCAATTCACTCTTCAGTGTGAAGGCTCCTTTTTTAAGAGTCGATACCAGGAAATCCAAACTTTCCTCATAGCTGCAGCCATCACTGAAGTACTTTTGAATTAGAGCCTGTTCTGTTTGGCTGTCCAACACTGACCCTGATAAACATAAAGAGAGGAAAAGAAAAAGATCCATCTGCAGAGAAGACTCTCCAGGACCTGTTCGCCTCGAGTGCAGGAAAGATTATGGTGTAAGAACACAAACAGTCTCACAATGACTCAAATCTGATTCATCATCTATGAACCAATAACTAACAAAAAAGTATTATTATGATATAAGACTGTAATAAATTAGTCTACAATCTAATCACGACCCCCTACGTATTTCACATAAACAAACATTCACCCCCCACGTGTTGATAGGATCACATACACGTTCTGCAAACAAACACGTACAGCTTCTGCCAAAAACTGTACATTCATGACACATGAGCCAGAACCTTTGAACAGTCTCCAGGTCTATAAAGGATAAATCACGGCAGCCTGGAGAGACATTGATATAGTGAATCCATTTAGTCAACTCAATCAAAAGGTACATAAATACTAAATAAAGAGAAAGGTTACATCTGTGTGTGTGTGTGTGTGTTTGTGTGTGTTTCTGCTGCTTCTTCTGTACAGGGATGTTTACCCTCTGCTTTGTTTTACTGTCACCTCTCTCTCTCTCTCTCTCTGTATTGTCCTTGCACATGTCTAATGCTCTCATAAACTTTCTTCGTCATCCCGCTGTTGTCTTAATGACCTTTCTCTACTTCCTGTCACTTCCTTTGTCCTTCTTCTTCACATTTTCTCCTTTTTTCTTCTATTCTCTTTTTGTCACTCTGTTATTTACCTGCACTTTATTTCGTCATCTCTCCACCTTTCTTCTCTTTGCCCTTTACATGTCTTTTTACATCTCTGCTCTCTTCACTTCTAGCTGTCTTCTCTCCACCCTCCTCTAAACCAATCACAATGGTCTTGGGTGGCACTGAGCTCTTGTATAAGTTGCTTTTTTTTTTTTATAATATTGTAAAGCAGTAAATGTAAAAAAATATATATCGTTTTGTTTATTCTTAATGCTTTGGCAATATTATTGTCATGACATGCATGCCAATAAAACAAATTGTAGTGAATTGTAAAAAAGCAATATGTTCCTTATGTCCCACTTGTCTTCCCGTACACTCTTTCGTCTGGTTTCTCTCTCAGGTTGAAGATCATGCTGTTCCAACTCAGTGCTCCCAACAGAGGCCTGGAGAACTTTGATTTTGCATCGTTCCTATATTCACAGCGTGTTTGCTGTTTCTCTTAATGGAAATCTTTAGCGCGTTTTGTCCCCGTCGTCCACCTCATTCTCTTTCCAGCCTGTCAATCAAAGCATTTGAAAGGCAGGAAAACTTCATCGTTTTCTTTTCCCTCTCTCGTTTATTTCCAGCTAGTTTATTTATTCTCTTTCTTTATTCCTGTTGTTATGGCTCTATGCAAAAAGCAAACAAGGGGAAAGGAAATAGCTTATTGTGCCATGAGCTTGTAGCGTTTTCTCAAAAATGAAAACACACATCTCAAACTGAACCATTTGTATGACTATAACTAACACAGCTGGACATTAAATTAAAGGCGAGACTTAAGAATTGGGTGGACACCCAAAGTTTTTTCCTTGAGCAACATTTTTGATGATGAAACTTGTGTCATTGTTTAGTTTCCAACAATATAACTTGTTATTTTGTTCCTGACAACCACAAGAACAGCCCCAGCTGAGTTCTGACCTCCACACTCCTATACGGCATTGCCTCATGTCTTGTGGGGAGACTCAACAACTATAAACCAGAAAATAACAGCGAGAAACTGGGGGCTGAGGCAGGACAGCGGTGATGAGAGAGGGAACGGATGTGGAGGGAGAAAGGATTGGGTGGAGTAAAGAGGAACAGATGATAAAGCAGAGGGATAGTTATACCAGAGTATGTCTCAGTATGAGCATTATTATGAGGTTTTTTTCAGAATCAGGTGCAGAACAGATGGAGAACAGCCAGGATGCCACACTTCTCTTCTTCTTTTGTCACGATACTTGTTTATTACGCCGGAGGAAATCACTCTTCAACCATCTTAAAACGGACACAAACAAAAATTCCCCAGCACTACCAGGACATGAGCTGCAGCAAATTATACAGACAGAGGTTCAAACAGCTTAGATAAAGCATAAATAGATGGCATTATTCTATATATTTCTTATTGGCAACTAATCGTCAAGAAATGAAACATAGTTTAGCAAAAAAAAACAAAAGTGTGACTTCCAACAGGCTGTTGTGTGAGCAAGGTTAGTGTTATTCAGTAACGTGGGGTCAGCGAACATGTCAGAAAATACAGCAGTGCCAGCCTGCCGTACTTCTGTTCAGTATTTACATTTACCTACAAACACCTGGGAGGAATATTAGAAGAAAAGAACATGTGTGTTTAAAGAAAGACACCGGTGACGTTGGATCGCAGTGCACGGTTCCTGCTCGGCGTCTGTGTCAGCGGTTTTTTTAACCATCGTGATCGCCTCCGTTAATAAATAGGTATGCGGGTACCATAGTTACATTTGGAGTCAACACAACACAACACAACCTACAGGATCGCGGCGATGTTTTGAACACGCAGGTGTGTTTCCTCTGTGTGCCGCGGGTGATTCAAGGTTTGCGACTGTGAGATGCAATCATGAGTAATAACACCTTTGTGCCATTATTACAGAGTGGAGAAGCCTCAGCCTCGTTATAAGTCATGTGAAACAGTGTTCGGATGGGATTACTCATTCAAAGGATCAGGACTCTTCCACTTATGGTTGGACGTAATAATTGGGTGCGTTCGGCCCCTCTCTGCGACAGCTCTGAACAGATATCGTCTCACCTCTCAGTTTTAATTGGCCTTCAGACACCAGGATGATGGTTGGATGTTCAGTGCATTCGTTGCATCTGTGTATCAAACTTAGCTGACAAAAAATGTACACGTAGGTCAGGATACATTGACCATTTTCTAATCCTGGGATCGTATGACTGATACCGATTCATGGTTTGATTCCAGCAGAAGAAAGCAGAGAATAACAGGAAGTAGTTCACTGGTTGAGAAATAGTAAAGGCCAAAGGCAATATCATACCAAATCAATCAATCAATCAATCCTCGTTGTTGTCCTCCTTCTTTATTCACTGCATAAAAGATGAAAACGATAACCTGATTACACATGCACGCACCTTGTATAGCCAACATTCCTGCATGCTAAAATCACTGCAAAGCCCGCTAGCTGTTTCTGTGTTTGGAGATCCATATTTATGGATACCAGTTAGTATGAGTAGCTCAAGTAATAATGACACTAACCCTAAAATATCTGCTGTGAAGAAACTGATCCTGGCCAAAGGCAGCTTAAAGTGAATTCAGAAATGATGCCGGGAATTAATACATTTCTGTTCATATTGGAGGCACCGCAAGATGACATTTGCCAGAAGATAATTTCATAAAGGCAGCTGGCCTCATAATCCTGCAGCGAAGTTGTTGTCAGAAAAGTCTCCAGACGTCTCGGTTTTCCAGACCTGTCACGGATCCAGACTAAGACGTGTAGCAATAAGAAAAGGTAACAGAGAGAGGCACCTGTACTTTCTTTTTTTTTCCTGTTGAAGTAGATTTAATTAGAAATCTTGTGAAGTATGCAGGTGATCCATCAGAAGCTGTCCGGGTTCGGGCCTCCTCTGCTCTCCTCCCCGCAGCTAACACATTCTACATATGGAATCTGAGAATGATAAATGAAGCTGGAAACTGTGAGGCAGTCAAACGCCGCTGTCACACCCATGCTTCTTAATTTTAGCTCCTCATAGCATCCTCGCACCCCTGGTTTCTGTCTTTCAACTGACAGCAGGGCTGCTGCTGGAGACAGATTAAATTGGCCTTTTCTTTGTCTTATGTAAACTCTGGTTTTTGTCTTTGGTTAATATTTGGATGTACATGGCAACAAACATGACAAACAGATATTGAAGTAACAGTGTTTTTTTTGTTTTTTACAATAAAACGCCAGCTATATATAGAATTATTCCAGATACTATATTAGATTAAAATCATTTATGGAATCACCCGCTGGTTTTCAGACAGCCTTTTCTGTTATAGTGTTAGAGTAGCATTTCCAGGACCTCCTCCAGCAGGACTTGACTCATTGCTCATGTCACAGCAGCCAACGAGAGTCTGATAAACTACTCCCAAGTGGCCTTCATGGAGGTATTGCTACAGTACAGTCAATGAAGCTGATGCATTAGAGACTTGGAACTGTCAATGAAAGCCGTCTGACCGATGTCCAGCTGAGCCACTAGTGATGTAAAAGTGGGATTCCAGGCTGGAAATGTAAACGGATCAGCCGTCTTAACGCTATAATGATCCAGAGTCAATAATGATTTGTGATGCTTTTGTTTCTTTGATGAGACTGCTAGTCTATAAACTGGAATGGATTACCAGTGACTGTTTAGAGATTAGCCATTAAAGTATTGACTGCTAGAGAATGAATAGATGCTTTTAACACATCTGATCCGGGTAAATACGTCGAGCCCTCAGAGTGGAACAGTTTTACACGCGTGTTGTTTTATGAACATAAGTCTTGTTCCCGCGGTGATAATGGTATTATTGTGTTCTACAGAGAGCACCACAATGTTTTCATTGTTCCTACTAGTGAATGTGGTCAACCTGAGAGTGATGCTGCGTGTACATTTGATGCCATTCTCCCTGATGGGAATGTAAACAGGGTCGGCTCTATACATATGTTCATACCAATAAAGCTGCTACTGTTTGTTCTTCTGCAAACCAATAGAAATCACTGTCTCAGTTCCATACCATATAATTCCATATATAATTAGCAGATATTAGGATGCTAACTAATGCTAATAACTAACAAGACACACTACATACATACATGCTTAGAATTAGTGTGCAATATGTTTTTGGTGAATAATATTCTACTGTATGTCCACATCCATGATCGTTTAAAAAGCTTAAACCTTTGCTGGTGAGCTTTTGGTTGCATTTTTTTTTCTTTTAATGGCGTTTGCTTTATTGAGTTACAGGATGACTGTTGGATGATATCATAAAGCGGGCTGCACCAGATGTTTAGCATGGCATTTGCACAGGCATTTCTGTGGCTTTACTTCAGACTGAACAAATACTGGATCAGGTCTGGCTTTCGTCCTGAGCGACGAGTTGTGCGAGTTATTTACATCGAACCTGTGAACATTCAACTGATATACTGTCAATGTGTGATTAAATTCCAAATGCTGGTCCCAAACATACGTCTATATATATATGCTTGATTCTCATGTAGTTCAATGGCTAGATCACCAATTGTCACACGGCAAAGGGTGTTTCATTTCTACAGGCAGAGAAATGCACTTATATTATATATGTATATTATTAGATGAAGGTATCTCACAGTTGTTTTTGTACGTTTGGCAAAGCTGCACAATTTCTTACATCTTTATTTTCTACATTTCAACACTGCATTTCATAAAACCTACATTTAAGGCGCAGTTATCTCCACTTGTGTCAGAATGACAAACAGTGGACAAAGATGGATGAAGCCTAACTGACAGCATTTGGGTGTGAAAGTTGTTCCCAGACACTTCCCTCTCCCCTTTTTCTTCAGAACGACCAGAAGACGTTTGATTCTCACGGTTTAATTCAAGAGAACCGAAGTCTTCTCTTAACTGAGAGGTAATGGAAGTTAAATAAACCGAATCCAACTGTTATGTGTAATAGCAAAAAGGAAAAAAAGCAGACAGGAGTTCAGAAATATAATCAGAAAATAATACTGAGAAGGAAACTTTGATATTTTGATATTTACAACCAGAATTCTGTTGTCGTGTTTGATGTTCCCTACATGACAACATCAGGTTAAAAACATGTTTTGAATGTTGAACATTACCTGTAACTCATTAACGTCCTTGGTAATCTGTGCATGACCTTCACTAACAGAAGCACGGACTTTGTATCGGAGGGTTATCACCAGAATGCAGTGTATAGTATATTTAGTTTTTTTGTAGAGGAACGAAAAAGAAGCAACCATGCTAACTCTGTATATGTATATAGAGTACGTCTCTTATTACAGCCCCATTCACACTGCTTCACCATGTGGAGAAATATGAACCTTGACAGGCCTGCTGTGGCTAATTACGGTCGCTAAGCTATGATGAGACAAAGCCTTCCCCGACAGGGATCGTCCAGTCATACTAAGAGATTGCCCATTTGTTTCAATGTTTGCACAACCTCTCACATTCTCCTCATACTCAGTCACCGCGAGGCAGACGCTAGTATATGGATTTCTTCATGCATACTTTTCAGTGCAGCATAAACGATTTAAATCATAATGACTTTATTTCCGCTATGAACATGCTGAGATGTGTCTCAGTAATGATGAGGATTGCGTAGGACAGCTTGATGGGGTCAAGCTGACTCCCCTAACCCAATGGTGAGGACCACAGAGCTAATAAATCAAAGCAGGGCTTCAATTACATCCTCATTAGTGAATGTTTTCGGATTGGATGACAAACATGACAAATGGGAAAAAATGTATCTCAATAACACATTAATTGACTGGCTGCCAGATATAAATGTAAACTTAGGAAATGGGTAAAGTGAAGATAAGGATTAAACCAAGTTCACATGTTCACCTTCGCAACTGTGCAGGAAAGCTTAAGGGCCAAGTTCTGAGTTGAGTCCCTGCACACAATAATGAGCCCTCCAGAGGAGGACGGCAACAGGGACTGCTGGAAGTAAAAAAATATCACAAGACAAAGATCCATTGTTCAGACAATTAGTCCTGAGTGGGATCCTTGGAGAGAATCAGGTTCACTGTAAAAGCGTTGCGAGGGCGAGTGAACTGGGAAAGCCTTATCTAATAACACGTTTCTTAGGTTTTAAACAACTGCAGCCTCACTGAGATTGGAAGATAAATTGCAGAACATACTGTGTTCACACTGTTTGTTTTAGTTATGAAAATGTGCAACAGCTGCTCATCTAAAACATATTAGCCACAGCTGTATTAGTGTATGTCTGTTTATAAAGTCATCGATGTATGTTTGGGCTATGCGATTCATTGAGCAATGTATCCGAAACATGTGTAGAATTTCTAACTTGAAGCCAAATAATGAACGTGCAGCCTTACCTAACAAACTGTCCTCCATTCATATCCCGCGATGCATGAATATCTGTACACAAGACCATGCTATCATGTTCAAGTGGGCCTTGTCAGACTAAACTATTTGGAACGAGGCTACATTCGCCGTGACAGTGATGTATTGCAGAATGCGATGGAATGATGAGGGAGTAACCTGAGATTTCCCTCACGCATGTAGACAGACGTGCTGTGCACCATTCTTTCGGTCTCTCTCTCTCTCTCACACACACGCGCACACACACTCACACACACACACACACACACACACAAGCCTCCTGACTCCCCCGTGTGTAATAGCACAAGGATTGGGTAATCCTAAATGCCAGGTCTCAGCGAGGATGCTGCGGTTGAACGTTAATATTAGACAGCAGGCTTATTGACAGCCTGAAAAGCGGGCAGAGGAAGGGAGGGAGGGCAGGTGGTGCGGGTGGGGTGCTTTCTTTCATTATCAATTAGAGCAAATACAGCTCAGAGAGAACAGACAGTTGTATCGTGATACATCGTGCTGAGGTTTCTATGTAGCGCTCTGAGGAGGAGAGGGGGAGTGAGGGGAGTTTCATGCTGACGGCCATGACTTCATCCTTTACTGCTGCCCAGTCTACATCAGCAGTCAGTGTGACAGATCTAGGAGGAGGATCTGAAACATCGTATGGAATGCACTGATAAAGTGAAGCATCCTATGTGAGGCTTTCTGCTGCTTGTGGTGTAACACTGCTTGTTGAGCTCTCCTGTGAATCAGTTGCTGCTGTCCAACACAACTTGTTGGACGTTAATTTTTCAAACCGTAGTAGAACTCCACCTGTTTTTTATTATTTTGTCACTAGTCCTCTTTCTATGTAAAAAAATAAGGTGTGTCCAAATTTTGATCGGTTCTGTGTATTCATTTTACGCAGCCACAAAAGGCTTTATGATGCTTTTTTCACATACAGCATGCAGTAGTACACAGAAAGACCCATAAACAGACTTTAATGGGTAAAATTGTTGGACTTTGCCTTTATATACCCAAACATCTCCACCCCTTGTTTTACCACAGTTTCCGTCTCCCGTCTCATCTCTGAATCATCAGAATGATTGATTGATGAGTCAATTTGTAGAAACAAGCCACGATATTCAAAGCAGCCTCCAACATGAGTATTTAGTTGTTGCAACTTGTTTTTCAAGGAGTGAAGTTTGCAGTTTTTAGCTCTCCAAACACATCTGATGCTGCTCCGGTCATGTCACCGGATCTTGTTCTTCTGTAGAACTGTCTCGTTCATAGTTTAGCATGTTTGGCATACGTTCAATACGTTCTCTCTTAGTGCTATTTCTCCGTCTCAACTCTGACGCCACCATACGTAACCAATGATCTTTCTACCTGCGTTCCCCTAACCAATCAGGCAGTGGCGAAAAGTAAAGTGCATTTACTCAAGTACTATACTGAATTACAGTATTATTAGTATTTTTTATTTTTTTAAAAGCTTTAGTCACTTACTACAGATAAAGATTTGACTCAATGGATAATATAACAATTGTTAAAGATCATTGAACACATTGTCATAAAGCAGTCGGCTCACGTTTCAGACGTCTATGAGTTGTTAACAGCTCCACCAAATAGTGATTTTTACCTCGAAACTTCTCACATCGTTTCTTTTTAATAAATGTTCAAATGATCCAATATTTCATCAACAATTAAAGATTAGAGAAAATAACTAAAACTGAAAACAGATTTATGTATCAGAACTTTGTTTCTTCTTCTTTCCTCTCCCATTAATCATCTCTCGACCCCTCAGGTTTATCTGGTGACCCTTTGGAGGGGCCCGACCCCTAGGTTGGGAACCAGTAGACTAAACTATCTAACTGTATATAAAGTAGTTGAAACTAGCTCCACCTGCAGCAGCTACAACAGTAACATGCTGCTCTAACACTGATGCTTCACTATTAATAATCTAATGATGTCATATATAATAATATATCAGTATCACATTAATACTTTCACTTTAATACTTTCAGTACATTTTGCTGCTAATACTTCTGTATTTTTTTACTTTTTCCATGCAGAACTTGTACTTGTAATGAAGTATTTTTGCATTGCTGTATTGATACTTTTTCTTAAGTAAAGGATCTGAATACTTCTTCCACCACTGCAATCAGACCCTTAGTGCTGCTCTTTAATATCATTGCAAGTCTGCACTCTGTCTGTTACGCAACACACATCCTCCCCATCAACACCATGTGCTCCATGTTGTCCAGAGAGGCTCATTCCACCAACACCAGTATCTCGACTCCTGGAGCTCTTCATAAGGATCTCGACTTATGAACACGAACAAAAATTCGGCAATAAACCTTGGTATTAATTTCTAATTGATCTCACCTTGTTTGATGGATATTCACAACGCTTAGATTGATTTATTTTGTTTATATTAGACATTCAACTGTTTCTTTTTCTTGAATTTACCAAATAATTTTGCTCCTAAGAAGACAACAACAAGAACTACAACACAATAAAAATTTATAATGCACCTTTAAACAAAAACAGGAATATCAGGAATTGGTGTATAAATGGCCTCTCCTGCTACAGCGGCTCTGCTTTCCATCATTTAGACCACAACTGTTGCTCGTTGAGCCACAAGCACATGTTCCTGTGTTCACGACTGCTTCAGAAGTTGTCTTTGTGGCTTCCCATAATCCCCGACTCCTTCAGTAAATAGTGCATCATGTAGCCAAAAAAGCCTCTGCATCAAATCCCCATAAGACATTTTGATGTGGAGCATCCAACCGAATACCATGTCCCTATATGACATAAGAGTCACTGTTTGATTAACTAGCTTTCATCAGCATTTGTTGATAATACCGGAGTGGATCCAGATGCTTGTTCACATTCACTCGCAGTCTCTTGATGGAGTTTGACAGAGTTCACATGTGCATCATAGAAGAAACTAATGTATAGATTGCCAAGAGGTGAGGAGCTTTAGACAAGGACAGCTAAACCAGGTTATTGGTTCCAGATTAAAATGGTCTTCGTGTTCCTAAAGTCTCAGCACATTTTACATAAAATGTCTCACACATGTATCAAGCTCTTTTCATATGCATAGTTCAAGTTATATTTGGACATGTCTGACCTTAAATGATTTTAAAATATAATGAGGGGGATGCTGCCACAAACACTGGTGAAGTAAATGCAGTATGCAGTAATGCAGTGACATCTTTGACTTTACCAGTTTTGGGTAATTTACCTCGTGTACTCAACACTACAATAGCAGAAGTTATTAATACACAAATTACTTTCCAAAAGTCCAACGTTGCAAAGCCAACATGTTACATCTTCTGTATGTATTCAATGTGTTGTAACTGATGTGTTGCTATAGCGGCAGTATGTCATAGACCCACCCTACTCTGCCTCTGATTGGCTAATACTTATTGCCTTCCAGGTATCTTGTAATGGGATGCTATATGTGCAGATGCTATACGTACACGTTACATGAGAGATGTGCACTCTTATCAGTGATAAGAGTATCTTACCAACAGTGTTTTCACATTAAATCTTTAGCCTGCTCCTATGTGGAGCTGAATATATATCACCACCTTTAACCAGCTGAACACTCGCTTTGATGCAGATGATAAGACTTAAAGAACTATTAAAAGTTTTGTATGTATTAAATTTAAAGTAAGACAACAAAGTAATAATGACTCAGAAAAATAAATAAATGACCATCAGTGTCTTAGTTTAATTTCAGTTTAATAGCTAGCAGTATATGACTTATATATTAAGAAACAGAAACTGTGCCAATTAAAAAGTATAATAAAGTATAATAATAAATTTAGCCTGCCGTTCTTTCCCCGTGTGAACAACAATGTTATTTTTATTCTAATCAGTGATGTCGAGGCCATTATTGCTTCAATGAATCCCTGTTTAAAATGACTTAGTTTTAACGATAATCCACAACTAATCAGCATTAGTGTTAGCTTGTTGGGCTTATTGCTATTATTCATGCTACATAAGATTGTTTTTGTCATAACAAATTAGCAGCACTGAAACGCATCACACAAAACAGGAGAGGGAGGAAAATATAGCAAAGAGTCGAGAGCAAAATAGAATAAGTGAAAACATAAGATACAAGTTTGTGAGCTTTCTTTGACTTGAAATAATCCACAGTGCTGCAAACATTACCTCTGAGTTTAAAGCCTTTTTCACCAACATTTATTCTTCAATATCGCTAAAAGTGTGAATAATGTTAATAATGAGTCATTCTACTATAGTTTTGGAATATTTACTGATTGGGATGCAGTTTAATCTTAAACATATAAGATAAAGCAGATAGCTACAGGTAACAAGTGGCGTTAGTGTGAACATTAACGTATGCATCGTGACACCGTGGACTGCATGACGGCGCATTTCCATCCAGATGTTGCACATTTTAAATTGGTGCATTCAAAACCGACGTGGAAATGCTAGACTGTCAGGAGGAAAAAAAAAAAAAAAAAAAATCTGAAATAGCCAAAAATGTTTTGGAAGATGTGCGGTAAAGGCTGATGATGACTACAGATCTTTGAGTACAGAACAGAACAGAACAGAACTGCAACATCCCCAGACAGCCGTAACACTTTTTTTTTTTTTTGCCTAAAACATGCACAAAACCTTTTTCTAAAATAATAACTGAAGAGAAGAGAGTAAAAAAAGGCTGGACCTGCCTCAGGCAACGTTGCTGTATATGGTTTTACTTTGGATCCTGCTCAGTTCCCGTCCCGCTTGAACTAAGTGGTCCAGCGTGTGGCATGAAACTGCTTTGAAGACGTCAGTGATTAATGGTCTGTGTAGATCTACTCTATGAAAGTCTTCTGCAGTGCTGGTTACGTCACTGTCTCTCTCTCGCTCTCTCCAACATGACACCTGATACCTTGTCAAACTGAAAGGATCATGTCACCGGCATCGAACTCCAGTGATTTCATATGTTTTAGTGTGGTGGGCTTTGAACTAATGTTGTCACATTGAAAACAGGCCCTGTGGATAGCATGAGAACACCCGTCATAAAAACACATTTTACTGCTCGTGCATAATGCAGGCTTCACCTCATGTTTTCCTGCCTCCACTATGTTGTTAAAATGCTGACACACACACACACACACGCCCTCGGCAGTTTAATGCTATACATTATGTAATACAACTCGACCCTGTGATTTAGACGGTGCTCTGAGATCAAAACCAGTGATTCATATGAAACTGTTCCCAGCTCTCGGCAAAGCAGAGAAAAGGAAATCTATATTAAATTTGACTGTTAATAACAATAACGTTGACCTAAATCCGTGGCCATGATTAAGGTCAATGCTATTGTTATTAACAGAAGACAGATTGATCGATTGGTACGGATGGGCACAGGTAATAAAGCTGCCAGACATCATGGAGGAACAGAGGAGAGATGTGATGTCTTTAAGTCTTGTTTCTTCTCCTCCTGACTGACGCGCTGTGAGACCCTCCTCTCCTCTCGTCTCCCCTCAGAGGAGGCTCATCAGCGTGGGCCCAGGCGAAGCGCTCTAGTGTGAACGTGTTAAGCAAACACAGTGTGTTGTGATTAAAACCATGCTGTCTCACTCCATGCCTTTACAGCATAGCGCCGGTCAGCATTATTACAGCTGAGGAGAGCGGCTCTCCCTCGGCTTCTCTCTCCTCTTGCCCTCCCTAAACTTTTCATCATTTCTCCCTCTTTTCTGTCTCCCTAAAACCAAGTCCAGCTCACAGTATAAACGCTCTATGGCTGATAGCCAAAGCAGAGGCAGCTCTGTGGGATCAAAGCCTATTGGCATCTTCAGTGGATTCCTGCCATCTTCTTCAGATAACAAAAGCCGTTTTTGTTGCGCATGAGCGAGCAAGCGTTTTAAAAGTGGGCAGAGTGAATCACCCGTCGTTGGCATTTTCAGCGGGACAGCAGGCTGGATCCCAAAGGTGCTGCTCTCACTTTTTCATCGAGCCGACGGGATCCGGCGGAGCATCTTCGAACACACACAACCTTGTCACAACATGTGCAGTAGCTGCATGAATAGACTGTGTATTTTTGGAACAGCTTGTAAAACGTATTGAGGTGTTTTATACAGCATACACACACACAATATGCACAACAATTTAAAGAGTCTGAACAGATTTGTAAAATTATTATTACAAGCATGAAAACAATAAAAGTAAAAGAAACAGACCGTAAAGAGGTGGTGACACTGATGTGATGTTTTTCTTTTTTCTTTAGCATGCTGCTTTCATTACAGCCAAGATGATTGCTGAAACATTAGGAGGGCAGTTAACTAAACCCGGCCTTTATTTTGCAAAGTTTCCATGGCAACTTAAATCTATGTAGGCGCTGGAAAAACCCCAATTTAGTCCACGTTAACTTTTCTTTTTCTTTGTGGGGAGCGAAGAGGAGGATGAAGCGAGAGTAAAAGGATACAGCAGGACTAATGTCCCTTTAAATTATCATGAAGGCAGATCTCTGTGGACAGCAGATCCTGTGTTATACAGTTTAAAGTGTGTGTGTGTGTGTGTGTGTGTGTGTGTGTGTGTGGAGGCCTATGCAAGCTAAGAGTTGTTTTTATTTTAATGAACTCATTTAGTTAACTAAATTATCTCAGCAAGTACACTTCAGCAAAATTTCTGATTGTCAAAAAGAAAAAAAAACAATGAAGAAAGACTCTGAATATATATATATATATATATATCTATATACTTTGTTCAATCAGTCCTTCATAGAAACCACTGGCAGTGATTACGGTATTACATTCTTCGGGTTATGACTCTGCTCCCTTCAACCTTCCTTCTTGTCTCGAGTTCAGGGTGCGTCAGTGGATTGTAATCTGCAGGGTTTTGTTCCCGTCTTTGGCTGAGAGACGAGATTCACTGTGGGACAGAACTGGCTCTCATCATCTCTCTCTAGATTCTTCCTTATCTGTAGAAAAACTCTCATTCCACCGACCGAACCAGTTGTAACACCTCTACAGAGACACACACATTATGAAAAGATGGAGACAACTGAGCTTTTGCAGTCTTTCAGTGCCACTCTGGATGTTTGGATGTACACAGGTTGTAATAAAGGAAAAATACACTTTTTATATTTATACGAGCTGGTTAATTGCAACATGGAGATCATTATTTAGAGGTAAATCTGAAAATGAACACCCATGTAGTGTTATATAATTCACCATTGCACAAAAAAAAAAAACACGGGCTCAACTATGGAACTTTTTTTTTTCATCGACAAAATGAGACGAAAACATAATAAAAACTGTGGGATTTGGATACGCTTCAAATCGAAATAAAATATGTAGAATATACATCTGAACAAATGTTTACACGGAGCGTTGGGCACCACAACAAAACGTGTTAACCGTAATTTTATTATTATTAATTTTATTAAATCGTTATTCAACCTCACAGATACAGAAGACCTCTGAAGGCAAGGATGGACCACCGAGTGCAAATAAAGCAGGCGCTGTGACGTAAGCCATCAGTTCCAGCTTGATATGTGGTGCTGCAAAGAACATGCACCACATATCAAGCTGTAATATGATGAAAAATAGAATTTTTTAAAATATTAAAATAACTGGAACCCTGAATCTCCCAGCTGTCCAATGGGGCCACTAACTATCACTGCTGGGGCAACTACTAGCAGCTTGAAAATGATAATTACAATGTTGAATAATGCATTTAACGACTAAAAACTAAATCAACATTTGCTGTCAAAATGAAAAACTGCTTTTAAATCAAAATAACTGCTTTGAATAGCAGAGGGGGGAAAAAAACCTGGAAAAACTTAAATGTGTGACTAGTGTCACATACAATGTTACTGAACGCAGGCAGAAATGTTAAAGTATTATAATGTAATAAAAACAAATACGATTAAAGACTTCCGTTTTGTCGTAAGTACTTCGTGTCCCGTTTTGTCTTGTTCCTGGTCTCGGGCCAAACTGCACAATCTTCGGGACTTTATACGGTCGTCAAGGCTGCAGATGTCACATCGTTTTGATGCTGCTGCTGACTGTGAATAACACATAATTAAAACCAGTCGCTGCTGAAATGACACATGTGGTTGTGGCTTTAGTATATATTACAGTATCACATTTCCAGTTGAAAGCCCTCAATCCGTCACTTTAAAACGGTTTGGTACGGGATGATACCACCAATAAATTCCTGCGGATGAAGTTTTCACTCCTAACCCCCACATTCACAACCCCGATCCTTTAGATTTATTGATTCCTCGACCACAGCCTCTCTTCCACCAAACGGAGGACTCCTGTCTGACCCTAGCCAAGATTTAGATATGCAGACACAGGCGCCAGTAAAATCAGCTAAAGCTGTTTTTGTTGTCTTTGAAGCCCCAGCTGTAAGCCACTCTGCATCATATAAGACTCTAATAAACAAAGACATAAATCACAGCAAATCTCCAAGGTGGAACCTCAAAGTTAATCTCATGGAACCCATGGCTATTCTACCACAAAACATTACACCGAAACTGGAATTATGCTTCGTTAATAGATGCTAATCTGGTCTTAATGTGTGAAAGATACATGTGAACATATGATCCTACGCAGCAAAGGGTGTTATGGGTAACTGGGAGCCAACATACACACTCTCTCTCTTGAAAACAGAGAAGAAAAAAGATGTAAGTATAAAAGAAATTAGATGATTTTTGGGAGAAAAAAACCCAACCCTGTGCGTGTTTGAATATGTGATTTGGCAACAGTCTAATATCAAAAAAGCCTAAATGTTGATTGCTCATCACGTTCTATCCAGATGTTGAAAAAGGTTTAAATGCATCCATCTGTCCAAGAAACATGTGACCTTTACTCCTCCCAGAGTAGCCATTCACAATCGGTTTGTCCTTGACGGTTGAAATTACGCCGAAATTAGTCATTCTTCTTCCTGACAAATACAAGGTGAATTTTAAACACATAACATCTACGGAAGACATAAACGAACGGGGTTGTACAACATTTTGACGAGCGCTGCGCATGTTGTAGCAGTCATCTGACCCCTGATTGGTACGAGCACTGAGTAGTCTGTACGGGTGAATGAGAGCAGCGACGAAGACAAGAAACACACGGAACCAATTCCAGTTGAGAACCGGTTCCAAATTGTTTTTCTGACAGTTGCACATTGCAAAAGATGACATCAAACCCATGAGTCTGTGCTGCTGGGTTCTTACAAAGAGAAGGATTGATGGTGGCAGGACTGAGAACAAATAAAACACACCCAGAATAACCGAGAAGACCTTACACTGACCCGATACTGTGACCGAGTCACTGTTCGGTCTGTCTGCATGTCTGTCTTGTGGGTCCTACTTTATTTCCTCATAGAAGACTGACTGACAAGCAGAATCAATAATGGATTTGGTATTAATAAATTCCCATCTGTACTCATAGTCTATCTGTGCAAGTCGCCCATGCGCTGTTGTATCTATCTTAACTGTGACCAAACTGCAAAATTGTACAAGTTGTTCTTTTTCAGCTGTCACTAAATAGCTTCAAACAGCCTCTGGACTAAAACAGGGTTGAACCTCACCCTGAAAAACAACAATTGTGATAACTGATTACCATTTTATTTATTTATATATTTTTTAATACGCTGGCACCAGCTTCAATGACCACCACCACCACCAACCAATGACCGTAAACTCAAATGTTAGACATTTGAATTTGTTAACTGAGACTTCAGACTCCATCATATTGATAAGGAATCGCTGGGAACTGAGCACAGAGCAAACTGAAACACTTCAGGTCTTAACATTAGGGCCGGTCTTTAAGAACAGGGTCCAACTGCCATCCCATTCTGCCGATTTGTGATAAATCAAATGATGTAGACCCAGCTGATATGGAGAACCTGGTCTCTGGTGCCCCTGGGCAGTTGCTAATTCAGCCATGTGGTTTGTATGTCACAACGTATTGATATGTTGGTGTTCTTGTGTTGTGTGTCTCCATTTGTCCTGTGTCAAAGTGTTTCGCCTCATGTTCGATCACCCAAGCCATTTCTCATCCATAGTCACGGTGTGTTTATTTATTTGTAAGTTTTTTCCTGCATCTAAAGAGTGATTTTTTTGTTGTTACTTTCGTCGTCTAGCGTTTGTTTCATTGTTGTTTAGTAGGGGTGTGACGAGACACTCAGTTCACGAGATCGAGACACGAGATTGGGTTCACAAGATCGAGACGAGACGAGATTTTAAGAAAACTAAATTACAAATATGAATGCCTGGACAACAGACTTTTATTTAACTTTGTTTTTTTGTTTTCCGATGTCATTCGGCTGCTTGTTGGATCACAATTTAAAAGTGGCGGGGGCGTCGCAAATAGTTATGCATGTGTTTTCCGGCTGCTTGTTGGACAACAAATCTTGCGAGACCGATTTCCAACCCGACGAGAAATCTCAAAAATTTTGATTTCAGTAGTTTTTCCTCCTTAGGAGTGTTTTTTGTTGTTATGTTAAATAAATGGTCTCACTGACACCTCAGCAACTCTGACTAATAGAGATGCATAGACTGTATGTGCTTAAATTGCACCTGGTTTTTATCTTGTATTTATATTCATCTTCTTTCTATTTTGGATCTACATTAATCTTGTCACTCTAGTCTGTATGTTGCTTTCTCTTTTAACACTATCACTGATCTTACTGAACATGTCAATAAGATGTATGTTGGCAGAACTGAACATGAGACTTAGCAGGTACAGTAAGGGATGTTCAACCAACTTCATTTGTCAGAATAACATATCGACCCCCTAAAAGCACTAAGCACCAAACAATTCCCATTCCCAGCATGGAAAAGTCCGTCTCCCCCCTGCCTATAATGGTATATCGTTGAAGCAAGGGGAGTCGCTAACAGGAGCCAGCTTCTGGAGAAGCACAGAATCATTTGTCACTCTCGGGATCCTCTAGAAGACCTCAGCAGTGACTGCTTGTCCAAAAATGGTTGTGGTGGTGGTGTCTGTGGTTATAATCACTTTATGAATCCTATTAGATTGGAACTGGATAGATCAAGAGATTTTCAAAGATCAACAGAGAAGTAGAACTCCGAACTGCACTCTTTAAAGATTACAGCTTACACAGCTCAATTTAAGTAACCACATACTTAGAGTACGTTTCAGTTTAATGGGGTTGGGTAGCGTCCTGCATGTCACACTGCTGCCAGTGTTCCCCTTTTTTATTTCGGGCCTTTTGGATTGTCCACATTTTTGAAATTAGTTGTAAATGTCCTTTTAGATTAACGACGAAGTGCAACTTGTTTATTGTAAAAGCAACAAACTGAGGATGGAGGTCAAGCTGCCATCGGTCTTCTTCATCTCTGGAAAAAAAGAAGCTGAATGGCATTCGGGTAATAAATCAGAATCTGAGACTTCGTAGTCTTGGTCTCTATGTATTTTCTCTATCTTGTCCTCTTGGATTCCACACTGCATACCTAATGAATGGTAGTTAATGTCAGTTATTGCCCCCCCCCCCACCCCTCACACACAGAGCCTCCGTTATACAAGTGGTGATCTTGATGTATGGATCCCAAAGTCTTGGCTTAGCAAATGAACTTCACAGCCAGTTGTTTACAGCCCTCCACATGCATTTAATTCTGCAACGCTGGTCATTTTGACTTTGCGATTCAGTCAATGTAAAGAAAGGCCAACCTAAAGCCTCAGCGGTTCCCATGGAACTGGAAAACATTAACCCTTCATGCTCATTAGCCACGTGAGCTGGGTCTGAATAGGTGGACAGGCCTCCGGTCGGAGAAGAGGGAGAATGGGGGAGTAAATCAGAATCCGCTCAGCTCTTGGCAGCGGCTGGTGTCAACTGCTGTGTTGTTGTGTCAAGCAGATAATGTGATTTCCGGACGAGAGCTCTCGTCACACCTCCCTGCGGCAGCGGCCTACTGTGAGGTAAAACTCTTTAAGATGAACTCCAAAAGGGTGATTTTATAAATACGCCGGACCAAAGCTCACGTTCAATAGAGGCCCTCCATTCAGGATGTTACAGGCAAAGTCCAGAAACCATGAAAGTGGCTAAAGACAACAGTGATGACACAGGAAGACACTGCGGGTTTATACTCCTGCACTGTTTCTAAGCCAGTGGAACAGAAAAGTAATAGTTGACCTAAGTGACTTGATTTCATTTCCAGACACACATTCAAACAAAAAAAAACTTTATAAACATGGTGTCATACAGGAAGGCACAAGCTCCAATTATTATTTTAATAGCGAGACTACATCAGTCCAGTTGGTCACTGTCTAAATCGTGGCTCTTTGAATCTATTCTATCCGGTCACACCCATCATTATAAACACCGAGCTCTGTCCGCAACGCTCGCAACCTTCATTTCAAATAAAGTGAAATCATTTTATGGAACAAAGTAACAAAAGTGTTCAAATTTCTATTTGCAATGACATCATGTGCTCTTTAAGTTTCAATCAAGCGACGTCAACAGAATATATATATATATATATAGTATACAGTTCCAGGTACACAAATGTGAGATTTTTCTGCTTTCTTGTATTATATTACAGTAAGTAGAATATCTTTTGGCCTGCTCTTATTCTTCTACGCCTGCTGCTGGCTTTCTGAAGTAATCAGATTTACAACATAGACATGAGACAGCTGGTTTCTGTGTGGACGTACAGAAAGACACAAAGACTTTCAGACAACGGGCTCCGGCATCGCTGTGACAGCAGAGCGGCGGGATGAAAAGAGAGATCATTACACGTTGTCGCATCATATCACATTCAAAATGATTCAATTCAGTAACCTGGTCACCCCCAAATCACATTTGATTGGATAAATGTATGTAATATGCCAAATACTGTAATGTTTTACAGGAAGAAGAAAAAAAGAAAAGAAATGGATTATTATGATATAAAGACAGTTTTAGACCAAGAGAAAAATGACCACAGAGATTACAACTTTCTCACTGCACCGTCAGTCCCGACACACTCTCTCTCTCTTTCTCACTCACTCACACACACACAAACTGTAAGCAGTGTATCTTTTATCATTAAAATACACTTAGGATTAAGCCATGGATCCAAAAGGTGAAGGTTCAAGGTTCTGTAAACTATGAACATGTTTTCTTTTCACACACACACAGAAAGAGGGAGAGAGAGAGAGACACAACACCCATCCCTTTCCTCCTGGTTCAACCTTTCCACCCAGCGTGCCATCACACCACTTCATCTCACCAACATCCCTCAGAGATTCTCCAACAAATGATTTAATTGTCACATGAGCTCCACTCTTTTTACTGGACATCCGGGACGTATAACATGTGACATCATTCGATTTACCAGCCAACCAACCCAGTCTGTGTGTACTGCTTTACACCAGAGGATGCCAAAAGAAAATATCTAACATTGATGAGTCACTGCAGTTTCAAAGAGTGTGTTTTTTTATTTCAAACTTTGCTTTCAGGGGGTTTAAGAGAAACACCACAATATGATTTATGCAAATCTGTAGCGCCTCAATTAGGAGAGATAGGATGTTCTTCTCTGTTCTCTGTTGGATAATTATCTGGCCAAGGGCAGCTTTGAAATACAGCTTTTAGATGTCTGGGGGAATTGTGTTGTTTGTTGTGTTTTTTAGCAAACTGCCCTCACAGGCTGCAGTGACACACACACACACACCCACGCACACACACCCACACACACACTAAAGCGGCTTCATCAGACATCGTCTATAAAAACTTGTGACTGACTTGACTGACTCTGTTTTTAAGGGTTTTCATGTGAGATCTGGTGGAATTCAGAGCATGTGGATATTTGGTTTAGTTGAACATTGACTGTGGCTGCCTCATTCTATCAAACGAGTCCAGGACTCACTTTCACAATCCACCACGTCAACTTTAATCTTCGACAAACGCACAAGCCGATAAATATTTACAAAGAGAGAGGAGAACAGAAGAGAGCATCCTAATTAAGCTGCCTTAAAGAACGGAAATAAATAACATTAACACTACAGAGAGCTAAATGTTTGGGACACTAAATCCCCCAAAACAGCTTTTCCAAAACAGCCTGCAGGGTGAGAACCTTAAAAGTGAGCTGCTGTCAATAACTGAATTCATATTGATTTTGTCAGACGACGTCTCGATTATAAAACAGCGTTTTTTATCACCACAGTGCCGCAGCTTGAGATAAACAGGTAGTGTTTATGAGATGGCAACAGAAACAGAAAGTGTGTGATCACAGAGAGCAGCAGAGGACCGACTGGAACTCCGCAGAGTGAAACTGAAAAGAGGACGATGGAGAGATTTTGTCATTTTTATGTTGTTCAGGTGTCCACTGTTAATCCACTCACCAGAATAAAACAGTGACACTGAAAGTCTTTGCAAACCACGGATTTCATATTACAACATATAATATCATCGTATCATAGCATCTCTACAACACGTGTCAGAGTGGAAGTGACGTCGTTCAGACGGCATCGATATGAGCTGAATTGTCTTACCAATTCAAGCATCATCGGTTATTTTGCAGCTGTTTTTTTTTCCCCAGCATATTTTGACATTGGCACATTTTGCACCTGGCAACAAAATCAGGTACTTTAACCCAAACCCTGATCTTTTCCTAATCATAACCAAGTGGTTACAAAGTGATGTTTCACTAACCAGACAACAGGCTAAAGTTTCACTATGTGCAAGTGAAGCACAGTATTAATGTGAACTAGCCCCATCAGATATAATCCGCTACAATCTGCTTGTGCTGTCGAAATGATTCAAATTAGGAAAACAAAGGGTTAATTTCTTCACCCTTTTTTTTCCCCATCAGTTTTTATTGAGTCATTCCGAACACGAAGTCCAAGTGAAGTCATGAGGCAGTGGTGTCATATTCCAGTTGCATTTCTGAAATCTGGAGTCATCAGATTCATGACTCTAATACACACCTCTGTGGTCCAGACAGTAAATCAACAAGTTACAGAGAAGTGTTTAGATCATGATCATAATGTAAACCATATATGAAATGTATAATTTGTTTGGGAATAATAAGGTTAGTTAGTTTCGGGGATGTTACCTGAACATTAAATAGAATTTAATATCAGTGATTCCTATCTTTTATCTTAAAAAAAATATTGTTTTTACCACAAACCTTTAAACCCTCTGATGTCCAGATCTGAGGGACATCTGTCCAACAATGCATCAGGCTTACTGGGCAGACGCTGGCCAAGCCGGGTGTGTTATTACAGTACAGCCGGGACAACGGACCTTGAATCAGCAGAATACCAAAGTGGATGAATGAATGTGTTTTCACCGGCGGTCATGCTTCAGTTAGAGAGGAGCTGAGGTATCAATACTGTCTCATCTCATGTGAAGGGAGACTGCGTGGCACAGCAGATATCTGCTGTAACAGATACCGCTGGAGCGAAGGGAGACGTCGATAAGACAACAGATATTAATGTATAATATCCACACATGCTTCAGGCAAATCATCAATCATGACTCAGCATTGGGTTATATTCATATATATATATACATATATATATACTTTATTTTATACAGCTAGATGAATGTATACATAGTATACAATACAAAAGACAACTGATAAAAAATAACATTATCTGTACATGGTGTGAAAAAAATAATAAAACAAAACAAAAAAACAACTGTACAATACCATCTTTTAGATGGCAGAATTGGTCCCCATGAACCGAAAGACACGAGAAATGAAGAGTGGAATAAATCTGTTGATGAAGGACATGTTGGGATTGTGTCCATCAGTACAAATAGCAATCAGTCATCCATCTATGATGTTTGAGACATTCCAGGTATAATTGAAAGCGTTAATCTCTTGGAGTTGGTCTATTGAGGAGGTGAAATTGATCTGTCTGCATCTCCTACAGTGGATTTCTGTTTGTGTGGTTGTTCAACACTGTAAACGTGTAACATTGTAAGTCCAGACAGATGCCCTTGCATTTCAGATCTCAGGACATGACACCACAGTTTGATTTCTACCAGATATTTTTAAGACGGCCGATCCATTAACGGAAGTTAAACCTCACATCTTTTCATATGAGCTTGAAATGCAGTGACAGATATCCAATGGGATGAGAACAGTCCCAACAGTATGGATGGAAAGTACGACTGCTGTTAGATTGTGTTTTCGCTTTCATTTCACCGTGTTTCATAGAGAAAATATGTTTTTTTCCAGCTTGCGTATACAGCAGGCTTTACTCAAGGCTTCATTAAAGAGAATAAGTGTAACACCATATACATTTTGATGGTTGAGACATTGTAATAATTGGCTGACATGATGCATGAGCTTGGCAAAAAAAAACAACCCAAAATGTATGTATCATGATGTCTCATTAAGGACTAGAGGTATTGAAGCAGCAAGGCAGAAGAACTGCCGGCAGCAAACATGCATTTTACCCAGAGCAACACAGCAAATCTGATTTTTATTTTAAATTTTTTTTTTTTTACATAATATTAAAGTGATCCTCTAACCAAAATAAAATAAAAAAATAGAAACAATAAAAACACATTTTAAACACCAAACACCCCCTGTATTCTTGAAAAGATTCAGCAAACACTTTGTAGTTGCTCCTTTACAACGTGTAGATGATGTCATGATGTCTTCACATTTCTTATTTTATCCAACCAACAGTCCAAATCTCAAATATACTCAATTTACATTGGAGAAGCGATTAATTGATTATCAAAAGTGTTATTGTTAATATATTTCTGTCGATTGATTCATTGACTAATTGGTGGAAGTAATTGTTTGTGTACGGTATCTCTTTAAGGCAGTGGTTCCCGTATCTTTCCTAATCCAAAAGTGGACTCAGCATGGGTCATTAGGAGGACAATTTAGTAAAAAAAAAAAAAAAAAACCAAAAAACTTTGAATTGCAGCAAACATTTTTTGAAGCATCATCTTGCTTCCTAGTGAGCAACAATGTCTTAAATTCCTGTACAAGTAGCCTCTCAGTGTTAGCTCTGTTGGTGACCCTCACCTTGTAGATTCATTCTTTGCTGCTGGTATCAGAGGCTGAGATGAAAATAGATTAGCTACACAATATGCTAAACACTTATGAAAGCAAATATACTGGTTTTCTTACATTGAACAATGAAATTAATTTGATGCAGTATAGAGTTGAAACACAAAAACAAGCCTCTCGTTTTCAGCACTGCAGCTGTTGTATTTCCCCGTTCCCCCTTTCTTTTAAAAAAAATGTTTTTGATATTAGTTGTAACAGCTTTTTTAAAATCTTAGCTTTAATCCCAAGTGACAGCATTGCTGTAGTGCTTCTTATTTTTTCTTAAAGTTTAAGTGATCCAATTATATTTCAGCTGGGAAACACTACTTTGAGGTGATAACAGCAATGCACATGGTACGTTGAGTAAGCCATGCTTCTGGACTCTGTTGATGGCTATAACTCTTTGGCAGCGCAGAAACAAACAGCCGAGCTTCAGCATTGGTCGGTTCGCCAAACACTGAACGGACACAGAATGATTGCACCATGGAAACAGCCTACATTCACTGTATAGAACGTGTTAACAGTTAAACTCTAACTTCCTTATAAACATGTTGTTTGATTTTTGGTCATGAGTAAAATTCAGGAATTCTGTGTGATTGATTTTGACTTTGCTACATCAGCAAGATAGTTTGACAACAACAGAAAAGTCGTTTCCAGGCGTCGGACGCTGCAGATACAGTACTGTGGTTCACATTTCGATTAGCTCCTCACTGAAATGAGAAAAAATGTCATTGCTTCTGGTAACAGCACAGTATGAGTGTTGAGGCTCACCGTTTTTTCCTGAACGTTCACTTCTCCCTGCTTTCGGAAACCTCAATCAGAAGTCAGAAATGACGTGTGCAGATGTGTGTGTGTGATGAATGTCTTCATCTCAGTCTCTCTTCGTTAGTGTATACACGCAGGCATGCGTCATCTGTAGACAAACCATAAGTCAAACCTGCCACAGATGGTTTGACAGTCTAGGAGATGACAGCGTTCCTTCTTTTCTCTTGTGTAAACGGATGTCGTTTTTTTTCAAACATGGAGGAAGACCCTCTCTGTCTCCACTGGCTTTCCTCTAAGTAGACATCCCTTCAGACACATTTGAGTGTATTTTCACCCAATAAAAGCCATAAAACCATTAGCGTGATGATTTGGGCTAAGGTCAAATTGTCATTTCGACTGCCAAAAGTACGTTCTCAGGCTGTGCCTGTTCTGCTCTAACATGGCTTCAGATTGCAGAGGTCCAGTTCCTGAGGCTTCCTCCTTCCAGAGCAGTGCTCTCTGGGTAGAGTAAGACCACTGTCAGTCATGCAGCGCACTGGCCGCCTTTTAAAACCTCTTCCACAAGACTTGGAGCAGGGAGACCAGACCCCTACATCCCATATGGGACATGGATCCCCACAAGCTCTCACTGCGACAGGCCTGTCAGCGCTGTCACAGTCCACTGCAGGACGTCCCTCCATGCTCTGGCACTGTACCAGCCTCTTCTGCAGACCGTTACCGCAAGTCACCGCGCAAGCTTCCCAACTTCCTGTCACCCAGTGACTCACGGGCCTTTTACCCATCACCTGCTTCTTTGATTCTACTTTGTTATTATCTGCCAAGACGCTATTTTGCGCTGTGTGGCTTCTCTCCTCTTTCCGCAGAGTCTTCTCCTCCTTACTCTCCTTGGCCATATAGAAGGAGTAGCGCACCCTCGGAGGAGTCATCTTCCCAACTGAGAGCACCTCCACAGTCAGAGGCTCCTGCAGGGGTCTGGTGGCCTGAAGGATCTCCACAGATGTGGAGGTGCCGCTGTAGCGCAGTAGGCTGCCCTTCACCAGCAGATCGCGCTCCACTGCTGACACCACATAGTTGCCATTCAGCAGGTACTTGCCGTACCGATTCTTCACTGCTAAGTAGTTTTCGTCACTAACCATTCCTCGGTAGCCGCGCTGACGGATGTCAATGTTGGAGGCTCCGACAGGCAACACCACCACAAAGTTGTAGCCGTGACTGAGGAGGAAGAGTGGAGAAAAAGTAAAATATTAAGAATACTGACCAGTCAATGGTTATAACACCCCAACCCCAAGGCCACCAGTACTGGGAGCCCCAGTATTGCTAGTTATAGTTCTGAACATAGGACCAAAATGCAAAGAGGATGTTGTGACTTGTCTTTATTTCCAACCAGATCCAAAAAACACACTTTATAAAATGATTGTCAAGGCTTCAAAATGTTCTAAGCCCATTTTCTAAGTGGTTTCCACGCTGATTTTATTTTTCCCTTAATTGAAGAATCACCCACATACAACATATGAAGTTGATTTTAGTGCCCGAGTCCCTCTTTTTTATTACTTTTCCTCCACCGCAGCTCAACAGGGAAACACAATTTGATGCTATAAAGACTGTAAATGTGTCAGATATCCACTCGATATGACTAACTCACACTGATGAAACCTCGTATAAGCTTCACAACAACTTCTAAATGTACAAAATGACTGCGTGGATGCACTGTGCCTCCAACACTTACATTAAAAGGAGATCTTTTAACAGTATGAACAGGAGGAATGATTATGGCGAGGAAGACCTCTTTCAGTGCTCATATGGACACCAGACTGTTGTTTTAAGACACACTTGAAAAACTGTGAACCTACGTTTTCAAATTTAAGAATAGGATAAGGGATTCATATGTTAATCACACTCACACTGTCAGAATATATTTATAGTGTCGGCTACTCATTCCTACGTCATTCCAAATTTCTCACTTAGCTGCATCAACAAACAACAAATATGTGTTTCTCCGTGTGACAAACTTCACAGGAAGAAAATAACTAATTAAACATAATAGTCAAGACTCTAATATGTGCTGACACACTACTTACGAGGGTTTGGTGAACATCCCTGAGACCTTCTTGCAGCCCTTGTTGTCACCACCACACACACCACACTTATCAAACTTCTTGTTGGAGTCCAGCTTCCCGTCGCAGCCTGCCTTGATGCATCTTCCCTGAACACACACAGCTGAGGTGTCGGGAGAGCAGGGAGTCCCATCCACAACCTGCAGGGTTGACGGAGTTAGACATTACATTACATCACACGCTGATCTTTAGTCGAACAACAGAGAGAAAGAGAGAGCGAGGAATAAATTGTTTGCCACATAAAGTATGTGGTCGACCAATCTTTCCATATTTCATTCTTCTGATTAAACAAACACAATTACCAATATAAACAGGAAATCAGAAGTAGCACCAGAGGGATTGTCCTTTTGTGTAAACGAGATGTTGGCACGTATTGATGTACGAGCTTGTTTCCTTGCTGGTTGCATAAATAGTTGATGACAGGCCATAGCTGTGAAGTGATATTTCCCTTTCTCGCTTTCTATCCATCCAAACACTCTGTGTACAGCCGCTAACACATCACTTCTCACTGCTTTGCTGCTGTTGTAGCATTTACACGTCTTGCATTGTGGATAAAGGCCAATTTGTATGGGACAGTTAGATGCCAAACCAGGAAACATACATGTACATTTGCAGGTACAACAGTTGATACCCATTTAGCACAGAATACTAACAGAATTGCCCAATGTCATGTCTCAGCTTTTTCTATAACATCCAGTCTAATCACAAGTGTGGCAGGACTTTGCTTTTCGTTTCAGCATAATGAAAGCTGACAGAGTTGCATTTGCACCCCAGCTAGACCCCATCAGACTCAAACCAGCCTGCAGATGGCTGGGTAATTATGTTTTGCTGGTAATGTGTAAGCATTCAAAATGTCATTTGCCTCAAACTTTTCAGAACTCTCTATTAACACAGCATGTCCGCACGGTTGACTTATTAATTCATGTTCTTAAACTAATTCAGTTCTTTTCAGGTATTAATAAAAATAAACAGTTGATTAAAACAATACAATCTGATGGCGTGTTTGATATGAGAAATGGTGAAAATAGCAAATCTGCTACATACCTTTGGTGCAAGGACATAGAAATACCCGGTCCCGTTGGCGCGGCAGATGAGCTTGCATTTATCCTTGGGAGAAATTCCTGAATATTTGGGAACCCAGACCACGGAGGCGCCCAGTCTGTTGGTGTTCAGGTTTAAGCCATTGAACGCCTCACACTGCTCCTCACGGAAACTCTTACCTGGAGGAGTATAAACAAGGTCAGGTTAGATTGACATCCACTTTCATACTTTGAATATCATATAATCCACTTAAGTTATATCTCACTGTGTGAATGTCCAGAAACAGAAATCGGTGTACCTGTTTCAGAACAAGAGTTGAGGTTGCACGAACGATATTTGATGCGGACGCCATAGCAGTATTTGCCTCCATTCTCAGGAATGGGGTTGTCACACTCTCTCTTGGCCAGCTGGACTCCACCACCACAAGTTCGGGAACAGTCTCCGAATGCACCCCACTTCCCCCACCGACCATCCACCTGGAACAAAAGAAAAAACAGGCACAATGGTACATCGATTTGTACTAAAAGTGACCAAGCTGGACGAAATGGTCTCTTTCACAGTCTCACCTTGGTGTGCATGGTGCTGTTCTTATCAGTGCATGCTCCTTGGTAGCAGACTTTGCCGTTGCTACAGCTGGTGCCGTCTGCCCAGGGGAAGTGGCGGGTTTGGCAGACCAGCTGCCCGCGAGCCTTCCCGGTGCACCATAGCTTGGTGCAGGTCTGCATGTAGGGGCAGGGCTTAGAGCCGGGGCCAAAGGCCAGCTCACATTGACGATGCAGGCTGTAGCTGGAGCCAGGCAGGTTGTCTGCGAGAGACAGCTGCTTCTGAGGCTGGTCCAGCAGACAGTCTCCTACAGACACAAAACCACCGCTCTGTGAAATCACACTGCTGCAATCTCTCATCTGGATAACAAAATCAGGGTGACTATGGATACAAGTGTGGAAGTGATCAGAGATTATTTTATTTAAAGCCAGCATGATATGTGGGCTTTGTTTGTTTCTGATTAATCTGTTTTAAATGCTGAAATCTTAAAGCTGCACTAATCTGTGTTTTTTATTTTAAGAATGGATAATTAGTGACACACGTACAGAGAATTATCACTAGAATCTGCAGTTCCCTTCATCTTCCCTTCATTCAGCAGCTTTCATTATTTCCATATTTTTCTTTTTACGACCTGCAACTTTACTGTTTAGGTTCTGTGTCATCGCTCTAATCAGCCTCGGTCCCAGCTGCTGTTTTTCAGGGGTTGCTGAAAAAACCTAAAAGGAGAGTGAATATCAGATCGACATTCAGGTGGACACAAACGCACACGCTAATGTTGCTCTGTGTTTGCTCATTGTGCAACTCCTTCCTAATAAAATGCTGTGTTTACAGCTTGTTGCTCTCCCCACATTGTCACAGTGTTTTTGTGATAAGCTGACTGATGTAATGGAAATAGTGAATTGTGTTTGGTGAGTTTGAGAATAACCAATTATTTCCTATGCTGGTATCCAGGTATTTTGTTGGTAGTGAAGTCAGAAGTCAGAAAATGTGATTTTTAAAAGAATATTACTCACTTAAAATGAACTTTTGTTTCATAGACTTATATCAGATGTCTCTGAGAATAAGGTATTGACCTAAGGTTACACAAAGATGTATGACTGAAGACGTATGGATGAAAGGAATGCTCAAAACTATTCCTAGAAACAAAGAAAAAACTTATTGCATCATATGATCGAGAACAGCTATTATTTAAGCATATAAGTAATGCATGGATGAGATTAGAGGAACTTGAACTGTATGTTCAATAACCTCTAAACAAAGACAGACGTTGCTCTACATGAGACAGTGCAGCCACCTGATAATGTTGACTTATGGAGTAGAAACACGTCACGGCTCATTTGCTTCTTATAGTAAGTGAGTTGGTCAAGGGGAGGTAATAAATCTGTGTTTTTAATTTGGTCCATTGTACAGAATCCACTTATAGCTGCTTATGGGAGTTTACACACAGACAGAAAAGGACTGCAGTTACAGAGGGGAGAAAGTCAGATGATATGTTAATACACTTGTGAATGTTTTACTGAATGTGGATTCTGCATATCATCATCATCATCGTCATCAGAACTTCCTCCGGTGCATTTATTCATTTCCTTCAGTTTGAAGTATTCATTTCTTCCCAGTTTCAAGTGCAATTCTGTAATGAAATGTTTGAAATGTTTCTGCATGTTTTGGGGATGCATTGCATTCTGGTCTATTGAGACATATATCAAATATCCAGAGTTAAGATCCTATGTGAGGTAAATTAGCTTGTTAATGGGTTGATTTATGATTCTCTTGAAGAAAATATGCCTGTTTACAGGTCTGTGAATTGCAACTGCTGTGCATGGTCCATGGTCTCCACCAACCATTTATTTTCTCTTAGGCTACGTTAATTAATTGTTGTCCACTTGGGAGTCAGAACACCACATCAAGCTGGAAATCACATGTTTGATATGGTGGCTTATATTTAGCAAATGATTCCCTGTTTACACATTCAGTAGACACAGTAGCAACATTGGTACACTACTCTTCATTGCTAAACGCTCCACTATGTTCACCGGCTTGTTGCTAACTGATGCTGAGCAGGCAGCGTACAGTCGGTTTAACAGAACTTTTTTTTTCACAAAACAGCTGCAGGCTGCGCGTGGAAACAAGATTGATAAGAATGGATGGAGTAAACCAAGATAGTTAAGTTTCGGGTCTGAAAACCAAAACAATGAGCTGCAAGACACTAAAATGTTCTGAGTCGAGAGGAACTGCAGCATCTGGTAATAGTTGAACTCTTTAAGCAACCCCTTTCACATTATTATATGACCCATTGTTAATATAAAATGAGTGCAAATGTAAGTAAGCCCCTATTGTTGTGATTCACTTGTCAATGTAGACATGATGTCAGTTCTCTCATAAGGTTTCATTTAAACTTATAGCTTGTTTTTTGAGGATTAAATAAATTGTGAGAATGTAAGCATTCACTGCCTTAGCCATTAAAAACAAAGAATAGAATCGTTTCCTTGGGCTTGCATTAGTCATAATAAAACACAACTAATAAAATAATCTAAACTATTTTGAAATGTGTGACAGCTTTTCATCTCCGCAGCCAGCGACTTCCAAGTTGAAATTAAAATTGCAAATTTAACCGTGACAAAAGAGAGCAGAGATCTGTGTTTTTTTGTGGGTACAAATAGATTGCAACCAGCTGAGAACGTGGAGCCTGGACAGAATCAGTGGCCCATCTGAGTCCAGAGACAAATACAGGAAGTGTTTACTAACCGTGACCTCTGTCCAGGAACTCGGTAATGATTGCCGCGCTGCACACAGACCAGGGTCGGCTCCTGTCGATCTGAATCAGTGTGGGAGACATCATGTGGTTGTCCTTTAGTTTCCCAAATACCTCCTCACATGCTTTCACATTATCATGGGGCATGTTGAAGACGTGGCCTGATGGGAGAGGGCGGGGTGGGAAGAGAGACAGAAGGTCACGTCTTTGTTAGAGTCAAGTATTTCTATTTTCGGTTGCCCCATGATGTGAAACGCGATAAGCAGTTACTGAGTAAATACAGTAAAGTTTCAATGGTGATGACAGTGACATATGAAAATATTAACACACAGAGAAACGTTTGCCAGACATCATAACATATATGTATATATAAGGCAAAGCGGACTCAACTTGGACTGATCTGAAGCTGATGTCATATACAGACAGGAATGCAGTTATGCATGGGAATATAACGCATGACATATCTCCATGTAGGAAACAAGGCCTGACAGGGGAATTTAGTTCTCAAGAAAATCATTTCATTCCCTAAATATAAACATGTACTTCCCAAAAAAACCCCAAAAACCCAAACATCAACTGTGGCTTGTTCAACCACGAGACTGGATCATTTTAGGTGGAAATTGTGTAATTACTTAACATATATGAGGGCACTGTAAACCAATGCCTCTCTTGGGGTTGCATCTGGTCTCAGGCACGAGTCCTGCTTCGTTTACAGCCTTCTCCATCACTTCTTATTGAAAACGTGAAAGAAACTGTCACTTGTATTAACAGGATTAACCTTTTTTCAGACTTGGGAGCGTGTAAAAAATATATGGAGTTTAGTACCATCCATTAAACTGCATAAAAAGAAAAACAGTCCATGAAGTACTAGCAGTGTCCAACTTCAACTCACTTTCCATTTGTTATCTCTGACAGATTAAAACTGGTAATTTTAAAGATGCGAATAGCTGAGCTTTTTTCGCAAATACATATTGCCTTTCTGTCTTCTGACTCCAATCTAAAATAAGAAGCTAGAATTAGGACATTGTTAGCCTTAGCTTAGCACAAACACTGGAGGCAGAGGGAAACAGCTAGCCTGGTTCTGTGCAAAGTGAAAAAGTACAGCTACCAACACCGCTAGCTGATGTCTTATTTACACCGTGTAGCTGTTTTTCTAACCCATACAAAAAAAATAAATGTAATATTTAAGTCTATTGAAGTTTGGAGGCAGTTACGTGTTGGAGTTATGCGTCCGCCCAGCACTTCTGTGCAGCTTCTCCAGTTGTATTGACAGATATTGTTGGTGAGTGGAGGTTTTTGGTCTGATCAGTCACAGCGGTTTCAGATCTGGCAACTCTTTCTGTAGCGTTTAAACAAAAACAATTGGGTGTATAAATCAGTGTGCTTTAGAGATATTTGTTGGCTTAGCTTTGCACAAATCCAGACTTCCCCTTTGCAAAGCTAGGCTAGCATTCCAGCTCCATACTTAACACAGATGTGAGATCCCTCATCACTAGTCATCTGATATAGTACAAATGTGTCAAGTTAGTGGACTGTATTTCTATGATATTCCCTACCTACCCGGGTCCTTAGTCAGTATTACAATGGTAGATGATATTCACAAGGGTTTGAGTGTATGTTTAAATACAATGGACACCTTACTCGGGTACTGTAGAGGAGACATGCCAGTGTTATTTCTTTTCCTTCATCTCTTTTCTTTGCTTACTTTTCTGTTGGCATGAAACATCACAGACTAGCTGTCCTGCTAAAGATAACTGTACCAATGTTAGTTAAATGTTGTCATGTGAAATACTTCATGGTGACATAAGCTCAGGTTTTGCAAACAGTTATCTCTCACTTGACATTTGCAGCTGCCAAGTGTGCAAAGTTACAGGGCACAGCTGTAATATTGAGTGTTTACATCTCAATCCTGGTTCTGTGGGACTCAGGGACCTGCTGGTTTTCATTCTGCCCACCTAATCAGGGGCTGATTCACCAATGGAACATCAGGTGAATGCAGTTAAATAGCTGGTTGGATTGAAACACAGCGGTGCTCTGGGACCAGGACTGAGAACCACAGACATATAGACGATCGGGAAAGTTGCAAAGCCCTCCAGCCAGGCCAGGTTTCACACTGATTATGCACATATACGTCTGTCAAACCTAACTGCAGAATTCCTTTGACATTTTAAGCTAAGGTTATATACACTACTTGCCCAGAGCATATCTTACTCTGAGGCCAAGCGGTCCAAGCGTGCATTAGCATACATCTAAAATGCATAATGTGAGTGTGCAGTCTGCAACATTTTCCTCAAATGTTACCGACGACAGGCCAACTGTTTGTTTTTGTTTTTTACCAAGTTCATGTGCAGTTGTGAAGGCGGAGGGCAAGCCGTCATCCTCGATGACAGAGCAGCTCCTCTTCGGGTCACACATTGTCCCAACGTCAGCCATCCCAAGTGTATCGCAGGTCGTGACCCCGCAAAGATCCTGGTGACACAGAGACAAAGGCGTTTATTACGAAGAACGATCCGTGTTCTGGTTTTGTCTGTTTTGTGCGGCTGAACTGTGAGCTACAGAATGAACAAACCGTGAAGGCCACTAATACAAAAACACAAGGGACTCTGGTTTGCTTATTCCTACTTAGTTCTCAAAATATATTAACACAGAGGGTCAAGGGAGATGTCCCACCACAGATTTCCTCTTGGATAACTTGGGATGACTAGATGAGTCCCAACTTTTTCACATGTTTACCACTAACTCTCTTGCCATCTCTTTTTTTTCTCTCTCTGTATCTCCTTTCCTGCAAATTAGTCATACCAAGACCATGTTAAACTCTAATATATATATATATATATATATATATTATTATTAGATGTGATGCGAATTATTAGATGTGATGTATTAGTATTAGACATGCTATTATTCAGTTTAAGGTATTACATTGTCTTCAGTCATTTCTTTCCCCTTCAGTTGTACTTCTTGCTTATTGATAATTGTATGCTGACACACTGCAGAGAACATTTTAAAACATTACACATGCTAAAGATTAGCATTAACATTGAGCTCAGAGCCCCATTGTGCTTGAGTGCACCCACACAGCAGTGGCTAGCGTGGATGTAGGTTTTTTTTCTACATTACAGGAAATGTTATGACTCTTATCTCACTGGAACAATTCAATATTACTGAAATGATAGTTCATGAATCATTTGTTATGAGGAGGATAGTTTCAAACCCGTGCTTTCATACTGGAAATATGAACTCACGGTGGATGGGGATCTTGTTAACCCAGTGTTACAGTGAAGCACCCTCTGCCAACCATGTGTACTCCACACCACTCGCTCTTCATAACCTATTATAAGATTTTTCTTTTTTCTTTCCAACGCAGCAGCTGTACTTCTGCCCTATAAGGGCAACAACACCGGACCTGAACTCTCCAACATATAATTGCCCTTAGTGTAAATAAGGGTTCTTTCCCAGCGCTGGGGTGATTCTTCACTGACTTTGACCTTGACGTGTTTTTGTATGTTGCTATGCAGTGAAGGAGAGAGAGGCTGTGTATCAGATGGCCGGCCTGAGCCAAACTGGACCTAATGGAAAGCAGGCACCAGCAACCAGGCTTCAGAGAAGCAAAGAGATACTGTAAGTTAGTGACTATGGAGGAAGATTTAGTAGCAGGTGGTCACAGCTCTGGTGGCCACATGGGGATTACCTGATGGCTGAAACAAGTCTGAATGTTTTAGATCTGTGATAATGAAGGAGGTATTCATTTAGACTCTAATTGGATTTTTATAAACATTCCTAATCATTATGAAGGAGCCTTTTATGGGCAGATAGTGAACCCGTTTATAGAAGCAGAGAGAAGTGGGAAGAGCTGGCTCACTTGCTCTTTCCCACTGACTCACTGCAGCAGGAGAGCTGTGCAGATGACTGCAGGCTGCACAGATTGTGCATGAGTGCAACATTTCTATAGTCTATTCTTTGCAACACCGACGTGATGCATTGCCAGTGCAGCTCTTTACCTGTTTGGTGAACAGTATAGCGGTGTCCCAGTACTCAGGGTGCTTGTCGTTGTGTTTATTCAACTTCTTCTGCCAGGAGCAGAAGTTGCGCAGAGTCAAGGCTGCATTACTGGAAACCTTAGGTCCCTTGTCAGCTTCATTTATCACCATAAAGCCCACCACCACTATGTTTATGGAGTTGAGGATGCTGGGGTGCTTGTAAAGCCTGGCTGCGACCGACATCAGGGTCAGGAGGTAATGCTTCAGGTCATCCCCGTGAAATGTAGCCATAGATTCATCTGCGACCACCAGCACCTCCACAAATCTGGGGACAGAGGCAAACCGTTTGGACCTCCCTAATGTTTTCAGCACACTTTCAGTCAAGCCATCGATCTCCAGTTCGCTCATGTGCTTGTATTTGTCCAGGGAAACGCTGAAGTTGGAGTCAGGTGTAACCGCACACCTGCTGGTGATGTTGCCGCCCGGGTGCGCGGCGCGTCTCCGGCGGTGGATGATATGCGTCTTGTTTTCAAATCCAGACGCGGCTGAAGCGTCTTCAGTCCTGGTTTGGCTGATGAAATACTCCATGCCGTTATAAGAGAACCCCCCGTGGAGACCTTTACACAAGCTGAGCGCGGCGAAGGAGTCCGGGTCTGAGTTGACATCACCGGAGTAGAAGCATTCCCTGAGGTCATCCGCTGCGGAGGCGTCGGATGCTGAGGAGCCGCGATCGGGTGGCATGCTGCCCGGTGCAAGGAAACTAGAATCCGGCGTGAGGTGCAGGTAGAAATCATGTTTGAATGCACTTAGCCTAAAAACTATTTGTTTTTCATTCATTGGATCCGCGTGCTGGTGCAGATGCTTCCCATGCTTTTGGTGATCCACCCGAACAGGTACACAGACATCTACCTCCATGCATTCTGTTAATTTCATATAAAGAAGCACTTTTGTAAAAACGATCAAAGAACTAATAAGTATAGCCATGTCTGCTCCTGCTCTGCAAATCCCGCTCTGTAAATGGGCTGCGGTGCGTTTGCATGCAGCGGGAAGTTGTGCGCAATGGCACGGAGCGCCGTTTGTCCTCTGTTAACTATGCACCCGCGCTGCGTTCCTGCTTCTCTCCCATCTTGCGCCGTTTCAACTCTGGCCACCAACTTCTCTGAGCTGCTGAGCTTTAAAGTCACACACAAACACCGATGATCACTGTCAAGCTGAAATCTGAGTATGCGCGCAGGAGAGTGCTCATTGGTCATGCGTCTCGGTTTGTGCTGCAGACTGCAGCCACTTGTAACTCTCCAAATATTATTGTTCCTGTACAGCATGTGTGACAGGAGCTGGATTATCATCACCCCTCCCACTGAGACGAGCAGACAGGCCCCAAACACACACACACACACACACACACACACACACACACAGGGAATTTAAAGGCATTTCCTCCTGAACCGCGCCTTTATGCACCTGCACCCAGACACGTATAACGCAAACTTTATAATGTACATCTTCTTCTTTTTCCTGTGCAGTCTCTTTTTCTTTGTGTGTGTTTTCTTTCATCGTGTGAACAAAGCAAATGATTTAACTCATCAAATATGCATTCAAAGCACAACACCGCATAAAGTGAGTGTACATAAATAAAGAAAAAAACCCCACAAAGTTCATTAAAAAGAATAAACATACACACACTTCTAGTCTTCTCTGCATATGATCACGCAGAAGGAAAAGCTGTGGGCACGCTGATATGCAGGCGGAGAGCGACACCTGTGTGCGCCTGGAATCTGCCGCAGCTCCGGCGCGTCTGTGCGCCAGGACGCGTTTATTATACTCTGTCGCCATCTGGTCGTAAAACGCGGTCAACTGCACCTCCAGGACCCGTTTCTCCTCTTTAAAACACTGGCGTTATTCTGGCTTAACAAAGTGATTTACATGGCGCACGGCAGAACATGTGTTTAGCCTTGAATAGCTCCATGAATAATAAAAAGCTTCAGCTTTTATGGTGCTGGAAAACGATTACAGGAAACCTGCGGTGCAAAATGTCATTTTAAAACTACAATACAAATACATGATTTTTATTTTTTATTTTTTAATGTTTTGTAGTTCACTTTGCAATAACCTTCTTACTTCTTCTTGTTATCCTTTATCTTAATACGTTTCTGTGAAACATATGGTGCAAAAAAATAAAAATAAAACCACAATTAATGGATAATATTCTTATTATGTGATTGTACGTTTCTCGGTCATTTCCCAGCACGCAGTGTGTTTCTCCGTCCAGCGGCGGTGCTTTGTGCAGGGATAAAGCAGAATGGCCGTAGGGCTCTGTGGGGGCCTGTCACTCACACACAGCTCCGAAATAACTCGAGTAGCGGACTTCCAGCTATGCGTAGTATAGATGTCCTGCCACCGCCATATAGCACGCTGGGTTAATAATAGGAGCGCGGTTGTCAAGCTATTTCAGAAGGGGGGAGTGTCGGCCTATTCTCATTGGGTCTGTTTTATCCGCGAGTTTCTCATGAAGTGCGAGTGGGAGGAGAATTTCCAGCAACGGAGGATATCAAAAATAAACCCCCTCATGTCCAGGGACGAGCAGAACGTATAAATACCCCCGATGTGTCCACACTGCAGCGGTGCTGGTGAGTGGTACAACAAGGCTGAGCTTGGTTAGGGTGTTGGAAACGAGAAGTCAGACAGACTGAAATGAAATACCTGACATACTTTGACCAAGACTGACTTTTACAGCACTGGAAAATTACGATTTCCACAAGATATTTCTCCGATTGCAGAAGACGCGCCACTTGCCAGAGAATAAAGGGACATCACTTGTAATAAATCCAACCAAACCAAAAACAAAACAAAACAATATCGAGTGCAAAAGAAGTGCAGAAGATGAGTTCCACTGTGCGTTTGGTCTTTTTATCCATGTGCGTAATCAACGCAGCGCTTTCCACTCCGTTTGAATCAGAGGATGTTGTACCTGTTCGGATAAATGGACGAATCAAAGGTCGCTTTTGGAAAAGAAGCGAGGAACAGCCGAGATTTGTCCTCAGTGCATTTGGCAAGGACATGACTCTAAATCTTATACCTGACACCAGCTTCATCGCACCTTCCTTCACCATACAGCGCATCAAAGCCAGAGATGTTCGCGTTTTACGCGGCGCTTCAGGTGCGAAACCTTTCCCGGACTCGGATCTCCAGAAATTAATCAACCAGACAGAGGAGAGTGAAGGACAGCTGAGAAGCTGCTTTTACTCTGGGAACGTAGATTACCAACACAACTCTGTTGTGGCTGTCAGTTTGTGCTCTGGCATCTTTGGCTCTTTCATAACAGAGGGGAAAGAATATTTAATTGAGCCCAAACTTCGCGGCGGCCTGGGGCCGGACTCTGCCGAGCAGCTGCATGTCATCAAGAGGAGGACATACACCAAAAGCCACGGTGTTCCCCTCCTGTTTGATCGCGCAGCGGAGGAGAGCCGCGCAGAGAAGCGCCATGGGGAAAGTTTTACGCACGGCGACAGTGACGCACAGAGGGAACCTCGCCTGCGACGCTTTGTTTCCGCGCCGCGGTTCATAGAGACCTTGGCGGTTGCAGACTCAACCATGACCCACTTCTATGGAGATGAAATAAAGGTCAGACACGATGAACTCCTTTTTCTCCCGCACACACACTGTTTATATGAAACCTAAACAAAAACAACATTTAGTTTAGACCCTTTCATAAACAAAACCCACAACTGGCGACGACGTCATTCTGTCTAGAACACATAATCCATAATAATATAGTGGCAGGGAAGTGTTTTGCTGTGCTGCCTAATAAAACATGCTTTGGCACTGAGGGAGAAATCGGTGGGCTCCCTGTTTTCCACTGGCTGAGAAAGAGGTCAGGCAACAGAAATGCAAGCAATGCTGAACCACATTCCTCAAGACTTGGTCACGATTTGGCAGCAGAGGTCCAGCATCATCCAAGGAAGCTGCTTCACAGGGCTTACGATATCCATTCCCTTATATCTTCACTGGGTATTAGTCATATTGATTCATTAAATTAATCCCCATTCCCCTTCCCTAGTGTATGTCATATACAGCATCCAATCTCTAAATTAAACTAAATCCTCCATTACAAATATAAGTCCTGTTTAAAGCTGGAACTTAACCAAAAGTAGGACAATCCACGATCCTGCTATAATCTGGACAAGCCGGACTGTAGTCTGTTTGTACTTAACATGCCATATAGCTGCCAAAACCTCAGCAGTATTCCACAGTAAGACACAGACAACAAAGGTTAGACAGATAAATTGGCCATGACAGACCAGATGCCAGTGATGTCCACCTCTGATATGATAGAGCTGATACAGGTGACAGATTGTATCCATATTGCACTGATTGTCTACAAGCAGGGGGCAGTTTTAGTGATTTTAGAGGCCCAAGGCAAAAAATCGACATGTGGCTCTCTCTGGGTGTGTGCACAAGCATGTGGAAAAAAAACTTTTTTATGAGAGAATATCATCCCACCCTAGAAAAAAAAATGATTTCAGCAAGGCTCATGGAAGACTTTACATAACAGAGAATGGCAGAATCCCTCACATTCACGATGATTTATCAGCTCTCTACTAAGACACACAGCCATGACAGTGCAGTGGAAAACCCTGCCCACCTCTACCCCACGTAACACAATCCTGGTTAGCTAACAAAAACACTTTGGAGACGACTTTTTATAGCAAACAAAGTCTAATGGGAACTTGTGCAAAATTCTTCACTCTGAAGGAGAGCTGGAGAAAAGGCTAAATATGTACATTACTGTCAGACTGTCAGTAATTTCCCATCACATCTGCTCCTCCTATCCTCTCTAAAGGCACCAGACAGTTTATTGGGCCAGGAGGAGACTCCAGGCCAACCACAAACATAGACATGAATATACAGCAACCCATAATATCATTATATCACATTCAGTGCTTGTAAGGGCCAATGACTTCACTTATTATACAAATTTTTATAAAATTTTATACTTTTTATTACTGTTTTACCTTTATTTTTCTTTAATTACAAGATAAATGTGTTCCTGTCACATAGTCATAGATATCAAAGTAACATTGGCCTCAAATATCAAGTTTCAGTTGGGCTCCAGTCTGTGCAGGCAGAAACAAATGCAATTCCATGCAAATGTGGATTCCTGCATAACAATATCTGCTTTAAAGGAATTGTTCAACATTTTGTGAAATATGTTTATTCTCTTTCTTGCAGATAGTTAGATGAAAACACTGATATCATTCTTATGTCTGTAAGTTAAGTATTCAGGCTAAAAAAGACTGGAAACAGGGGCAAACAGCTAGCCTGTCCACAGTTAATAAAATCCAGCAAATCCAGTTCACTAATTAACTTTTTATGCAGTGACCACACTACTATCGTAAAGTCACTGCTTAAAAATAGTCCAGCACATAATCCCCCATAAAACCACAACACTACACTTTGGTTTTTGCACAGATTGACTGCTGGCTATAGGTTTTGTTTAATAGACAGACATGAGAGTGGTATTGATCTTTTCACCTAATTTTTCCAAATGTCCTCTCCTGTCACTCTTCCATAGCACTATATTCTGACCCTGATGTCAATGGCCGCCCAGCTTTACAAACACCCCAGCATAAAGAATTCAGTGAACATGGTGGTGGTCAAGATGTTGGTGGTGGAGGACGAGGAGGTTGGCCCAGAGGTCTCCAGCAATGGAGGTGTGGCTCTTCGAAACTTCTGTTCATGGCAGCAGCTCTTCAACCCACCGAGCCAGAGACATCCAGAGCACTATGACACTGCCATGCTCTTCACCAGAGAGGTGAGGGACAAGAATGTATCTAGTTTAGCTCTTTTTCATGATGTCAGTTCATGTTAAAATATATGCAGTAAAATACACCATCATCTACATATATTGTTTACAACATAATGTGAGACATTTCCCGAGATTTGAGTATGAAAATTCAATCTTGAACATGGAAGCGGTCCGCTAGCTTTTTATGGAACTTTCAACTGGAGCTTGTAGTCTTCCTCAGTTGCTGAAAGTGCTCAGTTGCCTCAGAGGATACATTTGTAAAACAAAAAGGACCCTTGACAAGAAACTCTGGAAACTGCTAAGGGGTCAAAAGTTACTGCCCAAGAGTCAATGGACTGTTGGAGTTGAGCTCTACCTATATGTGACCACCTGTGATCGAAGTTCCATGCTAAGGTCACATGATGATAACTAATCTGTTTCCATGACAACTGGGCAAAGTCCTGCAGAGGATACCCAAAAACACATAACGTAAATATAATGTAATATAAATTAAAAACGGCAGTGGCCCGAGAACTGATCCTTGCGGAACACCACATATTGTATTAATAGGAGCAGTAGTGTCATGGGGTTTTATTGTAGGGATTTGGCTTTTAATATTTCGCACTGAAATGTAATTTCAAACAATTTAATACCTGCTTAACATACTTTAATACTGGTGGGTACAGTGGTTTTAACACTAAACTCACCAAAATTGAACGGAATAACACAATTTTCTTCAGAGCATGGTTTGGACACTTCAGTACATGAAACAACACATGCAATATTGTGAGAGTTTCACAGTGTATTATTAGAATGGACAGTCTATTCACTCATGATAATCATATTTTGCTGTCCAGTCACACAGCATAAACCCAGCAAGGGTGAGTCACAATTTAAGCTCTGCTGAAATTCAGTCCCAGGCCATTGGTGGTCCATAATGAGGTTTCAGAGGCAGCAGACTCAACCACGCAATAATTACTTGAAACTAAAGTCTCTTACAGTTAAATGTTTACTGTGGGGGTTCCAGCTGCAAATGAGCCTCCTTGGCTTTGTCTGGTTTATTGTCATAACTTGCTCTTTAAGCGGCCCAGAAGCGCATGTGTGGTTGAGGAAAGAAAAGAAGAAACAAGGTGAGTTAAAGGAAAGCCTTTCTAGTCCTTTGGGAATATTACAGATGGTGAAAAGGGATTGTCAAGATGAAATATTTGTAATCTTTTCCAAGCAGGGGGAATGTCTACAGACAGCAAACAAACTGTACTTTATGGATGCTCAACAGGAAATAAGATCACAAGTCCTTAGGGTTTGAGTTGTTATCGGCTTCTTCTGTATTTGGCTGCCTTCTTCCGCTGGTATGGGCATGTTGATAGGGTGTTAGCACACAACACATTAGGCTAGTAACCTCTCTATTATTAAATTTTTATTGCTAGTTGGCCTGGTTGCCTTTTGACTTGATGACAGGCTTGACATTTATCCACCTACTTTGCGCGTAATTCTGACCCTGGATCAGAAAATGATGAATACAGCATATGGGCTTTTGCAGTCTTGTGTTGGATTTGCTACCACGGCTTTCAATAGGGAAAACCATCATTCAAGCAAACCCGGTTTGTGTTTGTTTTTCCATTTCCGCGGAGATATGCTTTGAAATGTAGAAGTTGAAAGGCTCCTCGTGGATGAGCTAACTTTAGTGCCGCCACAAATCAGCCCTGACATGATGAAGCCACTTTAAATGGTCAGGGCTTGAGTGTGCAGCCGGGTGAGGCTGAAAATGTGTGCCATGTATTCCACAATCACAAGAGAATGCTCCAGTACAACTGCGGGCCTGTTATGAAACTGAAAACTCACATGCCGTTTCATGTAGTGGAAATGTTTCTCATGCATTTTTGTGGTCTTATGTGTGTGTCCCTGTCTGCAATATCTGCAAATGCACCTCTGTGACCTTGTGTACGGGCCTATACATAAAATAGATTTGACTTTGTGTGTTTCTGTATACTTGAGTGACAGATACTGTTGTGGAACAAGGTGTACAAACACGCTGAGTAGCGTTCAACTGCAGCTCCAAGTCCAGATGTGTTTCGAATCACAGAGGGTTATGCCTTGTGGATTTTTTGGGGGGCTGAGGCGAGGCCATGAACGTGTCCGTCTCCATCCTACACAGCCAGCCGTCTTCTTAAGCAGGGGAAAGATTTCTGATACACTCCACGCTGTTAATTTTCCCCACATCACAGCTCTGGACAGCTGCATTCTAATATTTAGTTGCTTTATTTAATGATGGAAACACTGAGCAACATGTTTTGATTTGTTAAGGATGGCAGAAAAACAACTGGACATAATTAGACATGATGGTTGGCCATCCTACGTAATTACTATAACAGTCATTCCGAGCTGCCCATGCACTTACTATATTTAATATTTGACAGAATAATAAATCATTAACTTTAACTAATACTGCACTCTGCCAGCTGTTTCTGAGCAAATGTTTACTAGTTTTTCAAGGCTGATATAAAATAGATAGGCCTTATCTATCTATCTTATCAAGCCAATATTGGCCATGTACAGTATGTAGTCTGTGTTGTCCACTGTGTTGTTGTGATAAATGTGTTTGATTACTTTGATTAATTGAAAAATTGCTCAATACCTGGTTGCCTATGAGAGGACCGTAACCTGAACTGATTTGGAGAAAATAGTTGGATAGGACCCAATACAAGTATGCATTAGTTTCAATGGAGAGTTTTAGAGTTCATGACACTGAACCTGTTTTAAAAAGTAGCAAATGATGGTATGCACTCTTATTCTAGTTGCATATGTCAATACTGAGTGGTATGTCACTGGTAACTATTGCCGAGGCCATTCCACTGGCCTATGGGCCTTATAAACAATATGTCACTCATTACCTCTGACCGATTCCACTTTTCATGTCATATAACAATGATGTGCAACTATTGTTTTAATGTCACATGTTGAGTCTTAGTGTTACTTCTGTTTCACTGGCACATACCAGCCTAATAGGAGATGGTGAGTCTTACTGGCATATCGCTGTTGTGCTAATGGTATGGCTAATACACAGCATATCACTGCTGTTCCACTGCCATGCACGACTTCTTGCATAAAACAAGTAAAAACTGGAGTTTTATCACATGCCCGATGGCTTCCAGCTAGTGTCAGTGGTCAAATTTTGTCCAGGGCTACACTCCTGCAGGAGTTATACTCGGCTATAATGAGAGATTTTCGTCCAGTCATGATATGGAATAGTTTTAGTGGTTCATTCCCAGTAGTTAGCAGAAGCAAAGTTTCAATTTGTATATCTCTGTCTTGTTTTTGATGTTCCAGTCTCAGTGTTTTCAATGTCTGTTTGCATTGCAGGACATCTGCGGACAAAAGAGCTGCGACACCTTGGGTGTGGCCGATGTCGGGACGATGTGTGATCCCAAGAGAAGCTGCTCTGTTATTGAGGACAACGGCCTGCAAGCTGCCTTCACAGCTGCGCACGAGCTCGGTTAGCTCACGTTTACTCTCTCAAGGGTGGACTAGTGTGGGTGTAGGATTTATGAAAAAAACTTTTGAGATGTACTGCAATACGCAAGTTCTATCACATGTAGCTTTCAAGTCTTTTTCAGTCCTGCATAACCACACCTTTGTGCATTTGTGAAACTGTGTGTCACATTTTTATTATCGCATCATGTCCTACTGCAGGCCACGTGTTGAGTATGCCTCATGATGACTCCAAGACCTGTGAAAGGCTGTTTGGAGATCTGGGAGGACATTACCTGATGGCTCCTCTGTTTGTCAGCCTCAACAAAAGCGCACCTTGGTCTCCCTGCAGCGCCCTCTACATCACTGAGTTCTTTGACAATGGACATGGTAGGAAAAATGTTTCAGGCTATCATCCGTGCATGTTAAAAATTACACAATGAGTAAAAAAGAAACCTTCAGCAGCAGCCTGCCAACGTAGACATCTGCCATGACGCTGTGGCTCTATTATTACGGCTGATTCTGGGATGAATGAAACATACTGCTATTACTGTTGCTCTATGGATTTCCTGCTTAAACTTGTCGCTCCCCTCAAATTATAGGTTGTCAGGATAGTTTATCTTGCCCTAGATTTCTACATGTTCTCTTTCCGTTCCTCCTCAGACACTCCCTTTCTTACGCCTCCTCACCTCTGTAGCTTTGACCCCTCATCGCTTGTCGTGCATCTTGTATTGTTTGTATCCTTGCTGGACCTATCAGTGAATCTTCTTTTCCACTGAGTCATACTATGGACTTCTTCCTGTTCTCCTCTGCAGCCAAAAGTAGCAGCTGGTGTCAACAAAATATGTTCTTTATCAGTTGGAAAATGTCTCCAAAGAAAATTCATGTGGCCGAGAATATTCATTCCGAACTGCGGATATCATCGACAACTCTCGACAAAAAGCTTATTGAATGTAATAAAAGATAATTAGAGAAACAATGAATAAATTCAGATTTAGAATGGCTGTCAAATGTCCAGATTTAGAGTACTAGGTTGCCTATAAAAGCACACTGCATTTGTTAAGTTTAAATTATTCATTTTTATAGTCAGGACACAACTTGCCCCAAATATTTTCCGCCTGTTGTCATGCCACACATGAAGAGCAACACATTTACAATCATCACACTGCCACAAAGTCCATAATCTCCCTTTTACCACAATATAATCAGTCTCATACAGTGCTGCTTTGTTATTTAACCACAGGGGACTGCCTGCTGGATGTCCCAGAAAGTACCATGCCATTACCAAGAGAGCTGCCAGGCATCAAGTACAGCCTTGACCAACAGTGCCAGCAGATTTTTGGAGAAGAGTTTATCCACTGCCCCAACATTTCAGACAGTGATATCTGTAGCCAGCTGTGGTGTCAGGAAGAAGGGACGTCACAGTGCTCCACCAAGAACGGCAGCCTACCCTGGGCAGACGGCACCCCCTGCAGCCTCAACGGGACCTGCCTCCACGGAGTGTGCATGTCGACCCAGGAGGTGATGCAGCCGCTGGTAAGACTCCTTCCGTATGTGAGTGGTCATCAACTGTCATTAAAGCTGCATGAACCAATATATATGTATGAACAATGTGTCAAATGTCTATGTATAGCATAGTATGAGTCACTTGTAGTGACTAAACCAGAGAATTATCACCCAATTTTGTATTTCCCCTTGAGATTTGGCATCTTTTTATGGTGCTGTTTGGTTTTTTTTACAGCCCACATCATTGAACTTAACCACTCTCATCAAGCATGTTTCCAACAGGCAGCTGTTTTCAGCAAAAAAAACCCACTTTTGCTACCTGTCCATTGTCTAATAGACAAAGATAGCAAATAACTGGTGAAAATGGAATTTAGCAGCCAAAGGGCCAGATATTCTGCTCATGAGTTGTTGCTCCATATCAGTTGCATGTTTAGATAAGCAAATGTTTGCTATTAAGTTCAACAATATATCAATGTGGCTTTAATGGAACTTTAAGATCAAAGATTTGTTAAAGCTGCAATTGAATATTTCACATTTGGATTTACTAGTTTGCATGTTGATGATGTTTATTCGCTTGCACCTGCTCGCTGCTGAGAACTGCCTGTAGGTTTGAATGAGTCACTTGCTTTGAAATGCTGTCATCATTTAGTCGAACAAGCAAGTTTGTAATTATAAAACTGGGAAGTCAGCAACTTAAAGCCCGTCTCCCCTAGCAGATTTTACACTGTTTTTATATCCCGTTGAGTTTATGATATACTCAGAAAAATATGCACGAAAACCCCATAAAATGCTCTGAAAAACAATTCTACAGTTGACAAGAGGACAAACACCATCTGCTGAGGCAGATTTTGTGATACCATTGACAGCTCCAGAACAGCTGTCATAGGATTTGTTTGTTTCAGACTATTTGATTTAAAAAAATGAAAAAAATACAAAATTTAAAATATCTGCCTTTTGAAGCAGAAAGCTTCACACTTTTCTCAGCTGTGTGCAGTTTTTAAGTAAAAATACATGAATGAAAAGTCCAAGAGAAAAGTGTGGATTTACAGCAATGTTGGAAACTGGTGAGTTTAAATCCAGCTGCTTCATGATGCCTTTTTATATTTCCTTAAAGAACATTTGTACATCTCTGTTTCATTCTAGCTCAGTTGCCCTGATATCTTCTCCTTGTGTTATGATTACACATCTGTTTATGAACCCAGACGTGCTGGCAGTTGGGATGCTAGCTAGTCCAAACTCATAAAACTTCTGGAAAGGACACCCACGCTTGCAATCACACACACACGCGCACACACACATGCACACATAAAATTTTTGTCTTACAAAGCTGCAGCATGGCAGGTTCCGCTAGTGGTGAGTGACACATGTGGCAGGAATGTGGGTAGAGGCAGACAGCAGGCGCGTGCCGAACTTCAACACAGATTTAGCCTGGAGTCGCGGCACGCCAACACACTGTGCGGCCCCAAACCCAGAAGCCCAGACTGTGGTTTAGACTGAACAGCTGAGATTGCCTCTGGCACTGAGCTCTAACCGACTACTTTTTTTTTTTTTTACTTGTTGTGTTTTACCACAGGTGGTTGTGGACGGCGGCTGGAGTTCGTGGGGACCGTGGCAGCAGTGTTCCAGGACGTGCGGTGGTGGGGTGGAGTTCTCCTATAGGGAGTGTACAGATCCTGTACCTCAGAACGGAGGGAAGTACTGTGGGGGACAAAGGGTTCAGTACCAGTCGTGCAACACGCAGCAATGTGATGGCAACAACGGTAAGCTACAGTTTGGAGTCAGAACCAGTAATATACAGGTTCAATACTCATACTGATACTCTTGGCCTAGAATTTGCTAATAGCCAATATTGTAATATGTATTTATTTGAATATTATAACATAATTTTAAAGGAGCAATTAACTTATCTTACGTAGGAGGAGGAGTTTTGCATAGTTTGAAAAAAATCTCGGTTTGACTTTAAGACTTTTTAACAGAGAACCTGCATTAAAAACTGAAGGTGTGGTTTGAAAGAAGTGGGCATTAAAGAGGTAAGGGGGGTATAATCAGAGTTTGACCTTATGGAGAAAACAAGTATTCAGTCTTTTGATCATACTATACTTTTTGACAAAGTGGAAAAAGAAATCCAGAATTATGATAAATAATCCACCACAATCCAATCCAGTTTGGAAAATGAAGATTGAGGTCATTGTGGTATCCAGACATGTGTCAAGGGATGATCATATTTATAAAATATTTTGTTGTAAAATGTAATGTACACTTAACTTAATTCCACATGTTGCTTTTAGGAAAGAGTTTCAGAGAGGAGCAGTGTGAGAAGTACAACAGCCCCAACTACCTGGACTACAATGGGAACATGAAACATTGGATACCGAAGTACGCCGGAGTGTCTCCCAGAGACAGATGTAAACTGTTCTGCAGGGCCAGGGGCAGCAGTGAATTTAAGGTGTTTGAATCCAAGGTATTGTACTGTCCTCATAGCTCATACATTAACACTTAGTTTACACTTCAGCTAATATATTGCAAAACAAAAAAAACTCTTTCTGGAGCTTTCAACCACATTACACAGTCTTGGTCAGTGGATGGAGGTTAAGGGTTAGAGCTCGGACCTCTAAGGCCTGATCATAACTTCCATCCACTGATGAAACCGTGACATGCGGCTGAAAGCTCAAGGAATGCTAAGTGGTAGAAAAACAATGGTCACTGCATCTTACTATGGAATATGAGCAACAATCTCGATCAGAATTAACAAGGCATACCTGATGTGTCCCTGCAGGTAATTGACGGGACGACCTGTGGTCCTGACACCACGTCGGTGTGTGTGCAAGGCCAATGCGTGAAGGCAGGTTGCGACCAGGTGATAAGATCCAACAAGAGAGTGGATAAGTGTGGAGTGTGTGGAGGAAGTGGGCTCACCTGTAGAAAGATCACAGGCTCCTACAACAAGGCAACGTAAGTCACCTAAAAGAATGCAAGAAAACGATTGTTATGCTGTATAAGAACCGAAAGTATATTTCCCAAAATGTTGAACTACGTCTTTAAATCCAGAAAACAAAGTGTATTCATTATTTCTTTTCTCTATCAGCTATGGATACAGCGACATTGTCACAATTCCTTTTGGCGCAACTAACATAGACATCAAACAGCGGAGCCATAGAGGAATCAAACACGATGGGAACTATCTGGCTATAAAGAGAGAGAGTGGCGGTTACATCCTCAACGGTAACTTTTCCGTATCCACGGTAGAGCAGGACATTCCTGTGCTGGGCGCTGTGCTAAAGTACAGCGGCTCCTCCACAACTCTGGAGAGGATCCAGAGCTTCATGCAGCTGAAAGAGGCAATCACCATCCAGCTTCTGGCCACAGCGGGGGATGCCAACCCCCCCAAGGTGAAATATACTTTTTTCATCCCCAGAGATGCCATATTCAATAAACCCAAGGACAAGAAGGGTTCCTCTCCATCAGTACATATAATCCATCCGTTCGGTGTGCCTGACTGGGTGCTGGGGGAGTGGTCTGAGTGTTCCAAGAGCTGCGGCTCAGGATGGTCCAGGAGGAACGTTGAATGCCGAAACAGCGAAGGTTTCCTCTCCAGCCAGTGTGACAAACACCTGAAGCCCGTAGACATCAGGCCTTGCGGGGATCTGCCCTGCCCCATATGGCAGATGGGACCTTGGTCCGCCTGCTCACGAACTTGTGGCCAGGGGGAGCGCCGCCGCAGCATCTTCTGCATAGACTACACTGGGAAGACTGTTGAGCCAGAGAAGTGCGATCCGAACAAAATCCCAGAGGCAGTGTCCGGAGAGTGTCTCAACCAAGAGTGCTTATGAAGAACATGAGTACAGTAAACTTTGAACGATTCCCTTTTCGGTCTGACTGCACTTACCAGCTGGTTGCATCACATCAAGGGCATTATGCCTGAATTTTGTTTTGTCATCTTTTCTTGACTATTGACAACCACTATTGAAATTTGAAACAATGGAAATCTACCTCAGGATGTACATGTGATGCTATGTATAGATACTAGATGAAGGTGCTGTGTTTGTGTTTTCTCCAGAAAGAGAAGTTTTCAAGTCCTACTTTAAATAGAGACTTTTTCAGATGAGGTCTGGTATAATCTACGATATTTCTTTCTGACTTAGCTGTCATTTAAAGTGGGGCCAGAACAATGGCATGAAACCTGCTGTCAAACACCAGCACAGTGTAAATATACCTCCAATTGTCCACCACAGAACTCAATCCCCTATAAAGCTTTGATCGAGCCTTTTACCTAATTTATTGAGGTAGGTACATATGATTAATGCGTTGGGATTTTAAGCCTCTGGGAAGTTCGCTCCTGTTTGATTGCTTCTCTTTTCTACACACATGCGATTACAAAAATGTGATTTGTGTTAGATAATTGTAAATGTCGTGTTTTTATCCTGGAAATTGTCATTGTTTAACTCTGGGCTAACCCTTCACTGACGCCAAATCTGACAATATCTTGGACTTTAATATGTGGACTTGATCAAATTTGAGTTTACACATTGTGGACAATTTTTAGGTTAGTAATAACTGGTTAGGATCCTGATCCAAATAACCCTCAGAGAATTTCCCTCTTCCCCCGGTGCATTGTAATGCTGTAATGTTGAGAGGAACAGCGGTACAATTAATCTGCAATACAACAAATGTTATTACTAAATGATGATCATACTATCTATCGTGTATATGAAAAATAGCATTAATTTTATTCTTTTTTTTTTTTGTTGGGACATTTATTTGTTAACACTCACAGTTGTTTTCAGACTCTTGTATGTATATTAGATTCTTCATTCCTGTTGTTAATTTACAGTAAGTCATAAAACAAAAGAGATGGAGCATTGGGCCTATATCCCTTCAGTGAAGGACTATACTATTTTATTATTACAGCTTCCTTTTTAAGCTATTTATTTTTGTATGGTTTTTACTTGGACATGTAATTAACATGGCAGATGCTGCTGTCTTTGAGATTTTTGTCTATAAAAATGGTCAAATAAACACATTTATGTCAATACATGGATCTCTTTTTAATGCTTCTGCGACTTTCTTCCATTTCCTGCATCCAAAATAGTGTAAGAACCCTTTAGTTCTTACACTATTGTGTACAAAACCTTCATTACTTCACTTGTGTCCAGACTGGCAGGTACATATCAACAATTATGTGCCACTATCAGGAGGAAGAGGCTTCTAAATGACCTATAGATTTCATAAATGTTCAAGTATTCCATGTTTTCTAGAGCACCTTTTCATATCACTGCAGGACACTAAAACCCTCCACTAACGCTAGACTAATGGAATTCTTATAGGTGGGTCGGGAGCTATTTTAAAAGCAGGGCGAGGCAGATTTCATTGCTGGTTTTTACAGACTGAAACCCCTTAAGATGTTTAGTAATATCCTCCCACACTGGAATAACTTCTCCACTCAGACGTCTGAAATAGAAAAACATACTCAGTAGCTGCGGTTAGGGAGGAACATCCATATAACAGGCAACACCACTGACCTAACAACATCCTCTTTTAAATACATTTTAAATCAGTCGTTTTCTATTCACAAATGACTACAATTGGCAGATGTAAACGGGCTCTGAGATGCTGGAATACACTGTTGGCAACCAGCTATCGACACGGTGCGCACCTCTCGACCCATGTGCATTGAATTTGAGAGGAAAACAGAAGAAAATAAAATATTTATCCTAAGAATAGATCCTAAGAGAGATTGCAAATGCAAATAGTCATAGGATACAACACAAGTTGGATTGATGCTTAGGACCCATACCCTGTAATCAAAACATCCCAGGTTGAATTGCCAGAAAGCCAAATATAATAATATAGATATAGGATATATAATCTTGAAATAAATAAAAACCAACATAAAGACTCCTAGTAAGGGTCCACCAATAGCCTCTAGAATAGCTTCTGTCCTAGAATAACCTTGGCAAAGTCTCTGGAACTCTACTGGAGAGACAGACGCTGTTCTTCCAGAAGACACTGACATCATTTTCACACTCATCAAACTATTCAGTGAATCCTCAATGTCTCTATTTGTTGGGTTTTTCCAATAATTTATTAATTTCCTTTCATTAGCAATCCATCGGTAAACATGACGCAATTAAATATAATTGCGTGTATAAATATCTTTCAAGCTTCAGATCAAATTTTCATTTTTTGTACAAAATGACCGTGTGGACAAAACTGTGGATTGTTGCCTCCATCACTTACACTGAAAGCACATTTAGAGGGGATCTTTTAATATCCAGTATGAACAGGAGGAATGATTACAGTGAGGAAAACTTTCAGCGTTCATATGGACACCTGACTGTTGTTGTAAGTCAAACTGTGAACTGACCCTTTAAGTATGAATTCATTAAAGCGATGCAAAAAAAGTAAAGTAGGCATGTGTAGTATAAGTATGACACATGTTGAATTTAAACATTTAGAATAGATATAATATGTAACATATTTGCTATGGTTTTGAAAGGTAGATAAACAGTGTCCGAGCTGTGTTACATGTTGGGAAATATGAGGCTTCCTGTTTCTTACAGTACAGTACAGTGAGAGATGCGCGTTGCATTGTGGGGTTACAAACAGCGCAGAAAGGACAGCGGGGAGCAACAAAGGACCCAAAACAGCACCTCGGAAACTTTTAACATCCACTTGGTGTGATGTGAATTCATGTGAGCGTTCATAAAACTGTGAGTTTTTGGCGGCTGGCAGGCTGGCAACTGCCTGAGAAGCCCGGGGAATGTGAGTGAGCGGGGCGGAGCGGCAGGTCTCCCACTAACCGCTGCTTTTTGTCCGCTGAGCTGTTTGCATCCCGAGGCCCGGCTGTTAACCACAGGCCTCGTCCCAGAAGGTAAACGACCTCCGTGTAGTGTGTCTGATAGCAGGAGTCCTGCTCTGGGTGTTTTAATGCGAAAGAATTTGTTGTCTAGGCGTTGATTTGGGCAGAGGAGCCAACTAATAGTGGCTTGTTGAGTCAGCTAACAGTACCTTGATGGCTAACGGCGGTTAGCTTAGTGCAACAGCGTTGTTGCAGCCGGTTATACCGGATATGTGTCTGTTTCAGATTCAAAATAAAAGCAGAAATGTCAGAATAGGGGCTGGAAACGACGTATTTATTAGTTAACTCACTGAAAAGAAACGAATGTGTAGTCAATGTCTGTTTTTAGTTGAAATTGATTTCAATCGCATTTTCACGTGAAGCTACAATAAAACGCTCGCATCTTTTATTTTGACAGTTGAATCGGATGTACTTCTCATCGCACGGCCGTATTGATACAGGAGCTTGACACTGTTAGCTAGTGTGACTTATTAGCTAAACTGATTGTTGTAGAAAACATGTTTGTTCATCCTCTTGTTCACTGATGTGTAGCGTCTTACAAACATACAGCCTTTCTGCTTTAGCTGCTAGCTCAGCGCTGTGCTAGTACATGATGCAAACAGAGTAAGAGAAACGCCTCCTCTGCCCTACCGCCATCATGTTTGTGAGGTGCACTATGGTGGAAGTGAACACTTTATTTACAGCTGTGCAACACTTCGTTGCATCATCGTTGATTAATCAGATGATCTAAAATGTTCATAACAAATGACAGTCACAAGCTAGCCCAGGACCTGTGGTGTGTTATATCTTATTCTGTGTGACAGGACCCCCCCCCTTTCCTATTGAATTTCCTAATAAAATATTAATAATCTCAAATTATCATAGCATACGTTAATTAATCAAACTAATTGATCTTTACAGTGAGACAACTTTCCTCTGTTTTAACTTTAGTAACGGACCACTAATGAATCAACAGTTTCTAATTGAGGGAAAGTTTTTGACAACAAAGTCTGACATTTTTGTAGAGTAATTTTACACCTTAAATGTGTCATTTAAGTCAGAGTGTTAAAGGTTTACTAACAGAAACAATGTTTTTTTATGTGTTTGGTTCGTGTACTGTAAAGAACATTCTTTCTTGTCAGGCAGAACTTAATAGAGATCATGTAACTAAATGATTGTCCTAGAGGAGACTTTTTAGCCTCTAGAAAACCCCATGATGGAATTAAAGGTCTTTTCTGTTTGGTGGTGCAGACTAGACACTGTTGCACTTCCACAGCCCAGGTCTATAATTCACTCTGCCTTTACTGGGCCAACCGAGCCCGGGAGTATTTTCCTTTGGTTTGTTGTGTGCATGTGCTCGTGTGTGTGTATGTGTGTGAGCAGGGGAGTGCGCTCTCCCTGCGAGAGCCCCTTCACTTGAGCTTTTGTTTGATGGAAAATCTCATGCCTCAGAGAATCCACGTCTCGCAGACAGCTGCTGAGCATCCTGTAGTGCACTGGCCTCCACATGGGTCTGGCTCGCATCGCTGCGCATCTGCTTTGATTGTTGTTACATAACTTGGCATTTTGTCCTCCATGCTCCTTACCCTGCTTTCACCCCCTTATTACCTCCCCTACCTCTCAGAGAGCCCCTCCTGTCTACCCGTTCCACAGAGCATTTTACCGTGTGTCCATCACCATGCACTCGTTAGTGACCAATGTTCTTTTGTCTCTGTACTTATTTATTACAAAACAAGTGGTTCAGGGAGGACTTCTGCTGTTTCACACCCAATTCTTTAACTTCTGGAGCGAGATGTAGTTTAGTTATGTAATCATTAGACATACTGACATTGCTTTACACAAGCATTAATGTTGTAAAGTAGCTGAGACAAAAAAAAAAGTGTTTTCCCCGTTCCATTTGTGGAGTTTTGACTTTTAAGATAACAGTTATAAAGTGAAGAAAATGACTTCACTATTGAAAACAAAAGTGTCATGTTTTTATTTTCCCATTTCTCCGTAGGACGCACTTCCTGTACGCCATCAGAAACTGACTCCAACATGGGGGTGAAAACCTTCACCCACAGTTCGACCTCCCACAGCCAGGAGATGCTGGAGAAGCTCAATGCTTTGCGCAACGAGGGTCACTTATGTGATGTCACCATCCGGGTCCAAGACAAACTCTTCCTGGCCCACAAAGTGGTCCTGGCCTGCTGCAGTGAATTCTTCCGCTCCAAACTAGTGGGCCGGCCCGAGGAGGAGGACAAGTTTGTGTTGGACCTTCATCACGTGACGGTTAGCGGCTTCGCTCCTCTGCTGGAATATGCCTACACGTCTACCCTCTCTATCAGCACGGAGAATATCATCGACGTCCTGGCAGCTGCAAGTTACATGCAGATGTTTGCTGTGGCTAGTACGTGTTCAGAGTTCATGAAGTCCAGTATTCTGTGGAGCCCGGGTAACAACAACAACAGCAACACAATGGCAGCAGACAAACCTCACGAATCGGCGCCAGAGAGCGCCTCATCAAACTGTGCCCTGACGCCGTTGGACGGCAGCGTGTCACCTGTGTCGTCCGACTGCAGCGTGATGGAGAGAAACGTTCCCATCTGCCGCGAGTCGCGACGGAAACGCAAGAGTTTTGTGACAATGGCATCACCCGAGAGTCCGCTCAAATGCACTACACAGATGGTCACCACCTCCCCCCAGATCCCCAATCCATCCCCCTCATTCTCAGACAGCACAGCTCAGCCTGTGGAGTCCTCCCTGGCCTTCCCATGGACATTCCCGTTCGGTATTGACCGGAGGTTCCACTCGGACAAATCAAAGCTCCCGGAGAGCCCTCGTTGTCTAGAGCAGGGCACGCCGGGGACTTCGGAGGTGGCGGTCGGCAGGCGACTCAGTGACTTCCTGACGTGCGAGAGCTCCAAGGCGGTGTCGTCGCCCGTGCCTGCAGAGGAAGAAGACGTAAGGGTGAAGGTGGAGCGTCTCAGTGATGAGGAGGTCCAAGAGGCATCCTCCCAGCCAGTGAGTGCCTCCCAGAGCTCACTGAGTGACCAACAGACCGTGCCGGGGAGTGAACAGGTCCAGGAGGAGCTGCTCATCAGTCCACAGTCATCCTCTATAGGTGAGCCTATTCTCTATACATAACAAGCCCCCATCATTTAGTTTGATGTGTTGTCTCAAAGTTACATAGACATATTGGTTTAATCAGTATCCTCAGTATCAGCCCATCAGGTAAATCTATCTTTTTATGAGGATATGTCCTGACCCAGTTAACGCAGTATCGCTTTGTAAAACCTGCCTCACCCTGCCCTCACAGCTGCCTACGCACAGTCAGGATTTTTTGTTTGTGTTTGTCTCAGTGGAAAGTTTTATTGGCCAGTGGCTCAAATGCAGTTTTGAAAGACTTTTCTGCCCTGCCATAAATAAAAAGGAAAATGCAAACACATTTTTTCCTAAACTGTTGAATAGCAGAATGCGTTGTTATCCAGCAGCGTCAAACCTTGAATATGGGATTAGCCTTCAGAGACCTCCGGTGTTTCGTTCTAACCTCATTCAAGATGAGATTGCTCTGCATGAGTCTTTATACTGTCGTCAGAACTTCAGAAGACAACTAACCACTCGAGCCGTCTTTCTCTTTCTCCCTCTTTCTAGGGTCGATGGATGAGGGAGTGTCTGAGGGCTTGCCGTCAATGCAGAGCACCTCCAACGCTGGAGGACATGCAGAAGATGATGAAAGGTACCGTGATTAGTTACGACTTGCAGCAAGGCGAGTCATAAGCAGTAAAGAATATATAGACATATTTATACAGAGATAAACCTCATAACAGGATGTCCGCCGGTCACACCTGTTTCAGTAATAAATGTAGACATCATGTTGAGATTTTGACGACATGTAATATAACGAACGCTTGTTGCATATCGTAAAAGCCTCGAGCAACAAATGCGTGAAACGAATGCGGCTCTTCAGTGGAAATCCGTCAATGTCAATCATTAAATAATCACGAAGCATATCACTATCATTACTGACATCGCAGTGTTTCAAACATTCCTTGACATGTTCTGAAACATCTTCCAATTAACTCTGTAAAATACTGTGTCTTGACATGAATAGGAGTGGAATTTAGTTATATAGAAGGAAACTGGAGGAGTTACCTTACCGTGAATGAAGTGTGATATGAACGCCCTATCATTTTTTTCCCCATCGTCAGTGTGAGCACATCCTAAATGTCTCTTATTTTTTTCCTCCCTTTGTGTTTCAGGCTGGAAGGCATTCAGTACCCCTACCACCTGTATATCAGCCCTTCAGCCCGGCCCGGCACCAACGGCCCGGACCGACCCTTTCAGTGTCCGACCTGCGGCGTCCGATTCACGCGCATTCAAAACCTGAAGCAGCACATGCTCATACACTCCGGTAGGTGAAACAGAGAAAATGAATGACAGATAAACAGAGAATCAGATTCTTCATGCGGTTAAATACCTCAATCAGTTATTTTGTATTTAATATGGAGTTTATTTTAGATGAAAAGTGTTTTCCTCTAAGTGTAAAACAAACCATTACCATCTTCTGAGAGTTAAGAAGGGACGAGCAGTGTTTAAAGGGAGTGTATCTTGCATACCAGAAGTTTCCGAGGACATTTTCAAAAGCATTGCTGTTGTGTTATGTTTCAGATGTTCTGTTCTCACATATGTTTAGATCATGGAGAAACTAGAAATTACACACTGGTGGATTCAGTCTCACAATGGAGGTTTTTAGTTGCATCACAAGACAAGTGAGATTGTGAAACGGTCACATAAGACGAATTTGAAAATTACGATAGAAACGTTACTAAATGCAACCCAGCTCAGGTCATAAACAGGTTGTCATAGACCGTCACAGGTAAACACCAGAATTGATGTGCCATTGTGTTTGCTGTATTGATATTCCTGTGTGTATTTTCACATATGAAAACACTTGAAGTGTAGTTACAATTGAGTTTGACAGCACGAACCACTTCAGGTATTTAAAACGACTACAGACACAACACGAGGTTTTGTTCTCGCTCCTTCGGTATCAAAGGACGGTCAGGCTGTTTTCTTTTTTCCACTCGCTTTTATAAACACATTTTCTAAACGTGACGGAGAAATGGTTTCTTTACTAACAGCAGACTCTGTTCACCATAAGACGTGTTTGTGAAATTACTTTTTAAGGAGTAAAGTTCACAGTAAAGTGTCAGAAAATGTTACGTTTTTCTGAAAAACATCCTTTTCCTTAAGCTACGATACAATATTATACATATACAACTGTAATACAAAATTACAATATTAAAATACTTCAAAGTTAATAATCAGGTGGTTTTACAAAATAGAAGAGCTGAATCCACTCAGAATCAGAATATCAGAATAAAAGAAGTCATTTATTCTCTTAGGGTGGGTTAGTTTCTCTCAGAAACAACCTATTTCTATAGGATGTTGTGGTGCGGTAAGAAAATATATTTAATCTATTTTTAATAATATTCAAGAGCAACAATAAAAAAAAAAGTTCAAATTATTTAAATAAAAGTGCAACATCTCAAACATGGCTAACATGTCTTCTCTCGGTCAGTAAAAATGAGAGAGTAGGTAAATGGCGGCTGGAATCCTCCACGTGTACATAGAGGAGTTGTTATGGTTAGTACAGTTGCCAATGGAGATATAAAGTAAATAGAAGGTTAGATAATACTGGGTTGCTGTACTTTCCTACACCTTGTATATAGCTTAGCGATGACTGGATGAGCCCTTTTATCCGGGCATCCTGGGAAACAGTGATTTGGAAAACAGTCGAGGCAGACTGCGGTAAGACGTAGTCATTACCCCCAAACCTCACCGGCGCGGACACAAACACTTGTGTAACGCTCACGCAGAGACCGGCTAAGCATTGTTTGTCCTTTTCTTTCTTCCAGGCATTAAACCTTTCCAGTGTGACCGCTGTGGGAAAAAGTTCACACGGGCCTACTCCCTAAAGATGCATCGGCTGAAGCACGAAGGTAAACGCTGTTTCCGGTGCCAGATTTGTAGCGCCACATTCACGTCCTTCGGTGAATATAAGCACCACATGAGGGTCTCCCGACACATAATCCGCAAGCCGCGGATTTACGAGTGCAAAACGTGCGGCGCCATGTTCACCAACTCTGGCAATTTAATTGTACACCTGAGGAGTCTGAACCATGAGGCATCCGAACTAGCAAACTACTTCCAGAGCAGGTGAGGAGTCCGGGGGCGCTGACCCCCATCATTTACTCAGATCTCACCTGGATCAGAAAATAATACCTCTTCAGTTTAGATTCTAATACCTGAGGTCCATCTGAGGTTTTTCCTTTCATGACTTTGGTTGTGTAGAATTGTTTTTTAATTCTAATTTGAATGCCCAGATCAAGTGTACCTGAAGTATTTGACTGTATTTACGGGGGAGTTTTAATTTCTCATCATTCGAGATGAAATGAAAAATACCCCAAGTCCGTTTTGGCTGTGTTTGTTGAAACAATTCCCACGAGATTTGAGGATGAAGTGAGTTATGAAGTGAGTTAAGTCTTCTAAATACACTGACAACCGAAATTAGAACTTTTTGAGTGGTTATGAGAGAAACAGTTTGGCCGTATAATACATGCAAAGCACAGCTCCAGTCATGTTGTCAGCTCTGCTTGTCTCTATATGAATGGATTTTCCTTTAACCAAGAGGATTGAGGTTGTTTGTTTTCATCAGCAGCTCAGCCCACAAAGCCTTGTGAAAGTGAGAACACAGTGTCTTTATAAAGTCAGTGTGTTTTTATTTCCTAGACTTTTCCACTTCTTAATCAACTCAAACCCTCACAGGTCGGCAGAACTCAAACGGGCCATTGACTCCTCAAAGGTTTTATAGTAGAAGGTCTACGCCTGAGATCATAACAGTGTGGAAAATTCTCTGGCAATCCAGTCAGACTCTTAACTCCCATCCTCAGTCTTCTCATAAAAAGATATGTTAACTACGTTGTATTGTTTTTCCTATGTTGCTGATTTCCAGAGCAGTTTGTCGTCTGTGCCACAGAGGACAGTTACACTCGACCTTAACTATTTATTCTGGACGCTATTTCTAATTCCCACAGTTTGATAGTCGGGACATGTAAAGCTGCACTGGAGACACACATACTTATGTAATGAAGACTAGACAGTTCACTAGACAGTTTAGAAATTTCCAAAATATAACGGAAAAATCCACATTAAAAAGTCAAAACGATGCAGATGCACCTTTTGATTTCTGAATGAATTCTGTTGTTTGATGGTTGCTAATGAGGCTGTACCCACAGGCATGGATCAGATGTGAATGATATGTATGGAAGGTCGTACATGTTATTACTTCTCTGGTTATCATCATAGATTTATAAGTTTGTGACTTTAGAATAAGCTTTGTTTACCTCTAATCACGAAGTAATCTTCCGCCGTGAGGTCAGGTGTAATACGGAGTTTGAATTACTTCAAAATGATGCAAATAATCTATAAAATGTATCAACTAAAATAATCACTTTTTATAGCCGAGTTCCTGGAATATTCCTTTGATTTATTTCACAAAGTAATATGTTCAATAATATGTTTCAAGAATACAAACTGTGTGCCTTGTGTAGATATGACATCACGACACATGATATTTATGTTTTATAGTTTAATAGCAGAAACACAATCAGCTGCGGTAGGGTTTGTAACACTGAAATTACACCGTCATCCATCACAATGCTGTCACAACACATCTAGTTCTTCAGCAAGGATCATTAAAGGACCGCTTCACATTTTTTCATGTCTTAGTTTTTTCTTGCTGTAATCATTCCTCCTGTTCATACTGACCATTAGAAGATCCCTTCATTCCCTCACTTACAATGGAAGTGACGAGGACTGAAATCCACAGTCCTCCTCCTGAGCAAAACTGGAGCTAATATGAAGCTTCAGTCATGCAAATGAGTCAAATCAAGTAGATATCTTTCAACGTTGCAGCCTTTTAAGGCCTCTTTAAGTCCCTCTTGTTGTTACTGTACTTCCACCGCAGCTCAACAGGGAAACACAGAGAGGGAATTTGATGCTAAACAGACTGTAAACGTGGCAGATATCCACTTGATATGACTGATTTGTCAACCTCACTCAAGATACACCGTATAAGTCTGTTTTATTGTACAAGATATCGTTCCCTGAAAATGTATAAGATAATCTATTGAGATCTTTGAAACTTGGCATGTACAGTTTGAATCTAACATTTGTGTGAAGTCAGCAAACGAAAAGACAGTGAACTCAACGTGTTCTCTCCGTCCTTGCAGTGATTTCCTCGTGCCCGACTACCTGAGCCAGGTGCAGGAGGAGGAGGAGGCGCTGGGAGTCCAGTATGAGCTGGAGGAGTCCCAACACCACCCCGTCTACCCGGGAAGCACCTCCACCTCCACCACCACCGTCGCCTCGTCCTCCTCCTCAGTCCAGATGCCCGTCATCTCCCAGGTCTCCTCCTCTACCCAGAATTGCGAGAGCTCCTCTGGGTTCCTTTCACCCGAGCCCCTGGATCCCCTGGAAGCCCCAGCCTCCCTCAAGATGGACGCCGACGAGACGGCAGCCGTGACGGAGCAGACCAAGATGGACAACAGTGTAGGAGGCAGTTCCCCAGAGGTGTTTGAAGAAGAGCAGCAGCAGCATGCCCCGGCCAAGGAGCTGGCTTCCATTACCATACAGTGATTCAAGTCTTTTACTTGCCCATCATGTCTTATTTTTGCAGTCATGTCATATGGGAATATCCAGTGAAACACGTTGGGACGACTTGGACACGGTCACATGTTAAACCCTCATCATGTGAAGCCACCAAGACACTGTGATTGAAGTTTTCTGGAGACTTCTTTTCCACACGCAACACACAGGCACTTATTTGATGATTTGATCATTATGTTTTACACCAGACCAAATCCAACAAAGTTAATGTTTTTTTGTTTCCTTTTGCAATGATGGTATCGTTTTCCTAAAGCTGACTGAATGGCTTTTGTTGACGACGTAAGATTTCAGAAGGTCAGAACATCTGGGTTGAGTCCATCTCCAAACCTGAGTTTCAAAGTTGTATTTACCACCTGGAAATGAAAGTGAGCAGTATTTTTTATTTTTTTTTATTTTTAAATTTTATTTTGTTTTTTTGGAACAATAAATTTTAAGTATGAAGGTTGTTTTTTTTCCCATATGACGTGAACGCAGCACTAGCTAAAGTCATTTCTGTCTTAGCCAATTTGAGGTCTGTTAAATCCAAGCCTTGCTCTACTTTTGGAAAGTGCCTGAGAGTTCCCGTTTTAACAAGTAACTTGTAGAGGAAGAGGAGGTCTTGACTTTGCCAACAGTGACAAATCAAGTCTTTGCAAACTGAGCGAAAGAAAAAAACAAACCCCATTGTATTTCCTTTGTAGTGATAATGCTAGTTTGTATGGACAGAGACTGTGTTATTCCTTCAGTGCCGTCGCTATAGGCAAACTGTTAAATGTCAATATTATCTATATTGCAATAGCTTGTACTGTAGTTTTACTATTTGAATGCTGTGTATGTTGGATGTTGTGAAATATGATACGTCAGGTGTGTGTATGTGCATTTCTTTTTCAATCAATATGAACACAGTACATTTCATTTCTAAATGTTTAAAACTTGAAATTATATTGACAGAGTATTCCCTTCAGATGTTTGTGCAGTATATAATTTTTATTTTATATTTTTTACTGAACGCTGTTGTTAAATCAAACCTTGTATCTCCAAAACAAATCAAACAACAAAGGCGACTATAACAGCTCAGAAGAAAAAAAAATCCAACCAAATAAATGACTGAAATTTATGTTAAGAAATCAAAAATAGTTAAAATTTGGTTTTACAAGGTTTTCCCACAACTGCAGTGTTATATTCCTAAATGGGCTCTATGATATGGTAATGTAGCATTTCATCTCTGCTTGTCAAATGGCATCTTATTCTCAGTCTGGAAGTGGGTTTGTGTTACGGATATTAATATCTTACATGGCTCTGATTTACCAACAGGTACACTGCTGATGTTCCAGGATGTTGCATGACTGTTGAAGTGATGTTTCACTTAGGTACAACATGATTGTCTTTTAAAAAAAAAAAAGAAAAAGAAAAACTTTCACCCTCATGTGACTTTGTGGGTGATAAACCAAGAACATTACGTGAACCCAAACGTGTGAATTAATCACAAGGATTCTGTTTTTCCCCCTTTTTTCTTTTTTAGATGCAAACAGATGACAGCGGCTATCTGTGATGGCCAGTTTTCAGTCAGAACAATGACGAGGCTGTCGGGTGTTTATGCGATTTTATTTGTTTATTTGTTTGTTTTTTTATTTGCTTCAGAAGCAATAGGATCTCATCCTAAATGATAAATGAAACAATTGTTAGGCAAAAGCTGGTCCTTTAACCTGAATCTGATCTACACGGTTGCTGATTTCATTTCCTGTTCTTCTGCTCATTACTTGTGTCATGCCAACATGGTGGCAGGTCTGTATTTTAAGAAGATAATGATACCCGTGGTAATAATCCACGAGTTGAATGCTACTGACTGTGACTTCACGTCTTCATTTTAATTTTTACCACCCCCTGAAAGTACTAACAGCTGACGTTTAGGATGATCACAGCAGGATGTAAGAGCTCGTATACAGGGTTGATTGTAAATGTAGAGGTTAATATTGGTGCGGCGATGGCATCAATATTCACTCAGAGCTGTCTTAATAAGAGCTTGTGTCACCCCGTGCTATTCTATCAGTCACTTTTTTCAAAGTTGTGCCATTTGCCCTTTTATCTGGGTACAAATTAAGCTTTTTCTCCTCCAGGACCAAATGTTATCTATCTCATTGGGGATTTGCCATGGCAATCAGTAATTGCACATAATAAAAGAAAGAGATAATCATTCTAAGTGGTCCATGCTATTTAGCAAAGGGGTTCTATTGTTATGGCCCCTTAAAACACTGTATGATGTTGTGCATTTAAGAGGCTAGCCTTAGTAAATGGACCTATTAACTCTAGTTGCACAATGTCAAAATTAAAAAAAAAAAAAAAGAAGAAGAAGAAAGTTTTCTATTCTCCATTTGTACGTCATGCTTTTCATCTGTCGTGTTCGGTGTCTGTATTCTACCAACTTTTTTATAATGAAATGCTGCTGTTTGTTGAAACGCAAAAGTGCCCAAAATATTTTTGTGAACCAATGGTGTGCAATAAATGGACAGGTGTCGTTTTTCAAAGTTTTAATTTACTCTTTGGAATTGTGAATTATAGAGACAAAAAAAAAAGAAGAATGTATCTTTTTTTTTTTTTTTTTATTCAAATGTGACTGAAAGTGAATCAAAGAGGCGAAGGGCCCCATTTGATCTGTGAAACAATGGAACGAGGCTTTTGGTATCAAACGACTGGTTCTATTCAGCTCCTTTCTGTTTGTTTTCTAGAGTTGCATGTTCATATCGTTCTGTGAAGTGGAGAGCATGTCTTCAGTTGGCGATGCGTTCTGTCAAGGCCTTATTTGTCAATGACTCGTCATCCAGCGTAGCTTTGATCTGTTGTACAGCATGTTCTCTCTCTCTTTTTTTTTTATTTTATTTTATTTTTTTAAATTTTTTTAATCCCTTTTTATGTGCAATGTTTTAAAAATATCTTGATTATATACAGGACATGCCTTTTCAATGTTACACTTGGTGTTGTTGTTATCCAGTCCATATAGTTTATTTAAAAGTAGGGGGGAGGGTGGGAAGGGGAAAAAAAGGTAGCTTTTCATGATGGCATATATATTTTTGGTGATTTTTGTATTATGGTTCCTGCTTCATGGCATCTTTGGATATTCTTGTTCAATGTGAATAGAACAGCTTATTCTGGGAGTATGGGGGGCCTTGGTAGTCTTTACTTTGTGACTGTCTGCAGTGAGTGTGTGTGTGTGTGTGTGTATATATATATATATAAATATACAGTACACATACTATGTTGCATATTCTTTATACTGTAGGCTATTTGATTACAACCTGCTTTCAGACAGATGTTGTATTTTGTGTCTTTGATACTGTATTTAAACTGTAGTTTGGAGAAACTGTACAAAACATCCCAGATAGTAATGCAACCTGCACATTGTATAGGGAGAACTGACGTTTGTGGTGTTGAGTGTTTTAACTGGATCATAATTCCACAGTTGGCTGTTAAAAACTGACAAGACCACTCTGTATTTTAGAGTTTCTGGTTGTTCTGAATCTTTTGCTAGTGTTCTGGCTTTGCAGTCCTGTTGTTATTAAGAAGAGTTTGTTTTTTTGTAAAAGTATAAAATGTAAATAAAAAAAAAGTCTGAATAAGTCGACAAACTTGTCTGAGGTTGCTTTTTGTCACTCTGACACGTGTGAGTTTACTCACTTTTTAGATAATACATGCATTTACTAATATTCTCTACATCATCACTCATCCAAGGTTACCTGCTTTATGTGGCTGCATGTAACTTAGTAGACGGTACAAACACCAGCAATAAACCTACACACACAACTACCTTCTGGATGCCTTTTTGCATGGAAAGACTGTGGATTGCATGTGAGTACTATATTATGACAGATCTGACAGATTCGGGTTCAAACTACGGATCTTGTGATTACATTAAACCACCAGGTCAACCCGAAATCCTTAAATCTGACCGTTTTCTGTTTGGAGTTTGGCTTGACCAACATCCTCACAGATGTTCTGAGGTTTCTGGCAGCCCCAGACATCAAAACGTCATTGTTATGCTTATGAACATTCAGTGTTTTAATGTTTGCACGCTCCAGCCCGACATCATAAAGTCACTCAGAGTACACGGTGTAGAAAGGAGTCACATCTTGGAGTGTTTGTCCTCTTGGAAGACAAACGCTAAATGTGAGTGATCTGAAAGTGCACTTACTGCTCAGTTCAATGCAAAGTCTGGCAAAAGCTCAGCCCAACACCGCTGCATTGTATCGTTAATATCATGTTAATAATACGCATATGGTGATAATGAGGACATAGTAACGAGAAAAAGGTATAAACAGAAAATCACAACGTATGTTGGACGTTACCTTTTGACAAGGTGCTCACCGTACACACAAGCATCGCTGCTCAAAGATGCCGCTGTGTTCGGTGGCTGTCTGTCTCTGTAGGAAAACAGAGGCTCAGCCAGCACAAAGTGTTTTGAGCATTAATCATGTGCTGTCACAGTGAGCGGCCTCCGAGCAATTCATCTGTTTCTTCTTCTTATGTTTTTTTGTTGATGAAATGTGAGTTCTGTATTTGTCTGATTTGATGACTGTTGCCGCCAGCGTTAACTACCGTGTTTTTCTTTCATTTAACTGTCTCCATAAACGGAACCGACATTTAGCAATTGATTTAGCAAAAAGAGATGTTACATAATTTATAGATTGTTACTTCAAATGTTGAGTTCCAGTTTGTCAGTACTGTACCTGTGGCTCTTAGAACCCAATACCAGGGTTTCACTAAAAAGGCTGAATCTGCAGCATTTAAAATGAAGATTATAGGATTAATGGAATTATGAGGAAATATACTCCAAAAAAACAAATTGGCCTATTAATTTTCCAGATTAACCATGTCATTAATTGGGATTTCCTCCTCCAAGTGAAACTTAGGAAAAAAAGCTAAAAATTTATTGACGTTGCTTCAACGGTCCGCTTCAATAATTCAACGTTAAAAAATCTATCGTAGTTTTAAAAAGCGACATTAATCTCATGAGAAACTGCGAGGGAATCTTCTGCTGAAAAAGCGCGATTAACATGTCAAGCTCCGGTGTAAATCTGTGTTTCAGAATCGACTGTTTTATATTCCAGGAAATCTTTGGAGAGGGAGGACACAGAGACTGGTGGATGACATTGTATTTTAGCTTCGATGACGGGCAGGCTAAAGCTAATCTATTCCATCCATCAGAGCCAGAAGTCTGTTGATTTTGGACTCCAGTTGATGGGGAACCCATCTGATAAAAGTCCTCTCTCTACCTTGGATGTGTGTTTTTGTTTAAATATATATATATATGTATGAATATATGTTTTCGACAGCAGCTATCTGTTTGGAGAATATAGGTGGATGAATATGGATTACAGAGCGATCATTCGCCCTGCATGCGTTGCCTCTATTGCAACCCCGTTGCGTAACGCTGGGCTCGTACTTTGTTGCTTGTAAACTTTTACCGCAGAGCCAAAACTGTGTTTGCAGATGCATTTAAGACCTGTTTACATTTCGGGCTTATCTGTTGGAGTTGCACGGCCAGAAGGGGATTTTAGACAAACTGGATGCAGCAGTTTGTGAGGAGAGTGATAATGCTGCGGTTGAGCCCTGCTGCCAGGAAAAATAAAACACACTGCATGACTAATACACATGTCATACATTCCCAATCAATGGTTGGGGTTCGAGTCAATGGAATATTCCACAAATCACATCTGTGCCAGATTCATTAGGCTTTTGTATCCACAGAAAATAATAGTTAGACATTGGAAGTCTATTTGACCCCAGGACCTGGGTAATGTTACTAGCCATATTTGCAGCTGACGTCTTGCAGTTATGCAAAAAAAAAAAAGTGAATACATTTGTTCCATTATTTTCCTACAATTCAGAGACAGCGATGACAGCCGCCTGAAACCTATCGACCAGCTTCTCCCTTTTCCGCCGCTTGGCTCAGGTTTGCACACCAGTAGCTCTACTGTACCAAATACCTGCTAATAGGAGCAATAAGAAAACCGATTCGTCCGCCCCCGCCGCTGTGTCCATTTCAATTCGCTTCTGATGAGCTTCTCAGAACTCGATTTGCTGTTTGATTCTTTCCACTACAGCTCACATTTTAATCTGCTCACTACTATTGGAAAAGCTTCATTTTAGCCAGACGTGGAACATCCAGCCTTCATTCCATTGTAAATTCCTTTGGGTCACGTGATGTCCTACAGTACCCTGGATGGTGGAAGGAAGAGGAGGTAAACATGTGAGAGGGATGTCCAAAGGGTTTGCAGCAATTATGACTGTTAAGCACTGACAACCACACACTCTTCTGTTTCCACCATCAAGGGATTCTGCTGCCGCTGGAGGCCTCTGTGATCACTGTTAGGAAAGCTATCTGTCCTGTAGCCCACATTAACATTACACCGGCCAAACCAAAGCTTGCATTATATCATTTTCATTAAACAAGACCTCTCATCAAAGTGAATCAACACATCTCCTAGCGCCTCGGACGTCAGAATGACGTTGAGAGAAACGTCAAGCGGTATCATGCTCTGAGGATCATGTGCCTGATTCAAACTAAGGTCGTGCTCTCTCGTTTTGCTCTTTGTGCCGTGATGTTCCAGATGCTTCCCTTTGCCACGGCACGTAACCGATGTGCCCGCAATTAGGACATTACCCGCCATGTTTTTGCACTCCCATCATTCAAGTGTAATATCAGTTCTGTGAGGCCTTTTTCTACTTAAATGTCACAAGAAATTACGTCCATATTTGATGATTTTGTAACCCGATTTATGGCCAAATTAGGATTTTTCCATCACCCAGAAAAGACAATATATTTTCAGAGTGGCTACCCTTAAAAAATTTCAGACCATCCAAACAATATGCCCTTTAATTTTCCAGATTAACCGTGTCATTAATTGGGTTTTCAGCCTTGACATTTCTTCTTCGTACCTTTATGTAGCTGATTATCCTAATTACATCCATATTTGATGATTTATGGCCATTCCAGGAAAGCAGTGTGCCATTTACAGTGCATTCAGACCTCTTCACATTTTGTTATTTGTTGCAGCCTTATGATAATTGTTAAAATAAAAATTTCTCTCTCATCAATCTACACTCTGTTACTCTAAAACGACAGAGCAAAAACAGGATTTTTGGAAATGATTGCAAATTGATTAAAAAGGCAAAACTGAACTATCACATTCAGGTATTCAGACCCTGTACTCAGGTTTTCATTAAGGATGCTTTGCTCCGTTCAACGTTCCTCCTCAACCCTGACCATCTCCCAGTCACTGCCACTGAAAAACACCCCACAGCATGATGCTGCCACCGCCATGCTTCATCATTTAGATGGTATTGGGCAGGCGATGAGTGGTGCCTGGTTTCCTCCTGACATGAGTTCTATCTTGGTTTGATCAGATCTGAGAGTTTTTTGGGTGTCTTTCAGGTGTGTGTCTTTCTAAATCATGTCCAGTCTCCAATCGAGGCATAGAAACATCTCAAGGATGATCAAAAGAAACGACCCGTGACCTAAATTTCTAGTGTCATCGCAAAGGGTCTGAATACTTATATCAAAGGGATTTTACAGTTTTTCCTTTTTAATAAATTTGCTGAAGATCTCTAAAATTCCGTTTTCACTTCGTTGTTGAGTGTATATTGACTGATGACGGAATAAATGAGTTGAAACAAACACACAAAAACATTAACAAAATGTGAAAAGAGCAAAGTGGTCTGAACACTTTTTAAATGCACTGTATGTAGCATGGCAGCAAGTACGCATGCCGGCTGGAATTCACATCCTGAAGTAAGGATGCGGACAGCCATACCACCCTGAACACGCCCGATCTCGTCTGATCTCGGAAGCTGAGCAGGGTCGGGCCTGGTTAGTACTTGGATGGGAGACCGCCTGGGAATACCAGGTGCTGTACCCCCTTCCCATGGGCCCACCACTCATGAGAGGGGTCTCAGGGGGGGAACCCCTTAGAAAGGTGCGATCAGAGATGGGCGGCAGTCGGAGGCGGGGACCCTGGCGCTCCGATCCCCGGTTGCAGAAGCTGGTTCTGGCAGAAGTGGCTGGGGAGAGGGAAGTCTGGGCTTCCCTGCTGAAGATGCTGCCCCCGCGACCCGATCACGGATAAGCGGAAGAAAATTAAACGAAAAAAAAAAAGTAAGGATGCTGCTGGATGGATGAATCCTAATGGCCTTGGTGATCCTCCGTCTCTCAACTCGAGCCACCAGCAAGTCTAAGTTCTCACTTATGCTGTGAAATATCTCAACGTCTACTGAATGGATTTGCACAAAACATCAGCGTTCTTGTCTGATGATTCATGCCGCTTGTAACTGTAATTGTAAATCCTGTAGACACTCTTTCCATATGAGCTGTCACTGCTGATCACACAAACTACCCAGACTCTCCAAACAGAAGTATACAGTATTGCAAGACACTTTCTATCTAAGAAAAGACTGGATGACTTGTAAAAGCTTTCAATTACCGTTGAATGATAATAAAAAAAGTAGTAAAAAAAACTATTTATTTATATAAAAAATGCCCAGATTTTCACCTTCATCACTTTTTTCAGTTGCTGTTTCCAGACTGTACCTGCCCAACTGTCTATCCCGAGACCAGAGGCGCATTTTCCAGTAGTATCAGTGAGCCATCCCATCAGTTACATAATAAAATCAGCTTTTAATGCACGCCTCAGTCACTGTACTGCAACCCTATTTAAGTGTGGAAAGGTGGCCTCCTTCCCTCAGCCTCTTGTTTTCTATGAAAAGCAAACTGCCGCACATACAGAAGCCAGAGCCATCAAAGCTGCAATCCTGCAGGGTGAATCAGCGGCTGCTGCCTGCAGGCGTGCCACATCATTTCTGCTTTAACTTATGACACAGATTTATTGTTTTAGAAGAATCAATTTGAAGCTGCTCTGCATGAACCCTTTGTTGTAATTGACCCATACGATCAAGCTGTAAGTCTTTGTTTGGCTCGGAGGGTTTGACTGTTGTTTTTTTCAGGGAAATAGTTCCATGTGTTTCAGTGTTTTTACATAAGTCTGCAGACATGAGCAGTTAGTCTTCAACGTTAACCCTGCAGTGTAAAGTGCTCGTAGAAGATATGTGTCATTGGATGATGGCAGTCGTCTCCTGTGATTAAAAACGGAGTTCTTCTATCTTGTTGTTTGCTTCTCAGCGAATTTTATTTTAGTTTACTTTCTACCTAACATATAAATGATAGCTTTATATTGTGTAGTGACTGTGATTAAAAACTTCTACCTCGACTGCACGTTTAATGCTAGAGCTTCACAGCTGCATTAAGCAACTTACAATCATACCTATAATAATAGACTGCCATATTATCACCTTACAGCGTGTTAGCAATCAGTGGCTTATATACACATCTAGCAGACACAGCTAGGCTGTTCAGCTGGTGGATAAAAGTTTGTTTTGGTTTCCACCAATCATACATGGCTCGACCATTTGCTAAATGTGTGTGTGTGTGTGTGTGTGTGTGTGTGTGTTTTGATGCTGGACAGGTTGTGTACAGTGAGCTGCTTTTTAGAGCTTTTTAGTGAGAAAAAAAAAGTCGAAACAATGCTGATAAGGTATGAGATTAAATTAAACCAGTAAAGTTCTGGGCCAAAAAAACCAAAACAAAGAGCTGAAAGATGCTAAAATGTTGAGTGGAGATGATGGAAACTGCACATAGCCATCTGTTCCATTCCTTCTCTAAAATATTGATTAGAGCTTTAAATGTTGTTGGATCCAAATGGTCCTTTTTTTTGCTTTAGCCATATGACTTTTTAGCAATGTTCCCAGATCACAGCATTTAACTATAAATTAACTTATAGAGATGATGGCAAAAAAAACAAAAAAAAAAAAACAAAATAAGATTCAAGTTGCAATAAACTAGAGGTATTTTTTATTGTTTGAATATCAATATAGAGATTAGTGATAGTGATTGGATATCAGGAAAATGTTCACAGTTATTCTGTGGACAAAGCAGACTTTTACCGCTGTTTACTTTCGCTTTGCCACTTCCTGTTGGTGGAGATGGAGTCCTGCTGATGTCTTTACCTGCCACATTTTATGTGAACAGATGGGGTCCCAGTCAGGCTGGACGGGCTGTTCTTTTCCATTTCAGCTCCACTTTGTCATTTAGACTGATAGAAACATTGCCTATAGTGGGTTACCAAATGTTGTCCAGCCACAAATCCTCTAATATGAGCCAAGTCTGCTGATGGTGTTAATGTACAGTGACAGCATGGCTGCGGCTTGTAAGGGCATTTCAGCTTGGGATGATACGCTGTACGTCATCTGTGGTGCATCGTGCTTTCATTCTGCAGCTGTTTGGCAATTTACGTTTCTTGTGTCAGATAGCTTTGAAACATCACAGTGATGTTCTTGCACCGTAGAGTGCTTTATGAGGCTGTCTAATAGCACTCCTAGGTGCTTATGTAAGCTTGATTTATTGAGGAGGTGTTTGGCTCTGGTGTTTGGACTGTTGCTGTTGGTGTAAAGTTCTGCTGTCACACAAACTGTACAGTTTTCTTAGCAGGACTGGGTCTTTAAAACAAAATTTCCTTCGCTGTGGTGTATTCCTTAAGACCGCTGGCTTATATGGTCTCTATTCACCAGTCAAAAGCATCAACTTTAAAGCGCGGCAAAACTTGGACTGAGTGCATATACTCCCGCATAACGTCACTATCTGTCAGTTATCGTTCCAGAAGCCTGCACACAGTCAGAACACTAAAGCTGAACCGCAAGTGACGCTCTGTTTTGACGACTCTGGGTGTTCATTTGGGAAAGTGTCACCAGGCATTTGCCAGATCTTCTCCTCTTTAGGATGGGCTAAATGATCCTGCAGGCATGAGGAAACTTTGGCAAAAGCTCCTTCAGGGTTCACTTGTATATTTGTATGTGTGGGCCTATTCTACAATGTCTCAGCAATCCAGATCTCTTTACATTTTTAGAAGTATAAATAGCCCTGTCTTATCTCATTCCTGTCTCTCTTAAGTTTACAATAGAGACCTCAGAGTATGTAACTAGATGAATTCATCAATTCAACTAGATGCATAATATCATGGTAATCATATGGTAAGTTGAAGACATGTCATCAGTCACCCAAAACAGCTTCATTCAGTTTGGATTCCATAGGATTCTTTATATTTAGTTATTAAAGTATAAAAAAATAAAGATATACTGAGTGGTACACTTTAGCCACGCTAGCAGCCATGTCACATGGCACAGTGATGCTTTGAGCAAAATGCTAATGTCAGCATGCGAACACGCGCCCATCGACAACGCTAACATTTGCTAATGAGCACTTACACACCGCCGAGGCTGATGGGAATGTCATTAATTAAGCCCAAATGTGGTCATAAAACAGTATTGTAGGTATTGAAGTATTGAGGCGGAGATGAATGTCTGAGTCATAATGGTTGTCACATGGCAAACAGGTCAAGAGGTCAGGGGCACCAGTTAGTTAAGGTGTGAATTGATGTTGAAAGGATGTCATGGCGACATTGTCAATCGCTGATGACTGAGTGAGACCACCTGTACAGAAGGTAGGTCAGGTCAGGTGTCTCCCCCAGTGCTGCGTTGACAATCGTATACTTTACTATACTACTTTTTATTTTTGGCACGTACTGTAGCTTACATAGCATGTACTGTCACATGCAGTATGTACACAGTTGTACACTCCATTGTAAGTGCGACGTCAGTGGTCGGTACTCTCTCGGCGGCTCCACTGCACAGAGGATTGTGGGTCAGAATAGTCGGGAAAGCATGCTGGCTCGCAAACCTGCAAAACGCGACCAGATGTAGCGTACTGCATTTGATATACATACAACATAACTAAAAAAGTGTGGTAGTATGGGTATTGGAACACACTCCAGGTGATGTCATGCACCCAGGAGGCCTGCACAGGTGTCTTCAATCACTCACCAGTCCCTTTTACCCCTGTCCCAGGCCGTTTCACAGCAAAAGCTCCTGTTTGCATAACACAGGTGTAACTAATAATATTAACAATGATTCCCTTCCATCGAGTGTCCCAGTCCCACATAAGCACATCTACGGCCAAGTGAAACGCTCATGGAATGCAGTCATTATTAATGTTCCTAATTACATGTGCTTTTAATTACACTGCTTCTTCTACTGTGACGTGTAAAACTGTCAGAGGGTCTATTTAAATTGCTCCTTTCTCTCGATGTAATGAATCAGTCCCACGTGCACGAGCACCTACTTGAGGCCAATTAGTTTATTTGCAAAAGTGCTGGAAGCAGCAATAATACCGCAGATTCCCTGAAATCGTGTCACAATCCAGTCAGTGGTGTTTGTGCCAGATCAACAGTCCCACTCGGTTTAAAGTCGTGCTCCAGAAATATGCAGGATAAAACCTTTAAGTGAGACTATGAGCAGGCCTTTATTGAACAATGAGCTCCTGCCATGTGTGCAGTCATTTGTAGGGATGCATAAAGGCAAACCCCATGATCCCAGTATGGTACCTGTTATCCACTGTGTGAGGAAGCAGAGCCTTTTCCAGTAAAACCTCCCCCAACCTGCTCTGGAGTATCACTTACATTAAAGAACAGAGCTTGACATTTATTAAGAGTCATTTTACGGCCCAGCTCTCTGTTTCCCAGCAGTGTATTCCATTAGTTCTAATGCTCCTGAACAGCACGGTGCGCTATAGGGTGGATCTCTGGAGGCAGGAGTGAAGGGAGACAGCCTGCGGTCTAAGATCCACCGCGCAACAGATAGATGGATGCTAATTCAAAGTCCTTTTTTGCCAGATGAGCCCTCATGGAGCTAAAAAACATGGATATATATGACAGACTTCTACTGCATGAAGTCACTGCACACTGTGAATGGTTTCCATTAATGGTCTGTATAGTTTGTCTAATGCAGTGTATACAGTAACTGCTTATTTTCCACACAGTTCATAGAAGTATAGAGTATCTTTATTGAGGTAATCCTGATCTTGATCCTCCATGTGTTCTTTTTTTTTGCCAAAAACCTTCAGTGTCTGTTTAAAAAGAGCACATCATCTATGTGAAACCGAGCTGTAGACACAAAGCAGGAGCCAGTGGTTGAATTTAGTTTGCCTTGAGACATTTAGTAATATATGTGGCCTTAGAAATTAAACAAGCTTTTCTGAAAGTCTGTCTTAAATGCCGATACAGCGCAATCGTGACTTTATCTATGAGGCTTCAGCAGAATGTGTGTAAAGAAATAAAATTATAGCCTGTTTGTTCGGCATTGATTGATTGATTGATTTATTTTTTTTGGCAACTTGAGGTCAGCGGAAAAAGCTGCGGACGCAACATTGACACATTACGAACAATGTCTTATTGCAACATTAGCATTTATATGGAGGCGCGTTTTTTTTTTTTTTTTTTGCAACCCAATGAATGTAAATCTAGTTCCTTGCGTGTCAGATGCTCCATGTTCACCAGCTAGTGTTGCAGGACCCCCAAAACAATCAGCTGAAAGATGCTAAAAGGTTTCGCAGAGCTGGCGGGAACAGCGGAGTTGAGGGATCATTTTAAATGAGTTTGTCGTTTGTGTTTCAACATGAACTCCGATAGAAACGTTTGACATTTCAAAGACACCTGTGTTTAAAGTCAATGGGCGGCACGAGCTTCACTTCTTATCAACATTATCAGATCGAAAAAAACAAAAGCAAACCTGACGTATTCATATTTCCTGCATGTTGTCGAAACAATTCCAACTTTATGCATAAAGGAAAAAAAGAGAGTGGAAAGACTGTTATGATATTATTAGAAAGAGAGAGAGAGAGAAAGCAGATCACAATAAATCAAATGTTGTCAAACTTTTACAAGAGGGGAAAAAGTCACATTTAATAAGATATTATTTCAATATTCTCTTTATTGGCATATTTAAAAAATCCTTAATAATAATAATAGCGCTGCAGTGATAAGATGCTGATTCAGTGTGGAGGATACACGCTGTATCAATAGATTTACTGGATAAAGAGCAACCACATGAAACTGGACACATGCACAACTTTTATTTGACTCCGGCTAGTAAAAACATTCAGGCCACGGTAAGTCAAAAGCCTTCAACATAACAGTGTATTTTTAGGAGAGAATGAATCACATGTTTTTCGCTACGAGAGATATCTGGCGTGCGCGTACCCGAGTGAGCATAAATCTCATACAAAAAAAAAAACAGCATCTGAATAACTAATCCAGTAACTAGTAGACGGTGTTGATAATATTTGTTAGTTTAACAGGAGCTGTGGCTCCAGATACTAAATTAAATTAAGCACCCAAAATAAAAGTCAAAATATATAAAGGAAATGAAAACTTCCATCTAATCCCGGGACCTGTCAAAGCAGGAAGAGGAGGACGTTTCCAAGGGCGTGAGTTGGTGTTAAAGAAGTAAAATAAAGTAACCTGAGCTAAAGAGGAAAGGCTGTAGGCTTTAGAGAAGAGGACATGTTTCACTGTTTTCACTTCATGCCATTTCAAGCCATCTGCTCGCCATTAAGGTTCTTGCTTCATCTCAGTGTTTGGGACGTTTGGTGTGAATAGGGGTCTGATTCAGCAGCCGCCCTCTCCTTTCACACAAACAGTGCACCTAAATGCACCTGAATATGCACGAGTGATTGCTCTGTTTGGGATCCTCTTAAAGGGACAGAAAGATTACAGCCCTGCCATTATTAGGATGAACAGTACTGACTAGTAGAGGCCTTTACTGATTGATGCCCGATTCATTCAAAACAGCTGTATGACTATCTGTGATCACTGAGAGTTTGAAAGCTTCTTTTCCTGTAACTCCTCATCTTATGGGGCTTAAAGGATGATTATGGTTTATTACAAGTTGTTTTCACAAGTTTGGCCAATAATTTATGATAACCCTGTACGCGTCACAACGTATTGATACGTTCCTGTGTTGTGTGTCTCGTGACTTCCTGTTTTGTCTCTCGTTTCAGATCACCTTCCCATGTGTGCCACCTGTGCCAAAGTGTTTCGCCTCATGTTCGATCACCCAAGCCATTTCTCAGCCATAGTCACAGTGTGTTTATTTATTTGTAAGTTTTTTCCTGCATTGTTGTCTAGTCATAGTTAAATTAATTTTTTTTATTGCCTTTTGATTTTTCCTCTTTGAGAGTGATTTTGATTTCAGTAGTTTTTCCTCCTTAGGAGTGTTTTTTTTGTTTTTATGTTAAATCAATCGGCTCAGTGTCACCTCAGCTCTTGAGTCCTGACTGAGTCCCATCCTGACGAGATCCAGAAATTCATCGACATCGCTAAAACGTCAGACATAACATTAATGTACAACGTTAATCGTTTGTTCAAATAACTTTATGGTTATGTTTATCTGTTAAGGACCAGTTTGGAATCAAAGGTGGAAGTTGTGGAGCAACAAAACTTTGTAGTGAGGATGGATGGATGTTGCCTCTTCTAACAATCACCACAGTATTTGTAGAGATGACAGGAAACAAGGGACCGAGAGTGACGCAACAGAGAACCTTGGTCAGATTTAAAGCAGAGACTTTATGGTTTCTAGATCACAGAGGTACCAACAACTAAAACACTGTTATGCCTCATCCATAGTGGCACAATAGAAAACCACTTACCATTTATGTGGATTTATTATAGTTTTGGAAGGCACTGACAGCGATCTGACCTCCCACTTGTGTCTGAAGCCACGTGAATGTTTCTCCTACACACATCAGTAATTTGTGGTATCTTGCTCAAGGACACTTTGACACTTACACACAGGCCACCTCGGCTACTGCTGCTGCTCGGTTTTAATTCCTGGATGTCAGGAATGTGGCGAGTTCTACTATTGTAACTGTCTAAATGATGGCCAGGTCTATTAAACATAAGATCCAAGTTGTAATGAATTATCATACCGTGGAAAAAAATAAAGATTATGGAAATTGTGTAATATTCTCACTATGCTGCATGTATGAGTCATGTGTTCTGTGGATAGGCTCTTCTGATATTTGTCAGGATCCTTTCCTTTTCTGGGGAACAATAGAAAAGAAATGAGGTGGCCATGAAGTCAGTATGCTCTTATGAAAGTTACTGTAAATGATATCACAACAAAAATAAATAAATAAATAAATAAATAAAACCTGCCTGTTGCACTAGAGTGGAACCTGTTAGCATTTTCCTCTGATCAACAGAGGTTTCCAAAAGTGGGGGTGAGAGCGTGGATGAAAATTGATGACTCACCACAAAACTATTCAAAGTCATTTCCAAGAATGTGTTATTCTTGTAACAATACTGTGATGAGGTGCTTGGCCGTTGCTGCGTTCAGAAGTCGTATTTGTGATCCATTGTTTTTCCGTAGTTGCTAAGGACACTATCTCTGCTTGACAGGCAATCTGACGTCAAACGGTGGTTACATCTTCCCAAGTAATCTTCCCAGAGGTTTCAAACGTGCTGTCTGGATACTTTACCCAGCACGGACTCGCATGACTAAGCGACGGTACGATTTCACTCCATAACATCATCATTTCATTCACATTCTGTGATGTGTTTACTTGCACAAGCTGCGAGTGATTCAACCCGTTCCCATGTGTGTGTTGAAGGGATGGCACTTTTGTGACATTTGAGGCACATGCTGCTCATATTAAAAACACGCTTTCATTTTTTCCCTCATTAGCGCGCCGCCATTGTCTACGAAGGCTGCGTTTTATTTTGAGGGTTGAAATTTATATCAGACAAATAGGACCAATATTTGGAGCGCATGAGGGATTTCTTTAAGCGATGCAGTGATTTCCAACCCACCAACCAGAAAAGGGTCTTGAGCCGTTTTTTCCATTCTTTAATGGCAAAGTCTTTCCATTGCATTTCTGGGAAGTCGTGGAAAAGTCGACCTGACAGCAATGACAGTAAAATGTCTATGACACCTGTGACATTTTCCAGTAGTCCCGGTGTCAGCCAGCACATGTGGCCAATTTGTGTGCACAAGTGGAGGCCAGGACCGACATATGAGTATCAGAGAACATGGAGGGACATTTTTCATCACAATATCCTACTATACTATATGTATATATACTTACCATGCATACACACTGAGAGTAAAAGCAAACTTGATGTAAATGTGATTATTACTGATTGTCAGTTAATTTTTTACAGATTAAATTTATCTATCTATCTATCTATCTATCTATCTATCTATCTATCTATCTATCTATCTATCTATCTATCTATCTATCTATCTATCTATACTGTATATATATATATATATACTGTATATACTGTATATTGATATTCAAATTCTACTTTTATACTTTATCCTGTTGGTTCAGCTTTTTAATCCATTTTCATAAGTCGAGGTTTCTGAAATGTTGCGTTGTTGCGTCTGCGTGGGGTGTTCAAACCTACTTGGCGAGGGGTGACATCATCACATTGTAATCTCAGTTGTCTCCATGGCAATAGCAAGTGCAGTGTAACTACAGCAAACTCTCCATGAGCAACTGCTTTGTCAGAAATACAACAGCAGAGCAGCTGGTGTATCTGTTTACTGCACAACCAAGCAACAACAACAACAACAACAGTAAAAGCAAAAAATAAAAACATTTAAAAAATGGAATTGATGAATGTAAATGCATTGAATTGCTATTGTGATAAAAATGCAGACCATATACCAGACCACAATTTACAGTATACACACCTCAATTATATCTGTGGCGCTTCAGCTGATTTCAGTCTCAAACCGACATTTTTGCCTTCCCCTGAAATACATCTTTATTCTCTTTTCTAATCTTAACATTATAAAATAATTTGCTCAGATTATCAAACATTTCTGATGTAGGATAACATTTAAAACACGTGTTTCACAGCTCACATAGATAGAAAGTATTTACTCACACATTTACCGGTCCTGTAATAAGCACAATGAAAGTGTATGTTCCTGAAGGCAGTATGGATCATGTAGGACGGGGATGAAGCTGTATAGCACTGAGGAGGTATTTTTAAATGCAAGTTCTGTTTTTAAGCAAACTGTAAATGCAACACCTTCCCGGTGGAATAAACAGAGGCCAGTCACAAAGGGTTGAGCTGCAGCCCTGATATATCAAGAATAAAACAAACTGTTAAAAAGGAATGGAAGAAAAGGCTAATCTCGCCAAGACAGCTGTTTTATAAGTACACTTGGTGCTAATGTTTTACATAGTATGAGCCATTTTGGAAGTTGTCCATATAGCGGATATTTCACTGTCCACTAACTGCATGTTAGTACCTGAGCTTCTGGGTCTGCAGATGTACCTCATAAATAATAAACCTTTTGAAAGTTTAGGTCAGTCTGGCTGTCAAACCATAAACTCATAAAGTTGTGTGGTGTACAAAAACAAAACAAAAACAATCCGCCTGTGTGCAGAGAGCTCTGCTTGTTGTCCTGGCTGATAAGTGCAGGCGGGAGGTGAGGGAATGAGTCTGGGTCTGGATCCCTCCTCATCTCAGGAATGCACGCAGGTTCCTCTCCAAAAGTGCTGACGTCAGGAGTGGCCTTGGATTAAAAACAGCCAGTTAATAATAAAAAATGACGAGCAGATAGGCTGCTTAAAAACTCAACTCAGGTATGTCCACTAGAGCAGAGCCAAATGTAAGTCCAGAGAGACATACGTTCATACATTTACGACTCACAGAATAGCCTTTAATGGACTTTATTGTAAGTAAACTGTATTTCAACAGGACAGTATATATTAAAAAAATATTGTTCGGAGGCCTGAACAATGGATTCAAACGTCAGTGAGTTTTATAGAAGCTTTAGACTGAGGCAGCTTTGTGGTAGCAGACGTTCACTGTTGTTACTGTAAATGAGAAACTTATATTCTCTGAGTTCATAAAATCACCATCAGATGCTTTTACATTGTGCCAAATCAGCAATTCAGTTAGAGTCCATTGCATTCCACAACTTTAGTGTCATCCCTTTGTTTGTCTGCACCCACTGGAAATGTGTCTTTTTCTGTCTACTTCTGTTTTCCATCAAGTTGCCTTCCCAGAATTCATCAGGACCCCAGAGAACAACCTGGGCCGCAGTCATTTTCTATTTAAACAATATGGCTCGCCATATTCTACGTATTTACGATTGTCAACAAACCCCATGGAAGCCAACAATGAATTAAGAAGTGTGTGTGTGTGTGTGTGTGTGTGTGTGTGCGTGCGTGTGTGTGTGTGTGTCCAAAGCCTTGTACATCTTATTCCTCTCTGCTGTAGAGCTCCACTGTTGTCCAAAGAACTGTTAAATGAGCCACACCGTTGCGCTGGATGATATATTCTGTAATGATCATGATCGTTTTTTTTGGCCTATTTAAAAATGAAACTATATATTTGTGTTAAGGAGGAACAAATGGGCCGCGTAGTATTAAGAGACGTACTAACACATTGCTGTTTTTTTTCTTTTTTTTCATGAAATGTGTTGAAATTAAGAAGAATATACGACTCCAGCCTTATCTTTTAGGTTTGATTGCTAACTGCCTATCTATATGCAGCACATTTCTCAATGAACGTTCTGCATGGCTAGATAACATTACAGGTACCTCTTCTGATTCGGATTTATTGGACTCTGCACACCATCCACAAAATGTAACAATAAGTTTCACAACACTTTAACGTAAAATGACGCAACGGAGCAGAAGTGCTGCAGGCATAATGTTGCAGCATGCTGTAACTACTGCCATACTGCATGAGTGGGTAGCTTGTTGCCATGGTGATTATCACTACTTCATCGTAGACAAACAAACATGGGCTAGTAGAGGAAGGGAGCGTAACTCATATGAGTAAGAACAACTAAATGTGTGTCTTCCTAAGTTAGTATTTTGGTAGCATTTCAATTAATGCACCAATGATGTCATCTCTAAGAGATGAGGTGCCAAGCAGCCCCACCCACACACACACCACACACACACACACACACACACACACACACACACACACACACACACACACACATGCTGCTGTAATTTAAGTAAACAGCTTTAGACACACACTGTACCAACCACAACTCTGGACCACAGAAGCACCTGTTAAGGAGCACTTGTAGGTCCACACAGGTGAGTAAACCAAACACACATACCTGGGCCCTGAGGGAAGACACTGCACATAAAGGAGTGATTTAAGCAAACGTCAGGTTCTGTTTTCTTTTAATCCTTCGTGTCAGCTCATGCGGAGAGGAAAGTCGATTGACAGGCCCACCTTTCCATGCTTTTGCACGACAAATGAATTGAGGTTGTCAGGCCTGCTTCTGTCGGCCAAAACGCTATGAAATACCAACATTACGGGCCTATATGTTTCCATTCGTGAGGTCAGTTTGGAAAGCAAACAGACGATGTGCAGCATAATAAAATCCAAGCTAGTACACAAGAGGAATGAAGAAGGAGAGGGTTAATGATGCCTGCTGCGGCGAAAAGAGAAATACTTAGTGTACTGAGACTGAATCAAAATTTGAACTTCAAAATCAAGGCTGCAGACAGCCAACGTCTGCCCCCACTGTGCAGACTCCTTACCTTACATAAGTCAGGGCCTGAAGACACATCTGGAAATCAACTCGTCCAGCATCAGGCCTCAGAGTGCCCATGGCAAAGGCTTCGCAAATGGACCACACGTTGTACATCACTTTGGGTTTGGACATATTCTTTTTCAATCTGCAGGCTTCACTTCATATGTCATTGCTCTCTGCATTTGATTTCTCTGCTGGCCAGTTGCTCTGCGCAGCATCAGCATGAACTAAAGCTCATGTACTGACGCAGAGCTGCTGATGAAAGACTATTAGCTTTAATATTGACTCAGGTGTTCCAGCACTGTCAATATTATACACACAAAGAGGGAAATGAAGACTCAAGCATCTCCCTTATTAGTAGTTTTAGTAGGAGTGAAGATGTCCTGGAAATGGTGAATAGAAGGTGATATAAAAAAAATGTAGATATGCATTTTGTTATATAGCTGCATAGCATTACAGCTGGAGTATGGATTGAACTCTGAAAATGTGGGATGACACACACACACACACACACACACACACACTCACACACACACACTTCAGAATTGCGTTGCTTGCTTGATTTAATACACCTAGTGAAAACTGAGGTGGTCTATGTGTCTTTGGTTAGTTTGGTGTGTTTTATTGTCTCGTATTTGACGTCATCTCCTTTATATTTCATATATACTGTGACTCTGACTGGCACCCCTCCTCATTTAAAAAGTGTCAAGCCCGCCACAATAAAAAAAAGTTACTTAAATGTTATGATGCTATTAATTTATAAACCTAACCGATATTCCAGTCGCGATTAACTCCCTGCCAACCTTCCTGACAATCCACCGGAATATTTTTTTTAAAAATGAAATAGGTCGTTGGTGCACATTCTACACATAGAGTCCTTTTAATTGTGAAAAACACAGAGCAGCCAGCTACTCCAGTAAAGTAAATACCTTGTGATCAGCTCATTAGCAAGGCTTCTTTTCCACTGTCTGAGTGGAAACAAGCCCTGGTTAACAGATCAGGCTTGGCTTTGTTTTCAGGGTCTACTAAAACACTGGACTCTGGGTGGCCTGGTGGATTAATGCACCCACTATTCATGCTACTGTCTGACCTCATCTCACTGTGTGTGTGTGTGTGTGTGTGTGTGTTTGTGCGTGCATGAATCATGACTTCAAAGATCTTCGCCAAGGCTGTGTAATTCCATTCGAGACTAAAGCTGTCAAAGGTGCTCTGCCGCAGAAACTGGGTGAAAGAGGCACCTATTCACACGTCGAGCGAAAAGACAATATTTATGGTGTGTGAGCGCACAGCTTACTTTCTCCCTCCCGCCTTTGTACTCTTTCTTACACACGCACACACACACACACACACACAACACACACAACCTTTCACCCTTAGACACATTCCTACAGTTCTTACATTGATTCTGCTTGTGTTTTTCTGCTGAACCTGCAGTGTCTGCTGACGTCTAGCTGCACCACATGCCAGCCTCTGAGCCCGGCAGCTCATTGGCCTGTCTGTGAACTGAGGGCAGCTTCTGTCTGTCAGCCGGGCCTTGCCGGTACAGTACACTGTGATCCAGACTGCACCAGTCATGGGGTGAATGTAAACATTCGCTTCTGCTCTTAATCTCCTAATTAGGCCAAAGAAGGTGTATGAAAAAATCTGATGACCTTTCCCGGGCAACAGAAATGTTCATGGGATGAGCAAAGTGCCGTAACACAGAAGAAAGAATCATACCAGGGTGGACAAAATAACAGGAGCACTTGGGGTCAAGTTCACAAGCAGGCATCCATCCATTATTTATTACAGCTCATTACAGGTGCATTTATCTATTTTGGCCACTAGGGGGCAGAAAGAACACTCAGCCCTGATATATTATCAACTAAACAAGTTGTTTGACACAACCTGTTCTCAACCTGCTGCTTCTGTGCAGACTACGAGCTATATTATCATCCCAGTGGATCCCAGCTGATTGGTGTGTATCTATTAAGCCTCGCTGTGGCTCTGTTTCAACCCCAAGAAAAATACCTGACTCTTCTGCTGCTAAATGTCTGACCATCGGCTAGTTGTTAACTGAGTCTGCCATTTAGCAGCAGTGTAATTTCAGCACACTCAGTATGTCTGGGTTTGTTTGCAAGAAATGGCATTGATGTAAGCCACGACACCTTACCAACCCCCCCTTATGAAATGACACATGGTCACATTCATTGCTCAGACTCGACCAAAACAAAGCAGCATAGAGCTACCGAGTTAGTTCCAACTCAGTTCAACACTCATTCGCAACACTTATTCAATTTCATTTCGTCCTACGTTGCTGCGTTTTGGAGTTAAAACGCTTGCAGTCGTTTCTTGACTTTGGAGTCCTGGACTAATTTAAACCAGATTAATACCAGCTATGTTAGTTCTAATTAGAGAGAGTATGTGCACACAGCCACAGTCACTTGCCCCGAGGATACTTATGAAGATGGAATGGATCACAAAGCCCACAGTGTGTTGGAATTGGACAAGTACAAACAGACAAAAAAAAAAGAACGCACAAAAAAGAAGAACCACTTCACAAAGACAAAAAAAACCCAACAACCCTTAAAGTAATCAGCAGAAGTGGGCTGCAAGCATTCCCCCATTATACAAACATAAAACTCATCATCCCTCAGTTTTACATTTTAAACCTGTCTCTGAAGCATCATAATTGTTAAGTAAAGCTTTACCCAGTTTTTTTTTTAAGACAAGTACTGTATATTCCAACATCCCCAGTTTGATTGCGGCCTTTGTTGCATGTCTTCGTTCTCCTCTCCTCCCACATTTAATGTCATCTCATCACTGTCAGCACACAAACGGAGGCTCGGTCACTCCTGTCAGTAAGTAAATGGCTTGCTTGTTGGTCTGAAGTGCTCATTATACTCAAAACAAATGATGATCCAACAGGTAGTTCATTTGCAGCATGCTGAAGCCCTGCCACCTTTGTGCTGTAACCCCAGTCTTATTCATTCTAGACCAGCCTAGATATAGGACTATTCAAACCATGTCTGAGAAGATATGTTTTAAGACGTAGTAATATTCACATAACACATCTCCTCGATCGCCCTCCATGAAATCTATGAATATGCAAATATTTTAGTTTAACCACCACAACATCATTCTCAGTGTACTGGAGACTTCATGTTTCCACATCACACTTGTGTAAGTTGCATACTGGAAAATAAAAACTCTGCACATACATGACAACAAAACTAAACGCAGGCAGTAACTGGTCATGAAGGGAGTACACATCTTAACATTGTCCATGTCTCCAGCATGCTTCTAATGGCACTGTGCAGCATTATCAGTATTACCTCACCAAGTTGATAAGCAGTCTGGTTTACCTCATATTAACATCTCCTGCTTCATCCTCAACAGATGTCCCTGCTTAAACAACATAAAATATGTTTCCGCGTGCTTGTCCAAGAGCTACTGAAATATCTCACTACTTTAATGTTGTCAGGCGCATCGGTTTCAGTTTCACGAGTACATTTCCATTTGATAGCGACAGTGTGTGTGTGTTTATTGTGCTGATTGAGAAGTGGGACTCGAGCGAATCACGTTACATCAGTGGCTCGATACTGTACTCGTCTCTTTGATAAGCCTGGCGGATTCTTGCTCTTATTCCATATTTGGTGAAACAGTGATGAGTTTAAGTAAATAATGTAAAGAGGGAATGTGACGTAGATCTTATAGTCTCCCCCAAAAAAGATTGAGAAGTATTTCTCCAGGGGGACAAGATTCATGTGAGTTTTCCTCTTTGTGCCAAAGCGATGTGAGTATCTGTGCAGGCAGGGCTTGAATAAACATTTATATTACCCCACTCAGCAAAATACATCTTCCAGACCCTCTGAAGAATTTAAAGTATTTCTCTTCGAGTGTGACGAAGCATTATAATTTCCAAGAAAGAGCGAATGTCCAGGGCTCAGAGACATACCAAAGCTTTACAAGATGGAATTTAGTTTTATGAGAATAATCCCTATATGTGCATGATACGCACAGGAACCACGAAGGATCATCTCCAATACAGCTTCCTCCTCCGTCCGAGACAGAGTACTCTGTCCTCTGGAAAATTCCACTCAGCGATCCAAGACCATGTCCTGCAATAAGAAACGTGTTATTCGGAAGGGTGACAGAGAAAATAACAATTGGGGATTTTTTTATTTTTTTTTTGTTAAGAGGCTGAAAATCCAAATGAGTTATAAAGTTTACAGGGTACTGCTGGCTTTGTTATTACATGTGAGTGTCAAGCTGCACATAGAGATTTATAACCTGCCTCTACCTTCCAGGTCGCAGACGCCACACAGACATACATTAAAGTGACAGGCCAGCCAGGTTTTGTTTTGCTTGTTGTGAAGGTAGGACTGCTGTTTCTCAGTGTCAGCTTGTTCTTATGTAACAGGTAGCAGTGGGGAACGGGAGGATACTCTCAGGAGCATCTATTTCTAACAGTAAGGTGTTGGAGTTTAGCATTCAGACAATGTGGATTTCTAGAAGGAGATATCTATGAATATTTCTGGATATTAAAATCAATTTAAAGTAAATAGATTGTAAGTAAAAGTAAGATTTTCAACTGTATTTTATCATCTTCTTGCTCAACTTTACTGTTTGGGTCTGCTCTCATCGATCGTTGTGTCTTTTTTTAGATATTTTCAGAGAAACGGCTTACAGCAAAGCATTTTATAGCTAAAGAACCAGACATTTCCCTCAAGAGTTGATGTTGCTCCATGTCTGCTGTCTGGGTGTTTAAACAGTTTACTAACACATTCTACATTCCTCTTTAACTTCATAAACTGATAATATGTCAGATGTGTTTACAGCTTGCCTCAGCTGCCCAGAAGTGTCCAAACAAGTCAGTTATCACAGGTTCCAAAGCACTTAACAATGTTGTTTGTATTGCTCATTGACTCATTCACACACACACACACACACACTCACACACACCTATGGCGGCAAGCCACCACGCAGGGTGCTGGCACATTTTGGGGATTAGCATCTTGGCCAGGAATACTTGGACATGTGGGCAGGAGGTGTGGAGCATCCAAACAGCGACCACCCGCTCCACCTCCTGAGCCACAGAATAAAAAACACGTGTACAGGTATAAAAAGTACTTGCATATTGTTATATATATATATATATTTTATTATATTATTATTATTAATGATGCAGCATGGGTAGCACATTGTGGTGGAGCTACAATTTGACATTTTGGTACATAGGCTGCTTATTAGCATTCTTTGGGATAGCTAGATTTCTGTACGTTAAATATGAATGTAGCAGCTGGTTAGCCTAGCGTAGCATAACAACAATTTTATATTTTTACACTTAGATTAAACAGATACAACGGGCTAATTAGTGAGGTGCTTTGTCGCCCCCTTCTGTTCGCTCTTTAAGCTAAGCTAAGATGAGCTAAGATAAGGTAAACTGAGCTAAGCTAAGGTTAATTGAGCTAAGATAAGGTAAATTGAGCTAAACTAAGGTTAATTGAGCTAAGCTAAGGTAAATTGAGCTAAACTAAGGTAAGATGAGCTAAGCTAAGGTAAGATGAGCTAAGCTAAGGTTAATTGAGCTAAGCTAAGGTTAATTGAGCTAAGCTAAGGTAAGCTGGGCTAAGATAAACTAATGTGTCTGTAGATTCATATTTAGAGCACAGGCCTAACATGACACTGGTTACAGTCTTTTTATCTAACTCAAAATAATCTTCCTAATCTTCTTAAAAAATACAATATTCCTCATTTGAAATGAAGGGAATTATAACTATAAGTTAGCATAAAATGGAAAATACCTAAAGATCAGTACAAATACCACAACATGCTATTACAGGTACAACACTAACGCTGTTACACTCATCCACCGTTGTCTTCACTGATTCTTCCTGACTTCTTCATTTGCATAAGACGCTTAAAATCACGCGTGGACCATAGACGCTATTATCATCATGATCAATATGATCATTACTGGTATTATTCTAGTTTGTAGTGGTAGCAGGGATATTATTAATGGTGATAGTAGATAGTAGTAGAAACACCAGTATTAGTAGTAGTGATGTAGCAGTAGCATTAGGAGCAGTGGCTGGCTTATATCCAGTTTCCAACATCATGCTCAGCCTGATATATCAGCCTGACCTGAGCACAGTTTGTTCTTTGTTGACCGTGAAGACTAACAGCAGCAGAAGAAGTGTGTGTGTGTGTGTGTGATCAGACCCAGCCTGTGATAAATCATGACTCAGCAGTGTAGTATGGAGAAGCAAAAGCTGTTCGAACAAGCCCGGATGACATGAGAGATGAGAGAAACTGTATTTCTACTCCTTCTATCTGACCGGCTCAATCTCTGTCTGTCGACTGGCTGATCGAAACGTTTGTGTTTACTGGACAAGTCCGTTCCTTCTGCTTGACAATTCAGTTATTGATTTTATCTCTCTGAACTGCGTTTGCTTGTAGTTTCAGTCCATCCCTGCACCTGAGCGTGACACCTCTGTGCCAGCGTTAGACTCTTCTCTGCGTTGAGCTGTCTTTTACTGCCTTCTAGTGGATAAACTGCGGAGGACCTCAGCTGTCATGACGGAATGATTCCACCGGAGGTCAGTTTAGAAACACGACACGTGTTACTGCAATGGATAGTTCATACATGTCAAACATTAACCATTAATAAGAACCTTTAGCCAACCTTTGTCATGTTAACTCTACAGTTCTATTTATATATCCTGCTCTATGTGGAGGTTATGAAGTTGATCTGCAAATGTTTCGATAACGGAATAATTGTTTAGGTTTATAGGCATAAAAGGACCATAAAATACCCCAAATCAGATGGTTCCAGTTTTTCAAATATTACAGTTCAGATGTTTCATAAAACATTACCAAGATATCCAGCAGTAAAAGTCTGATACTGACAATACCCACACCTCAGTACAGAAATGACACTGAGACTGGAGCATCCTGGTGGCCTTGATGTATGTCCTATAAATGTGGCCATTGAAGCGCTAGTGTGAGTGTCATACTAAATAAAAAACAATTATCATGGTCAACCTGCTGAGACTCCTACATCATACGGAATAAACATGATTTTAACATGTTTATTTATTGACCGGCCCTAAATTCATTTAAAGGATCAGTCCCCTCAAGTGAGCCAGTGGATGGCTGGGTAACGGCAACAAGTGCACGCAACCGTTAAAACGATCACTGATGTTCTTCTGTGTTCAGTCCCAAAATCCCAACCGACTACATACAGTACGTGAATGAATGGACCTTTTGATGAAATATGAGTTTTGTGAAAATGATTCCACACAAGACATGTTGTCTTCCAGTGATTTTTGCTCTATTATCCTCATAATTATAATTTAAGACAACAACATCCGGGAAGATATACAGAACTTTATTCCCTTTTTCTTGTAACTAGTTTTATACACACATCCAAACCCACGGTTCACAGCGCCCCACTGTGGCGCAGGGTCTCGGGTTCACAGTTTTAAACCATTGTATCTTGTGAGCATGAAATTTCACAATGGTAACACTGAGTCACGTCTTTTGTTTCATGAAGTAAAATCTGGCAGACTCGTGAGCCTGTGTGTGACACACATTTTATTTTTGGGCATTTCAGCACTTGCTATATTTTCCACCTACTGCCTACAGCATGGTCAGACAATGTGCACTAAAACAAACTGTAAATGTGGGACGAATTACTTTCTGTTCTCCAGAGGAATTTCCCAGGAAGAAGTCTGCAGAGAATTTCAACTTTGTTTACATGAGCAAATGGAAAAGTTTTCATCATCGCGCTATTTTAACTGGGAAAAGTGAGTATTTGAAAATGCACAGACATAATGCAAGAGCACATCTGGTCATATTAAGCAGCACCATCATGATACTGCACACACAATTTCCTTCCTATTCTGTTCCAGATGTCCGTTGCATAGGAGAGCTGTGCATCCCTCTTATCTCTCAGTCATTAACTGATAAAACTCCGTGCAGCAGTCAGCACACATAACATCACCATTTTATAAAAGCACACGGAGCCACAATATGGACAAGGAAGTCGGCTCTCATAATTCCCTGTAAACAGGAGGCCTGCTTCACAGGTGAGGTGAAGTGTGGATCTGGAAATACACGGGCTATGGAAAGTGTCTGGACCATTGTTGGAAAATCCCCTTATTTTTCCCATTATTACTGCAGCTGTTATGACTTGTTCATTGGACAAAAGGCTGTAAATGAGATTGGAGTTCATACTACAACACATGGAAATCTAGTCTTGATGGTGGAAATAATAGTTTGAGAAAACAATCTTAACACTACCGCCATCCTTTTTTCCATCAGTTTTTACTCAGTTTTCTAAGTACTAGACTAAAACAGTTGTTTTAGTTTAGATAAAGATATCCAGCCTATGTTTCCCACCAACAAGGAAGCATCCCTAACTTATCTTCCTGTTCCACCTGTATTTTCGCAAACATCTTACCAGTTATTACAATATAACCTGTAGCATAAAGGACTGGCGTAGCTGTCAGAAAATGAGAGACTTCTTATGAGGAGTTCTCATGTACAGGATCAGCTGGTCGTGTTATTCTGATTAATAGTCATGATGCATTATATTTGTGTTTGTGCGTAGCCGTTAACAAAAGTCATCTGAGGTCATTTGAAACATCTGCTAACAGCCTACAACATGTCTTCATCCAAACTCAATCCAGCGCTGAGTGGAGATTCATTTGGTTTTTAATTTGCTTACAGTATTACAACCAGACCACCGCGCCCACACCACACACAAACATACCAAACAAGAAGATTTCATATGTCATTTAATTTAATAATAAAATCTGATAATAAAATGTCAAATAGTAGTTCCCAGAGCCAAAGGTGACATCTATTACTTGTTTCTCTCATCTGAACAACAGTCCATAATCATTTTTTCAGTTCCCAATGATATAAAACTAAGAAAATATTAAGAAACAACTACTGGTTGAAATTGTGTGTTGATTAAACATCTTACTGGCTAATAATAGACATACTGTATATGTAATCTGGTTATTATTACATTATTACAGTGGCTTTGTGGTTAAGAGTAAAACACCATTTATCTCTCTCTTTACATGGCAGTTAGCATTGCTGGACAATGTCTACTTCTTTATGATAGCAGCTAATCTAGTAACTTTTAGCAAAAACAAACAAACAGACTGTAACATATGGTTGCAGAAACACTCCTGCAATTGGCTATAATTAGAAAATAGTATCATGCTAACACACTTAGCTCACATGCTGCTTAAGCATCACCTGAGCATAGTGACGTAGCCATTGTGTGCATGTTAGCATGTTGACATTAGCACCACTATGCTTACGTAGCGGCCTCACAGAGCTGCTAGCATGGCTGTGGACTCTTAGCGTGCTAACATGTGAAGGAATCCATAATGACCTGTATCGTGTGTACACGTACATTTTGGCAAGTAATTTTGACTTGATGCAATGCTGTTCAATACTCCTTTGGCTTGCTCAAAAAGTGTTGACGCTGAAAGCAAAGAAGCAATATTTAGGCTAACTGTGAAGTTGCCTTCATGGATGTGTTATAAGAACGGTTCCTGCCAACATACACCGGAGTAGTATCAGCCTGCTACAGCTTTAACTGGCAAACACCGGGAACTCCAAAACATGAAATTATCTATATAAATCTCCTGTATGAGTTTTTGTTGACACAAAAAAAGCGATGCTACAGTCAAGCATCTCTTTTGCCTTGGGAGTGATACCTCCTAAACACACTGACCTCATGTATATGGATATATATATATATATATATATATATATATATATATATATATATATATATATATATATATATATATATCATGTATTTAAACAGCTCTGTCCATACGAAGTTCAGAAACATGGTTCGGCATTTTTACTTTTTTTTTAACGAATTACATGAGTTACAATCGGAGGACAAAACACTGTGAGATTCAGCCAGGAAGCAATAAAAAAGTCAGATGAGAGCTTTGTTATGACACCAGACATAAATTGTTTAGCCAGCCATGCCTCAAGCTATTCTCCTTTTTTGCTTGAAACACAAGGTTAAGATGACTCATTTGCTTTTAGTTTGCTCAGAGTGTTTTATACAAATGTCAAAGCACCAATTTGAGTGGGAAATTGCACAATAATGTCCCTTTATGCAAAAAAAAAACCCCATATATTACACGTATAATATTTTTTTGTAAGAGACATCAAAGTCTGATATGCCAACACTCAAACTAATACAAGAAGATCTGGTCTCAGCTGTTGCTTATTTAGTGTTTCAACATTTTATTTGTTCCAGGGAACAAAATAAAAACAGACTCTTTCCCACAGACCAGCAGAAAGAAAACTATTGCAGCTATAAATCAAAATGTGGGAATAATATATCCTTTTAAAGGAGTGACGGGCTGCCTCCCTGCAGTCTCTCTTCCACGTTGCTGATGCGTTCAAACCCTAATCTTGCAGATGCAAATTGTCTAAAAAACGTCCCTACCAAACATTTGCATTTAAACAAATAGATAAAGGTCATTTTGAAAAGCTGCCTCCTCATGAGCAGCAGTGTGAGGTGGCATGTTCCATGTGTCCCTGCCCTCCAGACAACGTGGTTAAAGCTCCCATCGTGGCACGCCACTCAGTATGGTGCTCCACACTGGGATTTAGCCACTGTAGGCAAATACAGCAGAGGGAGAACAGAGAGGCCTGTGTGTGTGTGTATATGTGTGTATGTGTGTGTCAGACTGCTCAACAGCATCATGGACACAGGTAAGAAACATCCATTTATATACAGGCTGACAGCTGCTTCTGCTGTCATTACTGTATTTATGAATACATGTTATGTATAAGAGATTTTTCTTTTGCAAAAAAAAAAGAAAAGAAAAGTTTTTATTTTTGACAACTGGTAGCAAATGTAAACATGTATGACAGTACATGTATGTACTTAGTATTTGTGTGCTTATATGTGTGCTTGGTAAATCAATCATTTCCTTTGCTGATATTGATTTCCCATAAAAACTAAAATGATGTAGTGACATTGTTAATAGGAATAGTATCAGCAATGACAATGTAAGATGTCCATACAAATCAGTGTTTGATATTTGAAAGCTGCTTATTATAATATTAGTCACTCGTAGGTTATCATATAGAATCCCGGAAAGGTGTCGTGCAAAAAGCTTTTTTTTTCTTTTTTTTTTTTTTAATCCGATCTGGGAAAGATTACATATTTTCAAGAAACATCACTGGTAGAGCAAAGTTAGTGCTTATCTAAAAGATCCATTCAAAAAGCCAGGATCTTTTACATAAAGTTTTTTGCATGCAATTTCCGTTTGCATAATAAAGTTTGCATTTTCATTGAGTTTATGCATCTGCTTCCCAGGAATATCCCCAAATCACACCAGCACACATTTGAGATTTAACAATGAGTTGCTACTACGGTGCATGCATACGTTGTATACGTTGTATACGTTGTATAATGTGCCTAATACGTATCCGAGAGTTGTCGAACCTGCGTTTCATAACATCAGACCTCCTCCAGCCTTTCCTTCAGTCTGAGGTTCCTGCAGCAGTAAATTGTCTTTTTTTTTTCGCAGCCCATTTGCATCAACCAAACCAAAGTCAATTTCCATGACATTTACACATGAATCCCAAAGAGTAATTCATCTATATGCATAAAACTGTGAAACATTCAAATGAACACACATTTGTGGGAATGGATGAAAATTTGTATGAAGTTGTGTCAAACTGTTTCTGGATTTGGATCAGGTGTTTATCGCGAGGATTCACAAGCTTTTTTTTTTGCTCTGTCTAGAATATTCTAAGAGGGTCTACCAAGGTGTTCGAGTCAAGCACACAGTCAAAGACCTGCTGGCGGAGAAGCGATCCCGACAGACAAATGGGCCGAGATACAGTGTAAGCACAATCTCCTCTAAACCGCTCTGCTTTTGTCCTGTCCTGTCTCTCCCCACTTCATTTTTCTCCCAAACCAAACAGTGGAGCCACAGTTGACATTCTGTTGGTGGCACAATTAAGAGGTCGCCTTTTTAAAAAATCTCCTCTCTTGTTTACATTTTGGCTTGTTTTGTGGACTAACGATCCATGGTTGATCTATTGACCACCTGGGCACCCCCTCCCCCCCACCCCCCTGCCCCGTCTTTCTCTGCTCAGAAAACCCCCTGAGCACTCGCAAAGCCAATCTGTAAATAGTTGAGCATGGTGTGTAGAGAGAAACACAAAGGGCTGAGTCCCGTCCTGACCTCACAAAAGAACACTGACACAATGCTAGTAACGCAGACGGACATGATCTCCAAAAACCATCCCCTGAGGTGGAGGTGGGGGCGGGGTGGGAGGATTGAGGTGGAAAGGTGCCCTTAGTGAGACAGAAAAAGGGCTGCGCTTGAGGCTGCCTATGCAAAGTTGGATCCACACACACCTGCCAGCCGATATTGTCCTTTGCCGTGTACAGGTCGCAAACAAACCTCTTATTGTCCCAGCAACGCCACGCCAACACACACGCACACACATAGAGTCAGAGAAACGAGGCTACGCTTTAGTCATCTGCATGTACGAGGAAGACTGGCTTTTCATCCTTAAACTGCCTGTCAAAAGCCTTTTACAGGACACTATTTGTTTTCTGTTGGTATCGGCATGTCCACTCCATAGATATGCATGATGCTAACAACTCTGGTAATGAGGGGGTTGTGTGGACAGACAAAAGAGAAGATAGCACCACATGCGACAAAAAATGTATCTATTCTAATGCGACACTTATGGTTTCACTGTTGTTAAGGAGAAATCTGCAGCTGTGTGCTAAAACGGAAAGGTTGACGTTCGGAGTTTTGTAACTTTTGGCAAGAGATTACAACCACCTGTACTGATATGAGGAGATGCAGTATGAAGTGTGACTGTGCCGCAGATAGACCGACGTTTTATTAAAGCAAACATTTTGTGAAACATACTGTACGTGTGGTGGAGTTAACTTCAGTTGGCAGACCTGGACCTAGAACATGGGCCATTGTGGTCCAAAATACTATTAAAACCCCGCCTAAAACTTGGTTTCAAATCTTACGTATTAAGAACGTAATAAGAAACAAAAAGGAGTTTAACTCATATTTTTTACTTACCTGTCTCATCAGGATTGCGTGGGCGTGGTTTGGACACATGTAATTAACAGTAGCCTGGCAATAAAACAAACAAAAACAAAACACACTGACATCACAATCAGATTCAAATGTTGCTAAATCCTAAATCCTCACTGGTGCGTGACGTAGGTGATTATTTTTATTTTTCCAAGCAAAAAAAAATAAAAAATAGAAAAAATCCTGCAGAAATGCAAATGTCATGTAAAATAACTGGCATGTTATCTCACAAAGAGATAATCACGAGAAGACTAATTGTGTATTAATACGTGGTGAGAAATAGTTCCTGATAAATGCCCTTGTTACTCCTCGTAGGCTAAAATTTGCTTAGAACTACAGTGCCCAGCTGTCTTTAGAAAATGATTCATATGAAAAAGCATCTAATAAAGACAGAAATGACTCTCAAAAGCATAATATTGTAACTGTATTTTATTTTGAACACGTTATCCAAGCCTGACTTTAAACCACGTGTCTCTGTCAGAGGTCAGTGAGTCAACAGAAGAGTCAACTAACTACCTCTCTAACAGCGGTAATGAAACCTGAAATATTGGGCCCGTTTTGCAGTTGCTGAGATTTTTCTTATACATATAAGTTATAATCAATCAATCAATCAATCATCAAGATGAATTTGCTACATTGTTAGGAGTGCAATACTGATACGAGCAGGACGGTACAGTTAGCTAATGTAACATCACTGAGTCAGCATTTGTTCTGCTACTACACTATGTTTTAGCATTTACCATTGACCCTGTAGCGGCCACCTGTAGCCACAGTTCAGCACATTATAAATATGACTTACATTTAAACAACCTGCTGCTGTCCTCTGGGGCTGAACATATAGACTATAGGCCATACATACTGTGATGATGTGCAGGTACCTGTCCTGCAATTCAGAGCCCATTCAATAGAAGGTTTACCTGCATGTTTATAAATGACAGATGAAGACCTGATAATGAGAGACACACACAGTAACTAAAGCCGTCCGCATCTTTATGTTAGCTTTTATCTCTGGGAATAAAAGGCTATTGAAGAGCAGAGCAAACACTGACCACAGAGTGAGTCTCCTCATGTTGGGACACGGAGAGCCACAGTGAAAACAGAGCCATCTTTGCCTCATTTCACGTTCACTCGCTCCTCTTTTCTGAACAGTTCTATGGCGGTGGTCTGATATGACATTAATGACCTCGGACTGGGAATGACCGTTTGTGAAACTGTAGTCGGTGACATTTTAGGAGCATGCAGAAGAGTGTATTTTTTTTTATGTCTCTCTGTTATTTAGATAAGGGAATAGAAATCAAAATGTAGGTTTTTAAAAAATCTGATGTCAAATATAGATGAGTATGAATTACAAAGAAGCAGTAGACCGAGACAGAGGAATGAATGGACTGTATGGGAATATTATAGAAAATAGAAATATAGAGCTTCAGACAGTGGAACTATGAGAATATGGAGAATGTTTTGCATAGGAGGGAGGTTTTATTTATTTTTTACTGTGATATAAGGTTAAAATAATTCATCATCATCATTATCCCTCCCCCCATCCCCCATCTATCCACACACACACACACACACACACACACTGTCTGTCTGTCTGTCTGTCTGAGCTTGAAAGAGTTTAATTTCCATACACAGCCTTCAGACGTGCACTGAGCCGTACCTGGGCCACATGAGGAAGTCTTGGCACTGGCAAATCACATTCAAATTCTGCCCTCAAAATTTGCTTGCCTCCATGCCAACACGGGCTTAATATCAACTCTTTCATGTTGGCAATATGCAAACAAGCAAACCTATCCTGTGAAACCATGTCTGTGTCTCTGCCCTGCTAACTCTGCTCTGTGCACACGTCTCTATTGACTTTAAACAGAACAGAAATAAGCTAATTCCATTAATAATAAGACAGCACATTGTAAATCATATATATATATATATATATATATATATATATATATATATATATATATATATATATATGTTATGAGTAGATGAGACAACAGGCATTAAAACGATGCAGCACAGATGAACAGAGCATAGATGAGGAACATTTATTCTCTTCAGTCCCGCATGAATACGTTCATGCTGTGCAGCCAAACACGGTTCAAACTCACTGAGCTTTATTTCAAATGCAGATGGCAAAAGTTTACAAAATACAAAATGTGTCTTTTTTGTGTCATTTGGGTGAAATATGTGTTGGGTTGTTGAGTATTTCATGCAGTGTAAACATGAATGAACAGGCTGATTAACTATATACTGTATATAATACAGTATATAAATACTGTCATACAGGGTGTAAAGAGAAATAACAGATAACAGAATATGTATTATAACACGGTTTCTAAACTGTTTTTAAGGTTTTATTGTTTTACAGTTTCTACTTATAAGAGCAAAGAGTTAGATTCAAATAGCTGATAGTGACATTATTTATATTTTTTATATAAGAATATGCAAATATGGCAGTGGACTTCAGTACGTAGTCATGTGTAGTTACTTCCAGTGTATCCAGTGTTCCCATCTATTTTTGGCTAATGACCTGTTAATTATTAAGTAAGTGTCTAGTTGGGCTGCATGTTTAAAATACAGTTACACCAAAGAGTGATTGCATTAAGTATAAGTAGTAGTATAGTACTAGACTACTACTACTATAGTACTATAGTATAAGTATTTGATTCAATATTTCACAGAACAAGAGTAGAGAAAAGAGCAAAAAAAAAACTTATTTTTACCCCCATCAATCATGACTTGTATATAAAGTTGTTGAACTAGCTCCACCTCAACCAGCTACAACCATAAAAAGCTGCTTACACAGCATCAGTGTCAGTCTCGGGGGCCAGTTTCTCTGCAGAACATGTACACTTTACTGTACGTTTAATGAATCAGGTGTTTACTGCCGGCCTTTTTCTTGTAATGCTGTATTTTTACGTGTTTCTTCGTGTATTGGTTCTGAAAGGATCTGTCTCAGTGGTAGTAATCTGGAGTCATGTCTGCATTTTAAATGAGTGCATGTGGGATCCAGTTCCAACAGTCGAGAAACCTCGCAAAATAAGAGTAGTGATCCCCTGAAGCGGAGTAATGTCTACTAACCCTCAGCACCGGATGCATATTTCCTTTGCCTTATTTGAATACTTGTTAGAGGTCTGAAGAGGAGAATTTATCCTGAACTTAACAGGAAAAACAGCAAAGCTTAAAGGGAAGTCTGACAACATAAATGCAATTTTCCATCATAAAAACATGATTATGGACTCGCAGCTCCTCAGGCGAACTTTTTGACCCGTGTGTGAGGGTTACACTGGCTGACAGTTTCCTTTAACAATCTATTTTAAAATCTTTTGACTACTTGCCAAAGGGCAGTGAGCTTTTAACTCCTTCCTGGAGACATAGACGTATTATAGACGACCACATATGTTGTTGTTTGCATAAATCATCTCTGTCTCTATGTCATCTTTCCTTTGAATATCCTCTTTTTTTTCTTGTCTTTATGTCTCATACGTGTTTGACCATTTTACCTATTGTAAACATGTGTGTTGTATTAACATTTTTTCATCCAAAACCAGCAATATGTTACTCCAAGCCTGTATGTTCCTACTTAATATGAAAATCATAAATATATAATTTCATTCTTTTTTTTTTTAAAGGTTCAGTCATTTCTTTAAAAAGCTGGTCACTGTCTGTTTTAGCAAATGTTCCTCAAACAGGAGGAAATTAACTATATACTGTATATGTGCATTTGTTAGGGACTATTTTCAGCAGCGGATTAATCCACATTTGGTGCACGAGTGAGTGTTTTCCTCAGCAGTGTGTGGGATGGAGATAAAATAAACTACAGCATGTGTTCAGAGGAATAAGATCACCGTTAATGTTGCTATTGTCAGTAGGATCAGTTCATTGCTGGTTTGGGTGTCAAAGAGTAAAATATATAATATCTTTAGAGACATATAAACACTGATATGAGTCAAGGTATGTTAATTATAGCTAATGTCAGTCTTGTTTTTTCTGTCACAGGGAGGATCGACCACTCCACCTTCGTTTGTCCAGATGTCAGGTGAGACATGTGAGCCATCAGCAAATCGTTAAAAGTGAAGGACTCATGAAAACTCGAGTCCAAACTGTCATCTCTGCATACCAAGTAAAACCTCATAAAGTCTGAGCACTCACTCTGTCAACCAAAGCTCAGTCAGCACTCTAATCATTACTGTACTTCATCCTTAGAGGAACCCAATTTGCAAAATGTTAAGGATCTGTCGAATCAATTCATGTGAACAATGTGGACAGAAGACTTTGTTGCCATGAAGAAGATGAGGATATGATTGCATCTTGTTCCCTGCAGGGTCTCACATGTTGCCTAGCTACTACGGCATGAGGCGTCCCTTCATCTCTGACTCAGACTTCTGCCCGTCCACCAAGCAGTTCTCCCCTGAAGTCTACTCCTCCACCCTCGGGGGTAAACCTCTAGGCTGTGAGCCCTCCACCATGAGCAGCTACTCCTCCCTCATTGATAGCTACTACCCCGAGACCTTCGGCGAATACCGCAGTGCCGCCGCCTTCTCCAGCTCAGGAGGATCTTTCCTGCCCTCGTCGGCCCTCTCGTCCCTGCTGCCTCCCTTCAGTGGAGAGTCCTCACATTTATTTCTGGTAAGATTCAGGATTAGGTCCTCTGAAAATCCACCCAGACAACTTTATGAAAATTAGTCATGTTATTACTGCAATAGGTGTTTCTCCCTATGTCCTAATCCCAGTGCATCCTGGGAACTCCTTCAGTCAGTCTTTACAAAGTTTTATAAATGTTTAAAAAAGTAGCTGTAATGTTTAGGTCTCAAATTGAAATGGTTTGATAGTAGCATGGTCTTTGTGATTTGTGATGTATGGCTTCATATTTCTGGGTACAACATAACAAACAACTAACGCTGTACATGGCTGGATAACTGAAAACACACAGTAAACAGACATTTCTGGGTCACTTCTTCAATATAAAAGAACATACGCTTCCTTTCAGACACAAGAGACACGCGCTCATCCTCCCGCGTTTGATAAACAGCAGCAACACTGCTGCGGGTGTGTGGTAAAACACACTTGGTTAATGTATCAACCGTTGAGGGAGTCATATAATACAACAGAAAAACACAGTGCTCTTTTTCTTCGTTCAGTTGCTTAGAAGTACCAGGAACCTGTGCAGAGGTACTGTTTGACTCATAAGTCTTTATTTAACAGCATGCTGCACTCAAAAAGTAAGAAATAAGAATGCTTGACCTGTTGGTTACGGATTTAAAATATTGTTTTATTACCTGTTTAGTTTTTGTAGAGTTAAAGGGTTAGTTCAACCAAATTAAATATATATATATAATCATATCATTTCTCAAAGATAATGATGATCTTGTATGACAGATCTGTGAAATCTGTGTTAAAGAAAAGAGAGTTTACTGTTGAATGTTTCAGTGTACATTTTTAACTAAATGCCGTTCACTCTCATTATGTCGAGGTGGAGGCTGATATCTCAAAACCTCGACAAATAAAACTGATACCACTGTATAAGGACATATGTTTATATAAAATATATAATGACATCCCGCCAGTACAAAAGAACCGCTGTTCTGATATGAGGATGGCAGTTTGGCAGTATCTGATGGTGGATGCTTCCTTTAGTCAGTGGAGGAAATGAATAAATGAATGAATGAATGAATGACTTCATCCTCTCCCTTCTTGTTTTCCTGCTTCAGAGAGACTCATGGGAGCAGTCGGTTCCAGAGCCAGTATCACAGGTGGAGGCTCTCTGTCCGGACAGCCTGACCTCCGTCAGCGTCCCGCCGTCAATGCCTAGCCCAGAACCCGCGGGGAGCCCCTCCCAGTACCGCTCCCCCAGCCGAGGCACCTCCATGTGCCCTGTGTCCAGCAGCCAGCCTTACACCCTGCACTCCCTGGAGGACGCTCACTACCACCCTTTAACCACCAGCAGCTCCTACGCAGTCCCCTCCTCCTCCTTCCCCTGCCCTCCCTACATGAGCAACCCCGTCAGCGACCTGGTGTCCAAGATGGTGACAGAGGAGACAGCCGACACCCACGGCAGCCTCCCACCCAACAGCGAACCTCACTCTTCCTGGGTTAAAGAGGACGGAGTGAGCTCCTGGTCTCCGTATGAGATCAGGAGGCCCTACTGACTGGATGAGGAGGCTGAGGTTCAGAGGAAGCCTTACAGACATTAACACACAAACAGAAAGAGGCGGAGAGGAGGGAACACGCCACTCTTCCTCTGCTGACCCCGGCTTTATGAACTCAACAAGCACTTGACACTGCAGAGATAATTCCCAGGGAGGTTTGACTCTGGTAGGAGTATGGTAGTTCACCAAGGTTTTCTTTTTCTAGTCTGGTCACATGGGAAATTCCTACTTATTTGTATGAAAAGTAATGTCTTTTTGTATTTGATGTGTATGGAAAGCAGTGGACAGTATGGGCACTATAAGCCCCAGAACTTAACTTATAGGGCCATGACCTTTCATTATGTATAATATGAAGATTTGTTGTTATCATATGAAACTGCATGTTGCAAGTTAAAAAAAAACTTAAATGCTTTAGCACATTAGTAGCACTTATTTAAGAAGACTGTTAGATGTGTCTTAGTACTTAAAGGACGGGTTCAAAGTTTCTCAAGTGTGTCTTAAAACAGTCAGGTGTCTATATGAAGCCTGAAAGAGGTGATCCTCTCTGTCATCATTGCTCCTGTTCATACTGCCTGTTAAAAGATCCCCTTCAAATGTGTTTTCATTGTAAGTGAAACATCCACAGTGTTTCATGTTGTGCAACAATGCATTTAAAGGTTGATCTGAAGCTTATATGAAGCTGAGTTTGTCATGTCAACTTGATATCTGTCACATTTACAGTCTGAACAGCATCACATTCCTCAGACGGTGTTTCCCTGTTGAGCTGCGATGGATGGTATTGTAACAAAAAGAAGGACTAAAAGGGTAAAATTAAAAGATATCTACTTGATTTGACTCATTTGGACGCTAAAGCTTTATATATTAGCTTTTATACTTTCACATATACTTTTAAACCAAAGGAGAACTGTGGATCTGCTGATGGTCAGTATGAACAGGGGGAATGATTATCGCAAGAAAAACCTCTTACTATGTTCATACGGGCTCATGTCTGATGTCTTAACTTAAAAAAATATCAACAAAAACATGATTTATGTATGTCTATGACTAAACAGTCAATGTTCAGCTGTTTCATACGACATAGTTGCTTTTTGCTGAAGGCTCCTGGATGCAAAGCCAATAACACTTTATGTTAACCTCCTTACTTAGCAGTTATAAGCACAATAATCCATGGTAAATACATGGTTGATAACACACTAAGGTGGAGGTGTAATCAGATGTTAGGACATTTGAAATGATTATTGACTTCATGTTTCCTCTTATTAAGTTTTCAACTTCAAACCACTTTCTAGAAATGTGTGAAATGAGCCAGCATCTTTATTTATGTTCACACTGACTTCATATTGTTAAATTCATTTCATGTGCAAATACATTGCTTGCATTTCTTTAAACAGGTTTTAATAATACGAATGTCAACATTAAGCATGCTTATTATTGCTTACAATAATGTAGTAGCTGGAGAGGTGCCAGTTCACCTCCTGGGCACTGCCGAGGTGCCCTTGAGCAATGCACCCATCCCTCAACTGCTCACTGGGCGCTGGTCTGGCTGGCTGCCCATCACTCCACCATCTCTCTCCACATTTGCATGTCTATGTCATTGTACTGCATGTGTGTATGTCCGGGTTATATGCATGTAAAATAAGAAAGAAATAGAGTGAAAAAATAATTTCCCCATTGAGGGATTCATAAAGTATCTTCTCTCTCTTCTCTAGTGTGTAATGAAGCATTAAAATAATTACAATGTTGAGATATGGGTTTGAGTTGGGTTGTATTTCCTTATTGTATGTGTATCTATATATTCAGTATATGATATTTACTGGCTGACTACCAACTGTCAGTTTAATATAATTTCACTTTTATGATGACGCCTGTGTTATCAGACAGTCGTCAACTGTTGAAACGCCATGTTTCATAGGAGGATTTATAGACGGCATTGAGAAAACATGATTATAGCTTATATTATAACTACACTATAGTGTGTTGTAAACCATATCATTATTATTTAATCAATATAAAAACGACAGAGGATACACAACATATGCAACTTATATAACCAGCTCATCCAAAAGTTTAAAAAATAAAAAAAAATCAAGAGATGACTTAGTTTTTTTCTTATTTATTAAATGTTTCTATGCTGTTTATGGGCAGGACTAAAATAAAGTGTTACAAAAAGCCTCATGGGCGTCCTCCTCCTCCTCATTTTCCATCAAGCTCTTGCCAACAGATATGAATTAAACTATTTATTATTTATGTAATAAACAATTCTTTGACCGCCTTCTAGGTTAGAGAAAGCGCTGAATGAATAGTCTTTAGACTGTGTAACATTTTACACAGTATAAACAGCTTTTAATATTTGAATAAAGAAACGAATGAACTTACATAGTGACCAATTCATTTTATTAAGCTTTAAAAGTAAACCCACAGCCTTCTTCAGGGCAGGTCAGGTGCAGGGTGGAGTTCTGCTTTGTCGCCACTAGATGGAGCCGCTGCACCGCCGCTAGAAGAAACTAGTAGAAAGAGAAGAGCAACGAGCTGGGCTGCAGAACACTTGATGTGCTGTGATATAATGAACATGTCTGTTTTAAAACGGGGCTTGAAATGACCGAAGAGAAATTATGAATGTAAAATATTTCAATGTAAACATGTATTGTTTCATCTTCCATATGCAGTGGGATTATTACTGGTTAGTAATAATCAGAATAACTGCAGTAACATTAACACTAGTCATATGAATTAATGAGAATAATGACGCCAGGGTTTCATTAACAACGTCTCCTGTGAGATGAAAAAGCTCCACATGTTTTGGTTCAATAGGATCATAATTAGTATAAAACGTGTAATAATTTATATACTTTGCTTTGCGCGTCTCACACAATCACGCCATTGCGCAGACTCAGTAGAGCTATACACAGAGACAGCTGCCAATGTTCCTACTGCAACCTGCAAACTGTCTAAATAAAACAACTTAACTTTAAAGACAGAGAGGTTAGATGGAAGAGGTTTAGTCCTGAATTAAAACAAGAGAAAAAACACAATTAAAAGACACCCTGTCAAACTGGGGAGTCCTTCATTATTCTGCAATGTTTTCCTCTTTCTTTTTTTAATGTAATTAATAATTAAAGTGTGTATTAACGTGTGTGTTCCAGGCTGAACGCTGCTCCCTGCAGCCTGCAGCAGGTGAGTGCTCACACAGCACTTGCTGGAGGAGCTGAAGGCCTGCGATGGCAAAGATGGATACTGCCCTTTGCCACGCCCACTTCTTTCCCACTTTTATCTGTTTTTCTCTGAAATAAAGCTTAAAAGTATGTCTGAATATAATATTGGCACTTATAGACGTCCCAGTAAACGCGTGCACGCCGCCATACGCTTAATTGCGGTGTTTAAGTTGCGCACACGCTGCACCCGGTGCTGTAGTGCTAAATGAGGGGGTGTGATGCTCTGATATTGCAAAAGGAGGATAAAATTAATAAAAGTATGCTTTATTTTCGGTCAAAATGTGAAATACTACTATATTACATTAAAGTAGAGCTTTTACAACACCCATGCGAAGTGATTTTTGTTGAAAAATCGATATAAATCGGTTGCCTCTGAATATTCAAATTGAAAGTAACGCGCAATCAAATCATTGTCAAATCATTGAGTTCTAGGGGTTTTAAATAGTAGGCATGGAGGGAGAAAATCTCAAACTAATATGTCCCCAGCTATATTACAATATTGTTGTATGCTCTGACGCCGCTGTAAGTCATTTGTGTTGAGATTTTTGGAGACTTTTGCACAAATTTCGTTCTTGGCCATTTTGCTGAGGCAGAAAAGGACGTTGTGGAGTCCCACAGGTCTTCTCCAGGATCATCTCTGCCATCATGTCTGGTGAGTTTCACGGAGGATTTTCTTCTGGAAATCACGTTTGTAGTATTTTCTCCTGTCAGACAGAAAAGAGAGAAATATGTATACATATATATATATATATTTAAAAGGGAGGGGGGAGAAGGGGGGGAGATGTTTAGAGGCAATTTTAAAAGAACACCAGTCACGTGCAAAATGAGGAGGGCTTTTTTTCCCTATAGCTGCTCGTTTCATCATAAATTGAAATGGTATACAAAGATAACTAACAGTTAAATTAAACGCTGTAGTTTAATGCCACCTGTTTCCCAGTAGATGGGTGGATCACCCCACTCAAACAGCCCCACGCTGATTTACCGACTTTAACGCAGTAATAGTAACATGTTTTCTCCTCCGATCGCCGTCTTCTGACACACGTTAGGACATGCACATGATGCTTTTCAAACATTTCATTTTTATCACAGAATAAATTCACCTGGAAGTAACGTTTTGGTGCTATGGACTGCTGCTGCGTAACAGGACGTTATAAATAACCGCGTTAGAGTGGGATGTGTCTGCCGTGTAATTTTTGGCCCACTATTTGTCACATTTAAGACAAATCATGAAGTAGCATTTAGACGTATGAATATTTATCAGATGAGGTTTCGCCGCGGAGGCTTCGTCTCTTATCAAATCGCCTTTTCCCAGAGCGGCTCGCCACTCCTGAGCGCTTTAAATTACGCCTTTAGGCCTATATTACGCGCACCTATGCGAGGCGTTCTCTCTGGTTCCTTAATCGAGCTTCACCTAAAGGAGAAAACTACGGTCAATTATTCCCCGTATAAGCGCCCTGCCATTTACACCGCCACATAGTCCAGACATGCTGCTGTGGTTTGATGTGAATGAAGTATGAAATGTTTCATAAGACCACAGCGATCAGATCAAACTGTGAAGCCCGAACTCAACTTTTAATAAATGTCCGGATTCAGGTAAACATGGAGCTGCGACGCGTAAAGACAGGCAGCGGAGCCGCCTTTACCGACGCTAACTTCCCTCTGATGGCCTCTGATCTGCGGCTCAGATCAACTACTTCAACACGTTTCTTTCTTTTTTTTAATAAGAGATCAAACTTGGCCGATCGCTCCGCAGACGCGTTTTCTTTGTTTTTAATGTGCGTGTAAAGCGAACGTAACCACGCGGTAACCACCGGAGCCTTTTATCCAAACGTTTAACTAACGATCACGAACGCGTTTCACCCTCTAGATCGATGGAGGTTTGTCGGTTTCATTGATCACTCACTCAGTCCTATAGGCGTTTTTTTTTATCAGAAATATATGTTTACTTACTGTGGCGCATTTCGTATCGCTTTCCTTTGTTCCTGGTCTGGGTGGGGTGGCGCAAACATGCTGCAGTGATAGACTTTGCTCGCGGCGTAATAGGAAGCGCAGAGCCGTGTGGTGCCGTAAAGAGGGAGCCCTGAGCGGGAGCACTGGGGGTCTTTGACGTCGGGGCAAACGGCTGAAAAAGACCCGGAGGTACGGCGCGCAACGAGCGGCCGCGACGCGCTTTAACGCACCGCAGAAGCTGGAAGAAGCTTTTGAGCGCAACACAAAGTTCAAACTACATTTTATTATTTATTAGAACATGTTCTACACTTCAGCAACGTTTCCAAACAAGTTTTACATCCCACATTCTGTAGGACGTACCGTGATAATCACGGTGCGAATGGAGACACAATCATGCATGACATTTATTATTATTATTATTATTATTATTAGTCTTTCTTTTGAAATTGAGGGAAGAAAATACATCGTGGGCTTGTGCTGAGGGGGAGGAGGGGCTGGGCAGTGTGGGCTGAAGAGTGAAGAGGAGAGCAGTCACTGTCTGCTATTGTCTGCTCCAACAGTGTTTGGTAAACAGTAGTAACATGCTGTTGTCTTGGTGCAGATAAACCGAGGGTGTACCAGGGTGTCCGAGTGAAGACCACTGTCAAAGAGCTGCTGCAGAGGCACAGAGCCCGAGAGGCCAGCAGCAAGAAAGTTAAAACGGTAACACCCCCCCCCCCCCCCCCCCCTACACACACACACACACCAACACCAACACCTCCACCTTTTCACCCCCCCCCCCTACACACACACACACACACACACACACCAACACCAACACCTTTTCACCCCCCCCCCCTCCCCCTCCCCTCCCCCTCTCTCTCTCTATCCAGTGCATCCTCACTGTCACTCTGCCACTATTAAACAAAGCAGGAAATAAAAAGAAAAAAAAAGATCACCGAGCAAAGCATTAAACTGTCCCTGTAAATGATTGACTGCCCTTCCAGCCAGTAGAACATTACGAAGCCATTAAACACACAAGTACTGTTCACAAACACACACACACACACACACATACACACACACTCATTTGGAAAGGGAAAAAACACTTAATATCAGAACACAAACGAGCTAAATCCAAATGTTCTGTCAGAAAATGTATTAATCGTGTTTTTTCTCCCCCCTCCTCCCCCATCTGTCCTCTTCTTCCTGATGAACAGATATCACAGGGTTGCGTGGAACATCAGAGTCTTTGCGTGTCCACTTTTCCAAGTAAGTTCACCCATCCACAACATATCCAATATCCAACATATCCGGTGTCAAATTATTCATTGGAAGCAATGCAACTGTTAAAATGCAGCATGTATATCCAGGTTGACTCAAAGCAATCGCAGGCTCCACCGACGTCTGCACATGTAATTGTAATGATCTCAAATTAAAAAAACAAAAACAAAACAAAAACAAAAAACAAAACAAAATAAATAAATTAATCCAGCCACATAGACACAACTAGACATTGAATCCTAGTTTGTGATAAACTGCAGGAAAATCCGTACTGGTTTCAGCAAGATGTCCACAGCAGAAACTGTAGTTGCTTTAACCTTAAAGTTTAATTAGAAAAAAATCACACTTACACAGACACACACACATACACTCACACACTCTCTCTCTCACACACACACACACACACACACACGAAAAAAAAAACAAAAAACATACAGCACTCTTTCATAACAGGCAGCAACCTGCGCTGACCCCCCCAAACCAGGAACAAAATACTCACATGAAACACCCAGTCATGACCAACTACTCAGAAAAGTGTACGTTGAATGCATTTCTGGTCAACTATTGACAGCTCCATTCCAAAAGCGCAGAGTCCCTACTTATAAACGTAGGCTACATTCAAATGTGTTGGCTGATGGTGTCATGACATCACTCTCTGAACTTATAGGTATTTAAATGTCTTCCTGTGGCCTGTAACCATGCAGAGATAACCGTGCACCTTGATTTGGATGCGTTCTTGTGGACCCATTAATGATCCATGTGGGTAGATTTTTGCCTAGATGAATATCAACTGTTTTAAATGTGCATTTTCAAAATAAGAGTGGGTGGGTCTATGTTCACACTTCGGTATGTAGGCTGGTGTGTATTACAGGGATGTGCTACTTCATCTGTAGCCTATGATGTGATTTTACGGGTTGTTAGTTTTTTTTTATTTAGTTTTGCATATCTTTAATATCATTTTCATATGTAATTCCGTCAGGTCGCTATGTGGACCCTCCTCCAGCGGTTCCCCAAGCGGACACGAGCGATTGTAGCGCACGAGCCTTCCAGCTGCTCGCAGCTTTGTCCCCGGTACCTGACAGCTCGTGCAACATCCAGATGCACGAGAGTAGCTTTAACGACAGCCAGCAGCAGTTTGGGGACATGATGTTGCCCGGCAACGGCTACAGTGGCAACAGCAACAGCACCAGCAACAGCTTGAGCGGCGGCGGCGGCGGCTACAGCGCCTCCCTGCCTCCTCTCCCCACCTTCCCGCTGCCCTGGTGTCATGGATTCTCCTCAGATGCGGACTACTATGGCAATGTGATGGTAGGTTTCTCCCTTTGACACCAACCAAACTCCATTCAAAAGACTATATTTCTTATAGAAACATGGGTTTTTTGTTGGTTATAAATATGCAGAATGCGAGATAAAGTTCAACGGTATTTTATTTTTCATTCGGCGCATATATATATATATTTACAAGCTGTAGGCTACTGCAATGTGTCAGTAAGGTAATCAGGACAGCAGAGTGTTTTCAGTGCACTGGTGCACGCCCTGAATCATGGTTTTACAGTAGTTGTTCACTGGTTGTATTGTTATGGACTGAAGGTACCGGTAATAAAGTAGTTATAGTAGAATAGCCTGCAGGCAGATTTAGATCAGAATCTGTCTCTGCTTGACAAAAATGATCCAAATCACATATATACAAATAACTAGAGGAGCATTATCATTTAAGCAGCTTTAACATATAAATGACTTATTCACTTTCATGCAGCCTTACAGGCAGCCATGGCACGTCTGTTTGTGTGTGAGTTTGATGTCAATCACATGAGGCATTTTGCAACCCCCCCGTGCTCACCATCCTCCTCCTGGTCTTCTCTTTCAGGCTTCCTGCTCCCCACCACAGTCGCTGAAGCTCTGCAGCCCTGTAGATCACAACAGCTACTCACCGCAGGACTCTTTCTCTTCCTCCTCTTCCTCCTGCTACGACTCGCCCACCAGGATGGAGTCCAACTACCAAGGCTTGACCTCAGAGCACCACCACTACCAGCACTGCAACCTCCAAGACTGTTACTGCCTGCCTCACTGTTGGCCAGGCCAGCAGGAGAGCTTCTCTGCCCCTGAATACGCACCTTACTACCCCTCCACAGACTATCCATACACCTGCCCCGTGGAAGAGAACTATTTTAAGAGGGATTTGCCAATGAGTTCCGAAATGTGTTACAATGTACTATGATGAGGCCTTCAGCAGTATTGTTTTGACGTTTGTCTGTAAATATGATTTTCTTCAAATAGCTTACTCAATAAGGCGGCAGTATCCGCTCGATGGTCCACTTTGCATTTCAGTGTGTGCTTTTGCTTGGGTGGAGTGAGTATGATGAATGCTGAATGGATGGAGAGGCTGATATTTTTGTATCAATGATTCTTTTTTTTTATAACTTAGATTTATTTTTCATACACATAACTTGTTTTCTATACTAAATAAAAATGTTAAACTCACCAGTGATGCACCTACAATTCATTTATCTACCGTATGAATAGAATTTAATATGAACATGCGTGTAGTTTCAGTGTTATAAGGGTTCAATTTTGCAGTTCAGTGATGACTGGACACAGGCTCTGAGTCACAGCCATGGCCCTGGTCAAGTTCATCACATTATGTGTGCCAGCAGGTTCAACAAGCCGCTCCTTCATTTGTGATAAACATATCTCAAGAAATTGCAAAACAAAACTGTATTGCAATAACTTGGCTTTGAACTGAAGTGGAGAAATCCTGGAAGATTTGATTTAACCTGCAGGGATGACGTTCACTAGTTCATTTAGTTAGAAATTAATAAAGACAACAACTTCAATAGACAACATTTCATTACATATGAACACAAAAAAAGGTTCCAATCTAATATTATTGGATGATTACAAAAGGGCCATTTAATAAATCTTTAAATTTAACACGGTTGTGAAACTATAAAGGAAGTCATAGAGCAGCACATTAAAGATGCATGAGTGCACCCGTGTTCGTTAGCATGTCCGTCGTGTTCTTTGAGCTACTTGAGATGCTTGACGTCCTTGAAAGTTCCTCGGAAACGTGACATGAAGTCAAATTGAATGACAATGAGCAAAGTAATGAATGTTCAGTCCCGCTCTCCAACAAATACCAAAAACATCACAGCAGTACAGGTAAGGGCAGCCATGTTTCTTTCTGACAGGGCACTGAGGTCATGTCCTCTGTTACTTTATCATTACACGCATTTTATGCATTACGCATTTCTTTAAAAAGTATCATTTGTAGGCAGAAATACTGCACAAAATGAAAGAGGCGTGGTGGTGTAGAGAAGGCTTTACCGTTATGTAGGGAGGTACATATTTTCAGAAAATGTAATTGAGCGTAAATAAAACGTGAAACTGTGTGACAGTCTTACATACTTCAAACATTTGCAGAGCTTCGTTTCCATGCTTGTCAGAAACTGGGCGTGCGGCGTTCTGCGAGAAGAATTTTGTATTCATTTGAAGAAATGTCATTACACAAAAAAAAAAAATCCAACTCTCCATCTGAGCACATGAACATGAATTCATGACCTTTGTATTTCTAAGGTCCCGATTCCAGGTGTGTTTACACTGCACTAAATGCAATGGTGTGTACCACGCTTTTTAAATGACAAGATAGGCAGCATGAAAGAGCTTATGGGATCTACTTTTCCTTTTCTGTACACGGATCATGTTCTCACTCCGCTGACAGCTCTTTTTAGTGGCGATAGAAGTCACACTAAACCCTTCTAAAGTCACGTCTTTGTCTTCGAAACGGAGACACTGACTCAAAGCATTTAGTTCTCGATTCGCTGATGACAAAACCAGATTAGTTAAACAATACTGCACAATCTATGTAGTGTCAAATTAGAAAAAAAAGTAATAAATTAAAAAAAACAACACTACAGCAATAACTATTTATAGTGTGCTTGTTTGGTGATTTCTGTATTATTAACTTATCATTTCTCTCTCGCTCGTTACTGGGCAACAAGTCATACAGTATATAACACCTACTACAGAATTCACAGCCTAAAAGCTTCACTACACAAAAAAGAAAAATTGTTCTGTGTGTGAAAAAAACAACAAAAAAAACACAATGTGATGATTACAGCCTACACACACTCCCCTCCAAGCAACACGACATGTTTCAGCAACATGCCAGCATAATAATATAAAAACGGCTATCCATATAAATCATTCAAATACACAGCGCTATGCAAACGTTTGAGGTCCTTTAGATGTTCAGGTTGGTGTCTGATTGGCTCCCAAATTCATTCTGCAGCCAGAGGACATCAAGCCCCCCCACCTCACTCCCGTCTGCAGGGGAGGCTGCTGCCTCACAGCTGGAGGAGGCAACAAAGCTGGCAGTGTTTTACCTGAGGGTGAGCCCATTCTTGTGAATAAAGAGCGTACCAAATCACATCATAGCCCAGCTATTCGCCTGCGTGTTGTAACACGGCACGCAATTAGTAGAAGGTGGAGTCATTTGAAATGGAGAGTGAAATAAATAACACTGTGTGTGTGTGTGTGTGTGTGTGTGTGTGTATTACAATTTGTATCTTTCTCATTGTGCCAACTTTTTCCCACCCAAATGTTCTTGTGTATAGCTACAAAAAATGAAACATTTCTGTCAAAACTGTCCGTCTGAGGGAGCGTAACTTTTTTATGAAGCCTAAACTGACACAAAACAGCATCTACAACATTCCCACCACCCCAATAACCCACCTAGCCCTCCCTGAGTTTAACCAAAAGCTGAATGTCAAAGCTGCAATCCCCTCCGAGGCGCAGTGAGCTGCTGCAGACAGAGACAAGGTTAGGGCTCTCAGGCATTAAAGTGAAAGGGCTCAGGAATGTGGGGCTCCTAACTGACACCAGCAGAGTCGGAGTGGATCAAGATATGATCCACCCTAACCTGATCTGTCCTCACTCTGATCTCTTACTGTAAACAAGCCTGCATTATGGTGAAGTCCCCCCATTTACCTCCAGGGTCTTGCCAGCGGCATTGTTGAGAGTGGCGTTGGCAAGTGGTTCAACAAGGTTGCACGTGAGGGGTAGGTGTGTGTCGACATGCTCCATCCCCTCGGGTGTCTGAAAAGGCCTTATAGACTGTGATGAGAAAACAGGGAATTAGTGGCTCACACTGTCTAGCCTGTTGTGAACCATTCAATCCATTTATCACAGCATCATGTGTCTCGATCTCAGTTATCTCTGCTGGGGGTAGCTGGGGGCTACTCCATAAAGGAGGATCAGTAAATTAAACCAATCTGTAAAAGCCAAATCCAGGGTAATCCTTGATTTACAGAGACGTCCCTGATCGGTGCATCACAATGCAATGTTTTGCCTTTGATAGATCAATGTTATGCCGCAGTGATGGTGCCAAATGATTGTTGTCTGAAATCTTAATTTACAGCTCTTTGCATAAACTATTGAGTGTTTACCGTATAGTTGCGTGAACTGCAGTGAAGGAGTGAATGAGAGCGTCTGTCTCACTGTGACAGCTGAGCGACTGACCTGTGACTGTATTTGGCAGTTTAAGTGTGTCATAAAACAACACTGAAAGAGGCTTTTCTCACATGCCTTTGCTTTTTTCTTTGTGCAGCTGAAAACATCACAGCCGTCTCTTTAACTCTCCCCTACGTTATGTGTTGAAGTGATTTGTGGTTTAAACTTGTTGTTCAGTATCCTTATTAACAACAACAGGCTGACAGGACATCTCTCACACTAAGAGTTTGTGAAAACTTGCCAGAAAGCAAACGGAGAAGTTAAACTAGGAGGGTAAGTAATTTATAGTTGGTTGAATGCTACTCCAAGTGGTGGAATGCAAACATGAATGCATGAGTGCTGATTTATCCCAAAACAAAGTGGGTCGGATAATCGGTCTGATCATTAGAGTGCGCAGGTTTATTGCGCTGTCGGATCCCTGCACTTGCATTGTTAAGTACACTGTTATGATAATTGATCACAATGAAGGCCAAAGTTAGAATCAATCAGCTGTTCAGGTTAACTGAAGTCAGGCTTTTCGCAGTAAGTCAGGCTTCTCTTAGCCTCTTTTCTGAATATCTCCTAGATCTGGGGATAAAGAGTTTGACTGAGACATCTGCTGTTCTGCATCTACGAGGTTCAAATCTTGCATGTCACATATTAAATATATATATCGTTAGTCATTTTTATTTTATGACACAATGCTTTAGTTTGACTTTTTGGTTTATCCATCTGTGAATGAGTCCTTACAGAAATTTTGTAGTTGCACTGCATTCTGGTCTACTGAGGAAAGTACAGTAATAGTGTTGCCTCCACCCCAATGCATTACACCACATGTGATTGGGCAATGATGATGAAAAACTGACCATCTTTAAAGGGACAGACATTCTAATGTCCCGCTTTCTTAGGATCACAAAATGTCCATTTGACCCGTTATATATACGGAAATAGACACCAGCTATAGACGCAGTACATTTCTTCTTCTTGTATCTTTTCTTAGCGTGTTCACTCACAATCTTGGCTTTTGCTTAATATGTGAACACATTATCAGAGATAAAAAGAGAGAGATAAAGCAGCAGCACAACTATGTCGAATATTCTCCTGGTGTCTTGTATCATTAAAATGGCAAGTTGGATCTAGTTGTGAAAACTGAAACGTCATTTAGTTCTCGCTGTTTTATGTGCGCTTAAAGTGCAAGGGATCGATGTGTGTGTGTGTGTGTATATTCCCCACACATCCTGTTGGCAATCTCCCCTCATGCTCCTGCTGAGGCGGCACTTGATTGAGGCGGAAATCCCCGGTGCAGACGCCTGGCAGAACCTGATCACTCTGAAGACATGCTCGCACCCAGCACACCTCTTCCATCAGCTTTCATTTGCTGACCTTTCAGCCTGTCTCTATAAACACAGTGTATTCATTTACAGGCAATTTTACAGCAGACCATTGTTTACTCGGTCACTGATCTCCGTACATGTGTGTAAGTAATGTTTAAAAAAAAAAAAAATCCAACCATAAATTGTAAATCAAAAACAGGCTTCTGTATAAAGAAGATGTTTTGAATAACTTTAAAGCACAAACCTTGTTGGAAATAGCTAAGAATTAACTTTGATCCTCAACCTTTAACCATCTCGGATACGCTACTAAATGAACCTCGACGTGATTGTTTGGTCAAATTGTTGTTAGCAAATGAAACAAAATTCCCCCCCCCGAACCTACACTCATAGCTGTCAGCTCATAAGTGATAATGAAATAATAACTATTGGAGTGTAAAACATGACACAGCAGTCCTAAATAATGTTGCAGAATTATTCCAATTCAAAATGTACGATATCGTACCATCATTGTTTATACAGCTCAGTTGTGCCACAGTCACAACTTAACGCAGCAATCACAGCTTTTCTTTTGGACACTTGAGGGCAGCAGAACAAGCTGAAAATACAAACTTTGACCTGTTAGCTCCAGCGGACACAGAGCAGGATTAGCATTTATTTTGTAGTAAAAAAAAAAAGCCAAATATCCCACTGTGTTCATCAGTCAGTCTCTAACCTTGCCTGCTTTGTGTTTTCTGGAGCTTTTTAAACGGGAAACACCGCTCTCACTGATGAGAGCGGTGCCACTTTGACATAGTCGATCAGTCTCTGTGGGCTCCACAATAAGAACGACCCCTTTCACATTACACGTGGTCATTTGATCCGCAGCTTTAACCCTATAATGCCAAATGGAGCAAATTTGATACCAGCATTTTTTAAGACCTATTGCATCACCTTATGGTAAAAACTTCACTCAAAAGCCTCTTGCATCCTACCTGATAGTTGTCTTCCAACCCCTGCTTTATACCTATATGATCACAACAGTTCAAACACAGTATGATACAAATGGAATTTTTTGTGAATGGGACGAATAAAGGTTTCCAGATTCAAGAAATCAGAATTTTCTGTCCATTATTTCCGGGGTCAGGCATTACAGGGTTAATAATATCAGCGTATAAAGTGAATATGTGAACAGCGTAACAGTAATATTATACACTATAAGACTACAATAATATCGTAAACTTATTCCCAACCAAAGGAGTGCCACAATATATAATTATTTAAGCCAAACCAAGATCACATTGTCCAAACCATAAATAATGAAATTTTAGTTTTATAAAAGAATCCTTTGTGTATAAACACAACACTGCTCGTCTTGTCCTTTGTTAATATTTGAGCAACAGGATCAATGCTTTTCTACCGAATCCCCAAAAGTGGTTTCCAGGTAACGTCGATCCTCCTGAGAACAGGATAAATATAACATTTCCCTGTTGTGTTGTGGTGTAACATTAAACTTTTAAATCCAGTGTGTTCCAGTCAGGCCTACACAACATCACAGTGCATTTCGCAATGACTGATAAGTGTGGGCCCTTCACCTCTTTGTTGTCTTATCGCAGGGTGTTTCTTTATTGACTAAATCAAAGGCTGTTTGCACTTATTCATTAATTTTTCTTTTTTTTACACACATAACACCAACACACACACACCCAGATTGTTATCAACAGTCCGGTCAGCACATCACATCACGCAGTGTTCAGCCGCGCTGAGAAAGTCACAGGAAAGTCCCGTATTTACACACCAAACAGAAGGTGAGTGGAGGGTGAACACACCTGACATGAGTGTGTTTCTATTGTCTGGTAGGTTGGTCCATACTAACATGTCAGTTTGTTCTTTCCAAGGAATCGTCCCGTGCACAGGAGTTGATGCTTTTAACGTTCACGGCTTCTATCTGATCAGTGATAACTGCTACGGCAGATGAAACACAAAGAGGAGCGCCATTATACAAAATAAAACCCAGGAAACTAAATCACTGAATCATCACATCATCACCAGGGTTACGTAATAGTTGAGCCGTTCATTCTAAGACTCTACCTGCATTGTCTGTCTTATTAGATGACCGTAGAGAAGCGTGTGAGAGCAACTGAAACAATGAGGCAATAACATACGTCCCCTCGTTTTATATGTTGCTACCTCAGTGTGTGGCATCTTCAGACTGTTTAAGACTAACCTTCACATTAAGTGTTTTCTGAGAGCTGAGCAGGCCTCAGCACGACTACCACTCCTGCTGTTGATGTGGAAGCAGATCTAAACCAAGATAAATTACGGCAGAAGAAAACTCTAGTTAGTGTATGATTTCATACTTATATTCCCCTCAATCTCCGACTTTGTTTGCTTTTCCTATAAAACCTTTAGTTTAGTGCCTGTCGTCATTTCGGCGTGTAGTGCATTTCTCAGAGATCAGTCAACAGACATCTCAAAAAAATATATATCTTTACTCTTTTCTTGTCAAGAGTTTGCCAAGACAATTGATACCACACTCATGTCTGTGGGCTAAATATGAAGCTACTGCCAGGAACTGCCAGGAAAGAGTCGAGCACATAAACCCAGTAAAACCTTCGGCTGGAACTTTAGAGTTGCTGGATGGTGGAGTTTGTTATCTTTGTACCTCCTTATATTTAATTTAAAAAAACAGTGACATCGAATACGCGTATCTCCCAAAATGTTGAAATAGTTGAGAGGTTCTGGCCCTTCTGTAGATAAGATGATACAAGTCTGGCTTATATGGCTTCAGTTATGATTGATAGATAGATATAAACAACTTCAGCCTCTTATGAAAAAAAAAAATACACTCTTAGTGAAGGAATGTTGACAAAGTGAGTCACGGTGTTTTTCTCCTGACTCACTGCCATAAATGTTTTATCTCTACGGCAACCTGACACGGTTCTGTTTCACTTTTTAAAAAAAAGGTGACTTATTAGAAAGTGGTACCGAGGTGCAAGTTTGTTGTAACACCAATGTGACAGAAGAACCAATATAAAAATTTATCTAATTGTGAAGTGTGTATCGTCAACCCTCCTGGGACGCTGGATTTCGGGGAACCCCGGCGAGGGCTCCATGCGTCCTGCTTCTCCGTGCTATCACAGGTGCTGCACAGGCATGTTTCAGCAGCACCTTTTGGCCCAAAATGAAACATTTTTAAAGGGACTCTATGATTCAAACACATGCGGCAGGAAAATTTGGGCAGCTCTCATCAGACATTGTCACGCGAACTTGTTTGAGATGAATAAATTGTTGAAGCTGATGCGCTGCACCCTAAGGACATGTGAACATAAGCTGTGTCAGTTCATCAGAGGCCCAACTGTCCCTGCTTTGATCCACAGGGGAAGCTCTAGTTTTGCAATAAACTGACTCTAACAGCGCGTGCTAACCGAGTCATCACATGAACCATTTACCAAGAAGCAAAGAGAGCAGATCGATGATGACAGACGTTTACACGAGTTACCCATAGTAACACTGACATGTGATGAAGCATTGATGCTATATAGGTCGCACATTAGCATGATCCTCTCTGCCAAAAAGATCCTGACAGTGGAATAGTTTTATTCATGCTGATCAAAAAAAAAAAAAAAAAGCAACATCTTTCTTTATTGTTTAAATTTCACATATTTACATGTGACATGTGACCTTGTACTGTCCATGAACTCCGAAATTCCTGGAAGAAACCCATAAACCTATATGTGTCACAATTTATGTGTCTGTCATTTTGATTTATTATCTCTCTGTCTTTTTCCTGCTCATGTTCCTTTGGGTGCCATCTCTACTGGTCACATTTGCTTTATTATTTACACAGTTTTTAGTTCTGCATGAGGAATCACAGCCATCACATGCACGTTTTCTCCCTAGTGATATGATCTCAGGTGTTTCCAGGTGTGGGCTCTGACAGATGAGTTGCAGCCCCTCTCACGATGTCAGTTTCCCCTGAGGGAAAACCCCTGAGACTCAGGCCATCAATGCCAAGAGCAAGCACGAGCAGCCAGAGCAGACCTAAGTGCAGCATAAAAAAGGTTAAATAAACTCTGCCGTGATATAAAAACACTCTGACAATATGAAATGTCTTCATACCAAGTACAGCTTAAACATTTCCTTCACATGGCATTCAAATGTAAATGCAACTTAAATGGTAAGAAAACATGCAGCACAACGCTTCATGCATAACAACAGTCAGAGACAGAATTAATTCATCTTTTTTTTTTATCTTTGTCATAGTTATTTATAGTAATAAATATTTTATATATTCAATGATTTACTCACTAGAACATTCCTGCTGTAACCGCCTGCACCAGGTACCGTGCTGATACCGTATCTCTGTATTAGCATATCATGTTATTTTTGCAAAATATCGATCCTTCTCTTTCTGACAACTCCTTGTTACTAGGACAACAGCGTTTTGTTTTTAATGGCAGTTTTTGCTGCAAAAAGGCCAGTACAAAATATCTTAAAAGCAATAATATACACTCATTAAAAAATTCAAATATCCCATCGGTTTGATGTGATTTATAGTAAAGTATTATTATGTTACAGTGCATCTTGCGAGCATGAAATAACTTTAAACAGCATTTAGCGAATAAAAGAGCAGGTGCATGAAGTCTAGGTGGCTTTCCCTTTGCTAAGTTGCATACATGTCATTGCAGGAAAAGTGGAACTAATGACATTAATAATTACAGTTTATTTGCATAGCTTTGGCCATCATTCATGTTGGTTATGATCATGTTGTACTGGTTCAATTAATTGCTGTTACCCATCATTGTCTGCCCATCTTCACTGTAGCAAAGTCACCTTATTCTCAGATCTCAGCCGGGGCTGGATTAACCCCCTGAGGGGCCCCAGGGCAAAAATGAGCTGTGGACCCCTGCTGACCCCCGTCCCCACATATACACATTACCACAACCAGGATAACAGAAATACCCCGCCCCTAGTTATATCACATGTGTGTCCCTAAAGGTACAAAATCAACAGAAATATTAAAGATATTAAAACTAGATTTTGACACAGGGTCCCTATAGTAGACAGTAGTGGTGCACATTACTAAACCAGTTGATCTCAAGAAATGACTTGACTACAATGTTATCATAACCAACTGAAATTATGGCCACAGCTAGAGCATGATGACTCAAGTTATAATAAACTATTTATCTACTGTATTTAACGAGACAATATACTGGCCCTGGGAATACTGCTTCTACAAACACACGATGATGAACATTATCAGACGTGCGGAATGAAGAGCGAGCTGCTGTACGAGTCCTTGCCCTCCTCTTCAGCATCTTCCTTTTGATCCTCCAGAAGTTTATCCAGTAGGTTTGGAGATTCCCGCTCTGCCCCTGGGTCTTCATCCAGAGTGTGGCCGTGTGGGTTCAGCTGGTGGTCTGAACGCTGTGGGAGATCCAGGATCTGGGGCTGAGGATCCGCACCCTGGGCCTCCAGCTGAGGGATCATAGTGGTTAAAGACATGGACAAAGGCATGTGGACCAGAGGTGATCCAGGCAAGGTTGCAGAGCCCTGGGCAAACTGGACCCCTGAGCTAGGCATGGTGGAAATGGTGGTGAGGGGCTGGGCCCAGGGGAAGTAGGTCAGCCCTGAGTCCGGGAGCTCCATCTGAGGGAGGGAGGATGCTGTTGGGGCCACAGGTATGGTCTGGAACATATATTAAAAACAACACAGTCATCAGAAGGTCACTAAATCATAAAACAGATTTATAATGAGAAGCAGTCTATGGGTTTCAGCCCCATCTCAGATTTAACTAGGGGTGTTTTTAAGTAAAACATACTTTTGTTAATTCATTCACTCCTACTCACCCCGAAGTTAGTGAGCAGTGGCGTGTGTGTGTAGGTCAGCATGGTGTAGCTGGGGCACAGAGTCTGCATATACACATCAGCGGTCAGGGTGGGGGCGGCTGGATAGGCCAGAGCCTGAGCTGAGGGGTCTTGCTGGTTGTAGTCAGATGAAGCCCAGTGTGTTACAGCAGGCTGAAGCCCAGCACTGGTGACAGGTGTGGCAGCTTTCCATCCTGCACACTGCAACCCTCCATCACTGCCTGCAACCAGCGAGTCAGCTGAGGAGCCGCTAGCGACATCAGAGCCAAAGATGCCTGAATCCATGGAGAAGTTTTGAAAACAGGCAGGGACGCGTGCTTTATTTACAGGGATCAGTTTGGTAAATGGATGGTAACTGTCAGACACAGCTGCTGGACATAAGAATACACTAGTACCTTGTGTGTATGATGACTGGTTGTTGTGTGTGACCACATCCTGAAAAAAGAACAGACTACATCAGTAAAGAAAGTGAGCCAAGCATGTCAATAAATGTCAGTAGAACCTCTGGACTACTGGTCTTATTGATATATAAATATGAAGTATTTATACTTGTACTGATCAAGGCCAGGTGTGCGCGGCAGCTGAGTCTGGGTCATAATTAAAGTGCTGTTAGTGTATTCACGTACAGGTGTGCTCATGAAGAGTTTGTCTCGTGCAGCTTTTTGGATTTTAAGTCACGTCATGTAATTAAAGCTAATTATTGTGACATTTGTAACATGGAAAATCCTTTAAATATCTCCATAACTGAGTAAATTCCATTAGCTGAGGAAAACCATAATATACCTGAAAGCCTTGAAGAAAATGTCATAATATAGGTATAGTTTGTCATTAGTTGTATCCTTTTCTTGTTGATCTTGCTCTACATTTTTATTAAATCCACTTTCACTAATTCCCACTCATAACTTCCCATGTATCCTACTATGTCTCTCAGCAGCCGCAATGTACAATATGAACATATGCTGTATATGGAGGATGGCTTGTTGTGAATTTTACAACAGACACTCATGGTCCCCAGAGGATACATTCCAACAACATATAAGAATCATCATTTAAGTGACGAACTAAATCTTTTCAGATGGAGGTCCCTGAAATGGTCTGTGACCTAATGTGTATACATCCATGGCTCTTTGACATGAAAACGGTTGAGAACCGCTGGTCTAAACTATTGAATGGATTATTCTGTAACTTGAGCTCGGGACTTTTCATTTAGTGCCATCATCAGGTAAAACTTTTATTTGGTCCCAGTACTTTGGTTCATGACCAACTACCTGCAAAACTCATGACTTTCCCATCATCCTCTACTGTGCAGCTGTGTACTACTGAAAACATAAAAACATATGCATATTGGTTGTTTTTACACAATGGTCCTGAAGAAGTCATATCTCACAGCAACTGTTTTCCTACAACTGGAATGACTGAGTTGTCCCTTCTCTGCTTCCCGTGTTTCTCTGTGTTGAATGGACACACCCAGACATCAATCATCCAGAACTCTAAACTCTCCTGAAAGACATCTGTATGTACATATGAAAGAATGTATAAACTCTGTACACTATGGGCCCTATAGGGGTGAGTGTGTAACAAACTGCAGCACAGTACATATGTAGTGAGAAGAGAGTGCAAAGTAGCACTAACAGTTTATGTCAATGTTCGGGCGCTGCTTGACACGAGCAGCTGTGAAAGACTGCATCGTGCTGCCTGCAGTCAGCCAGCAAGGCATGTGCTGAGGCTGTAAGATGCCCGGAGGACTGCAGAGGCACTGAGGAGATGAGGAGCTGAGGAGCTGAGGAGATGAGGAGATGAGGAGATGAGGAGCTGGCTGGTGTCAGGGCTTTGACAGTAGGTGTAGAGTTACAGCCCTTGATCATTGCACTTTTGACTTAAAGACAAAAGTTTTTTGGTTTTTTTTAAAGGAATTTTGAGGTGAGAATAGCAGTTTAAAAAGCTGCTTTCATGTTCCACAGAAATGCTCTCCAAGTATAAGATGAGAACATTGTGTACTTTTTGCAACTAATATACAAGGACATGCTACCGTCCGTTGTGCTCGTGTTTTTGGTGAATGGTGAACTGAACGTAGCAGTAACACAAGAGTTAACGATGGTCAACACATTCTGTTTTTCAGCACAGAAGCGAGTGACATATGCGCAAGGGGGTGTATTTCCCCACAGGGGCGCAGCAAACTCTCATCTACTCTGTATCCGGGCTGAGCTCCTCCACACACGCACACACACACACACACACACACACAGCGAAGTCAGAGCAGAGCAGTGGTACCAGCAGCAGTGAATCACATCAGAGGACATGATGAATGACTGACAGTGACTGATGTCTGTGCTTTTCATTCCTTCTTCTCGGTCAGGAATATTATTTAAGTTATTGACATTTGAGGTTTGCTTCAAGTGAGATATTATTCAGTTTATATTGTGACTTTGCTGTTGTATACAAAATGCTGTTGCTGCTCTAGTAACATCTAGTAGTATTTAAAATATCCAATTATGATCATGTTCTAAATGTAAAAAAAAAACAATACCCACTAATACATTCTTTAAGGTTACATTTATTACAGCTCTTTAAATGAACTGGTAGTGCATTCCACTGTGTTGCGGCTTTAAAATAAAAAGAAGACTGCGGTAAGGAGGTACTCTACAGTCGTAAACAGATGCTATTCTTGAGGATCGAATGGAACTAGCAGGACGATGACTTACAAACTCTAAAAGACATGCTGGGGCCAGACCATGTAGAATCCTGTACACCACACACAAGCTTGACAAAAGCTTAACAAATGTGTTAATAGCAGGCAGTGTCAATGATTGGGGGCTGGGGACGAACGGATAGGAGGAGGTTCTATTGAAGAAGAATAGAGCAGAGCAGCTCATTTAAAGAAAATAGAAGAAATGAACATGGCCCAGTTAATTTTAATCTGTGTGAACTGAACTTTGAGCTAGCTCTCATGTAACAGTATGGGGTGGGGGGTGTTCATGGATAGTGTGTGTTTGTGTGTCTGTCTTCTCCAGGTCTGAGAGGTGTAATAAATAGTAAGTGGGAGGGCTCTTTGGCGAAGTTGCGAGTTTTGCATAGGGCTGTGTGCCCAGCCCTGGAGCCATACAGGGAATGGCTGTAACTGTCATGGAAAAACACCTGGATTATATAAGGACAAAATCCCCCCTCAGCTCTGGGATAGTCCTGACTGCTCACATCCTTAAGGCCCCACAGGGCCATTTCTTTCAGCTCTTGTGAATGGCATCTATAATTTGTTGAATGATATTTCAATGGGCAAACTTACTCTCGACAAAAAGAACTCTTGATGTTTTGTAACATGCTGCAGCGTCGGCCCTGCAGAGTTCACCAACAACATGTTTTGGGTGGTTCAATATGTGCAATATTTCTTTTCATATCTGCAGTGTCTTCTTTGTTTCTGCTCATCTCTTTGACAGTTCTGACGAGTGAAGACTGTCAGCCTGCACTAACGGTAATATATAGTCAGAATGCTAGCAAGCGTATTTTTAAAAAAAAATGCATCCAGAACAGTTCATGAACTTGAGCTCAGTTAAAGTGACTCTGCACAATTAATTACATTTTTTAATTTTAGAAGCTCTGTATTTTTGAGTATAATTTTGAGTCTCTGCTATTAGAATTGAACCATTTCACAGACTCAAAATTTCACAAAGTACGTGTTTAAAAATGTTTGATTAATCATTAGACCATAACTGCTGCTGCGATGTTAAATCCTGGGGAGATTTGTTTAATGAGTAATGATGCTGTGATAAAAGAACAGCTAAGCTGTTATTTGCAAGTGATTTTCTTTGGAAGGGAAAAGAGCATGTATTTCCCAAAAAACATTTTTTTGTCTATAAAATATGTCAGTTCTATGTAAATGTAGCTGAAGAACCTTGGTAAAATTAAAAATATATATATATATATATTTATTTAATGTACATCTAATTTTAAATGTCACAAAGGGAACAGTAATAATGTACAACGGATCACAAAATATATTCATCCTCCAAAAGTATAATGTAAAATCCTGTTCATATCACGTGTCCTTACCACAGGAGGGGGCACTGTCTTCGTGCTGTGCGGCTCCAAACTTCTCTTCCTCCTCAGCAGCTCTTTGACAGGATCTCTGACTCGAACGCCTTGGTACGGCCGGGACCTGGCCAGGGACGACGATGGCACTAGAGACACACACAGAATAAACCCATCAAACATATTGGATGTATCTATGTATTATGTATTACAGGATGTCACAAAGGTTGATTAAATATCTCACATTGTGGTATCCTACATCATAGATAGTTAGATGTATAGAATTAGTGTTTTTTGGTCACATTCTTACACTATAAAAAGTTGAAAATATTGATACTGAAAGCTCTTTCTTGACGTGGGTGGTAACACATGCCTTAGGTCTGTTGTTATTATGCATCATAACAGCAAATACAATAACATGACAAAAACAACATGTTTAAGGTCATACTGTATGTAGCTGATAGATGTTAAAAAAAACATCTATGCTGTGGTTGTCGTTGATTTGTAACATCCAATAAACCAATACACTCCTAAAAGGTAACAAATGCTTTTCTGTGCTTATACGCTTCATTTCATTTGAACATGCGTACTAATGTTTTAAATACTGATGTGTCCTCTGGGGGCAGGATGACGAGACATTTGAGGCTACATGGTCTCTCAGTACGTCCACATGTTTACAACCAGTGACATCCTACAAGTATAAGCATGAGAAGAAATCTGATCTGACAGAGAGGGCCTCTTTTGAATATGCTCAAAGTAACAGTACAGCACATGTGGCACTGCAGATAATGCCATCAGTCAGTACAGCCTCGGGCTACGAAGTAATTGACAGTAATGGCATTTCCCCCTGCAGCGCGGCAGCAGTGTAGGCTCTCGGCAGGTAGACGCTGATCTATAGGTGTGCTGTGCATTAAAACACTGAAACTCCGTCAGCTAAAAAGGCTACAGGTCACTATTTGATCAGTTTTACTTAAATTCATGTGTTTTTCATTATATTCATTGTATCCATCAGTCAGATCATATTTGCTAGCAGAAGAGATGGACAGAATTTGGTTCAGACAGGAATTGGTCTGATCTCCCCCCAAACTTCCTGTCATGGCTGAGTGACTCAACTATAAGCATTTTACCAAAAATTGTCTAGTCATCTGAGAAAGGCTGAAAGAGTGAAAACAATAAGATAAGTGATCTCTACCGTATGCCCCCCCCCCCCCCCCCCCCCCCCCCGCCTCCCTCGACTTTCACTTTATTGCATGCGCACATGTAAGCGTATCGGCTACACTGACACATAGATTCACTCTGTCAGTCACACATATTTCATCTTATTCATATCAGATAATTCTACAACATTTATTGAATTTGTACAATGCATGAATGTGCAATCAATGATACAATAATTGCAACATGAGCTTAGACCTGGTGACACAGCCACTAACGACCTCTTATAATTTGCTTGTGGCTGTATTTTGCAACTTTCATTCCTTGGTGGTGGTATAGTCTTATAGTAAATGCCAAACCTTTGTCTTTGGTATCATTAACATATCCCATTTAGTACGACAAGACTACAAGTCTACAGCCATGCTAGCAGCTCTGAGAGCTGGGCTTGATAAGGATGTTATAAGCTCTGCAGGTATTTAGTCATAAGTACAGCAGTATGTATCAGGCATATCAATCAGGCCTGATAATAGATCCAAATTAGGAAACATCATCTGGGAACCATGAATGTCTGTACACAAACCACATTATTAGATGCCGATTCCAGTGAATCATGTCATGAATGAACAAGTCATTCAGATTCACCTTCAAGGGATCGTGAATTATCTTAATTTCAATATAAATGTCATCTGAGTTACTTGGAAGGATACATGAGTCTAGACACTTGTTGCCAAAGGATTATTACTGTGCGTGCACTATGTTACTGGGTCCCACAATGCACCACTGCTGTTGGTGCAGACTGTAACTGCAGTGACATGAAAGCAGTTCCTGTTAGATTTTTACCCCATAGCTCAAATGAAAATTGCTTTGATGCCACACGTGGGGAGACACACTCATCAATCTTTCAGTGACATGATTATATGATAATCAAGGGTCAAAGGTTCAGCAGTTTAACAGAACTATGAACCCCTCGGGCGTTTTAGTCTCTCTGAGGCCGCGCTTCAAAGTTGTACAAAATTTGTCTGAACATTGAACTCATCGTATCGGTGTAAATCCCGACGTGAGACTGCCATGAAGAAGTTTCCCATCCTATTTAAATGTGTTTGCTCATATGACGTTCAGCTCTTAGTTATGATCAAATGCCAAAACAAACTCGATGCGTCGATCCTGGAGATTCCTCTTTTGGTAGATTTGGCAATATCCTGTGGTGATCATATCATGTGTGGTTTAATAACTGGCATAAAAGTTTGATACAAATTGTTGTAGGAATGGCTGTTGGGGAGGATTTGTGGGGGTGGGTGTGGGGGGTGGTGTACGGTTAAGCCAGCTGTAAGCCTGTACTGGTGTACAGTTGGTGTATAGTTGAGCCAGTATAAATTAAATCAAATTGGCATATTACCAAAGGCAATATTGTTGTTTAACAACGTAGTCAGAGCTTATTAATCACTCGGCTCCAAGCAACAATGTTCTGCAACAGCTCCATAACTGAATTATGCAGTAAATTATGCACTAATATTGCTGCTTTGTTTGCATGTACAGCATGAGCCATGCTCCCACTGTGAGTTAGCCCACAGTCACTCTACTGGTACTGGCGATCAATACATTAAACACTCAAAACACTGTCGCTCATTCTAGTGTCCAGTATGTAAGCACTGAATCTGTTTCCTTAAACTACATATTTTAAGAAAAATAATAAATAATGATAATAATTATCTTATTTATAATTATATTATAGAACATTTAGCTAGGCTTCAGTTAGAAAAGTCAACGGCTTAGTTGATAATGTTGCATTCAGGAACCCCCAGTGGTCCTTGGGGGGGTCCAGGGGGTCCTCACCGAAAAGGGGAGTCATTTATTTTCATTAGACGTTCATCTATAAGTAACACAATGACAGAATGTATGACTATTGGTCACTGGTTTCATACACTTTACACTTTATGTAACAAATATCTAAAACATCTAAAACACAATCAGATGGGGAACCCTGGGACAAAATCACTTTAGGTTTCCTTGAGAACCAGAACAAATGAACAGTTTGATAAGGCAGTGTCAGGTTTTATTTTCTGAGATGAGTTTATGTCAGTTAAGAAGGTAAAAAAACAAAATTGCAAAAAACATTTTTCAGCAGAAAAGAGAAGTAAACATTACAGATGCTGCTGGATTGAATACTTTGTAAAAGGTTTTGTTTTATTTGGAATCTGAAATATAAAAGACATGTCTTGTGTCTTGGAAAAGGGAATGATATGTGAATTAAGAACGTTTGCGTTTTTTGTTCCACGTGATCTCTTAGCATTAACGAATACATCCTCCTCCTAAATAAATGGTAAGAACACATACTGTCTGAAACCATTTATTACATCTGGGCAAGTTTTCAACTTTGTCTCGTGTTTGTTTTACCAAATCATACTTTTTAGTGTGTGTCAGCAGAAAAGCATGTGGAAGATAGTTATATAGATAGATAGATAGATAGATATACTTTATTAATCCCAAAAACTGGGAAATTAAAGTGTAACAGCAGCATAACACAAATACAACAACAATGAAATAAAAGAACAACCAACAATTAAGATAATAATTATTAATTAAATAGGAAAAGATAATTAAATAAGAATAAGAAATTAAGATAATAATTACATAAGAATAAGTAAAATAAAATATAATATAATATATAATATAATATATGACCGGATTTTAACTATTATAACACAAATACAACAACAATGAAATAAAAAGAACAACCAACAATTAAGATAATAATTAATAATTAATAATTAAATAAGAAAAGATAATTAAATAAGAATAAGAAATTAAGATAATAATTACATAAGAATAAGTAAAATAAAATATAATATAATATATAATATAATATATGACCGGATTTTAACTATTATAACACAAATACAACAACAATGAAATAAAAAGAACAACCAACAATTAAGATAATAATTAATAATTAAATAAGAAAGGATAATTAAATAAGAATAAGAAATTAAGATGATAATTACATAAGAATAAGTAAAATAAAATATAATATAATAATATAATAATATATGTAATAATATAATATATAATATATGACCGGATTTTAGCTATTATTGTACACGCTGATGGCCTGTGGCAGGAAAGATTTCCTGTATCTGTCCTTACGACAGCGGAGCTGGAGCAGTCTGTGGGAGAAAGTACTCCGCTGTCTGTCCACTGTGTGATGGAGAGGGTGCTGATCATTGTCCATGATGGTAAACAGTTTATTCAGCGTCCTCCTCTCCACCACAGTACCAAACGTCTCCAGCCGGACACCAAGTACAGAGCCAGCCTTCTTGATGATTTTATCAAGTCTGTTGGTGTCGCTGGCTCTGATGCTGCTACCCCAACACACAGCAGCAAAGAAGATGACACTGGCAACAACAGACTGGTAGAAGATTTCCAACATCTTGCTGCACACGTTGAAGGATCTCAGCTTCCTCAGGAAATAGAGTCTGCTCATCCCCTTCTTGTACACAGCTTCTGTGTTAGATTTCCAGTCCAGTCTGTTGTCAATCACCACGCCCAGGTATTTATAGTCCTTCACCTCCTCCACCACCTCCCCCCTAATCAGTACAGGCTGTGAAGGCATCCTCTTTCTCCTGAAGTCGATCACCATCTCTCTGGTCTTGTTGACATTCAGCCTCAAGTGATTCTGCTCGGACCACTCTACAAAGTTGTCCACCAGCGTCCTGTACTCACCCTCCTCTCCCTCCCTTATACACCCAACAACAGCTGAGTCATCAGAAAACTTCTGTAGATGACATGACTCAGAGTTGTATTGAAAGTCAGTGGTGTATAAGGTGAAGAGGAAGGGAGAAAGCACAGTCCCCTGTGGAGCTCCTGTATCACTGACCACCACATCAGACAGGACACTGCCCAGACGGACAAACTGTGGCCTGCCTGTCAAGTAGTCAGTAATCCAGGAGATCACTGTGTCGTCAACACCCATCACCTGCAGCTTCTCACCCAGTAGCAGAGGTTGGATGGTATTGAAAGCACTGGAAAAATCAAAGAAAGTGATCCTAACAGTGCCTTCACCACCATCCAAATGCATATGGGTTCGCTGCAACAGGTAGATGACAGCATCATCGACACCTAAATGGGGCTGGTAGGCAAACTGCAAAGGGTCCAGAAACATCCTCACCCGTGGCCTCAGCTGGGCTAAGACCAGTCTCTCCAGGACTTTCATCACATGAGATGTGAGGGCGACTGGTCTGTAGTCTGCCAGGTCAGATGGCCTCGACTTCTTGGGGACTGGAACCAAGCAGGATGTTTTCCACAGCAGCGGGACTTTCTGCTGACTCAGGCTCATGTTGTACAGATGTCCCAGTACAGGAGACAGCTGGTTGGCGCAGGTCTTCAGGATCCTGGGTGTGATGCCATCAGGACCTGCAGCCTTTCGCTGGTGTAGTCTTTCCAGCTGCCTCTTAACCTGGCCTGTAGTCACCGTTGGGCAGGGGTTGCTGCAGATGTCTTTAGTAGAGGAGGTGGGAGATGAGGAGGAGGAGGAGGAGGAGCAGGTGGAAAGGTGCTGTACAGGAGAAGGCCGGCTGGGTTGAGCCATTTGGAACAGTGTGGGTGTGTGGAGGGGTGGGGAAGTTTGAGGGGTCACAGGAGGTGAGCTAAACCTGTTGAAAAACTGGTTGAATTGGTTTGCTCTATCCAGGCTCCCTGCTGTCAGCCGGTCTCTTCCTGTCATCCCTGTGATGTGTTTCATCCCCGTCCACACATCCCTCACACTGTTCTGTTGGAGTTTGGCCTCCAGCTTCTTCCTGTAGTTGTCCTTGCATGTCCTCAGTCTTTGTCTAAGTTCATGCTGCACTCTTCTCTGCTCCTCTTTATCTCCAGACCTGAAAGCCTTCTTCTTCTTGTTCAGAAGTACTTTCAGGTCACTGGTAATCCATGGCTTGTTGTTGGGAAAGCAGCGCACAGTCCGGGCTGGTATGGTGGTGTCCTCACAGAATTTGATATAGTCTGTGATGCAGACAGTCAAATTGTCTATGTCCTCCCCATGTGGCTCACAGAGTACATCCCAGTCCGTTGACTCAAAACAGTCCTGCAGTGCATCAGCAGACTCCTGTGTCCACCTCCTCACTGTCCTGGTGAGCACAGGCTGCTTTCTTACAAGAGGGACATATCTTGGAGACATCATGACCAAGTTGTGGTCTGATCTGCCGAGGGGGGGGAGGGCTGTGACGTCATATGCATCCATGGCATTAGCATACAGGAGATCCAGCGTTTTATTGTCTCTGGTGGGGCAGTCAACATATTGGTGGAAGTTAGTGTTGAATGAGACATGATTAAAATCTCCTGTAATAACCATGAATGCATCCGGGTGTTCAGTCTGTAGTTTGGCAGCGGCGGAGCTGATGACGTCACATGCTACCGCTGCGTCAGCTGACGGAGGGATGTAAACAACAATCACGATGGTGGACGTGAACTCTCTCGGTAAATAATAGGGGCGCATTCCCACAGCTAACAGTTCAATGTCCGGGGAACAGAGACGTTCCTTCAGGTTGACATGCCCCGGATTGCACCACCTCTCACTCACAAAAAGTGCAATCCCACCTCCCTTCTTCTTCCGGCTTGAGGAACAGTCTCTGTCTCCACGTACCAAGCTGTAACCAGGCAACCCGACGCTGTTAGCATGGATGTGCGAGTGCAGCCAAGTTTCAGTAAAACAAAAAATGCTACACTCGCGGTACTCCCTCTGGGTCTTAAGCAGTGCTGACAGTTCATCCATCTTATTCCCAAGAGACCTCACGTTTCCCATTATGATCGCTGGTACCGCTGGTTTATGTCTTTTTCTTTTATCCCTCCGTTTAGTACCAGACCTGCTACCACGGCGTCTCCTCCGTAACTCCTGCGGGATTACAGGTCTGTCTCCGGGCAGCACCACGGGATTACTCAGCGCCATCAACTGTTGACGCGTGTATACAAAAATTAATCCGGTCATTTTACAAAACAAAAAATACTAAAATTAACTAAAATAAACAAAAATACAAAGAATAACAAGAAAACTACGGAGCTGCTGCAACAGGCTGCCACCAGGAGCGGCGCCAATTCGAATAATCAACTTCAACGGAATCTGGAGGAGGAAGTGGCTGTTGAGAAAGGGAGCACTGCCCCGTTCATTTTTCATACTCTTTTTACTTCTCTCTAATTTCTTTGCAGTTATCAGCCTGTGACCTTTAACCTTTAACTGTTGTTCACATCACTCCCAGTGACAGAAGAGGGAGACCTATGGTCCAGATGGCTGCTGTTTCTGTCCTCCACTTAACCTTTGTTGTTAGGCTGAGGGTGTCCTGACAGTATCTCCTCCAGATTCCTATCAGCAGCTGATTGATTTGATCGGTCAGAAAAGCAAAGTGGACAAATGGAGCATTGTGACAAGTCCATGATGATTAGCAGAAGCAAAGACTGGAAATGCAATTGACGGTTTGCGAAGCCCCGTCCCCTTTAGTTAGCGTCACTACACCTGTCCAACAGACACATACATTTTAACATTATAATTTTAGATTGTATGTAAATGAAAGAAAAAGCATATGTTTCCCTTAAAATGATAACGTGGCTGATTTACCGTTTAAAATTCCATAAAAATCACAGATCCAACTATTTGGCTGCTTACTTCCAAGCAAGATGAGGTTCAGTTAGTACTTTTGGCATATTTTTAGCATGCAGTCTGACCAAAGAGTTTAGCAAACGTAACCCTTATTAAGATATTTTGCTGGAGTTACTGGGGTCTGAACTTTAAATGTAATAATGTGCTGACAGAGCCACTAGTGTTATGCTAGATTCTGTTATACTAGCAGCGTCACACACTGATGTTCTATCATGAACTGTTAGATACGCTAGAAGTCTACAAGATACGTCTTCAAAGGCTCCATTTACTTGGAGCTAGACAGATGTGAAGCAAAGTTTTTGCACATCTTGGTTCAGAGGAAACACTGACCGACTGTAGGACTATACATATGACACCATATGTATAGTCCTACATACACCATATGTATGTAGGACTATACATATGGTGTCATTGTGGAGATACAGCTCTACGGATGCAGCCAACCAGCAGGTGTGTAAAGAGTCATTAGATGTGCTGTAAATAGAAGCGGGGAGCTTGATGGTGTCTGTTAAATGCGCTTAAACTCATACACTGAAGATGTTGACAAGCAACTCTATATTGTGTTAATGTAGATAGAACATGAATTGGGTTAAGGATGTAGGTGATGAGACTGATGATGATTTTTGTACAAATACATATTTAAAAAGTATCCAGTGCCAAGCATCTATTTCACAAGATTTTCATTTTATTTATAAGGTCTTATATCCAAAAAACAACAACAACAAAAAAAGAAGAAATACAAGGAAATAACCAGCGTAAATGCAATGATGCAATTTTAAGACAATCACACATGAATACACACTGACAAACAAATAGCATGGCACAAGCACTCAATCAACAGAAAAGAGGAAGCTCCACAGCTGTGCAATATTTCACTATGGCAGAGGCCTGCTGCCATTTTGCATATCAAGATTACAGTCTAATAACAAAACAGAGCCAACCTCCGAAATGACCACCTTCCTCTTTCCAAAAGACAAAACTGTTTTAATACTGGTCCTCATCAGGAAACGTTTTGTTGGTTTCTTTTGCTAACAGTGTTAAAAAAAAAAAAAAACTATATATCATGAAGTCAACCAAGGACTGAACGCATTCATCTAGAGGTTCACACTTTATATATGTGACACGCAAACAAAACCACAGTTGAACCACGAATTCAAACGTGTTATTATTTTTCGCTCAACAACAGCTATTGATCTATATTGTATTAGAAATGAACATTAAAGCTTACAGAGGCAGTAATACAGGCCGGCGTTCATGTTATTGTGTCTACTTCCTGTCAGCAACAAGAGACGCATCGAAAACACAAATTGTACAAAAGATTACGTTTAACATCATCCCGATATCATCCCCTGTTCGGATGATTGATTTAAAGTTTATGTTACCATTTTTACTGAAATGGAAGCAGATTTTATCATTGAAACAATTCAAATGATAGCTGGATATATATATAAAATAATCTCTCCGTGAAATGAGTGAATATTCTTAAGGCTTTTTAACTTGTAAATAAAACAAATAAATAAATAAATAAGGTGTTGTACTTACATTTCTCCCAGTGCATTCTGCTTATCTCGATAATATCATATAGTTAAACTGAAAAAGAAATCAAAGTGGCGGGTTGACTGACGGGCTTTATAATAGCCTGAAGCTGGCTAACAATCCTCAGGGGATGTCACAGCTTTTCTAACCACAAATCTCTCTGATGCATGTCCTTTCAGTGTTTTCTGCACCCTACTCTAGCCCCTTATAAGACATAAAATATGTTTTTTACGAAAGGAATCGGATTGAACATTTAAGAGAATGGGATCAACATAGCCAATGATAAACAAATGAAGGGAAACCAATGAAAGCACCCCTGATGCAAAGAAGGACAAAGTGAGAATTTCTCTCACAGCTTTTAGTTGATCTGAGAAAACGTTAACATTGTACTTTAAGCAACACACCGTTAGTCAGTTCATTGGTTTGTTGTTTAACTTTACATGGTATCATTAAACTTTTTTTTAAAATAATAATTCGACATTTCGGGAAATACACAAATCTACATACACTACATATACACTATATACACAATATGCATACCAACACACCTAAACTTCACTGATTACCACATATTTCATTTGTTCAATCCTCTTTCTGAAATTCAAAAGCAACAATTCAAGAGCAACCTTTGTGCTGTAACTACTTTTTCGGTGCAGTGACTTTCCAGAGTCCAAAACCCACAATTTCTTTTTGTGTACGGTTTAAACAACAAAATGTGTGTATTTTCTAACGTTGAACAGAGCCAGGCTAGCTGTTTCCCCCTGCTTCCATTCATTATGCTAAGCTAAGCTAACCACGACCTGACTCCAACTATGAACCGAACACACTGATATTGAAATGTTATAATGTTTTCCCATTTCAAGTTTGCAACGTCTGTGTAATATTTCCACACACAAGTGTTTGTCATGTGTTTATCTGAAATATGTCCAGATTTTACACAAAAAGCCTGTTTTTTTTCCTTGTGCAACTTAGATATAAAAGATATTAGTATAATATCTGGTCGGATTTAACCATAAGCCACCATTCAGGAGTAAGGGCCAGTAATGAACCATTATTTTACACATCAAAGTGTTTCCAGGTGTTGAAAGACATCTACTTGATTTGACTCATTTGGACGGCTGAAGCTTCACATTAGTTTCAGATCAACTTTTAAATACATGTTTGCACAGAAGGAGCCCCCATCACCTACACAGTGCATCATGAAGGAATCTACATGATGGTCAGTATGAACATGAGCAATGGTTATGGCGAGAAAAACCTATTTTTCGGTTTCAAACTTTAAACATTGTGAGTTGAAGTCATGTTCAGGATCATTTGAATCAATTCAGTGAAGTCATCAATATTCACATGAAGGCTCCAGCTTCATCAGATGACCTGAGAGGAGCCAATATGGGAGCGGTATGAGCCCTGTAGTCAGATCTGTCTGGCTGCCATATCTGTTTGTGGAATTTTCAACAAGAGAGTTTGCCAACGCTTACTTGTTTGAACATGTGAATAGAGAAATAGTCCAGTTTATAGTGTATGTACTTTATAGGCAGAAGATCTTGATAAGAGACAGCAGGCTTTCATTTAACAAAATGCCTCAGCTGCCTCAGTCAACATCCTACGGTGCCGGTTGAGGTTCAGTAGATTGGTTCATGTTCCAAGGATTGCTGCTGCACTTTTCATGCAAAGTCGCCACGAGCAAGGTTCATCTTTGAACTTTGATCAAAGATTTTTTTACTCCTGTTGCAATCTGCTCTTTCCGCACTAAAAGCCTTGTTTGTGTCAGAAAAACATCATCTCCACCCTGTTTTCTGTCATAATGCTTATGCCTATGCGTACATATCTCATTAAAAGTACTAGTCTAAAGACCCCTCCTTCTCTCCCCCCATACAGAAAATGATAATTGCTTCCCTTTGAAAAACCAGCCAAAAGCAAACTGATGTCTTCCCCTTCCTCCCCTGGTGTCACAACCCTGTCAAACATAAGGCACAAACCGCTACAAGCTAGCAGGCTTCAATGGTCTTACTTGCTTTGTGGCAATGGTGTTAATATTGCAAAATGAGTGTGGTTACAGAAATCTTCAGAAATCCTTAAGTCTGAGATTTTTATATCCAATCCGGTGCTGAAAGCTGAAGTAATAAGGAAGAGATATGCATAAAGTGGTTACATCCAAAACCCAAAAGTTTAACATATGTGTAGCAGATGAGATCAAAAGAATATGCAGCAGATGTAAATGTTTTCTGAGACATAATATACAAGGCAGTCAGTACCAAAGCAAACCAGTTGTCACAATTTTATCAGCACGCCACTGTTTCAGACAGGTGCAAATGAAGTAGGGGGGGGGGGGGGGGGGGGGGGGGGGGGGGGGTTGACAGCTTTTGGATGGAGTGTGGTTCTGATGCAGGAGGCAGTTGTCGTGTTTACAGTCATTTATTGTGGTTAACTTCCTCTTTTTGTGAGACTTGAAAGAAGCTTACAAGACAGTTAGCTACAGATGAAAGCGTTCACAAAACAAATACCATCGAAAAACACACTTTTCTTTTTTTATATATCACATTTGACTAATTCTATATGAAAAAGAAATACATTTCCTTGAAAATGTCAGTCTTATCAGGGAAGCACTGGGGTCAAACTTAGTCAAACAAAAAGCAGAAACAACAGTTGTTCAGCTCGACTTGTGCGACAGGTTGTTTTCCCCTCTTTCCGAGCATCGGCAGAAGTGCAGCAGATGTTTTGCTCCTCGATTTAATGATCTGAAATAAAGCTAATCATCAAAATGTTATCAAGCACGGCAGCTAATTAGCATAGAGAGAGATCAGCTGCAGAAATCTGGAGACTAAACTGAGTCCTTGCCTATAATGCTGAGCCTGAAAGCGCCCTGTGTTGGTGTATGTAGTAGAGGAGGGAAACACCTGCATGTACTTCAAGGTTCACTGACCAGCAACGCACATAAACCACAAGACGAAACTTGACACGTCTGCATGTCTTTACAGCATAGTAAATGATTTGCTGGTTTTTTTAAAATATTTAGATGTCTTTCATGTTGTAGGAATTAGAAACATAGTACATAATCATCTACGGTGTCAGTGACAAATAGTTCAAACTAGATGCCTTCATCTATATATTACCATCTCCAGTCCAGTGATGATATGAAAACAAACAGCAGCCGATACAGACAAAAAAAAAAAAAAAAAAGACAATGAATTTCATCAGTCGGATTCTACTTCTGTCGATGTTAGCTACAGATTTAGATCCTAAAATTCTGTGTGAATTCTATATACTACGCCCCTAATGCTGCACAGCATGCTGAAGAGAGCTGAAGTTGCTAAGCAAAAGAGAGCAGAGAAAAAGCCATGACTTACATTTTCACACGGTTTTTTGTGTTTTGTTTTGGGGTTTTTTTTTGGTAGCTCCAACAAGTCCTTCAGTCCACTATGTGACTAGATGTATGTCTGCTGCGGGATTTTGAGTGTACATTTGAATGGAATTTGATTTTCATGGGGGGGGGTAGAACTCAGGCTCGGGACGGTCTGTAACGAGCTATTCACTCAAGCTCATTGGTGTTCAAATAACAGTAGTGTGGATTTGCTTCCACAGCACACAGCAGTTGCTTCCACTCTGAGTGGCCTTGAAGAGTGTGTGAAAGAGGTGGGGTGTGGGGGTGGTGGTGTGTGTGTGTGTCAGGGGGGGGGGACCGAAACACGAAACATGAAAAAAGTTAGTGAAAGAGAGAAAGACGGAGCCATCTGTCTATGATGGGAACAGTTGTTGTTTTTTTTCACATTGTGAGCCTCATTTGTCAGTTTAGCCTGTGGGCTGGGTTTCAGAACTGATCATATCTGCACTTCTTTTAGTACACTTCAGTAGCTTGACTACAGTAGCTTTACTAATGACCCACACAAAGACTGTGGATTCCTATCTGAGCCTCATGTCAACTGCAAGTGCCCGCTAGATACTGAAGATCTTTAACACACTTAATCCTACCTGACTTTTAAAAGGGTGAGTCATGTGTGGAAGGGAGGGGGAGAGTCGGGGGGGCAACAAGAAGGATGTATACATTCATGTCCACCACATCTGTATTTCACATCAGACTGACATTTCATGTACAGTTATGTAATTACTTGTTTTGAATATGACCACAATAGAAAAGACAAAGACAGTGCTTACTTCTCTAAAGAGTGAACATGTCAAATCTAATAGCATCACAGAAGTGCCCCCGGGTTTCTAGCAGAGGGCACTACAGTACACACACATTCCTCTAGAGGTCCCCAGGGGGTAACATTGCTGTCATGTCAATAGTTTTAAGGAACAGAAAGAAAGAAAATGTACATTTTTCATATCAAGATATCAATCTTTTCTGATTTAAAATATTAAAAAAATCAATGTCGGGTTTTAGTTATCTGGCCTCCCAAAATCAAAGGGTTAGTGCTCTTCACGTAACTACGTTTATTCCGAGAGACATCCATTATAGATGAGGCTGAGATGCCGAGTTCACTGTACGTAGAAACAGAACCTGCGAAATGAAGTAGGAGCGCATAAGGCAGGATACCAGATGACTGTAGATTACATAGCCAGTTAAAACAACTTCACTCCTGGAAAGCACAAGCAGATGATCTCAATATGTAAATGATCAAGGGTGCAATTTTCCTTTAAGCAGTATGTTTAGCAATTCAGCTTTAGCAACAGGTTATTCTTTAAACATACATTTTAAGTATAAAAGCTTATAAGACCTATAGAACCACACAAAACTAAAGGTCTGTATCACGGTAATGACAATAACACATATAATTGTAATATAGATGTCTAAATTTAATCTTAAAGCTGCACCAATATATATTTTAATAGTGACAATGGATAAACTGTATATATAAAGGTAATGTAGAGGTCAGTAGACTAGCCACGAAGCCACAGAGAATCATCGCTCAACCCGATTGTTCCCCCCACGTTCTATGAAGCGTTGAAGTGTCTTTCAGCACGTTGTTTTGGTGTCACACACTTTTACTGTTTTAATCAACCTGGTGTCCAGACACAGCAGGTACCTGTTTAACACCTGAACATTTCACATGCATTCACCAGGTGAACTGCAGGATGGTAATATTTAGAGTCAAATCTTTTTGTTACTATACATCCACCACAGTTCAACAGGGAAAGAATGTAATGCTAAAAACATGTAAATGTGTCAGACATCCACTTGATATGAGAACTGCTTAATCACCATATAAGCTTCAGATCAACTTTTAAATATATAGTTTGCACAAAACGACACACTGTGGATCACCGCCCCATGATTGAATGTACTTAGTTGTGTTTCCGCTGGTATTCAATATATGTATTATTAATTTGATTAATGTATAGTCTTTGGCAACATGTTTTATAAATCAAAACATTCTACTTATAAAGCTGCACAGAGACAGATAAGGAGGATGGCAGACAACAGAGGTCATAGGTCAAGTCCATACTGTACAACAGTGAGTGCATGAAGTTGTATTTCCATGCCGTCTGCATGAACTTTATGAACATGAACATAAACCCAATATATCATGCAGTGTGAAAAACATGTTCATCCTGTGCAAGAACAGCATATCCTGCACAATGCCTCAGTCATGTGCAGTCTGCAGTCCTGCATGCTGCATGTCAGAGCTGCAAACTGTCACCTTGTCTACTCACTGACCTCATCTCAAATGACCTAACCGTCTGACCTCTCACAGTCCTGTCACGTCATGCCGGGCGTCATGTGGTATGTGTATGCGTGTGTTTGTGTGATGGCATTTCAATGCAAATTGCTATTTAAACCAATGTCCTAGAAGTCCCAGTCAAATGAAGGAATGTGATGGTAGATAGCAGTAGTAATCACAGATACTCGGCCAGAGGGGGTGAAAATAGGTTGAAAGTGAAGTGATTGGGCTTCGGTGCTGCCTGTTCTCGGCCTGCGTGTACATGTCAAGCCTGAAAAGGGGCTGAAACACGCCACGACCTGTAGAGCAAACAAATCCATCCGCTCTGGGGGCTGCGGCTTCACTTTCACCCTTCACTTACTGGCTCTCACCCTCTTTCTCTTTCTCTCTCTTTCTCCCTCTCTCTCGCTCTCTCTCTATCATGCAAGGACAATATACACACGTGCGTGTTGTCAGGCGCTAAAGACGGAGGACAGTGCTGGTGCAGTGCTTCACCTGTGCAGAGGATTCACAACTTGACCTGAGGAGGCCTGAAACAAACAGTTAGAGAGGGAAAAGCTGCAAAGTGCTTACACAGCTGCTGTTGTTGAATAAATGGACACGACAGAGTATCCACCGGCTCGTGTTAGTGTCTCACACATACAAGGATGCAAGTTTTTCTAAGTTCACATAACTCCCTGATAAGTTAAGATGCGAAAAAGACAGGAGTGGAAAGTACATTTACTCTGATACTGTATGCTGTAGTTACATTAAAGATTCATATTTTACATAAAAAGCATATGATCCACACGTGTACTTGTGTAGACAGCCATGCAGTGTCAAACTCTGCACAGTGAAGCTCAAACATTCAACTGTGAAGGATTGGAGGACTTTAAAACATTAAAATCAAATTCAGTGGTTGAAATGCAGTAGAAAGCTCCACGCCTGTTAATTATTATATTACAGTCATTTAATGTAACACTCTGACACAGGAGCACTTTGACGTGTAATAGAGTATTCACACCAATGATTGCTTTCATAAACAAAGTTACAAAAAAAGAAAAAAAGGAAATACATCAAGTCTAACAATTCACTAGAAATCTGAAAGAAGTCACATTTTTTTTCTACCTGCTTACCAGGTCAAGGTCATGGTGAAGATTTATATCCTCAGCACATCCTAGGTCTGCCCCGGGGTCTGCCTGTGATCAGTTGGGGGTTGCAGTGAGGGGGCGGGGGGATGGGGGGGTCCTTACCAGGTGTCCAAAGTGCATAGCACCTTTGCAGGCTGCTGTCAGTGTGGAGCAGTTCTTTTAAACTGGTATCCTGCAGTGTTAGGAGAAATCATTTCAGCAACAATCACATAAAATAATCAAATCAAATCCTACATAAAACAGGGACAACGATTAAACAAACTATTATATTCAATATATAGAAATAATACAGTGTTTTTTCAGATAATTTCATATGCCATTCCCTAATCTTTTGAATTCACCAAGACATCACTCCATATGGCGGCCATATTCAGGAAGTTATGGAACTTCCCTTTTTGGTTTGTGAACAGGGGCATGGACCAGGTGCTTTTACAGTTTATCTTAGTTAAACATCAGCTTCTCCCAATTGCCCTGGCCACATAATCACTGACGCATGCACGGGGCAGACAGACATGTCCCACTATCTGATATACTAAAGACAGAAACTGTGTTGAGGAAAAAGTGGCTGTAGATTTAAACACATCTGACTGCCTTTTCAAAAGTGACTGGCAAGTCAGGTCAGATCAGGTCAGGTGAGGAGGTAGCACGGGCTTGAGCTGAAGAGACAAAAATGTATCTGGTTGCAACAAGTTATGCTTTTGGTATGAATGACTCATACTTCAACTGTGGGGACTTATCAGTGGGTATGGTGTGGGATGTTTGTGCAAGCACTCATACTGATCTGGAATCTGAGTTTAACATGATTAACGCTCTATTTATTACAAGCTATCTAATACCAAAACACTGGCATACCTATACACACAAGAAACAAGTCTTCTATCTACATGTGAATGAGCTTTGAATGTGCCTTAATGCTTGCGTGGTGTTATTTTCTTACAGAACATTTTCGGGTTAAATATTAAAATTGTGCATCTTCAGCAACTAATATATCAGGGATGAAGGGAAAACGTGTCTTTTTTTTAAATTAATGTTTGAATTAAATGCATAGTTACCTGCTGTGAAAGGATTAGCAAGCTACACAGAAACTCATTTATTAAATACTTCCTGTACCTCTGCACATGTGAGGGCTTGCGCAGTTTCTACAATAGGAAACAAAGTAAACCATGAGTTAATCTTACACACACACACACACACACACACACACACACACTCCTAGAGTATCCTGCAGTTTTTATTATATAAACCACAATGGTGCGCACAATGTTCCTTTATTTCCAATCTAAGCATGTTAGCACATTTGTTTGACTAATATCAGTTATAGCTTGTGTTTCATTGTGTATGGGAATGTCTACATATTTAATAAAGCTTAACTCATTCTGTCTGTGTGCATTGATGGAATAACATATGATTTGCAACAGCACTTTGCAGCCTGTAAAACACAGAGAAATAAAAGCAAACTAATTCACAATGAGAAATAAATTTTTTTTTAAAAAGAAGAAGAAGATAGAAGAATAGAAGAAAAGAAATAGACTCAGGGGAACCAGTCTCCCTCTTTAACCCGCGTTTAAGGGAGGGTGGGGTTGGTTGTAATGTTCTACTGCCACCTTGTGGTGGGTGTTTACAATTGCACATCATGCACACAAGCACCTTGTAAGAAGAGCCTGAAACACTAGATGGCACCAAAGTACTACAGTTTGATCCATGCTGAAAAAAAAACTAAAAATGGATCTTGATGAGTAGATGATGCAAGAGAGGTAGAAACTTCGTGTGTAGGAGTCAGTAGAGACATCATTTCATGGTGGGCGATAAACCTCACATGATCTGTCCAAAACAGCCCGCACTCTGCAGTGAGTAAATGTACTCTTTTACATTTGACTGCTCCTAACAGACAATAATAGACAAAATAGAGTGTGTGAACTGGAGTTTAACCATGAAAAAGAAAGGGGATTATTCGCTTATTCACAAGTATAAGTTTTATTTTTTATTTATTTTTTAATGCTAGGGGATTAGGAATAGTGGGTTAGGGAATCAGGGATGTCAGGGTCAGGGAATCAGGATTAGGGAATCTGGGATATCAGGGTAAAGGAGAGTTGGGGGGCGTGTTGGTGTTTTCCTTTTTTTTCCGAAACCAGGTGCTCAGTTTCTCTTTCTTTTCATCAAATAAATGTAGGAAAGTTACCCTCTGCTGGTGAGCTTTGTATTGGATTGTTGATTCAGATATTTGAATATGGCTTTCTTGGGCTTTTCGGATATTCTCAGTGTTCAAGCTTGACCCTCAAATCATCCACCAGCGATTTATATCCTAAGCGTGTATGTTCCCTCATTTCTACCCTTTTATCACCGTCTATGTAGAGTCTTTTAGTGGCTATTAATCTTTTCCTAAGTGTTTTTGGGTCATTCATGACCAGGATGCATGAATGAACAGCTTCTGTTGCGTCTCCAAGTCTTGGATTTTATTTTTTAGTTTACTGTTTTCAGAGGAGGCTACCAGTTTAGGCCAGAGGTCAGTTTGTATATTATATACACTGCTCACAAAAATGAAAGGAACACTTTAAAGAAACACACTAGATACATCAGATCTCAATATGAAGTTGGATATCTATACAAATAATGACAGGGCAGTGTCTTAGGAACAAAAGGATGCCAAGTCTTTTAATGGAAATAAAAGTTTTCAGCCTACAGAGGGCTCAATTGTGTAGACACCATTAAATCAGAGTGAAATGAAGATGTGGCAGGCTAGTCCATTTTTTCCAAAACTTAATTTCTGCAACTCAAAATGCTTTTCAGTATCTTGTGTGGCCCCCACGAGCTTGTATGCATGCTTGACAACGTCACGGCATGCTCCTAATGAGACGACGGATGGTGTCTTGTGGCATTTCCTCCCAGCTCTTTGTGAGGGCATCCCTGAGCTGTTGTACAGTCTGAGGAGCAACCTGGCGGCGCCTAATGGGCCGAAACATAATGTCCCAGAGATGTTCTATTGGGTTTAAGTCAGGGGATCGTGAAGGCCATTCAATTGTTTCAATTCCTTCATCCTCCAGGTACTGCCTGCATACTCTTGCCTCGTGAGGCCGGGCATTGTCGTGCATTAGGAGGAAACCAGGACCTACTGCACCAGCGTAGGGTCTGACAATGGGTTCAAGGATTTCATCTCGATAGCTTGTGGCAGTCAGAGCACCATTTCCTAGGCAGTTATCGGTCTGTGCGCCCCTTCATGGATATGCCTCCCCAGACCATCACTGACCCACCACCAAACCTGTCATGTTGAACGACGTTGCAGGCTTGTCTTCTCCAGACTATTTCACGTCTATCACAGGTGCTCAGGGTGAACCTGCTCTCGTCTGTGAAAAGTACAGGGCGCCAGTGGCGGACTTGCCAATTCTGGTGTTCTTGAGCAAATGCCAGTCGAGCTCCACGGTGCTGGGCAGTGAGCACAGGGCCCACTACAGGACGTCGGGCCCTCAGGCCACCTTCATGAAGTCTGTTCCTGATTGTTTGGGTAGAGACATTCACACCAGTGGCCCTCTGGAGGTCATTCTGTAGGGCACAAGCAGTGCTCAGCCTGTTCCGCCTTGCACAAAGGAGCAGGTATCGGTCCTGCTGAGGGGTTGAGGACCTTCTATGGCCCTGTCCAGCTCTCCGAGAATAACCACCAGTCTCCTGAAATCTCCTCCATGTTCTGGAGATTGTGCTGGGAGACACATTAAACCTTCTTGCTGCAGCACGTGTGGATGTGCCATCCTGGTGAAGTTGGACAACCTGTGCAACTTCTGTAGGGTTAAGGAATCGCCTCATACTGCCAGTAGAGATAATTACGCAAGCCAAAATCAGCACGAGTGGAAAACCAGCCAAAAAAGATCAAGAGGGAGAAACTTGAAATGACCTCCACATGTAAATCCAGTCCTGTTTTGAGGGTTTTCTAATTGTTGCCACTGAAGTGCACCTGTTATATGAAGAATAACCAAATAACCCTTTTCAAGTTTTTCATAGAAAACAAAGAACACGGAACAGTAACTTTCTTGTAGACACCACTGTTTGCAGCTCCCTCTTCTTCTCTCTTCAACTTCACTGTGAAAACCAGAAAGCAAGCAGGCTAAGAAACTGAACTGATACAACACCTACTAACTCAATACATTTCACTAGCAGTGTGGTTGTAGAGCGGATTTCATCCCAGTAGATTTCATTATGATTCTATGTGTTTGTACGTGTCGTTTGGGAGGGCGTCATAGAAGTCAATGAGACTGCTGGCCTTGAACGCGTCTTTCAGGACATCACAGTTCTGTAACTCTCCAACTCAACCTGATAAGAAGGCTGGGCTTCATATCTTTTGCATGAACATGTAGTTCACGGACACCGAACTGCTCCTTCAGCATTTCCACTGCTTCCACACACTTCTCAGTTTGGACCGCTGGTTCTCAGCTTTGGGTAGCAGGGAGATGGATCAAGTTGTTCTGTTGCACTTGTTCCAAAAGCAGCGCTCGTTGCACCTCAAATGCTTTTATGTGTGAATACATGTTGCAAATCAGTGTCCCTTGTAGCTGCAAGTTAAGGCTGTTCAGCATTTCTGTCACGTCTGTTAAAATGTCAGGTGCCATTTCCTCTCTGGGTCGATCAGCTCGGGCAACGTTTTGTTTTTTGAATGAAGAAATGCGTTTATTTCAGGTTGCAGCTCGTTAAGTTACGTTCTATGCACGTACAAGTCTCGATCACGAAAACAAATCATAATGCATCTCTGGTATTGTTCAGGGGGCCGGGCAAAATGTGGAGGCGGGCCGTATTTGGCCCGCGGGCCGTAGTTTGGGGACCACTGCTCGATCCTGTGTCTGACTTAGGCCTTGTGGATCTAATATGAATATATATTAAAGACAGTAACTGGGTTGCATATTTCTTTCCTCAGAAACACTTTTGGTGGACTGTTGAAGAGAAATCAGTGAACGTTTATGTTGTTTATGAGCTGTGAGCTGTTTGAGGCTGCAGAGGGCGTGGGATATTTCCATTTCAACATTTAGCTTTACACTCGTTGACTCATTTAACATTTGCGTTTAATATTTAGGTATATGTTCATGTTTTAATTTATTTTTCAAATGTGAGTAAAAATAGCCAAATGTGAGGAAGATTAGCTAAATATTCAAAATATCAGCTAGGAAATGTTTTTGTTTTTTTTTAAATTTATTTATTTATTTATTTTTTATTTTTTTGCTGTCGAGACTTTTCTGAATTCAATCTGGATATGGCAAAAACAGATTTGGGCTGGCTTTAGCCTTAGACATGCTGTTAGGTGAACATGAATACATCCTCCTGCTTTATATTAGGTTATGAACAGCATCAATATAGCTTAAATGTGCCACCTTGACTCAAATCTGGGTGTGCAGCTAGTTTCTGAACACAACTGTACACATGTGGAAATGATTTGCGTTCGTCATAGTGTTTTGAACAGGGAGCCTGGGCGTGTTTCTTCCCAGCACTGGGCGTATAGACGCTGCTGTCACGTTACCAGGTATAACACGGAGCTGTCGGTTTCACCTGGATAACAGGTGTGTCTCGGAGAGCGCCGTGAACTACGCCAGGCTACCACTTAGGTCAGTATTATATTCTAAACTCTGACACTGGGATAACTCCCAGTCGATCGTTATTCACAGCAAGATTATTTTCTCTCTTCCTGTAGTTGCACAAGATGCGAGGACGGTATAAAAGAAAGGACCTACACCATGAAGCTGGGCTTTCTCCTCGACAGGGGGAAACCGCGGCCAGCTTGGCCGAGACACACATACCTGTTCCCCGCCTGATCGTCCAGGATGTGGGCGGTAGTAGAGAAGGTAGGACACCTCGCTCTATTCACGTTATATAACCACGTTTAATAAAGGGAAGACAGTTTAGAAACTGCCACTAAAAGTCAAATAAACACAGGGCAGTTAAAGGCACATTCCCTGAAAAATATAGTGGATAAGGAACAGAATAGAACTTAATTATTTTCTCCTGCAGCTTTAGCCAGATATTTACAGAGGAGCTGTCATTATGAAAAGATGTGACCTCAATAGCTAATATAACAGATCCAGTCAGAGGATGAAAACGTTATGAATTTTGCTCCTGCATTAACATACTATAGAAACATCCAGCTGTGCAAACCTATGTAGTAGTAATTAAGAGCAAAGCTGTTTTAAAGCCCCTTTGCCCATGTTGAAGTCTTTTATGTACTGTGTTTGCTGCTTCATATTAAAAAAAAAAAAAAAAAGTGACATGATAACTTATCAATAATGCAGCTATTAAACAACACGATTAGTACAATTTATGACCCATGACTCATGCTGTGTCTCACAGTAATATAAGTGATTCTGTGTCTGCGCTTTGGTCTGATCCCAACAAATCGGTTTCATCTGCCATTTGTTTCTTCAGGCTCAAAATGTTCCAGTTACGGTAGTGACAAGGTCTATCTTGGGGTGCGTGTCAAGATGCCTGTAAAGGATCTGCTGAGGAACATCCGTGTAGCCCAAGGCTGGGATCCTCAAGACATTCAGGTGATAAGACACAGACACTAAAAGAAAAACCTCTTGCTTGCTTAATGGCTACAATCTGTCCTAGCCATTTCCTCGTGTTCATACCAGACAAACAAACAGATGACACATTATTGTTTTTGTTTGGCAGTCTAAATGTGAGCAACAACTGGATAACACTCATAAAAGGCTTGGGTTTTGGAGTCCATCCACATATTTGGTCGAGGTTGTGTTTATGCATGACAAACATTGCAGTTTGCTTGTAGAGCTGAAATTAGCCCCAGTTTGTGCCTCAGGTTTAAGTCACAGACGTAACCATCAGCTTCTATAACAGGTCGTTAACTGAGCCTTTGGGGGATTCGGCCCTTCTGTGTTTTTCAAACATTGCCGGTTAATCATCTTTTAGAAATTGATGTATGTATGTATGTATGTTTGAAAATGCATTATTTTTACCTTCCCAACTAAGCTGAACCCAACATTCCAGGGGTTGGACATAAAATCAATGCTGTTACGTCTGCAGGCAAGATAATGTTATACCTGCTTGTGCCTTTACTAATGTAGCTATTCTCCTCTTCTCACATCATGTGTAACTGTAGGAGACAGCGTATGGCAAAACACTCAAAGGTCAGTAAAACCCAGATCAATGAGGTGTAACAGTTAATTTATTTATTTCATTATATTTATCACAGAAATCAGAAACGCCTAATGCACATTGTACTCCACTCTCAAGACTTCAACTTGACATTTTTCTTTCACAGAAGACAAGAAACGAGTCAAAACTCGCACAGGACGCCGAACTACCAAGGTGAGTGAAAAAACCCAGAACCCAGCTCCTCCTCCGGCTGGATGTAAAAGGTCTATGGAATGCTGTAAATCAGTCGTGAGAAGCAGTTTAAATGACTCTCCATGTTTTGGCTTTCAGAGAAAATGCCCCACAAAAAGCCTGGAGGAGCTGGCAATCATTGTGGAGGTGTTGGAGGAGGATCTCAGGACCAGCAACACCTACCGCTCACCTGCTCCAACGTTGTCCCCCTCCGCCTCTCCAGTGTCATCCGAGTGGTCTCATGAACCAAATGGTAATTCACGGGGACAATAGTCACATTTATAAAATATGACCCTGATGAATGTGTCAGCAGCAGCTCTTAACATGCTGTATTATCTCCCCCAAGGTGCAGATTACAACAGTGATGAGTCAGATGAAATGATCTCTAGTCCCGAGTCCTGCATGACCTACTCACCAGGCAAAGCAGAGTACCAGCAGGCCATGTCCCCTCCTGGCTTCATGCACACCAGCCTGCAGCCTTGCAGCATCGAGCTGCCGCAAGAGGGAAACGCAGAAAGCGACTGTGGAAAAGGGGACAAGTGTCTGGGTCCACAGAACCAGGACTGGAACCTGAACAGCTCTGCTTTCTTCTGGACACAGCTGCAGAAAGAGGAGAGCCAGCTGACGGACATCTCTGACGCAGCGCTGCTGGCCACCGATGAACACGGCAGGACGTAAGTGTGGCGCAAGTATGGCGCTGGCTTTGATCTCACGAAACTCGATAAATATCGATCTTTTTTTTAAATTGCGTAGCTTCTTCATTTCTTCCTGGTATCGTGCATGCTGGCACAGTGTCACGACTCACAGGGACACCTTTAGAAAAGATCCGGACCATAATTCGTGTTATTAGTTAGCTGTAATTTTCCTGCTGTGACAAGTCAGAATGTCAACTGTGCTGAAAGAGTGTCTTCGGTTTGTTAAACTCGCTCAAGCCTGCAGGCTTTTTGCAATTAAGCCCAACTTTCTCTGACTTACTTCATGAAATACCTTTAACTATGCAGGTTCACATGTAACTCAGGTTCAGACCTGTTTTGTGTCAGTAAATACATGTAGTATGAAATATTTGGGTTTTTGTTTTTTTTTGTCTAAATATGTTGTGGTTGTTGTCCCTGTCCCTCCAGAGCTCTTCATGAAGTGGTGTGCGTTGGGAAGAGGGCACTGGGCTACGCCATCGCAAAAAGAATGGCCGCACTCAACAGCCTGGACCTCAAGGATTCTGATGGAATGGTACAAAGACGTTTGAAACTTGTAGTTTTTTGTATTTAAATCTCTTGTATGAAATCTCTAATGCAAAATAACTTGATCCACTTTAGAGCTAAGCGATTAATCGTTTTGAGTGATTTTTTAAATGTTACACTTTCAGGTGATACTGAACAGAGACCTGCAGAAAGACCCCCGAAGCAGCAAATGTAGAAACTTCTGAAATATGTCAGTAAAGCCGTAAAATATCCCCCCAAATAATCCTCAGTAAATTGGCAGCCTTGATGAACAGAATATACATATACAGAATATATATATAATTTATTTTATGGTGAAGGTAAAGAAAAAACTTCACACTGAACAATATGAAAAGTATTTTTAGAACTGATGTTGAGGTAGCAGTCTATATACTGTCTGTCACGGTTTTCTTATCAGTAGTTCTTATCCAGACAGATAAAACAAATGAATGATGGCAGAGTGGAGCAGATGCTTTAAACACATTGTGCCTGCAGGTTTGACCAATACAGTTGTATTTATACAATCCGTAGATTAATGTTCACGGCTCTCTGTTTCCAGACTGCCCTCCTCATTGCAGCAAAGCACAACCACCACCTTATGGTGGCAGATTTGATCTGTTTGGGCGCCGACGTCAACGTGAGGAACACCTCAGGAAAGTCCTGCCTCCACCTCAGCGCTGAGAAAGGCTACGTCAGGGTCCTGGAGGTTAGAGCCTTGTTTTTCTTCTGTATCATTCCTCGTATCTGTCACATGATATTTTAGTCAGCACTGATGGGATTTGGGTGACGCATAAGCATAATGATGCACATCATTACTCTAGGAGTTTCCAAAAAAGCCAAAAAAAAAAAAATGGCCAAGAAAACGACCGCATGTGGGACAAAACATATATCGATATTGCAGAAATGTCTTTGTGTAGCTTCACTCACCGGGTCATCTTTTAAAGGACAACACAACAAGTTTTTTTTATTGGCTGCTCACATCCAAACTACAACCGTCAGTTGTGGTAAATCAAGTCTTCAAGCGTCTCCGACAAAAACCAACGTGGCCGGTTTTGTGAGACCAGTTGCATACTGCATGTCATCCTGTAATTATTGACTTACTGAATGCGTTGCATGATGGATGTTTGCTTTAGGTAACACGTTAGGTATGTAAAAGAGCAGTTATTTCAGGTTTTAAAAGCTAACCTGTCATTACGCTTCATAGTAAATGTTTTCTAGCCCGAGTTCAGTTTTACGGAGGTGTTTTTCTACTGTCAACACACACGAACCCTATGTTCACTCAGAACGACTTTGTATTGATTTGCAGTGACCGTAATGTCTCAGCAGCAACAGCTTTAAGGTTGTTGCAAAGCGTTTGCTTTCCGTTGACTGCTCACAGCCGTTGGATTTTGTGCTCTTGTTCCCATCGAACTGCACACAGATCTCTAGTTCATGTAGAGCACATCGTCGGTGGCGGTCTTCACTTCACTGCATCCTCATCCAAGAACAGCAGTGATGCCTGTCACTATGTCCTACTACAACATGACACATATATTTGTGCTACCTTATACTGGTTTCATATTTAGCTGTTTGTGTGTCCGGGACGAGAACATCACTTTTGTTTTTGTGCAGAATCTGGTCTCCTTGTTTTTAAAGCAGATGAGAGGTAGCGATGATATTGGTTACTATTGGCCAGTAACCCCGCATCAGTTGGTCCATGGCACACTTTGGAATCTTAAACCTGGTTATGAAATGATATGTGACAACAGTATACTTGTGTAAACCAGTATGTATGTTTTCTTGCAGGTTCTAAAATACACAATGATGGATGGAGTGCACGTTGACTTCGAAGCCACTGATAACTCTGGTATGCACCGTCTTCCTCACTAGACGAGAGTTTGAATGTCATGATTTATATGCTCGTTTCGTATCCGTTAAATCTATACTGCCTGCTTGCGTGTGCGCAGGAATGAGTGTCCTTCAGTGTGCCTCGGTGGCTCTAAAGGCAACAGTGCATGAGCTGGAAAGCAGTCATTCCCTCAGTCACTTCAGACTCCACACGCTCCGCAAAGAGCAGATGATAGAGACCCTGGAGTGTCTGCTGCAGATGGGCAGCTACCCTCATTTCATGGTATGTACTCCATAACAGCTAAGAAGTTTCATTTTTACATGCAAAAAACATTGCAGTAAATTGAGATGTTTTCTACAACGATTACTAACTTTTTCCTTTGCTCTCTTTCTCAGGGGAGCCAGTGTGTCTAAACCTAGATCTGGTTGAACCTGGCACATCGTTTTGGAACCCAACAGTAATGTTCTGAGTTGGTTCAGGCTTGAATTTGTCACAGAGAGACCATAACTAGTGGCTTTCTATTCTCTCTAAGCATGAATTCAGGCCTGTTACGTAAAGTATCTGATGTTTTGTGCGTGGTAAAAATGCCTGACTTGCAATCAGGTGTTTATTGTAACCTGCACAAAAACATTTGGTACTCATTAGCTGGTTTCAGTGAAACTTCCATTGTTTGTTACATTAGAATAACAAGTTGCCCTCAGTCAGTGTGTCCTAGGAGATCCCATTGTAAAATCCTACGGAATGTGACTTTGGCAGTATGCAATATTTTATATGACGATGTATGATTTGCATGAGTTTCAGTTGTTTGGTTTACACATTGTATTCAGTATGATTCCAATCTAGAGTTGCTAAAAATGTGAATATGGGCCAGTCTAGAGATGGTGTTCAGTCATGGATGGATGGATGGATGGATGGATGGATGGATGGATGGATGGATGGATGGATGGATGGATGGATGGATGGATGAATGGATGGCTAGATAGATAGATAGATAGATAGATGGGTTTGGGTTCTTACTAGGAGTTAGATGAGAATATCAGTTGCATAAGTTTTCTTCCTATAGTGAGATTTTCAACATGTTAAGGATTGCTTAGCTCAAAGACTGTAGGCAGGGGGAGAGAACAAGGCCTTATGTTCCTCCGGAGAACTCCAACTGGTTGGTTGGTTTTGTTTTGTTTTGTTTTGTTTTGTTTTTGTTTTTGTTTTTTCTCCTCATTTAACTCTTGGCAGAACACGAAACATATTGTCAATGTCGAGTATTTTTTTATAACCAGAGTTATTAGGACATTGTGCTATAGTGCCAGATTATAAAAGATTTGTAGGTGTATGAACACTCTATGCCATTTATTGGATGTTCAGGGGAGTTTTGACACTTTATTGTACCTCAGACTAGTTAAAGCCAGTCATTAATTTACTTACTGGAAATGTTTACTGTTTGTTTGTTTGTTTGTTTGTTGTTTTCTGGTTGCTTAGCCAACATTATATTGATGTCACTTTTTTTATTTTGAAAAGTATATATGTTTTTTGCTATTAATAATGATGAGAGTGATATATCGTCACTAAGTTACATACACAGCTAGTATGAAATGTATTGATTCAGGAGGTTTAACATTATTGTTGTCATAGCTGGTCTATAGTAAACAATGTGTTTCAGTTGCCAGTGAGTCACAGTCATCTCACACAGGTAATGTTTCTTAGACTGGCCACAATCTGTGGAGGGTTTTAAGCAGTGCTGCTATCCTTTAACTTTAAAGAAAGCACAACGGGTGGACACCCAACTGTTTACATCTATATTAATGATAACCATTGCAGTCATTAAATAGTGAGAGTTGACCATTTAAAATGAACAAAGTACTCATTTTGACATCATTCATTTACTTTATCTTAAATATACATTGACGGTAGTTTACTGCTTATAATGTGGGAGTTGTATAAAATTGAAAATGCTCTTTTTGCTTTTAAACATTTTTAAACATTGGAGGATTAGTTAAGGATCATCTTCTTTTTTTTGATGTTTGCTTTCATGTTTTCAGAGGGATTAGGGTAATATTAATTTTAAACGTTTCGTTTAGCGTATTCTAGTCATATAAGACGTCATGTGAGTGTGTGAGTCAGTCTGCCTCTTTCAAAGTTTTCCCGGCAGGTTATTTTTGTATTGCGTTATATAAAAGAATATGATGGTTGATGCGTCATGCAGATGGGTTGAATCATAATCTAATACGTAGACATTAATAAATGACAATCACCTTTTTTTCTTTTAAGTAAACATGAATGGGCTTGCTAGGTAGCTTGCTAGGTTGTGGGCTGATAATGATCATGTGAACTGCTTGTCCTCAGTTTGACATTTACATTCTTATGCAAAGGTTACACTGATTTCCAGGGACTAATCGCAGTATAAATACAAAGTATGCAGTGGTTGTAGCAATGGTTACTGGTTGTCCATACTACAATAATGTAATTCTATATATTTTTATCTTGAAGAGTTTATTAAAAAGATATGTCTCAATGAACGTTGTTTTCTCATAATTCTCACTTTTACTCTTATCTTACTACTTGTATTGTGATGAATACAATCTAACCAATATGAACTCTTGTTCGCACCCCTGTAATGGCTGAAAAAAAATCTTTAGATACATTTACAATACACACTAATGCAATACACGTTATATTATATTATATTATATTATATTATTACACAGAGACAGAATAGAAGGGGCCACAACGGTGGTTTTATAAGTTTCTGTGAATGTTTTGGAACTTTCCCTGCAGGGACAACGCCGCTGTAAATCCAAAGTGATTTACATTCACCTTTCAAACTGGAAGCAGAAGAGTTTGCTGAATGCAAAACACTGAAAACGAAATGGGAGTTAAAGAATTACTTTTAAAGGGTAGCTGCACACCTCGGACATGCATCTTTTACACCACCTTAATTGTCTAATTCAAACCTGTCTTTCCACCGTGGCCTGGTAGGATTCATAGAGTATCTAGACATCTGACAGTTAAGATACACAAACCACAGCAGCTACAACATTTAATACGTAATACCTGTGATTTATTCTACAAAGCTGTCCACGGTGCAAATAGATTCAGGTAAAGCAATTCTTACGGACAATGATAAATCATAGAAAACAAAACATGTCACATAAAGGTTGGACAAGGTAATGGCTGATACTGATAGCATACTGATAGCACTGCCATTTGAATGTCAGTCTATTTCAGCTAAACAACAACAAAGACCTTAACAGTACCAAACAGTACATTCCTCAAACTCTTTCATGTGTCTCTGTAGCTTTAGTTAGATTTGTCAGGGCTTGCAGGGCTACTGTGGGTGGATGACTAGTGGCGGCAGCTATGAGCACTAAGCAGCACCGTGCATGGTTTGATGGCAGATGATCTTTACCTGAAAAAAGGTTGCACTGAAACTCACATTCCGTGACATAATATGTTTCCGTAAATGCTGTGTGATATATGAGGTCAGACTAAGTCACCGCTCTTATTTCACAGAAATAACATCTACACACACAGTAATTCTTACAAAATCCAGCCAAACAAACAAAATTAGACCTAAGAAAAACAAAGGGATTGAGATTAGGGACTGGCTTGCACTACAGTAACCTAACAAGTGCGACAGCTGGGGGGAAAGTGACAAAGGAAAATAAAAATAGACCTAATGTGGAAAATGAAATCAGGTAGAAAGAGTTTGCATGTGTTCATGTATGCTTGCATGCATGATCGAAGGCAGAGAGACAGAAGGGATGTCTATGTTGTTCACCTGAGGGAGGAAATAGTTTTTGCCTCATCAGACTGGTTCCATATTTCAAGTGGAATTGCATTTGCAGTCGAGCGTTTAGAGCTTTTGTTGTGTCTTAGTAATGACAGATGTCATTACTAAGGAAACATCAAGTAGGGAATTATTCAAAGTTACATGCACAATCTAAATCTACAATCCATGATGTCCAAAAGTAACCTTTTTTTAATAAAAATATCTATTTTATGTGTTACATTTTATATACTAGTTTACTAGTCAGTCATATCTTGATGAAAAGATTTATGGTTTTGTTTTGGGGCTGGGGAGCTAATATGCAATACTCCTCTAATAAATAAATAAATAATAAATAAAGACTGACCCCTTTCTCCGTGTTCAGACGTTGTTGTATATGACAAACTCATCCAATATGTGCTTATATATGAATATATGTTCTTGCCACTTTACTATCACATTTTAGCAACTTCTTCCAATGTAATTCTCAAATTCATTCTAAAAATTCCAGAAAGGTTGATCACCTTCATCTTTCTTTTTACTAAATGAAACATGAGCAGTATTCCCTCACATATATGGAAGTAGTACACATCAAAAACTCTTGTCATCACATTTGAATTCATTGTGTCTAATTTATTCTTGGTGTCCTTTTTTTAATTTTTTTTTTTGTTGTTTTTTTTTCTTTCATTTATGAATTTCTCTCTTCCTGCTGACTCTTCTGTTCATTTTTTATTGTGTTTTATTTGTTTATTATGTATTAATTTCTTAATATAGAATATAGAATATTTTTTTCCTAATTATCTCGTTTTATTTATAATTTATATTATTTGGCTTTCATGTGTGCAAACAACGGGTCTAAATCTAAAGTAGAAGAATCACCAGAGCCGTCAGCGAGCAAAGCAGGTGGCAGCTGATGAAAAATACCTCCCGTCTCATCACTGGAATGCTGAGGTGCAACATGCATGCAGCTTTCAATCTGTCCAACACCCAACAGCACAAGACCCTCCTGAAAACTGAAAGCACCCTCTGTCTTCATGGTGCTACCATTATGCCAGAGCAGGAAAGGGAGAGATATGTTTAAAAGGTAAGTACAAAAAAAACAAAGAAAAACATACGTTACTTTTGACAATCCACAGAACACGCTCTCATAGGTTTTCATAGGGACGATTTCTTAAGTAGAAAGCAGATGCAGAACTAGCAAAATTCCATTCACCTCCATTGTTTTGGATGGAGGTAGAAACGCCTCCAAACCTGGGCTCATACTGGCCAGATAAGTGAACATATTGGCACTTGATTTCCTGGCAGCCGTGAACCTCGTCCAGTTCAAATCCTGTTGTTGAGAATGAGAATCTTTACAAATCCCATTTCTCTGCATTTGCTCCAAACACATACGCACATCAGCTTGACTCCACCTTGTCCTGGAATGCATGCGCTATGAATGCACAAAATGCCACCTCTGCACACAAGACGTCTACGAATGTAAAGGGCAGATTCCCATAAATTTGCCTGAGCGTGTTCCTCCTTTTGACTGAAATGACTTTATGGACTCAATATTTTACTACGGTAATACCGTTGGTATGCTGTTTGTTTAACCCACCTGTGCAGCCTCCAGGGGCCATAAAGTAAATAGCATACTACTGTAACCATCTTTGTGATTAGGGAATGCATTTTACAGTTTAATATACAAGAAGCGATGCATTTAGTCCAGTGTATGTATCAGTATCAGAGTTATTACTGACTGCACTGAATGACTTTAACAATGTGTTGTATTTTTTGACAATGCCTCCATCTAACCCTGTCTTCTGTATCCTCTTCTCTCACACCAACTACCTTCATGTCCTCTTTCACTACATCCATATATCTCCTCTTTGGTCTTCCTCTAGACCTCCTGCCTGCCAGTCCAAATCTCAGCATCCTTCTACCAATATATTCACTATCTCTCCTCTGGACATGTCCGAACCATCTCAGTCTGGCCTCTCTGACTTTATCTCCAAACCTCTAACCCGTGCTGTCCCTCTGATGTACTCATTCCTGATCCTATCCATCCTGGTCACTCTCAAAGAGAACCTCATCATCTTCATCTCTGCTACCTCCAGCTCTGCCTCCTGTCTTTTCCTCAGTGTTACTGTCTTTAGACAACAACATCGCTGGTCTCACCACAGTTTTGTACAGCTTTCCTTTCATTTTAGCTGAAACTCTTTAATTACACATCACACCTGAAACTTTTCTCCACCCGTTCCAACCTGCCTGCACACGCTTCTTTCGCTTCTGGACTATTGACCCTAAATACTTAAAATCCTCCACCTTCTTTATCTCTTCTCCCTGTAACCTCACTTGTCCACTCGGGTCCCTCTCATTCACACACATGTACTCCACCTTGCTGCGGCTAACCTTCCTTCCTCTCCTTTCCAGGGCAAACCTCCACCTCTCTAGCTTCTCCTCTACCTGTTCCCTGCTCTCACTACAGATCACAATGTCATCTGCAAACATCATAGTCCATAGAGACAACGTTCTAACATAGTTCTCTGCCACTCCAGACTTGCTCATACAATACCACAGTTCCTCTCTGGGCACCCTTTCTCCAGATCTACAGCTCCCTCTGACCTTCTCTGTACTTCTCTATCAGCATCCTTAAAGCAAATACTGCATCTGTAGTACTCTTTTTTGGCATGAAACCACACTGCCGTTCACAAATGCTCACGTCTGTACTCCTGTCTACTATCTTCAGTCCTCTAAGTGTCCAACTTCTTCTTAGCTAACCTCTTTCTCCGTATACACTCCTGCGCCTCCTCATTCCACCACCAAATCTCCTTTTCTACTTTCCTTCCAGATGACACACCAAGAACACTCCTACCTGTGTCCCTGATCACATTAGCTGTAGTTGTCCAGTCGTCTGGAAACACCTCCTGACCATCCAGAGCCTGACTCAACTCCTTCCTAAAAGCCTTTTTTTTAGCTTCCACCAACATGTCCATTGAGGTCTGCACTCTTAGGTAGTCAAGCCTTACTACCTTTCCACCAGTTCTCCTGGACACACAGTATGTCTACCTTTCTCCTCTGCGTCATGTCAACCAACTCTCTAGCTTTTCCTGTCAGAGTGCCAACATTCAAAGGCCCTACTCTCAGTCATAGAGTCTGGGCTTTCCTCTTCTCTCTCTTCCTACGAACACACCTTCCTCCTCTCCTTCTTTGCCGTTGTTAACCTGAGCCTTGACCGATCCAGTATGGAAGTCATAGGGGCAAAATAAGACACTGGCTTGAGCTCCCTTGTGGCTACATTAACGAGTGAACATACACTAGACTATGTTAAAAGAAAGCAAATTTTAATAAAAAAAAAATGAACAACATTAATATTCAATTATAGCAATATAGTCATTTGAATTCTATATTTGTGTCAGGTATTGCACTTTTTATTGACAGTTTCACATTAACACTGAATTTGTTGAATTCGTCATTTTTATGCAACTTGAGGCAATCTATCAGATTCCACACAGCTCCCTCTAGAGACATGAAAAGCTTTATACTAAATGTGGAATTATTACTGTTACTGCACACATGAACAGCTCAACATGAATGTTAAGTCGTATCAGTTATTCACTTAAACAACAGATTATATGCAAACATTCAAATCAAAGAATACTTGTCAAGTCATTCCAGGAAACCATTCGTGTCATAGCTACAGCTACCGAGACCTGGCTGAACTCCGTGAAGGGTGTGGATTTCAAGTTGAATGAATATGAATGGATTAAACATGAATGGGGAGAACAAACAAGTAGGAGGTGTGGCTCTGTATGTGGATAAAAGCCTTGATTATAAAAGCATGGCTACTGCTATTGATCATGTGATGTATTGCTGGGAATTGCATCTGCATGGGGAAAAAAAAAAAGAGAAATGTCATTTTTAGTTGTGTATATAGAACATCTGGATCCAACATTGATGAATGAATGTATTGATGCGTGATCTATAATGTAGTGATGCATGATCTATAATGTAGTGATGCACGATCTATTGGTTGCCTCCATAACATACTATATATACTTTATATATATCTGTAACTCTATACCTATAGTGTATAAAGTAGCTTCTTAGAGAAATCGTCCTATATTTCTGCTCTTAGTAACTGTCATAAGGATAAATGTCATGCAGTTACTCAATACCAAATACAAAAGGTGAATCAATTGAAACTGCCTCAGGTGTCCACAAAGTCAGATGACTCAACGTGTAGTCAAACACTCCCTTCTTACCCATCAAAGGTAATGTGGACATTATAATGTTCTGTGATTATGTTCTATTGTAATCAAAGGTGGCATTTACATTACTCAACCTTTAATGATCCACAGTATGAGACACACTCGCTCTTCACACAGTTATTCCCTGCTGCCAACACTGCTGTCTGCACACATGTGCAACACAAGTCTGTTGCTTCAGGTGCAATTTGTGTATCTAAGTATTTATTGCTGTTTCCTCTTTGGTCAATTATTTATGAGATTTTTTTAAAAATGTCAAAACATGTTTGTGGTTGATATTTTTAATGCGTATACAACATCAACTTTTTCTTTTATGCTTCATATTGTTGGTCACGTTTAGAATAATATTTGTATTTTTATATTTTTTAGCTAAATGTACTTAGAAGTATTAAAAAATAAAAGTACTCAGAGGTTTTAATTGTTACAATTATCAATGCCTTGATTATTGGTGTAGTTGAAGTGGAGCAAATCGGGATTATTTTTATGCTGTTTTATGCATATCTATGTTATGATCGTATGTCATCGTATCTGAATCCATAAAGTAACTATTAGTATATCTGTAAATGAATGCAGGGGGGTTATATGCAGTGTTTGTTCTTGTGTTTTATTTCTGCTGCAGTGACACTGTGTTACTGTAGGTATCACATTACAACCCAGCGACCCTGCACGGTGCCAGGCCAGCAGGTCTTCTCCTAAGCTTAGAGGGACACCTGGTGGTGAAGGAACCATGTTGGAACCGTAATGGAATATTCTGCACAAATAATGAACCACTTCCTGTGTGACATTTATTTATCACATTTCAACATATTGTATATTAAAAATTAAAATGATATGTAAATTATCCATACACATCCTTGCATCTCTACATTAAAAATTACCATTTTACATAATATTTTCATTATTAATAACATAAACACATACATTTCACATAGTGTGTGTGTGTGTGTGTGTGTGGGTGGGGGGGGGGGGGGGGGGGGTCAGCTTGGTATACTATGTAGTTGTAATGTGAAAACAATTTATACTTCTAATTCAAAATACGTGTATATTCACCATGATCTTGTATTTGAATGCTGGTTAATTAGTTAATTTGCTTTACATGCTATTTTTTGACTGTAATTTAGCCATTTGGGAGCATTCTTATTATTAATATTCATATTATGATCTCATCTCCAGTCATGCTTATGTGGATGGATTATTATGTTTAATAAATGAACATGTTAAAGTGAAGAACTTTATTTAACACATAGCAAAAATCTGATTATATTACAAATCCTATATTGGAATTACAATTGCTTTTTACATTGCATCTGTATCAAACAAACAACAAACAGAAAGAAGACTGAATCAAGACATTTAATGGCATTCTCTGTCAACCCACTACTTTTTTATTCTGACAGTTCACTTGCATCTCTCTCCTCCTCCTTGCAAGTATTGTGTGATATTGCCTCATGCACTTGAAAGGCCTACGACTGCTAGGAGAGATACCAAGAGATTTCACACACACACACATACGCACACACACACACACACCCTTCACGAGCTGGGAGATGAGATAGGCAACTTATGTTGTCTGTTGACTGCGGGAGCATATCTTTCCACTCAGCCCCAGGGATGGGTCACTGTTTGCACAAGTTGACTCAATCATAGCTGAAAATCTGAAAGAAAACAAGTTGTTTTGTTGCAGAATGGTCAGGTGTCAATCAAAGCCGCCTGCTTTCCTTGATGTGCTGCCGTCCAGTGGTGAATCCTGGGATAGAACTCTGAATGGAACTGCAATGCAGCCAAAAAAGGGCTGGATTTAGCAGCTGTGGGGTAGGGGGGCGAGGCAGAGGGGAGGTGCAGAGAGGGTTTATTTTACATCTCTCTTTATCTCTATCTTTCTGTTCTGTGTGTGTGTGTGTTGTTGTGGGTGTAGTTCATATCAACTGTTGCAAGGCTTTTTAATGATGTCAGAATAAAAGCATGACGAACCAGCGTGCAGTGAAAAACAGTCCAAAGGCAGAGATGAATGATTCATAACATAAGTGGTTTATTTGGCTGTAATTTACCTGATGTATAATTTCCTGACATTGACATCGATTAATAAAAGGACCTGAATTTCAGATACATCAAATTGATCAATTGAAAACAAAATTCCCATGAAGTCGTACCATTACCCAACAACAATTTATTGTTGCGTCAACAGCTGATTGTTTGTTCGCAAAATACAGCCGAGAGAGAGAGAGAGGGAGAGAGAAAGAGAAAGGAGGAGGGGAAAAAAAGCCAGTGAATGTTTGTGTCTCTCAGAGCAGAAAACCAAAACCTGAGCATGAATCACACTGGCGAGGAAAAACTCAGAGAAAAGTCGCCAGCTAACTCAGTTAGATTGACGCGGTGGAGATCTTGAAGCCATGCAGTTAACAGAATATTGCCTTCAAATAACACTCGCACATGCTTTTCCAAAATCAAACATGCATTGGGTATTTCAGTGGGGTAAAGAAGTGTAAATACTCAACAGTTTAGCAATACAAATTTTCTAAATGTTTCTGATAATGAATATTTGTAGAGCATGTTACACACTTTTCCAGCAATCCCTTTATTCAGTTGATTGTATTAAGCAAATGATAAATGAACATTATTAAGTAAAAATAAAATATAAAATAAAATATATATTTAGTATGGATCTGCCTCGATGCTGCCGATGTGTGTCACAAAAACCACAAGCAAATTCAATAACTACTACTAATTCAAAGAGCATTTTGTAAACGATCAATCATTGCAAGCGCAAACTCAGTCATCACAAGGCTGTGAGTGCAGTTCAGATCACAGTGGTCACGGACAAGTTCAGCATCTCCTCTTGAAGCCACCTCGCTAAGGCTTGTTATAGTTTAGTCACCCATTTGGAAACTTCTCCTTTTCTTTTTTTCTTGAAGGAAAAGTATGTTTTTGTTCGGCCATCCTCTTGGAACAATTATAGAATTTTTTTATTTTTTTTTTTAGAAAAGAACTACCAAAATCATGCAACTACCATTTCATTTTTGTGAGACAAAAACCAGTTAGTGCTCTTGATTTTCTCTTGGTGCTGGTTGGCTGGTTTGGAGGTGAGGTCAGCGTGGGCGTTTTAGGCACTGCCGTCTTGTTTGAGCCGCTGACTGCGAGCCTTGTAGACCTCGATGAGTAAATCTTTGACATACTGGATTTCTCGCTCCACCGACTCTGCCTTGTCTCGAAGCTCCCGGTTCTGTCCCTCGAGGCCGTGAAGCTCCTCCTCCAGAGAGTCCAGCTCCGCCCTCTTACGCAGCCTGTACCTGCAGTAGGACACAATGCCTTTGAGTCGCTTTCACAGGTTTTTCATGCCTTGCATTTCCATTAATGAGTCAAGTGAGCGTGACCTTTGAGCCGCGTCGGGTGGATTACTCTCATCCCTCCCCTGAGATAACCTGATGTGCTGTTTATTCCACCTACTGAAGGGTTCATGGCCAATCAATTTTCCAACTTTTATTCTAACATTATATAGACTTTTTTCTATGTTCATCCTGTTTTTAACAGATATGAATAAATGAGACACAGAGCCTGAGCAGACTTATAGAAATGGATAGGTGGGGCTGAATTTGGCAGGCAGTGAGGGACTTTCCATATCCCTCCTACACTCAGCAGACATTTAAAGCACTCGGGTGGCTGGTTTATGTAACACTCCTACCATTTTGAAATCATAAATCAAATCAATGTATCATTAATTGAAGGAGCCATAAACCACAAGCTCAACATTTTTTGGAACACAATGGTCACAATTTAAAAAATGGGTTGAATTAAATAAATATTAGTTTTGACTGTGAATATTTATTTACTTAATGTCATAAACCAGATTTCCATTAATGTCAAGACACAATTCTTCCTGAGTTGCACCTACAAAACATATTTTTTTAAATATGTATAGATGTTGGAGCATGTTTTTAAGGCTACAGGTGGATAAGCAAATGTTTACCTGTGAGCAGCAGTTTTGTTCTGATCTCTCTTCTTCTGCTTCCTCTCTCCGTTGTTGTTAACATCCATAGACGCGCCCACTACCAGAGCTGGTTTGACAGAGCAGTGCTCATCCTTTAGCCTCTGGGTGGGGCGGTGAATGGGGGCACCCATCAATGGTCCTTCGCCCTCCCCTCTGGACAGACATTCGTAGCTTTGGTCTGCAAGGCATTCTGGATAGAGGTAGTGGCCATGTTGGGGCTCTACAGCTTGTGCTTGTGACGGCTGATCTAGGTCACCTATAAAGCTATGGTAAGGCTCTGTGCTGGCCATGGACTGGTGGAAGTAGCCATCACCAGCCACCATTGTCTCTTGGGGAATACTTCCAGAAAGTCCTCCATCTTTGCTGCAGTGCAGGACCTCGAGCCCCGTGCTGTCATAACTTACATTAACCTTCACGTTGTGCATCAACTGTCCCTCTCTCTTGTGGTGGCTGTCATACGAGCCACCAAGGCAAAAGCCTCGTGCAATCTCTTCGCTGCAAAACATTCCTTCTGAAAAACAATAACTCTCCTCTTCCTTCAATGATAAAGCACATTCTCTAACCTTCTTCACACTTCCAAGGCTGTTCTTGCTCACTGTCTTCAGTGTGGAGTAGTGGTTCACAGACAACTCTGTGCTTCCTGAGTAACCTCCCCTGGAGCCCCACGTATCAAGTCCAACTTCCTCCCCGACTTTCACAGCCTCACTGATTATTCTTCGCCCGTTGTTGTGGTGGTAGCGGTGGTGGTAGTTGTACGGCGCAGGTCGCGCAATTTTGGTTCTGCTGATGGGACCGCCACAGAAGCTGGCCAGGTCCAGTTCCCCTGTTGCCAAGGTAACAACCACAGGGCTGGTATCTGATTGGCTGGTCCCATACGAGCCATAGGGTAATTGATAATAAGACTGGGAGCCCATGGCTTGAGCACCCTTGTCACATTTTGAGGATTTCTCCAACTTGTTTGTCGTAGATGTGGACTCGGAGCGGAAGTAGTCCTCCAGCTGAGCCAGCTCCTCCTGCAGTAGAGAGGTCATGACCTCCAGATCCGAGGGCACCTTGACATCTTGTTCTAACGGCGAGGGTGGAAGGGATGAGCTTGGAGAAGACTCGGTCGTTGACACAAATGAAGACAAATCAACTTTTTCCGTCATCCAATCTGAGTGACCATCACCTATAATTTGTTTTTAAAAAATAATCATAAAATCAGTAAAGCAATCCATATTATTTTCAGATGTTGGTACAGAATGATTGAAATAAAAACTACTAATTCTGGAAAAAATCTTAAATCACGCAAGCTTGAGATGATAAATGGGAAAAAAAATGTTTAAACTAAAATCAAGCAATAACTCCAATAAAATCCAAGTGAACAACTAACCGATCATCTGAAAATGATTGAACAGCATCGTCTGCATTCGATAAATATCCACTTAGCTTTACTCACTGTACGACATTAGCCCCGTGCTGCACTGCGGCTCCGACCTCGGGATGTGGAAAAATAAAAAGCATCTTGCCAAAACTCACCAATTAAGTGCTGCCTCTCCACTGACTCCACCCCCGTCCTGTGCCGTGATTGGCTGTGGCTAGCCTGTCGGAGAGGGAGATCGTGGAGCTCGCCTGTGGAAATGGGAGGAATTTTCCTGCGAAGGATCGATGCCGCCATTATGTCGTCTGCTTCGATCGAATTGTTCAAAAGCACAAACCGTGCACTGGCTGGATGAAAGAGTTGTGGAAACACCTGAAGACCTGTGGGAAAATAAGAAAATAAACAAAATAAACAAATGTTAACATGTTTTTATTTAGCCTTTAAATACCCATTTACAACCTAAAAAACACAAAAAAAAAACCAAATATTTAAAATAACAAAATTTTAAACTACAAAGAAATATTTATTCTACAAGTTTACTGATTTCAAAATTCCCCTCTAGTCACATGTCACACTGATCATTATAATAATTGATTGACTGTCACAACAATGTAATTATCAATCAATTATTTGGAAAAACAGTAACTTGACATACTTTAAGAAACAAATACCTATGAAAAATGATAATTCATATAAAATAAACATAATAAATAGTTATTTTCCATTTCTTTAGTAACAGAATTACAGACTACATATCACACAGTTTTCTTTTAGTAACGTTAAACTGTAGAAATGTGTTGCGTAGCTACTTAAAACTGTATCAAGCATAGATTAAGTTCACCTTTTCAATACATGGAAAAATAACTTTTATATGGTCACTTTTTAGAATATTAGTAAAAAATATCTATAAAAAATCGTTTAAATGACATAAATAAAAAACTTAACGTTGGTTTAAACTGATTTGTTTGCTAAAACCATTGCCTGAACTTTCAGCTGCTCCCTCAAAGCTAGAAAGCAGTTTTACTTACCCCATAGTTTCTGACTAGTCTTGTAAAGTGCGTTGCAAGAAGCAAAGCACACGGAGCTTTACGACGAGGAGGAAGACAGTCGCAATTGTTTTTAAAAAGCCATATTTTCCCTTTTCTAAGTCAGGGACTCTTCATGAAGTGCTATTTCGACGAACAGACTTGAAGACAGAAAGTTTTTAAATCCGCTACTTCTGGAACTCCTAATGCCCGGACCTGATCACAGCAGACGATATCAATCCGCAGTTTGCAGCGTTCGCCCGGCCGTTACGTCATGAGGCTGCTGGGGACTTTCCCGTCATCCAGAGAGCTCAGCTCCCTCCGCGCCAACAACATGTCCCCGTTCATTTGACTTTTATCACACTCTGTCTCATGTTAGTAATTCACTGTCTATTTCATATGAGTGCTTCACTTTTATTTTGTATCCTATAAATTAACATGAAACATATTTTTTCCGAAGGACATACCTTAAACTCGCTATAGAAAGCATTAAAATAATTCGACTTACTAATTACTGTTATTCCTTTTTAAATAAAGTAGTACCCTGCTGAAAATAGAGTGACAGGAAAGCTTGAGCATGAACTCTGCCTTACCTAACACACAGTAGCCTATATCAGTCTCTAACCCTCCCTGTTTAACTCTAAATAATAAAACATCGCCTTAAAGACATAATTAAAACACTAACACACTTCTAAACAGAGACTGTGAAGAGAATTGAAACATATGTTCAACAGACGGCACAGCAGGTACTAGTTTTCGGCGCTCCGAAGCGGAAGGACATCGTGTTGCAGTTCGGAGGTGTAACTTTAGTTGCAGCCCTGTTGCATCAGATCCGCAGGGGATTCGCTGAGCGCTCTAACAATGTGGCCACACCATTGGTTTATCTGGGGAACTTTTCTATTTCTATTGGCCTGCTATCAGTCTCACAATGATTGCTAATCATTACGCATTAGGACCAACCTGGGACTGGTGTACTGTACACCAGAACCATGATGTTGTGGTTAAACCTCCAGTTGGAGGAGGTCATAAACAGCCACTTCAAACTCAATTGCACTTTGAGAAATGTGTATTTTTCTATATGGTACCCTATTCTTACATCACTTTCATCAGTTTGGTGTGCTGGGAACTCAGTTTGAATTAAGATATACTAACCTAAAAGCACTTTAAGCTTAACTTTACCAAACTTTACCAAACTTTTTATTTAAGGAATACATTTCTCCACTTTACCAACAGTACCTTAAAGTTTCTATCAATTCTTCAGATTTAATTGCATATATAATAACTATATATTCCATATACAATAAGCTCCTCTACCTTTCAAGCTCTTTGTTGATTGTTGCAATCCTTTTTTAGTTGTTTATGATATTTCTTATGCACCAGTTTTTTCTTAATAATTAAAAAATAGAAAACTTCTGTCTAGCACTCCTTCTCATTGCACTTGTACCTGGTCGGCTACGTGAGGATTTGTACCACAGCTTTTTTTTTCTTTCTTTTTTAAATCACTGTTTTCTAATGTTTGATTGTCTCGCCACGCTTGTAAGACGCTTTGCATAAAAAGCATCTGCCAAATGACAAAATGTAAATGTGAATATAACCAGGAAGTCATTTGTAAATAAGGTCTTTTAAGGGTGAAACGTGTAATTCACTGTGTGTAAGTAAATTTTATATGGAAATACAGATATAGATCTCAGCCCAGAAAACAATCAAAGCACATTGTTGCTTTTAAAATTGATTTTATTATATGTGTAAGTGTATGTGTTTTCATTATTTTATTATTACAACTTGAGATAATATTTTTACCACATATATTTTTAATATATTTATATAAGAGGGAATGTAGAAGAAACGCAGGGAGAACACACAAACTTCACACACGCACAGACACACAGTTGAAATGCTGTATGTGAGTCTGCCAATGCAAATATTTGCAGAGATTAAACGCCTTTTTTGACACTGACCATGCAGTCAGGCTACAACTTCCACCTGAGCTGAATAATTTCTGCTAATCACAACCCACTAACAGGCAGTTTATAAACATATCCAAGGCTGTCAAATATTAATATGCATACAGTCATATTTTTGCTCACAACTACAGGACTGGTACTCGATCAGTGTATCATGTACAGGTCAAAAGTCTTAAGACACTTCACAAAACAACAGTATACGAGTGTTATGGATGGTGCAGAACAGGTCAGTATAGAACCCTTTATACTCACTCATAATGTGTGAAACTGATTCAAAGTGTTGATCAGAGTCAGAATGCAAAAACAATGTGAGCGATGGCTTCCAGGTTCAGCATAAAGCAAGATTCTACCTGACACACTGTACACTTCTGTACACACAGAACGAGACACAGGGTTCAAAACACACACACCACACACACACACACACACACACACACACACTTTAAGCTTTTGACAATCTTTTTTTGACATTTAATCTAACACATGTAAAGCACACTGAATAGAATTGAATGATAATGAATTGATAATTAATATTTTGGTGTGTAATAATTTAATTCCTGTAAATTCCAGTCTAAACAGACAGTTTACCTCTGTAAACGCACACTGATTTATTTTAAAAGGACACACACACACACATGCACACACACGCACACACACAAACGCACACAAAATTCTTCACTGTGCAAATGATCGTGTAACTTCACACTCTGGTGCCGTTATGAATATCATCTCTGTTCCTGCAACATCGTTATCATTTAACAGGCTCCTTAAACAAGGGCCTTCACTTAATCATGAAGTTTAATCAACCGCAGAAAAGGCAGTACATCTATCACCACTGCAGCAACCGGAAGCATAACAATATGCAAATCAATTACACAGAATATGTAAAACGCAGCCGACTGTCACTTGCAGTTGCCGAGGGACGGTGTATTATCCCAAACTGATTCATCCTGTCTCAAACTGAGTGAAACACACAGTGGTTATAATAATCTTTCACGCTGTTAACTGCAATTTAAACAAAATTAAAGTTGTGTATGTAAACCACTTTTTTTCCCCTTTAAATGTGTCTAATAATGCCTCTATAAGTGCTCCAGGCTGTCACTCTGTTTGTGCTCCTTACACCTGACCTCCAGGCTGCTGGTGTGGCGTGACAGGCAGTGTGACAGGTGGGACGTGTGGAGGTCGGACAGGACGGCTGACACCCAGCAGGTCCCGCTGCCCTCATTAGTAAAACCAGGACGGCTGTGCATGCTCCCTGGCTGGAGCTCCTCTGCCTATCCACTGCCTCCCCGACAAACCAAGCTGATTGAAGCAGCCAGGTCTTCCTGTTGCTATAGTAATAGGCAACACTGGCTCACCCCTCTCGAAAACATGTTTTTGGCATCCCTGTAACCATGGTTTTTACGGCCTCCCCCTCTAAGAGCTCTTACACCCCCATTGTTTACAGTGTTCGTCTTGCTATTTTTGCAGACAGTGCAGTTTTTATTATTATGCATGGTGCGCCTCTTTAGTCTCGCATGAATTTGTAATCATCCTGGGTCGAAGAGATCAGGAAAAGTTGTGGTGATATGTGCAACGGCGCTGTAAGAATTTCCTGTCTGATCTGTCCCATAACCTCCAACAATATCACTTATAATAATCAATCAAATAATCAATCAATTTCTTTCTCACGTTACAATGTTTCACCTGTTAATGACTGATCAATCCACAATGAAGAGGAAAAACATTCATTTTTAATTATCATCTCCATCATATTTTAAATTATAATTGCGGTACAAATTGTGTTATTTTATTTTTAGAATTTTCAGAGACATATTTGGGATTGTGGATGTGAAGAAAAAAATATATTTATATATATAAATATATATACATTTTATATATCCTGCACCGGAAAATATGTTGATATTACAATAACAAAAATAATCTCAGTGAAATAGCACATGCTGTTTGATATTAGCCTACTGTATATTACATTATATATACAGTAGAGTCCACATGATTTCAGCCTTGTGTGCAATAGTGAATTTACAATGAATTCCTTAACTTCGAGGCGTTTTCTCTATTGCGGCAAAACGATTGCCTGCTTTCTGTGCAGTATTGCCCTCCATCTGCCCGTTTGTACTGTACAACCATACAGGAGCCCTCTCAAGCGGTGCATCGTGGGATGGGAGAAGCCTCCTTCAAAGACACAGGCGGCCATGCACTCCTTTACTATGGCACATTGGTATCAGTTACACCATAATTTCATCACCAGCAGCTCCCTGTGAATCCTGCTTACATTAACTTTTTACAGGGATTGGCAACACAGAGGCAGAGATGCATGGCAGTGCCAGCACTTGAACCCATTTAGATTTCGCCCCCTATATTCAATAGTGGATTCCAACATATTGTTATTTGTTGATGAAGTGTTGTATTTGTGCGAACAAATGGTATGAATTGTGAAGAATCCCTCCCAGTTACAGTGGGATTACGTTGAGAGAAAAGGCGAGGGGGATTAAAAAAACAAGAGGACAGGGAGACTTCAAAGTGTGCAAAGTGTGCAGGGCTGTATTTGAATGATGGCTGGCGTATTGTTTTGATAAGTGTTCCCTGAGGAGAACATGTCGAGGGAGCGTGTCACTTTTTTCCTCTCATCTGTGCGATAGGGAGCCGGGCACCGAGGGAACGTGAAAAACTAGCCGTAATTACAGCGTTCATACAACAATACTGCAGAGCAGCTGGCTCACACTCACACAGGAGTCCAGACTCACACACATACGGAAACTGCACAAATGCAAATTAATTAATTTAGTTTAAACACAAAGCCAAATTAACACATTAGACCCTGACACAGTGATGATAACACTGGTGCACAGGGAGCGAGGAAGAAAATCAAATGTAGACAACTGAATCCAATCCCCATGATACACACACATCTGCTTTCATCACTGTGCGTTGTGATATGATAAGTTACTGTAAATGCTTGTTATCAGACAAAACATAACGTCAAAATGCACTGTAAATTTCCATATCTATTTACTATGAATCTGAAACTTTAATTAACGTTCCGGAGTTTCCACTCACTTAGAATTGCAAATCACAGCAGCAACATAAATAAACATGAATTAATTAACCCATTACTTTGGCCATGAACATCTTTTAGATGATGAAACAATGGTAACTGTAGGCCTCATTATGAAATCTGTTTGAATTTGACATTTTGACTTCGTCCACAGATTTGTACAGATTTAAAGACTGAAGCAAAATTTCACATGCGGCACATATAAAACGTGCATGGAAAATAGACAAAATGCACTAAAGCCTATACTATTTATTACAAGTGCATTCAAATAATTTATGGAATGTATGTTTTTTTCCCTCCTCTGTTGTATAATTGTAGTATTTTATTTTTTCTGCTTGACACTGAGAGTCAGAGTGAATTAAAATTAAATCCATTTTTATGCAAACACAAGCTTTTCCACATCAAATTGAAATTATTATTATTATTATAGTACAAAATGTCTGCAGACCACAATAGCAATATCATTTAACCTATTAATTCATTTGATTTATTTATTGAATAGGTTCCCAACCTAGAGGTCAAGATCCCCACAAGGGCCCATGAGATGACGACTGGAATTGTAAATAAAAATCATAAAATCTGCTATATAAAGTAATATTTATTGTTTAGAATTTTTCGTCATTTGAAATGCTGTGTAGTTGTATCTTCAGGCCTCAAGAAAGTGTTCAAATAAAACAGTCACAGCTGAAAGACTTCCTGTCAAGAGGAGACGCTGCTATGTATGAACGGGTCGCAAGCATGTTAATTCAAGTCAATTTTATTTATGTAGTCCAAAATCACAAACGTACAGCATACGACATCCTCTGCCCTTACGCCGTTAACTCCCCTTTAACGAGGAAAATAAAAGGAAGAAACAAAAGCAGGGACAGATACAATGCAGTGTTATGACTGACTTTGTCTCATTACATATTTATGTTAGAGACTATTGTAAAACTGATCAGTCCTGTTGTCTATATACTCTTACGTAGAATGGATTTGAAGGCAGCATTTGCATTGGAGTCCACATAAATGAGCTGTTTAAAGCTGACATATTTTCCAAAAAAAAACAAAAAAAAAAAAATTCTGGTGGTCTGGTGGTTAAGATGCTTATAACCGGAAAATCCCTGATTTGATTTCAGTCATACCCTTTTCTCTCTCCCTGCATTTCCTGTCTGTACATCTACTGTCACTATCAATACAAAGGCAAAAAAAAAAAAATAATAATGTGACAAACTCCTACGGACAGGTGAGGCGGTTTATTAAATTCGACGGGTGTGACATCAAAATAACATTGCTTATATTCACAGTGCGTCCTCCATAGCACACAGAGTCAGATATTTAGTAAATCTCGGATCATGAAGTTAAGACTTCCAGCAGGATCACACAAAGAAGCGAGCAGAGCAGATGAGTTTACATCTAGAGAAACCCACATTACTAGATTACTGTTATCTTTCTCAGGGTGTTCCACCGTAACAATGTTGTGGTTGAGGGAGAGTGTACCAAGCCGTCCCAGCGATTTCAAGTCATCGTGGTCTCATTATAGCAGGCTGTTGGTAATCCTCTGCCTTTGATCTGGGAGCTGAAGGGAGCTGTGTTTTACTGTAGTTCAAACAATGTTCTCCCTGCTCCCTCAGCATCTCCACCAGGAGCCCTGTAGTAGCTGAGTGTGTGTGTGTGTGTGCGTCTGTGTGTCTGTGCGTCTGTGTGTTGGGGGTTGGGGGTTGGTTTGTGAATGCAGGTGAGACAGAAACACAGATGAAGGTTTGTTGGTGTTGCGTAAGTCAATCAGAAGGAGACTCACTCCGCAGGGGGGGCCGCAACAGTGCGATCAGATGGAGCGCGCTTTCAATTCAAGTCCGTTCAGAATTCTTTATTCAGGCCTCAAGGGATGATTCAAGGCAGATGAGTCCATAAATAATGAGACCGGAGTGCAGAATATCATTCATATAGGCCTATATAAAGATAAGGAACAACAGCTTCATTGTGGTACAAAACTGTTTGCAAAATGTGCATTTGTCAGCTTATGTATCAGTACGGAATAACTATATGTTGTTTGTTTGAGCTCTTATAGTTTATGTGATAAAACTAAGCCTTCTTGTGTTTGATTTTTTTTTATATTACATAAATACATTACATACAATTTTACATTTATGGAGGTATATGTTTATATAATAGCCCATATAACCTATTTTTTTAAAAATGTTTGTGTTTCAGAGCAGGTCATTTTGGTAATGGCAGACCTTAGCGTTAACGCTAACCCTGACAATACAGTATTGCCAAGAGTTAAATAAGAAGATATCACTTATCACTAAATATGAAGCTACAGCCACTATCTTTGCTTTGCATTGAGATATTAGAAACAGAAGAATACAGTGAACTGTTCATCAATTCAAAACTTCAGTCACCACTGGGATTATGTGCGGGTAACTCCCCATGAAACCACAACCTGTCAATAAAAACAACAAGCTAGCCAGCTAGCTGTTTCCCCCTTTGTCTTTATGCTAAGCTTTAAGCTAACCGGCTGCTGCTTATAGAAATAGAAGTGGACCTTTACAAATCGCTGATTTGATTTATTTTGTTCAGTTCAGTTCAAAGATTTGTAGTCACTAAAACATAGTTTGTTGTTGTTGTTGTTGTTTTTTTCTGAGATGAGCTGTTGTGTCTCTATTGAGATGCACTTAGTAAGTGCTTGTATCCCCGTTTATGCCTTCAGCGTTGCCTGTAGCAGTATTTTATTTAGTATATTGCTGGTTGGACACTATTAGTGCATTCAATACGGTACAAAATTAGGCCTGTGCAAGAATTATTTATAAGATTAGTTGAGCAGCAGCCAACTGTTTGACAACATGATTGTTTCTTTCAGTAAGCTCTTAATCTGACAGTAACATACGGTGAATCATGGCAGTCAGCAGTAAGCGGAGCTCCACTGGTAAAAGAGGACGGTTTGTCCATAAGAAGTAGCCTGAATAAATGTAACGCAGCTGTGGGATATGTTGTGAGTGACAGACGTAGACCAACAGCAACGCCTTGCAGATACAGCCATAACGTTCAGAAACAGTAGTACAACAAACTAACTCTGAAATACTCTGAAACTCCAAATACATATTGACAGAAACAAGCACACATGTTTGGATTGGAAGCGGTCATAAACACTGTTGGTACCGATCGCAGATATAGAGTTTACAGAAGTACATTGTACCATGTGACACAGACGTCTTAGTCTTAGTCTCTGAGACCCAAAACAGACATTTTCTATACAAGACAATCATGTTTAAAAGCAATTTAATAATCATGGAATTAAAAGGGGAAAATATTTAATATGAAGCTAATAAAGGAGGTATATGACACTATATGCACATGCTCAGTTCAGTGCCTGCAGGATCATTCAACCTCAGCAGAAGTTTTCAACAAAAACCTGCTGAAAGTTGCTTTTTGGATATAGTGATATTAGTATTCTGCTGTCTAAAGTTTAGATGACTGTGAATTTACATACATCACTTTCATCTCTCGGTTATTATTTGTTAAAAACAAAAATGAATATAGGCGTTGCTAGCTAGCATACGAGATTTTATTATGGCTGCGAGATCGGGGGCGAGTGTAATACTGTAACACTGTGTCGCAATGCCCACATTAGTCCAATGCAAACACCATGTTTGTCTTTTCTGTTACAAAAATGGATATATTTCACTACAGTTAAATTTAAAATTACATTTAAAAAGGGTGTATTGAACTAAATGTGTTTGTTCTTGTAAAGCAGATCATCAATAATTATACTTTCTTGTATAAAATAATGTATTTTATAGGTGCTCTAATAATATTAGATAGTAATATTATTTATTAGATACTACAGCAACAATGTGATTACAGTGGGTTATTTATGACTTGTACAATTGGCCCCACTCACTGTTGTGTTTTGGATGCTACAAAATGATGATATCTAACAATGTAAGAGTATCTGAGGGGGATGTTTTTTTTTGTTTTTTTTTTTACATGTAAATCTTAAGTCACACAAAGCATGCTAAAGCTACAAAGCAGTGTCCCGGTCTCTGCACACATGGGACCATGAAACAAACCGAGGCGGTGCTTAATAATCCTCTTCCACAGCCAAAAGAATCAGAGGAAACCAAAGGCAGTCAGCTCTCTGCTATATCCACCACCTGAAGCTCAACATATCCCTGCTCGAGCTCTGTACACACACACACCAACAAAAAAACACACAGCCCATGGATTTTGTAATACCAATATGGGAATCATACACTCTAGTATGGCCTTCCTGACAAAAATTCTTTTGGACTGTGCTCATCGCTGGCTCATGTACCGCCGCTGTGGGCTTCTGTTTGTCCCTGATCTTCAACATTTTGGTAGAAGTGTGGATTCCAATAAAAGCTTGTTAAACAACAGATTTCATTCACCGACTCAAGAGGGCCCTGCATGGCCCAGAGGCGTAAGCTGCTCCTTTGAACATTTAAATCCCCATGCAACGTCTGACTTCCCTTTGTTATTCGCTGGTGGATGTTCCTTCACTGTTTTTTCCGTGTGTGCTATCGCTCTGGAAAGGCTCCAGTGGACCGTGTAGTGGGAGCTTTTAGCTGTTAAAGATCATCTCATTGAGATCATCAAGCCCTAGCTAATTGAACTTTTATAGGCTATCGTCGTAGGAGCGATGGGTGAACATATTGTTTTGATAAAGAATTCATCATCCAGAGATGGGAAGCCAGATTTAATGAGACCTCCCTGGATATGAGGAGATGAGAGACATGAAACAAACAGTCTGCTCTCAGCCCGAATGTCTGCTGCCCTCTTCTGCCTGCTGCTGTGAACACACACGCATGTTAATAGCTCCCATGACTGTGTGGTGCCTTGTTAAACTAATGCTGTGAATGTGTGTTTTGCACCAAAGTTCATGTTGTTTATCAGCATGTATTAATTTTGAATGATGTAAAACACTCAAGTGGTGGTTAATTCTGTTTTCCAAGTATGACAACATAGTTATAATATGTGAATACATTCAGAATCAGCTTTAGTGGAAAAGTATGTTTAAGCAGACAAGGCTTCAGTGTACACGGTGCAGAGAGGGTTGCTAATAATACTGTATTAGTAATGTTGCTTTATATACAATTCATACAGTGGGTGGTATGTAGTGTATGTATACAGTATATACACATGCATATACATGTGCATGTATTGTATGTATAATTTACTATTGTATGTAGCCTGTCTAAATTTTCTCTTGACAATAAGGGGACATTTTTTGTCTAATGCACACATGTAGCATTCAAACTATATCATTTGAAGGCTGATATAATTATGAAACAAAACTACTGATAGCTGGTATTTTGTGCAATTAACAGATATTTTACATCAAATTCATATGACACAACGAATCTTCAGACTATAGTTTGTTTGAGTTGGAGCAGCAAAACATTACATTTAATCAGAAATCATATGTAAAAGTAGCGGGAAAAAATTAAAAACGCAAATTCAGTTTTTCAGGGAAAAACTGTTACACTACCACTACATTCATGAGAACAACACTGGGATCAGATTTCTATGTGGTGGAAGAAGCACCTGTATTTTTACAAGGAATGAGAAGTCTGTATTAATACACCTGTATTACAGATATGAAGCTAGAAACAGCTACTGGTTAGCTAGGCTAAGCTAAGCTAACCAGTAGCTAGAAACAGCTAACGGTTCGCTTAGCTTAGCCTAGCATTAAGACTGGAAACAAAGGGAAAATGGCTACCCTAGCTCAGGAAAAAAAGGAAAAACAAAATTCACCCTCCAGTATCATATTAGAATTTTTGAATTTATCAAAGCGACAGATACAGGAAATCTTTATATCATCTATCTATCTATCTATCTATCTATCTATCTATCTGTCTGTCTGTCTGTCTGTCTGTCTGTCTGTCTATCTGTCTGTCTTTCTTCTTCTGTTCTTCTTCTGTTTTTTGGTCATCAACAAGCAACCAGCGGAGACTCCAGAAAGTTACAGTGCCTAATTTTTGTCAAATTGTTGTCGACTTTTGAAAAGATGAAACCAATGAGATAAAACTTGTCAATTACTGGTCTTAAGAGGTACTGGTTTGTGGATTGTATTGCCTTCTGACATAGCCATGTTTGGCTGTTTCACCCTGTTTTCAGTCTTTATGCTTAGCTAAGCTAACTGGCTGCTAGTGGTAGCTTGATATTTATCAAATAGACATGGGAGTGGTTTACATTACATAAAAAACAAATCATTGTATTTCTCAAAATACTAAACATCTTTAGTCAATACTGCAGTGAAAAAGAATACTCCAAACCAAAAAAAGGTTTTTGTTCACACTTTTCATTACGTGAAAGAAAACGACAAAAGGTTGAACTGTCACCAATCTCCTGCCGGGATGATGGTTCTATGTATGTGTATGTCTGTTGTGTATGTGTGTGTGTCTCCTGGTGGTGCTGGGGGGGGCGTGTCCGGAGATAACCTGGCAGTGATCATCACCTCACAGGCGGTCTGTGTGTAATTAGCCCACTACAGTCATTATTGACCAGTGTAATTTGCTGCTACATGGGCCTAACGCTGTTTTTCTTTATTCTACTCCATTATGCTCTAGCTGATTTCCCCAGTGGTCATATAAAGTAGCCAACTTGAATGTCATACACTTTAATTATTCCAAAGATATTTTATGACCTCAGTGTGGAGTTACCTTAAGACAGAAACTCTGCGGTTCACAGCAGCAATAAAATCTGTCCCCAGAATAAGAACAGCGCTGCACACAGTCTCCAAAGAGAAAAAAAAATACATTGTTGTAACTCTGATTGATTTTGCAGCAGCAGAGTTCAAAGGCACGAGGAGACAAAAGATAAAAGAAAAATGGCAGGATCGGCATCGTGGAACCTGTCACCGTACCACCTCCAGTAGTGGCACACAGGCTCTCCAACAAACCTAAAATGAAAGAAAATCACAACACACAATTACACTCGCAGCGCTTGCCTCATGTATTGTCATGCAGCTTTCTGATAACTGGTTAATTCAGGTACTGACAAACTGGAAAAGTCTGACCGCACCTGTCTGGATTGTGGAAATGAATGTCTCCACTGATCTGTATTCTGCTTCCTGTCCTCACAGAGGAATGAAGTGAGGGAGCGTCGCGTGTCAGAGGGACGATTTTTAATATCCTGTGAGAAATTCTCCTCATGTTTACCCTCTGCTGTGCCTCATAGAGTTGTCCTTGTGTACAACATGTTGTGCCAGATTCTTTCAGCTGTGTGTTTAAATGACTCACATCCTTTGGTTATTGGTTGTCTTGTTTTTGCCAAGACTGCCCATCACACACACTGCCTACCGGATTCTAACGAGGACATCAGTATTGTAGCTCACACACACACTACATGTTTTTTTGCTTTCTGCATGGCAAAAACATACAATACTGTGCAAAGGTTTTAGGCTCTAAAAGTAAAGTCAGGTCACTTTGAATAGTTGGTGTGAGCAGCATCAGTTCTCCTCAGTACACCTGCACAGGTTGGTTGTTCCAAGTATCTTGGAGAAGTTGCCGCAGTTCTGTGGATCCAGGCTCGGCTACTTCTGTCTCTTCATGCGATCCCAGACTGACTTCATGATGTTGAGATCAGGGACAAACCATCTGTTACACGACTGCTTGTTCTTCTCGACGCTGTACGTAGTTTTTTCTATGCAGGTCATTGCTGCATGCTGCAGAATACATTTGGGACTGATCAGATACCTTCCTGATGGTATTGCAATATGGATAAAATTCTAAACGTTTAAAGTGCCTAAAATCTTTGCATGCATGTTATCAACCAGTCATGACACATACTTTTAAGCACAAAATATATTTGGACAGTCTTACTACAGTAATGTTGAAACAAGCTCTCCACAGTTTCAAATCAAATCAAATCAAATTTTATTTATATAGCCCAAAATCACAAAATCCATTTGTCTCAGAGGGCTTTACAATCTGTACAGGGAGTGACACCCTCTGTCCTTAGACCCTCGATTCGAGTGAGGAAAAACTTGGAGTTTGTAATGGATTTTTTGACAGCGGCAATGGTTGGAATCAGATCATGGAACTACAAGACAGCTGAGCCAAAATGTCTGACCTGCTAAAATCCTTCCAATCAAACTGCTAGATTAGTGATCATTCGGGGAAATAATCAGTGAGCCGTCTCAAAATGAAGACAATCGGGCAGAAATCTGATTGAGTCAAATTGAGTAAAAATGATGCTGTACAGTATCTGCCCTGTTTTGGGGACTAGTGTTGTGTTACATTCAAGGTCTGACATTGGAATTTCCCAGTTGAAATTTCTAATTTCCAACCTCCAAGTGTTCCACGTGTAAAGGTAACAAAAACAATATAGTATAGACAATTCAACCATCAGCAGTGCAGACTCCTTGCACAGCCTACATAAAGGAAACAGAGGAGGAAATTTGTGGCATATTTTGACATCAATTTACATGCAATACAGGTTTTAGTAATAATAAATATACTTAACATTGCCTTTTAGTTTACCATTTACAATCCTCAATGGATGCTGCCAATGTTTGCTGCTTACTTCTCTATGAAGTCGGGGTACATGGATTTGCCCCAAATTTACAAGTAGGAACTCCGTCTTTGATTGACGTTCCGTCCTTCGAATCTTTCCGAAAACCGGAGAAGTGGACTTCTGGTAGCAGGCAGCATAAGGCCAGGTAGATTACTTGTATCCAACATGAACAACATATTTCTATTGTTTGCCTAATTGGTTCAATGAAAGATAGAATATCTTGCACAATATAAGATTACAAACCGGTGGCTTCAAGTCTTCAAACTCATGGATGTGTTCCTCAAACTTGTTATATTGCATTTCATGTTTCACCAGTACCAGAGGCAACACGGCCCCCAAAGCACAGGCCCAATGCATTGTTTTAACACAGGGCTGTTTTCAGTCTAAATACCTGCTTTTCCTCTCAGTTCTCAGCCCTCCTTCCACACTTTTTTTTTTTTTTTTGGAAGTGCAATACTAAATCCCTGATGTGCCTCTTTAACTATACATACCCACATTGGATCAAATGAACCCCTAAAATGTTTTTTTTTTTTCAGATGATTTATAGTAAGTAGCAAGACTGTAGAAGAATTGATTGCCCCTCCATGGAGCCACTCAGGGCCCCACAGACACTGGGATCCTCTGTCTTAAAAGTGTTATCTGTGTTGTCTTCAGCCTGCTCAACAGTGCTGAATAGTAGATTTTCAGTCAACAATGACTCATGTATTTTTCATCATCACACCCACCTATCTTCTGTGTGTGTGTGTGTGTGTGTTTAAACAAAAAAATCCTTCGAAACCAGAGAAGTGGACTTGTGGTAGCAGGCAGAGCTGTAATTCAACTTTTGGGAAGTTAAAAGTCTTTTGGGAATAGGGAGGAGGCAGCAAGGGTCCAACGAATTTGGGGGGAGTGACTCGGGGGGAGGGGTTGCGGTGGTTTGGGGTATAAACAGCAAGCCACAGCCGCCCTGCCAGTTGGAGCAACTTTGTGCCCTGCGCATCCCTCTCTCTGTCCGTGTGCGTGTGTGTGTGTGTATGTGTGTGTCCGGCCCGCAGTGAGGGTAGCAGGTTGGAAGTGTGTCCTCCTCCTCCGGTGTAGTCCCGCTGTTGTCCCGCTGCTCGCAAAACGCCGACTCTGCCCTGCAGACATGGCACCTGTCCTCCAAATGTTCACTGTCATGTTCGCATCAGCGTTCCTGCAAACTGCGACATCCGCCCACCACAATGACACGTAAGTGAAATAAGTTGTTGTTGTTGTTTTTTTGTTTTTTTGTGTTGTGATGCTGAGAAGATTGTGTGCAAAAGTTAGGTTTCTGCGTCACACCAGTAGACGTCGTTGCACACGATGGTGTTTGCAGGAAAAAGCAAAGGATTTTATTTTGTGTGTGTGTGTTTATCAGTTTGTGTTGTATTGTAGTAAACTAAGTCTAAGAACTAAAAGCCAAAAAAACAGCAGAAAGTCCAGTGGTTGGCCCCAGATAGTGTTATGTAAGCTGTAGTGTGTGTGTGTGTGTGTGTGTGTGTGTGTGTGTGTGTGTGTGTTTGAAAATCCTCCATCTGCTACCACTTTTCACCATTTGAATCATGACCTGCTCATATCTGTTAAAATGATCTGGACCAAGTGAGTGATGACTGATGAAGGGTCTGTTGGGTCAGTCTGCCAAACTACCTGCAGCATCTGTTCAGGAAGAACATTGGTTCTGATGCAGTTCAACATGGTGACAGCGCATGCTTTATATGGCCTTTGAACAGGTTTCAGATCTTTGTTACAGACTTCTTAAACATGTGGTTTCTGTGTACTGATTGATTCCCGCTGTGACCTTTGTTTTGCTCTTATTTGCACACAGGTCAAACTACCTTTTTTTTTTTTTTTTTTTTTTTATCTTGTACTAGTTGAACCAGTCAGATGACTTCTAATCATGCAACTTCCTCTCCGGTGAAAACAGCATCAATATTATCACCCCAAAACTCAATGAAATGTGACCTTCATTTCTCATTGGCAACAACAGGCCTCTGTGTGCCAACCAGTTTCAAACAGAATATTCGGCAGATTGATTGTTTATTACAAATAAAAGTCCCACATTCCAAATCCTATCAAGTTCTTCTTCTGTGACTGATGTTATTAATATTATTATTATATTTTAAAACTGTAGGGGAGTAATCCCTAGTAATCTTTTTAAAAGTTGTGGAAGAAAAGCATAAAAAAAAAACTGAAATACTAAAGGAAATCAATATAAATAAAAAAGATGTAGTTTAGTCCAGTGTATTAGTAAGTATATTTCTCTTGAAAATGTTTACCTGTAGTGACTTTTTTGGCCAGGTGGGGGCAGCATAAACAAGCTGTGAACACTGTGGTATTATACGTGTTAGCAGACATTACCTTTTGACACATCTAGTAGACATGGAGCAACATTAGAATGTATTTCGGTCATGTTTCTGGCTACCCGGTGAATGACTAATACTAATATTCACCTTTTAGCTCTGTTTTGGTCTCCACCAGCTTCAGAACAAATTCTGCCTCTTTAGCTGCTAAATGCTCCACTATGTTCACCAGCAAGCGGATAACTGGCAGATAGCATACAGTGGGGTTTTACAGTGGGGTTTTACAGTGGGGTTTTTAGAGCAGAAAACAAGCTGCTGCGACTGAAAAGACAATGAGAGCACCGAAAGTGAACCAAAAGATAATGAGCGTAATACTGAGCAAAGCTGCAGAAACGGGTGATAAGTCTGCTTCTAAGGGGCGACACCTTTCACATTAAAAGCCATTTGATCTTTTGTTAGTGTAACAATATGAATTACATCCACTTTAATGTTTATATTCTTGAACAGTTTTCCCAGTATTCACCTTCATACCCACCTCATAGCTTTTGTAATCAAACAGGTAATTAATTCACACGTTCGGCCTCAATGTACATTGAACCAGAAGATAAAAAAGTCTCTGAGTAATGTGCCCTCTTTCTCTCCATGCAGCATTTTTGCAGTGACGGTGAACTCTCAGGTGGAAGCAGGGAAACAGGAGACCCTTTGTGCCCAGATCCACGACCCCACAGAGTCTGTCTCTCTGATCATCGACCTCACAACGGGCTCTGACAGAACGGTCATCCTGGAGGAGACTGTTGAGCAGGACTTTTACCGCTGCGTAACCTTCCAGGTGTGACTCAACATTTGTGCACACAATTTGGCAATTTGCGGGGGTGGGGGGGTGGTATTTCAGCTCAAACAAGTAGATATTATTTGTTCAGTGTATTTTCCTCTCCTCCTCCCATAGCCTTCCATTAAACTAATGGCACAAATCCTGGCATGGTTATGTACCTAATTATACAATTCTCTGTAGATTATGGCTCCGCTTTCTGTCACACCGCTGCTTGCTTGTTATATTGATGCAAACTGACTCGCCAACCTCAATCAGCTCTGTGACAATAGCATTTAGTTTCACTTGGTTCTCCAGTGTTCGGCCCTGCAGCAGGCCTGGTCTGGCATTTGTCTATCTGCAACTAAACAAAGGCAGCTTTCTGCCAGAGGGAGTACCTGCATTCCTCTGGAAATCACTCTGCCTCTTGATCTTAGTCTGTCCCACACACACACACACGCACAAAAACATAGATGGATAAATATATAACACACACACACACACACGGAGGGTAAAAAAAACAAAGACTGAAAGCTGAACTTAGAACAAGTAGTTCGAGTGTTATGTAAGAGCGGCTCCATTAACAAGTGAAAACATATGCTTACAAGTATGTAGGCATTACATAATTATCATAATTAAGCTTGTATAGTGGAACACCACTAACTCACTCCAGAAGATTTTCCTTCCTCCCTTCAAGATTCAAATATCCTCTGTTCCTATCTGACAGATATGTTTCGGCTCATATTACAGGTCCCTACAGTGCGCACCAGAACCGTGGCAACCGTCAGTGTCAGTATTCAGGGTGACAATACCAACATGACCAAGAAGACCAAAGTCCTCATTGAACGTCCCGCTTTCATCCATATCATCCAGACTGATAAGCCCATCTACAAACCTGGACAGACTGGTGAGTATTTAATGTTAGAGTACTTCATTCACCATCAGTATCATTATTACTCTGACACCGTCCACTAGGAGGATATTTAAAGCGTTAGAGCTCCCTGCTGCTCCTGCTGCATATACCCATTATCCTTTCTGCTTACCAATTCAGCTGCACTTGCACAATTTTGGACTACTTTACAGTATCTGCATAATGCTGAACCACTACTTGACAACTTTAGGAATTATGTCTTTATTCAGCACACAGAAGACTGGTGGTTCCTCAGCAGTTCTTAGTAGTGGTTGTGTGTGCTTTAAAATATGAAGATACATATGCCAAACACCAGTTAAATCCCACTGAGGTTCGTAAAATGTATTTTGAAATGTTGATCTGGAGTATGTTTGTGCTTAATTTTAGTATATGTAATATTTGGAACCATCAATATGTCATTGCCAAATTAATAACCTATTTACTGCTATGCCAGTGGTATTATTAGGACTGATGTTTCATAAATGGCTCTTCCATGGATTTTTATAATCACTTTTATAAAGTTAGGGGACTTGCAAGTGACATAAAAAAGAGGAGGCTGCAATATCCTGATTTGTTGCTGTGATGGGTAAAGCTGAACAAATGCTGGATCCTACACTTCCCATAATGCAACTTGTTAGCCACTTCCTGCCGAGTAAATATTCATATCTGTTAAACATTATGGCCCTTGTTTGTAACGGAGGCTTTCTGTCCAAATTCGAAGTCTGAACAAATGCTGGATCCTACACTTCCCATAATGCAACTTGTTAGCCCCTTCCTGCCGAGTAAATATTCATATCTGTTAAACATCATGGCCCTTGTTTGTAACGGAGGCTTTCTGTCCAAATTCGAAGTCTGAAGACCAATCTGAGATCACCCTGATGACATCATCTGTGTAATCCCTCAGCACAAGCAAATTAAAATTAAAGGGGCACTCCTCAGTTTTACACAGTTCTCTTGACATGAGTACTACTCAGCTTGTGAAAATCATTGCTCTGGAGGAGTTGCTTTTCAAGTTTGTGAAAATAACCCTGATGATGTCATAATGATGTCATCAGGGTTATTCGTTTTGGATTGTGCTCGGAGATTACAATTTTAGTTTTTTAACAGAATGCTGCGTTACAAACTGAGGGTTGAAAAACCTGGCAGGGAAGGTCTAATAAAAAAAAAATCTGCTACTGAGTTGCATTATGGGAATTGTAGGATCCAGTCTTTTTTGGATCTTAGCCTCTGCTGCTTTAATTTTGACCATTCTTTATTTAATCTGTCTCTCCCAACTGTATGGTGTGCAATTCAAATCAAATCATTGAAGTATCCCTTTTAAACCAAATTACTTAAATAATCTTTCTGTTTTATGACTCTTTGCATCATCTCCATCACCTTTTTGGTGCCATAAAGCAATCCAGCATCTGCTAACACACAATGGAAAGTGTAGTGTAGGAGTTTATTAAATGTATCTACTTTGCTATTTGCCTAACATTATGTATTGTACATGTATTATATGACAAATTGGTGGTCAAAGCTTTTTTTCACATTTCTTTTCTTTACAGTCCAGTTCCGAATAGTTTCCATGGATACCAATTTCATCTCTGTAGATCGAGTGGTAAGCTTTTTTCTGCATTTATTTTAAATGCCATGATTCATATTAATGTTAGACCTGATGATGTGTATGAATAATTTTCGGCCGGTGAACTTTGTAATCTGGTGTGATTTCCAGTCAGTGAATCTAAAGAGCGAGGTCTATTTTGGTTCAGGAGAGTAGGAGGAGAAAGGAGGGCTGTTTGTTGATTCTGAAGACAGCGTGGGTGTGAAGCGCTGTGTGGAATAGTGTGATAAACATGCTGTCAGAGTTCATTTGGCGCACACTGCATTTGACCCAAACATCTGAATCAATACAGGCTCAAGGCCTTTTCCGTTTGTGATGAGAGGATCTGACTGAATGTTACCTGCCAGGTTCTTGACTAGACTGTATGTTTGAATACAGTTTGTCCACGGATATGAATATGTAACGGATGTCAGTGGGTTTTTGCTATGAAACAACACATTTTCTACTCTTAGACTCTTGTACAAACTGTTACAGTTGATGTAATCTAATTGCAAATTGTTTGTTACATGAATATTTTTCTTTTCTTTTCTTTTTCAGTACAAAGTGGTTGTGCTCCAGGTAAGATTCACAGAAACTACCAATAATATTGCTTTGGCTAGCTACTATGACCCACAAGCACTTTATTAGGAACACCTGTAAAACTAATGAAATCTAATACAACAGTTTTGCCATAAATTCTCCTTTCACAAAGCTTATACATTTTCATTTTTGTTGACATTGTCAGAAATTATTATGAGATGACATTTTTTCATTAATGATTATTGATGTCATAGTGGGTGGTGGTGTATTATATTTTAAAGAGTTTCTAATATTTTGTCCACTCCATTAACTATCTACACTAACTTACTTAATACTTCTTTTATGGCAGGGCTGTTGAATCTGTTATATCCTCATTATGCATCTACTTCTAATATAAAAAAAAACTGTGTAACATGGAATAAGCTGTTGTTATCTCTGTCTATTCTAACAAAACAAAATCAAACTAAAACGTAGGATCCCAGTTCAAACCGCATTGCCCAGTGGTTGGATAAGTCCGTTGTTGGCGGCATCCTTGATCTCTCTCACATCATGATTCCTGAGGCGATGCAAGGAACCTACAAGATCATTGCCACAACGGACAAAGAAGAGGAAATATCACACAGCTTTGACATCAAGGAATATGGTCTGTTGCAGTTTCATGCAAAACAATAGTCTCACATTACCAAAATCATTTAATAGGATCCAATCCATTTTTAAAAAAAATTCAGACTTCTGATTTTGATGTTTTGTTTCCTTTTCTTTAGTTTTGCCAAAGTATGAGGTAAAGGTCCACCTGCCCAGTGTGATTCCCATCCTGGACCAGGAGGCAACAATAAAGATTTGTGGAAAGTGAGGGAAAACGCATCACACTGTTTAATATGTGTTAAGCTAGCAAGCTAGGCTAACCAACACTGATTTCCTGTGTTTTAGTTCTGGCCATGTTTCATTTCATCATTCGTATCACATTATACAAAAGAAGGTGGGGGTCTAGCTAGCATTGTCTCAGAAAGTCACAGGAAAAAAAAGTCACAGAAAGTCTTTTCTAGAGTCAGTGTCTGTTAGGACTGAAGGAAAAAAAAGGAAAAGTGAGGTTACCAGACGTCTGTGTCTCAAGCCTCTATTTGTGGCTCAAGGCTATGTTAGCTGCTAGCATCACACACCCACACCTGAACAGTCGGAGTTTGAGTTCAGGTTGAGTTGCATTGTAGTTGTTTATATATATATATATATATATATATATATATATATATATATATATATATATATGTATGTATATGTAGTTTCTGTAGTTCTGTACTGTAGTTTCCACCGGCAATTAACTTCTAATTAATTACGATTTTGACTAAATAAGTACACAAGTGAAAACAAACACCAAGGATATACACTATATACTGATTTCTTAGCAGTGAATGTTTATTTTTCAGTTAACTTAGCCAGTAAGTTTCACCCACTTCTAATACAATGAATGTTATGTTTTCTTGATTTTTCAGAAGACATTAATATGAAATAGTTCATCTCAACTAAACACCTGCCTTCTATGAATTGTTGTCCGTGTGCTGTTTCCTGCAGATACACCTATGGGAAACCAGTAATCGGTTCGGTCAAGGCCGTGTGTTGTAGACACGCCTTTCGGTATTATTGGTATTCAACTGACATACATACTGACCTCTGCGAGACTTATGAAATGCAAGTGAGTATTCAACATAAAAAAATCGGACTTCTGCCTTGCTGGAATCACAGTCCTCGTTCACAAATTCTGTCTTTGCTTTAGTTTGAAATGGACTCTTTTTATTATCTTCTAGACGGATAGAAGCGGTTGCGCTACACACACCATGAACATGACAGTGTTTTCCCTCGAGAAGAATAACTACGATGACACGTTTGATGTGCAAGCTGAAATGGAGGAGTATGGCACAGGTACGTTGCAGCATCATCTCTGTTCGTCTATAAATATATTATGTTTTTTGCACCTTGATTATTTTTCCACTCTTAAAAATGCCATATTTGGAAAGCCATGTTCGGACATATTTATCATAGCCTCTCTCAACTGTGTATGATGGAAGACAAACATGTTTTCAATATGACCATTAACAACATGCCTGTTGATTTTCTATAAAAGATTATGACATAAAGTGCAAAATTCCTTATATAAACCCATTTTTTGCATGTCATATGGTATCAATCACTATTTAAAAAAAAAAATAATAATAATTTATTAATAGCATGCCAATATTTGAGGTTTCTACTATTAATGAATACGAAAATATTAGGGATAAAACAAGCAGTGGTCATCAAATCAAATTTTATTTTATTTATATAGCCCAAAATCACAAAATACATTTGTCTCAGAGGGCTTTACAATCTGTACAGGGAGTGACACCCTCTGTCCTTAGACCCTCGATTCGAGTGAGGAAAAACTTGTCCACCAAAAAACCTTTTAACAGGGAAAAAGGTGGAAGAAACCTCAGGAAGAGCCACAGAGGAGGGATCCCTCTCCCAGGACGGACAGACATGCAATGGATGTCACATGTACAGAACAAATCAACACATACATATTGTACACTCATAATGAATTACAATGGATTACAATGGATGATGAGAATAGGTTACAATGAATAATGAATTATAACAGTAGCAGTGGAACTTGTGATAGAGACACAGATGCACAGCAGCAAATCATTAACTAACTATAATCTGTAATGGGGATATGGTAACAATGATAGATGGATGGATGGATGGATGGATGAATGGATAGATAGATAGGGTAGCCAGTGCAAGGAAGCCAAAATCGGAGAGATGTGATCTCTGATCTTGGTTCCTGTCAGCTGCAAACTCTTAAGTGACTTATTAGAGCAGCCTGAGAAAAAAGAGTTACAATAGTCCAGCCTAGAAGTAACAAATGCATTGTTTTTCTGCATCTGCTTGAGAAATGATGCGTCTGAAAGAATGCAGTCCTCAAAAGTTGTTTTATATAGTCATTATAGGACAAGTCCTGATCAAAGACAACTCCAAGATTCTTTACGGTGGAGCTGGAGGCCAGGGTGATCCCGTCTAAGGCTAAATCTCTGGAATGACAGTTTCTGAGGTGTTTGAGTCCAATTACGAGAACTTCAGTTTTATCTGAATTTAGCATCAGAAAATTGTGGGTCATCCAATTTTTTATGTCCTTAATGCATGGAGTTGGAGTTTATTTAAGTGATTGGTTTCATCAGGCTTGATTGATAAATATAATTGGGTGTCGTCGGCATAACAGTGACAGTTAATTGAATGATTCCTAATAATGTTCCCTAGAGGAAGCATATATAAACTGAATAGAAGTAGCCCTAATACAGAACCTTGTGGGACTCCATGAGAAACTTTGGTTTGCATGGAGGATTCATCATTAACATGAACAAACTGAGATTGGTCTAAGAAATATGACTTAAACCAGCCTAGGGCGGTTCCTTTGATGCCAATTTGATATTCAGTCATTTTCATACGACCAAAATTGTATATGGAGTAGCTAGTAGGAACAGGAAAATAACACTATTTGTGGAAAATAGCTTAATGTGTGGTCATTTAGTGTACAAATGTTACACTGAAGTCTGTAAGGGTTCATATCCAGACAGACCTTCTGATTCAGGGCATGAATATCTGTACATGGTGCTACTTGTGCCTTGTTTTTTTCCTAATATCTTCATGTCCATTAGTGGTAGAAACCTCAAATGTTGGCGTTAATACATTATTATTATTATTATGTATTTAAAGAAAATGTAATGATTGGTACCATATTGGTGCAAAAATGGGTTCATAATATCCTCAATAAGCCTGTGAATATTCTCATTCATCCAGTTCATAGTTATCTCAAGTAAATTAAATCGAACGCAACTGGACTTGGTTATTTGTCTTTGAAGACGTTTCACCTCTCATCCAAGAGGCTTCATCAGTTCATGCTAGCTTGACTAGTCGTTCGATTTAATATCCTCAATATCAATCTTGTTTAGGAATTCTGCACTTTTTGTCAAATCTGAGGCCTTGTTTGTCTTCCATTCTACACAGTTTGGTGAGGCTAGGAACAATACTCGTCAAGACATTAATGCCAAACAAAAACATGGCTTACCAGAGAAGGTGTTTTGGAAGCTATAAAAATAAAATAATATGAAAACAGTATTTAAACAGAAACATTTTACAGGCCTTGTTTTTGGGACCCAGTAATGATACATCGTCGGCTCACAGGTAGATTGTTGGGTTGATTCCTGGCTGAATCTGTATGTGTATGTCCCATCTAGGGGTGATTCTGAAAGGCAGTGGGCATACCAGCTTCAGCAGCCTCATCAGGAGAGTCACTTTTGAGGATGTACCTGCAGCATATAAGCCTGGCATCCCGTTTGAGGGAAAGGTAATTACTTTCTTTTTTCTTTACTTTCTTCTGTCATCGAAAAATGCTCACAGAAATGCTCTTTTCTTTATTTCGAATGTAAACAGTGTCATCACATAACTTGCTGGACAGGAAAATAACACAAATTAGCCAAAAGGAATAGAATGTTCTGCAGCATAGACACATGGCAAGTAGCCTGGATAATATAGGATGATTTGTTGATTTGAAATATTTCAGCTTTGAGATTGAAAGTAATTATTGATCTTTTAAAAGCTGACTTTCTTGTCAGTACGTCCATTTAATAGCTGTTCTGGAGCTTTGTTTAATCAACTACTGTTTCCGAAGTTGAAATGTAACTTTCAGTCTCAATTTTTTTTATATCAAAAGCTCCAGAACACTTCTTGAATGGACCTCGATTCTTTCAGCGTTAGAGACGATGATCAGAGGTCTTTGCAATTGTTAACAAAACTCATAGTTGTCAAGTTCATTGCATTTGACCCAGAAACAAAGTTAATTGATTTAAACAGCAAATATTTCATTACTCCTGGACGTTTCCAGGTGCCACCACCAGGCTATAAGGTCACGTAGGACACATGAAATATAAATATCTTCCTTTTCTATGTTGAGCACTCCACGAGCTTTCTCATTTTGCCTGTATCACCTTGGCACATTAGCTAACTCAGACTATAAAGCCATTTCTCTGAACACATTCAGGCTCACAAAAGGGAATCAACCCTTTATCCTTTAATGGCCTGCCTCTTTCACCAGCTTCAGGACAAAGATCATTTCCAGCAGGATTGAAAATGTAAACTAAAAGTGGCGAAATAGTCAATATTTGGCTGAACATTGACCAGTGTACAGATAAATAAATTCTTGATAACCTAGTCTTGATACTTTACTTTGCAGGTCAAAGTGGTCGGTCCGGACAGAAGACCTGTCGCTAACGAGCACGTGTACATGTTCGTCCAGAACTTACAAAACCTAACGCTCACTACAGACATGAAAGGCATGGCTTCATTTTCTCTGGACACCTCCCTCTGGACGGATACTGTATTTCTAAAGGTTGGTTTATGCTCCTCTGTGGTTATCTGTAAAATCAGCGTAGTTCCCATTTTAAAAACTAAATTCTAATTAAAACAATTTATGTCAACAGGCGAGTTCCAAAGAGAAGGAGGAGCAGGAGCCGTACGTGGACTATATACGTAGACCAGAGTACGCGATGGCCTTCCTTAATGTTGATATGTTTTACTCCAAGAGCAGTAGTTTTTTAAAGCTCATGCAGGTCAGCGAAAGCATTGCTTGTGACAAAGATGCGACTGTGCGTGCTAAGTACATCATCCAAAAGAATGAGCTGAAGAAAGGACAGGAAGTCCTCGACTTTTTTTACTTGGTAAGATTCGTGTGTTATGGGTGTTATTTTTCAGGGGAATAAATCTAATTGTATAAAACGTACACTGGGCATATAAAAAATAAACAAAAAACTTTAACTTTAACTTTTTAATAAAAAAAAATAAAATAACAAAAGTTAATAAATGTTTCTGTCTGTTATGTTATTTGTAGGTGATTTCCAGAGGTAGAATTGTGCAGCACGGTCGTATCCCAGCGGATGTTAAAGCAGGAACTGGTACAAACTCATCATGTTTAAACTAAGAAGGCTAATAGTGTGTTAATATTCTATAGTTCAAAGCTTTATTACTGTGACATAGAATATGCCTACTTTCTACCTTCTTGGGGTCGTGCTATTTTAGGATAACCTTAACTATTATTTTCCCATGAATCAGATTTATATATATGTATATATATATGTTAGACCTGATGTTTCATACTGTTTCTCTTTCTCTCGGTCAACAAAGGGGAGTTGTCTATATCGCTCCATCAAGTGACAAACCTGGCACCATTTGCCCAAGTGGTAGTTTACACTGTGATGCCGAGTGGAGAAGCTGTGGCAGACAGTCAGGACTTCCCCATTCAGCTCTGCCTCAATAACAAGGTAGCACCAACTGGTTTTATAACAATAAAATAACCTAAGACTTTTTTTTTCAGTCTAAAACATGAGACCTGCATATATTCAGCTCTGAATCTTAATGACTCTCTACCTTGGCGTCTTCTCTGCAGGTGTCTCTGAAGTTCTCCTCTCTCCAGGAGCTTCCAGCTGAGAAGACCACGCTGAAACTCCAGGCTCACCCAGGCTCCCTGTGCTCTGTCCGAGCCATCGACCAGAGCATCCTCCTGCTGCAGCCAGAGCAGGAGCTCACTGTCGACTCTGTAAGACAATCCCCCAATGACCTACATTACCTCCTGGTTCCTTTATCAACACCTGAACCTTGTCTTGCTGTATGAAGTATGCAAAACAGATCAGATCATAGCAATAACCTTTTTATTCGAGCTCATCTTTTTTTTTTAGCTGTATGTGAATGTCCCAGATACTGCAGGTCTGTCAGTGAATCACTGATTATTTTAATGGAAAGATTATGAAACATTGTAAAATCTTAAGATAATGACTGACATGTAGAACTCTATCATACTGGTGATGGGGTGGCCTGTACCTGCTACTACTGACTTACCCAGGCTCATGTATGTGTGTATATGTGCTTTTGTGCAGGTTTATAGCCAGCTGCCTTTACAGAAGCTGTCAGGATACCCATATGATGTTGAAGACTTGGAGCTATATCCTTGCATCCCTGTGGGACTGGATGCAGACTCATTTCAGCACTCGCATATCTATATGCCGTCCACTCAAAAGAGCGATGTCTACAGCATCTTTAAAGTACACATTTGTTTTTAATTCATTTGGATGCAGCTCTTAAAGAACAGGCTACAGGAGATATTGACATTGATCTTATAATATATGTGTGTGTGCGTGTCAAATATTTTTTATTTGAGGTGTGTTTATAATTCTATTTTGTGCGTTCATCAATGATCAAATTCTATATAGTATATGACGTTAAATCTTACGACTCAATAATCTATTTAATTTGTTTAATCATCTCTAGGAAACTGGAATCAAGATTGTGACCAACTCTGATGTGAAAAAACCTTATGACTGCCGTCAAATGATGTATACTGTCCATTATGATGGTATGTTCTCTGATTTGCCACTAGTATAGTCCTTGATATTGACCCTGAAAGAAGAAGTCACTGCTGTTATATTGTACACTTGGAGCTTCATGAGAGGTTTTCATAGAAACCCTGTTAGTTGTAGAAAACTACCTGGGTCTGTCTTTTAAAGGAAAAGGTGTGACTACTAAGAGGACTGTTAGAACTTACTTCCCTGAGACCTGGATCTGGGAGCTGGTTTCTGTTGGGTTAGTTTAAATGTGTTATTACATTTTTTATTAATATGTTCCTAGAAGCAGTAGACGCTATGGCGGCTCCCATGCCCTTCAACATGATGCCAATGCCGGGTTCAGCAGCCGGTCCAGGTGCAGAGGAGGAGGCGAAGAAGGAGACAGTGAGGACATTCTTCCCCGAGACCTGGATCTGGGACCTGGTTACTGTGGGGTAAAAATAATTTAATAAAAATGTTTTATTTTTATATATATATCTATATATATATAGATATATATACACCATATTTTCCGGACTACAGAGCGCACCTAAATATAAGGCGCACCCACTAAAATTTGAATGAAATATATATTTTGTCCACATATAAACCGCACCGGACTATAAGCCGCCGATACATACATACCCCGATACATAAGTGTTTATTCATATACTGAACTGATGACTGACACACTGTTAAAGCGCAACTGCGCAGCTATTAAAGTCGCTTCATTCTCCCATGAAATGAAGCCACACATCACTATTTATCTTCCTCCTGAGCATCTAAAACTAATGAACACCAAACCACTGTCACTTCATTTCTTCTGCGCACTGAAGACACTGAAGTCGTCCTCTTCAGTGTCAGAGTTGAACATCATCAGATAATCTTCATCACATATCGTTTCACCGCGGCTGCACGTAAGCTTGCCGTTAATGACAGAGCAGGTGCTTTAAGCTGCGTTCTAACAGACGCACACTTCGCGATTGCAATACAGAGTAGCCAGTTTATGAACGTTAAGCCTCCATCACAGGCATAGATTCATTAACGGCAAGCTGACGTGTCCTTACTGTTTACTTCACGGATAGCCAGATCGATGGCATTCAACTTAAAAGCTGCATCATAGGAATTGCTTCGGTTTTCCATTCTGAGGGGGTGAGGGTGTAATAATATTATATACCTGTGACGGAGCAGCTCCGTCAATGACTGCGGCCTGCGCGCGCACACACACACACACACACACACTGTGGGCTGAAGAAAAATTAATAGATAAGCCGCACCTCTGTATAAACCGCATGCTTTAAAGTATGGGAAAAAAGTAGCGGCTTATAGTCCGGAAAATACGGTATATATATATATATACCAGACTCAGGTATATATATAAATATATATATATATATATATATATATATATATATACCAGACTCAGGTATATATATATATATATATATATACTGTATTTTTCAGACTATAAGGCACATCTAAAATTATTACATTTTCTCAAAAATCAACAGTGCACCTTATGTATGACCTTTGGTTGTGCTCACTAACCTCAAACCGATTTTATGTCGTACACATTACGGCTAATAACGTATTACTCTGCGAGTCAGGAGCCTCACAGAGGCCGGAATCATCACTGAACAGCCGGTGACAGCAGAGACTGACTCGGATAATGACGAGAGGGATCCGGGCTGCTGGATCCTAAAATTACCCAACTGTTAAACTCTGAACAACGGTTTTGTTGAACTTGAAGAGGAACTCCATTCTACTTAAACTTTTTTTTAATCTGACCTGCGTGTGTGTTTGTACAGAGACAGTGGCTCGGTGAACGTGGAGAAAACGGTCCCAGACACCATCACTAAGTGGGCCGCTGGAGCTTTCTGCATGTCCTCTGTGGGCTTTGGCGTGTCACCCAACACTGGGCTGACTGCCTTCCAGCCCTTCTTTGTCAGTCTGACGTTACCCTACTCCGTCATCCGAGGGGAGGTGTTTACACTCAGAGCCACTGTCTTCAACTATCTCTCCTCATGCATTATGGTGAATATTAAAGGTCTTATTGATTGAATTTATTTAAAATGATTCACCAGTATGATGATGTGGTCTGTGGGTACAATTAACTTGATTTAATGTGTATGAATGCCTGACATTAAACGAAACAAAGCAATATCTAATTTAGAAATATCCCACATTTTAAACATCCCACATAAGAAGGTGAGCATGTTTTTGTCTTTCTTTCTGTCTGCAGGTGAAGGTAACACTGGCTGATTCAGACCAGTACACCTTCAGGAGCTGTGATGGCTGCCTGTACAGTGTGTGTCTGTGTGGAGAGGAGAGCAGGACCTTCTCCTGGATTGTCACTCCGACCAGCCTTGGTATTAATCGATTTTGAATTGAACTAATATTTTATATTTGATTGCAAATCATATGACTCTTTGGTCTGTGGAAAATACCTAAATATATGACAACTATAGTCAGCAGCTGCTTTCAACAGAACTAACAACAAATGAAGGGTTTATAAAATATGAGGATTATTTTGTAGCTTAAACTATAAGCAATAGTACTTATCAATGCATCAGTATTTATAATATAGGGCTGCAACTAACTGTTATATTATTATTATTCCACCGATAATTTTTCCGATTATTGTTTTGTCTGAAAAAATGTCAGAAAACAGTGAAGAATCGCTGTTATAATGTCTTAGAGCTCATGGTGACGTCTTCAGGATGTTCTGGTTTCTCTGATCAACAATCCAAACATTTATGAAACAGAAAAGCTTCAAATCCTCACACTCAAGAAGCTGAGAAATTATGGGGTAGAAAAGTCATAATTGTTTTTAAATACATTTTTATGAAAAAATAGTCAATTCCCTTCAAAATGATTTAGGCTGGAGGGGGCTGTTGAACTTCCTTGACGAAGACCCCGTTCTCCATCCCTTCAAAATACTCGTTATCTTTTCATTGGGCTATAACCTAAATTTATATATTCATGTATATTACATATTCAGTTTGTTCTCTAATGAACTGAAAATGATTAATCAAAAGGAACCTAAAACAGAACGTACATAGTGGAGGTAGTGACATGATGTGTCTTTGTAGTGAATGAGTTAAAACATGCAGAAACACTGGATTTTAACATTAATATAACAAGGAACTGTACTTTAATATAAAGTGTAATAGTTAAATAGTAAAATACTTTTGATTCAAAAATATTCATCAATGTCTTTCAAAAACTGATTAAACATCACTCTGTTGCACTGTTTCCTCCAGTCAACTGTCACTAATAATATAATGCAATCTTAATATACTAAAAAAACATTTTCAACACTGTTTTTGTTTTTTTGTTTTTTTTTAATCCGTCCAACACAATCTTACACTCTTGGTGACGAAGACGAAGTGATGAGACAGAACAAGCTAATTAATCCTTATTAAGGGCTCTGACAGCTGTTGCGTCTTCACTGCTCGGAGGAAAGAAAAGGAGGCTGTTGTTGTTGGATTTCTATCAGCAGGGATGGAGACGACGCTCTGATGAATGTCAAATAGCGCTGCTCTAACTCCCCCTTAGAGGAATGCTGACAATCACTTGTACTAACAAGTCAGGTAGTATCTCTGACGAAACACTCCGAAACTTCTCCCTCGGGGGGTGATCTGTACTTGTCCTCTGTGAGAAGGATTGTGGGTTGTGAAAGAAAAGGGAGGGAGGGGGCGGGAGATAGAGCAGTTTGGGGGAGAGCGAGTATAATAAGGCAACAAATGGGCATTAATGAGGGCGAATAAGATAGGAAACAGGGGGTGCAATGAATACACAGAAAGGAGGAGGAGGAGGAGGAGGAGGAGGGTGGGAGGATAATGAGTTAGACTGAAAAGCAGATGGGAGGCTGTTTTGCCTCCGTACATAAAATGTGACAGTGTGACAGGAGCGGTAATCAATACGCGCCTGCTCTTAGAGTAAGAGTATGTTTGTGCACACAGGTGAGGTGATTCTGAAGGTCAGTGCTGAGGCCCTGAAGACTGACATACCGTGTGGCAACGAGGTGGTCACTGTCCCCGACGTGGGCCGAATCGACACGGTGGTCCGCACCCTGCTGGTGCAGGTCAGTGACTGTCAAACGCAACACTAAACATCCCAGCAGCTTGTCACAAAGTATGACAGCAGATTTTTTTTATTGCACTTCAGTAGAATTCAGGGGTTTTAAAGCTGTTTGTTTGTTTGATGAAGAACATCTTTAGAATTTCTGAGGCTGCGTACATGGGCAGCCGGTCCGAAAGGCTCCATACAGTTTGTGCTGTTTAATACCAGTTAGAGATGTTTGCGCCTCTTTGTTGCGTTTAAAAAAAAAGGGCAGAGTGAGAGAAACAGGTTTAGTTGTTTAATAAAATGTCCATACTCACCCAGTGTGTCTCGTTGACATCATTTTTTTTGAACAACAATGGAGCTTTATAGGAGAGGAATAACATGTATGCAGGTTGTGTTAATATAACCATATAATAATCACTGACATCATCGTTCTCTCTCTCTCTCTCTCTCTCTCTCTCCACAAGGCTGAAGGAACCCCACAGTCTGTCAGTCACAACGCTCTCCTCTGTCCTACAGGTGAGTGTTTGCACTCGATGACTCCATGTTGAACTGTCGTCTTGTCACGAGGCCTGTGTCGAGGGCCAGAGGTGAAACTTGTGGCGGTTGTTCAGTGTGAGGGATGATTGACTCTAATTGTCAGCTTGTTATTCTTGAGAAGCTTCTTATTTGTGCTCACTGTGTTGGCAGACGGGCCAGTGGAGAAGAACATCTCTCTTCTGATGCCTGAGATGTTTGTTGCTGGATCTGCCAGGGCCACTGTCTCCGTACTGGGTCAGTTACACTACACTCATCAAGACTCAGCATTTGCACTTGACTCCACCCTAGCAAGAGTAAAGTCTTGGAATCTTGACATCCGTCTCATCTATCTCTTGTTGCCGTTTGCAGGTGACCTGATGGGCAGGGCCATGCAGAACCTGGACAAGCTCCTGGCCATGCCATATGGCTGCGGCGAGCAGAACATGGTGCTTTTCGCTCCAAACATTTTCATTCTAAATTACCTGAAAAGCACAGGTCAGCTGACCGCCAAGATCCAAGAGAAGGCAACACACTTTCTGGAGAGCGGTGAGTCCCTATGTGTTCCTGTCCCATTCATGGTGAAGTATTGTCTCCAAAAGCAAGAGAAAATATGACTTTTTGTTGTATGTTGTAGGATATCAGCGGGAGCTCAATTACAAGCATGATGACGGCTCCTACAGTGCCTTTGGGAAGAGCGATGATTCTGGAAACACCTGGTCAGTAGAACTCTGCCTCAGTAAAAATGATGCTTAGACTGCACACACACACACACACACACACACACACACACACACAACTGAACATAGAGACTGGTTAAAAGTTTGATACATTTCCGAAAAAAAACAGCTAGACTGAAATGAGCCAGTTAATAGCTTGTATATAAAAACATCTTCAGTCCCACATTGTAATGTATACATGTTTGCATGTATAAAAATATGCTTTTAACATGTTTTTAGCATTTTATTACGTGCTACATTTTAGGTTCTTTATAGATGGACATGTGATATGTTGCAGTTGCATCAGTGGTTATAGAACATTGTAAAGATTAGAGTTAGAGAATTTCAATGAAACTGAATATTTTCAGCTCAAATCTCACACTTCATTTGATGAAGAATAAAACGCGCAGGCACAGTGTGAGGTAGACGCACACACACACACACACACGCACACACACACAGTGTGTGTCCCCTCTGCTGTTTGGCACCGGCAAGCATCTTAATCATTTACTTTGTGATGAACCTGCCAGGAAATATTAATATTAGCTTTTAATGGGCACAGTGCCTCAGGGGGATTTATTAAACCCTCTGCTGTTTTGAAAGGATGCTGGGCACTTTGGCAGTTGGCGAGTGTGTGTGGGTGTGTGTTTGTGGTTAGTAGAAACGAGGGCTCTCAAGTGTTCAATTACATTAAAATTCCAACGGAAGATTGGATAAAATTGTCCCTTGAACGCAGCGACGTGGAACTTTGGAGAGAGGACTTTTATCAAAGTGTCAAAGGAGCAAATTAAGTTTTTAAATGAATATTTTATTTTGTATTAACAATGTATCAAATGTGAAATGTGTCAAATCAGAAAACTGTCACCAACATTCTGCAGCTTTTCAGCCTCTTTCAGCTCGTTGTTTTTATTTCCCTGCCCACAAACTCTGCTCTCATCATTCTTGTTTCCAGCTGAAAAAAAACGTTCCGATAAACCCACAGAATCAAACTGCAGGAAGATAAAATTAGCCACTAGCTAATGAACATTTAGCAAGCTAAAAAAAAAAATCCAGGTCATTTCTTCAAGAGGCGGTGCAGACCCAAACAGAGCTAAAAGGAGAGTGAATACTGACATATGCTAAGGTGACCATAGCAACTTAATAAGGAGATAATATGTCAGCATTATTTACTTATGGCTTGTTGCACTTCTACAAATGAACAAAACAGATCAATTTAATGCAGGTTTAAATAAATTTTTTTTTTATTAACAATGGAAAAAATGTCAATGTCAAATTTCACTTTTTGACCCAAAGGCTTTGCTGCCTCTCTGTCAGCTTCATGCATGGCGTAGAGGAATATGATTGTATTGTGTTGTGGCTGCAGCTCAGGCCAAGTTCTCTGTGTATGTGTGAGACAGGAGGCTGTTACATAATTGTTCTGTGGCTGAGTTCATTTCAGGGTTACCAACACAGGCACACATGGTTAGCTTTGTTTGTTAAAAACCGTGTGTGTGTGTGTGTGTGTGTGTGTGTGTGTGTGTCTGTGACCCTCTAGGCTTACCTCTTTTGTGATGAAGTCCTTTGCTGGGGCGACACCATACATCTTTGTGGATCTCAAGCACATTAAACATGCCAGGAAGTGGCTGTCCAGACACCAGAGGAAAGACGGCTGCATCACATCTGTAGGAAAACTCTTCCACAACGGCATGAAGGTAATGACATCAGAATGAACATGTACAGCAACATGTTAGGTGGGCGTACCTGGACTGCACATCATTTGACAGTTTAGTGGTATTCTGCTCAGGAAAACTGTCCCCATAAGACAGAGTTAACTCGGTGTGAGTGATTAGCATAGAGAAATATAGGATAGTTACTGAATTTAATTACATGGACATTTTGGAATATTTATTAGTTCACACCGTTTCCGTCTTGACTCAGAGGTTACATACATGCATTGTGTTTCTGTTGAGTGTTTTTGTGATAATCTCTTTTCCACCAGGGAGGAGTGAGCGACGACGTGTCCTTGACAGCCTACATCACCGCCGCCCTGCTGGAGCTGGATGCCACTGCCAAGGTGAGTCCGCCATGACAACAACTGACCTTCCAACATATTATGATCAAAATCAGTTAACATGCTTTCATGCTCAGACCATTTTCTCATCTCGATTTTGTTGACGCAGACATCTCTGAGTAAATAAAACTAATAGTAATACTAAACATGCTGCTGTCATTTAAAATGGGAGCAAAAAAAAATAAAAAATACAACTAGAACAATTCTAAAGAGTCTAAAGATTGACTCTGTCCCAAGCAGCAGTACACGTTACATTTAGTCAGTTTTTAGTCTGATTGACATCATGTAAGTATCTGAAGATTTAATTAGATTTCTAAGCAATCACAGTCACTTGCAGACCATTATAAACATATGCACACTGAGCAATATGAGCTAATTCAATCACGTATTATCTTCCACTGCTGCCTTGTCTGAGATTATCAGATGTTACTCGTCTGTGTAGCTTTTCATCATCCATAGTCTTGTGAGCTGCGTTTAGCTAGAAAAGGTTTCCAATGCTTAAAAATGTGAAACAACTCAGCAGCATTTTTAGAATCCTGCAGACAAATGACTTGATTCAATGAATCCGTTGTGAGTATCTGCATGTGATCATCCCGCATGTGTGTTTGCCTGTGCTGTGACAGGACCCCATGGTCCTGAACTGTCTGAAGTGTCTCAGAGAAGCCGTGGCGGATCAGATGGACAACATGTACACCACGGCCCTGCTGTCCTACACCTTCACTCTGGCAGGAGACCAGGAGATGAGGAGCAAACTCATCACCTACCTGCACCAGAAGTCCAACACACAGGGTACAACAGTCTCAGCAGCATCTGCACATCTGGCTCTCAGTTATACTGACATCTAGCAGCATGGGCATGGACATTAATTAGCACTAGATGGGTGCCACTTCATAGCACCCTTGTGTACAGTACGCCAGTTCTGTCATGCTGTATCACTATACACGGAGCGACTTCATGTTCATCAGATATAATTCATCATAAAAAAATAAAATCAAAATGCATGCTGTAAAAAAAACCATCCTTCATTATTATTTTTGCATTCTAAAGTCAGACGTCCTGGGAGAAAATAGTTAGCTTCTAATTTGAAATATTAGGTAGCATGGCAACAGAAACTCAGCGTAAGAATGGTGTAGATTTATTTAGACATTTTCCATAATGAAGAGGTCTGCTTTAATGTGAGATTAAAACATCGTCTCTAATAACTAACCGTCTTGCCACGTAACTGAGGTGCATTCATTAAGTTGCTTATGAGTGACTCCACTGTCCTGACTGGCAGGGGGCACCCGTCACTGGGACAGAGCGGGGGCTTCACAGAAAGGCCTGGACTCTCTGGAGGTGGAGATGACCTCCTACGTGCTGCTGGCTCTGCTCTCCGGTCCGGCCCTGCCAGGGTTTGATTTGGACTACTCTCATGGCATCGTCCTCTGGCTCGCTCAGCAGCAGAACCCCTACGGCGGTTTCTCTTCCACACAGGTAGACACACTTTTTTTTTTACACAGGAAGCCTTCAACCGTGAACTGACTTTACTGACACGCCTTATTTCCCTTCTCCTCAGGACACTGTGGTGGCCCTCCAGGCGCTGGCTAAATACGGAGCTGCCACCTACAACGCGGAGGGCAGCACTACAGTAACGGTAACGTCATTAGGCGGCCTGAACAAAGAGTTCAAGGTGGATCAGAGCAACAGGCTGCTGTACCAGGAGGAGAAGCTGAGTGACATCCCTGGAGAGTACACGATCACAGCTCAGGGACAGAGCTGTGTGCAGGCACAGGTACGCTGAACACAGTGAAATGTAACCATATGAATACTGACCTTGTGTCATAGGTCTTTATATTTTTGGCAGCATTATGTATGTATATTGTTATATATTTTTCAAGGTTTAAAGGTTTCGTCCACAGGGGGCGCCACAATCAACACAAAATGAAAGTAACAGCTTTTATAAATCCGGTTTTGATGAGGCTTTTTTTGGCCAGGCAAGGAACTTTAACCAAAAACACATAAACGGGCAGTCAGCCAGTAAAGATATAAAAGAAACATAAACGCCAAATTTAAAAGCAATACCACAAAGTAGAAGATAAAAATAAGCTTTAATGGAATACAACTGGAAGAACAGAAGAATTATTGTAAGATATGAATAAAGGCTCTATTTGAATAGAATAAAAAGCAAAAAAATAAAACAGACTATATGTAAACTTTATTGATCTAGTTAAAACCTAAATAGATATATATATGTGTGTGTGTGTGTGTGTGTGTGTGTGTGAGTGTCAGCATTGTGTCACTACACACTTTATACCGTGATGAGTGTGTGATGTAAGATCAGATGTTGATGATTTGTCTCCTCACAGATTTCCACGCATTACAACATCCCCCCTCCCCGCGACTTCTCTGCCTTCAACATTTCAGCTTTCGTCTTGGCCAAGTGTAACGCCACCAGGCCGCAAATCATCGTCTTTGTGCGCATCAGGTACTGTATGTGTGTGTGTGTGTGTGTGTGTGTGTGTGTGTGTGTTATGATGGATAACCAGGATATGATGACTGGTTACATATTGAACAGTTGTTGACCTGAAATAATTATAATGAGACATTTTGATGCCTTCAAGCCACGTGAACACATTGTATTTTTGATGGTGTTTTACACAGAGTCGTTTAAAACCTCAGACTGAAAAAACAAAATAAAATAACAATACAGTCAATGATGAACCGATCAAACTTTTTCAGTCCTGATACGAGTACCAGGGCTTTAGGTATCAATACCAAATACTGATCCATGCCTGCCTGTGTCGGTACTCCTCCGTATCTCTGCTCGTGGAAAACAAAAGCGTGCGTGTAAATCAGCGCTATCATACGTGTCCAAGTGGCGTTATCTATCACGGAGAACGTGTTGCCGACGCAAAAGTGGCTGTGCAGTTATCATCCTTAAAGATATCCGACGTTTCAACGACGTAGTGCGTGTGCTGTGCCAACTGTCAAAATGTAGCAGCTGCAGTGAAGCCGCAGGATGTGAGTGTCTTGTGTGTTTGCAGGTACCAGGGCAGGAGAGAGGAAACCAACATGGTCATCCTCAACATCAAACTGCTGTCGGGATACACGATGGATGCGAGCTCTCTGAAGGTGGTGAATAGTGTCATCTACACTTAACACATTGTTTAATTTGATTGTCAGAGACTGCAGTTTGTTCTCATATATGAGTGTACTGATGAGAGTCTGTGCTGTCGTAGCTGAAGAAGGAGGGTGCAATCAAGCGTCTGGACGTGGAGGAGGGATTCATCAACATCTACTTGGATGGGGTAGGAGGCAACACCTGCTTTCTCTATGTGAATTAAAGTAAAGCAGGTCAGACTGTCATTGTGTGTGTGTGTGTGTGTGTGTGTGTGTGTGTGGTTGCAGCTGAGGAAGGATGAGGAAAACCTATTCGGTGTGACAATGGAAGAGGACGTGCAGGTCAGGAACCTGAAACCAGCTGTGATCAAAGTGTATGATTACTACCAAACAAGTAAGAGCCTCACCAACATCATCTTCTATTGGGGTTTTTCTAAATGTGAAGTTTCCTGTAATACAGTATAAGTAAATGTTTGACTTTTAATGGTGATGCAGTCATTAGTTTATCGGTTTTTTTTGTTGTATTCTAACATGTTTTTGATCATGTCTGCAGGTGATGAGGCGGTCACTCAATACAACTCCCCCTGTGCACAGAGTATGTTACATTTCTTATTTACTGTTTAGTTTTACTATTTACTATTTAAGAATCTGTGTGTTTTGTTTTGGCGCTAAACAGCTGAATTGCATTTCCTCTTACTAAAGGACCACACCAATATTTTGTGGCAGTTAAATGGAAGAAAAAATGGCAGCGTGTTTGGGCTTATGCAATATGATCTGTTCAGACACACAAAATATGCACCTGGTTTATCACCATAGACTGACAACCATGGCAGGAAAGTGACTGAGAGAGAGAGAGAGACTACAGCTCTGTTAACAGAGAGAGAGAGAGAGAGAGAGAGAGACTACAGCTCTGTTTACAGAGAGAGAGAGAGACTACAGCTCTGTTTACAGAGAGAGAGAGAGAGAGAGAGAGACTACAGCTCTGTTTACAGAGAGAGAGAGAGAGAGAGAGAGACTACAGCTCTGTTTACAGAGATAGAGAGAGAGAGACTACAGCTCTGTTTACAGAGAGAGAGAGACTACAGCTCTGTTTATAGAGAGAGAGAGAGAGACTACAGCTCTGTTTACAGAGAGAGAGAGAGAGAGAGAGAGAGACTACAGTTATGTTTACAGAAAGAGAGAGAGAGAGACTACAGCTCTGTTTACAGAGAGAGAGAGAGAGAGAGAGACTACAGGTGTGTTTACAGAGCGAGAGAGAGACTACAGCTCTGTTTACAGAGAGAGAGAGAGACTACAGGTGTGTTTACAGAGAGAGAGAGAGACTACAGCTCTGTTTACAGAGAGAGAGAGACTACAGCTCTGTTTACAGATAGAGAGAGAGAGAGAGACTACAGCTCTTGTTTACAGAGAGAGAGAGAGAGAGAGAGACTACAGCTCTGTTTACAGAGAGAGAGACTACAGTTATGTTTACAGAGAGAGAGATAGAGAGACTACAGCTCTGTTTATAGAGAGAGAGATAGAGAGACTACAGCTCTGTTTATAGAGAGAGAGAGAGACTACAGCTCTGTTTACAGAGATAGAGAGAGAGAGACTACAGCTCTGTTTACAGAGAGAGAGAGACTACAGCTCTGTTTATAGAGAGAGAGAGAGAGACTACAGCTCTGTTTACAGAGAGAGAGAGAGAGAGAGAGAGAGAGACTACAGTTATGTTTACAGAAAGAGAGAGAGAGAGACTACAGCTCTGTTTACAGAGAGAGAGAGAGAGACTACAGGTGTGTTTACAGAGCGAGAGAGAGACTACAGCTCTGTTTACAGAGAGAGAGAGACTACAGGTGTGTTTACAGAGAGAGAGAGAGACTACAGCTCTGTTTACAGAGAGAGAGAGACTACAGCTCTGTTTACAGATAGAGAGAGAGAGAGAGACTACAGCTCTGTTTACAGAGAGATAGAGAGAGAGAGAGACTACAGCTCTGTTTACAGAGAGAGAGACTACAGTTATGTTTACAGAGAGAGAGATAGAGAGACTACAGCTCTGTTTATAGAGAGAGATAGAGAGACTACAGCTCTGTTTATAGAGAGAGAGAAAGAGACTACAGCTCTGTTTACAGAGAGAGAGATAGAGAGACTACAGCTCTGTTTATATAGAGAGAGAGAGACTACAGCTCTGTTTACAGAAAGAGAGAGAGAGAGAGAGAGAGAGCGAGAGAGACTACAGTTGTGTTTACAGAAAGAGAGAGAGAGACTACAGCTGTGTTTACAGAAAAAGAGAGAGAGAGAGAGAGAGACTACAGGTGTGTTTACAGAAAAAGAGAGAGAGAGAGAGAGACTACAGTTGTGTTTACAGAAAGATAGAGAGAGAGAGAGAGACTACAGCTGTGTTTACAGAAAAAGAGAGAGAGACTACAGGTGTGTTTACAGAAAGAGAGAGAGAGAGAGAGACTACAGGTGTGTTTACAGAAAGAGAGACTACAGCTTCACAACTTCATTGTGTGTGTGTGTGTGTGTGTGTTCCCTCTTCCAGGTGACAGCATCAACGAGCTGTAAAATCCACTTTGAAATCCTGCAAAGCCCCGAACGACTGGACTTGTTTCAGCTTCACACTCACAATGTGTGAAAGTCCGAAACACCCTGATGTTTATTTTTTTTCCTTTTACTTTGTTTACTAGATTTTTTTTTTTACTGCCTTTTAATTTTTTTTAATTGTCATAATCCCAAAATCAGAAGAAAAAAAAATAGTTTTAGCTTTTGATTGTTTTGTTTTACATGGTGGGCTTGTTGCCGCCCTGCTACATGAGTGTCATTAATGAAGCAATAATCAGTGTGTGTTTACTGCTGCTGTCTCACCACTGGAACCTTCATTCTTTTAACCCGCTGAGTCCAAGAAACGCAGACCAAGCTCTGTAACAGTTCTGTTTTTAATAGATTTGACAAAATCCATATTATTCATACGTGAAAGTGACGCATGAGACATACAGGGTACCAATAACACAGTATGGTCCGAGTATTGATTGTGTGTGTGTGTGTGTGTGTGTGTGAGAAACAGGATCTATTTTCTAGAAAAACAAAAGTCTCATGATTGCTTGGTGACTTATTCTGTGTGTGTGTGTGTGTGTGTGTGTGTGTGTGTGTGTGTGTGTGTTCTGCTGTACCAGTAGAAAAGAAGAAACGGTAGATTGATACATCACTACCATACGATTTGAAATGTAACTGACGCTAAATTTTCTAAAATGACAAAAATAAGTAAAAACTGTACTTCTTCTTTTCATACAATACTGTTTCATTTCAATAGTATCTTTTCATTCAGGCATCCTCTTTACAGCATATTTAGTTTCCTTTCTTTTCAACATAGACAACAACAGTAATGTGTATATACCACCTACTATCAACACACATGATTTAACAGCCTTGCCAGTGTTGAATAGTTTGGTTTGCACATGTTAAATGTGCAGGGAGAGTAAAGGCAAGGGAAACATAATATATTAAGGTCTTTTCACTAGTCTTCTTCTAATTTTTTTTTTTTTTTTTTTGAAGAAGTAAACATGTCACTATCTCAGGCACCACGACCATAAATTATCATCACTTTACCAACACATGAAACTAAACAACAGTTCCACATGCTCCAAATACCACAGCGTAGTTTCTCCTCTGCTCCCGCGGAGCAGGAAACAATCTCCGGTTATCTGTTTACTACAAACTGTCACGTTCACGGCAGATTAATAGATTGACAATGTGATGATCAAACATGCCAGGTGTTAAAGGTGAAGACGCAACATTTCTTCAACCATCCTCATGCACGCGGGCCTCAGGTCACAGTGGGGATTCAGAGCAGGGACTGACTTTACAGCGTGCCGAGCTGCAGTGTGGGAGAAGGATGACGAAGCCAGTGATGTGACAGTCGACTACAAATTCAACTAAGATTTTGTAACTACCCAAATAAACAAAAGTTTTTGGAAGTAAAAAGTTGGTATAACAAGTCTTAATGAGTGCACCCTCCACTACTGATGTATATATAGAATATTAAGAGACATTTTTCTGAGCTGAAGCTGCTGGTTTTGATATTGAAATTCCTTCTTTTTTTCTTTTGCTTCCTTTCCTCTTCTCTGATGGTACAGATTAAAAAAAAAAAAAAGGATTTAGTAAAGACAGATTAAAAAAAAAATCTAAATCAAAACACCAGAGGCAGAAATATCTCAACGTTTAGTCCCTCTTACGGGCCAAGAACAGATACTACACTTCCCATGATGCAACTCATTTGACCTGGTAAATTCCCACAACTTTCAAACTCCTTACACCCAGTTTGTAAATGTGTAGTTTCCATGCTCAAGGCAGGATAACCCTAACAAGAAGCCGATCCAGGCTTTCAGTAAACCCGCTGATCCCCAGTGTGCTCTGGGCCTTTACACAGACGCCCCCATAGTGAAGTAGAAAACATGCAAATCTGTCCACATACTGCATTACAGCTCCCAAATGAAAATGCATTCATACGGTTGTAGCCTTCCAGCGAGGCTTTGCTGGACTCAAACACGCCATCAGTAACACACGGTCAAGGCACACTTCTGAATTGCATTAGTCCATATTGTGGAGCTTGCATGGTCTCTGTAGCGCCCCCTCGTGGCTGTTGCTGTAGGCTGGCAGTGATGATGGCTGCTCCCCTGCTGTGTCGTCACATCATCAAGTTAGCTAAAGGCTACATGGTAGATAGATAAGCGTCTGTTTATGTATGCAAGTTCGTACCCCGAGTTGGCAACATTTTCACAGATACACTGATGAGGCTGCTATGGTTGGACCAATATACAGGCTTACTGGCCTGAATGTTGGAGATCATCCCGTCACTGACCTCTGACCAGTTGGACCCAATTTAAGATGAAAATATTCATTCTAATTTAATCTCTGTGTATTTGTACAGAGATAAATGTGGGGCGTGTCAGGCTAGCTTAACAGTTAGCTGGAGGCAGAAAATTATGTTTGAAGTCAGTCAGTGGAGTTAATGCCCACGCTTATTCATTACGCTAAAGGTGAAGCTAGAGTTATGTTAGCTTAGCTTAGCATACAGACTGGACACAGAGGGGAAAGCTAGCATGCCTCTGTCCCGAGACAAGCTAGTAAGCTATATAACAAAGCCAGAATGGCTGTTTTGCCCCGTTTCCAGTCATTATGCTAAGTTAAGCTAGTTGTAGCATCATATAATAAATCAACCACCAAATACAGCACAGAGTAGTGTTTATTCAAGGCTACTATCAAACCCCATATTGGTCGAACCATAGTGAGAACAGCTGAGTGAACTCCTGAGCTGTAGTGGGTCTAAAAACACTTCCAGTTACTTTGGTAAACCTACATGTGACGTAATGTAACGTCGTGTATATACTGTGTTAGTGTTCAGTCATAGAGCAGCAGTGAGGTGAAGGTTTTTCAGGTTTCACTGTTAAAAACAAGCGTGCTGAACTCTTGGATCTCTCGTGCCTGTTGACCGTTGTCTGATTTATATTATTTCTCAGGTTTATACATTTGCAATAACTTTTTTTTTTTTTTTTCAAATATAGTTCTAAAATGATTTGATTGAAGATCTTTTAAACTCTTTCTGTCTAAACTGAGCACAGTCATGATGGAACAATTCAACAAAACATTGGCATCATGTCATTTGGCAATTTTTTTTCTATCAGTAAAAAAAAAAAGAAGAAAGGAAACAAATAATACAAAATGTTCAACAAACATTAACTACAAGATTTCCATTTGGCAATATAGAAAGGCTTTTAAAAGTCTTTGACAGGTATACATTTTGGTTTATATACAGAAGTGTGTGTGTGTGTGTGTGTGAGTGTGTGTCCACCAAGGGCTCCCTTTTTCAATCCAGACAGAATCACGTACAAAATGTGGAGGTGAAAACATCTACGTAGTAAAATTAAAGTGTGAGATTAAAAATGAAAAGTAACAAACAAGGCGCTGTGTCCGCTGTGGACTGGAAACAGGAAAGGCCTGTAGAGTCTGATGGGAGGGTCCCTGCCGTCTGTCAGTTCATGAACTGCGTGTATCCCTCCGCTCCTGTGACGATCACATCCATCCAGATCCTCATGGCCTCTGCTGAGGGAGCCACCATGTAGTAGAGCCGGTCGTGGGTCTTCACGCAGAAGGTCAAAGAGGGGTTGGGGCTCTGGAGGACGGGATTAAAAAAAATAAAAAATAATCTTTAATAACAAGTAAAATGCTGTTATAGAAGCTGTTCTGCACCCCCTAGTATTATCATAACATTCAAGTCAGAGTTGAAACAGAACGGAACTTAAAGCTGCACTCATCAATGTATATATATTAATAATAGATCAGTGATCATGTTCAGTCTCACAGGTCCCTCCCACAAGCGGATATAAATAAATAAACAACTTAATGCAGCTTTAAAGACTCTAAAACATCTGGATGATTTATATTCTGTATATCGGACAATAATTTAAAAAAGGATTTTTTTAACCAAGTCGTTACTCTGCTGCAAAAATAGGAGCCTAAAATGACACAACTGCTCAATGAAAGTTTTAATTTCTGTTAAATGTTTCCAATATAAAGAATTAACTCTACTGTATTGTGAACTATTTTGTGATATTGATGTGTAATTTTTGGCTTCATGGATCGGAAACAAAGTGGCAATTAACAAAAGGGGTCAAAAATGTTTTCTATTCATCCAGACTGTAAGAAGAGTCTTGGATAATTCTGGATATATCTTCTTCTCTATTACGAAGATTGATGTTCTGCTGAAAAGCACTGAATATCAGTATTGAATTCTGCACAAAATATCTGGAGCATTGATCTGAAAACACTGTCAACACAGCAGCAGGTCCCCGACATGCACAGATTTCATTAGATTATAGGAATGACGAAACCCCAACAAAAACACATAAAAAGGAAGAAACTTTTACAGATGTTTTTTTCATGAAATTGTTGTGATGCTTTTTGAAGAGCAACCAACCAGACACACACACACACACACACACACACACACGCACACACACACGTTCCATTCTTCTGCACCGCTTTTCCTCCTCTAAACTGTCATCTTTCTTTCTGTTGGAAGTGACTTTAAAGTTTTTTTCCTGCGTAATGTGACATTGTAAGTGACAAATAAAATCAAAGTGACAGTTGATCAGAGCCACACAGTTAGTCAGTGAATGTGGTACACTGCGACAGGCCAACAAACACACACGCACACGCACGCACACACACACACACACACACACACACACACACACTGAAGATTAGGAGGCAGCTTTATGTTGGAGATAAAGGAAAAAAAAGACAAGACATGTGAAGCTTGCGTCAAGCAGCAAGCAGCCCTGATCAGAAAGAAGAGAACTATGGCCAGAAACCACACCTACGGCAGAAATACCACCTCCTGAACACAGAAGAACCTTTAAAAGTAGGAAACGGCAAAATCAAATGAGGTTATATTTCTGTCAAACCTCAAGATGACTTGATAACTCCATTAAATAAGCCTAGTTCATAGATTTAACAGTCCTGTACGGATAGTTTCTCTGCTCTATATACTGAAGCAGACTAGTTTACACTGGGAACACTGGGATGGACAGAGTACAAGCAAACAAGCACTTACAAGCTGTTAACCGTGCATTCACCTTCTATTCTCTGATTAGCACAAACTCTTTGGACACACAGGGTTCAGTGAGGTTAGACGGGTGAACAGAAAGCGTGAATACATACACTGCTCAAATTCAAGTTGAAAAATCTCTTCTGTGACAGCAGCCGGCCAAAGCAAAAGCGTACAAACAGGGAGAAAAGAAGCAAAGTACAGAATGGACGGAAACATGTTTTAAATGAACGGAGAACTGTGAAATAAATGAAGGAGAAAATGAATGTTTTTCAGAGTTCACACACAGCGTACCTTTGTGGCACTGCGGAGGTGATCGTAATAGACCTCTTCTATTGCCTGGAAGTAGATCACACCCTTCAGCTTGGTCTCGTGTTTGTCTGTGGGAAGGAAAATCATGTGGGTTTGGTCAAAGACTTCATCATATTGACAACGACAGACTTTTCTTGGCAATAAAACGGCAAAAGCGCGTCACTGCGCTGTCACCTAGAATAACCAGAGAGACGGCCATTAAAAAGAGAAGAAATCAAACTTTGATCATGACCAATTTATCGTTTGTTATGATGGATGGAAAAAGACAAGCGCAGCACTTTTTCTCTGTTTTGAAACCGTTGCTGCTCTCATTGTATTTTCAGACTTGACTGCATTCTTACGCTACTCTGGTACATCATTGCAGTTTGTTTCATCAGCCACTGCAGAACTGCAGTAAGGAACCGGTGGGGAACTCAACACCCCTCTCTACCTTCAGGCACAAACACTCCACAAGCCAACTTAAGAGTAGTAGGTAGAGATGCAGCGCTTCATTTCGAGGAATAATAGTCCCCTTTTAATACGCTGCTATTATCTGCTAATGACCTCTTTAGCATTCAAATAGCCCGGCATTTGCATCTCATTTGACTGCATCTAAAATACCAAAAGTCTGGTTGTGGTGGAGGTTGATTAAAAGGAATTAGCGCCGCTCATAACTTATGCTCGTCACCTCGCATTTCTAAATTGTTCAAGGTCAAGAGACAAGGGCAAGCGATGCATCTCAATCAGCCTCCTCAGAGAGCGCAGCGCTGAGTGCATTTTAACTACTGGCAAAGTAATCTCAGCACACCTCCTCATCCTGGCTCACTTTTAACAAGGTACGATTTAAGCAGCTTTAAGCGGAACCTTCTGAGGACTTCAAAGAGCTGACAGCGAACAAGTGTCCCAGAGCTCACAGCGCAACATCAAATGACACCTCTGTGCACGCCACATGCTTCATGTGCTGCTGCTGAAGGTCTGGAGGATGCATGTTCTGTCTGTCACTCATCCACTGCAGAACATTCTGCTACTTTACAGGCAGAATTTTTAAATTTATTGCAATTACTACCATTTTACAACCATAACCTCTCATATTTCCATATATTTACTATAACGTTATGCTACTAGCTGAATGATGTGATACAAAAACAACCTCTAGCGGACACAAAGTCCAACTGAAATCACATTGAATCATCCCCATTTGCAGAAAAAATTAAATGAAAATAACATGTTTTTAAATGCTACTTGAATAGTTTTGTATTACTAGAAAACAGAAAGAAATACCAGAAATGCTCCTTTATGTCTCAGCCGGCTGGGGGTGGGCCTGTCAGATGGGCTTGTTTGATTGACATTAACTGACATTGACCCTGTGAATGTTTGTTTAGTGGCTCGTTCAACAAGCAGGAACAGACGTGTTCATGTTTGTAAATCGGATAATAAGGAGACTTTTAGTCTGGGCTCTTGTGTAACAGGATGCTATCAGGCTCAGTGTGACGTCTGCTGAACCGAAATATATTCAGTTTACTCTCATAAAAAAAGAAGCTGTAATCAGAGAATTTGAACATCGATTAATCGATTAACTGATTAATTGACTAATTGATGCAACTCTAAGGGACTCCTAGTACTGTACGCAGACAGATAACAAGAACAATATTTCACTGAAATAATGAAAAACTAGGGGAAACTAAATTATTTTAAATATTAGTTTCTCCCTTTTGGTCCAGATTTCTGATAGGAGAACACAGGACAAGTGACTAACAGAGTGTATAAACAAAAGTCAGATTGATTTCAGTTGAACTTGAATGCATCAGACACAATTAAAGAGTGGACAAAATAACAACACCTTACAATTACTTACAATACAGTAACATAATAAATACCACTAGCTTGTTTATTTAAGCAACCTTTTTTCAGTGTTATGTTGGATTCATTGTGTTATAAGATGTAACAGTGGTGTATGTTTGCAACGTAGCATAAGACAATATTTTGTTCTGGAAGTCTTGCTGGGTCATATTATTATATTTGGGGACTAGACGGATCAGATGTTCCCTTTGAACAGAGATGGTAACGGTAGCATTGTAACAGTGGTTTAATCATCTAGCAAATAGCTCAGTCACCGGCGTCACAGAATTTCATGATGGGAATCTCAGAGCCAATAACCAACCGCTTCAAGAGAAGGAATGGACTGATATTATTTCTGAAAAACATTCCCAACATAAATCTGAAAAATAAACAAAATAAAAATCTGTTTTTCTTATCTTCAAGAAGTCTTTTTCTAACATTAAGTGTTGGGGGTTGTTTTATTTTATTTTCATATTTCTCACCAACATAGTAGGAGAAGGTCCTTTTGAGGCGGTCGAAGACGAACCAGCGTTTCTTCCAGGACTTGATCTTGCCTCCCATCTTGACCAGGTAGCCCTTACACATCTTCTCAGTAAGGATGACGTGGTAGCAGGTTTCCACGCTGTGGCCCGACGTCTCCACATGGGTGCGTAGGTCGAACTCCTCCTTTCTAATGGGCAGGTAGCGAGTCATAGGACGGGCCTGAAAAACAAAACAAACAAAATCAGACAAAAAAATATCACAGGAGGTGAATGATGAGCACCGAGAGGACGGTAAATGGATGATATGATGGATAGAACCGATTTTGATCAAGAACAAATAATGAGATCAAATTCCACATGTATGTTAGGTTTTTTTGCATCTTTGTATTCCAGGGAGAGATTTGGTGTCCTGTTGTGGTCTGAAGTCTGTTTTACAGGCTTTTAAATTCTGATGAAACTGAAAGTAGTCTCATTTTGATATAAAAATGGTTAAATGTAGTGATATTGAATTCTGGCACCAAATATTAACCAGCAGAAACCCTCCTCAGAAGCTCAGATCTGTGAAGTCCTGCCATTTATTCAGCAGGCAGGCCATTTTTACACCATGCTGAGTCAATTACGTCTCATTGAACTGACCTGAGAGAAGTTCTTGGACCTCATCTTGACCTCCTTCTCCACGAGCTGCTGCCGGTGGAAAGTTTCATCCTGCAGCCTTTTCTCCGCCTCCTCCCTCCTCCTCCTCTCCTCCTCCAGCATCTGACGACGGGCGATGCTCTCTCGTTCCTGGAGCAGAGTGCTTTCAATTAAATATTATTTTGATCTACAGTGTAAAAAGGGCTTTGCAGAGTGCACTTGCTTTTCTTCAGATCAGGCCCAGCTTCACATTCATATATTTATGTACATTTTTCTTTCCTGCTGGGAGCTGCCACACACACTGTTAGCTGCTGTACGTGATTCTTTGCACAGAAAGCTTTTGGTTATGTCGAGACCTCTGAAGGCACACACACACACACACACATTATAAAATAAGACAATGTTGGCCTTTCACTTCAGTCTAAGTCTTCTTCATAAGAGCTAAAAGAGTTGGAGAAGATATTTGATACAGAGGTCAATAAAAATGAATGAATAGATAAAACTGCTGTCTTTATTTCACATTCAGCTATCGACAGCCGCTCTGAGAGGACTCTCATCAGTCTCGAGGTATGGATTAAGGATAATTGAGTTCTTGCGCTGTGTAAACTCTCTTTTGAAGTTGAAGTCTTACCCGAGATTCAATAAGTCTGGCTTTCTCCAGCTGCGCCTCCTTCAGCATTTTCTCCATCTCCTCAATCTTTAGCGTGTCCACTCCTCCGACACTATTGTGAAACACAGAAGCACAGCCAGACGAATAATGTGATTCTGAGATATTATAAATAATAATAAATAAAAAAACTTTAAAGAAGTGATGAAATAAAATCTTTTTTCTACAGTATCTATGGCCCTGTCCCTCTGGTACATATGAAGACATTTTTATCTTACAAAAACAAAACAATGCAATGAAACTCTAGTTTTTCCAGTGTGACTGTGGCAAATTGGATTCATAAATAATATAAACCTAATGCATTTGGAGAGAAAAGTCAAATTGGTTCATATAGTCAGTGTCTTGTTTTAGAAACTTTGCTGCTTTGTGGTTTCCTCCCTCTCTCTTGTCTTAGCTGGCGGTCTCCACTGTGCACCTTTAACTACAGAGAAAATCCAATTAATGTCATCTAAGAATAAATCACTGCATAGTTTGGCTCCCGAGAGCTCAGAGTCATGAGCGACGGCTGCTGCTAGGAGCATGCTGTGGTGAACACTGCTGTTTTACAGTTCACAGCTTGGCTACATTAACCGATGCTCTCCAAATCATCCCACCTGGAGTTAGAAGACTTTACCTGGCGGGGAGCAGTGTGGGAAGATGTCTTTTTTTAAATGGTTTTGTCTGTGTGTTGCATATTAAATCTGATGATGTGGAATCTGCTACAAGAAAATGCAACTTTGAGTACGAAGAGTCTACATGCTAACATGTTGATATTGAGCAGGTATTATGTTTACCATGTTTGCCGTCGTAGTTTAACATGTAAGCATGCTAATGTTTGCTAATTAGCACTGAAAAAGGACACCTGATGGGAGGGTCATATTTTTGGGGGTATTTGACAAATTACTGTTTTGACCTGATGATGGAGCCAGATGAAAGGATTTTACAGCTCAGTTTACAGTTCCTGAGGGGAGCATGCATGTATTTGCCACATTTTATGACAATCCATGCAGTAGTTTGACATATTTCAGTCCGCAACAGACAGAGTGGCTAAAAGTGACTCAGATAACATGGTCTCTTATTTGCAAGATGCTATTAAATCAGCTGTCAGCTGTACCTTTAATAACGTGTGTATCACTGCACTGCTTTCTAACATCTTCTCAGACAATCTGAGTATTACTCATGCGTTCTATGATACATTTGTAATCAGTCATATTTAATTAAATAGTGGGTTCAAAGGATGACAATGACCTGGTGGATTGAACAGTGAGTGAGTATGTACGTCTCTGTGGTACCTGGACATGTTATCTGGAGAGCAGGCTGAGTTGTTCCCTGTGGACACGCTGGTGTCCATGCTGTCAGAGCTCTCCAGGCTCAGTGTGTCGTACGGCTGCTCCCCGGCTGACGGGGGCTGGTGGTGCAGGATGGAGTGGTGCACTAGAGGAGGGGGACCTATGGAGCTGTGGCTCAGTGCGGGGCTATAGGCCATGACTGGAGAGTAGGAGGGCGATGAGGACGAGGAGGGGAGGAGGTGGGTCTGTGAGCCGTGGAGCGCCTCCCACTGGCACTGAGCCTCCGCCGCTGCTCTCTGCTTGAGTTCAGCGAGACGCCGTCGCTGCTCTTCAATCACCTGCTGACCTGGAGGGAGGAGGGAGAGTTCTGATCAGTGGATTTGTTCTGACTTTGATCGCCAGTGGAGGGTCGAACAATGACTGAACTTTCATCCTGCAAGCGATCAACAAGTCAGCAGAGGTCCATTTGCTTCCTACAGAGCTGAGAGATCACCAGATGTAAACCAACATGCTAGCTGTTGATCATCCCAGGCGTCCAAAACGTTTAGAGCTACCAAATATACAGCCGGCACCAGCCCAGAAACTACAAGACCATAAACCATGCATCACACATACAAGTATGTGCTCTCCCCAATTACCACAAGCCAGAGTGGGATTGCAAAAAAACCATTAATAAATAAATAAATAAATCACCACAAAGTTGAAGTAAAACAAGTCAAGTTTGAAGTCAAGCAAAAGTTAAAAAATAAAATAAAATAAATAAAAACTACCTAACTCTCCACATTTCAAATCCATGCTGCTGTGCACCTGTTAATGGGCAGATACATCTGGAGAGAGGCGCCCAGCAGGTCGATAACTCAAAGGAGAAGCACACTGAAATCTGAACATGCAAGATTTATTCCCCACCAGCAGGAACGTTCATAGAAGATTGATGGAAGAGAAGAGTGCTCAATGTTACAGACAAAGGAAAAGATGAAAAGAAATCTTTGGGGGTGGAAAGGAGTTAATGACACATCAGAGATGGAAGAGACGAGGGTAGGGTGAAGTCTGAAGAATCTGAAATTAACACCTGCCAAGTGTCAAGTTGTGGTAAATGTTACCTTTGATGGATAAATCAATAGAAGCAACTTGACAGACTGGCTTAAGTTGTGGATGAGACTTGAATTTTTTAGGTCCAGACAGTCTTTGCTTATGTACTGGTTGCCTTTAGTTCTCACATCTAAATCTCTGCTTCTCTTTTGTCTGGATTGTTATTTATCCACGTTAACTTATCTCAATGAGAAATTCATTTTTCAGTGATTCAAGCAATTACCAAGTCGGGTGACTTTTTGACTGATTATTTTTTGGCATTTCTTTGGTTGACCCTTGGCAGGAGAGATGAACAGCTCGTTTCAGACACTGTACAGAGAGTCAATAGATGGAAAAACAAACAAACAAACAACCCAAAAAAAAAACCTGATGAATCCCACTGAACAAAATATTAGAAACCAACTCCTGCCGAGCCGTCTACCTGCTGATCCTCCCTTTATGGTGGCCTGTCTGGAGGTCTGGGGCTCTGTGGTGCAGCAGCCGGGAAAACACAAGTCCACAGATAAAGACAGACAGACGTGAGGAAACGGAACCACACACACTAACAAATGTGACCAATCGGGGTTTCCTCCCCAGCACCTGTAGGTGTCAAACACCAGCACACAGACCGCTTTCCTCTGATCCATTTAGTCGAACTGCACTGAAGCAGGTGGAACAATTCGTTCTAAAACACACATACAGCTCTGTGAATAAAGGCGGAGTCACACTTTACAACAGCAACACGTTTGTTCATCAGTACCGAACATTTATTATGTTTGATTATATTATCTTTTCCTAGTATGTATGCTCTTAAGGTAACACTGTGCAATCAGGATACAAAGCTTATGCTTAAGTAATGATTACACGACTCGTGATTATTTAATGCATGAATGAATGCAGGATGTACCATGAACTCCCGTTGCTCACCATTAATAAATGACGCTATGCATCACGTTCACAGTGAGTTGATAAGGTTTAGGCATGTTCTCATCTGTTCTCCCCTCATCTGCCAACTGGCATCTGCTAGATGTTCTCCTTGGTTTTAATGTCCCCTTCCTCTACCGCTTCACACTCTACTTCATTCAATAACAACAGTATTAAAAAATAATTAAATAGTCTTAATAAATAATTAATTCATGTTCCATCCCCTGCCTTGCAAATGTGACAAAGATAAGTAGGTCATTGAACTTGGAAATGGATATTGCTATTAGAATAAGTGGTGTTCTGCTTTCTGACTAAAATGTTAAAAAGTAATTGTGAATTAATAATCATTAATTGATGATCTATTAGCTAATCGCATAAAGTCATAGTCACTTGATCATTTATAGTTAACATCCTGTATTAATTAATCAATGAGTCACGCATCAGCATTAATTAAGTTTATGTTTTGTACCTTTATTATAAGTGTTGTCTTCTTTTTTATGCAAACCTCTTTAAGATGCATTCGATACATAAGAAATAATTTGATTTAATCTACAAATAACTGAATGGATGAATTACCTTTTTTTTTTTAAAATGGAATTCATTATTTACAGTAAATGATTTACCATTAATGATTATCCAATGCAGGACATCAATGTAATGTCCAGTTTGTTGTTGCTCGAACACTGTGTTCTGAAGTGTTGGATGTTGTAAAGTGAAGCTCCGGGTCGGCCAGCGTGCACATTGTTACCTTTCTGCTGCAGAGCGAGCTGTCTCTTCGTCTCGATGTCCTGCAGGGTGGCAGCCAGGTTCCTGGGCAGACTGCCAGTGCTGTTGGCCACCAGCAGAGGGCTCTGCTGGGTCACAGGGAGCAGATTAAATATGTGAATTAAATGTCTAAAGCAGGTTTAGACAGAGTATCGGGTGTTAAAGAAGGAGTGTGGTCAACACTATTCATGCAAACAACACATCCAATATTGAAATAAACAACCAGTCTACCTTGGAGCTGGAGTTGCGTCCCAGTGTTGCTGCTCCGTACTGCAGAGGGGATCCAGAGCCTGATCTGGGTTGATAAGTAGACTGTCCAGGATCACTGTCCAGCTTGGAGCGGAACACCTGAAGAAGAAGCACACATGCAGAATGAAGAGCTCAAGCTCAGAAAGTGCTAATGATAGTTAAATATAGTGTTAAAACAAACCCATGTGATGGCAGATGTAGTGTTTTAGAACAATGTGGGAGTACATCAACTCCACCATGGATGAGTTGCAAGCACCTGCTGTAAAACAATGCTCATGAGCATGATACTGTGAGTGCTACAGATGTTAAAATGAAATCCAGTTCCAATCAGCAGTTTATTTCACTATTAAAGAGCCTGCAGAGAATACACACACACACCACAAAAGCAAACACTGAAATTACAAACTCCAGCATGCAGCTGTGGCCCTGTGAATCCTTTTAAGAGCTGTGTTCATAATATGATTTTAAATCTGTCAGACTGAAATTATTAGTTATAGTTTCTGTTTATATTTACTGACTTTTTAAAGGCAGAGTTGTTCACCATCTGAAAGCTGATGTGAGCTGTATGTTCTAAGAATCCCTGTATGACGTGAACGCAGCATTATTTAACATATGACAAACGTAAAGGCATTTTCTCTATATTTCTTTTGACAATCATTCTCTGCATGCGAGTCAACAGCAGCAGGCTGAAGCTTTGCAGAGGCATCACAGCACACAGAAACAGCAGAAGGATGAGGAGGAAAAAGAGGAGAAAGAAGAGCCTCTACCTGCAGCGCAAGCCTGCGGCCTGACAGCGCCTTGGCGGGCAGAGGGGGAGGACAGAGCTGGCTGGAGCCAGCCATCAGCTCCTGGTACCACTGCTCTAAATCTAACTTGGGGAGGTGAGGCCTGCTGCCCTCAGGCTGGTACTGGACACCACACAGAGGAGCAGCAAAGAGACAGAGAGGGTAGAAAAGAAGGAAGATGAAGAAGAGAAGACAATGAGGAGATTAGAAAGCATTCAAAGACAGTAGGAAGAGGGTGGAAACATTTGTTTTATGCTTTGAAAATTGTTCTTAAATATCTTTGCAACACATTGCTGTAGCTGCATTATGCTTCATACCCTGTGGCTGCTATATCCCTCTTTTACATTTCTGTATTTTAATTCTATGTTTCCACTGCAATGACCCAGTTTCCCACACGAACATTGAAGTTTCACGTCTCACTTAAATCGATCTGTCCTTGAACACTAACACATGCAGTTTGAGTTAATCACTTTTTACACTGACTGGCCATCCAAGGCAGTTTAATTTACTCCACATAAAGGTTATTCCTTTGAATACAAATATCTGAATGACACAAGGTTAATTATAGTTTTCTTTCAGCTCTGAAAGCAGATTTTCTTTTCTCTGTCAGAAGCTCCTGCTGTCTGTTTTGACTCTATTGTTCTCAAACCCATTAAAATAAGACGACTGCTAGACATTAAGAGCTGCAGACTCACAAATAACATCACAGGGTTTAGAGTCAATAGTGACAGGAAAGAGTCTAGTATTATCCTGGATCATTTAAAGCAATAGAGACTGACTGTCTGAAGAAGGCAGAAATTGCTGCAAGAGCAGGTCAAATAAAGGTCGGAGACAAAGAACAAGCACTGTAATTCCAGATCAAAGTGTGGTGATGTGACAGCATAAGTGATACTGGGGAGGGAAGAGCACCCACAGGACAGCACACACCTCCACAGAGAGAGACAGGGAGGAGCCGTGAGGAGAGGGGAGGCAGGAGAAGGCGGGGTCTACGGCACCAGACTGCAGGGGCTGGCGAAGCGGGGAGGTAGGGGACGACTCCACCTTTGGCATCCCATACATCTGATTTAACTGGCCCACTGTCACATACTCCTTCCCAAAGGCAACACACACACATTACACACACAGACCGGGAGGAGAAGGGAGGAGGAGAAACAGGAGTGAAGACAGACAGGTCAGTGAGACAGGCAGCAGGAAGGAAACATGTCAAATACACTTCAGCATCAGTCATTAAGGAGCGCAGGAAGGAGAGGAAACACTGACACACAGCTTAAGCAGCACAAAACACACAGCTGGGTTAGATCCATACATAGAGTCCACGGCAGCCTAATATCATAACTACTACTGATATGATATAACAAATCAATACTGCATCTTAGCGATAGGATGTCTTATTTAAATGTAAATTTTTTAATCAGTTTCACTTTACTTATTGTGATTATTAGAATGCTATTATGGGCTGGGTATCACTGGGAACAAATAAAAACACTGGTAAAGTATTTCGTTATCCAAATCATAATTTCTATTATATAGTTGTTTTTTCTATAGAGGACAGTGCAATGAATACAGGAGAGAGAAAATAAACAGATCGTAACATTTCTGTCATCTGGGTCGCTGCTCTCACAGAAAAGCTCCTGTTTTAAGTGCATGTATATATGATGTTTTTCCTTCATTTACCTGTACACCAGAGCAGTCTGTATAAGATGCATATTATCTGCTGTATATCTGTATATGTTTATAATAAAAAAGAAATAATGATGAGGAAGAAAATTGAAATGATACCTAGCCGGACATTACTTTTCATTTGCTGCAGTTATTGATACAGAATCAATCAGTCCAAGCCTACATTTATCATTTCAACACTAATTAAACCCTCTAAACTGCTGATATGATCCAGTCAGATACCTTCAGCCTAACAGCTACAGAGGCGATGAGTACGAGCCGCTTACACCAAACAGCATCACAGTCGGTTTGATTAACAGCAAACCAGCAGAGGGAGCAACATGACATGAAAATGGAAGGACGGAAAGAGAGGAGCAACACGTCAGAGTGAAGACAGAGACAGAGCACAGCAAGTCAGAAGACAGACAGGAAGTGATGGTACCTCGCAAGCGCCAGCTAATGCAGCATCTATGGCAAACGAGCGGCCGTGCGAGGTGGGCTTGTTGTTTTCATGGTAGCCGCTGCTGCCGTACATCTTATAGACATCCGAAAGCTTCATGTAATCCTGAACACCGGCCGACAGCAACAACAGTCAGACAGGATGAGAAGCCATGAGGACATACTGTATCGCACCTCTCGTGTACAGTACATGAACACACACACACACACGCAAGTACACAGCCTTGCACTTTTCTTATTGACTTTTTTTTTCTGCAAGCAAAAAAAAAAAAAGAAAAAACAAAACAAAACAGGCCCACATTTGACCTGGTGGTTCACATGTTGTTGTTTAAGGTGTATGTGGCAGACAGACAGGAACACACCGAGCAACACAAAGTGCATCTGGCTGACACACAATCTGGAAGTCACACACGGGTGGTTTTGTTGATTTTCACATGGCTCAACCAGTGATGTAGTGGTAAATAAAATATGTTAAAACTGTGAATAATAAAAGATTGATTCATGCTTTTCCTCTTTGAAAAAACAAACAAACAAACACTTTCCCCTGCACATACAAGGTGAATAAAAGTGAGATTTTACGTGGGTTAATCCACTACATCCCTGGGCTCTGAACAGACAAAACCCAGCGTGAGCAGAAAGCTACTGTGCTGGCTCCTCTTTTATATCGCATAAAGGAAAACGCGACCTGGGCCAGCAGAGTACATACAGGTACAGTCAGAGCCACAGTGTGACCGGGACACTAACAGCATGACGGGTGATCAGCAGAGAGGAAGCAGCGGGCTTCATGCAGCGATGGTTAGTCCGGTTACCTCTGTAGGGCTGCTGGGGTACAACTGACAGTGAGGGGAGGGATGTAAGTAGGGGGGAGAGGCTCGGCAGAGGGAATGCTGGGAGGAGTGGACATCCTCCAACAACAGGTCAGCCTCGCTGATATGGAGCACTTCCTGTTTTAACAGTTCAGGAATAAGCTTTACATACGAGTGCTCGTCTCCGCACAATAGAAGCAGAGTGTATGTCAAAGAAGAGCTCTGTCCCTCCCTCTGTTACTGCTTCAGCAAGTTAACATGTCTGAGTTAAAAACACAGATTTGTCCAGTGATGCAGTGCACAATACAAGATGAGTTAGCTCTACACAGCAATGATTAAGTGATGAGTTAAAACACAAAAGCTTTACACTTCCTATCTATTCACAGCATATTAAAGAGGTGATGAGGAGTCAGTCATGAGATATCAAAGCTGCCTTCAGTTTATGAGTGTGTGAGTGTGTGTTTCACTGGATAATAAAAGAAGTTCAGTATTTCTCTCACCTCTCTCATTGCTGTGGAGGACTTGGGGAAGCTCTTCCCTCCGGTCATGCTGTGGTATCTCTTCTCCAGGGCCGACAGCCTCTCCTTCTCCTGGAATATAAAGACATACAGTCGTAAAGGGCTCATGAAGGAAGTGCAAGTTTTAAGACTTCATCACAAAATACAGACTCAGCATTTAGCTGTACACTTTGGGTGAAACATTATTTAAATCAGCCGGAGTTTGAGTGTTTGATGTTGTGTACCTTGTGGAGCATTTGCAGTGTGAGGGTTCTGTCTTTGGCGAGACGCTCGCACTCCTGAGATGCCTGCAGGCCCAGCTGGTTGGCCTGGTTCTCCAGAGCAGACACCTTCTCCTACATAAAACAGCACAGAGAGAATTATATTCACAACCATTTAAAGCAAGCTTCAGCGACAGCATTGCATGTGTCCTACAACTCTCTAAATACCTGTGCGGAGGAGGTGGCAAAACAAATGCATGACTAAAAAGACACCAAATACGTGTGGCGGACACAATGTTGCTGTAAATAAGAGGCTAATATTGAGTTAATGCTCTGACGTTGCAGCTGTAGTGGGAATCGATTTTTTAATTTCAAATGATTTTTGGCATGAGTTTGTTCTACTAAATACATACATATAATACAACAGCTGCTTCACCTGCACAGTTCAAACCTCAACAGAGACGTTCTAGTATTCCTGTTTTCTAACCTTCCTCTTGGCCACACTGCTGTGGTACTCTGCTCTCTCCTGGAGCAGCTGCTGGCTCATGGTTTCTCTCTCCTCCTCCAGGCTGCTTTCTCTCTCCAGCTGTTGAAACTCCAGGTCCTCAAACTTTTTGGTTCCCGTTTCCAGCGCCTCTCCATCCTAACGGAGGCCCGAACACACCGTCAGAGGTTACATCATTAACAGAATGAACACTTGCCGTATATACAGATCATATTAAAGCCATTCACTTTTCTCTGAGTAGCGTAGTGTCTAACAGCAAAAGCCATGACACCTTGACTCTTAAATCTGAAAACGTTTCAAATATTTTCCCAGTGCAGCTGAAGCACTTTGAGGACAACTAAAGGCACACTGCGCTCAGTCAAGCAGACAGCCATGAAGAACATGCTTCTACTGCAGCACAGCTACTGGTGTGGGAAGTTAGATGTACTGTAACGCACAGGAGGCAAGGGACAGTTATTTACATCAAAAAATACAGTTTGCAAATAAGATTAGAGGTCATTTGACTTTTCCCTCCTTCAGTTTCATCTCTACTCTTCGGCCTGGAGATCTTATAGTATAGAAGACACTACGTGGGGGAAAACATCTTAATTGCAAATATGTGCAATATATCACATTTAAAGCACTGACAGAAAAAACAATGCTGGCTTCACTGAAATACATGTCACTATGTAGTTGTTGACAACTTTAAGTTTTTCAATGCTTCTGTCAGCAGCACTGAGGTTTGAGTGTGAAAGCTCTTGAGAGCCTTTGTAACACTAGTGAAGGCGAGGTCAATTCAATGACATGAGGATGGTCAAAAAAGAAGCAAAGAACTTTATGACATTATTTCACTCAGCACCTATGAACACACAGAGTATCACTGACAACAGATGAGATAATTCAACAGTAAATGTAGCCCACAACAATTATTCTACCTAGTAACATGATTCATCTTCTTTCCTCTCTGAACAGTAATCCAAACAACAGCATGTATTTACATAAGAGAAGGATGAGAGGGAGGGAAGGCAGAGAATGGGCCTATGTTAATTGATTAGTGAGCAGTTAACATAATATGCGAGCCATGACAAATCACAGAAGATATGCAGTTTAGATTCACACATGCAGTGCAGTGCAACCACATCACATGAGCAACAACATGAGTTTTACCAAAATGCATCACTAGGAGCTGAAGTGACCTGGAGCTATTTCTGAGCTCCTATGTTGACCTGAGGGTTTCAGTAGCATGTAGGTGTGGTGTTGGAGGAGGGAACATTCCTGCAGATTGAGGCGACAGCACGTCCGTGAGGGGCAAGTTTGTGTGTCTTTAAGCCGTATGTAGTGGGCCCCTTGCTTAGGGTTAAAGGTCCCAGTAGCACTGTGTGAGATGTACGTGCTGAGAAGTGGCACATACAACATACTGTCCTCAAAGGCAGAGAGCAACAGCTCAGGTTGAGAGTTTTCAGGATGACGGGAGTACATATGGCATTAGAGGTTAAAGGGTAAATGCCTTCAGTTTATGCCTTTTTGACAATTATTTGACCTAAAAATCATTGCCATAGAATGAACATAAAACCTAAAAAAAATCATTGACTGTCTGGCTTTGGTTAATCTTCACAGAATGCATCTATCTTGTCTTGTCTATGTCAAATGATATCTCTAGTGTGATGATATCTATCTTCATATTTAAAATCAATAGCGTTCACTTGATATAGTGCTCTTGCTCAGCTGCTCTTGAAACTGCAGCTTCTACAGTCCAGATTTTACCAACCCAGAGTGTAATTACTTAACTTTGATTTTTAACTTCATTTTGCAGCTACTGCTAATTTAAAAATCACCCATTTTTTATTTACACAGTAAAACAGATGTCAAAAACTTACTATCAGGTCTTCACTCAATGTCGACCAAATATGTAGTTACTTTTGTTTTGCTGCTTTTTGCCTTTGTAGGACACTATGCAGTGCATGGTCTACACTAATGCAAAAAAAACTTGACACAATATGATAAACACATGCATATTGTATTACAAATTCTATATTAAAATGGGTCTTTAATACCAAATTTTGCCTGTGCAAGTCAGGCCAATGCAATTTAGTGGAAGGCAACGCTGTGGAAGGAACTAGGTGCTACTCCCTAAAAGGTTGCAGGTGGGATGGTGACTGTGCGTACTTCAGTGTAGGAGTGTGGGGTGATAGATTATGTCAGGAAGGGGCAGGTGACTGCAGACTGGAGTCTGTAGGCGGGGGTTTTGGGCGAGGTGTTTCTGCTCGACTGACGACCCACCCTTTTGAGCTGTTCCTGCAACTGTTCGCGCAGGGACTCGGGACAGTTATGTAGCTGGTTCTTCAGCTCAGCGTAGCCCTCCTGGAGGCTCTGCAGGGCCCGGCGCTCGGCCTCAACATTAGCCCTCTCCTAGAAAGACACAACACACACCCACACACAGGATGGATGGACGAGGGGAGAGAGAGAGAGAGAAAGAGAGAGAAACACACTGCTCAAAATCCACGCCATGCAAATAAAAAGCTGTAAGGTGTTAGCAATGGACATGTTGTGGCAGATTTTTAGGGTTTGTCAGAGCACAGGAAGAGAGCACTGAAACAGCAACCTGGCTTTCGTAAATAACGTGTGTGCTTCGAAACAAGACTAAACCAGCCAGGAGACACAATTACATCTCTCATACATGTGGTAATACAATTCAGTGCTCCACTTTTGCAACACAAGACCTATCTAGGACGTTCTAAAACTGTTCATTCTGTATGTCACTGAAGATTACTGGCAGTAAATATCCTGAAGCAACAAGTGGTGAGAAAATCTTCCTTCCCATAATGCATTTGACATTTATTGGCCCCAGAACATTTATGAACTGATTTGTAATAATCCTGAACAGTGTTAATCTGACAGTAGTGAGTCTCAGATGTAGTCAGGAGTACAGAAACAAGCTCGGGAATCGATTGGTAATGGTTAACCTGGCTTTTATGAGCTGTGTTGAAGCAAACGTAGCTTTACCCAGTAGCATTATCTTAACACTGTGATGTGAAACCACAGACAGGAGTTTAGAGCACTTCTAAGAGACACTGCTGATTCATTGTTGTCAGTAGTAGAACGATGGGTCCAGGGAGAATTTATCCACCGGGGGTTTTCACAACCATTTAATGCCAAACATTGATGCTATTTCATAACGCATAAGATGACACTATAGTGTAAAGGCAGAATATGTGCAAAGCAGTCATTCCCTGTTCACTTATCTTCCAATAAAACAATCATGAATGACACCTTTACATTTTCTTGGGAACCCTCAGTCTCCTCACACTTGTATATATATATATATGCAGACTTTAGGATGCAGAATTTAGACTATACACATTAATACACCAGAGTGTCTGCAGGCATCAATGTTTTTACTGGAGATGAATTTAGCAACAATATTACCAACAAAGGCAATAAAACAAAGCTGCTTAATGTCCTTTTTCTACCCTCTCTGTCTTTCTTTCAACTGTTAAAATGTGGTGGATGCAGGTAAAACAAGGATAATCCCTCTAAAACCACTACAGAGAAAAAAACATGCCAGTGCTTCATTTATCAGCTACTAGAACACTGAAAGGTAAAAGTCTTTTGCAGAACCGTGCACTACAGAACCAAAGACTACAGAGTCAGGTTTCCTGGCCTGCAGGGACTGTCATGCAGACAGTGAAGAAACAAGGCGAGCAAAATGGGTCAGAGATAAAGTAACTGTGAGCGCTGAAGAAGCAGAGAAGGGATCAGAGGTTAATGAATGTCTGTTAGTCAGCGGAGTCGAACTGAGGAGGAAACGGGGAGAAGAACTGACCTGAGAGCAAACCACTAAGCTGAAGTCATGCATCACCCAAGAAGGTAAATCCAGTCCTTTATTAAAACCGTTATATGGAAGTTATCTGTACAATAAATCCAATTCTCTAAATCAAGGAAGTTTGTGACAGACTGGAATGTGGACACCAACAGTGACGAACCAGTAGGGAGTGTTTAGGAGACTGTAAAAGCACAGGCAGTGTGTGTGTGTGTGTGTGTGTGTGTGTGTGTGTGTGTGTGTGTCAAATGTGTATAACCTCAGCAAACATTTGAATCCTGTACACTTGAATGTAATAAAGATTCTCCTCTTGCTCTGTCTACCTTGTCTTTCTCCCTCTGAATGGCGTTCTCCAGCTCGTCCAGCTTGTGCTGCAGCTGAGCGATGATGTCCATTTCAGCTTCTATCTGGTCGAGCTCTGCCTGCCTCTCGCCCTGCAGCAAGGCGCGCTCCATCTCTGCCTGCGAGCGTGGACAGATCACAGCGTTAAAGCGGCGAGCAGGCTGAGCTCCACAGAGTAACATAACCATAAACTACTCACGAAACATGAGAGTTTACAGATTACAGTTTAAATTCAATGAACTCCTTTCTAGTTGCATCATTACCTCTTGTTTGGACTCCTGGAGTTGTTGCTCCAGCTCTGTCAGCCGGTTTTTGAGCTCATCGATCCGAGCCAGAACACGAACCCGCTCGTCCTCCAGATAACCCAGCTCAAGTCGACCCGCGCTGCCTGAACCGGAGGAGTCTTCGTGCTACAGGCAGAGAACATAAAGTCAGCTTTCAAGACAGGAAGTGAAGCCAGATGGGAAAAGGGAAAGAGAGGCACTAGTGGGCTGCAGACAGTGGCTGACTGTAGCTCAGTAAATAAAAAAAACACTTAACAGTGTCAAGTCATTTGTTGAGTCCAGCATCTTGATGTTAGAGTTCACTATATATAGACATGAATGCACTCCTAAACACACCTCTTCACCAAACATAACACAAAAAGGGATGATTTTATTACGTCATAAAACTGTTGTGTCACAAAACACTGATAGGACTTTATGTCATGTCAAGAGTTTTCTAATGTGCTGTATGTTTATGAAAATGTACTAATGAGGAAACAATAAAATCAGATGAAATAAGGAACAGATTTTTTCATGAACTGAAGAGCAGAGTGTGAGAGCAAAGGACAGTTGAACCAAAACCTGCATTTTCCTGGCCTCAGTGACTAATGATAAGAGAACTCAATCTGCTCTGTATATGGAGAGATTGAACTTGATATGATACGATTACGACTGGCTTATACGAGTGATGGCTAGTAAATGAATTTGAAACACTTCCTTTGCTCGGGATCACTCTGAATCCCCGGATGTCCCTAAACCTCACTTTGAGAACCACTTATTCAGCAAAGCCAAGCACATTTTTTGCACATGCTGGGTTCCACAGTGGCATGCAGAGCGTCGTTGGTGGGAAAGAAGCGTTCCCTCTGACCTGTCTGTCTCCATTGAGCTGTGCTGACGCTGTGCTGGGAGCAGGAGATGTCCTCACCTCCTGATGAGTGCTCTCTGTACTACTACACTCCTCCTTCAGGTTCTCCTCGTCGCTCTCCCTCTGTCTCTGCGCCAGACGTAGTGTGGCTGAGGACGGTGTCCCTCCTAGGACATTCTCCATGGACGGTCTCCGCCCCAAGCCATCTGCAAGCGCCCCAGGGAAACCTGTCCTCCCTGAGCCCAGAGGGTCCAGGGTGGGGCTCTCTCCTTTGTTGTATTCAGCGCAGAGGTTTAGGATGGTCTCCAGTCGCTGCCTCTCCTGTGGTAAACCACAAACACAACCAATAAATAAATGAATAAATAAATAAATACACCAGATCAGAGTCTGACATAGAGTCATCAAAGTGCAAACACACACATCTGCACTCTGAAATCTGAAAGGTTGCTAAGCAACCCAAATTAAAATGATGAATATCTCACTGACAAGCTATATCCAATTTTTAATAAAAGCCCAATATTAGCTTCACTTTTCAACACTGACACATTCATATAAGCATACAGCAGATTAGATCCAGCCGTGGTACGGAGTATGTTCCTGCCATCTCATTTCCTGTTGGTGAGCCAGCAACAGATGACAATCTGAAGATGGCCGGCACAGACAGAGTATAACTACCATGTCCCTAATATCCTACACCAAGTCCAAGGAACAACTCAGGATGAAAAGACACATTCTGTACATCAAGTGTATTTAATTTGAGGTGTTACAGACTGCCAAATAGTGTGCATCTCCACACAAACACTGACAGGTTAATGACTACACTAACACTAATACCAATATGAAACCCAATGTGGCGTTCTAACACTACAATAAAGGAAGTAAGATGCAGCAGGATATATCTGCAACCCAGGCTTAATTTCACTATGAGCAGACATGAAGTGAGCCCACAGCCCTCTCTCTCCTGGGCGCTGCCTGGGAGTCAGACTGCGTGACTGGTTGTCCAGCTGTCACTATGAGGGGTCAGCCCACCTATGGGGACCCCAGCAGACCAGACCTATGTGTAACCTTTGAACTCTGAATGTCAGCTGCTGATCCCCTCGGCTGCAGACACAGCGTCTCTGAGGTCTGCAGAGGTCTGCAGACGGGAGCTATGCAGCACTGAGACACACAGAGTGTTTGATTAATATTCTCATTGGTCAGCTTAGCTGTTAATGATGAGAAGTCACTGGCTCTGAAAGCTGTGGGTGAACGCTAACATTAAAAACAGTTACGTTTTATATCAACGTGAGCGTTAAATCGAGAGTGATCAGAGAAGTTAATGTACGGTATGTATATTTACATTACAGTAAGTTGTCATTAACTGTTGGCTTGCAATTAGTAAAACATCCACTGTTTGTTGAGCATCACAGCACTCTTTGACATTCCCATTCCCTCATGAAAGCGTGTGTGTGTTTGAAAGCTTTAGAAGACACTAGGAAATGGATCTAAGTCCATTATTTTGTATGTAGTCTGAAACTAATTGGGAAATATATAATGTGGAGGTTGTTTTTTTTTTTTAAATAAATGCTAGAAATAAAGTGGTGTGATAAATATATCCATGAAGTTTATATGTGAATGTCTTTCATTATGGGTTAAAGTACACTTACTTTCATAAGGTTGATCTTCTAGTTACTGCCAATATGAACAGTGTGCTAATTATCTGTAAACACAGACAATATTGAATATAACAATGCAGATTTTTCTGCCTATAAATGTACAGACTGTGTTTTACACTTGAACAGTAGCACTAGTAGATAAGAGTCATAAAGTCAGGAAACACGTTATAACATGTTTGCTCATTTAAGATAATATTAGCTGGCCTGGTACTAGCCATACCAGCCCAAGCAGCAAGATGCCCTGAGATAGTGGATAAAAAACAACTGTGTGCCGCTCTTTATGACCCTGAACCCAGTTTCAGCTGGTTTATCAATAATACTGATGACTAATGACTAAATTGTCTGGTATAAAATGGTCACATTTAAAGAAACTGGCAATTCAAACCAAACATATCACAAATCAGCTTTCAGTCAATCAGTCAGACTATAAATCAGAAACACACTTGTTGTTAATAATCGAAATGTTTCTGGAACCAAAGAAGCATTGTGTTATTCTAAACTCTTGTGTTCAAGTTTAAGCTCAATTCTTGTTGCGTAGGATCACTCAGCAAGACAGACTGTTCTCAGCCGCAAATAAAGGCCCTGGTGGATCATCTCCACCCGACTGCACCGAGCACGGACTTCACACTGAGGGAGCAGCTGCATGATTAGCAGCTCCAGGCCCACCATTAGCTTCAACCTGTAATCTGGGACCGGTTAGCTTTTAACTGAGTGGGTGGGAGTAAAAGACCCCTTTGAGATGCAGAACAGTGCTACGTATTCACTAGAAAAGGGTCTTCAAAGATTTACTGGCAAGTCTACAACTAGTCATGAGTCCTCCCACTCAACATCTGCTTACACATGTACACAGATTAGACCGCTCGGCGTTCTGACGTCTGTCTTTATTTTTGTCGAGGTAACTGATTGAAAGCTGGCACTATCATTGTCTCATTTGATTGCCAGACAACCTTTAGGCTACCAAAACTGTATGATGGATGAGTCGCAGGATCACAGACACATTTTATACCATCAAACGTGTTTGGCTCCAACGTAAATCAACTTGACGCAACATCAAATTTGATGCTGGTGCTCAACTTATACTCCTAATTAACTGCATTTTGACAGATTTGCATGAATACCATATTTCTGTGTTTACCCATGTGGCTCTTTTAAATGCCAGATGATTATGAACAGAGGTTAGTGCCGCCACAGCCACTTAAGAACCCTTCAGTTTAAAAGTCTCCAAGTAGATATCATTATCAGGTACATTAAGACTCTGAGAAATGGGAAGGAACAAGGTGGTACAACAAGTCAATATGTTAATTCCACCCATGTCCCATTTGGAAAGAGTGAGGTTCTGCCTTAAAAAACACACATTTCCACAATTGTTCAAAGAGGCTATACAAATGTTCTCCTTTGATAAACCTTTCGAGGCAATACAAAGGGGGTTTGGTTTGTTTAAACCCTAGTACCTCAACCATTAACCAATAACATTTGAAAATTCACATGGAAAAATGAAGAAACTCTGGGTTTACTCACTCTCATGATGGATGCTTTGAGAAGTAGCTCAGACCTTGAAGTGAGACACACATGCAAACCAAGCCAGCCTGGCCAAAAGGACAGATGAACAAATACTGGCCTTTAGAAGCCGGTAACACCCCCATAACAACAAACCCCCATCCCCACCCTTCCTCTGGGAGGATTGTAGGTGATAGTGACAGAGCTCCGTGGCAACAGTCAGTCATCAGCTGCTTAGAGAAGTTTCTTAAATCCAAACCAAAATGCTGGTATCACATCTGAACTGTTTTCATGGTGAGTTTGTGCATGTATATGTACAGTACATGAATGACAAACTTCATGTGTACTTCACTGGTAAATTTGGCAATTTGTAAAATTCCATGGCTGGAAAATGACTTTACTTGAAAAAAGGTGGGAATCCTGAAACAATGAATGCAGAGAAAATGATACAAGGGAATTCCAGACAGACCATATTTAACTAGCTTACAAGCTCATGTTATCTAAACACAAATGCTTTTAAAGAGAAATGCCGTCCTGAGTTTTGATAGGACAATACAGTAATTAGGTCAAATGTTAATATGATCAATAGGAGGTTGTTACATCTCTCTACATTGTCAAATTGAAAACATCTGTCCTGCATGTTGCAAATCCGGCTCCAATTAAGATGAAATGAAAATGTGTCATATTTAGTCCATAATTGGATCAGGTGTGCAAGAACAGAGCTGGAAAAACTCTGTTGTCCTTTCTTGTGTTAAACCCTGAATGTATCTCATATCTTAACCGTGGGGTTAAAGGAGGGCTGTCTGCTTCCCAGAGTTCTCCAAACTCCAGCCTGCATCCTCCCCCAGACACCGGTTCACACATTCCACAGCCGTCCATGTCTCACTTGGTGGGTGGCTCCCATGACAACTGGATTTGACAACATTTTGAGTTTGAAGCTGACGATGATCCTGTACACTCTGGGTTAAGAAAGAGACATTTCGGTGGCAGGAGGTCTGCGGTAAATCAGAGTGCTTTAATGTTCAATGTATGATGTAATAATTGGGAAACAGTAAAACTTCCATGAGTCCGATATGGCCCCCGTGGCCATAGTTTGAAAACCCCTATTTTAAAGACGCCCTCTTTAGGGGAACTACCTGAAAGCAGGTGGAATAGGACCCCAAACAGGAAACAACAAACATGTTTTGTGAAGAGGTTCACTTTTTCTTTTTTTTTACTTTTTTTTTTACTTTGTTGCCTAAACCACTGAAATGTTTTTCTGTACTAAAACAAAGTCAATAAAACTCAAGCTCTGTAATGTCAGTAAAGCAGCAATATATGTTTCCATCTATGTTTTCTAACATTAGTTAGCATAAGCGACCAAATACAAATGTAGCCGTAAATCCCCTAACTGTACTGAACTGGAAAACGATGCATTTTAGTGCTTATGAACTCAACATGTAATTTATAAAAAGGCAGAGTTTTGCTTCTCGTTTCAAAGGCACAGTGTTGCTTTAAACTCATTACTGAGTATTATAAAGTCATCTTGTGTCTCCTCTGTAATAGTACTGGATGCAAATGCAATGTTTTGTTATCATTTGCTAGGAAATAATCCTTTCATTTAAACTCGTATGCGCTTTAGTCGGTTTTCTAATGTGACATCCTACATCTCACTCTGTCAGTTTCCTCATTTAGTCAGTATGTTCTCCTCACTTTACTCTTTACTTTTTTTAATGTTCATCCTCCCAGCAGTCAGCATCTCTTCCTCATGTGTCTTTCTCTCCCGTGAGAGTCGCTGTCTCCTGTTTTCTCTCATGCCCTTTAATGTTTCCCCTCCTCCTCCTCCTCCTCTCTGAGCGCCAGGGGCAATTCCCCATGTGTGTACCTTTGATCACACCAGTTACAGCCGTATTCATCTTTGCCTACGTCACAGGCGTAAACAGAAATCTCACGCACATAGCATATCCAGAGTAAACTGGGAAAGTTCAACAAAGCCTTATTCTCTACATATAACTGCAGGCAGGGAAAGATTCACACTCGCCGTCTCCCCAACAGTCTGCAAAACAAACCCCAGTCATAATCAGACTCGGATCCTTGGAGGGTTCATCGTGTTCAGGTCCCAGAGGAGGAACAAACAGATGATCCTAACAAGAGACTTTTTTTTTTTTCTTTTTCCACCGCCTGTGGAACACACATGCATCAAAGCCTGGCAGAAGATAGGACGAGCAGGCTCTACTGCAGCAGCCAGCCTCTCTGGATAATAAGCTGGTGGCCCTCCGCGTTCATGTCGCTGGCAGTGATCTTAAAATGAAACTATGGAGTTGTTGCTCCCGGTGGGGGTGGCTGGCATTTAAACAGCTGAAGCCTCCTCTTCAACTGGGATCTAAGCCCCGGAGGCAATTCTCAAAGTGGAGAGCGGGTTCCAGTTATCACGTCAAACACTTTCAGCATAGAAATGAGAACATCAAAGACTAGATAGGATGATTAAAGGCTAGATGAGAGTCATAATTTAACATTCTCTAAACACTTCTGGGGATAATAAGTAGGCTTGTGTCTTGATTATTGTTATATGATACAGATAAGCACAAGACTGTAAGATGTGCAGCCAGTTACGTCAGCCCTGTTAAGTTAAACAAATTGCTGTGCACATGAAATTATGAGATTAAATATCAGTGTCCTCCCAAAAAGTCAATAGCAGCTGGTTGGTACAATAGTCAACCGCCGTACTGTACAGTACATCCATGAGAGACTGTTTAGCCAGAGGAGATGTAGTGAGTGTACCAGCCAAAGTAAACAACAGTTGCCCAGCTGTCAACCTGCAGGATGCACACAGCTGCCTGGAGCTCAGCACCAGGTTTCCTTCCAGGGACTTCTATGCAAATGATGATGCATCCTTACTATAGGACAACATTTGAAAAAAAAAATATCCCTTATTATTCCAGAAACATATCAAGCCTTTTGTGCACAAAGTCTGATAAATTAATTTAACTGTTGGGGCAAAGAAGTGTGGCTACCAGACCTCTGGAGCCCGCTGCTCAACTCTACCGGAGGTCGGTGCTACTAGCATAACATACCCGAATATCACGTTGAGTTGCATTGTGGGTAATGGAAGCTCCAGGTTTTGAACAAGAAAGAGGAACGTGTGGAGTAAAAAAGGCAATATCTGACAACGAGTATGAGAATGTTAAAGGAGTGCAATGCTAAATGGGTGGAATACTCCTTTAATTGATGTTTTTGCAGAAAGTTCAACAACGGGCTTGTGAATCAAATCAGCTCTGTAAAATACATCAATTAAAAGAGTAAATGTTTTTCATGCAAGTTACAATTCATGTTGTACACTGGTTAAAAATCTAATTCACATTATTTTGAAAAACATAGAAGAATAACTTAAGCTTAACTCGGAATGTGTGACGTTGGTTGTACTGTAAATAGTTGATACTGAATACAGAACTGAGATTTCCACACGCTGCAGGTTATTTCATCTGCTGTGTATGTAACATATTTCTCTATTTCATATTGAAAATCTTCCAAGGTGAAAGGTGAACGCTCCCCTCGTTAATGTAAGCCGCAGCATCACATGTAGGCAAAGCAGTCCAGATCCAAAATCAAAGACCCCACCACAGGAAACATCCTCGCTCTATTTAAATCCAGTCAGAGAGCAATTATTAGCAGCAGCATCAGTTACCTTCATGAGTGCGGCCACGTTGTTGAGAAAGTCTGGCTTCTCTTTTCCCAAAGTGAGCAGATACATCATGACCTGTTCCCTGCTCTGGCCTCGTCTCAGTGCCGGTTCAGTACGGCTGCCACTCAGCACATGATACCAGTCCATAACAAACACACACACACACACACACACGCACACACACACACACACAGGACACACTGTACCCAATAACTGTGTGACAGGACGGGAAGATGTTGCTGCTCTGCGTCTCAGTCCACACAGCTCCTACTGTAAAGTGATTTCTCAACTGGCTGTGTATAATGTGTAGGGACTTCGTCAAGTGGGAGGTGTCTTGCTGGCTGGTTCTAAGAAAAGGGAACAGGGCTAACTTTATACACCAAGTAGAACTTTATACTGTATACTGAACAGGTGCTGGGTTTAATCCAGGCTGAATGTATAATTACTTTTATAAAGTCTAGGTGTAGATAACAGGGATGAAACGAGCTTTGAAATACTATGAAGCTCAAAGTTTACTGCAAATTTGCCCCCGAGACATAAGTTTAACCCTTTGAAGTACTTTGTAATGCATTAAACATAAACCTGAACACAATTATAATCAATTTATTGGTATTACAGTTTGCAAACATTCTATGAGCCAAGAGAAGCCAGTTGTTTTTTCATTCATAATGACGGACATGTTTAGAGCCTCTGACTCTGATTGGCTATCTACACATTCAGACCAATTATTCTATTTTGTCTTATTTATTTATGTATTTATAGTTACCAAACACCTTAATCCACGAGTGATATGACAAATGCTTAAGAGGTGTTTCTAATATTTTGGCTCATTTATTCTCATTTATTAATTTAACAATTGGAGAAAATACCATTATCAGTGAGGGGGGGTGAATTCCTACTTTTTTACTAAACAGTTAGATGACCCCCTCTAGTGGAGAGGTCACCAAACAGCAGACTGCACCTCTGCAGGCGTGACAGAGTGTGTGTATAGTATTAAGAAAACTGACACAATGACAAATCAGCAAAACTAAGTCACTCTCCAGTCAAAGCCTCTGAGAGAAGAGGTGTGGATCAACACCACTGTATGAAATACTTTGTCAAGTGACACAATGCGTCCTAATCTGGCATTGGTTTTCAGTGGTGGAAGATCCACACGTGGCAGATTCGTTGGTGCCTTCTCAAGATTGGATTACTGCAGCTTTCCTTTGGATGGACAGAGAATCAGATTTATCGCCGTCCCAGATAAAGAGCCATAGATGCAGAAAACTTGACTTGTCTGCACCGCCTTCAGCATAGATACAGACACGGTCAGAGGGTTTGTGCAGTGTAGGTGCTGGATATATTTGGCTGCCTAGGTGGGCAAGTTTGGTGTCCCACAGTAGCTGGATATATTTGGTCGTGTTCTGCAACATGCTGGTATACACATGTGGTGTTCTGTTCAACTGTGCTAGGGTATATTTGGTCTGCTAATCCTTATGGACAGTAGCAAAGATGCCAACCATGTAGAGAGAGACTTCTCTCCCCGTCACACACCGTCAACATTTGTGACATCCTGCTGGGCTGGAAAACGACAGGGAGCAGAGCAGACAGTAGGAGGAAGACAGAGGGGACGGGGCAAGACCGGTTCAGGTGGTTGGTGGTGTGCAATGATGATTAAGGCCAAGGATGAACCTCCTTCTAAATGACTGCTACAGCCGATGTCTGCCTGAGGCAAAATATCCAGAACTGGAGCCCCATTCCTGATATTCTAAGAACAATTTCACAAAAGAAAACCATCCTGTATCTGGAAAGATATATGCAGGCCTTTATTAAAAATGCATTAAACAATCTGTGACCTTTACCGACCTCCAGCTGCAGTAACCAGTAGGGACTGCAACAACAAATCTCCTCCTCCACAGGACTCTGGCTCTGGACCCCCCCAACTCCCACCCCCTTCTCTCCAGACAGCACCAAACAGTGAAGTCTAGCCAGCTAATTAGAGTGGAGATCAGATGCTACTTGTGTCACTCCGCAAAATAAACCCTAAAGTAGCAAGTGACTAAGTATTCTAGCTTCTTTGTCATTTGCTCTTCTGTGTTGAGAGGCTTTTTTTGTGCTTTTTCACAGCTTAAATGTTTTGCATTCGAAGTTGATGTTCTGTTATAGGAAAGAAAAAGAAGCACATACGGGTCCACTCCAACGTTAGAAAAGTGCCGACGTCGGCTCATTAAAAACAATGGTGTAATCTTAACTTAAGGCCACAGAAAAGATGAGATCATGTGCCGCCACAGACTAAGCATGCTGCGACTCTGTTCATATGCCAAGTGTGTTTGCCAAGAGAGCGTGTCAGTCAGACGGCCATGTGGAGCGAGCAGTGCCAGGCTGGACAGCTTGGATCAGAAGGACACGGGACACGTCTTCCCTGCAGACCGTCCATTAGAGAGCGCTTTACCTCCAGGATCCAAAGGAAAACACGATTTAGCCTTAATAAATGTTGCTTAGCTAGTTAGCCCTGTTGTTTGGCAATCGCATCACTGATGAGGATGTTTAAAGTCAGATAAAAGCTGCAATCTTTTTTTTTTTAAATGTGACTCGTAGCCTGAAAGGAGAGCACCAAAGTTTGAAAGAATAATCCTGATCAGGATTATCTCTGCTTTCAATGACTGCTTTCAACCATACGTTGTGGTCTTCATCACATCCGATGCCAAAGACCATGGACTCTCCCAATATCGAAGCACCTGCCATCATGTGAACAAAGTACCATATTTGGGTCTTTTGACGACACCTGAGCCCCATGACAAACCAAGCCAATGCCATCAAATGTGAAGAAAGTGCAGCAAGTGCAGTTAATATTGTAAGTGTATTTTATTAAAAAAAAACATTCAGCACGTCTTAAAAGATTTCCTGAATGCCACACTGTAAATGTTTCATCTTAAACACCACATGACCAATGAGGTATAAATCAATTATACAATGTCATAGAAGTGTATGATAACTGTTGACAACAGCATAAAGTCCAGCACCATCCTAATAAATGAGTGTATGAGTGGAGCTCCCCTCTGCTGCTGCCTCTGAGCTGTGTACTCCTGTTCATTTCACAGACTCCTGAATAAACCTCTCTGTTCACATAACTTTGTTTTTTGGTAATCAGTTGTGTGAATGAGTAGCAGGCTGTGTGTGAAATGATTTAAATGTAGACGCTCTAGGCCAAGAAAAATCTGTCATGACAGTGAGTCAACTGTGACTAATTACAGGCCCTGCAGCTCCACACCCTGCCTCCTCAAAGAGCTGCGAGTTTCTGCGTTGGAAAACACGATAACATAACAGGCTGCTGAGGAATCTTGCTTCTCTGTCTCAAGCAGCCCTCGCTGGTCCCTGTTCACCTTCTTTTTTTCTTCTTTTTTTTTAATCTATTTACATGATGTGTTCTTGACCTTATATGCCTTGAGCTATTGGCACATATCTAGTGTCAATATTTTCCTGTGTGTGCTTGTGGTTGGACTAGTCCAAAGGTTGTTGTGGCGCAGTAAGAAGAAAAGATTCAGGGTTTTGACTGTATTAGACGATGTGTACTAGAGGAGCAAGTAGCCTATATCATATGCCATGCTTAGAAATTAGCAGTTAGGATTATTGTATATCACGAAAGACTAAAACTCTTCACTGAACTAATGACATTCTTTTCTTTAAGGAGGTTTAACTCTTTCAGTGGTTGGAGTATTGCCTTTAAATAAACAGCTACTTACAAAGGAAACACTGAACTATTGAATGAATCAAATATGCAAAGAAAATAAAAGTGAAATCAAATGCTTATAGATATAGAGTCAAAGTCTACATGTAACCAGCCGTTTCACCAGTTTCATTGTATTCCAGGTGACTTAACCTGTGAAACAATTACTACTATTACTTTGAGTAATCTAAAATATTAAACATGTTCATTTAATACATTTAGTTCTTATATCTCCAGTATAGTAAAATAAAGAGTTAGAAAGAGTGGGCTTCTCTCTCTGGTCTGGGATTCATTCATTTAGTACAGCTAACTTGACTGGAAAGGGTTAAGCCGGTCTCTAGATCTGGAGCTGTTTTACTGCCATGCAGCTATAGGAGGTACCAGAACATGACTCAATACACAGACAGCTCGGTCTATCCAACAGAGCTGTCTTCACTCAGTCTCACACTTTAAAAAAAAAAACCCACTTTGTAATTACAAGCCGGCGGGACAAATGCCTTCTCAAGCAGCCACAAACACACATAAAGGCTGTTTTAAAAGGACACTTTCATTCAGACTGGCAGACATGTTCAAGATGCCCCCCCACCTCCCCACCCTCTGTTCAGTTTAGGTAACAACAAACAATGCAGTTGCCATGGGCTCATCTGGGCTCGCTGAGACCGCATGTCAGCGGCAGTTTAGACTGCCGTCTGCCAAGTTACAGACAGTTTGCTGAGATGCTTTAGTGGCCTGTTTCCTCCTGCTGTTCCTAACAAACAGGGAGATACTGCAATCGTTGCACTTCCTTCCTCAAGGAGATCATACAGCCAGTCAACATTTGCAACATTTCATGAGGAATTTCCTGATGAAATGATTTTTGATGCGGTAGAAGCTGCTTGAGACAGCGGTCCCTGTAGATTTTGCGCACTGATACGTGTGAGATTGTTCTACTTACTTTTCTAACTGATCAAAGTTCAACATTAGACAGTCTTCATTCCAGACACATACAACTGTACTCATTTATCAAAGTTCTGAAACTAATTTGTGATTAGTTTAGCTTTTTATTTTAGGTCAACAGTTAATAAATTGATTAGAATATTGACAGGATCATTTAAAATAAAAAGCTTGACAAATGTGAAGATTTGCTGGTTTAATATAACTGTAAATTGAATACTCTCTTGAGACAAATACAAGCAACTGGAATTTTGCCTTTCACTGTTTTATACTCAATCAAAAAATACTCAACAGATTCATAGTTAAAGAAAATAATCATTGGTGGCAGCCCTATTCTCAAGAGGGTCAGGAATGACCTTGTTTTGTGGAATAATGATGTCAGCATCGCAATGTCTGTCTAACCTTAAATAACCCTGACTGTATGTATAATAAGCTCAGGGACGAAACAGTATAGCAATTTAAAAATGACCCAAAGTCATGAGTAAAAAAACAAAAAAGACTTCCATCTTCCAAATCAGCTCAAGAAGTGAAAACACACCCTTTGATGTATAAAGTGTGACCTTTAAGTGAATATGGTGTAATAAGTGCATGCATGAAAAGTTCTTTCTAAATGTAAACTGATTCACAGTGCTTTCCTGGTGAGATGACATGTTCCTCACTCACCAGTCTCTCCATTTCCTGCTCTCGGAGCCTCTCCTCCCTCTGTCGCCGGTGGTACTCCAGCAGCTCGTCTTCGTTGTCGCTGATCTCTGTGATGCTATTCTTTCTCTCCCTCATCCCTGGGTGTGGTCTCCCCGTAGACATCTTCCTGTGGCTCCTGGGGCTGGACGCAGGAGATGAGCCAGGCAGAGAGCCCAGACTGTAAGCAGGTGACAGGGAATTCCCTAAGCTTGCTTTCCGTACCCCTCCTCCACCACCACCCTCCAGCATCATAGAGGTAGGCGAGGGACTGCGGGCTCTGATCCCCCTGCTGCACATCGGCTCCTCTGATGTAGATCCGGTCTTGCGTCTGAGCCTGGGACTCTCTGGAACTAGCTTGCATAAACCTGAGGGGCTATCTGGAGTTCTTAAGGTGGGGACTGTCCCTGGGAGGGCCCCTGGGAGTACCGGGACCCCTCTCCGAGCCATGGAGGGACTAAGAGGCGGAAGCTCTCTCATACTGCTGCTCCCACCGCTGCCCCCGTTCAGCTCCATGTTTCTCCTGGACATGCGAGGGCTTTCGGGTGGCTGCAGTGAACGTGGATGCTGCTGGAGCGGGGATCCTTGGATGATGTGGACGATGGGGTCTAGAGGAGGCTGGAAGGCTCTGGTGGGTTGGGAAAGCTGCCTGGAGGGGCTTGAAGTGAGGGAGCAATCAGCTAGGCTGGTCTGCTGCTCTCGGAAGGGGCTGGCAGGCCTTTCCTGAAGCACCGTGGTGGTCTTGGTCCTTGGGCTGGAGGGTGACGGGGATGGACAGGTAGGGAATTTGGGAGTGAGTCTGGGGCTACTTGGCACAATGTTTCGACTACTGAGAGATTCATTAGAGGACAGAAGTCGGGGGCTCTCTGAACCATCTTGGCCTAGTCCTCTGCGACTTGGCTTGGGGCTTGGAGGAGCCTCCACTAAGACCTTCCTTTGCAGCCTGGGGCTTTCTTGTACCTTCTGACCCGCCCCACCGCTGCTGAAGTTAGGCAGTATGGTCCGTGGCTGTGGTACAGGCGGAGGCTGGGTGGTGAAGTTGTAGCTAGAGGAGCGTACAGGCACTGGTGGCAGAGATGAACTCTGGTCCTGGGGTCCTCCACTAGGAGACGGGCTGGTGAAGCTCCCACTGCTGGCCGCTGAGGGTGAGGAGAGGGGGGAGAAGGGTGGGGATGTATTCTCATAGCTGGACCCCACAGACATGGCCCCTGGGCTGGTCGGGGGGGACAGCAGATACCGGCCCCCTCCATTGACCATGGGTGACAGGGGTGAGTGAGGAATGGGTTGGCCTCCGGGATGCTTTTTGGCCTCTGAGGAGGAAGGCTGAGGGTCATCCATGACTAGAGAGTCCATGATGTCCTGGAGGTCCTTCTCAATAGAGCTGACAATTGCACTGTGCTCAGACTGGACTCTTTCTCCAGGAGCTGGGGCAGACTGGACTGGACTGGCCTGGTGATTCCCATTGACCAAGCTCTCCGTATCTAATGGGGGATGGAGACAGAAAACAACTGTCATGCCTTTGTCTTATTTGTCTTTGTCTAAAACGGTACAAGGTAGAGTTATGTTATGTTTAACCTTTTGCACAATAGTCTTAACGTTTCTCCACCCTTAAAAAAAAGCTTCTTAGCCAGTGTTAGAGTGCCACTAAACGTCATACAGTGCAAATATGTGCAGTATGTAGCAATATGTTGGAATAGCTGTGTCTTGTCTTGAACACATAAAGGGATTACAATAGCAGTGTGTCAAAACATGGCCTTGTCATTCATTTCAAGAGGGAATAGAGAGGGCTCTAGAAAAAATAAATAAAATCAATATGTATATATATAATTACCACTGACCTGAGCTCTTAACACACCTTTAATGACTCCTACTCTAAGTGTAACATTGTAGTCTAAGTGTATCATTGCAATATGGATTATGTATGATAAGGTCTAATGCAAATCTGCCAGATGATCTCACTGCTGTTTCTCTGAGCAATAACAGGATGGCCACCGTAGCCTTTACGACATCTTCTTGACTTTCCATAACTAATTTGGGTTGATTTCATGACTACGAAATGCTCTTTCCTTCCTTCCTAGTTTAGTTAATCAGGTGCCCATCGATAAATGTTGCAACAGTCTCTTGAACAAACTCCCAAAACATATTTATTCAGACCTCCTTCAGAATTCATGTTTTCTTGCCCAGTGTAGAAATGCTGCAAAACAGGTAAGGATAAGGGCAGAGGAGGGATTACCAGCAAGGATTGAAGGACACGAACAAGGAGATGAACAGACAGACTGTACGTTAGATAGAGATCAGGAGAAAATGTGCCTACATAACCCAATTACTGATGGCCCGAAAGCAGTGTAGGACACAGGCCGGGTAATCTAATCTTAACTGTCTCCCTCTAATGTCAGCATAGTAGATTATCACAACAGAAACACACGACAACGTGGGAGACTCAGCAGTAGGGCCTTGAGGCAGGGATCGGAGCGCAGATCAGGTGTTATTAATACTAAATGAAATCTGGTTTATATGGACTTGTTGCCTGTTTAAATGGAAACATAAGGATAATTGCATCAGTACAAACACTGAGAAGTAATAGAAGACAGCAGAAGAATAGAGCTGTCATGTAATAACATTAGAAATTATTAACTGTGGAATAGAGCAAATGATAAGGATAGAGTAGAACATGGAGCAAAATAAAATAGTCAATTTGTCTCTTGTGATGATGATGTCAGAGCGAGATGTTTCAAGAGCAAAACTGCTCTAAAATATAAAAGCTTTACAAATAATGCATGAGCTGATTTTGTCCGATGAGGATGGGAGTAGCTCCCTGCCTGCTCCTCTCTAATGACTCCTTGCCTTTATGACAGCCAGAGTTAAATCTGAATGCATGTCCATGGAAATGATACAGCATTAAGTTCAATACATTTCATTCGCTGTGCTGCGCGTTAATGTCAATGTCATGTCGTTTCTATCAGATCTTATGTACACAGTCAAAGGCGAAGGGGGGGTGGGGTGACAAAAATAAATGCAACCGTTTGCTGAGGGAAAGCCCGTGCAATGATGTCATGGGCTACAGACTATCGCCTTGAGTACACCGTGCCAAACCTCATTTGGAAATCAGGCTATTTAACGTTAGCTCACTTACCGATAAAACTGCGTTTCTGATCCAATATGACTTATGACACCGCCTTACACGCAACGTCCTCTACGGTTCGGCATCAATTCCATCACCAATGAGCGCTTGTTGCATTAAACATACGCTTTATTCTTCTGACAATACCCAAATACATCCCACCAGAATACACTAGTGTTATATTGTGACCCAGTCATAAAATCCGTTTTGCCCCCCTAAGTTAAGGACATATTTATTAATCCCATGTGTGCTCAATAGAGGAGAAAATTCCACACAATCGTAAAAAGTATCCAGTGATGACATGCGCTGTGTGCATCTGCCCAGAAAAGCAACTGAACATTAAACCGAAGGATATTTAATGGAGTTTGGCGTGTGACCGGTTCGTATGACTTTTCTCGCCCGAAGCGCAGGTATCAAACAGTAGGTTACTCACATGAAGAGATAAAACTGCGACCAGGTCAGTTGCTGTACGGTTCAGGTGCCATATGACACACACTCTGATGCTGACATCCTCCGGACACCGGTACGGTACCGGTATGACGGAGCTCTGCCGTGCCTGGCTCCACACACACCGAAGGAGATAAAGAGATTCACCACCGAGGTGATGTTTTTGCCGGGCTTGGGATGCTAGGCACCGGTGCTGCCTATGGTGCCACTAGTGTCAAGTTACGCCAAACGTAACATAACCTTTCCGGTTACGACCTTCAAAATAAATACCGATTTAGTGTGTTTTCCGCTATATGTGCCGTCAATGTAGCTGGCAGACCATGTGTCCCACACGGTGGATTGTAGTGTCTGTCACTCGTTTATGTATGTCATTACTCACTGAAGCAGTAGCGGTATATATTTAATAAATGATGAAACGGTCGAACCAAACAACCCAGGTGAGCTCTCCTTCATAGGTCATTTTCCTCGAATGCGATTACATTGCACTTTTATTTTGAAGGTACAACAGTCCAGTTTCCGTTATTTTGCAACAAAGTGTACCTAACTTGATGTAGCTCTTCCCATCCAGGGTGATGTGAACTACAGCGAGATTTATGGCGCTGTTTTATGGAGTCACAGCAGTGGTTTTTATGGCCTGTCACTGTTATTGTGTCTGTAATGTAGACAAATTTAAAATGAGTCAGGAGCGAAAGCACAGACAATATATGCTTCACGCTACAATGCAAATGCTGTCGTTGTTGATAATAATTTAATTGGTACAAGAACATTACTTATTACAGTTGTTGTTCGCATCCAGGGCCAATGACAGGCCTCACTGTAGCTTCGTAAAGTTAGTTTTGATCACCAGAAACATCACATTATTCACATCTTCCAATGTTACAGGAGGCTTAGAAAATGTCCTGAAAACTGTTTTTGATGGACTCCTTTTGCTCATCACGACTAATTTCAAAACAAATATGGTATAAAAAGCTCTGAGTATGGAAAAAATAAGACAATTAAACCAAACAACCTTCGATGGGTGGGGTGAAGAAGAAACTACAATTTTTATGCTTTTTGGCTGAACCTTTCCATACAAAATACTGACTACAGAATACAGTGAAATACTGAAGTAAAAGGAGAATGTCCTCAGGGATGGAAATGTGGGTTTTAACTGGTTTGGAACCGGAAAATAAGGGGCTGTTATCCAAAATTGTCTGGTCCATTTTCACTGATGGTCATTTGTTTTCATTGCTTAATTTAAAAAGAACATTTGAACATGAGAGATTCAACATGTGGTGGTGCCATACTGCAACCGTAACTGCACCACAAGCCCTCAGCCCTGACATCAGCGCAGACTGACAAGCAGCCAGCTAGAGACACAGCAGCCAAATCACAGGGAGATAAAGGCCTTTTACTGAAAAGTGAGGAAGGATAGGTGGGTGCAGTAAGGGACTGGGAGGGGGGTGGATAGATGGCAGACAGTAGAATGGAACTGGAAGTTTATAAATAGTCTCTGAAAAAGATACTGTAACCCCAGCCGCCGACCACTTTAAGTAAGCAGCTCAGAGTCACAAAGCCGCCTGCTGGCCTGGCAGAGAGACACTGGAAGCAGCCAATCATCAGAGAGGTGGTAGCTGAAGACAGCTGGTCAGTGGACCGTCACTGACCTGACGAAGCTCCCCGAAACTAAACAACACACAGGTGAATGTGACTGACATCACAAAGCTACAGCAGCACTGTTTCACACACCCTTGAAGACAGACAGACAGGCCTGTACACAGGTGGAATACATGTTATACTTAAGCATACTTTCTGTGTCCCTTTTGATCCACCAAAAAGATGCAGTACAAAGTAGTTCCTGTACTCCATCGCCAGTATATTCAATTGCACAACTGTAGGTCAATTACACAGCACACACTTCACCTTCACAAAACCAGTTGTTAATAATAATATATAATTTAGAGTTAAAGTCAAAATGGGTAGCTGAAAGTAATAATGGTTGAACCATCCAGCTGCTGCCACACCGAGAGCTAGTAATAAGGTAAGTAATGGTAGGAGCAGCAGTAGCACAGAAGGAAAAAACTCAATGAAAAGTACAACAAAACTGGACTACAAGAATAAACTACTGAACAAAACCAAGAGACCAAGGAAGTATAGTAAAAAAACTAAAAAGCCTATAAAGATACCTACTGGATTTGACTCATTTGGACGGCTGAAGCTTCATATAGCAGAGATGGGTAGTAACACATTATATTTACTTCGTTACATGTAGTAAATGTAGTTTTTTTTTAATAAATTGTACTCTTCAGAGTAGTTTTTTTTGCAGAATACGTTTCTCTTTCTCAAGTGCATTTGTGATAAAATATATGTACTTCTACTCTGTTGCATTGGGCTGCACTTCTCACTACTTTTACCCATACTGAATCATTTCTATATTACGATGATAAGATGAGACCATAATGTATCTGCAGCGGTTAGCAAATGACATCACCGTTTTATTTCAAACAGGAAATATGGGTAATTTATATTTTGAATCTATAAATGACATAAGTGAGTCAAATGAGTTTAGCTGGCTTTGCCCTCCATAATAACCCTGGCCCTTGAATTCATACACTGATAACGAGTGTAATTTGAAAGTCTTTCCAGATAGATATGACAGATTCGCCCGGATTATTATGGGAGTGGTATAAACAGCAGTCATCTGAATGCAACTCAGGAATGCATAATTGAGTTAAATGGTGTGTTTCTAAACAACGGAAGGCTTTCATTACTGGATCAGGAAGTGCATACCAGCTAGCATGCATGTGTGGTATACTTATCCCCTGGTGGCAGGCGGCGTCAACAGTAAAAGCAGGGAAATAACAAGATGCTACGGTGTAGGGCTAGCCTAAGTAGAGGTACACTTATAGTTGTGTGGTTGCCAGGAGGAGCGTTCAAACACATGTGTACACACACACACATACAAGCAGTGGAAAATTTGCCTGGAGCCGCGGAGGAATGGGATGCTCATAAAGCATGCATGGTGTGAACTCTAGCACCAGGTCCCAGCTGGGCACCATTCAGGCTGCAGGGTTCAACAGGAACTGCATTTTAAAGGCTGATACTGTCAATGACGTCGTACCAGAGCCGCAAACACTCACAACAGGCCAATCTTTATTTAATTAAATTCTATACAAATATTACCATTATAAAGACTAAAAAACACAAAAGTAGTTCTTTTGAGATAGCAGAGATATTCACTTGCTGTCTTTAAAACAAAAACTATTTTACAAAAACATCTACAAATAATTTAAATTAACAGACAGCCTTGTATTGAATATTTAATTTCCTCCACCCTTACCACCAGTCTATAAAAAGGGAACATGGCAGAGGATTACTGCTGTGCAAACAGCCACCTGTAAAATATGCTACTCCGCTGCTCCACCTCACCACCAGGCTGCTGGGCTCTGAAACAAGCAGGTCCATTCATCCATATGGACCGAACTGAAACTGTTATTCATGGAACAAAAGGTCAGTGTGTTTTTATTCACACTGTTTGTGGAAGAAAGAAACCCTGACATGACGCGTAGGGGAGGACCGTTGAGTGAAAACAGGCTAAAAATACAGTAAAATATCTTAGTGAATGGGTGTAATATGAGAATGCCTGCGAGTACCACACAGTACCTGCACATAATCTGTAGTCCCCGGTGGAGACGCTGCCTCCATGCGGCATCATGCTCTTCATCCTAAAGGCTTCTTCAGGGTGGTTGAAGCGGAAGAAGGCCGACTGGCCAAAACACAGCATACAGCCTGGAAAACAGCATAGAAAAAAATTTAAAAATAATCCACCAGGTTTTGGAAGATTCTCTACATATTTGTCAAAAGTGTCAGCAAGGTATATTAGTAATCCACACAGGGTCATCATTAAGTAATAAAATGAATAGTTGAGCGTTTTGTGAAACACGCTTATTCACTTTCTTGCCTAGAGTAAGGCAATAAGGTGGATAGCACTTCTCAAATCTGTACACTCAAAATGTAGCAAGGGCCAGCAGGTAATTAGCTTAGCCTAGCATAGAGGAAAACTTTAAAAGCATTCAGGTTGGACAGAGACACAGAGGAGGGTCATGGTAGCGAGTACATTAAAAGTATGTTTTTCAAAATCTCCAGATTTTTTTTATTTCTAGAAAAACATCAAAATGCTACACCATAAGTGCAAATAAAATATGTAATTAATAAAACACCCTAAACATCCTTTAAGGTCTTCTCTCCATCGGTTTACACAGTTGAGCTATCTGATGTGCCTCGCCCCGGCATCCTGCAGGAAATACATCCAATCAAGGAGATAAGATGCTTAAAGGCTGCAGTAAACAAAGCGATGACAGGCTGACACTTTTATTTTAAAAGTATCAAATGATTAAATGTCAGGCAAAGAAAGGCTATTTAATATGTCCGCAGATGTTCAGCAGCTGTAGTAATTTACCAATCTATACAGCATATGGGTCAGGTGTTCACATGTTGCATCATGTCACACACATTAAGTTAGAAGTTGCACTTTCAGTCTTCCAAAAAGTGCCATGACAATGCAGCTGCTGATGATGATGTAAATAAGCAACTGCTAACACGTTAGCCATGTCAACTTAAAACCTAATAATATCTCAGTGTTTTGCAGGACTGGAGTTCAGTGATTTTTAGGGCCAGGCCACTTTGGCCTTTGATATATATATTTAAATTTATTGGGGCATCGTTGTCAAAATGTAGGACACCAAGGCCAAAAGCATTGGTGCAATAACAATATATGATAACTACACTGTATGAAGATAAAACAATTAGGAGTTATATTTTAATAATAAAATAAAGTCTATAAATCAGTTGTGGACTTTTTATTACATAGGGAATATTACTCCAAACACCCTTTAAGATATATGACATTAATTCCTTACTTGTCCGCAAAAGCACATAACTCTAGAAACAATTAATTTTAGAAGGGCCATTACAGCCTCACTTTGGGGCATCCATGACACTGGCTGTTTGACCAAATCACTGACATCAATCTAAAGTTGCCTAATGCTGCTTTGAAATGTTTATTAAAATTATTCGTCACAAATCGACACTGTTGACCTTGATAAAGATCAGACCTGCATCCACACTCAAGCCTCTATAGCCGTATCAGTCACATCTGGGTTTGAAACGTCAAATGCACATAACTAATTCAGCTCCCTCATGTGCCACGAGCTCGATAACAGATAAGCAATCACATGTTTTATTGCTTTCTCACTATAGCACTATTGTCCTGCTATGATTACGAGGTAAAGGTCTTCCGGATGGAGCAGAGATAAGATCCCTGCCTGTCGTCAGCAAAAAATACGAGGCCTGAGGTAAAGATGGAAAGTTTTCCATCACGCAGGACGCCGCGGTGATGTGCAACAAAGCCAGATGCCCTTTTATTCTAGACAGACACACACTGACAGCTTGGAAAAGAAAACCAGCTGATTACATCACAAGCTGTGGGCGAGGACACGACTGAGGGACGGTGATGGAAAACAGCGCTGTTATGTGTAACCCAGAAATAGCAGCTGCAGGTTACACACAACAGACAAGAAAAAAGATTTTTATTCCTTCTATTACCCTCATTTTTTTATTTTTTCATCACATAAAATATATATTTTTTAAGAGTGTGTTTTGCTTATTTAGACTGCCCACTAATCCACCCATCCATTATTCACTGTATACCACAGGGGCCCAGGAGGCTGGAGTCTATCCCAGCTCACATTTTATAAGACCCTGGACATATTTTACAGTTCTACAGCACACTGGAGCAGACCAGATCTGCATCTAACAAGCTGCCTTTTCATTACCATTATTCACTGGACTTGAACTGCTTACATTTCAAGGCTGGAGAAATGGCGACATTCTAAAATTTTGACCTGTAGTACTCAGTGTATTCTGCACACAAGTTAGGAGAATAAGCTTGTGAGGAACTGCTGATGTAAAGCAGTGGTGCTAAATACCAGTTAAATTGCAGAGTTTTGCTTGTTTGCATTAGTATTACTTATTGGCCCTCAGTATCTGTATGTGAGGTGGTGGCAGAGTCCTGTCTTTTAATTTTCCGTCAGCGTTCCCTTCAGTGGTCACGACACCATCCTCGACATAATTTTGGTCGGGTATTTTCCACAGTCCAAACTGTTGAACGTTCCTGACGACGCTTGGAAGTCAGCGGGAAAATGAACGCAGACTATCAGTTGGGGTTATGAGAGGGGAAAAGAAAAAGAAAGATGCTGAATAGGATGTTTGGACGTTCATACTGCGGTCTGTGGAGCCGGGTCAGCTCCACCACAGTGTCTTCGTGTCATCCGACTCCCTCACCTAGCTTCTGTTTCCTCTGGGTTCTGCCAGCAGCCTCCCTGACTCACGCCACACACTCCTTCTTAACTTGCACTAGCATGATCTCCCCGGTGAGAGATCAATTTAGTCACTTCCAACAAAAAAAGCTGAAGAACGCAGCTACACGAGGTATGTATCTGACACAGTCATGACAAACGCATGTCTCACTGTGGGAGGGAATGGTGACGGCTCTGTGGCGCACCGCGTCATTTTTTACTCAGCAGTTCTGTCACACGTTGATGTCAGAAGCTTAAGTAAAAAAACATGGTGACTAGTTAATAATTACACCTGCAATAACACCAGCTTTTAGAATATACTGCGCCAATTTGGACCTGTTGTTACGACCCGACGATGATGATCACAAGCCGGCACAAGCAGCGGTCACACTCTAACATGCATGTGAGTATATCACAGCCAGCACGTACAGCATTCAGTGTGTTCTCTGTGTGTGTGTGTGTGTGTGTGTGTGTGTGTGTGTGTGTGTGTGTGTGTGTTGCTGGAGGTTGATGGATGAGGGAAGACATTTCTCCACTGTTCTCTCAGCACAAACTGCTGCTGGCAGCTGACACTCACTCACTGACTCCTCTGCTGCCCCCAAGGGAGCCTGACCCTGCACCCCGGCAGCCTCTGGGCCCCATGTGTGTGTGTGTGTGTGTGTGTGTGTGTGTGTGTGCGCGCATGTGTTCACTGCCAGGAGAGAGGCCACCAGGGCTTAGCACATGATGAGTCAGCAGAACAGTGTAAAACGCATACACTCTCTCTCAGAGACATTGGCAAGTGTGTGTGCTCTGTGGTACTGCGCTGTCCTCTGATAGGATGAACTTCAGTGAACTGCAGTTTGGACTTTACTGCCTTTAATTTGAACACATACTGTAATAAACATGAGTACTATCATGCATGTGTACGTGATTTTTGTTTATGTTAGCAGTTTAAGGCTTGAGATGATCATTTTTTCTGATACCGACAATTCTGTATAACAATATTGTAAACGAAGGTTAAATATTAACATCTGATTGGGATCAAAACGCTACTAAAGAAATGTGTGGTTTAATCAGTGTGCAGACAATTAATAACTGGAATGATTTCTCACCCCACGCTGTCAAGCACCCTTCATTCACAATAATGACACCAGCATACCCGGCTAACTGTCTTTCTAATGACGCCGTTATTCCCACCTCCTCCCCATCACCACCATGACCTCCATGACATCACGGGAGACTAATCCAAAGATTTCCATCAACCACCTGCTGGCTCCACTCCACCAGCACCACCTCCTGTCTCCTGTCCTCATAAAGATGGAGTCTAATCACCAAAACCTTTCTGTTACTAACCTCAATAAATATCATTATACGCTGGCCAAAGATATCACAATCAAACTGTATTTCCCAAAATACCACTTTATTATTAGTTATTGTTGTCGAACTGAACAACTGTATCACGCAAATGGTTGGTTGTTTAGGGTTTGAGACTTATAATGCAGCTCAGTGTCTCCGACTCTTAGATTCACTGCTTGATCTGATTTGTATTGGGCGTTAATAGAAAGAAAAATCCTGCACACTGTTGATCCCTTTAAAAGTTTCCGATACAAAGCTGATTTATGTTTGAATTCCAAAGCAGAGCGAATGTCATCACCATCAATACGGAGGCTGCAGCCCAACACACGACATCTTCCTAATCAATCCACCAGCTTTAAGCGTTCAATGAAACACTGGTGGCGAGGTCTATTACTGGTACTCTCTTGATGCCAATTAGCACTCATCAATCCAGCCATTACAACACGCCGCGGCTCCTTATCATGATGGATGCACCCGCAGCGAGAAGACACACTTCAGAGAGGGACACACGACACATCTCGACAAAATAACTGTAGATTTATGGTCCTGTGAGACGTGGTGGATTTATCCAGGTCTCTGGAAGCGGTTGGGGATGCTACATGCTCTAAACAGACCATGTATCATATTCAGCGGGAGAGGTTAGGATCATAAATCATGCAGTTTATTCGTTAAAAGAGCATACGTGCAATGTTGACAGTGAAATTGCAGCGCTTCATTTTGCAATTACATGAATGAAAGTTCAGTTAATAGAAGCGCCGGGTGTGAAGTCAATAAACTGAGAGGTCTGCTGGGGCATTTCCAACTCAAACAACCCTACATAAAGTCTTCTAGAAGGCAAGGACAGGACAGGAGCTCGTCAATAGTTTATCTGAACTGTTGGTATATGTACATAGTGCCCGTTTCTGCTCTCAGACACAAGTCTCCACCCAAATGATGTTTATTTGTTTGGTTTTCTTTAACCACCTTTATCTCCAACACAGAGCAAATCTGCTGCAGACGTGACGATGCCATATTAAACAGAACACTGGGCGGGGCGCTTAATGAAACCAGAGCGATGCCAAACAAACTGTTACCACACCTCAAACCTCAGTCCTTTATTGAGTCTGGAAGGGAATTAAGTGAAAGATGTGTGGGATGAGCCTGTTTTTCTGTTATGACTTTATCTGCCTGATAGCTACAACTATCTGCTCCAAGTCCACGTTCGGATGTCCAGACGGCGCCTAGTTAGTTAGTTATGTTACAATATTGTATAACAATTCTGCCTTCAGTACAATTCATAAATTAACATCTGATCTCTCTCTAGGTGGTCTGAGGTTAAACCTGTGAGGCCTCTCCCTGGGTTTACGTTCCCTAAAGTGATCAGTCATCGCAGGAGCTAATCGGCTGGGGCGACAGGGAACGTGAACCCAGGGGTGATGGAGGTTGAGCTCTCTGGTAATCAACTTCCCCCACAGCAGGCAGGGTGGTCCCCTTCATGTTTCAAAAGTTGCAGCTCGCTGTAAACCTTGGTCTCAATGACCAACTTCTGGGGGAAATGAAGGACAAATGTTGAAACAAATTCTCTGTGCTTGAGATAGAAAAAGATTAAGATGTGCATGTTCAAACTCTTTCTATTCAATCATTTCATGCTGATAGTGACGGTTTGGGTCTTCTTTCTCCTTCAACAACTGAAGATTAAAACATGGATCTTATTTTTTTTATGCGTTTCTTGCTGAGGCATTGCAGTTATATACTTTATGGCGGACCAAAACTTGTAACCTGCAGTTAAGACAAGATGAAGCTGTATTAAAATATCCATCTATCCATTAAAATATGTGAGGTGATGATATTGCTTAATGTTTGACATTAAAATAGAGGTTACCAGCTGTAGATGCTGCTGCTATAATATAACATACTACACATAAATGATAAAACCATTTATGCTAATGATAACTAGCTGTACGGAGACACTCAACAAAAAAAATAAGGTTGGTGAGTTTGAATGTCATTACAGTCACAGTACACGCTGTGTATCATATCTAGGCTTCATTGACTGACATTATGGGTGGAATTGTTTGCCGTGCTAACATTAGCTTCATCGTGTCAACAGTGTGAACATGATTGTGGTGAATACGTTTATATTTGTTATGTTATGTGTCTAAAAATGCCAGGGAGCTGAAAAATAAAGCTAAAGATTCATATTGTAATGTCATTTTCTTTTTGTTTAAATGGATTTAAAAAATTAGTATCAGAAAAAGTATTGTTTAGGAACCGGTATAAAAGTCAACATTTTTTGAACAATAGGTTTATTAGAGCTTTTTAGCTAAAAACTGCTGCCTGCTATTCTACAGCTAGAAATAAGTTTGATAAGAGCGGTGAGACTGAATCACAACAGAAACAGATAGAACCGCAGATCCAGCTCATCGTTCTCTGTGGGTTCATCACTACGAGCAAACTCCTTTAATACAAGCCATTTCAGGTTTTTTTTTATTTGTTTTTTTTTTTAAATATCATTTATGGCGACTGGTGCAGCTTTTAAAATATATATATATATAAAAGTTTAAATGGAAAAATAATTATCAGGTAAAACAAAAACCTTTTTCAATGACAGGACACATCTACTCTATTATACAGCTCATTGCTATGGCTGAAATGTTGAACTCAACACACACTATTACACCACATCACTGTTGACACACTCATAAAACTCCAGCTCTTACACAACAGCACACATCTTGATTGTATTATTCAACACATCCATCAAACTGTTTTAAAGTCCCAATGAGTTGATACGTTCCTCCGTGTCACTTTATCAGCTACTTTTCTGTGGTATTATGTGTGCAACTATTTCTCAATAAATGCAATAGAATATAACACATTAGCTCTACATTACAGTCCCATTACTTTTACTATCTGAAAGCAGAAAATAAATGTGTTTTCTATCTGATGGTTACCACATGGTGCACATGGAGGAATTTAGAAAAGTCAAACAAATAAAACCATTGCAGATTTTTAAAAATAATTTTGCTCCTTCTATTAATTCGATCTGTGTAATACCTAGTTTACCAAATACCATTGTTTCTAATCAGGAAAGAATTCTACATTTTTCACTGTGTAAGAGCCAAAAGATGCAAATGACTTGAGGTCCTTGTATTCTGATGTGACGGTTATGAAACAAAGAGGATTTTGGATGTGCTGGATTGTAAAAATCATTACAGTACTGAACTGGTCCCCATTTCCAACTTAAAACAATAAACCTAATTTACTTCTATCAACCAATCATCAACAGTTCATAAACGGTGATTTGCTCGGTTTCATGTGCTGCAGTAAAAGAGCTGTTCTTCTCTTTCTCTCCCTCTTCATAAGCATGAAGGATTCTTCCAAGAAGCAGCGGTTCACAAACATCTCGGGATTAGTTTTCTCCGAGGCTGAGCTCAGCGAAACGAGCTGCGGTTGTAACTGAGATCTGTTTAATCAGCGGCCTCTCTGCGAACACTTTCCAACAGGAAAATATGACACATTCCTATTTATAATTACAATGCATGGGGTTATATCGGAAAAAGGACAGGCAACGTTGGGATTGGCTTCACAGAGGGGATGATTGGGGAAAGAGTGTGTGTCTGTGTGCCTGTATGTGTGTGTGTGTGTACAATTCTACTGCATATTGAGGACCGGAACATGTTTTTAACCAACTGAGTGAGGTCATTTTTGGGAAGTCAAATAGACTGTTTGAGGGTTAAGACTTGGTTTTAGGGTGAATGTTATACTCGGGTTTAGGTTCAGTTTAGGGTACGGGGCTAGGGAATACATTATGTCAATGAGGGTCCTCACAAAGACAGAAGTACAAGGAAGCGTGTGTGTGTGTGAGTTAATCTGATTGATTCCCTCACTGGTGTGAGAGAGAACAATTTCTCCCTCAACGCTGCAGGAACGTTTCGTCTAATCACCGCCTTCATCACCGTGAGTGCACTCTGAGTGCTACTGCCAGATCAGCATCTTTACATCCCCGCTCCGTTCCTGAGAGTGACTCGACCACGTACAAAAAAACATAAATCCGTTCAGAAAAGTGCTTGATCATTAAAGAATCTGAGGGGTTGTTGTGTATTATGTCACGGAGCTTTCTATACGGGCTGCCTTCAGGAGCGAGGACACATAAACATCAGCACTACCTTCACACGAGGACGCCGTAACCCCACTCTAATAAAAGTGCAGGAACACTTGAGTGGATTATAGAGAACATAATGCAAAGAGAGACTGATACTGATGGAGTCAAGGTGAACGTCTATATTTAGAACGTGCCAGTCAGCAAAATAAAAAACACAACGGCCCCTTTTCTTTAAGGTGCACTAGTAAGAGGACCTTAACATGCAGTAAGTTTTCAAGTTTGTCAATTAAATGTCAGAAAATTGTGAAAAATGCGTTACAAACTGCTTATTTGCTTGTCGAGCTAACAATCCAAAACCCAAACATATTTAAATTACAATAATATACTAACAAATCACATATGAGAAGCAGGAAAATGTCCTTTTTTTAGTGTCCACCAAACTAGAAAACTGTAATATTTGATTAGATATCCTCCAACTTAAATTATAATTGTGTGAAATGTATACCTAATACTTAGGCAAAGGATTACAGAGTTGGGAAAACAATAATCATTGATGCACAAGAGAAGTTTGGCCTGGTACAGTAATGTGTTCTACAAAAACGAGGGATTGTATTGACATTGTGTAAAAATAGAAATGACTGATGAAAGGGAACATGGTCATTTGGTACAGACCCAGCAAAAATCACATCATCGTCATCATTTTTTTCCCCTCCGTGAAAATAAAATGAAAAAATTCCTAAAATCATATCACATTTGCAATTTCTGTCATAATAATCATAATATGAGCCCTAGCTGATAGGACCTAGCTATATACAGTCAGTGCAGTTGTGCAGTATTTGTACTGGAAAGCATCCACTCAGCTGGTGTACCTTTTTTAATTCATTCCAGAAATATATGGATTGTATTTAACATACATAAAAGACATTTTTAACCTCAGTAATCTATTAAACAAAAATAAATGAAAGCTGAAAAAGGTGCAGCCTTTAATATGAACTCAGGGAACATTCATTTAAAAACTATGTACCTAATACCAGAGCTGACAAGAGTGATCAGTACAAACCGGTTGGGGGCATTCCTTTGGGACCACTTAGGCCAATCAGTGTTAATGCCACATCATGCCTCAAGGGTATTATGGCATTAGAAGAAGAGATGGTTAGCAACCTATCTGCAATGTGTCTGTGGACCAAATATTCCATCATTTCTCTAATAACATCTCTGTGTTTTTTGTCTCCTTCACTCTGGTATGACCACACTAAATCTTTCCAGTGTGTCGGCTTAGCCTCAAGTACATTTCCCAGAAGATTAGATCAGAGGATCCAGAGGTGGTCAGAGCGGGAACGCTTCACATTCTACTGGAATGAGTTCATGTAGAGTCGGGAGAGTTTATTAGAAACTCTTATCATGATTTTACAGGCAAATACTGTTACATAAACGCATGCTGAGTAAAGACTAGTGTACTTGGCTTTCTGAAGTTGCACATCATGGATGTTGCTTTCAATCCAGCTCATCGCTGCTGTCATGTTAGACGCTCGCCGCCATTCTCCCCATCAGAGGCGGCAAAGACATATTTCATCTAATGCAAGCAGGAGTCCTGTCATCCACACACCAGAACAAAAACAACGTGCAGATGCGAGAGAACAAGGACAAATACTGGTATTTAGCTAGTTTATACAGTGGCTTTTTTGTTATTTTTTTCCATAGATGAAGTTTCTGTAAATGACGCTCGTTCTTTTTGTCTATACAGCTATGACGTCAGCTCTTGTGTCAACTACCCAGTCCCCACTTGGATTGGGCGATTTTTTCTAGAAAGTAATGGAAACAGCTGTCAACAACAGGCCTGTTTAAATTGCTGAATAAATCAGAGATGTGATAGGCTAGTAAAAAAGCTGCAGGCACAAGAAATCTGTTGTCACAGGTGACAGAAACACATTGAATTTACCTTCCTGTCCCCAGATTCTTCATGTTTTAAATCTCACTGCTTCTCATTGAAATGTGACGACGACGAGGGAACAACAAACCGCCTCCTTTTTGCTTTTATGATAAAAACTATTGAAACAAACTGGTCATACCAGAAACCCCTGAGTGTACTGACTTGATTACCACCAAGACTCTGGTAACTGTAACTTTTTATTTAATATTAGTAAACTGCAGAGGGACAACTTTTGGGCGCAACAAACAAAGGTATCACCATTAAACCACCAGCATGGGTCGTCACTAAAGTGGTGGAGGAGGTGCAGACAAAGGGATGCCCAAAACTATGGCTGACAGTTGCTATGGAAAGCTGATGGTTTACAGCCTAAGCAAAGGCCAGGGAGTAAAACCCACCAGTTAATCAATGACTGCCTTTCGCTTAGCCAGGGGCCATCAAACACAGACGCACATACCAGAGGAAGATACGGGGCTGGTTTGAAAGCAGTACAGAAGAGGAGGAGGGTCATTCTAACCCCGCATTCCCATCATGTACGAATAATTGTCTGTACAAATAAAAGGTTGGAAGAAATGACTTGGAAGTGAAGAAGGGATCACATGTTCAGTCCAGTCTGACGCCAGTGAGATGCCACGATGGAAGATATCTGCAGACAGTGGTTGCTGCTGGGCAGCTGCCTCGCACACATGGTTTTGAGTTCATGTTGTGCAGCGAATTCAATTAGAATGTGGGTCACATACAAAAATCAAGTAAACAGGCCGTGTCCTACCATGGCCTTTTACAAACTGCGGTCATGTAAAATAAATAAAATACAAAACAGTAGTAGTCTAAATTGAATTAAGTCTATCATCAAACGCTGAGGTCCCAAGTAACATTCACCATAGAAGAGATGGAACTTTTCAACTAAAAGGCTCACATCTACAACCTCAGAAAGTGTAGTGTCTAATGTAATTCATTACATTAGACACTCTTGCCTCTACAAAGACATAAATATGCATGTGGTGTGATTACAATTACCATTAAAAAGAAAGTGACAAGACGCATGTGACAATTGTAATTAGTCATGGAGGGGTTCAACAGGCTCTGCAACTCAAAATCAACTTTCTTTAAGAATCAGACTGTTAAAATGGTACTCTGGTGATTTAGTATTGTACTTCACTGAAGTTGTTCACACTCACAAGAGACACACGACAGAAAGAATGGTGACAATCAAAGCAATAAACGCTGAGATATCCTCACTTTTAGCCCCTAATATGGACTGAGCTTTCTAAAACACTGAATGGTACATTTCCCACAATGCAACTGAATAATATCTTTCATTAGACCCCGATGACATTATCAGAGTACATTTTTGAAAATGTGGAAAGTGCCTCCAGAGCCACTGAAGCTAATATAAAAGTGTTAATATAAAAGACAATGTAGAGGAAAATGAACTTCATGTAAAAAAAAACAAATCTGTGGACTGGTCCTTTAAAGCCCTTTGCCATAGATCACTCTGCTCACACAAATCAGAGGCAGTATCCAGCAGGCTGTCGGCTGCTGTCTCTAGTGGACGCTCATCACAGCAACTTGTTGGAGGCTGATTACCGCTTGTCCAAACAGATGTTCCCTGCTCCCCCCGCTCCCCTTGCTCCCCCACCTCTCCTTCTTTTGTCAGAACAACTAAAGCAGATCCCCCGCTGTTAAACATGCTCCCAGAGGCAGATGGCTGCAGGCCTGAGAATCAATAAATATCAAACCAAACTATGTGATCAACATGTGGCCTGGACGTCAGGCTGTGCTACAACTGCAGCACAAGGTCGTCAAATTCGGATTTTTTTCCCCCATATGTTTAAATTAAATTAAAAGAGATGTTGATACCAAATGAGATGTGATGCTTTTCTTTTCATACATGACTCATCTCGAAACACTCCTGTGTTTGTAGTATCTAACCCACGTCTCATTTAGAGACATTGTCTTGACCCTGGTGTAGTCAGAGGATGTACGGTCAAAGACTGTGTCAACAACAACATGCAGAAACACACACACACACACTGACCCAACGTATGTGCACCAGCTGCTGCTAGCTTCTCTCCCCATCTCATTCTGCTGTGATGCCCCTGTCGACCCTCACACACACACAGACACACACACACACACATCTGACCTGCGCTCTGGGCCCGCTGGGAGTCCACATGACTTTCACAGCAGCCTGATGACTGTTTGCAGAGGGGCTTCTCTCTGACTCCTCACATCCTTTCCCCACAAAAAGGGGTCAACGCAATATGTCAGAGTTGACAGATGCTGAGGAGGTGCGGTGGTGGAGAAAGAGAGAATGACCACACTTGTAGAGAAGTGTGGTGAGGCGTAATGACTCAGCGAGAAGGTTTGAACTAATCAGCAAAATCTAAAATCCCAGGTTCCACTGTATTCCACATATCCATCAAATATGATCAGACCTTGTGAACCCAGAGGCCTCTGAATAAGCAGAATGCATGAAAGGGAAGCTCTATTCTATCCCAGTTAGGTCACATTGGCAGCCAGGAATAGCAGTGTAACAGTAGACAGACACAGTGAGGTCTGCTCATGCCAGACTGGATGGGGGGTATCTGCAGATCTGGCAGACTTGTATATGTTTGTAGTCTATAAACAGAACTCACATGGATGCAGGGGGAAGTTAGGACTTAAGAGTACTGGAGACAGCAGCATTAGAGCCAGTACTCATGTTGCTTGTGTACAGAACCAGACCAAACTCTGTTACAAATCTAGCAGTTTTAAGCTATTTTGCTAAGAGGACCAAAGCGTCGTTGGTGGAGTAACACTTAAACTTATTATTAATGTCAGCGTGGTCTTCAAGTAAATTCGGCACAAAAGTAAAGTTTGGAAGCTCTTTATTTAAACACAAACGAAGCTGTTGTCATTTGCTAACACGGCTAGCTTCCCCACTACCGGCGTGAACTCTGACAGACGAACAAATTGAGAGTAAAGGGCAACATGGAACATAAAAGTAGAACAAAACCTAAATTAAAAGTTGTCTGTTGGATGCCGAGTTGAATAAAACACCCTATCAATGCATGAAAAGCCTCAAGTTATGTTCTATGGCATATGTAGTCTACTAATGTGACAGGGCATCGTTACACTTGTCATGTTTTTGAACAGAGTTTGGCGAAAGTGTCCATAATGACAGAAGAGACAACTAAAAGCAAACACAATACAGCATGCTAGCTTAGCTAGTCACACACTAGTCACACAACCTAGCCTACAAGAAGCAACATTAGGTTGAGGAGTCTCTGTGTTGTCCCCCTGAAGTCACTTAATGACACCATCCACCGGCTACCACTAGCTTAATTACAAGCCGAGCAAGTGCTGAAAGCAAACGCCGCCACAGTCACCGACTTCAAACCACAGACAGCATTTGAACTAGTACATAGTTAAGATAAAGCGACTTACTTTAACTGCAATGAATGAAAGTCGTCTCTCCCTCCGTTGTTTTCATCGCCTCTGCTCCTTTAAATAAACCCACGTGCTTTTCTCCGTTTTCTGCGACTTATTGAGGAACAACAGGAGCGTTTATGGGGTTTTGTCCCGACGCGCTTTTGTTATGATAATCCTAAAACCCCATAGACTCTAATATATGCTGCAGATGTGAATGTTCACAAAGGGAGCTGTCTGCTTGTCCAACTTGTTAAAACACGAGTTCATCCACTGATGCGTTGGTATATCCCAGTTCATTCAAACCAGTGCGGGAGTTTACAGTCATATAATGGTCTTTGTCCCATTTGTCTCCTGCTCTATTCACGTAGCGAAGGGCTCCTCTGAGAGTAGCTGGGGGCTCACACTCATCTCTCAGCCCGCAGAGAGTCAGGGCTGTCAGGGCAGGGAGGGTAACCAGAGAGGAGGAGCAGGAGGAAGAAAAGAAGGTGGGGATCCTGAGTCAGAGGAGGAGGAGGAGGTCTAAAGAGAGTCAGACCACAAGGAGAGGAACACCGGCCATCACTGTGGGACACACAGCTAATGCCACAATAGCACATTAATATTGTTTCTTCATTCATAGTTTATGGTTTATGTCAGAACTGAGTCATTTCTGTTTTGCCAACTTGCATGTAAAATATATATATATATAATTTGAGTCAGAGTGAGAGAGCACTGATATCATTAGGGAAAAGAAAGGTGTGTCTCTCTCTCTCTCTTCCTGCTTTCATCACTGTATGAAAGAACAAAGGTGAAGTCTGCCAGACATTTATTTGAAAGCCATAAAAAAACACATTAAATGGAGCATTCAGTATAAGTGCTCCCTCTGGATAAATTAGCCTCTGTAGTAAATGCGCTGATTATTAGACTTATGTGTCTGTCCCACCGATTATATACAAAGTAAACCGAAGTATAGCTTACTGTAAACAAAATAGGAGAGACAGGAAATAACCCGTCAGTGTTCAGATCTTTTACTTAAGCAATACAACAGTCATATCTGATTCACTCTGAAAAGTACAACTACATCAAAGCTAAATATTGAGGACCCAATATCAGAAGATTATTGTCCGTACATACTGCTCGGTGAAGAAATACGTAACTAATATGGTTAGACAGAAAGATAACAAAGGCAATAAAATGAAATGTATGACCTGCACTTTTGGAAATGCCACTACCCTGAATTATATATCCATAAAGTTGGAATAAACTGGGAAGAGTCAGAATTTAAAAGAAAGAACGGTCAGAATCAAAGCAGGACTATCAGCTCCACGTACACTGCGTCCTCACACTTCCCATAATGCATCCTTTGTACCTGGTAAACATACGCATCTTAAATAGTGTTTGACTTTTTTTTGTGTTGGATAGTGGCAAATGCAGAGACAGACAGAGAGAGAGCGGTATGATATGTAAACACATGCTTTCAGCTGGAATCAAACCGGGGATGTTACAGATACATGACGTCTGTAACACACGTTTGACATCAGGATGGTAATATGTGGGTTATTTTCTCAGACTTCACACAGTTCCTCCAGAACCACACAAGACATTACACAACTGTGTTCGGTGGCCCTTCACAGATTCTCTTTAAGCAACTGTATAGGATTATACATTACATATTTTAATATACTGACTAATAATGTCATCAACTATCAGCCTGTTTGCAGTGTAAGTGTGTTTGGGTGCTTTAGCGGACAGCGTTGCACCTTTTCTGCCTTAATAATCCTTATAGTCTGAATCAAGCGGACCGGCCTTTATCCCTTTCAAACATCAGCTCATCTCACTTTGAACAAACTGGCTTTGTTTTTACAGGCCCTTTTTATTGCTGGGATTTCCCTCCACCGGCTCTTCTGATTTATATTGTAAATCCAAGCGGATTACCACTGAACACTTGTTGAGCACATTTTCATTTTTGGAACACAACTCACTTGTTGCCGCCTGTTTTTTTTTTCTTTCGAAATTGAATCGCCGATGAGTCAAAGGCATCGCGGGACATTTGCAAAGTAAAAAGTCAAGAATGGAGACAGGATTAGATCACCTGTGACACACATCAGTGTCTAGTCATAGCTCACTATGATGCATCCTCTGCTCCCTACATTTAAGTGTACTGCAATGTGTTACTCATAAGCAGAACATAACCAATAGAAGTCTGATCTACTTTCTTTTTTATCAGCCTACATTGATAAATAGGAATAATAAGATAAAAGGAAACATTACCGCCTTTTAAACAACATAAACTATTCCTCTCATGACGACTTGAGCTCTCGCCACTATACATTAAAACACTTGACACAGGACCCCGATTGTGAACTCTGATTTTCACACACACTCATTCTTCAACCTGAAACTCGCTCTGGGGCCAAAGTCGGATCTGTCTGGGGTAGGAGGGGCAGTATAAATAGCACTGTGTCCCCCACTCAGGTTACCCAGCCAGAGACCAGGTTTAAATACCAAAAGACAGAGGAACACACTGACAGACAACACACACGTTCTTCTACACGCGCACGCACACACACACACACACACACACAGATCACTAAGTCATGCAGGACACTGGATACTGTAGATACGTAGATGAGAATGGTATTAGTCTATGTAGTGTGTGTTAATCAGCGTTATTAGTATGGTTTTAACGGTGAACACCCATCTGAGTATGAGAAATAACACTACAATGTGTGATTACACAGAAGCATAGAGGGAAGTTCACTTCCTGTGAGCACTGTGACTAATGATGCATAGTGTCCCTCTAAACCCAACGAGCTCTCTCTAAAGCTCTGATGCACATTCCCATGAATCTCTATGACTAAAATGTTACAAGATTTGCACTTTTACTTCCTTGGTGTCAGGAAATCACTGCTGAATAAATCATCGTATGTTAAGTGTGAAATTATGTATTCTTACAATCTGTTTTTATAGTCCGGCCATCAGTTAAGTATGGAGATACAGGGATCACTGAAATGATCATGGTATTACATGTCCATCTTACGTAGTTTAACTGTTTCTGTTCAATTTCCTTGAAAACGTGCTTTTGTTGTTTGTAAGTGAGCATGACTTTCGTCTTTCAGCTCAGGCAAAAGAAGTGCAAGAAGTATGGTAGCCACATTAAAGAATACATTCAGCTTCATTTTTGTACTTTTACATTTGTAAAATTTGCTAAATTCCTAAATATTACGACTTCAGCGATTTTATCAAATTCCTTGACTTCTATGTCTGAAGCACACCTCGCTCTCAAAATTCAATGATCAGAAAGATCCTTTAAGTAACATCCTATTAACATTCTCTATTTTGCGGTTACTGTTAGACGAATGAGTCGGTTAACCTTTGCCTTCTCTTTTCCAGGAGGTATTTCATAAGAAAATTCCTTCTCCTTCAAAAAGCTGATCCCGGGGGATAATTTTAGTTTTGGGTTTTGGCAAATTGAAAATCAATTCAGCTTTTCTTGTTTCTCCAATATCTGCATGCCCGAGCACGCTGAATCTGTTAACTCATTAACACAGGTACCTCAGGCTGTTCATCAATCGAAGGCTATTTAAAAGCACAGACTGTGCATTTCTATTGAACAGACCTGCTGGCTCTTACGCTGCCTTTATATTGACTAGGCAGAGAGCTGATGGATTCATCGCTGCTTTACAGTAAGTGCGATCGTGCACTTAGGTAGGCAGGTGAAATTACAGCCGAGTTAAACACAAACCACAGACCCTTTAGCGTATGGTCATTGCTCTCCTGTAATGTGTGTTCTGCAGTGGAGACGATGGAAATCAATACAAGCTACAGGCAATATGGATATTAAGATTCGTGTGGGTAGGTGCTGCTTTTAACAATCTGCTCGCACAACGAGTACAGTGTTACCAAAAAATGCAAAGAACACAATGCATTATGGGGGAGCGCGTGTTTGAGCCGATTCCTACCTTGTGACAGGCGAACAGGATGTGTCACCTGGAGCCCGTCAATAGCGCAGAGGTTCCCACAGGGGTGCAGCGTGATGACCCCTGACCTGTTCTCTATGTAGCAGTGCTGGGCCGCCACCCCAGGGCCCTGGATGCTGATGTCCATGGGACCATGACCCAAAGTGGTCCGACCTGTGGGATTAGACTTAAAATGTGATGCGGTACAGCAAGTGTTTCCTCCTCTGATAATATCGATGCAATACTGAACTGAACTGTTTATGTGCAGTGTATATTTCTTAGTTTACAGATTGGTTATGGGTACTTCTACCCATAACCAACATCAGGTGCATTGTATTTTTTAAATCACTGACACCAGCTGTTGAATCTTCTTCATTTTTTTAAGATAACTGGTGTGAAAGCAGCCATCTCACCCTCAGGCAGGGGCAGCAGGGTGATGGCGGTGCTCAGACGTCCACTACCCAGACTGACCAGATGCGGGCGCTCCGCCTGGAACTTCAGCCCCTTTCCGGTCTCTATCAGATCCAGGGGAGTGCTCTGTAAAGGGGCGGAGCAGGGGTCAAAATGTCAAACATGAAAGAGATGAACATTAAAGACATTAAACAGTCTTTTTTTACATTAGTTTTGTGATAATGAGCCTTTCATCTTAAGCGATTACAGGCCTTTTTCTTTCTTTTGTCAAAAAAAATGAATATGTGGTGCGTTCAGGATCACAGGACGGGATTTTTAAATGACTGTTCCTAAAGGCGGTGGTTAGTGTTGGGATTTTTCTTTTATGAGACACATGTTTTGTGAGACTTTACCTTGATTAATCTAATATTTTGTCTCAAATAAGTATTCACATCATTGAGTGGGATCACCTACACTGAAGGCTTCCACAAAAAAAAAAAAAAGTCAGTTACAGCTGTGCAGACACTGCAGCATACTTTTGGTAATCTGATATATTAGTCGCACTATCTACACCTCTAAACCTGCAGCGGTTGCATCCTCCGTCTCCATTTGCACTCTGATGTCTGGACTATAAATGGCTCACTGTGAATGGGACCCAATCAGCAATCATTTCCTGTCCATTTGCTGAACTAATTGGTTTTGCGTGATGCAGAAAATGTGAATATGTTGTATTACAGCGGAGACACAGAGGAGAGAGCTCATGTTTCTGTCCAGAGCAGACTGGAGTTTTACTGCTTCACTAATTTGTCAGACCTACAGAGGTTCATCCTGTACTCTGGGGATAAGAAGAGGAGTCTGAATAAATGTCTTCACTGTGGGAGGCAATTTACATAGCTGGCTGATCTGGCTGTTTACATATTCCTCTACGTGCTGAGGAAAGTGTGTGTGTGTGTGTGTGTGTGTGTGTGTACGTGTCCCCCCTCTCTCCCCTTCGTAGCTTAGCCTGAAGCACCACCATGTGCTCTTGGCTCAGCAAGGGGGAAGGGATGTCGCCATAGCAACAGCACTCTGCAATTAAGAAACATTAAGCTCCTGGAGGGTTTTCAACTAGCTAACTTGTGATGAGCACTTTTCAGCTCAGCAATGCCTGAATAAAAAGACAATTCTGCTTTTAAGTAATCTTCTTATTGCTAAATGACCCCCAACATAGAAACAGAGTCACGATCTGGCTTGTGCTGCGTTTTCTTTCTCTGCCTCTATAGTTTTACCTCGTATGGTTTGGTATAATGAAATGAATTAGATGTCATGTTACATTAAAACTGATTCCACGATAAGTGATGAGGGCTGTCCAGCTTTATTGCTCAGTAATTGTCATACTGTACACCGTAATAATAGAACAATGATGGTGGTTATAAATATGTATTGTGTAAGTTCTATTGAAGTTTTTTCTTAAATGCCAGATTGTTGATCCTACATATAACCATAGGATTAAAATCATGTCCCCTTGTACCTACATGCATGTATCAGCACGTACTGGGAATGACAATGAACACTGGTTTTGTACATGTATCATTCCAGTGATTACAATTCCAAAATGATTAAATTCAAGCACTTTGTTATATTGCCCTGTGCATTTGTTCATCACTCACAGCAGACATTTTGATTTATCATGGCAGGAAAACAATAGATTAATAACAATATTAACGATATTCAAGTGTCCCCAACTGAAGCAGCTGAATGGAATTCAGCCATCATTCACTTTATTAAGTATTTATTATTTTTTGTATTATGTTATTATGCATGTGTCATTGATGTGTATGAAATTTTATAGAACTTGCAATAATTTAAACTCTAAAATATGAATATATATATATATATATATATATATATATATATATATATATATATATATATCACAGCATATGACTTTTCAGTCACATTAATTTTTAATTGTCTAAACACCTGCTGATAAGGCGTGAGGTGTCAGGTAATCTGTCAAATGAACTACAGTGGGTGTATAGTCCCTCACTTGCATGGATTTGAATGCAAACACCCGCTGCGACTGTATCTCTTTGTCCCATTTTTGAGTCCTCACATTTCTGATTTACAACCTGTACGCGATCATTGACTCGGCCTCTCTGTTGGTTAGGTTGGTTAGCTAGCCGTGTGTGTCCTAATAGGATTATGTGATTGTGGTGGTGCAGGCGGTGGAGTGGGGTCAAGCCTAAGAGGATTGGTGAGATAGAGCCTGGTTGGCTGGAGGGGGGGTGGGGGGGTGCGGGGAGTGATGGGAGGAGAGGGGAGGTGCCAGCTGCAGGATTCAGTGCTTCATCTGTGGTGTGCTGCTGCTCCCATGTGGTGCACTCTGCAGCAGCCGGCCCCTCCGTCTGTCTCTACACACAGTGTGCAATTCACTGTAATGCATTTATGAACACATGGAAAATACTGTTCTGTATGATCTCTATATTTGTAAATTAAATATATTTCTGTATATTTACAGAGTTTTTCTTTTACTCTAAACAAGTCTGCAATCCTTCCATGCATCTACAATATGCATATGTGAAATTAACATTACATACTGCAAATCCTACAGTTAGTGTTACATATTTCCTGTTGAATTACCCCGATCTGATTTGATTTATTTGCAAATAAATATTTGATCCTTCATACATTTCTACTTCTTTCATTTTACTTTTTACTTCGTTCATTCTTCATTTGAAATACTCGCTCTTCTGTTGAAACAGTCGGTCAAACTAGATTTAAATACACTCGGTTTGTTATATTCTTATTTATATGCCCTGTTTTCCTCGCACTATCTGCAACATTGTCCCAGTTTCCCTACAGGAGTCATGAAAGTTTAATCTCATCTAGTTTTATCTTGCATTGCTCACTTCTTCCCTCTCACACACATTCACCAAAAAAACAAAACAAAACAAAAAAACCCAGACCAGATCTTTGCACCCTCCCCTCCACCCCCTCAGCTGCACTAATGCCTGATGGGATTGTTTGACCCAGCAGGTGGGAAACAAGACATCCATTTTCCGGGTCTGTCTAATTACTGGCTCTGGTTGAAGATTCCTGCTTTAGAACTTACTGACATATGCTGTCAGGACGTGTCCCAAGCTGCACCACCTGATCTGACTTGCTGCTTCTTTCTCCATTGACATGTTGGCCTTCTGCTCTGCGTATCATTATTATTATGTATTATTATTGTGCATGAAGAGTTATAGTGTCCCGCTTTAAATCCAGAAACTCTGCCAGAGCAGTTAATTCTGTGACATTCAACATCAATGGGTACAGTTATTAGAGGAGAAAAGAGAGCTGGCTGTGTACACCAATGGAAACACGCTGACACACTGATGACATATGACTTATATTTTTCTGTGAGGATTGCCAAGTTTTTAACAATGAAGCTCTGATCCGCCGCCTACATCTCATTCCTTCTATCTGTTTTCTTTCTCCCTAAGCTCCTTTCATTTCCATATCCTCTCCCATCCCCCGCCTCCCCAAAACACACACACACACACACTCACCTGTAACACCTGGTGGGTTTGCCGTCCACTCTCAGACATGTTCCTGTTCAGGCGGTCCATGTCCACTGAGTTGTCCACGGCTCCCTGCGACACATGAAGATCCTGAGAGAGGAAATGAGAACGCTGTTACTAATCAATGAGTAACAAAAGGGTGACTTCAGACGATGAGGTCCATCATGAAAATCTTGCTTTTTTGAACGTCTGATGTGGTTACCGTCTGAATAACAAGTCAAAAGTTTTTTAAAATGTCTCGCTCTGTCCCAACTCAGAAGTTAAAGATGACTTTTTAAGAAACATTCACTGGGATTCCCCCTCCACACTCTGCCCAGACACTAATGTGTCAAGGTGTGATTCATGCTGTTAGCAAACACACATACACAACAGATGGTAGACAGCATTTAGCAACAGACTCTTCTGGCTGCTGAGGAATTAACACACACACACACATACACACACACACACTTAAATCTCTTGGTAGTTGACACATTCACTGGAACTCAGCCACCGTGCCTCTCAGCTTCTATGAAAACAACACACACACACACACACACACACGGAAAAATCCCACAAATTCCTCCTTTCTTACCCTCATTTTAGGGTATTTCCATCAAGTCAACACTGAAGAAGTGGCTATAAATAATATCCCATGTCTATAATTGTGCACATGTTACGCAAGTGGCCAGATTCTGTATAAGGCTGAATATATGTGAGAAAACAGTCATCAAGTTAGCTGTGAGAAGCCTGCAGTTGTGAGGAAACCACAAGCAAAGGTTTGAAAACACATAATTACAGCAATCACAGAGATTCAGAGTGTACCCGGAGTCGTTTGCATGCCTAAAATGTTGTGCAGAGGCGATGGAAAATATGGTTCTGATGTACTCTGCCCTCAGGATAACAAAACACTGCTGCAATATCATCATATTTGCTCTCCTGACAGACCCCTGTGAAATGATATTCAGCGCAATCAGCCTTAGGCAAGCTTCGAACAGTAAATGACAAAAACAGCCAGAAAATAGAAATAAATGTTTAAAAATTCCATCTGCAAAACTCTTTTTAATGCAATAAGAAACAATTATCTGAGCTAAAGGAAGGAAGGAAGTGTTTTCTCCCCTCAGGTTTCATGCAATCTTTCTTATGAGGAATCTCAGCCAACTTTTTAACGCCGACCTGTTCTCTCTAAACGGGATCATTACCTTTCTCCAGTTGTCTAGTAAATGCACAGCCTCCATGGCAAAGAGCTGCTCCTGACAGTCCTATGAGCTTGACTGAGGAGGATACCTTGAAGACTGCAGAGGTGAATTCAGTGCAAATTCATCAACGCTGCTTCTTTTCATGAAGCACAGGTTGTGTCTTTGTCTTGATCTGTGCCTTTTGTCTCAAGCTACCGGTGCAGCAGTATCCTCTACAAACTCCCATTCAGGAGGTGGACCTGTTGCTGCTTGCTCCACTAAACTAAGACCTACATTCCTGAATGGCAGCACCAAAAGACCCAGATAACAGAGAGACATGTTGCATGTGTGTGTGTGTGTGTGTGTGTGTGTGTGTGTGTGTGTGTGTGTGTGTGTGAAGTGATCAAAAGACAGCTGAGAGAGGAAGGGAGCAAGAGATTGATTAGGGAAAGTATTTGATGAAAATATAAATCTGAAATAAAGCGGTGAACATGTTGAAGCACATTTATGTTGAATGTGCTTCGATGCCTGATTGAACAAGCCACCATGAATAAACCATGAACAGTAGGGTATGAACTGCTATTCCTGGGATATGTTATTGTTTATTCCCGGTAGGAAGGAGATGAATTGCATCATCAATCATAAAATATGATATAAAAACATATGCTTTACTAATGCCATCTTTTTAATATAACTGGAGCAGAAGATTGAATAAGACAATGGCGCCTGTGTGTTTCATCTATAATGTATTTGAATGTTGATAGGATGCATCCGAATCATCAAATATGTATTTTCTATGAGCTATGTCTTAAATAATAATATGAAGAAGCAATACTGTAATTAATGAAGCAGTGCCGTAGTAGCCATTGACCAACAAAAGAACAAAATCTACAATACAGTGACCATCAAAACCTTTTAGTTTTCCAAATTCCTACTCCAAAAAATACCTAATCCATAAAAATGAAAAAATACGTCACAACTATATATATATATATTTATTAAAGAAGCGTTCAGTAATTTTCTCAAACAGCTGGGCACTGTAGCTTCTAGCAAATGTTTCTCAAACAGCAGGAAAAGATGCAGTTGTTAGGGACTATTTTCTGCTGCGTACCGGTATTTACATGCGTTTGGTGCTCTGGAGTGCAATGGTTCGCAACCCTTTGGACCTGTTACCCTTTAAAACGATCCATATGTAACTCACAACAATTGATCAAAGGTCAACGTATTTCTATGAACTGTGAGCGGTTCAGGGACTCTTTACCTTCCCGTGTTTCATCAATATCATTTTTAGCTTGAAGAATTAAAACTGTCATGAAAAAAAAGACAAGATAAAGATCCTAAACAAAGTGGAGGGAGAAAACAGTTTTATGGAGCACAACTATGCTTTTGCTCTTCTTTGTTATCTTGTTAAACATCTCGTGACCTCCTCAGACTCTCTGTGTGACACCCCCCCACCCTTCCCCCCACCCCCCACACACACACCCCACGTGTGTTCAAGGTAACGAAGCAACCTGTGTGGATTGTTGACATGTTTATAATAGTCTTTGGTCAACAAGCGTGCTTTATGACACAGAGGAATAGGATACTGTATGTCAGACATTGGATTACATATGATTGTTGTACATTGATAGAGAATATCACCAGATTTGTGGTTTAGATTAGTCTGAAACATGTTAGTAGACTAGTGATTTGATCAACTAATATACATCTCTAAGATTTAAAATGAAAATGTAAAGATCAGTGTTAACAGCCTTCCAACCTCCAATTAGCCACAGTAGCCGTGTTTAAAGCTCATAAATGCCCCCTTGCATCATTAAATAAGCTATTTGGCATTTTAAATTTTGACAAAAGGTTCTTTGCTGTTCAATTTACACTAGAATTTAAACTCCCATAATGCTCTGAGTATGAGTGTTTGTTCCCACCACATCAAAGCCCGTTGCTCTCAGACTGTGGGGGGACATCAGCAGCTTTTCTTTCTCTCAGATCCAGAAACTCTCACAGGACACACAAAGAACTCTCAATCTCTCTGTTTCTTTCCCTCCCTCTCCCTCTCTCTCTCTCTCTCATGCCAGGGCAGAAAGGCTGGCATTGTTTCCTGTTGAGCAGTCATGGATCTCTCCATCTCTCCTCACACATGAGGGAATCTTTTTTTTTTTTTTTTTTTGATGGGGTTATGAAAGCGAGGGATGGAGGGCGGCTCACCATTTAGCTGGAATGCAAAAATGTAGGAGCAGGGAGGGAAAGAGGAGGCCTGCCAACTAGATGGAGGATTAAAACGTAGTTCAGATGTGTAGAACAGATGATAGAGAGGGGAAAGGAGGTGTTGCAGGTTCAAAAGTGGATCATTATCATCAAACAGAATTGTAAATGATTTCTCAGTTTTTACTGAGATTTGATTTGTTTTAATATCAACAGCTTTGTTAGTTAATGTGTTTTATTTTAGTAGTTTTAGTTGAAATAAAAATCTCTAAATGAACTTCCCAAAAAGAATCGTATGCGTATCGATATTGTTTTAATTGTTAGGATTTTTTATTTTTTTTTACCAGTATAGCAGATATATAGAAAGGCCATATCTAGCAATATTTTTCAATTAATTAATTTAATTTAAACACAAACTAGCCATTTTTATTTTGATGTCTGTGTTAGAGGAATAATCAAAAGTGGGAAAGGTTCATCCTCTGGGGAATATGAATATCCACAGCATCTATTTATAGCTATAATCTAGCCAAATTCTTGAGATATGAGCCAAAGTCTGGATCAAGAACATACAGTATTTCAAATGATAAGTCATGTAGATTTAGCAACACGTGGTTATTGCACAGTATGAACATGCATTATGTTACTGAGAAGGACATGGAAAGGTAAAACAGAGTGTAGAGTTTGTCCAGCAGCAGTCAGTCCTCGTGGGACAAACAAACTGGTCATTTAAACAGGCTGGGAGCCATCTGAGTCAATGTGGAGATAATCAGGAATGTGAAGACAGAGAAAAGGATGGATCACTTTATACTTGCAGAAGAAGCCGTTTTCTTTCTAGTCGGCCTGATGTGTTGCTGGAGTGTAGTGCTGCTCATAAAACGCTCACTGTTCAAACAGTCAGTTTGCACTTTCAGCTATCTGGAGGAACAGGTGTACTTTTCTTACCGTTTTCTTCCTTATAAAAAAAAAAGAAGAAAAAAACCACAATTTGGTTCACCCTATAAACTATACAGCAGATTCTATACAGTGGCTCACTCACATTACTACAATATTTGCTACAATATTCTTTAAAATACAGTAATTTTTTCCATTTCTATTTCTATTCCTTCTTTGTATTTTATATGCTGTTATATATTATAATAATAATACTGATCAAACAAGTGACTTTCACCACAGAGATCATTTTCATCAGCTATCTACTGAAGTAAGTAGAGACCACGTGCATTGACTCTTTGCAGGTTTCATCATGTGTTTAAGTATATTTGGCCTGATATGCAGTCTATAGCTACAGGCAAGACACTGCAGTGGTGAAAACAGTGATGAGCATGTAAACGAATAAAGCGGAAGGCGTTAAAGTCTCACAGGTGTGTCACACACTTCCTAACAAACGCACCTGGCTGTTTTATGGAAGAAATATTCACGACTGTAAAGATTGCAGAGATACCTGTAGAGTATCAGATATTTGTCTCTGAGCTCTGCAGCCTATGTGTCCGTATGTTGGAGGCAGCTTTTTCATGATCTCACCTCAAACAGTGGAGATGAGACACTAATAAAGGACATTTCACAGAAATCAATACTTTTACCATGAATACTGGTGTTCTTTGTTAAGAAAAGTTCATGGTGTTTCTTCGGCTAATGTAGTTCATAAGAAACATTATTACTTACATTGGAATCACATTGAAGGAATCTCTTTGCGGCTAAAACGGACAGAAGGAACAATTACAACAACCGAAAACTTTTTTAATGTACATATGGGGATGTGAGTTTCGTTTGAGTTTTGCACTAAACCCTCTATAGGAGCCTCCATGTAACGTGCATTTAAGCAGGTGCTGATGTGTAGCGGATCTAACGGGCATCGCTGACAGCTGGGAGCTGATGATGAAGGAGGAACAGAGGAGCAGATACTTTCTCTCCTGCTTCTATCACACAGCTCTGCTCTGGTCTTAAATAATCCTCCCTCTGCAGGGATATCCCACTACATTTCTCTCCGTCTGTCTATCTCGCTTCATTAGTCTCTTCATAATTTTTCCTTCTTATCACTTACACGCCCTCTATCCATCTCTGGCGCCATTCTCTCTGACCTTTCTACACACACACACACACACGGTTGTACTTCTATCTTTGTGAGGACATTGCACAGTGTGGTGTTGCCACATCAGTAATACAGAAACAGAGCCACATGTAATTTCCTCTTAAGGGCCGTCATTGACAGCACAGCATCTTCTGCTGAGGAAACTGACAGTGGAAGATAAATTCTTGCCATCTGAAGGAGTCTGCTATCTGCATGCTGCAGCGTTGCTTTGTTTTTGTCTGCTGGATGGAGCCAAAGCCAAATGACACATTCTGTTTTTAGAAACAAACCACAGAAATGCAGTAAAATTGTGTCGTGGGAAGAAGGGTGGAGCCACAATACGCGCTCCTTTTCAGACAACGCTGCGGACAGCATGCGGTATATACATCTACCAGATCCAGCTGTAGTAGCCTTAGATAAGTGGCTCTCTCCAGATATATTCACATACGAGTGTTTTAGACTAATGTGATGAGCTGAGGTAACTGATTTGGACGCTACTGACAAGATGTTTAAACATCTGAAAACCACAACATAAATTATACAAGTCTGCCTTAATGCAAGGCACAGGCAGCCAGGCATTCAGCTCAAAGCTGAAAGTGAATTTATGGCAGTGAGGAGGTGGCTCATACATGACACCACAGTCTGACAACACCCAGCAGACAGACTTCATCTGCTCTCTGCACTCCTGCGCATCCCTTGAAGCAGTTACATTCTGGTTGGACACACAGGAGAGACGTCCATCCACAGAGGTTTGGGTGGGACAAAGTCACTGTCTGTCTGCAATTATTCCTCAACTATTTCTCACAACTTCACATATGGCAAAACTGCGCAGACATCACAGCTTACAACCTCAAAGCTTAACATAGCATTTAACAGCTTTATCCTGAATATCTTTGGTTAGTGGCGTCCTCAGTTGTGGCATCCTGGAGCAAAAGCTTGTTATACATTGTTTTTGTGCCTCTTTAAAAGGTTATATCATTGCATAACCTTACATAAACAACTTTCACTATTTCAGCGCCATCTACCAAACCTTTGCTATAATCTTATTTGTTTTACAGAGGCACATGTCCCGGACCCACAGCAAAGGACAGTAAAAAGAGTAACAGGATGAAGTGTGTGACAGACAAAGGAAGAAAATGACAAACAGAGAGGCTTCTTTACTATATGTAGACTTCCTGTACAGCGAGGCGAGCCAGGGATCGTTTCCTGTTAGTGTCACAGGCCAAGGTCAGGGGTCACCTCTGCTGTGAGACAGGACTGACCTCAACTATAAACACCACTGATGTCTGTCATCAGCGCATCTGCTCAGACGCCTAAAATATATATATATATATATATACCTGCCCTCTTATCTTCATAATACAGTCGACATACAGTAATCTCTATCAGTTTGACAAATCGTTGGCCTCGTTTGTAGCAGCAGCAGGCAGCTTTTTTTTTTACAGTGAGAAAGCCCTGATAAACCCACCCACTACACTACCTGCCTGACATCACCCTGCACACACCCTGCAGATTAGTGACTACATGGTGAACACAGTGGTGCATTTAGCAGCTGAAGAGGCAGATATTTTACTCATGAGTTGGTGGAGACCAAAACAGAGCAGACTTAAAGATCAACTTTATCACGCTGTTCAAATGCACAAAGGTGGCTAGAAAAAAAAAAGAATAATAATAATTTGTAAAATAATAATTACAGTAGTTGCTGTTTTAATTTGGTTTGGAAACACACTCACAAACCAGCCATTAATGAATTATGTGCTAACAAAAAAATAAAAATAAAAATGCTCCAAGCTTCTAAATAAATGCTTGAAACAAACACACTATGAAGCCACGTTTAGAGCAATCCATTTAAACATGTTATTTACATTTTGTTGTGAATTATTGCTTCTATGCAGTATAATATTTTTTTTCCACACATAAGACTAAGCCTAAACAGCGCACATTTAAATGCTAATCTATACACAGAGCGATAGCAGCATACCCCTCGTAGCCTGATAGCATGAGTACACACAGATTCATTACTCTGGCACGGATACGCTGTGCATTGGAGAGACGCCATTATCAGCAGGCAGCTAAACACACCAGCTGCCCCCGTCTTTGTGTCTAGTACAGGCACTGGTATGAACACACACATACACACACACACACACACACATACACCCTGGCAGCAGACGAGAGATGCTGCTGGTATCCGACGACTGAATGAGAAAATATACTATGGGTGAGGAAAGTGAATAAATAACCACCCCTCGGTCCTTAATGACTACCGTTGAGCAAGACAAGAGTGGATCTCTATGGTTGTACAGATGATTACAGGTTCCAGTGTGAATACACAGGTAAACAGAGCAAATAGGTTGACATGAGAGCCCAATGCGGTTGGCTATGGGCTGCAGTCAATGAAGCTGTAACATCACAGGCAGCAGACATGTGTGAAGTTGCAGCGCAGCAGATCTGAGGATCAGAGGGTCTGTCATTATTAGATTATTGTCTTCCATGAAATTATATGTGTTGTTGTTATTCAAACTGCCGTTATCCAGCACGGCGAAACGACAACTCGCACACAAACACACAAAGCTGGAGCCACGGGCAGAGGTGACTCAGTTTTTCTCTGGCTGTCTCTGTACTCAAGGGTAGGACTGGAAACAGTTGTGAAATATCGTTTTTGACATTTGCAATATTTCTATTCTATTTTTTTTTTTTTTTTACAGAAAATGGTGTAAAATGTTCATTCATTTGCAACCACTACACTGTGACTTTCTGTCGCTGTTAAAGGAATAATCCACTGTAATTCTGTCTTTATTTGTATTCCCTGTGGTATGATGTGGTGGAACAACACCTCACTGAGACACTTTCAGATGTTAAGATGTTTGGTTTTATTTTCAGTTGTACTGAAACATGTCCGAACTCCAGTCCAACACTAACAATCACTGTGAGTGTGCTAGCCTGCTAACGCTCAGAGCTCAAGACTAATACATTTGACACACTGATAAGGATGAAGGTGATGAAGACCAGCTTTAAAACATGATCAGCGAGCGAGTGGTTATAAATATTATTATAATTATAATACACCCCATTTATGACCTTTGGTACCAATTCAGAATCAGAATTATTATACTGATGTACTATCAAGAGGACCCTCCATTTAATTTTTTTTGTAGCTGTCAATTGATGCAGAGTGCTAAATGTTGCAGTGAAGTGAGGCGTGCACTTGTAACTTGTGGACAGCAGGGCGGCGGGCGGTGTTGTGTTGTGTTGTGTTGGGTTGTGTTGTGTTGTGTCCATGCCAATGCGGAGACCTAACCTACGGCCTTGCTCTGCACTACTGGCTGCATTGCCATGTGGTAACTTTGAACAGCTCACAGAGCCCTCATTGTTTTTAGTTTAGCTCATAGCTTTATCTCATCATTCTCTACCGTTATCAGTGGAAGAAGCTCTGATGGACCCGTTGTTCCGTTGTGCACCAAACATCCCAGTAACTAACATAGTGGAGTCCATAACGACAGAAATGTCAGGAGTTGCATTTATCAGGTGCCCCGAAACACAACTTGCTAACAATGCTAATGCGTCTTTATGCTAACGTGTTAGCTTGTTACACTTGTCACATTTGTCCTACCCTCAAGTGTTTAATAAAAACTGATCAATACAGCTATTTCATTAGATCATTAAATCTTTTCTAACGTGTTCCAGATGCAATTTCGTGAATTATTGAATTCCTGCTTGATTGACAGCCTTTCACACTCAGCTGTTGTGGTTGGTTGCCGTTTGCTTGCTTTAATGTCACGCGTCACTTTCACCTCTCGAGCTAACGGAGCGCACAGTGAAACCAGTGGGAGCGACCGGGAATGCGATGTTCCAGCGCTGTTCCATTACTCAGGGGTTTCCGTTGACTTTTGGCTCAGTGTTGTCCAAAGACGTGGAGCATTCCAGCCTCGCGTGGACAAAGAGGCTCTTTCAACAGCAGTAATCCTCAGGAGGAGGAGCGGGAACGCTGCTGGCCTGTTGCTGCATACTGGACTATATGACCCACGCTAAGGTTCACACACTGCATGACCACAACGCAGGGGGACAAGACCCTGTGTGAGTGGGTATGACCGATATTAAACAGTGGATATCAGAGTATAATATTAGAGGTGGTAGAACAGTACAAGACACAGTCATTGCAGTTGTTAATGGGAAGCAATAACCTGAATAGATACTGCACATCCAGGTATGCAAGACTTTAGACTTCAGATGCAAAAGCATTCAAAAAAACACGTCATAGCAAGCCTCATTAGCCGACAAAATATCAACAGAAAGCACAGAATCATTTACGTACATAAGCATGTATGTACGTTGAGAGGGGGAACTGAACTGCTGCCTTATTGTGTAGCCTGCTGTCTATATTTCAACATTTTAGTAAGTTTCACTATTGTTTCTCAATTAAAGCAACTTGACAATTTGATTGACATCTTTTCCAGTAGACTCACTGACAGCCAATCACAGTGCTCTTACTGTACAGACAGAAACAGTAGAGCCCAGAATGAAAGAGTGCAGAGGGGGATAGATGTGATGCTGCTCCAGTTCAGGGATTTTAAATGAGTCCCTTGTCAATGAATTCAATACAACTTCATGTCTGTGTGAAATTTATATTTATTATAACATAATTTTAAATGATTAAAAAATGGTTTGAATATATTTGGTACATATAATGTTAAGTATCTTTGAATTGGAGTTATGAACAACACACATGCACAGGCATGTGTGTTGTTCATTCATTAATGCTGGTCAAGTCAGTTCATAACTGACTTGACCAGCATTAATAAAAGGTTAATATAACCAATATATATGTATATATAAGTTTAACTCACACTCTTTTGTCCTTGTAACATATGTAGCAAATAAAAATAATTGGCAACAGTTTAATTAATGAACATCGAGCAGCTTCAAGCCTGAAGGAGGAGCTTTAACTTTATCATGATACACAGTCAAACACACATCTACACACACTTACATTCACGCTGTCACTCACCCTCGACAGCTTTGATGCTCTCCTTTACAACTTTCAACTCATTCAGAAGTCAGATTTCAAAATATCCACCGAGTGTCCATATTTAATATTTCCTTTAATAAGTCCACACGGTCCGACATCGTTGGTGGCCAAGTATGAAAGAAAAGAGTGACGGGAGAGGGGGTGGAGGCAGGGGAGGGAAGGGAAATGAAGGGGAGGCTGGAGGCAGCGTGGGATATCCCTTTGAGTCATGGAAACTGATCCAAGGAGCAGACTTGCTCACAGATGACCAAACAACCAAACAGCCTCTGTGTGTTGTCCTGTGATTCAGCCTCAGAACACAGAGGACATTGAGCAGCCACTGGAAACACTTACTGTATACTTCCTAATGATGATGAGTGGAAAACATGCACAGTAACTTCTGCATTTTCACCACTTTCTGCCATGTTAACAAGACGTCTGTTGGCCGTTTCTCCTAATATTGTTCCTTTTACTATGTTTTGTTTTACAAATTTCATTTTATGGCATATTTTATGGTCTTGTTTTACAGTCTTCGTATCATGTAACTGGCTTGCTTTGTCTTGTTTTGATGTCTTTTTGTCTCATGCTTTTATTTGCACAAATAAAGGAAAAGAAAATTATTTTTTTTTAAATAGTTTTCTCAAATAGCATTACTACTAATAAATAATAATAATATTAAATACAGTTTGCAGTTTCTAATATGTCTTTTAATGCATTTATTGCTATTTATATCTTATTTGTTCTCATTATATTACGCAATATCATTGAACTTTCCTTAGTTTGTGTCACATTGACAAACATCTTTGTGCATCAGTGTCCTCACAGATTTTCCATCCAAGCAGCCAGACAAAGAGAGACAGAGTGTGTGCGTCCAAATAGGCCAGGTGAAGATGAGGAGCCAAACACCATGAGATCATCCTTTACCAGACTGCCGCCTCTGCCAAATCCTTTGTTACCATGGCAACCCCTCTGGGAAAACACTGTGATGTGTGTGTGTGTGTGTGTGTGTGTGTATGCAACAGCAGCATACTCCTTACAGTTGGTTAGACGTTGGGAATCGTTGTACTGTAAGTCAACTTAAGGTTCGTATCTGTGTGTGTGTGTGTGTGTGTGTGAGAGTGAATGTGAGAGAGGAAAAGGTGAAGTGGAAAGTGAAGTGAGGTGAGCAGTCTGAGAATGATTATGTCTTTGTTTTGGGAATCGCTGGCCAGAAGGCATGCTGGAGATAAAAGACAAAGACAATGAAAGCAGGAAATGCAGGGGGAGGAAAAAGAAAGAGAGAGAAATCTGCGGAGGTCGTAACCCAGTCTGCAGATGGCATGCATTCTGATTGGCTGCCTGTTTGAGTGTGTGTGTGTGTATACGTCTGCGTGACATGTGCACGCTGCAGCTGTTGAAGAGATAACAGACAGCTTGTGTGAGTTTGTGTGAATAACAAAGTGGGCCGAAAAGGACAGAGCGTAACCCTAATCTGACCCATAGTAACGTCTGCTGTCCTGCTACTGAGAATATGTAGCTGCTGAATGTTCCCCTATGTTCCTGAGCTAGTTGCTAACTGTAGCTGTCTGCCGTGAATATAACCCCCATCCCTACCCTGCTCCCCAACCTGCATGTCTTCAGTTTATTAGTGTCATGAAAAACAGGATGAATCAGTAGTACACACCCACTCCAGTTTACACACGGAGGTCAATTACCACTGAAGCTACTTCACACCACCCATACATATAAATAATCACCATCCAGGCCTGATGCTGTAATTAATTGGCTCTAATGCAAATTGCCTGCATGTAATGATGCTCTGACGCCTTCTCTGATGTATAACCAACAACTGCTGCCTAATTTTATTCATACGTCCACTCATTTCCCATGGCTCTTACACTAAGCAGCCATGATCTACTAGAATTATAAGCCTGTTACAGTCCTCAGGTGGTGAATATCCAACAAAGCTGACTCTCACCAGGAAAAATGATCACATTCAAGGTCAGAAGTATCGCTAGCAGCAGAAGTGGGGCACCCAGGAGCACCCAGAGGAAGCATTAAAGACCCAACACAGCGGAGCCAGTAAAAGAACAGGACTGGGTGGATGTTGGGGGAGGTGGGGGTGGATGGAGTGCCTGTGTACTGGCCTGATTATGCTCTCAAAAGAATGGGCTCATGTAACAAAGGATTTATTATCACTAGTTGGAGTTGCTGCAGTCTGGGAACTCTGCACGGCCCTCTTCTCTGCCAGGCGCCCAAAAAATGTGGCCCAGCTCTGCTTCTGGTCAGGGGGTTCAAACGACAACAGACCCTGTATGGGTCTCTCTGCCTCGGCCTATAAAGCAGCCAGTGTTTCAGGAGGGTGAAGACGGAGAGACTAACGTGGCAGTATACCAGCAGCGCCTTACACAGGACCATGTTTTACTGTTTTCCCCTCCATCTCTTCCAGGTAGCAGTAACACTGTCTATGTACGCATAGGGAGGGAGATACTAAATATGTTTGATTAGAATTGTAATCCTAATTGTGGCACACTTATTATAAAATATAATTACACATGCCTTAATCTTCAAACACACACACACACACCGCGGTTTGTCATGATGTGTGGCGATGCTGATATTGATTAGTACAGCTTTAAAAAGTTATTCCGTTCCAGGTGTTGATCCGACATGTTCCGACCACTCCTGTCTGATCGTCTCCACAAAGAGACTCCTGACAAGCTCAGTCTAGACTGTTGTGTCTGTGCTGCTGATAAACCAAGGACACACTCAACATACACAAGATCCCACACAGGAAAAGTATGGACAGTTGCCATCAATGCATAATGATAAAAGTATCATCAGCAATTATTGCAATATTATTATTATTATGAAATTTTGGTGCATTATTATATTGATCGTGGCACTTACATTATCTGTAGCTTTAGTACTACGAGTGCACTTCAAGTAATAATCACAACTGTAAACCACAAAAAGTACAGAGAAGTTACAATACTGTAGCTACGTGAACAAACCAGCCAACAGTGTGACACCTGGTCTACACACACACACGCACACACACACAACCTGCAAATAAAACAGCAATCACCCTTTAATCCTGTGTGGCATCGACTTTACCTGATGGAGGCGTGGGTGTGTGACGGTGGGACGGTTGAGTAACACCAGCAGGACTACACAAACACACTGCGGCTGTTCATTAAGACGGGACGGAACAAAATTCAAAAACTCTGACTGATATCCAAAGAGGAGGCTTCTCTCTGTGTGTCCTCCCTCTCTCTCTCTCTCTCTCTCTCTCTCTGTCCTGTCGTTAGGAATCTCTCTCACTGTCTCTCCTTGACACACACACACACATGCAGACACACACACTCTGTCTCTTGCTGTCATAACACACACTGGGCTAAAGCCATGTGGCTGACACTCTGCTGACACACACTGTCTGTCTGGCTGCTGTTGCTGCTGGTCCCCTCCCTCTCACTCTCCCTGACTCACATGCTCCCTCTTTCACTCTCTTTCTCTTTTGGCATTACTCCTACACACACACACACACACACACACACACATACACACGTACCCTCACTCTCCCAGCTTTCCTCAGCACTCAGCCTCGCCCCAATATGGGGACACAAGGCGCTCATTCTTCTGGATAAAGGAATCCTGTGTTGTTCATGAAAAGCTACAGAAATGTTCACCTTAAAGCGGACTCGTAGGTAAACAAAGTGCTGGATACGAACAGCCATTTATTCAATCACACTGGAACTACTGTTACTGTGAGCTACCTTTCCCCATATATTCACTTCCCTTCAGAGTCCATTCTAGTCTGCTCTATTCTAATAAATGTTATTAATAAACAAATTCATGATCTTGCATCACTGAAAGGCAAGTCTCTCTATGATAAGGAGGTTATATGTGTAACATAATCTGAAAATAGGTATGTTCATATAGTCTAAGACAAACGTTTCAAAGGATGAAAGATTTGAAAAAAAGCAAAGAATTGTCCAGTTCCACCTGATGGATTTACTGCACTGTGACGTCTGCTACAATATACAATCTGTCTGTAGATTATGTTGGGGGTTTTTTACCCTGAGCTCAGGCTTACAGGGTCATGCTGTCCATTACAGTATGTCAGGCTGTGTAAGTGATACACAGCTACATACTGTAATGGACAGCATGACCCTTTGCTTTCATTTTTTCAGTAAGTAGTCTCAGATTTATTTTTATTTTTTAAATGTGTGTACAGATTCGCATCTCTCCACACACATTTGGAAATAATAACGCAGTGTTACTGGTCCCATAGACATTGCAGAGCTGACAGGAAATGAGTGAAGAGAGATGGGTTATAGCCATAGGGGATAGCATGCAACAAAAGTTCCAGGCTGAATTAAAGTGCAATTGATATCATCCTTATTTGCAGTCAAAAATATTGTTGTTGTTTTTTTACAGTAAATGTATTGTTAATAATAATAGCCTTAGAATAAAGAAGAAGGTCTTTGGAGAAATATTAGTGCTGGGGTGGCATGTCTGTGTTTGATTGACATTAGCTGGCAGGCTACTGGTGTTACACTGTACACAATGCAGACAAAGTAAACAAACTGAAGAGCTAAGCCCAAACCAGCATCCAAATATGTCCAAAATGACATTTTTATCGAATGACGTTTACATGCTGTTTAATTTTGCTGCAGCTTAGCAGCTAATTAGCTATCTAGCTGCTAACTGATGATAGCTGTGCACTTTTCCCCAGAGAATTTTGTTTGGCGTCTCGTTCAACAAGACGTCTTCATGTTTGCGAGTTGGATAAGACGTAGACTTTAGCGGGAAAGCTAATGTGGGTTGTTGTTCAGAGTATGTGGCGCTTGTGTTGTGTAGCAGGATGCTATCAGGCTCAGTGTGACGTCTGCTCTCTGCCATCTATGTAAGCAGATAATAGAACGTACAGTATATAATCGAAATTATGTAAATCTTGGGGGCATCATCATGGAATCAAAAGATTTACAATATAAATGTCATCCTTTTTTTCTGACTTAATTCAGAAAACACAGCAGATATGTATGCTGTAGTAGACAAGAAAAGGGAATTTAATTATTTCAGTTAGAAAAAGCAAACGTTGCCATGACTCCTCCTGATTTCTAATAGGGAGAAATAAAGAGCAGTGACTCCTGAGTGACTTCTCAGCTGTACACTTTGACAGCTGCTTTGACTCTGCATGTATACAAGCCCTTTCATACATATAAGCTCCAACATTTCCAGGTTCAGTCGAGTGGGTAAGACAGTCTTTTCATCATTCATACAGATAAGTGACACGTGACGAGAAAAAACAACAACAATACACCACCACAAGCCTCCAGCTTCAATGCCTTTTCCCCTTGTCTGTGGAATAACAGCCACAGTGGAGCACTACCAGACATCTTACTGAGCAACACCATCTTTAAAAAAAACAGGTTGTGGTTCTTGTTGCCACATATCACTGACTGATTAAACTGCATCAACATTCACAGGTTTATCTCCATGAAGGTCTGAAGAGAGAAAAGTGCAACCTTCAAATGCTGTTCCAATCGGTCCCAGCTGCCACTATGTTGGCTTCATGCTAGATAGAATCAACAAAAAATAAAATTCACGTGTATAGACAGAGTCACAAACGAGACTGAGGTCACCCAAACATGGACATTTACACCCACAATGTGTTGCAGAGAGAACACTCTGGTGTCTGGGCTGTGTGTGCACACACATCACAGTGAAACTGAACTATATATTAAGTAATACTATAAGATGGATTCACAGAGCTTAAAGGTAATGCTTTGTTGTGTTGTGTAGCTGCCGCTTACTCTCTGCATTGGGATGAACTCAACTGATTATTTGGACCTAACCTTCCTCTCCACAAATGATATAACCAAGCCCATCTGGAACCACTGCATGCATTTGTGTGTGTACTTTTCTGGTCATGCATGAATATCCTGATATGACAAACCGTACATGCCTAACATTCCTTCCAGGCTGGGTGGGATTTATCATGATTTATATGAAGTACATTCATCTGTCTGCCTAAATCACACAGCTGGGCTGCTACAGAGGAAAACACTAACTTGTGGTTGTGGACTGTTGGTCAGGACAAAACAAAAAAATGATGGATGTCATCTTTGGCTTTGAGAAACACTGAATACATGAACAAATCAATAATTACAGTTAATAATGAAAATTATCATTAGTTGTGGCCCTAAAGTTCACATAAACTTAAAAAAAAACAACAACCCAACACTATTATCTTATGAGTATCATTAGTGTTCATGTTCCTGTCTTTCTATGTTGTTTTTACTGTCGTTTTATATTCGTCTCTTTAACTTGCTATCCGCTCCACTATGCTCACCAGCTATTAACTTTTTATTGTTTGCCGTTTGGTGCTGAAGAAAGACTGAAAAGAGAAGCGAGACTGAACCATCGCTATAGTAAATGTGCAGCCATGAAACCAAAACAATGAGCAAAAACAGGGTTTAAAAAAAACAACTAGCAGCGGACAAAGCATTATGAGATTTGAGAAGTACAGACGCTCGGATTGAAAACTTAATGTAGTGAAAATACAATTTGAATATATAGAGAGGAGCGGCAGGTGCATTGTAAGACCTTAAATTTCCCTGTTAGCATCTGTCTGGATGGAAAGATGACAACGTGACGTGGCACTGAGCCTCACATTCCTGTTGTCGATGCATTAAAAAGGCACCAGACATGCAGTGCATTCACACTGCATGGATGAGCCTCCAGGTAAGCACACATCACTGGGGGTCAAAGGTAAACTTCTCTTTTATGTGCGTGCAACATTTAGCATAAACAGACGGCTGAGACAGTAAAAGCTCTCGCCCCTTTCATCTTTAATGAAAAGCATATTTGGTTCTGCTCCCCTCCTCCCCTGCACCACACCACACCAGCACCCACGCACCCATTCAAACCCCTAACGCCTTTATAGAAACATACAGTGCAGCGCTGCAGGGCTGAGCTGAGGGAAACGCTCATTATGAACATCAAAGGCCTCGATGGGCGCTGACTTGATCCTTTGAGATGATTGGAGTATTTCATTCAGGGAACAAAAAGCTTGGACGTCTCTGCGCGCCTCCGATACCGTCCACCGGGATGGAAACTCAATTACCAAGTGATTCAGGGCCGGCAGAGGGGGAGGAATGTAAAGATTTAAAGGAAATGGGTCATCATTTTTTTTTTTTGCCAGGATGTGTTTGCAGTTGATGGGTGGTAGATCAGACTCCCACATGTTGCCCCTACAGCCGGGGGCCATACTGCAGGAAGCGGGAGCTCTTGCCACCAGAGAAATGTTTTATTGAACACTATCGCTGACTGACGGAGTCTTCCCACAATGACTTCCATGTCAGCCTTCATGTCATGCTCCATCTTTCAGCTGTGAAATGTTGTTGCCGTTTTTAAACAATGGCCAGCCAGCAGTGGTTTTATTTAGACAAACGTCTGGGAGCGCTGCTGTTCTAAAGGATTACTGAGAGTTTAGCTTGAGGCGTGATAGTGTCTGAGACAGAGAGCAGGGGAAGAGCGGAACACTAGTGCCATCTGGTGATCCTGATATGAACTGCTTCATCGCTAACAAGACCAGTCAATGTTAACTTACATCGTACTGTATATAATATGTATCTGTAGTGCACTAGTCACTCCTCTGATTCTTCTCTGTCTTCCTGCAAGTTTCAATATACTGTAGACTAAACTAAACTCTTACATTCTTATATGAGTAAAATAGGGCCACGACTAGACTTTATTTCCTGCAAAGGTTGAACGTTTAAAGTGTAGATAGGACAATAATAAAACTGTCTTTAAAACCTTTCTTTGAATCTTAGCTCTGTTTCTTATATTCTCCTGGATCAGATGACTAAGGCAGTGTAGGAACCATGTCAATCAAATGACATTTGTGTTATGTAAAGCCAGGTGCATTATGATCAGTCAAAACTAGAGCTTGAGTGATAAATCAGACAGGGTGAAATATTAGTGGGGTTATCACAGATAATATCTATATATATATATATAAAATCTGATGTTTAGTGTTAGATATAAATTTCAGTATTGTAGGCCAAATCACCCTTTAAAGGAATAGTGCAACATTTTTGGAAATACACTTATTATTAAATACTTGAATCTGCAATACAGAATGTCCTTTGTACAATACAAAAAGGTTTTGGTTGCTATTTTTGGGTTATGTTTATTGGTATATATTTTAAATATTTACGGTCTGTATTTAAATGGCTGCTTACAAAGATGACGTTGCCCACATGAGACAATAAAGTAAAAGGAAACAAAGTAAATAAAGATTTGTAGCGTCTCTGTATAGCTTTGTAGCTTTCCTGGTTGGAAATAAAGTTCTATCAAATAATCCAACACGTAAAAATATTTAAGTTTGAGCATTGAACTACCACTTTTGGGAAAGAAAAGACAAAGACTGCACAGAGAAGTGGATCCATGCCGTAGTTTGGCAGCAAAGTGAAAGCAATTGGGTTTTATCTGACATGATCACCTTTTATGAACTGAAGTGAACCTGGACGTGAGAGACACGGTTGTTCAGTAGAGAGTAGAGATGGCAGACAGAATGTAGCAGCGCCGTGTGACCCAAACAGAAAGCAGCTGAGGACAGTTTGATGGTCAGCTGACCTGCTGCTGTTTGAACGGTCAGAGAGGAAATTCCACATACACACACAAAACTCATCCAATATCCTCTCTGTCCAGTTTGTTTATCTTTCTGTCACGTTATCCTTAATACAAATGCTGTGAAAAGTAGCACAAAGCGGTGCTGTAAAGAACCGTCTACAAAGTAAAATCTATGAGATGCTATGATGATAGATGAGAGATAGAAAGCTGAGACATTTATTATCACTATCGATTCATCTGCAAATTATTGTCTATAAAAGGTCAGAAAATAGAGAAAAGTGTCCAAGATGACGTCTTCAAATCAACAGTCCAAAGAAATCATGCATGTCATATAAAAGATAAAAATCTAATCAAATTGATTATGAAAACAGTTGCTAATTAAATAATAGCTCAATGACTGTATGTTCTTCATGACGGGACGTGTACATATACAACAGCTATTCTCATCTGCATCTCACTACTTCTCTATATCAGTGCTTCCCAACCTGGAACTCCTCGCCACATGTTGCATTGTTTACCAGTTACTGGTTATTGTTTTTGATTCATTGGTTAAATATTTTGTCCAGAAAATAGTGAATAATATCTGTTAAAGTTGCCCACAGTCCAAAGTTTTGTGCGACTAACAGCCCAAAACACAAATATATTCAGCTTATCATCATATTCGCCACAGAAAAGCAATAAAACAATTATATCCGAGAAGCTGAAACGAGCTCCCGCTTTTCATTTTTTGATTAGAAAAAAAAAAACAATTATTCAATAATCATTATAGCTGCTGATTAATCTTCTGTTGACTTATTTGATTAATCGACTAATCTTGCATCTGATTTAGTTTTATTTGAATAACTTACAAATAAAAAATAAAATAAAAAGTGTAGTATGTGTACAAAAAATACAATACAGTAATGCACAAGAAACAAAACAAAAATTAGAAGAAAGGTTTGACAAAAAAACACAATTTTGCCTGTCAAAAAGTTTTTTTCCTGAATCCTGTTTTATCATCTCAGGACTCCTTTGATTAATCCAATGATCGAGTTGGGAACCACTGCTCTGTATATTCAATATATGAGTGACTTATTTGAGGCATTATACTGTATAAAATCAACACCCTCTGAGTGTTTGTTAAGTTGTTGTTTTTTGTTTGCTTGCCTGCTTTCACTCTCACGTGTAGGCTACCTGCCCCTCTTCCTCACGCCCTCTTTGACATGCTGCTCGGGAAAAGCGTCACCTCTTAGTGGACGATCAGAACAGCTGGCAGGAACAGGTGAGAGTGTGAGCGACATAAAACAACACGATAACGGACGACACCGCGTTCACTCCCACTCCGGTGTCTCCTGCGGCTTCCGATCTGTGACGTGAGAACACGAAGATCATTACAGTACATCAGTACTCATGTGTTGTCAGTCGTGACAGTAATGATCACATGATCACGATGGCTGTTACAGTAACAGTAATAACTCTCACGCCTCCCTGCTGTGACCCCCCTGCAGTGCCAAGAACTGAACTCAAAGCTGCTAAGCTCTGCTTTGGAAAGTCTCCAAACTAAGCGCTCCGACTGACTGAATAATACTTGCAGATTATTTTCTTGTTTTCTACGGCTTTATAAATATGTAGACGTGTTCTTAATGCTCATATCTTCCTACCACTTTTAAGGTCTGTTAAGTGTGCAAAGGAAGTCTCAGCTCATAGAAATAACAGAATATGGGGACAGGAAGGGAAACATGACGTAATGTGGCAATAACCATAAGCTTATGTACCATATATGATGCGTTTACTGATGTTTCTGCTTGTATCTTGCCGTTTTATACTTGGTGAGAGCCGGCAGCTACAGCCACTCCTGTTCCTGTCCCTGAGCTGTAATTATCGCCTCAGTGTCACCACGCAGGCTGAGCAGCAGGCTGCAGCTTTTCCCTTTGAACTGCAGGCAGGGCTGATAATGAAGAGCCAACAGAGGCCCCGGACAGCTCTGTTCAGTCGCATTCTGCAGGTTTTCTTGAGACACAGAGCTTGTGGATTACAACATAGTCACACATAGATACAGAGATGGCTAGTAACCTGTTGGGGTTTGATTTATTTTATTGTTATTTGTTAGGCTTCTTTCTTTCTTTCTACACCGCTTCCTATGAGACAGCCACTAATCGATTAGTGAAGCATTACTTCATGACACCTCTGCACCACCATCGCACTGGCTTAATTACAACACAACAGATTAGAACCACAAAAACATGACCGTTGTTGCCGTGACACATGACCCGGCGTGTTCTCCTACCTGGAATCGCACCTTCTTCAGCATCATTCCTGAATCCAGCCGAGCAGACGGTGACACACAGACGGTTATAACCGTTAGAAAACTTTTCCAACTCCACTCTGCATTCAGGAAAAAAAAAACAAAAAAATAAAAACCAAACGCCTTTATCGAAACCCCAGTCAAACGGTGCTGCGTCTGACCAGGGATCAGTCACAACATCCAGTCTGATTCACCGTCCGTCCAGTCCCAGCTCTGCAGTCTCAAGTGTGGAAACCGCCAAAGACAACAGTGTCTGCTCCCCCCTCTCCCTCCTGTGAGACCCTTTACAAAGCTTATCAGCCTGCTCATTCATTCGGAAAACAGACACACCCTCTTTTTATGACTGGAGGGCTGCTATTAACACCCAACCTTCCTCCAACAATACCTAACAGTCCAAATATGGGTGCTGGTAAGCTCTGTTGACCTCACCCTCTGACCCTTTAAAGCCCCGTCTCCCCCCCACCCTCTCACACTCCTCATCTCCCAGCATTTACCCATCTGTTGGGCAACAGCAGCTCAGCCGACTCACCTCTCAGCTATTCAGCTTGTCCTCTCATACAGACCATCTGTATGTACACAATATTAACCCCTCCATTCACAAGCGTCCAGCTAAAAGAACAGCACCACCGGGTCTCAAACCCCACCCCTCATCTGATGGTGTTGTGGAAAAATGCCTTTATATTCCTGTAAAACAAAAATAGGCACAATGACATGACAACCCGGAGCGAAACTCATTAACACTGGCCTGATCTGAGTGTTTTTATTTGACTGTAACACAAAATCTGAACTAATGTGACTGCATAACCAGAGTGTGACTGTTCAGACACTGAGAGGAGTGTTTGTTTGACCTTTGACCTCACGCTGCCGCATACACAAGCACATAAAAAACGCTTCTATAGTCTATAAAAAAGTTCACAGTCAGTCACTGTCAGTAAAGCAGCTTCAGTCTTCAGGCAAATCTCAACTCAAATCAGGTGGATTATGTTGCTGGTTCAGACGGAAACATCCATCCATGAAAAATTAATAAATATGTCTGTGATGAATTCTAACAGCTTTAGTGATCCTGGCTTTTCCGTTCCGCGCCACCATGAGGCTGACATTTTAAACTATTTAGACAACTAAAAAAACTAAATGAATTCATTTCTCTAATGACCGTAAGGAACTGTGACAGCTAGACATTAACCTCTGGCAGGAGGGGAATAGAGAGAATAGAGTCTCCTGAGGCTAAAAACCTGGCTCTCCACGAGCAAGTAGAGAATGCCAAGAAAGCAACAGAGGAACATCAACAGAAGTTTGAGCCACTTAAAAAGGAAATAAAAGGCCATGTCAAGGCCAAGCTTCTGACTGAAGAAATAAATTAAGATTAAGAAGACAAAAAAATAAAATAAAATAAATAAATAAAATCTGGCAGGAGTCAAACTGCAGCTGACGGTTGGACAGGAACGACATAAGAAGACTTTAATCGATGTGACACATCCAGACTTCCACAAGAGACTGGCACAGTGTCAAGGAGACGCATATTCCAGATGACCCAGATGACAAAAATAAAGAAAGAGATCAATGAGGACAACTTTAAATGGTGAATTAGTGAAAACATGAGAGGGAACTTGAAAGGCTGCAAAATCATAAGAACTACAGTATAACATCAGACAGCAGAACATTTGACATTAATGAGTGTGAGGAGAAAAATAGATTTAGAACTTTAAATGCTAAATTAGCCGCAACAGTAAAAAAAAAACCAAAAAAACATGACGAGGAAGTTAGAACTCCAAATAAAAGAAGGAAGCCTGATGAAACCAATCATAAATCAGAAGCACAGGAGAAGCTTGCTAACAAACAAGACAATAATGCAAGAATGCAAATCTTATTAGATGACTTGAACCAATGCTACAAGTCTCTAGACCATGCTCAAAAAGAAGGAGAGGCACTAAAGAAAGAGTTAGAAGTGGAGCAGTGTGAGGCAAAACACAAAATATATTTGAATGATGAAAGGGAACATCTGAAATGCAAATTAACAACCTGCTAACATTAACTAATTTCACTTGCATGCCGAAACCCCTGCAGAAAACGGGAAGATGCTGAGACAGAAACCCCAGCTGTCCTCGGCCCTTTCTCTGTGGAGTTTACATGTTCTCCCCGCCTTAAAAATGCATGTATGTATGCACATGTATATGTCAGTGCAATCAGTCAGTCAAATGTGAAAATTTTGCACCCACTTTTACTCAAGTGTGTTGTCTCATCATGTGACCTTAAAGCTGCTCACACACTCATTCATTAGCATTAACTGTGTGATCCACACACGAGCGCTCGGATGCACACGAGCTGAGTCAGCAACCTATTTGGCAGTGAGTAATCAAAAACAATTGGCTCTAGAACCTGTTGAACAATCACGTACCTTCACATGCTTCCCGTGTTCCCTCTCTAAAGTGGGGTTGTTGGTTGCTGCTGGTGTCGGGGTTGCAACGGCTGGCTGCAACGCAAAGAAGGGGCAACAGAATAAAAGTTCAACGGTATAGTGTTGATTAATATTACATAAAATAAAAAAATAAAAAAAATAGTTTATATATCAACAACAGAAATGACCCTGAACCACTTTCATTATCACCATCATAATTATTGGAATTGGGCAGGATGATAAACAATAATGAAACAGAGTTTGAGAAGGACTCTTAGTAAAAGCAAGGCTAAAAGGGTTCTAACTGACGATCTAAGACACACACTGTCACAAGGGCGTAACTTTGGGTTAAACATTGGGGGGGGTCACACTCAGGGCCGTTGCAGGATTTCAAAACTGATGCGCGGGCTAAAAATCTTTCAATTTTTGAATGATTGGGGGTGCATTACATGTCACACAAGAGATCTATATTGCTGAAATTACTTTAATTACTTAAATAACTTACGTTTGAATAAAAAAAAAATAAACGTGGCAAGAGTAGGTTAAACTTGGTTTTGACCTGGACTGAAAGACACTCTAAACATGTACGCACATTAACCATCCCTACACCAATAAATCTGTGAAAAAAATCCATATGTCAGAGTACGGAACAGGAGACCCAATTGCGTGTGCAAACAAGCTTAAGTTTTATTGAATTCAGGGGAAAAGGTAAGGGGAGAAAGTCTTTGAGGTGGTGAACGAGCCGGAGGGTCGGGGGGAAGGCTGTAGCGTCTGGGGGTCCGCAGGAGGTGGACTGGAGCAGGTGGTGTGGCAGGAGTGGGTGAACGGGCCGGAGGGTCGAGGGCTGACTGGCGTCTGGAGTGTGCAGGGAGTGGACTGGAGTTTCCGAATCCAAAGAGTGCCGACACGGAGACAGGTGGAGATGCCGGACACTGGTGTCGGAAAGCAGCAGGAAACGAGTGGTCAGAATCAAAAGCAGGTTCAGGGTCTGGGAATCAGTCTTTAGTCAACGAACAGGAATCACTTCTTTCATCGAAGACGAACTGACACTGACTGTGGAGAGACCTGGGCTCAAATGCACAGAGAGAGCAGAGGACAACGAGGGACAGGTGTGGAAAACAGGTGTGCTGAGTGAGTGTAATTGGTGGCAATTAACAGGCCTAACTAGTGAGTCCATGACAGAACCCCCCCTACAAGGGACGGCCCCAGAAGTCCCAAAGAAAGAGACAGAGACAAGCTGGGCGGGAGGGAGGGGGTCCAGACGGGCGGCTAGAATTCCTCAGAATGGTCAGAGTCCATGGCCACCTCCTCTGATGCCAGTTGCGTCCCAACCTGAGGATCACCCGCACTAGGTTCAGAGTCGGACTCGGGTACATGGGATCGGGCGCCGCGTGGCCGGAGAATGGGAGACCGGCAGCCAGTATTCTGGGAGCCCCGTGGACGACCCCTCTTGATGGATGGCTGGTCAGGGTGCTGACGATGGAAGTCAGAGATCAGAGTCTTGTCCACAATCCACCGGGCGGAAATCCAAGACCTCTCTTCCGGACCATACCCCTCCCAGTCCGCTAGGTATTGGAGACCTCTGCCACGTCGTCGAGAACGGAGCAGCCGTCGGACGGTGTACACAGGACCTCCATCCACGATACGAGGGGGAGGAGGCGGTGGTGCTGCTGGGACCAGAGGGCTTTCATGAACCGGTTTGAGCCTGGAAACATGGAACGTTGGGTGTACCTTCATGGACCGTGGTAGTTGGAGTCTGACTGCAGACTGGTTGATGATTCTCTGAATGGGAAATGGACCGACGAACTTGGGTGCCAGCTTTCGTGACTCAACTCGAAGAGGTAGATCCCGGGCCGAGAGCCACACCCTTTGACCGACCTGGTAGGTAGGAGCATGACTTCTCCGTCGGTTAGCTCCGGTGGCATAGCTGGTGGTGGATTTGAGGAGAGTGGCCCTAGCCTGGGACCAGGTACGACGGCAACGGCGAGCATAGGCTAGGGCAGAAGGACAGGTGATATTCCCTTCTTGGCTGGCAAACAGGGGTGGTTGGTATCCGTAGACGCACTGGAATGGGGACAGACCAGTAGCAGTGCTGGTCAGGGAATTGTGCGCATACTCAATCCACAACAGGTGTTGTGCCCAGGCTCGGGGGTTTCGTGAGGCCATGCAGCGGAGTGCCTTCTCCAACTCCTGATTGGTTCGTTCTGCCTGGCCATTTGACTGGGGGTGGAAGCCAGATGTAAGGCTGGCAGTGGCTCCCAATAGGTGGCAGAACTCCTTCCAAAAAGAGGAAGCGAACTGTGGACCCCTATCAGACACAATATCCCTTGGCAGACCATGGATCCTAAATACCTGTTTGAGGACAATCTGGGCAGTCTCCTTCGCCGATGGCAATTTGGATAGTGGAACAAAGTGAGCCATTTTGCTGAAGCGATCAACAATGGTGAGTATTACAGTTTCCATCTGAAGGGGGTAGGCCAGAGACAAAGTCCAGAGCTATGTGGGACCAGGGCCGCATGGGTATTGGAAGGGGCTGGAGGAGGCCTGCGGGAGCATGACTGAAGGTCTTGTTTTGGTTACAGGTGGGGCAAGCCTTTACAAAGTCACAGACATCCCTCCTTAGAGAGGGCCACCAAAAGCGCTGGGAGAGCAGGTGGTAGGTGCGGGTGACTCCAGGGTGACAGGCTAGCCGTGAATCATGCCCCCACTGGATCACTTGGGAGTGGAGGGTTTCTGGGACAAAGAGACGGTCCGGGGGACAGGTGCTTGGGCCGGGTTGGGTGAGGATGGCCTCCCTCACCTGCTCCTCAACATCCCAAGTCAGGGTGGCTACCACACAGGGGCTTGGAAGGATAGATGTTGGAACCTCAGCAGGAGTTTCATCTTTCTGATAAATGCGTGAGAGGGCATCAGGCTTAGTGTTGCGAGAGCCGGGCCGATAGGAGAGGGTAAAGTTAAAGCGAGTGAAGAAGAGAGACCAACGTTTCTGACGGGAGTTCAACCTCTTGGCAGTCGGATGTATTGGAGGTTTTTGTGGTCTGTCCAGACTAAGAATGGAAGCTTACTCCCCTTCAGCCAATGGCGCCACTCCTCCAGGGCAAGTTTGACGGCCAGCAGCTCTCGGTTGCCGATGTCGTAATTACACTCTGTGGGTGACAGTCTACGGGAGTAGAAAGCACATGGGTGCATCTTGCCGTCCTCAGCCAATCTCTGGGAGAGTACTGCGCCGACGCCCACATCGGACGCATCCACCTCCACAACAAACTGCCGTTCCTCATCTGGCATCCGGAGGATTGGGGCTGAGGTGAACCGAGCTTTGAGAGACTGGAATGCTCTGTCAGCTGCAGGGGTCCATTCAAAAGGGCGTTTGGTGCTGGTCCACGAGGTGAGAGGAGCTGCCACCGCACTGTATCCGCGGATAAATCTTCTGTAGAAATTGGCGAAGCCCAGGAACTGCTGCAGTTTCTTACGGCTCTCTGGGATGGGCCATGACGACACTGCTGAGACCTTTGCTGGATCCATCTGGATGTGCCCCTCCGCCACGATGAATCCCAGGAAGGACGTGGTCCGGACATGAAACTCGCACTTCTCCGCTTTGACATACAGCGAGTTCTCAAGGAGGCGACGGAGTACAGACTGGACATGATGGCCTGTGGGTGTGTTAAAAGCTGTCTTCCACTCATCCCCTTCTCTCACCCGTACCAGGTGATAGGCGTTTCGGAGGTCAAGCTTTGTGAAGATGGTGGACCCTTGGAGTAGTTCAAATGCAGATGATAGCAGTGGCAGTGGGTAGCGATTCTTGATTGTAATGTCGTTCAAACCCCTGTAATCTATGCAGGGGCGGAGTGAACTGTCCTTCTTCTTGACGAAGAAAAACCCAGCCCCGGCCGGTGAGGAAGATGGGCGGATTATGCCGGCCGCCAGAGAGTCATTAATGTAGTCCTCCATAGCCTTTCTTTCAGGGGAAGACAGAGAGTACAGGCGACCTCTTGGGGGAGCAGTTCCTGGCAGAAGATCGATTGCACAGTCATACGGTCTATGGGGTGGTAGTGACGTGGCCTTGGCTTTGTTAAACACCTCTCTGAGCTCATGGTAGCACACTGGGACATTGGAGATGTCGGGGGCTGGAGTAGCAGGATCCGGGTTGATGGGCAGAACAGCTCTCGTAAGACAGGTCAAGTGGCAGTCTCTTCCCCATTCTCTGATTGTGCCGGTCCTCCAGTCGAGATGGGGGTTATGTCTGCAAAGCCATGGATAGCCCAGAATGATGGGTTGCCCGGGTGAAGTCAGAAGGTGAAACTGAATGGACTCCTGGTGGTTTCCTGAGAGTGCCATTATTAGGGGGGCTGTGATGTGGGTCACCGTGCCGAGTTGGTGTCCGTCTAAGGCCCGTGCAGGAACGTGTGGGGAGAGGTGGTGGCACTCTATTCCTAGCTGCCGAGCAAGCTCGGTGTCCATGACGTTGGCCTCAGCCCCGGAGTCCACTAGAGCGGCCAGAGTGTGGGAGGTGTTGGGAAGACGAAGGTGAACCCTGGAGCAGGGTTTTGCGGATGGGGGGAGACTGGAGAATGGTAGAGCTCACCCGGATCTCCCCTACACCCGGTGAGCTGCGGCTTTTGCTGGACACGTGATGACGCGATGACCTTCGCCACCGCAGTACAGACACAGGTTGGAGCTGAGGCGGCGCTGACGCTCCTTGGGAGTGAGGGCAGCACGGCTGATTTCCATGGGCTCGGGTTGGTTAGACTGGCTCTGGGACGTGGGTGGAGGGGGCAACGGGTTAGTGGGCTCACCCCGAGTGCGGACAGAGGACTGGGTGGAGCGTCCCTTCTCTCTTCGGCGGGCCTGGACTTGTTGGTCAATTCGAATTGCCAATGCGATGGCATCATCCAGAGTCTTTGGCGGGTCGTGAGAGACGAGCTCATCTTTGAGATAATCTGACAGACTATAAAGAAAAGCGTCGACCAATGCAGGAATATTCCACCAACTGCGGCCAGCCAGGGTGCGGAAGTCGATAGAAAAATCCGCCACGGTTTGGTTACCCTGGCGTATACGCATCAGCTCCTGTGATGCCTCCGCTGACGGGGAACCGCCGTCGAACACCTTCTCCATCTCTTTCGAGAAGGCATCGAAAGAGACACAGGCAGGGGTCTGGCGGTCGAATTCAGCTGCTCCCCACAGTCGAGCTCGGCCCGTCAGATGCGTGATTACATATCCCACCTTGGTAGCTTCTGATGCAAAGGTTCGAGGCTGCAATGCAAACTGGACTCTGCAATTTGTAAGGAAGGCGCGTACTTGTCTTGGATCTCCATCAAAACGCTCAGGGTTTCCGATTTTGGGCTCAGGGGCATCCAGAGCTGGGGCTGGTCTCACTGGAACTTGAATGTTGGGACCTTGGCTGCCTGGGTCTGGAATGCTGGGGTCTGGAGGCACAGGTGCAGATGGAGTGGTCAGTTGAGTGAGCAGCTGAATGACCTGGGCCAATTGTTGCTGCTGGCCCAGGATTTGCTGTTGTTGCTGCTGGAACTGCTGCTGGTGCTGGTGGCCGAGCTGGACCAGGGAGGCGATGCCGCCGGTCATCCTTCTCATGCCAACCTCCGCACGACCCAAACGTTCCAGGGCTGACGGTTCTGGTGATGTCTCTATGTTGCTGTGTTCGCCCGCTGGGTCCATGATGGTCAGTTCGTACTGTCAGAGTACGGAACAGGAGACCCAATTGCGTGTGCAAACAAGCTTAAGTTTTATTGAATTCAGGTGAAAAGGTAAGGGGAGAAAGTCTTTGAGGTGGTGAACGAGCCGGAGGGTCGGGGGGAAGGCTGTAGCGTCTGGGGGTCCGCAGGAGGTGGACTGGAGCAGGTGGTGTGGCAGGAGTGGGTGAACGGGCCGGAGGGTCGAGGGCTGACGTCTGGAGTGTGCAGGGAGTGGACTGGAGTTTCCGAATCCAAAGAGTGCCGACACGGAGACAGGTGGAGATGCAGGACACTGGTGTCGGAAAGCAGCAGGGAACGAGTGGTCAGAATCAAAAGCAGGTTCAGGGTCTGGCAATCAGTCTTTAGCCAACGAACAGGAATCACTTCTTTCATCGAAGACGAACTGACACTGACTGTGGAGAGACCTGGGCTCAAATGCACAGAGAGAGCAGAGGACAACGAGGGACAGGTGTGGAAAACAGGTGTGCTGAGTGAGTGTAATTGGTGGCAATTAACAGGCCCACATTCTTTATGCAATGTTATAGCCCATTTCAGGTATTCCATGTTTATGCTCACATGAACTCCCCTTGGCTTAACATTTTGTCTAACTCAGGGATCGGCAACCTATGGCTCGCGAGCCAGATGTGGCTCTTTTGATGACTGCATGTGGCTCGCAAAGGAGTGGAAAGTAAGCCGGTACGGTCCGGTACTGCGTTCCACTAAAACAGGGGTGCCCAATACATCGATCGCGAGCTACCGGTCGATCGCCAGACGTGATCAAGTCGATCCGTTTGCTCTTTTCATGGTGCAATAAAGGCATAAGCGTGCCACCGCTACCACTAACCAGCAACTTCACCACACTGACAGCAAAGAGTAAATGTACGGGAGAGAAACCGGGTTGGGTCAGACCAAGTGTTTGGCGGGGGGGGGGACAGGGGTGGACTACATTACCAGATGATTAGAGATGCTACTGTTTTTATGGTAAATACAGTTAATAAGGAAACAAATCAACAAATTGTTCATGCAAAATAATTAATACATTTATTAATCGGAATGATGTGATTATATTGGGGGGGTTATATTGGTTGGATCTGATTATTGGGGGGGTCATGACCCCCCTATCCCCCGTGTAAGTTACGCCTATGGTCACAGGTCTGTGTTGGCATGTCAACACACAGACAGCAGAGTCACCTGTCTGCTCTGTGGAGTTAAATCATTTTGTTTTGTTTCTTACAGGAGCTAAAACTGAGGAGAACAGTGACATTGGTCACTGTCCACTAGGTGGACTACCATTTATAAACTTCAGAAGCACTTTTTAAAATTTTTTTTTATTCTGAGCCAGGGGTGCAGGATAAAGTCATGGGTAAAGTCAAGCATTGTTTGTTGGAGACGACGTCTGCAGGATCTTTCTCAAGACGTTTTGCATTGAGGACAGAAAGATCTGGTTTCCCTGCCTGGTGAGGTGAACTCCATCCGGTAGAAACAGTCTCTTCTCATAATATCTCAGATGTGGATGTTCAATCACTTCACCGCCAAGGTTCTCAATGTTCTTTTTGATGATCTTGTTGATGATCTTCCTGTTATTGATGACCTTCATTGGACATTTAGATCTCCACACTTGCCGCTCATTAATGCAGGAAAACGCCATTTTCATGGAGGGAAAGTCTGCATGCAGCTGCGTCAGATCCTTCTGCATCTCAGATGCAAGATGCTGTCTGGGTGTCTGTGCGAGGTCGTTGCCGCCGGCGTGGATCACTAAAATGTCTGGTGGAGTGTGCGTGGCATAGAATTCTTTATAGAAGCAGGGAAGGACGCCGCTCCAGAGCATCCCTCCTTTGCCAAACCAACAAACTTTGGCTTTCAGTCCAAAGTTGTTGCCAAAAGTCTTATATGCTTCTTCCTCCCCTCGCCTAACGTAACTGTCCCCAATGATCCAGATTGTTGACACTTTTTCAGTCACGTCATGACACTGTTTTTGGGTAGACGTGAAGTCTTTGTTGCGGGTGTCACTCTTCTTCTTTAGGGATATGACCCGGCCCGCAGTGAAAGGAGCCTGTCGAGAGGTGCTTGGTAGCGCTGTGTCTCTCTCCTCTGTGCCCATGGTCATCATGGGCCTCTTCCTTTCTGGGAAGGAGAGGTTTGGGTCTCTGTTGATGTCTTGTGAAATCTCACTAAAGGCACTTTTCAGCGGAGGTCTTGGTTCACACGTCTTCATCCTCTTCCTTTCTGGAGGAGAGAGGTTTGGGTGTCTGTTGATGTCTTGTGAAATCTCACTATATGCCCTTTTCAGTGTAGGTCTTGGTTCACACAACTTCATCCTCTTCCTTTCTGGAGGGGAGAGGTTTGGGTGTCTGTTGATGTCTTGTGAAATCTCACTATATGCCCTTTTCAGTGTAGGTCTTGGTTCACACAACTTCATCCTCTTCCTTTCTGGGAAGGAGAGGTTTGGGTCTTCGTTGATGATCTGATCATAGCCTCTTTTTCTTCTCTCCAGTGGCTTGATGCTAGATCTTACCTCCTCAGACAGTGTGTGTGGCTTTTCTTGATGTTTTGTAACCACAACAGCACTGCAGTGAGAGATCAGCTGCCACTGGACAGAGGCACTGGTCGATGCCTGAACACATCTTCCATCTTTTGCAAAAGGTCCACTTCCACTGATGTCCTGAAGGATGCAATCCAAGGACGTGGAGGGGAGCAGGTTTCTGCTGAGGAGCTTGTCAGAAGGGACAAAGTTGCTGGATTTCTCAGCTATTTTAAAACAGGAATCCTGCTGTTAAAGTACTACTAGTTGCTGTTTTTTCCAAACTCTTTTCGGCTAGACCGTTAGAGATGCTGGTTTTGCTGCTGCACTGAGTGAAAGGTCGATGATTAATGAAACTTACCGGAGTGTTTGCTGCATTCTAGAAGGTCTCAAACGCATCATAATGTTCTTTAAAGTGGCAACAAAGACAGATGGCAAAATGCATTTTGCTTTACAATAATACAAAATAAGATTTAAAAAAAAAAAGATATCAGTTTTGTCCTGTTAGCAACAGCTGATGTTGAAGAATTGATGTAGTTTTTTGTTTTTGTTGAGGCCTTCTGGTCCTTTTGTGTTGGAGAACAAGCTACATCTGTTTTAGTGCCGTCATTTTCTGATTTTTTCAGTCTAGAAATGCTCTTAAAAAATAACAATTGTTGTTCCTTTATAGATTACAGCTGTCTGTAACTGATGCACACTTGCAAACGACTCTGTCAAACCACATAATAGTGACATTTGTCTTCGTGAGCATTGATGTACACCTAGTGGACAGTGACATTGGTCACAGTCCACTAGGTGGAGTACCATTTATAAACTTCAGAAGCACTTTTTTTTACATTTTTTTTAATTCACTTACAAAGTTTACATACACATACAATAATCACATTTACATTGACATTATTCTGAGCCAGGGGTGCAGGATAAAGTCATGGGTAAAGTCAAGCATTGTTTGTTGGAGACGACGTCTGCAGGATCTTTCTCAAGACTTTTTGCATCGAGGACAGAAAGATCTGGTTTCCCTGCCTGGTGAGGTGAACTCCATCCGGTAGAAACAGTCTCTTCTCATAATATCTCAGATGTGGATGTTCAATCACTTCACCGCCAAGGTTCTCAATGTTCTTTTTGATGATCTTGTTGATGATCTTCCTGTTATTGATGACCTTCATTGGACATTTAGATCTCCACACTTGCCGCTCATTAATGCAGGAAAACGCCATCTTCATGGAGGGAAAGTCTGCATGCAGCTGCGTCAGATCCTTCTGCATCTCAGATGCAAGATGCTGTCTGGGTGTCTGTGCGAGGTCGTTGCCGCCGGCGTGGATCACTAAAATGTCTGGTGGAGTGTGCGTGGCATAGAATTCTTTATAGAAGCAGGGAAGGACGCCGCTCCAGAGCATCCCTCCTTTGCCAAACCAACAAACTTTGGCTTTCAGTCCAAAGTTGTTGCCAAAAGTCTTATGTGCTTCTTCCTCCCCTCGCCTAACGTAACTGTCCCCAATGATCCAGATTGTTGACACTTTTTCAGTCACGTCATGACACTGTTTTTGGGTAGACGTGAAGTCTTTGTTGCGGGTGTCACTCTTCTTCTTTAGGGATATGACCCGGCCCGCAGTGGAAGGAGCCTGTCGAGAGGTGCTCGGTAGCGCTGTGTCTCTCTCCTCTGTGCCCATGGTCATCATGGGCCTCTTCCTTTCTGGGAAGGAGAGGTTTGGGTCTCTGTTGATGTCTTGTGAAATCTCACTAAAGGCACTTTTCAGCGGAGGTCTTGGTTCACAGACCTTCATCCTCTTCCTTTCTGGGAAGGAGAGGTTTGGGTCTCTGTTGATGTCTTGTGAAATCTCACTAAAGGCACTTTTCAGCGGAGGTCTTGGTTCACAGACCTTCATCCTCTTCCTTTCTGGGAAGGAGAGGTTTGGGTGTCTGTTGATGTCTTGTGAAATCTCACTATATGCCCTTTTCAGTGTAGGTCTTGGTTCACACAACTTCATCCTCTTCCTTTCTGGAGGGGAGAGGTTTGGGTGTCTGTTGATGTCTTGTGAAATCTCACTATATGCCCTTTTCAGTGTAGGTCTTGGTTCACACAACTTCATCCTCTTCCTTTCTGGGAAGGAGAGGTTTGGGTCTTCGTTGATGATCTGATCATAGCCTCTTTTTCTTCTCTCCAGTGGCTTGATGCTAGATCTTACCTCCTCAGACAGTGTGTGTGGCTTTTCTTGATGTTTTGTAACCACAACAGCACTGCAGTGAGAGATCAGCTGCCACTGGACAGAGGCACTGGTCGATGCCTGAACACATCTTCCATCTTTTGCAAAAGGTCCACTTCCACTGATGTCCTGAAGGATGCAATCCAAGGACGTGGAGGGGAGCAGGTTTCTGCTGAGGAGCTTGTCAGAAGGGACAAAGTTGCTGGATTTCTCAGCCATTTTAAAACAGGAATCCTGCTGTTAAACTACTACTAGTTGCTGTTTTTTCCAAACTCTTTTCGGCTAGACCGTTAGAGATGCTGGTTTTGCTGCTGCACTGAGTGAAAGGTCGATGATTAATGAAACTTACCGGAGTGTTTGCTGCATTCTAGAAGGTCTCAAACGCATCATAATGTTCTTTAAAGTGGCAACAAAGACAGATGGCAAAATGCATTTTGCTTTACAATAATACAAAATAAGATTTAAAAAAAAAAAGATATCAGTTTTGTCCTGTTAGCAACAGCTGATGTTGAAGAATTGATGTAGTTTTTTGTTTTTGTTGAGGCCTTCTGGTCCTTTTGTGTTGGAGAACAAGCTACATCTGTTTTAGTGCCGTCATTTTCTGATTTTTTTAGTCTAGAAATGCTCTTAAAAAATAACAATTGTTGTTCCTTTATAGATTACAGCTGTCTGTAACTGATGCACACTTGCAAACGACTCTGTCAAACCACATAATAGTGACATTTGTCTTCATGAGCATTGATGTACACCTAGTGGACAGTGACATTGGTCACAGTCCACTAGGTGGAGTACCATTTATAAACTTCAGAAGCACTTTTTTTTACATTTTTTTTAATTCACTTACAAAGTTTACATACACATACAATAATCACATTTACATTGACATTATTCTGAGCCAGGGGTGCAGGATAAAGTCATGGGTAAGGTCAAGCATTGTTTGTTGGAGACGACGTCTGCAGGATCTTTCTCAAGACTTTTTGCATCGAGGACAGAAAGATCTGGTTTCCCTGCCTGGTGAGGTGAACTCCATCCGGTAGAAACAGTCTCTTCTCATAATATCTCAGATGTGGATGTTCAATCACTTCACCGCCAAGGTTCTCAATGTTCTTTTTGATGATCTTGTTGATGATCTTCCTGTTATTGATGACCTTCATTGGACATTTAGATCTCCACACTTGCCGCTCATTAATGCAGGAAAACGCCATCTTCATGGAGGGAAAGTCTGCATGCAGCTGCGTCAGATCCTTCTGCATCTCAGATGCAATATGCTGTCTGGGTGTCTGTGCGAGGTCGTTGCCGCCGGCGTGGATCACTAAAATGTCTGGTGGAGTGTGCGTGGCATAGAATTCTTTATAGAAGCAGGGAAGGACGCCGCTCCAGAGCATCCCTCCTTTGCCAAACCAACAAACTTTGGCTTTCAGTCCAAAGTTGTTGCCAAAAGTCTTATGTGCTTCTTCCTCCCCTCGCCTAACGTAACTGTCCCCAATGATCCAGATTGTTGACACTTTTTCAGTCACGTCATGACACTGTTTTTGGGTAGACGTGAAGTCTTTGTTGCGGGTGTCACTCTTCTTCTTTAGGGATATGACCCGGCCCGCAGTGGAAGGAGCCTGTCGAGAGGTGCTCGGTAGCGCTGTGTCTCTCTCCTCTGTGCCCATGGTCATCATGGGCCTCTTCCTTTCTGGGAAGGAGAGGTTTGGGTCTCTGTTGATGTCTTGTGAAATCTCACTAAAGGCACTTTTCAGCGGAGGTCTTGGTTCACAGACCTTCATCCTCTTCCTTTCTGGGAAGGAGAGGTTTGGGTCTCTGTTGATGTCTTGTGAAATCTCACTAAAGGCACTTTTCAGCGGAGGTCTTGGTTCACACGTCTTCATCCTCTTCCTTTCTGGAGGAGAGAGGTTTGGGTGTCTGTTGATGTCTTGTGAAATCTCACTATATGCCCTTTTCAGTGTAGGTCTTGGTTCACACAACTTCATCCTCTTCCTTTCTGGAGGGGAGAGGTTTGGGTGTCTGTTGATGTCTTGTGAAATCTCACTATATGCCCTTTTCAGTGTAGGTCTTGGTTCACACAACTTCATCCTCTTCCTTTCTGGGAAGGAGAGGTTTGGGTCTTCGTTGATGATCTGATCATAGCCTCTTTTTCTTCTCTCCAGTGGCTTGATGCTAGATCTTACCTCCTCAGACAGTGTGTGTGGCTTTTCTTGATGTTTTGTAACCACAACAGCACTGCAGTGAGAGATCAGCTGCCACTGGACAGAGGCACTGGTCGATGCCTGAACACATCTTCCATCTTTTGCAAAAGGTCCACTTCCACTGATGTCCTGAAGGATGCAATCCAAGGACGTGGAGGGGAGCAGGTTTCTGCTGAGGAGCTTGTCAGAAGGGACAAAGTTGCTGGATTTCTCAGCCATTTTAAAACAGGAATCCTGCTGTTAAACTACTACTAGTTGCTGTTTTTTCCAAACTCTTTTCGGCTAGACCGTTAGAGATGCTGGTTTTGCTGCTGCACTGAGTGAAAGGTCGATGATTAATGAAACTTACCGGAGTGTTTGCTGCATTCTAGAAGGTCTCAAACGCATCATAATGTTCTTTAAAGTGGCAACAAAGACAGATGGCAAAATGCATTTTGCTTTACAATAATACAAAATAAGATTTAAAAAAAAAAAAGATATCAGTTTTGTCCTGTTAGCAACAGCTGATGTTGAAGAATTGATGTAGTTTTTTGTTTTTGTTGAGGCCTTCTGGTCCTTTTGTGTTGGAGAACAAGCTACATCTGTTTTAGTGCCGTCATTTTCTGAATTTTTTAGTCTAGAAATGCTCTTAAAAAATAACAATTGTTGTTCCTTTATAGATTACAGCTGTCTGTAACTGATGCACACTTGCAAACGACTCTGTCAAACCACATAATAGTGACATTTGTCTTCATGAGCATTGATGTACACCTAGTGGACAGTGACATTGGTCACAGTCCACTAGGTGGAGTACCATTTATAAACTTCAGAAGCACTTTTTTTTACATTTTTTTTTATTCACTTACAAAGTTTACATACACATACAATAATCACATTTACATTGACATTATTCTGAGCCAGGGGTGCAGGATAAAGTCATGGGTAAAGTCAAGCATTGTTTGTTGGAGACGACGTCTGCAGGATCTTTCTCAAGACTTTTTGCATCGAGGACAGAAAGATCTGGTTTCCCTGCCTGGTGAGGTGAACTCCATCCGGTAGAAACAGTCTCTTCTCATAATATCTCAGATGTGGATGTTCAATCACTTCACCGCCAAGGTTCTCAATGTTCTTTTTGATGATCTTGTTGATGATCTTCCTGTTATTGATGACCTTCATTGGACATTTAGATCTCCACACTTGCCGCTCATTAATGCAGGAAAACGCCATCTTCATGGAGGGAAAGTCTGCATGCAGCTGCGTCAGATCCTTCTGCATCTCAGATGCAAGATGCTGTCTGGGTGTCTGTGCGAGGTCGTTGCCGCCGGCGTGGATCACTAAAATGTCTGGTGGAGTGTGCGTGGCATAGAATTCTTTATAGAAGCAGGGAAGGACGCCGCTCCAGAGCATCCCTCCTTTGCCAAACCAACAAACTTTGGCTTTCAGTCCAAAGTTGTTGCCAAAAGTCTTATGTGCTTCTTCCTCCCCTCGCCTAACGTAACTGTCCCCAATGATCCAGATTGTTGACACTTTTTCAGTCACGTCATGACACTGTTTTTGGGTAGACGTGAAGTCTTTGTTGCGGGTGTCACTCTTCTTCTTTAGGGATATGACCCGGCCCGCAGTGGAAGGAGCCTGTCGAGAGGTGCTCGGTAGCGCTGTGTCTCTCTCCTCTGTGCCCATGGTCATCATGGGCCTCTTCCTTTCTGGGAAGGAGAGGTTTGGGTCTCTGTTGATGTCTTGTGAAATCTCACTAAAGGCACTTTTCAGCGGAGGTCTTGGTTCACAGACCTTCATCCTCTTCCTTTCTGGGAAGGAGAGGTTTGGGTCTCTGTTGATGTCTTGTGAAATCTCACTAAAGGCACTTTTCAGCGGAGGTCTTGGTTCACACGTCTTCATCCTCTTCCTTTCTGGAGGAGAGAGGTTTGGGTGTCTGTTGATGTCTTGTGAAATCTCACTATATGCCCTTTTCAGTGTAGGTCTTGGTTCACACAACTTCATCCTCTTCCTTTCTGGAGGGGAGAGGTTTGGGTGTCTGTTGATGTCTTGTGAAATCTCACTATATGCCCTTTTCAGTGTAGGTCTTGGTTCACACAACTTCATCCTCTTCCTTTCTGGAAAGGAGAGGTTTGGGTCTTCGTTGATGATCTGATCATAGCCTCTTTTTCTTCTCTCCAGTGGCTTGATGCTAGATCTTACCTCCTCAGACAGTGTGTGTGGCTTTTCTTGATGTTTTGTAACCACAACAGCACTGCAGTGAGAGATCAGCTGCCACTGGACAGAGGCACTGGTCGATGCCTGAACACATCTTCCATCTTTTGCAAAAGGTCCACTTCCACTGATGTCCTGAAGGATGCAATCCAAGGACGTGGAGGGGAGCAGGTTTCTGCTGAGGAGCTTGTCAGAAGGGACAAAGTTGCTGGATTTCTCAGCCATTTTAAAACAGGAATCCTGCTGTTAAACTACTACTAGTTGCTGTTTTTTCCAAACTCTTTTCGGCTAGACCGTTAGAGATGCTGGTTTTGCTGCTGCACTGAGTGAAAGGTCGATGATTAATGAAACTTACCGGAGTGTTTGCTGCATTCTAGAAGGTCTCAAACGCATCATAATGTTCTTTAAAGTGGCAACAAAGACAGATGGCAAAATGCATTTTGCTTTACAATAATACAAAATAAGATTTAAAAAAAAAAAGATATCAGTTTTGTCCTGTTAGCAACAGCTGATGTTGAAGAATTGATGTAGTTTTTTGTTTTTGTTGAGGCCTTCTGGTCCTTTTGTGTTGGAGAACAAGCTACATCTGTTTTAGTGCCGTCATTTTCTGATTTTTTTAGTCTAGAAATGCTCTTAAAAAATAACAATTGTTGTTCCTTTATAGATTACAGCTGTCTGTAACTGATGCACACTTGCAAACGACTCTGTCAAACCACATAATAGTGACATTTGTCTTCATGAGCATTGATGTACACCTAGTGGACAGTGACATTGGTCACAGTCCGCTAGGTGGAGTACCATTTATAAACTTCAGAAGCACTTTTTTTTACATTTTTTTTAATTCACTTACAAAGTTTACATACACATACAATAATCACATTTACATTGACATTATTCTGAGCCAGGGGTGCAGGATAAAGTCATGGGTAAAGTCAAGCATTGTTTGTTGGAGACGACGTCTGCAGGATCTTTCTCAAGACTTTTTGCATCGAGGACAGAAAGATCTGGTTTCCCTGCCTGGTGAGGTGAACTCCATCCGGTAGAAACAGTCTCTTCTCATAATATCTCAGATGTGGATGTTCAATCACTTCACCGCCAAGCTTCTCAATGTTCTTTTTGATGATCTTGTTGATGATCTTCCTGTTATTGATGACCTTCATTGGACATTTAGATCTCCACACTTGCCGCTCATTAATGCAGGAAAACGCCATCTTCATGGAGGGAAAGTCTGCATGCAGCTGCGTCAGATCCTTCTGCATCTCAGATGCAAGATGCTGTCTGGGTGTCTGTGCGAGGTCGTTGCCGCCGGCGTGGATCACTAAAATGTCTGGTGGAGTGTGCGTGGCATAGAATTCTTTATAGAAGCAGGGAAGGACGCCGCTCCAGAGCATCCCTCCTTTGCCAAACCAACAAACTTTGGCTTTCAGTCCAAAGTTGTTGCCAAAAGTCTTATGTGCTTCTTCCTCCCCTCGCCTAACGTAACTGTCCCCAATGATCCAGATTGTTGACACTTTTTCAGTCACGTCATGACACTGTTTTTGGGTAGACGTGAAGTCTTTGTTGCGGGTGTCACTCTTCTTCTTTAGGGATATGACCCGGCCCGCAGTGGAAGGAGCCTGTCGAGAGGTGTTCGGTAGCGCTGTGTCTCTCTCCTCTGTGCCCATGGTCATCATGGGCCTCTTCCTTTCTGGGAAGGAGAGGTTTGGGTCTCTGTTGATGTCTTGTGAAATCTCACTAAAGGCACTTTTCAGCGGAGGTCTTGGTTCACAGACCTTCATCGTCTTCCTTTCTGGGAAGGAGAGGTTTGGGTCTCTGTTGATGTCTTGTGAAATCTCACTAAAGGCACTTTTCAGCGGAGGTCTTGGTTCACACGTCTTCATCCTCTTCCTTTCTGGAGGAGAGAGGTTTGGGTGTCTGTTGATGTCTTGTGAAATCTCACTATATGCCCTTTTCAGTGTAGGTCTTGGTTCACACAACTTCATCCTCTTCCTTTCTGGAGGGGAGAGGTTTGGGTGTCTGTTGATGTCTTGTGAAATCTCACTATATGCCCTTTTCAGTGTAGGTCTTGGTTCACACAACTTCATCCTCTTCCTTTCTGGGAAGGAGAGGTTTGGGTCTTCGTTGATGATCTGATCATAGCCTCTTTTTCTTCTCTCCAGTGGCTTGATGCTAGATCTTACCTCCTCAGACAGTGTGTGTGGCTTTTCTTGATGTTTTGTAACCACAACAGCACTGCAGTGAGAGATCAGCTGCCACTGGACAGAGGCACTGGTCGATGCCTGAACACATCTTCCATCTTTTGCAAAAGGTCCACTTCCACTGATGTCCTGAAGGATGCAATCCAAGGACGTGGAGGGGAGCAGGTTTCTGCTGAGGAGCTTGTCAGAAGGGACAAAGTTGCTGGATTTCTCAGCCATTTTAAAACAGGAATCCTGCTGTTAAACTACTACTAGTTGCTGTTTTTTCCAAACTCTTTTCGGCTAGACCGTTAGAGATGCTGGTTTTGCTGCTGCACTGAGTGAAAGGTCGATGATTAATGAAACTTACCGGAGTGTTTGCTGCATTCTAGAAGGTCTCAAACGCATCATAATGTTCTTTAAAGTGGCAACAAAGACAGATGGCAAAATGCATTTTGCTTTACAATAATACAAAATAAGATTTAAAAAAAAAAAGATATCAGTTTTGTCCTGTTAGCAACAGCTGATGTTGAAGAATTGATGTAGTTTTTTGTTTTTGTTGAGGCCTTCTGGTCCTTTTGTGTTGGAGAACAAGCTACATCTGTTTAGTGCCGTCATTTTCTGATTTTTTTAGTCTAGAAATGCTCTTAAAAAATAACAATTGTTGTTCCTTTATAGATTACAGCTGTCTGTAACTGATGCACACTTGCAAACGACTCTGTCAAACCACATAATAGTGACATTTGTCTTCATGAGCATTGATGTACACCTAGTGGACAGTGACATTGGTCACAGTCCACTAGGTGGAGTACCATTTATAAACTTCAGAAGCACTTTTTTTTACATTTTTTTTAATTCACTTACAAAGTTTACATACACATACAATAATCACATTTACATTGACATTATTCTGAGCCAGGGGTGCAGGATAAAGTCATGGGTAAAGTCAAGCATTGTTTGTTGGAGACGACGTCTGCAGGATCTTTCTCAAGACTTTTTGCATCGAGGACAGAAAGATCTGGTTTCCCTGCCTGGTGAGGTGAACTCCATCCGGTAGAAACAGTCTCTTCTCATAATATCTCAGATGTGGATGTTCAATCACTTCACCGCCAAGGTTCTCAATGTTCTTTTTGATGATCTTGTTGATGATCTTCCTGTTATTGATGACCTTCATTGGACATTTAGATCTCCACACTTGCCGCTCATTAATGCAGGAAAACGCCATCTTCATGGAGGGAAAGTCTGCATGCAGCTGCGTCAGATCCTTCTGCATCTCAGATGCAAGATGCTGTCTGGGTGTCTGTGCGAGGTCGTTGCCGCCGGCGTGGATCACTAAAATGTCTGGTGGAGTGTGCGTGGCATAGAATTCTTTATAGAAGCAGGGAAGGACGCCGCTCCAGAGCATCCCTCCTTTGCCAAACCAACAAACTTTGGCTTTCAGTCCAAAGTTGTTGCCAAAAGTCTTATGTGCTTCTTCCTCCCCTCGCCTAACGTAACTGTCCCCAATGATCCAGATTGTTGACACTTTTTCAGTCACGTCATGACACTGTTTTTGGGTAGACGTGAAGTCTTTGTTGCGGGTGTCACTCTTCTTCTTTAGGGATATGACCCGGCCCGCAGTGGAAGGAGCCTGTCGAGAGGTGCTCGGTAGCGCTGTGTCTCTCTCCTCTGTGCCCATGGTCATCATGGGCCTCTTCCTTTCTGGGAAGGAGAGGTTTGGGTCTCTGTTGATGTCTTGTGAAATCTCACTAAAGGCACTTTTCAGCGGAGGTCTTGGTTCACAGACCTTCATCCTCTTCCTTTCTGGGAAGGAGAGGTTTGGGTGTCTGTTGATGTCTTGTGAAATCTCACTATATGCCTTTTTCAGTGTAGGTCTTGGTTCACACAACTTCATCCTCTTCCTTTCTGGAGGGGAGAGGTTTGGGTGTCTGTTGATGTCTTGTGAAATCTCACTATATGCCCTTTTCAGTGTAGGTCTTGGTTCACACAACTTCATCCTCTTCCTTTCTGGGAAGGAGAGGTTTGGGTCTTCGTTGATGATCTGATCATAGCCTCTTTTTCTTCTCTCCAGTGGCTTGATGCTAGATCTTACCTCCTCAGACAGTGTGTGTGGCTTTTCTTGATGTTTTGTAACCACAACAGCACTGCAGTGAGAGATCAGCTGCCACTGGACAGAGGCACTGGTCGATGCCTGAACACATCTTCCATCTTTTGCAAAAGGTCCACTTCCACTGATGTCCTGAAGGATGCAATCCAAGGACGTGGAGGGGAGCAGGTTTCTGCTGAGGAGCTTGTCAGAAGGGACAAAGTTGCTGGATTTCTCAGCCATTTTAAAACAGGAATCCTGCTGTTAAACTACTACTAGTTGCTGTTTTTTCCAAACTCTTTTCGGCTAGACCGTTAGAGATGCTGGTTTTGCTGCTGCACTGAGTGAAAGGTCGATGATTAATGAAACTTACCGGAGTGTTTGCTGCATTCTAGAAGGTCTCAAACGCATCATAATGTTCTTTAAAGTGGCAACAAAGACAGATGGCAAAATGCATTTTGCTTTACAATAATACAAAATAAGATTTAAAAAAAAAAAGATATCAGTTTTGTCCTGTTAGCAACAGCTGATGTTGAAGAATTGATGTAGTTTTTTGTTTTTGTTGAGGCCTTCTGGTCCTTTTGTGTTGGAGAACAAGCTACATCTGTTTTAGTGCCGTCATTTTCTGATTTTTTTAGTCTAGAAATGCTCTTAAAAAATAACAATTGTTGTTCCTTTATAGATTACAGCTGTCTGTAACTGATGCACACTTGCAAACGACTCTGTCAAACCACATAATAGTGACATTTGTCTTCATGAGCATTGATGTACACCTAGTGGACAGTGACATTGGTCACAGTCCACTAGGTGGAGTACCATTTATAAACTTCAGAAGCACTTTTTTTTACATTTTTTTTAATTCACTTACAAAGTTTACATACACATACAATAATCACATTTACATTGACATTATTCTGAGCCAGGGGTGCAGGATAAAGTCATGGGTAAAGTCAAGCATTGTTTGTTGGAGACGACGTCTGCAGGATCTTTCTCAAGACTTTTTGCATCGAGGACAGAAAGATCTGGTTTCCCTGCCTGGTGAGGTGAACTCCATCCGGTAGAAACAGTCTCTTCTCATAATATCTCAGATGTGGATGTTCAATCACTTCACCGCCAAGGTTCTCAATGTTCTTTTTGATGATCTTGTTGATGATCTTCCTGTTATTGATGACCTTCATTGGACATTTAGATCTCCACACTTGCCGCTCATTAATGCAGGAAAACGCCATCTTCATGGAGGGAAAGTCTGCATGCAGCTGCGTCAGATCCTTCTGCATCTCAGATGCAATATGCTGTCTGGGTGTCTGTGCGAGGTCGTTGCCGCCGGCGTGGATCACTAAAATGTCTGGTGGAGTGTGCGTGGCATAGAATTCTTTATAGAAGCAGGGAAGGACGCCGCTCCAGAGCATCCCTCCTTTGCCAAACCAACAAACTTTGGCTTTCAGTCCAAAGTTGTTGCCAAAAGTCTTATGTGCTTCTTCCTCCCCTCGCCTAACGTAACTGTCCCCAATGATCCAGATTGTTGACACTTTTTCAGTCACGTCATGACACTGTTTTTGGGTAGACGTGAAGTCTTTGTTGCGGGTGTCACTCTTCTTCTTTAGGGATATGACCCGGCCCGCAGTGGAAGGAGCCTGTCGAGAGGTGCTCGGTAGCGCTGTGTCTCTCTCCTCTGTGCCCATGGTCATCATGGGCCTCTTCCTTTCTGGGAAGGAGAGGTTTGGGTCTCTGTTGATGTCTTGTGAAATCTCACTAAAGGCACTTTTCAGCGGAGGTCTTGGTTCACAGACCTTCATCCTCTTCCTTTCTGGGAAGGAGAGGTTTGGGTCTCTGTTGATGTCTTGTGAAATCTCACTAAAGGCACTTTTCAGCGGAGGTCTTGGTTCACACGTCTTCATCCTCTTCCTTTCTGGAGGAGAGAGGTTTGGGTGTCTGTTGATGTCTTGTGAAATCTCACTATATGCCCTTTTCAGTGTAGGTCTTGGTTCACACAACTTCATCCTCTTCCTTTCTGGAGGGGAGAGGTTTGGGTGTCTGTTGATGTCTTGTGAAATCTCACTATATGCCCTTTTCAGTGTAGGTCTTGGTTCACACAACTTCATCCTCTTCCTTTCTGGGAAGGAGAGGTTTGGGTCTTCGTTGATGATCTGATCATAGCCTCTTTTTCTTCTCTCCAGTGGCTTGATGCTAGATCTTACCTCCTCAGACAGTGTGTGTGGCTTTTCTTGATGTTTTGTAACCACAACAGCACTGCAGTGAGAGATCAGCTGCCACTGGACAGAGGCACTGGTCGATGCATGAACACATCTTCCATCTTTTGCAAAAGGTCCACTTCCACTGATGTCCTGAAGGATGCAATCCAAGGACGTGGAGGGGAGCAGGTTTCTGCTGAGGAGCTTGTCAGAAGGGACAAAGTTGCTGGATTTCTCAGCCATTTTAAAACAGGAATCCTGCTGTTAAACTACTACTAGTTGCTGTTTTTTCCAAACTCTTTTCGGCTAGACCGTTAGAGATGCTGGTTTTGCTGCTGCACTGAGTGAAAGGTCGATGATTAATGAAACTTACCGGAGTGTTTGCTGCATTCTAGAAGGTCTCAAACGCATCATAATGTTCTTTAAAGTGGCAACAAAGACAGATGGCAAAATGCATTTTGCTTTACAATAATACAAAATAAGATTTAAAAAAAAAAAAGATATCAGTTTTGTCCTGTTAGCAACAGCTGATGTTGAAGAATTGATGTAGTTTTTTGTTTTTGTTGAGGCCTTCTGGTCCTTTTGTGTTGGAGAACAAGCTACATCTGTTTTAGTGCCGTCATTTTCTGATTTTTTTAGTCTAGAAATGCTCTTAAAAAATAACAATTGTTGTTCCTTTATAGATTACAGCTGTCTGTAACTGATGCACACTTGCAAACGACTCTGTCAAACCACATAATAGTGACATTTGTCTTCGTGAGCATTGATGTACACCTAGTGGACAGTGACATTGGTCACAGTCCACTAGGTGGAGTACCATTTATAAACTTCAGAAGCACTTTTTTTTACATTTTTTTTAATTCACTTACAAAGTTTACATACACATACAATAATCACATTTACATTGACATTATTCTGAGCCAGGGGTGCAGGATAAAGTCATGGGTAAAGTCAAGCATTGTTTGTTGGAGACGACGTCTGCAGGATCTTTCTCAAGACTTTTTGCATCGAGGACAGAAAGATCTGGTTTCCCTGCCTGGTGAGGTGAACTCCATCCGGTAGAAACAGTCTCTTCTCATAATATCTCAGATGTGGATGTTCAATCACTTCACCGCCAAGGTTCTCAATGTTCTTTTTGATGATCTTGTTGATGATCTTCCTGTTATTGATGACCTTCATTGGACATTTAGATCTCCACACTTGCCGCTCATTAATGCAGGAAAACGCCATCTTCATGGAGGGAAAGTCTGCATGCAGCTGCGTCAGATCCTTCTGCATCTCAGATGCAAGATGCTGTCTGGGTGTCTGTGCGAGGTCGTTGCCGCCGGCGTGGATCACTAAAATGTCTGGTGGAGTGTGCGTGGCATAGAATTCTTTATAGAAGCAGGGAAGGACGCCGCTCCAGAGCATCCCTCCTTTGCCAAACCAACAAACTTTGGCTTTCAGTCCAAAGTTGTTGCCAAAAGTCTTATGTGCTTCTTCCTCCCCTCGCCTAACGTAACTGTCCCCAATGATCCAGATTGTTGACACTTTTTCAGTCACGTCATGACACTGTTTTTGGGTAGACGTGAAGTCTTTGTTGCGGGTGTCACTCTTCTTCTTTAGGGATATGACCCGGCCCGCAGTGGAAGGAGCCTGTCGAGAGGTGCTCGGTAGCGCTGTGTCTCTCTCCTCTGTGCCCATGGTCATCATGGGCCTCTTCCTTTCTGGGAAGGAGAGGTTTGGGTCTCTGTTGATGTCTTGTGAAATCTCACTAAAGGCACTTTTCAGCGGAGGTCTTGGTTCACAGACCTTCATCCTCTTCCTTTCTGGGAAGGAGAGGTTTGGGTGTCTGTTGATGTCTTGTGAAATCTCACTATATGCCTTTTTCAGTGTAGGTCTTGGTTCACACAACTTCATCCTCTTCCTTTCTGGAGGGGAGAGGTTTGGGTGTCTGTTGATGTCTTGTGAAATCTCACTATATGCCCTTTTCAGTGTAGGTCTTGGTTCACACAACTTCATCCTCTTCCTTTCTGGGAAGGAGAGGTTTGGGTCTTCGTTGATGATCTGATCATAGCCTCTTTTTCTTCTCTCCAGTGGCTTGATGCTAGATCTTACCTCCTCAGACAGTGTGTGTGGCTTTTCTTGATGTTTTGTAACCACAACAGCACTGCAGTGAGAGATCAGCTGCCACTGGACAGAGGCACTGGTCGATGCCTGAACACATCTTCCATCTTTTGCAAAAGGTCCACTTCCACTGATGTCCTGAAGGATGCAATCCAAGGACGTGGAGGGGAGCAGGTTTCTGCTGAGGAGCTTGTCAGAAGGGACAAAGTTGCTGGATTTCTCAGCCATTTTAAAACAGGAATCCTGCTGTTAAACTACTACTAGTTGCTGTTTTTTCCAAACTCTTTTCGGCTAGACCGTTAGAGATGCTGGTTTTGCTGCTGCACTGAGTGAAAGGTCGATGATTAATGAAACTTACCGGAGTGTTTGCTGCATTCTAGAAGGTCTCAAACGCATCATAATGTTCTTTAAAGTGGCAACAAAGACAGATGGCAAAATGCATTTTGCTTTACAATAATACAAAATAAGATTTAAAAAAAAAAAGATATCAGTTTTGTCCTGTTAGCAACAGCTGATGTTGAAGAATTGATGTAGTTTTTTGTTTTTGTTGAGGCCTTCTGGTCCTTTTGTGTTGGAGAACAAGCTACATCTGTTTTAGTGCCGTCATTTTCTGATTTTTTTAGTCTAGAAATGCTCTTAAAAAATAACAATTGTTGTTCCTTTATAGATTACAGCTGTCTGTAACTGATGCACACTTGCAAACGACTCTGTCAAACCACATAATAGTGACATTTGTCTTCATGAGCATTGATGTACACCTAGTGGACAGTGACATTGGTCACAGTCCACTAGGTGGAGTACCATTTATAAACTTCAGAAGCACTTTTTTTTACATTTTTTTTAATTCACTTACAAAGTTTACATACACATACAATAATCACATTTACATTGACATTATTCTGAGCCAGGGGTGCAGGATAAAGTCATGGGTAAAGTCAAGCATTGTTTGTTGGAGACGACGTCTGCAGGATCTTTCTCAAGACTTTTTGCATCGAGGACAGAAAGATCTGGTTTCCCTGCCTGGTGAGGTGAACTCCATCCGGTAGAAACAGTCTCTTCTCATAATATCTCAGATGTGGATGTTCAATCACTTCACCGCCAAGGTTCTCAATGTTCTTTTTGATGATCTTGTTGATGATCTTCCTGTTATTGATGACCTTCATTGGACATTTAGATCTCCACACTTGCCGCTCATTAATGCAGGAAAACGCCATCTTCATGGAGGGAAAGTCTGCATGCAGCTGCGTCAGATCCTTCTGCATCTCAGATGCAATATGCTGTCTGGGTGTCTGTGCGAGGTCGTTGCCGCCGGCGTGGATCACTAAAATGTCTGGTGGAGTGTGCGTGGCATAGAATTCTTTATAGAAGCAGGGAAGGACGCCGCTCCAGAGCATCCCTCCTTTGCCAAACCAACAAACTTTGGCTTTCAGTCCAAAGTTGTTGCCAAAAGTCTTATGTGCTTCTTCCTCCCCTCGCCTAACGTAACTGTCCCCAATGATCCAGATTGTTGACACTTTTTCAGTCACGTCATGACACTGTTTTTGGGTAGACGTGAAGTCTTTGTTGCGGGTGTCACTCTTCTTCTTTAGGGATATGACCCGGCCCGCAGTGGAAGGAGCCTGTCGAGAGGTGCTCGGTAGCGCTGTGTCTCTCTCCTCTGTGCCCATGGTCATCATGGGCCTCTTCCTTTCTGGGAAGGAGAGGTTTGGGTCTCTGTTGATGTCTTGTGAAATCTCACTAAAGGCACTTTTCAGCGGAGGTCTTGGTTCACAGACCTTCATCCTCTTCCTTTCTGGGAAGGAGAGGTTTGGGTCTCTGTTGATGTCTTGTGAAATCTCACTAAAGGCACTTTTCAGCGGAGGTCTTGGTTCACACGTCTTCATCCTCTTCCTTTCTGGAGGAGAGAGGTTTGGGTGTCTGTTGATGTCTTGTGAAATCTCACTATATGCCCTTTTCAGTGTAGGTCTTGGTTCACACAACTTCATCCTCTTCCTTTCTGGAGGGGAGAGGTTTGGGTGTCTGTTGATGTCTTGTGAAATCTCACTATATGCCCTTTTCAGTGTAGGTCTTGGTTCACACAACTTCATCCTCTTCCTTTCTGGGAAGGAGAGGTTTGGGTCTTCGTTGATGATCTGATCATAGCCTCTTTTTCTTCTCTCCAGTGGCTTGATGCTAGATCTTACCTCCTCAGACAGTGTGTGTGGCTTTTCTTGATGTTTTGTAACCACAACAGCACTGCAGTGAGAGATCAGCTGCCACTGGACAGAGGCACTGGTCGATGCATGAACACATCTTCCATCTTTTGCAAAAGGTCCACTTCCACTGATGTCCTGAAGGATGCAATCCAAGGACGTGGAGGGGAGCAGGTTTCTGCTGAGGAGCTTGTCAGAAGGGACAAAGTTGCTGGATTTCTCAGCCATTTTAAAACAGGAATCCTGCTGTTAAACTACTACTAGTTGCTGTTTTTTCCAAACTCTTTTCGGCTAGACCGTTAGAGATGCTGGTTTTGCTGCTGCACTGAGTGAAAGGTCGATGATTAATGAAACTTACCGGAGTGTTTGCTGCATTCTAGAAGGTCTCAAACGCATCATAATGTTCTTTAAAGTGGCAACAAAGACAGATGGCAAAATGCATTTTGCTTTACAATAATACAAAATAAGATTTAAAAAAAAAAAAGATATCAGTTTTGTCCTGTTAGCAACAGCTGATGTTGAAGAATTGATGTAGTTTTTTGTTTTTGTTGAGGCCTTCTGGTCCTTTTGTGTTGGAGAACAAGCTACATCTGTTTTAGTGCCGTCATTTTCTGATTTTTTTAGTCTAGAAATGCTCTTAAAAAATAACAATTGTTGTTCCTTTATAGATTACAGCTGTCTGTAACTGATGCACACTTGCAAACGACTCTGTCAAACCACATAATAGTGACATTTGTCTTCGTGAGCATTGATGTACACCTAGTGGACAGTGACATTGGTCACAGTCCACTAGGTGGAGTACCATTTATAAACTTCAGAAGCACTTTTTTTTACATTTTTTTTAATTCACTTACAAAGTTTACATACACATACAATAATCACATTTACATTGACATTATTCTGAGCCAGGGGTGCAGGATAAAGTCATGGGTAAAGTCAAGCATTGTTTGTTGGAGACGACGTCTGCAGGATCTTTCTCAAGACTTTTTGCATCGAGGACAGAAAGATCTGGTTTCCCTGCCTGGTGAGGTGAACTCCATCCGGTAGAAACAGTCTCTTCTCATAATATCTCAGATGTGGATGTTCAATCACTTCACCGCCAAGGTTCTCAATGTTCTTTTTGATGATCTTGTTGATGATCTTCCTGTTATTGATGACCTTCATTGGACATTTAGATCTCCACACTTGCCGCTCATTAATGCAGGAATACGCCATCTTCATGGAGGGAAAGTCTGCATGCAGCTGCGTCAGATCCTTCTGCATCTCAGATGCAAGATGCTGTCTGGGTGTCTGTGCGAGGTCGTTGCCGCCGGCGTGGATCACTAAAATGTCTGGTGGAGTGTGCGTGGCATAGAATTCTTTATAGAAGCAGGGAAGGACGCCGCTCCAGAGCATCCCTCCTTTGCCAAACCAACAAACTTTGGCTTTCAGTCCAAAGTTGTTGCCAAAAGTCTTATGTGCTTCTTCCTCCCCTCGCCTAACGTAACTGTCCCCAATGATCCAGATTGTTGACACTTTTTCAGTCACGTCATGACACTGTTTTTGGGTAGACGTGAAGTCTTTGTTGCGGGTGTCACTCTTCTTCTTTAGGGATATGACCCGGCCCGCAGTGGAAGGAGCCTGTCGAGAGGTGCTCGGTAGCGCTGTGTCTCTCTCCTCTGTGCCCATGGTCATCATGGGCCTCTTCCTTTCTGGGAAGGAGAGGTTTGGGTCTCTGTTGATGTCTTGTGAAATCTCACTAAAGGCACTTTTCAGCGGAGGTCTTGGTTCACAGACCTTCATCCTCTTCCTTTCTGGGAAGGAGAGGTTTGGGTCTCTGTTGATGTCTTGTGAAATCTCACTAAAGGCACTTTTCAGCGGAGGTCTTGGTTCACACGTCTTCATCCTCTTCCTTTCTGGAGGAGAGAGGTTTGGGTGTCTGTTGATGTCTTGTGAAATCTCACTATATGCCCTTTTCAGTGTAGGTCTTGGTTCACACAACTTCATCCTCTTCCTTTCTGGAGGGGAGAGGTTTGGGTGTCTGTTGATGTCTTGTGAAATCTCACTATATGCCCTTTTCAGTGTAGGTCTTGGTTCACACAACTTCATCCTCTTCCTTTCTGGGAAGGAGAGGTTTGGGTCTTCGTTGATGATCTGATCATAGCCTCTTTTTCTTCTCTCCAGTGGCTTGATGCTAGATCTTACCTCCTCAGACAGTGTGTGTGGCTTTTCTTGATGTTTTGTAACCACAACAGCACTGCAGTGAGAGATCAGCTGCCACTGGACAGAGGCACTGGTCGATGCCTGAACACATCTTCCATCTTTTGCAAAAGGTCCACTTCCACTGATGTCCTGAAGGATGCAATCCAAGGACGTGGAGGGGAGCAGGTTTCTGCTGAGGAGCTTGTCAGAAGGGACAAAGTTGCTGGATTTCTCAGCCATTTTAAAACAGGAATCCTGCTGTTAAACTACTACTAGTTGCTGTTTTTTCCAAACTCTTTTCGGCTAGACCGTTAGAGATGCTGGTTTTGCTGCTGCACTGAGTGAAAGGTCGATGATTAATGAAACTTACCGGAGTGTTTGCTGCATTCTAGAAGGTCTCAAACGCATCATAATGTTCTTTAAAGTGGCAACAAAGACAGATGGCAAAATGCATTTTGCTTTACAATAATACAAAATAAGATTTAAAAAAAAAAAAGATATCAGTTTTGTCCTGTTAGCAACAGCTGATGTTGAAGAATTGATGTAGTTTTTTGTTTTTGTTGAGGCCTTCTGGTCCTTTTGTGTTGGAGAACAAGCTACATCTGTTTTAGTGCCGTCATTTTCTGATTTTTTTAGTCTAGAAATGCTCTTAAAAAATAACAATTGTTGTTCCTTTATAGATTACAGCTGTCTGTAACTGATGCACACTTGCAAACGACTCTGTCAAACCACATAATAGTGACATTTGTCTTCGTGAGCATTGATGTACACCTAGTGGACAGTGACATTGGTCACAGTCCACTAGGTGGAGTACCATTTATAAACTTCAGAAGCACTTTTTTTTACATTTTTTTTAATTCACTTACAAAGTTTACATACACATACAATAATCACATTTACATTGACATTATTCTGAGCCAGGGGTGCAGGATAAAGTCATGGGTAAAGTCAAGCATTGTTTGTTGGAGACGACGTCTGCAGGATCTTTCTCAAGACTTTTTGCATCGAGGACAGAAAGATCTGGTTTCCCTGCCTGGTGAGGTGAACTCCATCCGGTAGAAACAGTCTCTTCTCATAATATCTCAGATGTGGATGTTCAATCACTTCACCGCCAAGGTTCTCAATGTTCTTTTTGATGATCTTGTTGATGATCTTCCTGTTATTGATGACCTTCATTGGACATTTAGATCTCCACACTTGCCGCTCATTAATGCAGGAAAACGCCATCTTCATGGAGGGAAAGTCTGCATGCAGCTGCGTCAGATCCTTCTGCATCTCAGATGCAATATGCTGTCTGGGTGTCTGTGCGAGGTCGTTGCCGCCGGCGTGGATCACTAAAATGTCTGGTGGAGTGTGCGTGGCATAGAATTCTTTATAGAAGCAGGGAAGGACGCCGCTCCAGAGCATCCCTCCTTTGCCAAACCAACAAACTTTGGCTTTCAGTCCAAAGTTGTTGCCAAAAGTCTTATGTGCTTCTTCCTCCCCTCGCCTAACGTAACTGTCCCCAATGATCCAGATTGTTGACACTTTTTCAGTCACGTCATGACACTGTTTTTGGGTAGACGTGAAGTCTTTGTTGCGGGTGTCACTCTTCTTCTTTAGGGATATGACCCGGCCCGCAGTGGAAGGAGCCTGTCGAGAGGTGCTCGGTAGCGCTGTGTCTCTCTCCTCTGTGCCCATGGTCATCATGGGCCTCTTCCTTTCTGGGAAGGAGAGGTTTGGGTCTCTGTTGATGTCTTGTGAAATCTCACTAAAGGCACTTTTCAGCGGAGGTCTTGGTTCACAGACCTTCATCCTCTTCCTTTCTGGGAAGGAGAGGTTTGGGTCTCTGTTGATGTCTTGTGAAATCTCACTAAAGGCACTTTTCAGCGGAGGTCTTGGTTCACACGTCTTCATCCTCTTCCTTTCTGGAGGAGAGAGGTTTGGGTGTCTGTTGATGTCTTGTGAAATCTCACTATATGCCCTTTTCAGTGTAGGTCTTGGTTCACACAACTTCATCCTCTTCCTTTCTGGAGGGGAGAGGTTTGGGTGTCTGTTGATGTCTTGTGAAATCTCACTATATGCCCTTTTCAGTGTAGGTCTTGGTTCACACAACTTGATCCTCTTCCTTTCTGGGAAGGAGAGGTTTGGGTCTTCGTTGATGATCTGATCATAGCCTCTTTTTCTTCTCTCCAGTGGCTTGATGCTAGATCTTACCTCCTCAGACAGTGTGTGTGGCTTTTCTTGATGTTTTGTAACCACAACAGCACTGCAGTGAGAGATCAGCTGCCACTGGACAGAGGCACTGGTCGATGCCTGAACACATCTTCCATCTTTTGCAAAAGGTCCACTTCCACTGATGTCCTGAAGGATGCAATCCAAGGACGTGGAGGGGAGCAGGTTTCTGCTGAGGAGCTTGTCAGAAGGGACAAAGTTGCTGGATTTCTCAGCCATTTTAAAACAGGAATCCTGCTGTTAAACTACTACTAGTTGCTGTTTTTTCCAAACTCTTTTCGGCTAGACCGTTAGAGATGCTGGTTTTGCTGCTGCACTGAGTGAAAGGTCGATGATTAATGAAACTTACCGGAGTGTTTGCTGCATTCTAGAAGGTCTCAAACGCATCATAATGTTCTTTAAAGTGGCAACAAAGACAGATGGCAAAATGCATTTTGCTTTACAATAATACAAAATAAGATTTAAAAAAAAAAAAGATATCAGTTTTGTCCTGTTAGCAACAGCTGATGTTGAAGAATTGATGTAGTTTTTTGTTTTTGTTGAGGCCTTCTGGTCCTTTTGTGTTGGAGAACAAGCTACATCTGTTTTAGTGCCGTCATTTTCTGATTTTTTTAGTCTAGAAATGCTCTTAAAAAATAACAATTGTTGTTCCTTTATAGATTACAGCTGTCTGTAACTGATGCACACTTGCAAACGACTCTGTCAAACCACATAATAGTGACATTTGTCTTCGTGAGCATTGATGTACACCTAGTGGACAGTGACATTGGTCACAGTCCACTAGGTGGAGTACCATTTATAAACTTCAGAAGCACTTTTTTTTACATTTTTTTTAATTCACTTACAAAGTTTACATACACATACAATAATCACATTTACATTGACATTATTCTGAGCCAGGGGTGCAGGATAAAGTCATGGGTAAAGTCAAGCATTGTTTGTTGGAGACGACGTCTGCAGGATCTTTCTCAAGACTTTTTGCATCGAGGACAGAAAGATCTGGTTTCCCTGCCTGGTGAGGTGAACTCCATCCGGTAGAAACAGTCTCTTCTCATAATATCTCAGATGTGGATGTTCAATCACTTCACCGCCAAGGTTCTCAATGTTCTTTTTGATGATCTTGTTGATGATCTTCCTGTTATTGATGACCTTCATTGGACATTTAGATCTCCACACTTGCCGCTCATTAATGCAGGAAAACGCCATCTTCATGGAGGGAAAGTCTGCATGCAGCTGCGTCAGATCCTTCTGCATCTCAGATGCAATATGCTGTCTGGGTGTCTGTGCGAGGTCGTTGCCGCCGGCGTGGATCACTAAAATGTCTGGTGGAGTGTGCGTGGCATAGAATTCTTTATAGAAGCAGGGAAGGACGCCGCTCCAGAGCATCCCTCCTTTGCCAAACCAACAAACTTTGGCTTTCAGTCCAAAGTTGTTGCCAAAAGTCTTATGTGCTTCTTCCTCCCCTCGCCTAACGTAACTGTCCCCAATGATCCAGATTGTTGACACTTTTTCAGTCACGTCATGACACTGTTTTTGGGTAGACGTGAAGTCTTTGTTGCGGGTGTCACTCTTCTTCTTTAGGGATATGACCCGGCCCGCAGTGGAAGGAGCCTGTCGAGAGGTGCTCGGTAGCGCTGTGTCTCTCTCCTCTGTGCCCATGGTCATCATGGGCCTCTTCCTTTCTGGGAAGGAGAGGTTTGGGTCTCTGTTGATGTCTTGTGAAATCTCACTAAAGGCACTTTTCAGCGGAGGTCTTGGTTCACAGACCTTCATCCTCTTCCTTTCTGGGAAGGAGAGGTTTGGGTCTCTGTTGATGTCTTGTGAAATCTCACTAAAGGCACTTTTCAGCGGAGGTCTTGGTTCACACGTCTTCATCCTCTTCCTTTCTGGAGGAGAGAGGTTTGGGTGTCTGTTGATGTCTTGTGAAATCTCACTATATGCCCTTTTCAGTGTAGGTCTTGGTTCACACAACTTCATCCTCTTCCTTTCTGGAGGGGAGAGGTTTGGGTGTCTGTTGATGTCTTGTGAAATCTCACTATATGCCCTTTTCAGTGTAGGTCTTGGTTCACACAACTTCATCCTCTTCCTTTCTGGGAAGGAGAGGTTTGGGTCTTCGTTGATGATCTGATCATAGCCTCTTTTTCTTCTCTCCAGTGGCTTGATGCTAGATCTTACCTCCTCAGACAGTGTGTGTGGCTTTTCTTGATGTTTTGTAACCACAACAGCACTGCAGTGAGAGATCAGCTGCCACTGGACAGAGGCACTGGTCGATGCCTGAACACATCTTCCATCTTTTGCAAAAGGTCCACTTCCACTGATGTCCTGAAGGATGCAATCCAAGGACGTGGAGGGGAGCAGGTTTCTGCTGAGGAGCTTGTCAGAAGGGACAAAGTTGCTGGATTTCTCAGCCATTTTAAAACAGGAATCCTGCTGTTAAACTACTACTAGTTGCTGTTTTTTCCAAACTCTTTTCGGCTAGACCGTTAGAGATGCTGGTTTTGCTGCTGCACTGAGTGAAAGGTCGATGATTAATGAAACTTACCGGAGTGTTTGCTGCATTCTAGAAGGTCTCAAACGCATCATAATGTTCTTTAAAGTGGCAACAAAGACAGATGGCAAAATGCATTTTGCTTTACAATAATACAAAATAAGATTTAAAAAAAAAAAAGATATCAGTTTTGTCCTGTTAGCAACAGCTGATGTTGAAGAATTGATGTAGTTTTTTGTTTTTGTTGAGGCCTTCTGGTCCTTTTGTGTTGGAGAACAAGCTACATCTGTTTTAGTGCCGTCATTTTCTGATTTTTTTAGTCTAGAAATGCTCTTAAAAAATAACAATTGTTGTTCCTTTATAGATTACAGCTGTCTGTAACTGATGCACACTTGCAAACGACTCTGTCAAACCACATAATAGTGACATTTGTCTTCGTGAGCATTGATGTACACCTAGTGGACAGTGACATTGGTCACAGTCCACTAGGTGGAGTACCATTTATAAACTTCAGAAGCACTTTTTTTTACATTTTTTTTAATTCACTTACAAAGTTTACATACACATACAATAATCACATTTACATTGACATTATTCTGAGCCAGGGGTGCAGGATAAAGTCATGGGTAAAGTCAAGCATTGTTTGTTGGAGACGACGTCTGCAGGATCTTTCTCAAGACTTTTTGCATCGAGGACAGAAAGATCTGGTTTCCCTGCCTGGTGAGGTGAACTCCATCCGGTAGAAACAGTCTCTTCTCATAATATCTCAGATGTGGATGTTCAATCACTTCACCGCCAAGGTTCTCAATGTTCTTTTTGATGATCTTGTTGATGATCTTCCTGTTATTGATGACCTTCATTGGACATTTAGATCTCCACACTTGCCGCTCATTAATGCAGGAAAACGCCATCTTCATGGAGGGAAAGTCTGCATGCAGCTGCGTCAGATCCTTCTGCATCTCAGATGCAAGATGCTGTCTGGGTGTCTGTGCGAGGTCGTTGCCGCCGGCGTGGATCACTAAAATGTCTGGTGGAGTGTGCGTGGCATAGAATTCTTTATAGAAGCAGGGAAGGACGCCGCTCCAGAGCATCCCTCCTTTGCCAAACCAACAAACTTTGGCTTTCAGTCCAAAGTTGTTGCCAAAAGTCTTATGTGCTTCTTCCTCCCCTCGCCTAACGTAACTGTCCCCAATGATCCAGATTGTTGACACTTTTTCAGTCACGTCATGACACTGTTTTTGGGTAGACGTGAAGTCTTTGTTGCGGGTGTCACTCTTCTTCTTTAGGGATATGACCCGGCCCGCAGTGGAAGGAGCCTGTCGAGAGGTGCTCGGTAGCGCTGTGTCTCTCTCCTCTGTGCCCATGGTCATCATGGGCCTCTTCCTTTCTGGGAAGGAGAGGTTTGGGTCTCTGTTGATGTCTTGTGAAATCTCACTAAAGGCACTTTTCAGCGGAGGTCTTGGTTCACAGACCTTCATCCTCTTCCTTTCTGGGAAGGAGAGGTTTGGGTCTCTGTTGATGTCTTGTGAAATCTCACTAAAGGCACTTTTCAGCGGAGGTCTTGGTTCACACGTCTTCATCCTCTTCCTTTCTGGAGGAGAGAGGTTTGGGTGTCTGTTGATGTCTTGTGAAATCTCACTATATGCCCTTTTCAGTGTAGGTCTTGGTTCACACAACTTCATCCTCTTCCTTTCTGGAGGGGAGAGGTTTGGGTGTCTGTTGATGTCTTGTGAAATCTCACTATATGCCCTTTTCAGTGTAGGTCTTGGTTCACACAACTTCATCCTCTTCCTTTCTGGGAAGGAGAGGTTTGGGTCTTCGTTGATGATCTGATCATAGCCTCTTTTTCTTCTCTCCAGTGGCTTGATGCTAGATCTTACCTCCTCAGACAGTGTGTGTGGCTTTTCTTGATGTTTTGTAACCACAACAGCACTGCAGTGAGAGATCAGCTGCCACTGGACAGAGGCACTGGTCGATGCCTGAACACATCTTCCATCTTTTGCAAAAGGTCCACTTCCACTGATGTCCTGAAGGATGCAATCCAAGGACGTGGAGGGGAGCAGGTTTCTGCTGAGGAGCTTGTCAGAAGGGACAAAGTTGCTGGATTTCTCAGCCATTTTAAAACAGGAATCCTGCTGTTAAACTACTACTAGTTGCTGTTTTTTCCAAACTCTTTTCGGCTAGACCGTTAGAGATGCTGGTTTTGCTGCTGCACTGAGTGAAAGGTCGATGATTAATGAAACTTACCGGAGTGTTTGCTGCATTCTAGAAGGTCTCAAACGCATCATAATGTTCTTTAAAGTGGCAACAAAGACAGATGGCAAAATGCATTTTGCTTTACAATAATACAAAATAAGATTTAAAAAAAAAAAAGATATCAGTTTTGTCCTGTTAGCAACAGCTGATGTTGAAGAATTGATGTAGTTTTTTGTTTTTGTTGAGGCCTTCTGGTCCTTTTGTGTTGGAGAACAAGCTACATCTGTTTTAGTGCCGTCATTTTCTGATTTTTTTAGTCTAGAAATGCTCTTAAAAAATAACAATTGTTGTTCCTTTATAGATTACAGCTGTCTGTAACTGATGCACACTTGCAAACGACTCTGTCAAACCACATAATAGTGACATTTGTCTTCGTGAGCATTGATGTACACCTAGTGGACAGTGACATTGGTCACAGTCCACTAGGTGGAGTACCATTTATAAACTTCAGAAGCACTTTTTTTTACATTTTTTTTAATTCACTTACAAAGTTTACATACACATACAATAATCACATTTACATTGACATTATTCTGAGCCAGGGGTGCAGGATAAAGTCATGGGTAAAGTCAAGCATTGTTTGTTGGAGACGACGTCTGCAGGATCTTTCTCAAGACTTTTTGCATCGAGGACAGAAAGATCTGGTTTCCCTGCCTGGTGAGGTGAACTCCATCCGGTAGAAACAGTCTCTTCTCATAATATCTCAGATGTGGATGTTCAATCACTTCACCGCCAAGGTTCTCAATGTTCTTTTTGATGATCTTGTTGATGATCTTCCTGTTATTGATGACCTTCATTGGACATTTAGATCTCCACACTTGCCGCTCATTAATGCAGGAAAACGCCATCTTCATGGAGGGAAAGTCTGCATGCAGCTGCGTCAGATCCTTCTGCATCTCAGATGCAAGATGCTGTCTGGGTGTCTGTGCGAGGTCGTTGCCGCCGGCGTGGATCACTAAAATGTCTGGTGGAGTGTGCGTGGCATAGAATTCTTTATAGAAGCAGGGAAGGACGCCGCTCCAGAGCATCCCTCCTTTGCCAAACCAACAAACTTTGGCTTTCAGTCCAAAGTTGTTGCCAAAAGTCTTATGTGCTTCTTCCTCCCCTCGCCTAACGTAACTGTCCCCAATGATCCAGATTGTTGACACTTTTTCAGTCACGTCATGACACTGTTTTTGGGTAGACGTGAAGTCTTTGTTGCGGGTGTCACTCTTCTTCTTTAGGGATATGACCCGGCCCGCAGTGGAAGGAGCCTGTCGAGAGGTGCTCGGTAGCGCTGTTTCTCTCTCCTCTGTGCCCATGGTCATCATGGGCCTCTTCCTTTCTGGGAAGGAGAGGTTTGGGTCTCTGTTGATGTCTTGTGAAATCTCACTAAAGGCACTTTTCAGCGGAGGTCTTGGTTAACAGACCTTCATCCTCTTCCTTTCTGGGAAGGAGAGGTTTGGGTCTCTGTTGATGTCTTGTGAAATCTCACTAAAGGCACTTTTCAGCGGAGGTCTTGGTTCACACGTCTTCATCCTCTTCCTTTCTGGAGGAGAGAGGTTTGGGTGTCTGTTGATGTCTTGTGAAATCTCACTATATGCCCTTTTCAGTGTAGGTCTTGGTTCACACAACTTCATCCTCTTCCTTTCTGGAGGGGAGAGGTTTGGGTGTCTGTTGATGTCTTGTGAAATCTCACTATATGCCCTTTTCAGTGTAGGTCTTGGTTCACACAACTTCATCCTCTTCCTTTCTGGGAAGGAGAGGTTTGGGTCTTCGTTGATGATCTGATCATAGCCTCTTTTTCTTCTCTCCAGTGGCTTGATGCTAGATCTTACCTCCTCAGACAGTGTGTGTGGCTTTTCTTGATGTTTTGTAACCACAACAGCACTGCAGTGAGAGATCAGCTGCCACTGGACAGAGGCACTGGTCGATGCCTGAACACATCTTCCATCTTTTGCAAAAGGTCCACTTCCACTGATGTCCTGAAGGATGCAATCCAAGGACGTGGAGGGGAGCAGGTTTCTGCTGAGGAGCTTGTCAGAAGGGACAAAGTTGCTGGATTTCTCAGCCATTTTAAAACAGGAATCCTGCTGTTAAACTACTACTAGTTGCTGTTTTTTCCAAACTCTTTTCGGCTAGACCGTTAGAGATGCTGGTTTTGCTGCTGCACTGAGTGAAAGGTCGATGATTAATGAAACTTACCGGAGTGTTTGCTGCATTCTAGAAGGTCTCAAACGCATCATAATGTTCTTTAAAGTGGCAACAAAGACAGATGGCAAAATGCATTTTGCTTTACAATAATACAAAATAAGATTTAAAAAAAAAAAAGATATCAGTTTTGTCCTGTTAGCAACAGCTGATGTTGAAGAATTGATGTAGTTTTTTGTTTTTGTTGAGGCCTTCTGGTCCTTTTGTGTTGGAGAACAAGCTACATCTGTTTTAGTGCCGTCATTTTCTGATTTTTTTAGTCTAGAAATGCTCTTAAAAAATAACAATTGTTGTTCCTTTATAGATTACAGCTGTCTGTAACTGATGCACACTTGCAAACGACTCTGTCAAACCACATAATAGTGACATTTGTCTTCATGAGCATTGATGTACACCTAGTGGACAGTGACATTGGTCACAGTCCACTAGGTGGAGTACCATTTATAAACTTCAGAAGCACTTTTTTTTACATTTTTTTTAATTCACTTACAAAGTTTACATACACATACAATAATCACATTTACATTGACATTATTCTGAGCCAGGGGTGCAGGATAAAGTCATGGGTAAAGTCAAGCATTGTTTGTTGGAGACGACGTCTGCAGGATCTTTCTCAAGACTTTTTGCATCGAGGACAGAAAGATCTGGTTTCCCTGCCTGGTGAGGTGAACTCCATCCGGTAGAAACAGTCTCTTCTCATAATATCTCAGATGTGGATGTTCAATCACTTCACCGCCAAGGTTCTCAATGTTCTTTTTGATGATCTTGTTGATGATCTTCCTGTTATTGATGACCTTCATTGGACATTTAGATCTCCACACTTGCCGCTCATTAATGCAGGAAAACGCCATCTTCATGGAGGGAAAGTCTGCATGCAGCTGCGTCAGATCCTTCTGCATCTCAGATGCAAGATGCTGTCTGGGTGTCTGTGCGAGGTCGTTGCCGCCGGCGTGGATCACTAAAATGTCTGGTGGAGTGTGCGTGGCATAGAATTCTTTATAGAAGCAGGGAAGGACGCCGCTCCAGAGCATCCCTCCTTTGCCAAACCAACAAACTTTGGCTTTCAGTCCAAAGTTGTTGCCAAAAGTCTTATGTGCTTCTTCCTCCCCTCGCCTAACGTAACTGTCCCCAATGATCCAGATTGTTGACACTTTTTCAGTCACGTCATGACACTGTTTTTGGGTAGACGTGAAGTCTTTGTTGCGGGTGTCACTCTTCTTCTTTAGGGATATGACCCGGCCCGCAGTGGAAGGAGCCTGTCGAGAGGTGCTCGGTAGCGCTGTGTCTCTCTCCTCTGTGCCCATGGTCATCATGGGCCTCTTCCTTTCTGGGAAGGAGAGGTTTGGGTCTCTGTTGATGTCTTGTGAAATCTCACTAAAGGCACTTTTCAGCGGAGGTCTTGGTTCACAGACCTTCATCCTCTTCCTTTCTGGGAAGGAGAGGTTTGGGTGTCTGTTGATGTCTTGTGAAATCTCACTATATGCCTTTTTCAGTGTAGGTCTTGGTTCACACAACTTCATCCTCTTCCTTTCTGGAGGGGAGAGGTTTGGGTGTCTGTTGATGTCTTGTGAAATCTCACTATATGCCCTTTTCAGTGTAGGTCTTGGTTCACACAACTTCATCCTCTTCCTTTCTGGGAAGGAGAGGTTTGGGTCTTCGTTGATGATCTGATCATAGCCTCTTTTTCTTCTCTCCAGTGGCTTGATGCTAGATCTTACCTCCTCAGACAGTGTGTGTGGCTTTTCTTGATGTTTTGTAACCACAACAGCACTGCAGTGAGAGATCAGCTGCCACTGGACAGAGGCACTGGTCGATGCCTGAACACATCTTCCATCTTTTGCAAAAGGTCCACTTCCACTGATGTCCTGAAGGATGCAATCCAAGGACGTGGAGGGGAGCAGGTTTCTGCTGAGGAGCTTGTCAGAAGGGACAAAGTTGCTGGATTTCTCAGCCATTTTAAAACAGGAATCCTGCTGTTAAACTACTACTAGTTGCTGTTTTTTCCAAACTCTTTTCGGCTAGACCGTTAGAGATGCTGGTTTTGCTGCTGCACTGAGTGAAAGGTCGATGATTAATGAAACTTACCGGAGTGTTTGCTGCATTCTAGAAGGTCTCAAACGCATCATAATGTTCTTTAAAGTGGCAACAAAGACAGATGGCAAAATGCATTTTGCTTTACAATAATACAAAATAAGATTTAAAAAAAAAAAGATATCAGTTTTGTCCTGTTAGCAACAGCTGATGTTGAAGAATTGATGTAGTTTTTTGTTTTTGTTGAGGCCTTCTGGTCCTTTTGTGTTGGAGAACAAGCTACATCTGTTTTAGTGCCGTCATTTTCTGATTTTTTTAGTCTAGAAATGCTCTTAAAAAATAACAATTGTTGTTCCTTTATAGATTACAGCTGTCTGTAACTGATGCACACTTGCAAACGACTCTGTCAAACCACATAATAGTGACATTTGTCTTCATGAGCATTGATGTACACCTAGTGGACAGTGACATTGGTCACAGTCCACTAGGTGGAGTACCATTTATAAACTTCAGAAGCACTTTTTTTTACATTTTTTTTAATTCACTTACAAAGTTTACATACACATACAATAATCACATTTACATTGACATTATTCTGAGCCAGGGGTGCAGGAGAAAGTCATGGGTAAAGTCAAGCATTGTTTGTTGGAGACGACGTCTGCAGGATCTTTCTCAAGACTTTTTGCATCGAGGACAGAAAGATCTGGTTTCCCTGCCTGGTGAGGTGAACTCCATCCGGTAGAAACAGTCTCTTCTCATAATATCTCAGATGTGGATGTTCAATCACTTCACCGCCAAGGTTCTCAATGTTCTTTTTGATGATCTTGTTGATGATCTTCCTGTTATTGATGACCTTCATTGGACATTTAGATCTCCACACTTGCCGCTCATTAATGCAGGAAAACGCCATCTTCATGGAGGGAAAGTCTGCATGCAGCTGCGTCAGATCCTTCTGCATCTCAGATGCAATATGCTGTCTGGGTGTCTGTGCGAGGTCGTTGCCGCCGGCGTGGATCACTAAAATGTCTGGTGGAGTGTGCGTGGCATAGAATTCTTTATAGAAGCAGGGAAGGACGCCGCTCCAGAGCATCCCTCCTTTGCCAAACCAACAAACTTTGGCTTTCAGTCCAAAGTTGTTGCCAAAAGTCTTATGTGCTTCTTCCTCCCCTCGCCTAACGTAACTGTCCCCAATGATCCAGATTGTTGACACTTTTTCAGTCACGTCATGACACTGTTTTTGGGTAGACGTGAAGTCTTTGTTGCGGGTGTCACTCTTCTTCTTTAGGGATATGACCCGGCCCGCAGTGGAAGGAGCCTGTCGAGAGGTGCTCGGTAGCGCTGTGTCTCTCTCCTCTGTGCCCATGGTCATCATGGGCCTCTTCCTTTCTGGGAAGGAGAGGTTTGGGTCTCTGTTGATGTCTTGTGAAATCTCACTAAAGGCACTTTTCAGCGGAGGTCTTGGTTCACAGACCTTCATCCTCTTCCTTTCTGGGAAGGAGAGGTTTGGGTCTCTGTTGATGTCTTGTGAAATCTCACTAAAGGCACTTTTCAGCGGAGGTCTTGGTTCACACGTCTTCATCCTCTTCCTTTCTGGAGGAGAGAGGTTTGGGTGTCTGTTGATGTCTTGTGAAATCTCACTATATGCCCTTTTCAGTGTAGGTCTTGGTTCACACAACTTCATCCTCTTCCTTTCTGGAGGGGAGAGGTTTGGGTGTCTGTTGATGTCTTGTGAAATCTCACTATATGCCCTTTTCAGTGTAGGTCTTGGTTCACACAACTTCATCCTCTTCCTTTCTGGGAAGGAGAGGTTTGGGTCTTCGTTGATGATCTGATCATAGCCTCTTTTTCTTCTCTCCAGTGGCTTGATGCTAGATCTTACCTCCTCAGACAGTGTGTGTGGCTTTTCTTGATGTTTTGTAACCACAACAGCACTGCAGTGAGAGATCAGCTGCCACTGGACAGAGGCACTGGTCGATGCCTGAACACATCTTCCATCTTTTGCAAAAGGTCCACTTCCACTGATGTCCTGAAGGATGCAATCCAAGGACGTGGAGGGGAGCAGGTTTCTGCTGAGGAGCTTGTCAGAAGGGACAAAGTTGCTGGATTTCTCAGCCATTTTAAAACAGGAATCCTGCTGTTAAACTACTACTAGTTGCTGTTTTTTCCAAACTCTTTTCGGCTAGACCGTTAGAGATGCTGGTTTTGCTGCTGCACTGAGTGAAAGGTCGATGATTAATGAAACTTACCGGAGTGTTTGCTGCATTCTAGAAGGTCTCAAACGCATCATAATGTTCTTTAAAGTGGCAACAAAGACAGATGGCAAAATGCATTTTGCTTTACAATAATACAAAATAAGATTTTAAAAAAAAAAAGATATCAGTTTTGTCCTGTTAGCAACAGCTGATGTTGAAGAATTGATGTAGTTTTTTGTTTTTGTTGAGGCCTTCTGGTCCTTTTGTGTTGGAGAACAAGCTACATCTGTTTTAGTGCCGTCATTTTCTGATTTTTTTAGTCTAGAAATGCTCTTAAAAAATAACAATTGTTGTTCCTTTATAGATTACAGCTGTCTGTAACTGATGCACACTTGCAAACGACTCTGTCAAACCACATAATAGTGACATTTGTCTTCGTGAGCATTGATGTACACCTAGTGGACAGTGACATTGGTCACAGTCCACTAGGTGGAGTACCATTTATAAACTTCAGAAGCACTTTTTTTTACATTTTTTTTTAATTCACTTACAAAGTTTACATACACATACAATAATCACATTTACATTGACATTATTCTGAGCCAGGGGTGCAGGATAAAGTCATGGGTAAAGTCAAGCATTGTTTGTTGGAGACGACGTCTGCAGGATCTTTCTCAAGACTTTTTGCATCGAGGACAGAAAGATCTGGTTTCCCTGCCTGGTGAGGTGAACTCCATCCGGTAGAAACAGTCTCTTCTCATAATATCTCAGATGTGGATGTTCAATCACTTCACCGCCAAGGTTCTCAATGTTCTTTTTGATGATCTTGTTGATGATCTTCCTGTTATTGATGACCTTCATTGGACATTTAGATCTCCACACTTGCCGCTCATTAATGCAGGAAAACGCCATCTTCATGGAGGGAAAGTCTGCATGCAGCTGCGTCAGATCCTTCTGCATCTCAGATGCAAGATGCTGTCTGGGTGTCTGTGCGAGGTCGTTGCCGCCGGCGTGGATCACTAAAATGTCTGGTGGAGTGTGCGTGGCATAGAATTCTTTATAGAAGCAGGGAAGGACGCCGCTCCAGAGCATCCCTCCTTTGCCAAACCAACAAACTTTGGCTTTCAGTCCAAAGTTGTTGCCAAAAGTCTTATGTGCTTCTTCCTCCCCTCGCCTAACGTAACTGTCCCCAATGATCCAGATTGTTGACACTTTTTCAGTCACGTCATGACACTGTTTTTGGGTAGACGTGAAGTCTTTGTTGCGGGTGTCACTCTTCTTCTTTAGGGATATGACCCGGCCCGCAGTGGAAGGAGCCTGTCGAGAGGTGCTCGGTAGCGCTGTTTCTCTCTCCTCTGTGCCCATGGTCATCATGGGCCTCTTCCTTTCTGGGAAGGAGAGGTTTGGGTCTCTGTTGATGTCTTGTGAAATCTCACTAAAGGCACTTTTCAGCGGAGGTCTTGGTTCACAGACCTTCATCGTCTTCCTTTCTGGGAAGGAGAGGTTTGGGTCTCTGTTGATGTCTTGTGAAATCTCACTAAAGGCACTTTTCAGCGGAGGTCTTGGTTCACACGTCTTCATCCTCTTCCTTTCTGGAGGAGAGAGGTTTGGGTGTCTGTTGATGTCTTGTGAAATCTCACTATATGCCCTTTTCAGTGTAGGTCTTGGTTCACACAACTTCATCCTCTTCCTTTCTGGAGGGGAGAGGTTTGGGTGTCTGTTGATGTCTTGTGAAATCTCACTATATGCCCTTTTCAGTGTAGGTCTTGGTTCACACAACTTCATCCTCTTCCTTTCTGGGAAGGAGAGGTTTGGGTCTTCGTTGATGATCTGATCATAGCCTCTTTTTCTTCTCTCCAGTGGCTTGATGCTAGATCTTACCTCCTCAGACAGTGTGTGTGGCTTTTCTTGATGTTTTGTAACCACAACAGCACTGCAGTGAGAGATCAGCTGCCACTGGACAGAGGCACTGGTCGATGCATGAACACATCTTCCATCTTTTGCAAAAGGTCCACTTCCACTGATGTCCTGAAGGATGCAATCCAAGGACGTGGAGGGGAGCAGGTTTCTGCTGAGGAGCTTGTCAGAAGGGACAAAGTTGCTGGATTTCTCAGCCATTTTAAAACAGGAATCCTGCTGTTAAACTACTACTAGTTGCTGTTTTTTCCAAACTCTTTTCGGCTAGACCGTTAGAGATGCTGGTTTTGCTGCTGCACTGAGTGAAAGGTCGATGATTAATGAAACTTACCGGAGTGTTTGCTGCATTCTAGAAGGTCTCAAACGCATCATAATGTTCTTTAAAGTGGCAACAAAGACAGATGGCAAAATGCATTTTGCTTTACAATAATACAAAATAAGATTTAAAAAAAAAAAAGATATCAGTTTTGTCCTGTTAGCAACAGCTGATGTTGAAGAATTGATGTAGTTTTTTGTTTTTGTTGAGGCCTTCTGGTCCTTTTGTGTTGGAGAACAAGCTACATCTGTTTTAGTGCCGTCATTTTCTGATTTTTTTAGTCTAGAAATGCTCTTAAAAAATAACAATTGTTGTTCCTTTATAGATTACAGCTGTCTGTAACTGATGCACACTTGCAAACGACTCTGTCAAACCACATAATAGTGACATTTGTCTTCATGAGCATTGATGTACACCTAGTGGACAGTGACATTGGTCACAGTCCACTAGGTGGAGTACCATTTATAAACTTCAGAAGCACTTTTTTTTACATTTTTTTTAATTCACTTACAAAGTTTACATACACATACAATAATCACATTTACATTGACATTATTCTGAGCCAGGGGTGCAGGATAAAGTCATGGGTAAAGTCAAGCATTGTTTGTTGGAGACGACGTCTGCAGGATCTTTCTCAAGACTTTTTGCATCGAGGACAGAAAGATCTGGTTTCCCTGCCTGGTGAGGTGAACTCCATCCGGTAGAAACAGTCTCTTCTCATAATATCTCAGATGTGGATGTTCAATCACTTCACCGCCAAGGTTCTCAATGTTCTTTTTGATGATCTTGTTGATGATCTTCCTGTTATTGATGACCTTCATTGGACATTTAGATCTCCACACTTGCCGCTCATTAATGCAGGAAAACGCCATCTTCATGGAGGGAAAGTCTGCATGCAGCTGCGTCAGATCCTTCTGCATCTCAGATGCAAGATGCTGTCTGGGTGTCTGTGCGAGGTCGTTGCCGCCGGCGTGGATCACTAAAATGTCTGGTGGAGTGTGCGTGGCATAGAATTCTTTATAGAAGCAGGGAAGGACGCCGCTCCAGAGCATCCCTCCTTTGCCAAACCAACAAACTTTGGCTTTCAGTCCAAAGTTGTTGCCAAAAGTCTTATGTGCTTCTTCCTCCCCTCGCCTAACGTAACTGTCCCCAATGATCCAGATTGTTGACACTTTTTCAGTCACGTCATGACACTGTTTTTGGGTAGACGTGAAGTCTTTGTTGCGGGTGTCACTCTTCTTCTTTAGGGATATGACCCGGCCCGCAGTGGAAGGAGCCTGTCGAGAGGTGCTCGGTAGCGCTGTGTCTCTCTCCTCTGTGCCCATGGTCATCATGGGCCTCTTCCTTTCTGGGAAGGAGAGGTTTGGGTCTCTGTTGATGTCTTGTGAAATCTCACTAAAGGCACTTTTCAGCGGAGGTCTTGGTTCACAGACCTTCATCCTCTTCCTTTCTGGGAAGGAGAGGTTTGGGTCTCTGTTGATGTCTTGTGAAATCTCACTAAAGGCACTTTTCAGCGGAGGTCTTGGTTCACACGTCTTCATCCTCTTCCTTTCTGGAGGAGAGAGGTTTGGGTGTCTGTTGATGTCTTGTGAAATCTCACTATATGCCCTTTTCAGTGTAGGTCTTGGTTCACACAACTTCATCCTCTTCCTTTCTGGAGGGGAGAGGTTTGGGTGTCTGTTGATGTCTTGTGAAATCTCACTATATGCCCTTTTCAGTGTAGGTCTTGGTTCACACAACTTACTTCCTCTTCCTTTCTGGGAAGGAGAGGTTTGGGTCTTCGTTGATGATCTGATCATAGCCTCTTTTTCTTCTCTCCAGTGGCTTGATGCTAGATCTTACCTCCTCAGACAGTGTGTGTGGCTTTTCTTGATGTTTTGTAACCACAACAGCACTGCAGTGAGAGATCAGCTGCCACTGGACAGAGGCACTGGTCGATGCCTGAACACATCTTCCATCTTTTGCAAAAGGTCCACTTCCACTGATGTCCTGAAGGATGCAATCCAAGGACGTGGAGGGGAGCAGGTTTCTGCTGAGGAGCTTGTCAGAAGGGACAAAGTTGCTGGATTTCTCAGCCATTTTAAAACAGGAATCCTGCTGTTAAACTACTACTAGTTGCTGTTTTTTCCAAACTCTTTTCGGCTAGACCGTTAGAGATGCTGGTTTTGCTGCTGCACTGAGTGAAAGGTCGATGATTAATGAAACTTACCGGAGTGTTTGCTGCATTCTAGAAGGTCTCAAACGCATCATAATGTTCTTTAAAGTGGCAACAAAGACAGATGGCAAAATGCATTTTGCTTTACAATAATACAAAATAAGATTTAAAAAAAAAAAAGATATCAGTTTTGTCCTGTTAGCAACAGCTGATGTTGAAGAATTGATGTAGTTTTTTGTTTTTGTTGAGGCCTTCTGGTCGTTTTGTGTTGGAGAACAAGCTACATCTGTTTTAGTGCCGTCATTTTCTGATTTTTTTAGTCTAGAAATGCTCTTAAAAAATAACAATTGTTGTTCCTTTATAGATTACAGCTGTCTGTAACTGATGCACACTTGCAAACGACTCTGTCAAACCACATAATAGTGACATTTGTCTTCATGAGCATTGATGTACACCTAGTGGACAGTGACATTGGTCACAGTCCACTAGGTGGAGTACCATTTATAAACTTCAGAAGCACTTTTTTTTTACATTTTTTTTAATTCACTTACAAAGTTTACATACACATACAATAATCACATTTACATTGACATTATTCTGAGCCAGGGGTGCAGGATAAAGTCATGGGTAAAGTCAAGCATTGTTTGTTGGAGACGACGTCTGCAGGATCTTTCTCAAGACTTTTTGCATCGAGGACAGAAAGATCTGGTTTCCCTGCCTGGTGAGGTGAACTCCATCCGGTAGAAACAGTCTCTTCTCATAATATCTCAGATGTGGATGTTCAATCACTTCACCGCCAAGGTTCTCAATGTTCTTTTTGATGATCTTGTTGATGATCTTCCTGTTATTGATGACCTTCATTGGACATTTAGATCTCCACACTTGCCGCTCATTAATGCAGGAAAACGCCATCTTCATGGAGGGAAAGTCTGCATGCAGCTGCGTCAGATCCTTCTGCATCTCAGATGCAAGATGCTGTCTGGGTGTCTGTGCGAGGTCGTTGCCGCCGGCGTGGATCACTAAAATGTCTGGTGGAGTGTGCGTGGCATAGAATTCTTTATAGAAGCAGGGAAGGACGCCGCTCCAGAGCATCCCTCCTTTGCCAAACCAACAAACTTTGGCTTTCAGTCCAAAGTTGTTGCCAAAAGTCTTATGTGCTTCTTCCTCCCCTCGCCTAACGTAACTGTCCCCAATGATCCAGATTGTTGACACTTTTTCAGTCACGTCATGACACTGTTTTTGGGTAGACGTGAAGTCTTTGTTGCGGGTGTCACTCTTCTTCTTTAGGGATATGACCCGGCCCGCAGTGGAAGGAGCCTGTCGAGAGGTGCTCGGTAGCGCTGTGTCTCTCTCCTCTGTGCCCATGGTCATCATGGGCCTCTTCCTTTCTGGGAAGGAGAGGTTTGGGTCTCTGTTGATGTCTTGTGAAATCTCACTAAAGGCACTTTTCAGCGGAGGTCTTGGTTCACAGACCTTCATCGTCTTCCTTTCTGGGAAGGAGAGGTTTGGGTCTCTGTTGATGTCTTGTGAAATCTCACTAAAGGCACTTTTCAGCGGAGGTCTTGGTTCACACGTCTTCATCCTCTTCCTTTCTGGAGGAGAGAGGTTTGGGTGTCTGTTGATGTCTTGTGAAATCTCACTATATGCCCTTTTCAGTGTAGGTCTTGGTTCACACAACTTCATCCTCTTCCTTTCTGGAGGGGAGAGGTTTGGGTGTCTGTTGATGTCTTGTGAAATCTCACTATATGCCCTTTTCAGTGTAGGTCTTGGTTCACACAACTTCATCCTCTTCCTTTCTGGGAAGGAGAGGTTTGGGTCTTCGTTGATGATCTGATCATAGCCTCTTTTTCTTCTCTCCAGTGGCTTGATGCTAGATCTTACCTCCTCAGACAGTGTGTGTGGCTTTTCTTGATGTTTTGTAACCACAACAGCACTGCAGTGAGAGATCAGCTGCCACTGGACAGAGGCACTGGTCGATGCCTGAACACATCTTCCATCTTTTGCAAAAGGTCCACTTCCACTGATGTCCTGAAGGATGCAATCCAAGGACGTGGAGGGGAGCAGGTTTCTGCTGAGGAGCTTGTCAGAAGGGACAAAGTTGCTGGATTTCTCAGCCATTTTAAAACAGGAATCCTGCTGTTAAACTACTACTAGTTGCTGTTTTTTCCAAACTCTTTTCGGCTAGACCGTTAGAGATGCTGGTTTTGCTGCTGCACTGAGTGAAAGGTCGATGATTAATGAAACTTACCGGAGTGTTTGCTGCATTCTAGAAGGTCTCAAACGCATCATAATGTTCTTTAAAGTGGCAACAAAGACAGATGGCAAAATGCATTTTGCTTTACAATAATACAAAATAAGATTTAAAAAAAAAAAAGATATCAGTTTTGTCCTGTTAGCAACAGCTGATGTTGAAGAATTGATGTAGTTTTTTGTTTTTGTTGAGGCCTTCTGGTCCTTTTGTGTTGGAGAACAAGCTACATCTGTTTTAGTGCCGTCATTTTCTGATTTTTTTAGTCTAGAAATGCTCTTAAAAAATAACAATTGTTGTTCCTTTATAGATTACAGCTGTCTGTAACTGATGCACACTTGCAAACGACTCTGTCAAACCACATAATAGTGACATTTGTCTTCATGAGCATTGATGTACACCTAGTGGACAGTGACATTGGTCACAGTCCACTAGGTGGAGTACCATTTATAAACTTCAGAAGCACTTTTTTTTACATTTTTTTTAATTCACTTACAAAGTTTACATACACATACAATAATCACATTTACATTGACATTATTCTGAGCCAGGGGTGCAGGATAAAGTCATGGGTAAAGTCAAGCATTGTTTGTTGGAGACGACGTCTGCAGGATCTTTCTCAAGACTTTTTGCATCGAGGACAGAAAGATCTGGTTTCCCTGCCTGGTGAGGTGAACTCCATCCGGTAGAAACAGTCTCTTCTCATAATATCTCAGATGTGGATGTTCAATCACTTCACCGCCAAGGTTCTCAATGTTCTTTTTGATGATCTTGTTGATGATCTTCCTGTTATTGATGACCTTCATTGGACATTTAGATCTCCACACTTGCCGCTCATTAATGCAGGAAAACGCCATCTTCATGGAGGGAAAGTCTGCATGCAGCTGCGTCAGATCCTTCTGCATCTCAGATGCAAGATGCTGTCTGGGTGTCTGTGCGAGGTCGTTGCCGCCGGCGTGGATCACTAAAATGTCTGGTGGAGTGTGCGTGGCATAGAATTCTTTATAGAAGCAGGGAAGGACGCCGCTCCAGAGCATCCCTCCTTTGCCAAACCAACAAACTTTGGCTTTCAGTCCAAAGTTGTTGCCAAAAGTCTTATGTGCTTCTTCCTCCCCTCGCCTAACGTAACTGTCCCCAATGATCCAGATTGTTGACACTTTTTCAGTCACGTCATGACACTGTTTTTGGGTAGACGTGAAGTCTTTGTTGCGGGTGTCACTCTTCTTCTTTAGGGATATGACCCGGCCCGCAGTGGAAGGAGCCTGTCGAGAGGTGCTCGGTAGCGCTGTGTCTCTCTCCTCTGTGCCCATGGTCATCATGGGCCTCTTCCTTTCTGGGAAGGAGAGGTTTGGGTCTCTGTTGATGTCTTGTGAAATCTCACTAAAGGCACTTTTCAGCGGAGGTCTTGGTTCACAGACCTTCATCCTCTTCCTTTCTGGGAAGGAGAGGTTTGGGTCTCTGTTGATGTCTTGTGAAATCTCACTAAAGGCACTTTTCAGCGGAGGTCTTGGTTCACACGTCTTCATCCTCTTCCTTTCTGGAGGAGAGAGGTTTGGGTGTCTGTTGATGTCTTGTGAAATCTCACTATATGCCCTTTTCAGTGTAGGTCTTGGTTCACACAACTTCATCCTCTTCCTTTCTGGAGGGGAGAGGTTTGGGTGTCTGTTGATGTCTTGTGAAATCTCACTATATGCCCTTTTCAGTGTAGGTCTTGGTTCACACAACTTACTTCCTCTTCCTTTCTGGGAAGGAGAGGTTTGGGTCTTCGTTGATGATCTGATCATAGCCTCTTTTTCTTCTCTCCAGTGGCTTGATGCTAGATCTTACCTCCTCAGACAGTGTGTGTGGCTTTTCTTGATGTTTTGTAACCACAACAGCACTGCAGTGAGAGATCAGCTGCCACTGGACAGAGGCACTGGTCGATGCCTGAACACATCTTCCATCTTTTGCAAAAGGTCCACTTCCACTGATGTCCTGAAGGATGCAATCCAAGGACGTGGAGGGGAGCAGGTTTCTGCTGAGGAGCTTGTCAGAAGGGACAAAGTTGCTGGATTTCTCAGCCATTTTAAAACAGGAATCCTGCTGTTAAACTACTACTAGTTGCTGTTTTTTCCAAACTCTTTTCGGCTAGACCGTTAGAGATGCTGGTTTTGCTGCTGCACTGAGTGAAAGGTCGATGATTAATGAAACTTACCGGAGTGTTTGCTGCATTCTAGAAGGTCTCAAACGCATCATAATGTTCTTTAAAGTGGCAACAAAGACAGATGGCAAAATGCATTTTGCTTTACAATAATACAAAATAAGATTTAAAAAAAAAAAAGATATCAGTTTTGTCCTGTTAGCAACAGCTGATGTTGAAGAATTGATGTAGTTTTTTGTTTTTGTTGAGGCCTTCTGGTCGTTTTGTGTTGGAGAACAAGCTACATCTGTTTTAGTGCCGTCATTTTCTGATTTTTTTAGTCTAGAAATGCTCTTAAAAAATAACAATTGTTGTTCCTTTATAGATTACAGCTGTCTGTAACTGATGCACACTTGCAAACGACTCTGTCAAACCACATAATAGTGACATTTGTCTTCATGAGCATTGATGTACACCTAGTGGACAGTGACATTGGTCACAGTCCACTAGGTGGAGTACCATTTATAAACTTCAGAAGCACTTTTTTTTTACATTTTTTTTAATTCACTTACAAAGTTTACATACACATACAATAATCACATTTACATTGACATTATTCTGAGCCAGGGGTGCAGGATAAAGTCATGGGTAAAGTCAAGCATTGTTTGTTGGAGACGACGTCTGCAGGATCTTTCTCAAGACTTTTTGCATCGAGGACAGAAAGATCTGGTTTCCCTGCCTGGTGAGGTGAACTCCATCCGGTAGAAACAGTCTCTTCTCATAATATCTCAGATGTGGATGTTCAATCACTTCACCGCCAAGCTTCTCAATGTTCTTTTTGATGATCTTGTTGATGATCTTCCTGTTATTGATGACCTTCATTGGACATTTAGATCTCCACACTTGCCGCTCATTAATGCAGGAAAACGCCATCTTCATGGAGGGAAAGTCTGCATGCAGCTGCGTCAGATCCTTCTGCATCTCAGATGCAAGATGCTGTCTGGGTGTCTGTGCGAGGTCGTTGCCGCCGGCGTGGATCACTAAAATGTCTGGTGGAGTGTGCGTGGCATAGAATTCTTTATAGAAGCAGGGAAGGACGCCGCTCCAGAGCATCCCTCCTTTGCCAAACCAACAAACTTTGGCTTTCAGTCCAAAGTTGTTGCCAAAAGTCTTATGTGCTTCTTCCTCCCCTCGCCTAACGTAACTGTCCCCAATGATCCAGATTGTTGACACTTTTTCAGTCACGTCATGACACTGTTTTTGGGTAGACGTGAAGTCTTTGTTGCGGGTGTCACTCTTCTTCTTTAGGGATATGACCCGGCCCGCAGTGGAAGGAGCCTGTCGAGAGGTGCTCGGTAGCGCTGTGTCTCTCTCCTCTGTGCCCATGGTCATCATGGGCCTCTTCCTTTCTGGGAAGGAGAGGTTTGGGTCTCTGTTGATGTCTTGTGAAATCTCACTAAAGGCACTTTTCAGCGGAGGTCTTGGTTCACAGACCTTCATCCTCTTCCTTTCTGGGAAGGAGAGGTTTGGGTCTCTGTTGATGTCTTGTGAAATCTCACTAAAGGCACTTTTCAGCGGAGGTCTTGGTTCACACGTCTTCATCCTCTTCCTTTCTGGAGGAGAGAGGTTTGGGTGTCTGTTGATGTCTTGTGAAATCTCACTATATGCCCTTTTCAGTGTAGGTCTTGGTTCACACAACTTCATCCTCTTCCTTTCTGGAGGGGAGAGGTTTGGGTGTCTGTTGATGTCTTGTGAAATCTCACTATATGCCCTTTTCAGTGTAGGTCTTGGTTCACACAACTTCATCCTCTTCCTTTCTGGGAAGGAGAGGTTTGGGTCTTCGTTGATGATCTGATCATAGCCTCTTTTTCTTCTCTCCAGTGGCTTGATGCTAGATCTTACCTCCTCAGACAGTGTGTGTGGCTTTTCTTGATGTTTTGTAACCACAACAGCACTGCAGTGAGAGATCAGCTGCCACTGGACAGAGGCACTGGTCGATGCCTGAACACATCTTCCATCTTTTGCAAAAGGTCCACTTCCACTGATGTCCTGAAGGATGCAATCCAAGGACGTGGAGGGGAGCAGGTTTCTGCTGAGGAGCTTGTCAGAAGGGACAAAGTTGCTGGATTTCTCAGCCATTTTAAAACAGGAATCCTGCTGTTAAACTACTACTAGTTGCTGTTTTTTCCAAACTCTTTTCGGCTAGACCGTTAGAGATGCTGGTTTTGCTGCTGCACTGAGTGAAAGGTCGATGATTAATGAAACTTACCGGAGTGTTTGCTGCATTCTAGAAGGTCTCAAACGCATCATAATGTTCTTTAAAGTGGCAACAAAGACAGATGGCAAAATGCATTTTGCTTTACAATAATACAAAATAAGATTTAAAAAAAAAAAAGATATCAGTTTTGTCCTGTTAGCAACAGCTGATGTTGAAGAATTGATGTAGTTTTTTGTTTTTGTTGAGGCCTTCTGGTCCTTTTGTGTTGGAGAACAAGCTACATCTGTTTTAGTGCCGTCATTTTCTGATTTTTTTAGTCTAGAAATGCTCTTAAAAAATAACAATTGTTGTTCCTTTATAGATTACAGCTGTCTGTAACTGATGCACACTTGCAAACGACTCTGTCAAACCACATAATAGTGACATTTGTCTTCATGAGCATTGATGTACACCTAGTGGACAGTGACACTGGTCACAGTCCACTAGGTGGAGTACCATTTATAAACTTCAGAAGCACTTTTTTTTACATTTTTTTTAATTCACTTACAAAGTTTACATACACATACAATAATCACATTTACATTGACATTATTCTGAGCCAGGGGTGCAGGATAAAGTCATGGGTAAAGTCAAGCATTGTTTGTTGGAGACGACGTCTGCAGGATCTTTCTCAAGACTTTTTGCATCGAGGACAGAAAGATCTGGTTTCCCTGCCTGGTGAGGTGAACTCCATCCGGTAGAAACAGTCTCTTCTCATAATATCTCAGATGTGGATGTTCAATCACTTCACCGCCAAGGTTCTCAATGTTCTTTTTGATGATCTTGTTGATGATCTTCCTGTTATTGATGACCTTCATTGGACATTTAGATCTCCACACTTGCCGCTCATTAATGCAGGAAAACGCCATCTTCATGGAGGGAAAGTCTGCATGCAGCTGCGTCAGATCCTTCTGCATCTCAGATGCAAGATGCTGTCTGGGTGTCTGTGCGAGGTCGTTGCCGCCGGCGTGGATCACTAAAATGTCTGGTGGAGTGTGCGTGGCATAGAATTCTTTATAGAAGCAGGGAAGGACGCCGCTCCAGAGCATCCCTCCTTTGCCAAACCAACAAACTTTGGCTTTCAGTCCAAAGTTGTTGCCAAAAGTCTTATGTGCTTCTTCCTCCCCTCGCCTAACGTAACTGTCCCCAATGATCCAGATTGTTGACACTTTTTCAGTCACGTCATGACACTGTTTTTGGGTAGACGTGAAGTCTTTGTTGCGGGTGTCACTCTTCTTCTTTAGGGATATGACCCGGCCCGCAGTGGAAGGAGCCTGTCGAGAGGTGCTCGGTAGCGCTGTGTCTCTCTCCTCTGTGCCCATGGTCATCATGGGCCTCTTCCTTTCTGGGAAGGAGAGGTTTGGGTCTCTGTTGATGTCTTGTGAAATCTCACTAAAGGCACTTTTCAGCGGAGGTCTTGGTTCACAGACCTTCATCCTCTTCCTTTCTGGGAAGGAGAGGTTTGGGTCTCTGTTGATGTCTTGTGAAATCTCACTAAAGGCACTTTTCAGCGGAGGTCTTGGTTCACACGTCTTCATCCTCTTCCTTTCTGGAGGAGAGAGGTTTGGGTGTCTGTTGATGTCTTGTGAAATCTCACTATATGCCCTTTTCAGTGTAGGTCTTGGTTCACACAACTTCATCCTCTTCCTTTCTGGAGGGGAGAGGTTTGGGTGTCTGTTGATGTCTTGTGAAATCTCACTATATGCCCTTTTCAGTGTAGGTCTTGGTTCACACAACTTCATCCTCTTCCTTTCTGGGAAGGAGAGGTTTGGGTCTTCGTTGATGATCTGATCATAGCCTCTTTTTCTTCTCTCCAGTGGCTTGATGCTAGATCTTACCTCCTCAGACAGTGTGTGTGGCTTTTCTTGATGTTTTGTAACCACAACAGCACTGCAGTGAGAGATCAGCTGCCACTGGACAGAGGTACTGGTCGATGCCTGAACACATCTTCCATCTTTTGCAAAAGGTCCACTTCCACTGATGTCCTGAAGGATGCAATCCAAGGACGTGGAGGGGAGCAGGTTTCTGCTGAGGAGCTTGTCAGAAGGGACAAAGTTGCTGGATTTCTCAGCCATTTTAAAACAGGAATCCTGCTGTTAAACTACTACTAGTTGCTGTTTTTTCCAAACTCTTTTCGGCTAGACCGTTAGAGATGCTGGTTTTGCTGCTGCACTGAGTGAAAGGTCGATGATTAATGAAACTTACCGGAGTGTTTGCTGCATTCTAGAAGGTCTCAAACGCATCATAATGTTCTTTAAAGTGGCAACAAAGACAGATGGCAAAATGCATTTTGCTTTACAATAATACAAAATAAGATTTAAAAAAAAAAAGATATCAGTTTTGTCCTGTTAGCAACAGCTGATGTTGAAGAATTGATGTAGTTTTTTGTTTTTGTTAAGGCCTTCTGGTCCTTTTGTGTTGGAGAACAAGCTACATCTGTTTTAGTGCCGTCATTTTCTGATTTTTTTAGTCTAGAAATGCTCTTAAAAAATAACAATTGTTGTTCCTTTATAGATTACAGCTGTCTGTAACTGATGCACACTTGCAAACGACTCTGTCAAACCACATAATAGTGACATTTGTCTTCATGAGCATTGATGTACACCTAGTGGACAGTGACATTGGTCACAGTCCACTAGGTGGAGTACCATTTATAAACTTCAGAAGCACTTTTTTTTTACATTTTTTTTAATTCACTTACAAAGTTTACATACACATACAATAATCACATTTACATTGACATTATTCTGAGCCAGGGGTGCAGGATAAAGTCATGGGTAAAGTCAAGCATTGTTTGTTGGAGACGACGTCTGCAGGATCTTTCTCAAGACTTTTTGCATCGAGGACAGAAAGATCTGGTTTCCCTGCCTGGTGAGGTGAACTCCATCCGGTAGAAACAGTCTCTTCTCATAATATCTCAGATGTGGATGTTCAATCACTTCACCGCCAAGCTTCTCAATGTTCTTTTTGATGATCTTGTTGATGATCTTCCTGTTATTGATGACCTTCATTGGACATTTAGATCTCCACACTTGCCGCTCATTAATGCAGGAAAACGCCATCTTCATGGAGGGAAAGTCTGCATGCAGCTGCGTCAGATCCTTCTGCATCTCAGATGCAAGATGCTGTCTGGGTGTCTGTGCGAGGTCGTTGCCGCCGGCGTGGATCACTAAAATGTCTGGTGGAGTGTGCGTGGCATAGAATTCTTTATAGAAGCAGGGAAGGACGCCGCTCCAGAGCATCCCTCCTTTGCCAAACCAACAAACTTTGGCTTTCAGTCCAAAGTTGTTGCCAAAAGTCTTATGTGCTTCTTCCTCCCCTCGCCTAACGTAACTGTCCCCAATGATCCAGATTGTTGACACTTTTTCAGTCACGTCATGACACTGTTTTTGGGTAGACGTGAAGTCTTTGTTGCGGGTGTCACTCTTCTTCTTTAGGGATATGACCCGGCCCGCAGTGGAAGGAGCCTGTCGAGAGGTGCTCGGTAGCGCTGTGTCTCTCTCCTCTGTGCCCATGGTCATCATGGGCCTCTTCCTTTCTGGGAAGGAGAGGTTTGGGTCTCTGTTGATGTCTTGTGAAATCTCACTAAAGGCACTTTTCAGCGGAGGTCTTGGTTCACAGACCTTCATCCTCTTCCTTTCTGGGAAGGAGAGGTTTGGGTCTCTGTTGATGTCTTGTGAAATCTCACTAAAGGCACTTTTCAGCGGAGGTCTTGGTTCACACGTCTTCATCCTCTTCCTTTCTGGAGGAGAGAGGTTTGGGTGTCTGTTGATGTCTTGTGAAATCTCACTATATGCCCTTTTCAGTGTAGGTCTTGGTTCACACAACTTCATCCTCTTCCTTTCTGGAGGGGAGAGGTTTGGGTGTCTGTTGATGTCTTGTGAAATCTCACTATATGCCCTTTTCAGTGTAGGTCTTGGTTCACACAACTTCATCCTCTTCCTTTCTGGGAAGGAGAGGTTTGGGTCTTCGTTGATGATCTGATCATAGCCTCTTTTTCTTCTCTCCAGTGGCTTGATGCTAGATCTTACCTCCTCAGACAGTGTGTGTGGCTTTTCTTGATGTTTTGTAACCACAACAGCACTGCAGTGAGAGATCAGCTGCCACTGGACAGAGGCACTGGTCGATGCCTGAACACATCTTCCATCTTTTGCAAAAGGTCCACTTCCACTGATGTCCTGAAGGATGCAATCCAAGGACGTGGAGGGGAGCAGGTTTCTGCTGAGGAGCTTGTCAGAAGGGACAAAGTTGCTGGATTTCTCAGCCATTTTAAAACAGGAATCCTGCTGTTAAACTACTACTAGTTGCTGTTTTTTCCAAACTCTTTTCGGCTAGACCGTTAGAGATGCTGGTTTTGCTGCTGCACTGAGTGAAAGGTCGATGATTAATGAAACTTACCGGAGTGTTTGCTGCATTCTAGAAGGTCTCAAACGCATCATAATGTTCTTTAAAGTGGCAACAAAGACAGATGGCAAAATGCATTTTGCTTTACAATAATACAAAATAAGATTTAAAAAAAAAAAGATATCAGTTTTGTCCTGTTAGCAACAGCTGATGTTGAAGAATTGATGTAGTTTTTTGTTTTTGTTGAGGCCTTCTGGTCCTTTTGTGTTGGAGAACAAGCTACATCTGTTTTAGTGCCGTCATTTTCTGATTTTTTTAGTCTAGAAATGCTCTTAAAAAATAACAATTGTTGTTCCTTTATAGATTACAGCTGTCTGTAACTGATGCACACTTGCAAACGACTCTGTCAAACCACATAATAGTGACATTTGTCTTCATGAGCATTGATGTACACCTAGTGGACAGTGACATTGGTCACAGTCCACTAGGTGGAGTACCATTTATAAACTTCAGAAGCACTTTTTTTTTACATTTTTTTTAATTCACTTACAAAGTTTACATACACATACAATAATCACATTTACATTGACATTATTCTGAGCCAGGGGTGCAGGATAAAGTCATGGGTAAAGTCAAGCATTGTTTGTTGGAGACGACGTCTGCAGGATCTTTCTCAAGACTTTTTGCATCGAGGACAGAAAGATCTGGTTTCCCTGCCTGGTGAGGTGAACTCCATCCGGTAGAAACAGTCTCTTCTCATAATATCTCAGATGTGGATGTTCAATCACTTCACCGCCAAGCTTCTCAATGTTCTTTTTGATGATCTTGTTGATGATCTTCCTGTTATTGATGACCTTCATTGGACATTTAGATCTCCACACTTGCCGCTCATTAATGCAGGAAAACGCCATCTTCATGGAGGGAAAGTCTGCATGCAGCTGCGTCAGATCCTTCTGCATCTCAGATGCAAGATGCTGTCTGGGTGTCTGTGCGAGGTCGTTGCCGCCGGCGTGGATCACTAAAATGTCTGGTGGAGTGTGCGTGGCATAGAATTCTTTATAGAAGCAGGGAAGGACGCCGCTCCAGAGCATCCCTCCTTTGCCAAACCAACAAACTTTGGCTTTCAGTCCAAAGTTGTTGCCAAAAGTCTTATGTGCTTCTTCCTCCCCTCGCCTAACGTAACTGTCCCCAATGATCCAGATTGTTGACACTTTTTCAGTCACGTCATGACACTGTTTTTGGGTAGACGTGAAGTCTTTGTTGCGGGTGTCACTCTTCTTCTTTAGGGATATGACCCGGCCCGCAGTGGAAGGAGCCTGTCGAGAGGTGCTCGGTAGCGCTGTGTCTCTCTCCTCTGTGCCCATGGTCATCATGGGCCTCTTCCTTTCTGGGAAGGAGAGGTTTGGGTCTCTGTTGATGTCTTGTGAAATCTCACTAAAGGCACTTTTCAGCGGAGGTCTTGGTTCACAGACCTTCATCCTCTTCCTTTCTGGGAAGGAGAGGTTTGGGTCTCTGTTGATGTCTTGTGAAATCTCACTAAAGGCACTTTTCAGCGGAGGTCTTGGTTCACACGTCTTCATCCTCTTCCTTTCTGGAGGAGAGAGGTTTGGGTGTCTGTTGATGTCTTGTGAAATCTCACTATATGCCCTTTTCAGTGTAGGTCTTGGTTCACACAACTTCATCCTCTTCCTTTCTGGAGGGGAGAGGTTTGGGTGTCTGTTGATGTCTTGTGAAATCTCACTATATGCCCTTTTCAGTGTAGGTCTTGGTTCACACAACTTCATCCTCTTCCTTTCTGGGAAGGAGAGGTTTGGGTCTTCGTTGATGATCTGATCATAGCCTCTTTTTCTTCTCTCCAGTGGCTTGATGCTAGATCTTACCTCCTCAGACAGTGTGTGTGGCTTTTCTTGATGTTTTGTAACCACAACAGCACTGCAGTGAGAGATCAGCTGCCACTGGACAGAGGCACTGGTCGATGCCTGAACACATCTTCCATCTTTTGCAAAAGGTCCACTTCCACTGATGTCCTGAAGGATGCAATCCAAGGACGTGGAGGGGAGCAGGTTTCTGCTGAGGAGCTTGTCAGAAGGGACAAAGTTGCTGGATTTCTCAGCCATTTTAAAACAGGAATCCTGCTGTTAAACTACTACTAGTTGCTGTTTTTTCCAAACTCTTTTCGGCTAGACCGTTAGAGATGCTGGTTTTGCTGCTGCACTGAGTGAAAGGTCGATGATTAATGAAACTTACCGGAGTGTTTGCTGCATTCTAGAAGGTCTCAAACGCATCATAATGTTCTTTAAAGTGGCAACAAAGACAGATGGCAAAATGCATTTTGCTTTACAATAATACAAAATAAGATTTAAAAAAAAAAAGATATCAGTTTTGTCCTGTTAGCAACAGCTGATGTTGAAGAATTGATGTAGTTTTTTGTTTTTGTTGAGGCCTTCTGGTCCTTTTGTGTTGGAGAACAAGCTACATCTGTTTTAGTGCCGTCATTTTCTGATTTTTTTAGTCTAGAAATGCTCTTAAAAAATAACAATTGTTGTTCCTTTATAGATTACAGCTGTCTGTAACTGATGCACACTTGCAAACGACTCTGTCAAACCACATAATAGTGACATTTGTCTTCATGAGCATTGATGTACACCTAGTGGACAGTGACACTGGTCACAGTCCACTAGGTGGAGTACCATTTATAAACTTCAGAAGCACTTTTTTTTACATTTTTTTTAATTCACTTACAAAGTTTACATACACATACAATAATCACATTTACATTGACATTATTCTGAGCCAGGGGTGCAGGATAAAGTCATGGGTAAAGTCAAGCATTGTTTGTTGGAGACGACGTCTGCAGGATCTTTCTCAAGACTTTTTGCATCGAGGACAGAAAGATCTGGTTTCCCTGCCTGGTGAGGTGAACTCCATCCGGTAGAAACAGTCTCTTCTCATAATATCTCAGATGTGGATGTTCAATCACTTCACCGCCAAGGTTCTCAATGTTCTTTTTGATGATCTTGTTGATGATCTTCCTGTTATTGATGACCTTCATTGGACATTTAGATCTCCACACTTGCCGCTCATTAATGCAGGAAAACGCCATCTTCATGGAGGGAAAGTCTGCATGCAGCTGCGTCAGATCCTTCTGCATCTCAGATGCAAGATGCTGTCTGGGTGTCTGTGCGAGGTCGTTGCCGCCGGCGTGGATCACTAAAATGTCTGGTGGAGTGTGCGTGGCATAGAATTCTTTATAGAAGCAGGGAAGGACGCCGCTCCAGAGCATCCCTCCTTTGCCAAACCAACAAACTTTGGCTTTCAGTCCAAAGTTGTTGCCAAAAGTCTTATGTGCTTCTTCCTCCCCTCGCCTAACGTAACTGTCCCCAATGATCCAGATTGTTGACACTTTTTCAGTCACGTCATGACACTGTTTTTGGGTAGACGTGAAGTCTTTGTTGCGGGTGTCACTCTTCTTCTTTAGGGATATGACCCGGCCCGCAGTGGAAGGAGCCTGTCGAGAGGTGCTCGGTAGCGCTGTGTCTCTCTCCTCTGTGCCCATGGTCATCATGGGCCTCTTCCTTTCTGGGAAGGAGAGGTTTGGGTCTCTGTTGATGTCTTGTGAAATCTCACTAAAGGCACTTTTCAGCGGAGGTCTTGGTTCACAGACCTTCATCCTCTTCCTTTCTGGGAAGGAGAGGTTTGGGTCTCTGTTGATGTCTTGTGAAATCTCACTAAAGGCACTTTTCAGCGGAGGTCTTGGTTCACACGTCTTCATCCTCTTCCTTTCTGGAGGAGAGAGGTTTGGGTGTCTGTTGATGTCTTGTGAAATCTCACTATATGCCCTTTTCAGTGTAGGTCTTGGTTCACACAACTTCATCCTCTTCCTTTCTGGAGGGGAGAGGTTTGGGTGTCTGTTGATGTCTTGTGAAATCTCACTATATGCCCTTTTCAGTGTAGGTCTTGGTTCACACAACTTCATCCTCTTCCTTTCTGGGAAGGAGAGGTTTGGGTCTTCGTTGATGATCTGATCATAGCCTCTTTTTCTTCTCTCCAGTGGCTTGATGCTAGATCTTACCTCCTCAGACAGTGTGTGTGGCTTTTCTTGATGTTTTGTAACCACAACAGCACTGCAGTGAGAGATCAGCTGCCACTGGACAGAGGCACTGGTCGATGCCTGAACACATCTTCCATCTTTTGCAAAAGGTCCACTTCCACTGATGTCCTGAAGGATGCAATCCAAGGACGTGGAGGGGAGCAGGTTTCTGCTGAGGAGCTTGTCAGAAGGGACAAAGTTGCTGGATTTCTCAGCCATTTTAAAACAGGAATCCTGCTGTTAAACTACTACTAGTTGCTGTTTTTTCCAAACTCTTTTCGGCTAGACCGTTAGAGATGCTGGTTTTGCTGCTGCACTGAGTGAAAGGTCGATGATTAATGAAACTTACCGGAGTGTTTGCTGCATTCTAGAAGGTCTCAAACGCATCATAATGTTCTTTAAAGTGGCAACAAAGACAGATGGCAAAATGCATTTTGCTTTACAATAATACAAAATAAGATTTAAAAAAAAAAAGATATCAGTTTTGTCCTGTTAGCAACAGCTGATGTTGAAGAATTGATGTAGTTTTTTGTTTTTGTTGAGGCCTTCTGGTCCTTTTGTGTTGGAGAACAAGCTACATCTGTTTTAGTGCCGTCATTTTCTGATTTTTTTAGTCTAGAAATGCTCTTAAAAAATAACAATTGTTGTTCCTTTATAGATTACAGCTGTCTGTAACTGATGCACACTTGCAAACGACTCTGTCAAACCACATAATAGTGACATTTGTCTTCGTGAGCATTGATGTACACCTAGTGGACAGTGACATTGGTCACAGTCCACTAGGTGGAGTACCATTTATAAACTTCAGAAGCACTTTTTTTAACATTTTTTTTTAATTCACTTACAAAGTTTACATACACATACAATAATCACATTTACATTGACATTATTCTGAGCCAGGGGTGCAGGATAAAGTCATGGGTAAAGTCAAGCATTGTTTGTTGGAGACGACGTCTGCAGGATCTTTCTCAAGACTTTTTGCATCGAGGACAGAAAGATCTGGTTTCCCTGCCTGGTGAGGTGAACTCCATCCGGTAGAAACAGTCTCTTCTCATAATATCTCAGATGTGGATGTTCAATCACTTCACCGCCAAGGTTCTCAATGTTCTTTTTGATGATCTTGTTGATGATCTTCCTGTTATTGATGACCTTCATTGGACATTTAGATCTCCACACTTGCCGCTCATTAATGCAGGAAAACGCCATCTTCATGGAGGGAAAGTCTGCATGCAGCTGCGTCAGATCCTTCTGCATCTCAGATGCAAGATGCTGTCTGGGTGTCTGTGCGAGGTCGTTGCCGCCGGCGTGGATCACTAAAATGTCTGGTGGAGTGTGCGTGGCATAGAATTCTTTATAGAAGCAGGGAAGGACGCCGCTCCAGAGCATCCCTCCTTTGCCAAACCAACAAACTTTGGCTTTCAGTCCAAAGTTGTTGCCAAAAGTCTTATGTGCTTCTTCCTCCCCTCGCCTAACGTAACTGTCCCCAATGATCCAGATTGTTGACACTTTTTCAGTCACGTCATGACACTGTTTTTGGGTAGACGTGAAGTCTTTGTTGCGGGTGTCACTCTTCTTCTTTAGGGATATGACCCGGCCCGCAGTGGAAGGAGCCTGTCGAGAGGTGCTCGGTAGCGCTGTGTCTCTCTCCTCTGTGCCCATGGTCATCATGGGCCTCTTCCTTTCTGGGAAGGAGAGGTTTGGGTCTCTGTTGATGTCTTGTGAAATCTCACTAAAGGCACTTTTCAGCGGAGGTCTTGGTTCACAGACCTTCATCCTCTTCCTTTCTGGGAAGGAGAGGTTTGGGTCTCTGTTGATGTCTTGTGAAATCTCACTAAAGGCACTTTTCAGCGGAGGTCTTGGTTCACACGTCTTCATCCTCTTCCTTTCTGGAGGAGAGAGGTTTGGGTGTCTGTTGATGTCTTGTGAAATCTCACTATATGCCCTTTTCAGTGTAGGTCTTGGTTCACACAACTTCATCCTCTTCCTTTCTGGAGGGGAGAGGTTTGGGTGTCTGTTGATGTCTTGTGAAATCTCACTATATGCCCTTTTCAGTGTAGGTCTTGGTTCACACAACTTCATCCTCTTCCTTTCTGGGAAGGAGAGGTTTGGGTCTTCGTTGATGATCTGATCATAGCCTCTTTTTCTTCTCTCCAGTGGCTTGATGCTAGATCTTACCTCCTCAGACAGTGTGTGTGGCTTTTCTTGATGTTTTGTAACCACAACAGCACTGCAGTGAGAGATCAGCTGCCACTGGACAGAGGCACTGGTCGATGCCTGAACACATCTTCCATCTTTTGCAAAAGGTCCACTTCCACTGATGTCCTGAAGGATGCAATCCAAGGACGTGGAGGGGAGCAGGTTTCTGCTGAGGAGCTTGTCAGAAGGGACAAAGTTGCTGGATTTCTCAGCCATTTTAAAACAGGAATCCTGCTGTTAAACTACTACTAGTTGCTGTTTTTTCCAAACTCTTTTCGGCTAGACCGTTAGAGATGCTGGTTTTGCTGCTGCACTGAGTGAAAGGTCGATGATTAATGAAACTTACCGGAGTGTTTGCTGCATTCTAGAAGGTCTCAAACGCATCATAATGTTCTTTAAAGTGGCAACAAAGACAGATGGCAAAATGCATTTTGCTTTACAATAATACAAAATAAGATTTAAAAAAAAAAAGATATCAGTTTTGTCCTGTTAGCAACAGCTGATGTTGAAGAATTGATGTAGTTTTTTGTTTTTGTTAAGGCCTTCTGGTCCTTTTGTGTTGGAGAACAAGCTACATCTGTTTTAGTGCCGTCATTTTCTGATTTTTTTAGTCTAGAAATGCTCTTAAAAAATAACAATTGTTGTTCCTTTATAGATTACAGCTGTCTGTAACTGATGCACACTTGCAAACGACTCTGTCAAACCACATAATAGTGACATTTGTCTTCATGAGCATTGATGTACACCTAGTGGACAGTGACATTGGTCACAGTCCACTAGGTGGAGTACCATTTATAAACTTCAGAAGCACTTTTTTTTACATTTTTTTTAATTCACTTACAAAGTTTACATACACATACAATAATCACATTTACATTGACATTATTCTGAGCCAGGGGTGCAGGATAAAGTCATGGGTAAAGTCAAGCATTGTTTGTTGGAGACGACGTCTGCAGGATCTTTCTCAAGACTTTTTGCATCGAGGACAGAAAGATCTGGTTTCCCTGCCTGGTGAGGTGAACTCCATCCGGTAGAAACAGTCTCTTCTCATAATATCTCAGATGTGGATGTTCAATCACTTCACCGCCAAGCTTCTCAATGTTCTTTTTGATGATCTTGTTGATGATCTTCCTGTTATTGATGACCTTCATTGGACATTTAGATCTCCACACTTGCCGCTCATTAATGCAGGAAAACGCCATCTTCATGGAGGGAAAGTCTGCATGCAGCTGCGTCAGATCCTTCTGCATCTCAGATGCAAGATGCTGTCTGGGTGTCTGTGCGAGGTCGTTGCCGCCGGCGTGGATCACTAAAATGTCTGGTGGAGTGTGCGTGGCATAGAATTCTTTATAGAAGCAGGGAAGGACGCCGCTCCAGAGCATCCCTCCTTTGCCAAACCAACAAACTTTGGCTTTCAGTCCAAAGTTGTTGCCAAAAGTCTTATGTGCTTCTTCCTCCCCTCGCCTAACGTAACTGTCCCCAATGATCCAGATTGTTGACACTTTTTCAGTCACGTCATGACACTGTTTTTGGGTAGACGTGAAGTCTTTGTTGCGGGTGTCACTCTTCTTCTTTAGGGATATGACCCGGCCCGCAGTGGAAGGAGCCTGTCGAGAGGTGCTCGGTAGCGCTGTGTCTCTCTCCTCTGTGCCCATGGTCATCATGGGCCTCTTCCTTTCTGGGAAGGAGAGGTTTGGGTCTCTGTTGATGTCTTGTGAAATCTCACTAAAGGCACTTTTCAGCGGAGGTCTTGGTTCACAGACCTTCATCCTCTTCCTTTCTGGGAAGGAGAGGTTTGGGTCTCTGTTGATGTCTTGTGAAATCTCACTAAAGGCACTTTTCAGCGGAGGTCTTGGTTCACACGTCTTCATCCTCTTCCTTTCTGGAGGAGAGAGGTTTGGGTGTCTGTTGATGTCTTGTGAAATCTCACTATATGCCCTTTTCAGTGTAGGTCTTGGTTCACACAACTTCATCCTCTTCCTTTCTGGAGGGGAGAGGTTTGGGTGTCTGTTGATGTCTTGTGAAATCTCACTATATGCCCTTTTCAGTGTAGGTCTTGGTTCACACAACTTCATCCTCTTCCTTTCTGGGAAGGAGAGGTTTGGGTCTTCGTTGATGATCTGATCATAGCCTCTTTTTCTTCTCTCCAGTGGCTTGATGCTAGATCTTACCTCCTCAGACAGTGTGTGTGGCTTTTCTTGATGTTTTGTAACCACAACAGCACTGCAGTGAGAGATCAGCTGCCACTGGACAGAGGCACTGGTCGATGCCTGAACACATCTTCCATCTTTTGCAAAAGGTCCACTTCCACTGATGTCCTGAAGGATGCAATCCAAGGACGTGGAGGGGAGCAGGTTTCTGCTGAGGAGCTTGTCAGAAGGGACAAAGTTGCTGGATTTCTCAGCCATTTTAAAACAGGAATCCTGCTGTTAAACTACTACTAGTTGCTGTTTTTTCCAAACTCTTTTCGGCTAGACCGTTAGAGATGCTGGTTTTGCTGCTGCACTGAGTGAAAGGTCGATGATTAATGAAACTTACCGGAGTGTTTGCTGCATTCTAGAAGGTCTCAAACGCATCATAATGTTCTTTAAAGTGGCAACAAAGACAGATGGCAAAATGCATTTTGCTTTACAATAATACAAAATAAGATTTAAAAAAAAAAAGATATCAGTTTTGTCCTGTTAGCAACAGCTGATGTTGAAGAATTGATGTAGTTTTTTGTTTTTGTTGAGGCCTTCTGGTCCTTTTGTGTTGGAGAACAAGCTACATCTGTTTTAGTGCCGTCATTTTCTGATTTTTTTAGTCTAGAAATGCTCTTAAAAAATAACAATTGTTGTTCCTTTATAGATTACAGCTGTCTGTAACTGATGCACACTTGCAAACGACTCTGTCAAACCACATAATAGTGACATTTGTCTTCGTGAGCATTGATGTACACCTAGTGGACAGTGACATTGGTCACAGTCCACTAGGTGGAGTACCATTTATAAACTTCAGAAGCACTTTTTTTAACATTTTTTTTTAATTCACTTACAAAGTTTACATACACATACAATAATCACATTTACATTGACATTATTCTGAGCCAGGGGTGCAGGATAAAGTCATGGGTAAAGTCAAGCATTGTTTGTTGGAGACGACGTCTGCAGGATCTTTCTCAAGACTTTTTGCATCGAGGACAGAAAGATCTGGTTTCCCTGCCTGGTGAGGTGAACTCCATCCGGTAGAAACAGTCTCTTCTCATAATATCTCAGATGTGGATGTTCAATCCCTTCACCGCCAAGGTTCTCAATGTTCTTTTTGATGATCTTGTTGATGATCTTCCTGTTATTGATGACCTTCATTGGACATTTAGATCTCCACACTTGCCGCTCATTAATGCAGGAAAACGCCATCTTCATGGAGGGAAAGTCTGCATGCAGCTGCGTCAGATCCTTCTGCATCTCAGATGCAAGATGCTGTCTGGGTGTCTGTGCGAGGTCGTTGCCGCCGGCGTGGATCACTAAAATGTCTGGTGGAGTGTGCGTGGCATAGAATTCTTTATAGAAGCAGGGAAGGACGCCGCTCCAGAGCATCCCTCCTTTGCCAAACCAACAAACTTTGGCTTTCAGTCCAAAGTTGTTGCCAAAAGTCTTATGTGCTTCTTCCTCCCCTCGCCTAACGTAACTGTCCCCAATGATCCAGATTGTTGACACTTTTTCAGTCACGTCATGACACTGTTTTTGGGTAGACGTGAAGTCTTTGTTGCGGGTGTCACTCTTCTTCTTTAGGGATATGACCCGGCCCGCAGTGGAAGGAGCCTGTCGAGAGGTGCTCGGTAGCGCTGTGTCTCTCTCCTCTGTGCCCATGGTCATCATGGGCCTCTTCCTTTCTGGGAAGGAGAGGTTTGGGTCTCTGTTGATGTCTTGTGAAATCTCACTAAAGGCACTTTTCAGCGGAGGTCTTGGTTCACAGACCTTCATCCTCTTCCTTTCTGGGAAGGAGAGGTTTGGGTCTCTGTTGATGTCTTGTGAAATCTCACTAAAGGCACTTTTCAGCGGAGGTCTTGGTTCACACGTCTTCATCCTCTTCCTTTCTGGAGGAGAGAGGTTTGGGTGTCTGTTGATGTCTTGTGAAATCTCACTATATGCCCTTTTCAGTGTAGGTCTTGGTTCACACAACTTCATCCTCTTCCTTTCTGGAGGGGAGAGGTTTGGGTGTCTGTTGATGTCTTGTGAAATCTCACTATATGCCCTTTTCAGTGTAGGTCTTGGTTCACACAACTTCATCCTCTTCCTTTCTGGGAAGGAGAGGTTTGGGTCTTCGTTGATGATCTGATCATAGCCTCTTTTTCTTCTCTCCAGTGGCTTGATGCTAGATCTTACCTCCTCAGACAGTGTGTGTGGCTTTTCTTGATGTTTTGTAACCACAACAGCACTGCAGTGAGAGATCAGCTGCCACTGGACAGAGGCACTGGTCGATGCCTGAACACATCTTCCATCTTTTGCAAAAGGTCCACTTCCACTGATGTCCTGAAGGATGCAATCCAAGGACGTGGAGGGGAGCAGGTTTCTGCTGAGGAGCTTGTCAGAAGGGACAAAGTTGCTGGATTTCTCAGCCATTTTAAAACAGGAATCCTGCTGTTAAACTACTACTAGTTGCTGTTTTTTCCAAACTCTTTTCGGCTAGACCGTTAGAGATGCTGGTTTTGCTGCTGCACTGAGTGAAAGGTCGATGATTAATGAAACTTACCGGAGTGTTTGCTGCATTCTAGAAGGTCTCAAACGCATCATAATGTTCTTTAAAGTGGCAACAAAGACAGATGGCAAAATGCATTTTGCTTTACAATAATACAAAATAAGATTTAAAAAAAAAAAGATATCAGTTTTGTCCTGTTAGCAACAGCTGATGTTGAAGAATTGATGTAGTTTTTTGTTTTTGTTGAGGCCTTCTGGTCCTTTTGTGTTGGAGAACAAGCTACATCTGTTTTAGTGCCGTCATTTTCTGATTTTTTTAGTCTAGAAATGCTCTTAAAAAATAACAATTGTTGTTCCTTTATAGATTACAGCTGTCTGTAACTGATGCACACTTGCAAACGACTCTGTCAAACCACATAATAGTGACATTTGTCTTCATGAGCATTGATGTACACCTAGTGGACAGTGACATTGGTCACAGTCCACTAGGTGGAGTACCATTTATAAACTTCAGAAGCACTTTTTTTTACATTTTTTTTAATTCACTTACAAAGTTTACATACACATACAATAATCACATTTACATTGACATTATTCTGAGCCAGGGGTGCAGGATAAAGTCATGGGTAAAGTCAAGCATTGTTTGTTGGAGACGACGTCTGCAGGATCTTTCTCAAGACTTTTTGCATCGAGGACAGAAAGATCTGGTTTCCCTGCCTGGTGAGGTGAACTCCATCCGGTAGAAACAGTCTCTTCTCATAATATCTCAGATGTGGATGTTCAATCACTTCACCGCCAAGGTTCTCAATGTTCTTTTTGATGATCTTGTTGATGATCTTCCTGTTATTGATGACCTTCATTGGACATTTAGATCTCCACACTTGCCGCTCATTAATGCAGGAAAACGCCATCTTCATGGAGGGAAAGTCTGCATGCAGCTGCGTCAGATCCTTCTGCATCTCAGATGCAAGATGCTGTCTGGGTGTCTGTGCGAGGTCGTTGCCGCCGGCGTGGATCACTAAAATGTCTGGTGGAGTGTGCGTGGCATAGAATTCTTTATAGAAGCAGGGAAGGACGCCGCTCCAGAGCATCCCTCCTTTGCCAAACCAACAAACTTTGGCTTTCAGTCCAAAGTTGTTGCCAAAAGTCTTATGTGCTTCTTCCTCCCCTCGCCTAACGTAACTGTCCCCAATGATCCAGATTGTTGACACTTTTTCAGTCACGTCATGACACTGTTTTTGGGTAGACGTGAAGTCTTTGTTGCGGGTGTCACTCTTCTTCTTTAGGGATATGACCCGGCCCGCAGTGGAAGGAGCCTGTCGAGAGGTGCTCGGTAGCGCTGTGTCTCTCTCCTCTGTGCCCATGGTCATCATGGGCCTCTTCCTTTCTGGGAAGGAGAGGTTTGGGTCTCTGTTGATGTCTTGTGAAATCTCACTAAAGGCACTTTTCAGCGGAGGTCTTGGTTCACAGACCTTCATCCTCTTCCTTTCTGGGAAGGAGAGGTTTGGGTCTCTGTTGATGTCTTGTGAAATCTCACTAAAGGCACTTTTCAGCGGAGGTCTTGGTTCACACGTCTTCATCCTCTTCCTTTCTGGAGGAGAGAGGTTTGGGTGTCTGTTGATGTCTTGTGAAATCTCACTATATGCCCTTTTCAGTGTAGGTCTTGGTTCACACAACTTCATCCTCTTCCTTTCTGGAGGGGAGAGGTTTGGGTGTCTGTTGATGTCTTGTGAAATCTCACTATATGCCCTTTTCAGTGTAGGTCTTGGTTCACACAACTTCATCCTCTTCCTTTCTGGGAAGGAGAGGTTTGGGTCTTCGTTGATGATCTGATCATAGCCTCTTTTTCTTCTCTCCAGTGGCTTGATGCTAGATCTTACCTCCTCAGACAGTGTGTGTGGCTTTTCTTGATGTTTTGTAACCACAACAGCACTGCAGTGAGAGATCAGCTGCCACTGGACAGAGGCACTGGTCGATGCCTGAACACATCTTCCATCTTTTGCAAAAGGTCCACTTCCACTGATGTCCTGAAGGATGCAATCCAAGGACGTGGAGGGGAGCAGGTTTCTGCTGAGGAGCTTGTCAGAAGGGACAAAGTTGCTGGATTTCTCAGCCATTTTAAAACAGGAATCCTGCTGTTAAACTACTACTAGTTGCTGTTTTTTCCAAACTCTTTTCGGCTAGACCGTTAGAGATGCTGGTTTTGCTGCTGCACTGAGTGAAAGGTCGATGATTAATGAAACTTACCGGAGTGTTTGCTGCATTCTAGAAGGTCTCAAACGCATCATAATGTTCTTTAAAGTGGCAACAAAGACAGATGGCAAAATGCATTTTGCTTTACAATAATACAAAATAAGATTTAAAAAAAAAAAGATATCAGTTTTGTCCTGTTAGCAACAGCTGATGTTGAAGAATTGATGTAGTTTTTTGTTTTTGTTGAGGCCTTCTGGTCCTTTTGTGTTGGAGAACAAGCTACATCTGTTTTAGTGCCGTCATTTTCTGATTTTTTTAGTCTAGAAATGCTCTTAAAAAATAACAATTGTTGTTCCTTTATAGATTACAGCTGTCTGTAACTGATGCACACTTGCAAACGACTCTGTCAAACCACATAATAGTGACATTTGTCTTCATGAGCATTGATGTACACCTAGTGGACAGTGACATTGGTCACAGTCCACTAGGTGGAGTACCATTTATAAACTTCAGAAGCACTTTTTTTTACATTTTTTTTAATTCACTTACAAAGTTTACATACACATACAATAATCACATTTACATTGACATTATTCTGAGCCAGGGGTGCAGGATAAAGTCATGGGTAAAGTCAAGCATTGTTTGTTGGAGACGACGTCTGCAGGATCTTTCTCAAGACTTTTTGCATCGAGGACAGAAAGATCTGGTTTCCCTGCCTGGTGAGGTGAACTCCATCCGGTAGAAACAGTCTCTTCTCATAATATCTCAGATGTGGATGTTCAATCACTTCACCGCCAAGGTTCTCAATGTTCTTTTTGATGATCTTGTTGATGATCTTCCTGTTATTGATGACCTTCATTGGACATTTAGATCTCCACACTTGCCGCTCATTAATGCAGGAAAACGCCATCTTCATGGAGGGAAAGTCTGCATGCAGCTGCGTCAGATCCTTCTGCATCTCAGATGCAAGATGCTGTCTGGGTGTCTGTGCGAGGTCGTTGCCGCCGGCGTGGATCACTAAAATGTCTGGTGGAGTGTGCGTGGCATAGAATTCTTTATAGAAGCAGGGAAGGACGCCGCTCCAGAGCATCCCTCCTTTGCCAAACCAACAAACTTTGGCTTTCAGTCCAAAGTTGTTGCCAGAAGTCTTATGTGCTTCTTCCTCCCCTTGCCTAACGTAACTGTCCCCAATGATCCAGATTGTTGACACTTTTTCAGTCACGTCATGACACTGTTTTTGGGTAGACGTGAAGTCTTTGTTGCGGGTGTCACTCTTCTTCTTTAGGGATATGACCCGGCCCGCAGTGGAAGGAGCCTGTCGAGAGGTGCTCGGTAGCGCTGTGTCTCTCTCCTCTGTGCCCATGGTCATCATGGGCCTCTTCCTTTCTGGGAAGGAGAGGTTTGGGTCTCTGTTGATGTCTTGTGAAATCTCACTAAAGGCACTTTTCAGCGGAGGTCTTGGTTCACAGACCTTCATCCTCTTCCTTTCTGGGAAGGAGAGGTTTGGGTCTCTGTTGATGTCTTGTGAAATCTCACTAAAGGCACTTTTCAGCGGAGGTCTTGGTTCACACGTCTTCATCCTCTTCCTTTCTGGAGGAGAGAGGTTTGGGTGTCTGTTGATGTCTTGTGAAATCTCACTATATGCCCTTTTCAGTGTAGGTCTTGGTTCACACAACTTCATCCTCTTCCTTTCTGGAGGGGAGAGGTTTGGGTGTCTGTTGATGTCTTGTGAAATCTCACTATATGCCCTTTTCAGTGTAGGTCTTGGTTCACACAACTTCATCCTCTTCCTTTCTGGGAAGGAGAGGTTTGGGTCTTCGTTGATGATCTGATCATAGCCTCTTTTTCTTCTCTCCAGTGGCTTGATGCTAGATCTTACCTCCTCAGACAGTGTGTGTGGCTTTTCTTGATGTTTTGTAACCACAACAGCACTGCAGTGAGAGATCAGCTGCCACTGGACAGAGGCACTGGTCGATGCCTGAACACATCTTCCATCTTTTGCAAAAGGTCCACTTCCACTGATGTCCTGAAGGATGCAATCCAAGGACGTGGAGGGGAGCAGGTTTCTGCTGAGGAGCTTGTCAGAAGGGACAAAGTTGCTGGATTTCTCAGCCATTTTAAAACAGGAATCCTGCTGTTAAACTACTACTAGTTGCTGTTTTTTCCAAACTCTTTTCGGCTAGACCGTTAGAGATGCTGGTTTTGCTGCTGCACTGAGTGAAAGGTCGATGATTAATGAAACTTACCGGAGTGTTTGCTGCATTCTAGAAGGTCTCAAACGCATCATAATGTTCTTTAAAGTGGCAACAAAGACAGATGGCAAAATGCATTTTGCTTTACAATAATACAAAATAAGATTTAAAAAAAAAAAGATATCAGTTTTGTCCTGTTAGCAACAGCTGATGTTGAAGAATTGATGTAGTTTTTTGTTTTTGTTGAGGCCTTCTGGTCCTTTTGTGTTGGAGAACAAGCTACATCTGTTTTAGTGCCGTCATTTTCTGATTTTTTTAGTCTAGAAATGCTCTTAAAAAATAACAATTGTTGTTCCTTTATAGATTACAGCTGTCTGTAACTGATGCACACTTGCAAACGACTCTGTCAAACCACATAATAGTGACATTTGTCTTCGTGAGCATTGATGTACACCTAGTGGACAGTGACATTGGTCACAGTCCACTAGGTGGAGTACCATTTATAAACTTCAGAAGCACTTTTTTTAACATTTTTTTTTAATTCACTTACAAAGTTTACATACACATACAATAATCACATTTACATTGACATTATTCTGAGCCAGGGGTGCAGGATAAAGTCATGGGTAAAGTCAAGCATTGTTTGTTGGAGACGACGTCTGCAGGATCTTTCTCAAGACTTTTTGCATCGAGGACAGAAAGATCTGGTTTCCCTGCCTGGTGAGGTGAACTCCATCCGGTAGAAACAGTCTCTTCTCATAATATCTCAGATGTGGATGTTCAATCACTTCACCGCCAAGGTTCTCAATGTTCTTTTTGATGATCTTGTTGATGATCTTCCTGTTATTGATGACCTTCATTGGACATTTAGATCTCCACACTTGCCGCTCATTAATGCAGGAAAACGCCATCTTCATGGAGGGAAAGTCTGCATGCAGCTGCGTCAGATCCTTCTGCATCTCAGATGCAAGATGCTGTCTGGGTGTCTGTGCGAGGTCGTTGCCGCCGGCGTGGATCACTAAAATGTCTGGTGGAGTGTGCGTGGCATAGAATTCTTTATAGAAGCAGGGAAGGACGCCGCTCCAGAGCATCCCTCCTTTGCCAAACCAACAAACTTTGGCTTTCAGTCCAAAGTTGTTGCCAAAAGTCTTATGTGCTTCTTCCTCCCCTCGCCTAACGTAACTGTCCCCAATGATCCAGATTGTTGACACTTTTTCAGTCACGTCATGACACTGTTTTTGGGTAGACGTGAAGTCTTTGTTGCGGGTGTCACTCTTCTTCTTTAGGGATATGACCCGGCCCGCAGTGGAAGGAGCCTGTCGAGAGGTGCTCGGTAGCGCTGTGTCTCTCTCCTCTGTGCCCATGGTCATCATGGGCCTCTTCCTTTCTGGGAAGGAGAGGTTTGGGTCTCTGTTGATGTCTTGTGAAATCTCACTAAAGGCACTTTTCAGCGGAGGTCTTGGTTCACAGACCTTCATCCTCTTCCTTTCTGGGAAGGAGAGGTTTGGGTCTCTGTTGATGTCTTGTGAAATCTCACTAAAGGCACTTTTCAGCGGAGGTCTTGGTTCACACGTCTTCATCCTCTTCCTTTCTGGAGGAGAGAGGTTTGGGTGTCTGTTGATGTCTTGTGAAATCTCACTATATGCCCTTTTCAGTGTAGGTCTTGGTTCACACAACTTCATCCTCTTCCTTTCTGGAGGGGAGAGGTTTGGGTGTCTGTTGATGTCTTGTGAAATCTCACTATATGCCCTTTTCAGTGTAGGTCTTGGTTCACACAACTTCATCCTCTTCCTTTCTGGGAAGGAGAGGTTTGGGTCTTCGTTGATGATCTGATCATAGCCTCTTTTTCTTCTCTCCAGTGGCTTGATGCTAGATCTTACCTCCTCAGACAGTGTGTGTGGCTTTTCTTGATGTTTTGTAACCACAACAGCACTGCAGTGAGAGATCAGCTGCCACTGGACAGAGGCACTGGTCGATGCCTGAACACATCTTCCATCTTTTGCAAAAGGTCCACTTCCACTGATGTCCTGAAGGATGCAATCCAAGGACGTGGAGGGGAGCAGGTTTCTGCTGAGGAGCTTGTCAGAAGGGACAAAGTTGCTGGATTTCTCAGCCATTTTAAAACAGGAATCCTGCTGTTAAACTACTACTAGTTGCTGTTTTTTCCAAACTCTTTTCGGCTAGACCGTTAGAGATGCTGGTTTTGCTGCTGCACTGAGTGAAAGGTCGATGATTAATGAAACTTACCGGAGTGTTTGCTGCATTCTAGAAGGTCTCAAACGCATCATAATGTTCTTTAAAGTGGCAACAAAGACAGATGGCAAAATGCATTTTGCTTTACAATAATACAAAATAAGATTTAAAAAAAAAAAAAGATATCAGTTTTGTCCTGTTAGCAACAGCTGATGTTGAAGAATTGATGTAGTTTTTTGTTTTTGTTGAGGCCTTCTGGTCCTTTTGTGTTGGAGAACAAGCTACATCTGTTTTAGTGCCGTCATTTTCTGATTTTTTTAGTCTAGAAATGCTCTTAAAAAATAACAATTGTTGTTCCTTTATAGATTACAGCTGTCTGTAACTGATGCACACTTGCAAACGACTCTGTCAAACCACATAATAGTGACATTTGTCTTCGTGAGCATTGATGTACACCTAGTGGACAGTGACATTGGTCACAGTCCACTAGGTGGAGTACCATTTATAAACTTCAGAAGCACTTTTTTTTACATTTTTTTTAATTCACTTACAAAGTTTACATACACATACAATAATCACATTTACATTGACATTATTCTGAGCCAGGGGTGCAGGATAAAGTCATGGGTAAAGTCAAGCATTGTTTGTTGGAGACGACGTCTGCAGGATCTTTCTCAAGACTTTTTGCATCGAGGACAGAAAGATCTGGTTTCCCTGCCTGGTGAGGTGAACTCCATCCGGTAGAAACAGTCTCTTCTCATAATATCTCAGATGTGGATGTTCAATCACTTCACCGCCAAGGTTCTCAATGTTCTTTTTGATGATCTTGTTGATGATCTTCCTGTTATTGATGACCTTCATTGGACATTTAGATCTCCACACTTGCCGCTCATTAATGCAGGAAAACGCCATCTTCATGGAGGGAAAGTCTGCATGCAGCTGCGTCAGATCCTTCTGCATCTCAGATGCAAGATGCTGTCTGGGTGTCTGTGCGAGGTCGTTGCCGCCGGCGTGGATCACTAAAATGTCTGGTGGAGTGTGCGTGGCATAGAATTCTTTATAGAAGCAGGGAAGGACGCCGCTCCAGAGCATCCCTCCTTTGCCAAACCAACAAACTTTGGCTTTCAGTCCAAAGTTGTTGCCAAAAGTCTTATGTGCTTCTTCCTCCCCTCGCCTAACGTAACTGTCCCCAATGATCCAGATTGTTGACACTTTTTCAGTCACGTCATGACACTGTTTTTGGGTAGACGTGAAGTCTTTGTTGCGGGTGTCACTCTTCTTCTTTAGGGATATGACCCGGCCCGCAGTGGAAGGAGCCTGTCGAGAGGTGCTCGGTAGCGCTGTGTCTCTCTCCTCTGTGCCCATGGTCATCATGGGCCTCTTCCTTTCTGGGAAGGAGAGGTTTGGGTCTCTGTTGATGTCTTGTGAAATCTCACTAAAGGCACTTTTCAGCGGAGGTCTTGGTTCACAGACCTTCATCCTCTTCCTTTCTGGGAAGGAGAGGTTTGGGTCTCTGTTGATGTCTTGTGAAATCTCACTAAAGGCACTTTTCAGCGGAGGTCTTGGTTCACACGTCTTCATCCTCTTCCTTTCTGGAGGAGAGAGGTTTGGGTGTCTGTTGATGTCTTGTGAAATCTCACTATATGCCCTTTTCAGTGTAGGTCTTGGTTCACACAACTTCATCCTCTTCCTTTCTGGAGGGGAGAGGTTTGGGTGTCTGTTGATGTCTTGTGAAATCTCACTATATGCCCTTTTCAGTGTAGGTCTTGGTTCACACAACTTCATCCTCTTCCTTTCTGGGAAGGAGAGGTTTGGGTCTTCGTTGATGATCTGATCATAGCCTCTTTTTCTTCTCTCCAGTGGCTTGATGCTAGATCTTACCTCCTCAGACAGTGTGTGTGGCTTTTCTTGATGTTTTGTAACCACAACAGCACTGCAGTGAGAGATCAGCTGCCACTGGACAGAGGCACTGGTCGATGCCTGAACACATCTTCCATCTTTTGCAAAAGGTCCACTTCCACTGATGTCCTGAAGGATGCAATCCAAGGACGTGGAGGGGAGCAGGTTTCTGCTGAGGAGCTTGTCAGAAGGGACAAAGTTGCTGGATTTCTCAGCCATTTTAAAACAGGAATCCTGCTGTTAAACTACTACTAGTTGCTGTTTTTTCCAAACTCTTTTCGGCTAGACCGTTAGAGATGCTGGTTTTGCTGCTGCACTGAGTGAAAGGTCGATGATTAATGAAACTTACCGGAGTGTTTGCTGCATTCTAGAAGGTCTCAAACGCATCATAATGTTCTTTAAAGTGGCAACAAAGACAGATGGCAAAATGCATTTTGCTTTACAATAATACAAAATAAGATTTAAAAAAAAAAAAAGATATCAGTTTTGTCCTGTTAGCAACAGCTGATGTTGAAGAATTGATGTAGTTTTTTGTTTTTGTTGAGGCCTTCTGGTCCTTTTGTGTTGGAGAACAAGCTACATCTGTTTTAGTGCCGTCATTTTCTGATTTTTTTAGTCTAGAAATGCTCTTAAAAAATAACAATTGTTGTTCCTTTATAGATTACAGCTGTCTGTAACTGATGCACACTTGCAAACGACTCTGTCAAACCACATAATAGTGACATTTGTCTTCGTGAGCATTGATGTACACCTAGTGGACAGTGACATTGGTCACAGTCCACTAGGTGGAGTACCATTTATAAACTTCAGAAGCACTTTTTTTTACATTTTTTTTAATTCACTTACAAAGTTTACATACACATACAATAATCACATTTACATTGACATTATTCTGAGCCAGGGGTGCAGGATAAAGTCATGGGTAAAGTCAAGCATTGTTTGTTGGAGACGACGTCTGCAGGATCTTTCTCAAGACTTTTTGCATCGAGGACAGAAAGATCTGGTTTCCCTGCCTGGTGAGGTGAACTCCATCCGGTAGAAACAGTCTCTTCTCATAATATCTCAGATGTGGATGTTCAATCACTTCACCGCCAAGGTTCTCAATGTTCTTTTTGATGATCTTGTTGATGATCTTCCTGTTATTGATGACCTTCATTGGACATTTAGATCTCCACACTTGCCGCTCATTAATGCAGGAAAACGCCATCTTCATGGAGGGAAAGTCTGCATGCAGCTGCGTCAGATCCTTCTGCATCTCAGATGCAAGATGCTGTCTGGGTGTCTGTGCGAGGTCGTTGCCGCCGGCGTGGATCACTAAAATGTCTGGTGGAGTGTGCGTGGCATAGAATTCTTTATAGAAGCAGGGAAGGACGCCGCTCCAGAGCATCCCTCCTTTGCCAAACCAACAAACTTTGGCTTTCAGTCCAAAGTTGTTGCCAAAAGTCTTATGTGCTTCTTCCTCCCCTCGCCTAACGTAACTGTCCCCAATGATCCAGATTGTTGACACTTTTTCAGTCACGTCATGACACTGTTTTTGGGTAGACGTGAAGTCTTTGTTGCGGGTGTCACTCTTCTTCTTTAGGGATATGACCCGGCCCGCAGTGGAAGGAGCCTGTCGAGAGGTGCTCGGTAGCGCTGTGTCTCTCTCCTCTGTGCCCATGGTCATCATGGGCCTCTTCCTTTCTGGGAAGGAGAGGTTTGGGTCTCTGTTGATGTCTTGTGAAATCTCACTAAAGGCACTTTTCAGCGGAGGTCTTGGTTCACAGACCTTCATCCTCTTCCTTTCTGGGAAGGAGAGGTTTGGGTCTCTGTTGATGTCTTGTGAAATCTCACTAAAGGCACTTTTCAGCGGAGGTCTTGGTTCACACGTCTTCATCCTCTTCCTTTCTGGAGGAGAGAGGTTTGGGTGTCTGTTGATGTCTTGTGAAATCTCACTATATGCCCTTTTCAGTGTAGGTCTTGGTTCACACAACTTCATCCTCTTCCTTTCTGGAGGGGAGAGGTTTGGGTGTCTGTTGATGTCTTGTGAAATCTCACTATATGCCCTTTTCAGTGTAGGTCTTGGTTCACACAACTTCATCCTCTTCCTTTCTGGGAAGGAGAGGTTTGGGTCTTCGTTGATGATCTGATCATAGCCTCTTTTTCTTCTCTCCAGTGGCTTGATGCTAGATCTTACCTCCTCAGACAGTGTGTGTGGCTTTTCTTGATGTTTTGTAACCACAACAGCACTGCAGTGAGAGATCAGCTGCCACTGGACAGAGGCACTGGTCGATGCCTGAACACATCTTCCATCTTTTGCAAAAGGTCCACTTCCACTGATGTCCTGAAGGATGCAATCCAAGGACGTGGAGGGGAGCAGGTTTCTGCTGAGGAGCTTGTCAGAAGGGACAAAGTTGCTGGATTTCTCAGCCATTTTAAAACAGGAATCCTGCTGTTAAACTACTACTAGTTGCTGTTTTTTCCAAACTCTTTTCGGCTAGACCGTTAGAGATGCTGGTTTTGCTGCTGCACTGAGTGAAAGGTCGATGATTAATGAAACTTACCGGAGTGTTTGCTGCATTCTAGAAGGTCTCAAACGCATCATAATGTTCTTTAAAGTGGCAACAAAGACAGATGGCAAAATGCATTTTGCTTTACAATAATACAAAATAAGATTTAAAAAAAAAAAGATATCAGTTTTGTCCTGTTAGCAACAGCTGATGTTGAAGAATTGATGTAGTTTTTTGTTTTTGTTAAGGCCTTCTGGTCCTTTTGTGTTGGAGAACAAGCTACATCTGTTTTAGTGCCGTCATTTTCTGATTTTTTTAGTCTAGAAATGCTCTTAAAAAATAACAATTGTTGTTCCTTTATAGATTACAGCTGTCTGTAACTGATGCACACTTGCAAACGACTCTGTCAAACCACATAATAGTGACATTTGTCTTCATGAGCATTGATGTACACCTAGTGGACAGTGACATTGGTCACAGTCCACTAGGTGGAGTACCATTTATAAACTTCAGAAGCACTTTTTTTTACATTTTTTTTAATTCACTTACAAAGTTTACATACACATACAATAATCACATTTACATTGACATTATTCTGAGCCAGGGGTGCAGGATAAAGTCATGGGTAAAGTCAAGCATTGTTTGTTGGAGACGACGTCTGCAGGATCTTTCTCAAGACTTTTTGCATCGAGGACAGAAAGATCTGGTTTCCCTGCCTGGTGAGGTGAACTCCATCCGGTAGAAACAGTCTCTTCTCATAATATCTCAGATGTGGATGTTCAATCACTTCACCGCCAAGCTTCTCAATGTTCTTTTTGATGATCTTGTTGATGATCTTCCTGTTATTGATGACCTTCATTGGACATTTAGATCTCCACACTTGCCGCTCATTAATGCAGGAAAACGCCATCTTCATGGAGGGAAAGTCTGCATGCAGCTGCGTCAGATCCTTCTGCATCTCAGATGCAAGATGCTGTCTGGGTGTCTGTGCGAGGTCGTTGCCGCCGGCGTGGATCACTAAAATGTCTGGTGGAGTGTGCGTGGCATAGAATTCTTTATAGAAGCAGGGAAGGACGCCGCTCCAGAGCATCCCTCCTTTGCCAAACCAACAAACTTTGGCTTTCAGTCCAAAGTTGTTGCCAAAAGTCTTATGTGCTTCTTCCTCCCCTCGCCTAACGTAACTGTCCCCAATGATCCAGATTGTTGACACTTTTTCAGTCACGTCATGACACTGTTTTTGGGTAGACGTGAAGTCTTTGTTGCGGGTGTCACTCTTCTTCTTTAGGGATATGACCCGGCCCGCAGTGGAAGGAGCCTGTCGAGAGGTGCTCGGTAGCGCTGTGTCTCTCTCCTCTGTGCCCATGGTCATCATGGGCCTCTTCCTTTCTGGGAAGGAGAGGTTTGGGTCTCTGTTGATGTCTTGTGAAATCTCACTAAAGGCACTTTTCAGCGGAGGTCTTGGTTCACAGACCTTCATCCTCTTCCTTTCTGGGAAGGAGAGGTTTGGGTCTCTGTTGATGTCTTGTGAAATCTCACTAAAGGCACTTTTCAGCGGAGGTCTTGGTTCACACGTCTTCATCCTCTTCCTTTCTGGAGGAGAGAGGTTTGGGTGTCTGTTGATGTCTTGTGAAATCTCACTATATGCCCTTTTCAGTGTAGGTCTTGGTTCACACAACTTCATCCTCTTCCTTTCTGGAGGGGAGAGGTTTGGGTGTCTGTTGATGTCTTGTAAAATCTCACTATATGCCCTTTTCAGTGTAGGTCTTGGTTCACACAACTTCATCCTCTTCCTTTCTGGGAAGGAGAGGTTTGGGTCTTCGTTGATGATCTGATCATAGCCTCTTTTTCTTCTCTCCAGTGGCTTGATGCTAGATCTTACCTCCTCAGACAGTGTGTGTGGCTTTTCTTGATGTTTTGTAACCACAACAGCACTGCAGTGAGAGATCAGCTGCCACTGGACAGAGGCACTGGTCGATGCCTGAACACATCTTCCATCTTTTGCAAAAGGTCCACTTCCACTGATGTCCTGAAGGATGCAATCCAAGGACGTGGAGGGGAGCAGGTTTCTGCTGAGGAGCTTGTCAGAAGGGACAAAGTTGCTGGATTTCTCAGCCATTTTAAAACAGGAATCCTGCTGTTAAACTACTACTAGTTGCTGTTTTTTCCAAACTCTTTTCGGCTAGACCGTTAGAGATGCTGGTTTTGCTGCTGCACTGAGTGAAAGGTCGATGATTAATGAAACTTACCGGAGTGTTTGCTGCATTCTAGAAGGTCTCAAACGCATCATAATGTTCTTTAAAGTGGCAACAAAGACAGATGGCAAAATGCATTTTGCTTTACAATAATACAAAATAAGATTTAAAAAAAAAAAGATATCAGTTTTGTCCTGTTAGCAACAGCTGATGTTGAAGAATTGATGTAGTTTTTTGTTTTTGTTGAGGCCTTCTGGTCCTTTTGTGTTGGAGAACAAGCTACATCTGTTTTAGTGCCGTCATTTTCTGATTTTTTTAGTCTAGAAATGCTCTTAAAAAATAACAATTGTTGTTCCTTTATAGATTACAGCTGTCTGTAACTGATGCACACTTGCAAACGACTCTGTCAAACCACATAATAGTGACATTTGTCTTCATGAGCATTGATGTACACCTAGTGGACAGTGACACTGGTCACAGTCCACTAGGTGGAGTACCATTTATAAACTTCAGAAGCACTTTTTTTTACATTTTTTTTAATTCACTTACAAAGTTTACATACACATACAATAATCACATTTACATTGACATTATTCTGAGCCAGGGGTGCAGGATAAAGTCATGGGTAAAGTCAAGCATTGTTTGTTGGAGACGACGTCTGCAGGATCTTTCTCAAGACTTTTTGCATCGAGGACAGAAAGATCTGGTTTCCCTGCCTGGTGAGGTGAACTCCATCCGGTAGAAACAGTCTCTTCTCATAATATCTCAGATGTGGATGTTCAATCACTTCACCGCCAAGGTTCTCAATGTTCTTTTTGATGATCTTGTTGATGATCTTCCTGTTATTGATGACCTTCATTGGACATTTAGATCTCCACACTTGCCGCTCATTAATGCAGGAAAACGCCATCTTCATGGAGGGAAAGTCTGCATGCAGCTGCGTCAGATCCTTCTGCATCTCAGATGCAAGATGCTGTCTGGGTGTCTGTGCGAGGTCGTTGCCGCCGGCGTGGATCACTAAAATGTCTGGTGGAGTGTGCGTGGCATAGAATTCTTTATAGAAGCAGGGAAGGACGCCGCTCCAGAGCATCCCTCCTTTGCCAAACCAACAAACTTTGGCTTTCAGTCCAAAGTTGTTGCCAAAAGTCTTATGTGCTTCTTCCTCCCCTCGCCTAACGTAACTGTCCCCAATGATCCAGATTGTTGACACTTTTTCAGTCACGTCATGACACTGTTTTTGGGTAGACGTGAAGTCTTTGTTGCGGGTGTCACTCTTCTTCTTTAGGGATATGACCCGGCCCGCAGTGGAAGGAGCCTGTCGAGAGGTGCTCGGTAGCGCTGTGTCTCTCTCCTCTGTGCCCATGGTCATCATGGGCCTCTTCCTTTCTGGGAAGGAGAGGTTTGGGTCTCTGTTGATGTCTTGTGAAATCTCACTAAAGGCACTTTTCAGCGGAGGTCTTGGTTCACAGACCTTCATCCTCTTCCTTTCTGGGAAGGAGAGGTTTGGGTCTCTGTTGATGTCTTGTGAAATCTCACTAAAGGCACTTTTCAGCGGAGGTCTTGGTTCACACGTCTTCATCCTCTTCCTTTCTGGAGGAGAGAGGTTTGGGTGTCTGTTGATGTCTTGTGAAATCTCACTATATGCCCTTTTCAGTGTAGGTCTTGGTTCACACAACTTCATCCTCTTCCTTTCTGGAGGGGAGAGGTTTGGGTGTCTGTTGATGTCTTGTGAAATCTCACTATATGCCCTTTTCAGTGTAGGTCTTGGTTCACACAACTTCATCCTCTTCCTTTCTGGGAAGGAGAGGTTTGGGTCTTCGTTGATGATCTGATCATAGCCTCTTTTTCTTCTCTCCAGTGGCTTGATGCTAGATCTTACCTCCTCAGACAGTGTGTGTGGCTTTTCTTGATGTTTTGTAACCACAACAGCACTGCAGTGAGAGATCAGCTGCCACTGGACAGAGGCACTGGTCGATGCCTGAACACATCTTCCATCTTTTGCAAAAGGTCCACTTCCACTGATGTCCTGAAGGATGCAATCCAAGGACGTGGAGGGGAGCAGGTTTCTGCTGAGGAGCTTGTCAGAAGGGACAAAGTTGCTGGATTTCTCAGCCATTTTAAAACAGGAATCCTGCTGTTAAACTACTACTAGTTGCTGTTTTTTCCAAACTCTTTTCGGCTAGACCGTTAGAGATGCTGGTTTTGCTGCTGCACTGAGTGAAAGGTCGATGATTAATGAAACTTACCGGAGTGTTTGCTGCATTCTAGAAGGTCTCAAACGCATCATAATGTTCTTTAAAGTGGCAACAAAGACAGATGGCAAAATGCATTTTGCTTTACAATAATACAAAATAAGATTTAAAAAAAAAAAAAGATATCAGTTTTGTCCTGTTAGCAACAGCTGATGTTGAAGAATTGATGTAGTTTTTTGTTTTTGTTGAGGCCTTCTGGTCCTTTTGTGTTGGAGAACAAGCTACATCTGTTTTAGTGCCGTCATTTTCTGATTTTTTTAGTCTAGAAATGCTCTTAAAAAATAACAATTGTTGTTCCTTTATAGATTACAGCTGTCTGTAACTGATGCACACTTGCAAACGACTCTGTCAAACCACATAATAGTGACATTTGTCTTCGTGAGCATTGATGTACACCTAGTGGACAGTGACATTGGTCACAGTCCACTAGGTGGAGTACCATTTATAAACTTCAGAAGCACTTTTTTTTACATTTTTTTTAATTCACTTACAAAGTTTACATACACATACAATAATCACATTTACATTGACATTATTCTGAGCCAGGGGTGCAGGATAAAGTCATGGGTAAAGTCAAGCATTGTTTGTTGGAGACGACGTCTGCAGGATCTTTCTCAAGACTTTTTGCATCGAGGACAGAAAGATCTGGTTTCCCTGCCTGGTGAGGTGAACTCCATCCGGTAGAAACAGTCTCTTCTCATAATATCTCAGATGTGGATGTTCAATCACTTCACCGCCAAGGTTCTCAATGTTCTTTTTGATGATCTTGTTGATGATCTTCCTGTTATTGATGACCTTCATTGGACATTTAGATCTCCACACTTGCCGCTCATTAATGCAGGAAAACGCCATCTTCATGGAGGGAAAGTCTGCATGCAGCTGCGTCAGATCCTTCTGCATCTCAGATGCAAGATGCTGTCTGGGTGTCTGTGCGAGGTCGTTGCCGCCGGCGTGGATCACTAAAATGTCTGGTGGAGTGTGCGTGGCATAGAATTCTTTATAGAAGCAGGGAAGGACGCCGCTCCAGAGCATCCCTCCTTTGCCAAACCAACAAACTTTGGCTTTCAGTCCAAAGTTGTTGCCAAAAGTCTTATGTGCTTCTTCCTCCCCTCGCCTAACGTAACTGTCCCCAATGATCCAGATTGTTGACACTTTTTCAGTCACGTCATGACACTGTTTTTGGGTAGACGTGAAGTCTTTGTTGCGGGTGTCACTCTTCTTCTTTAGGGATATGACCCGGCCCGCAGTGGAAGGAGCCTGTCGAGAGGTGCTCGGTAGCGCTGTGTCTCTCTCCTCTGTGCCCATGGTCATCATGGGCCTCTTCCTTTCTGGGAAGGAGAGGTTTGGGTCTCTGTTGATGTCTTGTGAAATCTCACTAAAGGCACTTTTCAGCGGAGGTCTTGGTTCACAGACCTTCATCCTCTTCCTTTCTGGGAAGGAGAGGTTTGGGTCTCTGTTGATGTCTTGTGAAATCTCACTAAAGGCACTTTTCAGCGGAGGTCTTGGTTCACACGTCTTCATCCTCTTCCTTTCTGGAGGAGAGAGGTTTGGGTGTCTGTTGATGTCTTGTGAAATCTCACTATATGCCCTTTTCAGTGTAGGTCTTGGTTCACACAACTTCATCCTCTTCCTTTCTGGAGGGGAGAGGTTTGGGTGTCTGTTGATGTCTTGTGAAATCTCACTATATGCCCTTTTCAGTGTAGGTCTTGGTTCACACAACTTCATCCTCTTCCTTTCTGGGAAGGAGAGGTTTGGGTCTTCGTTGATGATCTGATCATAGCCTCTTTTTCTTCTCTCCAGTGGCTTGATGCTAGATCTTACCTCCTCAGACAGTGTGTGTGGCTTTTCTTGATGTTTTGTAACCACAACAGCACTGCAGTGAGAGATCAGCTGCCACTGGACAGAGGCACTGGTCGATGCCTGAACACATCTTCCATCTTTTGCAAAAGGTCCACTTCCACTGATGTCCTGAAGGATGCAATCCAAGGACGTGGAGGGGAGCAGGTTTCTGCTGAGGAGCTTGTCAGAAGGGACAAAGTTGCTGGATTTCTCAGCCATTTTAAAACAGGAATCCTGCTGTTAAACTACTACTAGTTGCTGTTTTTTCCAAACTCTTTTCGGCTAGACCGTTAGAGATGCTGGTTTTGCTGCTGCACTGAGTGAAAGGTCGATGATTAATGAAACTTACCGGAGTGTTTGCTGCATTCTAGAAGGTCTCAAACGCATCATAATGTTCTTTAAAGTGGCAACAAAGACAGATGGCAAAATGCATTTTGCTTTACAATAATACAAAATAAGATTTAAAAAAAAAAAGATATCAGTTTTGTCCTGTTAGCAACAGCTGATGTTGAAGAATTGATGTAGTTTTTTGTTTTTGTTGAGGCCTTCTGGTCCTTTTGTGTTGGAGAACAAGCTACATCTGTTTTAGTGCCGTCATTTTCTGATTTTTTTAGTCTAGAAATGCTCTTAAAAAATAACAATTGTTGTTCCTTTATAGATTACAGCTGTCTGTAACTGATGCACACTTGCAAACGACTCTGTCAAACCACATAATAGTGACATTTGTCTTCATGAGCATTGATGTACACCTAGTGGACAGTGACACTGGTCACAGTCCACTAGGTGGAGTACCATTTATAAACTTCAGAAGCACTTTTTTTTACATTTTTTTTAATTCACTTACAAAGTTTACATACACATACAATAATCACATTTACATTGACATTATTCTGAGCCAGGGGTGCAGGATAAAGTCATGGGTAAAGTCAAGCATTGTTTGTTGGAGACGACGTCTGCAGGATCTTTCTCAAGACTTTTTGCATCGAGGACAGAAAGATCTGGTTTCCCTGCCTGGTGAGGTGAACTCCATCCGGTAGAAACAGTCTCTTCTCATAATATCTCAGATGTGGATGTTCAATCACTTCACCGCCAAGGTTCTCAATGTTCTTTTTGATGATCTTGTTGATGATCTTCCTGTTATTGATGACCTTCATTGGACATTTAGATCTCCACACTTGCCGCTCATTAATGCAGGAAAACGCCATCTTCATGGAGGGAAAGTCTGCATGCAGCTGCGTCAGATCCTTCTGCATCTCAGATGCAAGATGCTGTCTGGGTGTCTGTGCGAGGTCGTTGCCGCCGGCGTGGATCACTAAAATGTCTGGTGGAGTGTGCGTGGCATAGAATTCTTTATAGAAGCAGGGAAGGACGCCGCTCCAGAGCATCCCTCCTTTGCCAAACCAACAAACTTTGGCTTTCAGTCCAAAGTTGTTGCCAAAAGTCTTATGTGCTTCTTCCTCCCCTCGCCTAACGTAACTGTCCCCAATGATCCAGATTGTTGACACTTTTTCAGTCACGTCATGACACTGTTTTTGGGTAGACGTGAAGTCTTTGTTGCGGGTGTCACTCTTCTTCTTTAGGGATATGACCCGGCCCGCAGTGGAAGGAGCCTGTCGAGAGGTGCTCGGTAGCGCTGTGTCTCTCTCCTCTGTGCCCATGGTCATCATGGGCCTCTTCCTTTCTGGGAAGGAGAGGTTTGGGTCTCTGTTGATGTCTTGTGAAATCTCACTAAAGGCACTTTTCAGCGGAGGTCTTGGTTCACAGACCTTCATCCTCTTCCTTTCTGGGAAGGAGAGGTTTGGGTCTCTGTTGATGTCTTGTGAAATCTCACTAAAGGCACTTTTCAGCGGAGGTCTTGGTTCACACGTCTTCATCCTCTTCCTTTCTGGAGGAGAGAGGTTTGGGTGTCTGTTGATGTCTTGTGAAATCTCACTATATGCCCTTTTCAGTGTAGGTCTTGGTTCACACAACTTCATCCTCTTCCTTTCTGGAGGGGAGAGGTTTGGGTGTCTGTTGATGTCTTGTGAAATCTCACTATATGCCCTTTTCAGTGTAGGTCTTGGTTCACACAACTTCATCCTCTTCCTTTCTGGGAAGGAGAGGTTTGGGTCTTCGTTGATGATCTGATCATAGCCTCTTTTTCTTCTCTCCAGTGGCTTGATGCTAGATCTTACCTCCTCAGACAGTGTGTGTGGCTTTTCTTGATGTTTTGTAACCACAACAGCACTGCAGTGAGAGATCAGCTGCCACTGGACAGAGGCACTGGTCGATGCCTGAACACATCTTCCATCTTTTGCAAAAGGTCCACTTCCACTGATGTCCTGAAGGATGCAATCCAAGGACGTGGAGGGGAGCAGGTTTCTGCTGAGGAGCTTGTCAGAAGGGACAAAGTTGCTGGATTTCTCAGCCATTTTAAAACAGGAATCCTGCTGTTAAACTACTACTAGTTGCTGTTTTTTCCAAACTCTTTTCGGCTAGACCGTTAGAGATGCTGGTTTTGCTGCTGCACTGAGTGAAAGGTCGATGATTAATGAAACTTACCGGAGTGTTTGCTGCATTCTAGAAGGTCTCAAACGCATCATAATGTTCTTTAAAGTGGCAACAAAGACAGATGGCAAAATGCATTTTGCTTTACAATAATACAAAATAAGATTTAAAAAAAAAAAGATATCAGTTTTGTCCTGTTAGCAACAGCTGATGTTGAAGAATTGATGTAGTTTTTTGTTTTTGTTGAGGCCTTCTGGTCCTTTTGTGTTGGAGAACAAGCTACATCTGTTTTAGTGCCGTCATTTTCTGATTTTTTTAGTCTAGAAATGCTCTTAAAAAATAACAATTGTTGTTCCTTTATAGATTACAGCTGTCTGTAACTGATGCACACTTGCAAACGACTCTGTCAAACCACATAGTAGTGACATTTGTCTTCGTGAGCATTGATGTACACCTAGTGGACAGTGACATTGGTCACAGTCCACTAGGTGGAGTACCATTTATAAACTTCAGAAGCACTTTTTTTAACATTTTTTTTTAATTCACTTACAAAGTTTACATACACATACAATAATCACATTTACATTGACATTATTCTGAGCCAGGGGTGCAGGATAAAGTCATGGGTAAAGTCAAGCATTGTTTGTTGGAGACGACGTCTGCAGGATCTTTCTCAAGACTTTTTGCATCGAGGACAGAAAGATCTGGTTTCCCTGCCTGGTGAGGTGAACTCCATCCGGTAGAAACAGTCTCTTCTCATAATATCTCAGATGTGGATGTTCAATCACTTCACCGCCAAGGTTCTCAATGTTCTTTTTGATGATCTTGTTGATGATCTTCCTGTTATTGATGACCTTCATTGGACATTTAGATCTCCACACTTGCCGCTCATTAATGCAGGAAAACGCCATCTTCATGGAGGGAAAGTCTGCATGCAGCTGCGTCAGATCCTTCTGCATCTCAGATGCAAGATGCTGTCTGGGTGTCTGTGCGAGGTCGTTGCCGCCGGCGTGGATCACTAAAATGTCTGGTGGAGTGTGCGTGGCATAGAATTCTTTATAGAAGCAGGGAAGGACGCCGCTCCAGAGCATCCCTCCTTTGCCAAACCAACAAACTTTGGCTTTCAGTCCAAAGTTGTTGCCAAAAGTCTTATGTGCTTCTTCCTCCCCTCGCCTAACGTAACTGTCCCCAATGATCCAGATTGTTGACACTTTTTCAGTCACGTCATGACACTGTTTTTGGGTAGACGTGAAGTCTTTGTTGCGGGTGTCACTCTTCTTCTTTAGGGATATGACCCGGCCCGCAGTGGAAGGAGCCTGTCGAGAGGTGCTCGGTAGCGCTGTGTCTCTCTCCTCTGTGCCCATGGTCATCATGGGCCTCTTCCTTTCTGGGAAGGAGAGGTTTGGGTCTCTGTTGATGTCTTGTGAAATCTCACTAAAGGCACTTTTCAGCGGAGGTCTTGGTTCACAGACCTTCATCCTCTTCCTTTCTGGGAAGGAGAGGTTTGGGTCTCTGTTGATGTCTTGTGAAATCTCACTAAAGGCACTTTTCAGCGGAGGTCTTGGTTCACACGTCTTCATCCTCTTCCTTTCTGGAGGAGAGAGGTTTGGGTGTCTGTTGATGTCTTGTGAAATCTCACTATATGCCCTTTTCAGTGTAGGTCTTGGTTCACACAACTTCATCCTCTTCCTTTCTGGAGGGGAGAGGTTTGGGTGTCTGTTGATGTCTTGTGAAATCTCACTATATGCCCTTTTCAGTGTAGGTCTTGGTTCACACAACTTCATCCTCTTCCTTTCTGGGAAGGAGAGGTTTGGGTCTTCGTTGATGATCTGATCATAGCCTCTTTTTCTTCTCTCCAGTGGCTTGATGCTAGATCTTACCTCCTCAGACAGTGTGTGTGGCTTTTCTTGATGTTTTGTAACCACAACAGCACTGCAGTGAGAGATCAGCTGCCACTGGACAGAGGCACTGGTCGATGCCTGAACACATCTTCCATCTTTTGCAAAAGGTCCACTTCCACTGATGTCCTGAAGGATGCAATCCAAGGACGTGGAGGGGAGCAGGTTTCTGCTGAGGAGCTTGTCAGAAGGGACAAAGTTGCTGGATTTCTCAGCCATTTTAAAACAGGAATCCTGCTGTTAAACTACTACTAGTTGCTGTTTTTTCCAAACTCTTTTCGGCTAGACCGTTAGAGATGCTGGTTTTGCTGCTGCACTGAGTGAAAGGTCGATGATTAATGAAACTTACCGGAGTGTTTGCTGCATTCTAGAAGGTCTCAAACGCATCATAATGTTCTTTAAAGTGGCAACAAAGACAGATGGCAAAATGCATTTTGCTTTACAATAATACAAAATAAGATTTAAAAAAAAAAAAAGATATCAGTTTTGTCCTGTTAGCAACAGCTGATGTTGAAGAATTGATGTAGTTTTTTGTTTTTGTTGAGGCCTTCTGGTCCTTTTGTGTTGGAGAACAAGCTACATCTGTTTTAGTGCCGTCATTTTCTGATTTTTTTAGTCTAGAAATGCTCTTAAAAAATAACAATTGTTGTTCCTTTATAGATTACAGCTGTCTGTAACTGATGCACACTTGCAAACGACTCTGTCAAACCACATAATAGTGACATTTGTCTTCGTGAGCATTGATGTACACCTAGTGGACAGTGACATTGGTCACAGTCCACTAGGTGGAGTACCATTTATAAACTTCAGAAGCACTTTTTTTTACATTTTTTTTAATTCACTTACAAAGTTTACATACACATACAATAATCACATTTACATTGACATTATTCTGAGCCAGGGGTGCAGGATAAAGTCATGGGTAAAGTCAAGCATTGTTTGTTGGAGACGACGTCTGCAGGATCTTTCTCAAGACTTTTTGCATCGAGGACAGAAAGATCTGGTTTCCCTGCCTGGTGAGGTGAACTCCATCCGGTAGAAACAGTCTCTTCTCATAATATCTCAGATGTGGATGTTCAATCACTTCACCGCCAAGGTTCTCAATGTTCTTTTTGATGATCTTGTTGATGATCTTCCTGTTATTGATGACCTTCATTGGACATTTAGATCTCCACACTTGCCGCTCATTAATGCAGGAAAACGCCATCTTCATGGAGGGAAAGTCTGCATGCAGCTGCGTCAGATCCTTCTGCATCTCAGATGCAAGATGCTGTCTGGGTGTCTGTGCGAGGTCGTTGCCGCCGGCGTGGATCACTAAAATGTCTGGTGGAGTGTGCGTGGCATAGAATTCTTTATAGAAGCAGGGAAGGACGCCGCTCCAGAGCATCCCTCCTTTGCCAAACCAACAAACTTTGGCTTTCAGTCCAAAGTTGTTGCCAAAAGTCTTATGTGCTTCTTCCTCCCCTCGCCTAACGTAACTGTCCCCAATGATCCAGATTGTTGACACTTTTTCAGTCACGTCATGACACTGTTTTTGGGTAGACGTGAAGTCTTTGTTGCGGGTGTCACTCTTCTTCTTTAGGGATATGACCCAGCCCGCAGTGGAAGGAGCCTGTCGAGAGGTGCTCGGTAGCGCTGTGTCTCTCTCCTCTGTGCCCATGGTCATCATGGGCCTCTTCCTTTCTGGGAAGGAGAGGTTTGGGTCTCTGTTGATGTCTTGTGAAATCTCACTAAAGGCACTTTTCAGCGGAGGTCTTGGTTCACAGACCTTCATCCTCTTCCTTTCTGGGAAGGAGAGGTTTGGGTCTCTGTTGATGTCTTGTGAAATCTCACTAAAGGCACTTTTCAGCGGAGGTCTTGGTTCACACGTCTTCATCCTCTTCCTTTCTGGAGGAGAGAGGTTTGGGTGTCTGTTGATGTCTTGTGAAATCTCACTATATGCCCTTTTCAGTGTAGGTCTTGGTTCACACAACTTCATCCTCTTCCTTTCTGGAGGGGAGAGGTTTGGGTGTCTGTTGATGTCTTGTGAAATCTCACTATATGCCCTTTTCAGTGTAGGTCTTGGTTCACACAACTTCATCCTCTTCCTTTCTGGGAAGGAGAGGTTTGGGTCTTCGTTGATGATCTGATCATAGCCTCTTTTTCTTCTCTCCAGTGGCTTGATGCTAGATCTTACCTCCTCAGACAGTGTGTGTGGCTTTTCTTGATGTTTTGTAACCACAACAGCACTGCAGTGAGAGATCAGCTGCCACTGGACAGAGGCACTGGTCGATGCCTGAACACATCTTCCATCTTTTGCAAAAGGTCCACTTCCACTGATGTCCTGAAGGATGCAATCCAAGGACGTGGAGGGGAGCAGGTTTCTGCTGAGGAGCTTGTCAGAAGGGACAAAGTTGCTGGATTTCTCAGCCATTTTAAAACAGGAATCCTGCTGTTAAACTACTACTAGTTGCTGTTTTTTCCAAACTCTTTTCGGCTAGACCGTTAGAGATGCTGGTTTTGCTGCTGCACTGAGTGAAAGGTCGATGATTAATGAAACTTACCGGAGTGTTTGCTGCATTCTAGAAGGTCTCAAACGCATCATAATGTTCTTTAAAGTGGCAACAAAGACAGATGGCAAAATGCATTTTGCTTTACAATAATACAAAATAAGATTAAAAAAAAAAAAAAGATATCAGTTTTGTCCTGTTAGCAACAGCTGATGTTGAAGAATTGATGTAGTTTTTTGTTTTTGTTGAGGCCTTCTGGTCCTTTTGTGTTGGAGAACAAGCTACATCTGTTTTAGTGCCGTCATTTTCTGATTTTTTTAGTCTAGAAATGCTCTTAAAAAATAACAATTGTTGTTCCTTTATAGATTACAGCTGTCTGTAACTGATGCACACTTGCAAACGACTCTGTCAAACCACATAATAGTGACATTTGTCTTCGTGAGCATTGATGTACACCTAGTGGACAGTGACATTGGTCACAGTCCACTAGGTGGAGTACCATTTATAAACTTCAGAAGCACTTTTTTTTACATTTTTTTTAATTCACTTACAAAGTTTACATACACATACAATAATCACATTTACATTGACATTATTCTGAGCCAGGGGTGCAGGATAAAGTCATGGGTAAAGTCAAGCATTGTTTGTTGGAGACGACGTCTGCAGGATCTTTCTCAAGACTTTTTGCATCGAGGACAGAAAGATCTGGTTTCCCTGCCTGGTGAGGTGAACTCCATCCGGTAGAAACAGTCTCTTCTCATAATATCTCAGATGTGGATGTTCAATCACTTCACCGCCAAGGTTCTCAATGTTCTTTTTGATGATCTTGTTGATGATCTTCCTGTTATTGATGACCTTCATTGGACATTTAGATCTCCACACTTGCCGCTCATTAATGCAGGAAAACGCCATCTTCATGGAGGGAAAGTCTGCATGCAGCTGCGTCAGATCCTTCTGCATCTCAGATGCAAGATGCTGTCTGGGTGTCTGTGCGAGGTCGTTGCCGCCGGCGTGGATCACTAAAATGTCTGGTGGAGTGTGCGTGGCATAGAATTCTTTATAGAAGCAGGGAAGGACGCCGCTCCAGAGCATCCCTCCTTTGCCAAACCAACAAACTTTGGCTTTCAGTCCAAAGTTGTTGCCAAAAGTCTTATGTGCTTCTTCCTCCCCTCGCCTAACGTAACTGTCCCCAATGATCCAGATTGTTGACACTTTTTCAGTCACGTCATGACACTGTTTTTGGGTAGACGTGAAGTCTTTGTTGCGGGTGTCACTCTTCTTCTTTAGGGATATGACCCGGCCCGCAGTGGAAGGAGCCTGTCGAGAGGTGCTCGGTAGCGCTGTGTCTCTCTCCTCTGTGCCCATGGTCATCATGGGCCTCTTCCTTTCTGGGAAGGAGAGGTTTGGGTCTCTGTTGATGTCTTGTGAAATCTCACTAAAGGCACTTTTCAGCGGAGGTCTTGGTTCACAGACCTTCATCCTCTTCCTTTCTGGGAAGGAGAGGTTTGGGTCTCTGTTGATGTCTTGTGAAATCTCACTAAAGGCACTTTTCAGCGGAGGTCTTGGTTCACACGTCTTCATCCTCTTCCTTTCTGGAGGAGAGAGGTTTGGGTGTCTGTTGATGTCTTGTAAAATCTCACTATATGCCCTTTTCAGTGTAGGTCTTGGTTCACACAACTTCATCCTCTTCCTTTCTGGAGGGGAGAGGTTTGGGTGTCTGTTGATGTCTTGTGAAATCTCACTATATGCCCTTTTCAGTGTAGGTCTTGGTTCACACAACTTCATCCTCTTCCTTTCTGGGAAGGAGAGGTTTGGGTCTTCGTTGATGATCTGATCATAGCCTCTATTTCTTCTCTCCAGTGGCTTGATGCTAGATCTTACCTCCTCAGACAGTGTGTGTGGCTTTTCTTGATGTTTTGTAACCACAACAGCACTGCAGTGAGAGATCAGCTGCCACTGGACAGAGGCACTGGTCGATGCCTGAACACATCTTCCATCTTTTGCAAAAGGTCCACTTCCACTGATGTCCTGAAGGATGCAATCCAAGGACGTGGAGGGGAGCAGGTTTCTGCTGAGGAGCTTGTCAGAAGGGACAAAGTTGCTGGATTTCTCAGCCATTTTAAAACAGGAATCCTGCTGTTAAACTACTACTAGTTGCTGTTTTTTCCAAACTCTTTTCGGCTAGACCGTTAGAGATGCTGGTTTTGCTGCTGCACTGAGTGAAAGGTCGATGATTAATGAAACTTACCGGAGTGTTTGCTGCATTCTAGAAGGTCTCAAACGCATCATAATGTTCTTTAAAGTGGCAACAAAGACAGATGGCAAAATGCATTTTGCTTTACAATAATACAAAATAAGATTAAAAAAAAAAAAAAGATATCAGTTTTGTCCTGTTAGCAACAGCTGATGTTGAAGAATTGATGTAGTTTTTTGTTTTTGTTGAGGCCTTCTGGTCCTTTTGTGTTGGAGAACAAGCTACATCTGTTTTAGTGCCGTCATTTTCTGATTTTTTTAGTCTAGAAATGCTCTTAAAAAATAACAATTGTTGTTCCTTTATAGATTACAGCTGTCTGTAACTGATGCACACTTGCAAACGACTCTGTCAAACCACATAATAGTGACATTTGTCTTCGTGAGCATTGATGTACACCTAGTGGACAGTGACATTGGTCACAGTCCACTAGGTGGAGTACCATTTATAAACTTCAGAAGCACTTTTTTTTACATTTTTTTTAATTCACTTACAAAGTTTACATACACATACAATAATCACATTTACATTGACATTATTCTGAGCCAGGGGTGCAGGATAAAGTCATGGGTAAAGTCAAGCATTGTTTGTTGGAGACGACGTCTGCAGGATCTTTCTCAAGACTTTTTGCATCGAGGACAGAAAGATCTGGTTTCCCTGCCTGGTGAGGTGAACTCCATCCGGTAGAAACAGTCTCTTCTCATAATATCTCAGATGTGGATGTTCAATCACTTCACCGCCAAGGTTCTCAATGTTCTTTTTGATGATCTTGTTGATGATCTTCCTGTTATTGATGACCTTCATTGGACATTTAGATCTCCACACTTGCCGCTCATTAATGCAGGAAAACGCCATCTTCATGGAGGGAAAGTCTGCATGCAGCTGCGTCAGATCCTTCTGCATCTCAGATGCAAGATGCTGTCTGGGTGTCTGTGCGAGGTCGTTGCCGCCGGCGTGGATCACTAAAATGTCTGGTGGAGTGTGCGTGGCATAGAATTCTTTATAGAAGCAGGGAAGGACGCCGCTCCAGAGCATCCCTCCTTTGCCAAACCAACAAACTTTGGCTTTCAGTCCAAAGTTGTTGCCAAAAGTCTTATGTGCTTCTTCCTCCCCTCGCCTAACGTAACTGTCCCCAATGATCCAGATTGTTGACACTTTTTCAGTCACGTCATGACACTGTTTTTGGGTAGACGTGAAGTCTTTGTTGCGGGTGTCACTCTTCTTCTTTAGGGATATGACCCGGCCCGCAGTGGAAGGAGCCTGTCGAGAGGTGCTCGGTAGCGCTGTGTCTCTCTCCTCTGTGCCCATGGTCATCATGGGCCTCTTCCTTTCTGGGAAGGAGAGGTTTGGGTCTCTGTTGATGTCTTGTGAAATCTCACTAAAGGCACTTTTCAGCGGAGGTCTTGGTTCACAGACCTTCATCCTCTTCCTTTCTGGGAAGGAGAGGTTTGGGTCTCTGTTGATGTCTTGTGAAATCTCACTAAAGGCACTTTTCAGCGGAGGTCTTGGTTCACACGTCTTCATCCTCTTCCTTTCTGGAGGAGAGAGGTTTGGGTGTCTGTTGATGTCTTGTGAAATCTCACTATATGCCCTTTTCAGTGTAGGTCTTGGTTCACACAACTTCATCCTCTTCCTTTCTGGAGGGGAGAGGTTTGGGTGTCTGTTGATGTCTTGTGAAATCTCACTATATGCCCTTTTCAGTGTAGGTCTTGGTTCACACAACTTCATCCTCTTCCTTTCTGGGAAGGAGAGGTTTGGGTCTTCGTTGATGATCTGATCATAGCCTCTTTTTCTTCTCTCCAGTGGCTTGATGCTAGATCTTACCTCCTCAGACAGTGTGTGTGGCTTTTCTTGATGTTTTGTAACCACAACAGCACTGCAGTGAGAGATCAGCTGCCACTGGACAGAGGCACTGGTCGATGCCTGAACACATCTTCCATCTTTTGCAAAAGGTCCACTTCCACTGATGTCCTGAAGGATGCAATCCAAGGACGTGGAGGGGAGCAGGTTTCTGCTGAGGAGCTTGTCAGAAGGGACAAAGTTGCTGGATTTCTCAGCCATTTTAAAACAGGAATCCTGCTGTTAAACTACTACTAGTTGCTGTTTTTTCCAAACTCTTTTCGGCTAGACCGTTAGAGATGCTGGTTTTGCTGCTGCACTGAGTGAAAGGTCGATGATTAATGAAACTTACCGGAGTGTTTGCTGCATTCTAGAAGGTCTCAAACGCATCATAATGTTCTTTAAAGTGGCAACAAAGACAGATGGCAAAATGCATTTTGCTTTACAATAATACAAAATAAGATTTAAAAAAAAAAAAAGATATCAGTTTTGTCCTGTTAGCAACAGCTGATGTTGAAGAATTGATGTAGTTTTTTGTTTTTGTTGAGGCCTTCTGGTCCTTTTGTGTTGGAGAACAAGCTACATCTGTTTTAGTGCCGTCATTTTCTGATTTTTTTAGTCTAGAAATGCTCTTAAAAAATAACAATTGTTGTTCCTTTATAGATTACAGCTGTCTGTAACTGATGCACACTTGCAAACGACTCTGTCAAACCACATAATAGTGACATTTGTCTTCGTGAGCATTGATGTACACCTAGTGGACAGTGACATTGGTCACAGTCCACTAGGTGGAGTACCATTTATAAACTTCAGAAGCACTTTTTTTTACATTTTTTTTAATTCACTTACAAAGTTTACATACACATACAATAATCACATTTACATTGACATTATTCTGAGCCAGGGGTGCAGGATAAAGTCATGGGTAAAGTCAAGCATTGTTTGTTGGAGACGACGTCTGCAGGATCTTTCTCAAGACTTTTTGCATCGAGGACAGAAAGATCTGGTTTCCCTGCCTGGTGAGGTGAACTCCATCCGGTAGAAACAGTCTCTTCTCATAATATCTCAGATGTGGATGTTCAATCACTTCACCGCCAAGGTTCTCAATGTTCTTTTTGATGATCTTGTTGATGATCTTCCTGTTATTGATGACCTTCATTGGACATTTAGATCTCCACACTTGCCGCTCATTAATGCAGGAAAACGCCATCTTCATGGAGGGAAAGTCTGCATGCAGCTGCGTCAGATCCTTCTGCATCTCAGATGCAAGATGCTGTCTGGGTGTCTGTGCGAGGTCGTTGCCGCCGGCGTGGATCACTAAAATGTCTGGTGGAGTGTGCGTGGCATAGAATTCTTTATAGAAGCAGGGAAGGACGCCGCTCCAGAGCATCCCTCCTTTGCCAAACCAACAAACTTTGGCTTTCAGTCCAAAGTTGTTGCCAAAAGTCTTATGTGCTTCTTCCTCCCCTCGCCTAACGTAACTGTCCCCAATGATCCAGATTGTTGACACTTTTTCAGTCACGTCATGACACTGTTTTTGGGTAGACGTGAAGTCTTTGTTGCGGGTGTCACTCTTCTTCTTTAGGGATATGACCCGGCCCGCAGTGGAAGGAGCCTGTCGAGAGGTGCTCGGTAGCGCTGTGTCTCTCTCCTCTGTGCCCATGGTCATCATGGGCCTCTTCCTTTCTGGGAAGGAGAGGTTTGGGTCTCTGTTGATGTCTTGTGAAATCTCACTAAAGGCACTTTTCAGCGGAGGTCTTGGTTCACAGACCTTCATCCTCTTCCTTTCTGGGAAGGAGAGGTTTGGGTCTCTGTTGATGTCTTGTGAAATCTCACTAAAGGCACTTTTCAGCGGAGGTCTTGGTTCACACGTCTTCATCCTCTTCCTTTCTGGAGGAGAGAGGTTTGGGTGTCTGTTGATGTCTTGTGAAATCTCACTATATGCCCTTTTCAGTGTAGGTCTTGGTTCACACAACTTCATCCTCTTCCTTTCTGGAGGGGAGAGGTTTGGGTGTCTGTTGATGTCTTGTGAAATCTCACTATATGCCCTTTTCAGTGTAGGTCTTGGTTCACACAACTTCATCCTCTTCCTTTCTGGGAAGGAGAGGTTTGGGTCTTCGTTGATGATCTGATCATAGCCTCTTTTTCTTCTCTCCAGTGGCTTGATGCTAGATCTTACCTCCTCAGACAGTGTGTGTGGCTTTTCTTGATGTTTTGTAACCACAACAGCACTGCAGTGAGAGATCAGCTGCCACTGGACAGAGGCACTGGTCGATGCCTGAACACATCTTCCATCTTTTGCAAAAGGTCCACTTCCACTGATGTCCTGAAGGATGCAATCCAAGGACGTGGAGGGGAGCAGGTTTCTGCTGAGGAGCTTGTCAGAAGGGACAAAGTTGCTGGATTTCTCAGCCATTTTAAAACAGGAATCCTGCTGTTAAACTACTACTAGTTGCTGTTTTTTCCAAACTCTTTTCGGCTAGACCGTTAGAGATGCTGGTTTTGCTGCTGCACTGAGTGAAAGGTCGATGATTAATGAAACTTACCGGAGTGTTTGCTGCATTCTAGAAGGTCTCAAACGCATCATAATGTTCTTTAAAGTGGCAACAAAGACAGATGGCAAAATGCATTTTGCTTTACAATAATACAAAATAAGATTAAAAAAAAAAAAAAGATATCAGTTTTGTCCTGTTAGCAACAGCTGATGTTGAAGAATTGATGTAGTTTTTTGTTTTTGTTGAGGCCTTCTGGTCCTTTTGTGTTGGAGAACAAGCTACATCTGTTTTAGTGCCGTCATTTTCTGATTTTTTTAGTCTAGAAATGCTCTTAAAAAATAACAATTGTTGTTCCTTTATAGATTACAGCTGTCTGTAACTGATGCACACTTGCAAACGACTCTGTCAAACCACATAATAGTGACATTTGTCTTCGTGAGCATTGATGTACACCTAGTGGACAGTGACATTGGTCACAGTCCACTAGGTGGAGTACCATTTATAAACTTCAGAAGCACTTTTTTTTACATTTTTTTTAATTCACTTACAAAGTTTACATACACATACAATAATCACATTTACATTGACATTATTCTGAGCCAGGGGTGCAGGATAAAGTCATGGGTAAAGTCAAGCATTGTTTGTTGGAGACGACGTCTGCAGGATCTTTCTCAAGACTTTTTGCATCGAGGACAGAAAGATCTGGTTTCCCTGCCTGGTGAGGTGAACTCCATCCGGTAGAAACAGTCTCTTCTCATAATATCTCAGATGTGGATGTTCAATCACTTCACCGCCAAGGTTCTCAATGTTCTTTTTGATGATCTTGTTGATGATCTTCCTGTTATTGATGACCTTCATTGGACATTTAGATCTCCACACTTGCCGCTCATTAATGCAGGAAAACGCCATCTTCATGGAGGGAAAGTCTGCATGCAGCTGCGTCAGATCCTTCTGCATCTCAGATGCAAGATGCTGTCTGGGTGTCTGTGCGAGGTCGTTGCCGCCGGCGTGGATCACTAAAATGTCTGGTGGAGTGTGCGTGGCATAGAATTCTTTATAGAAGCAGGGAAGGACGCCGCTCCAGAGCATCCCTCCTTTGCCAAACCAACAAACTTTGGCTTTCAGTCCAAAGTTGTTGCCAAAAGTCTTATGTGCTTCTTCCTCCCCTCGCCTAACGTAACTGTCCCCAATGATCCAGATTGTTGACACTTTTTCAGTCACGTCATGACACTGTTTTTGGGTAGACGTGAAGTCTTTGTTGCGGGTGTCACTCTTCTTCTTTAGGGATATGACCCGGCCCGCAGTGGAAGGAGCCTGTCGAGAGGTGCTCGGTAGCGCTGTGTCTCTCTCCTCTGTGCCCATGGTCATCATGGGCCTCTTCCTTTCTGGGAAGGAGAGGTTTGGGTCTCTGTTGATGTCTTGTGAAATCTCACTAAAGGCACTTTTCAGCGGAGGTCTTGGTTCACAGACCTTCATCCTCTTCCTTTCTGGGAAGGAGAGGTTTGGGTCTCTGTTGATGTCTTGTGAAATCTCACTAAAGGCACTTTTCAGCGGAGGTCTTGGTTCACACGTCTTCATCCTCTTCCTTTCTGGAGGAGAGAGGTTTGGGTGTCTGTTGATGTCTTGTGAAATCTCACTATATGCCCTTTTCAGTGTAGGTCTTGGTTCACACAACTTCATCCTCTTCCTTTCTGGAGGGGAGAGGTTTGGGTGTCTGTTGATGTCTTGTGAAATCTCACTATATGCCCTTTTCAGTGTAGGTCTTGGTTCACACAACTTCATCCTCTTCCTTTCTGGGAAGGAGAGGTTTGGGTCTTCGTTGATGATCTGATCATAGCCTCTTTTTCTTCTCTCCAGTGGCTTGATGCTAGATCTTACCTCCTCAGACAGTGTGTGTGGCTTTTCTTGATGTTTTGTAACCACAACAGCACTGCAGTGAGAGATCAGCTGCCACTGGACAGAGGCACTGGTCGATGCCTGAACACATCTTCCATCTTTTGCAAAAGGTCCACTTCCACTGATGTCCTGAAGGATGCAATCCAAGGACGTGGAGGGGAGCAGGTTTCTGCTGAGGAGCTTGTCAGAAGGGACAAAGTTGCTGGATTTCTCAGCCATTTTAAAACAGGAATCCTGCTGTTAAACTACTACTAGTTGCTGTTTTTTCCAAACTCTTTTCGGCTAGACCGTTAGAGATGCTGGTTTTGCTGCTGCACTGAGTGAAAGGTCGATGATTAATGAAACTTACCGGAGTGTTTGCTGCATTCTAGAAGGTCTCAAACGCATCATAATGTTCTTTAAAGTGGCAACAAAGACAGATGGCAAAATGCATTTTGCTTTACAATAATACAAAATAAGATTAAAAAAAAAAAAAAGATATCAGTTTTGTCCTGTTAGCAACAGCTGATGTTGAAGAATTGATGTAGTTTTTTGTTTTTGTTGAGGCCTTCTGGTCCTTTTGTGTTGGAGAACAAGCTACATCTGTTTTAGTGCCGTCATTTTCTGATTTTTTTAGTCTAGAAATGCTCTTAAAAAATAACAATTGTTGTTCCTTTATAGATTACAGCTGTCTGTAACTGATGCACACTTGCAAACGACTCTGTCAAACCACATAATAGTGACATTTGTCTTCGTGAGCATTGATGTACACCTAGTGGACAGTGACATTGGTCACAGTCCACTAGGTGGAGTACCATTTATAAACTTCAGAAGCACTTTTTTTTACATTTTTTTTAATTCACTTACAAAGTTTACATACACATACAATAATCACATTTACATTGACATTATTCTGAGCCAGGGGTGCAGGATAAAGTCATGGGTAAAGTCAAGCATTGTTTGTTGGAGACGACGTCTGCAGGATCTTTCTCAAGACTTTTTGCATCGAGGACAGAAAGATCTGGTTTCCCTGCCTGGTGAGGTGAACTCCATCCGGTAGAAACAGTCTCTTCTCATAATATCTCAGATGTGGATGTTCAATCACTTCACCGCCAAGGTTCTCAATGTTCTTTTTGATGATCTTGTTGATGATCTTCCTGTTATTGATGACCTTCATTGGACATTTAGATCTCCACACTTGCCGCTCATTAATGCAGGAAAACGCCATCTTCATGGAGGGAAAGTCTGCATGCAGCTGCGTCAGATCCTTCTGCATCTCAGATGCAAGATGCTGTCTGGGTGTCTGTGCGAGGTCGTTGCCGCCGGCGTGGATCACTAAAATGTCTGGTGGAGTGTGCGTGGCATAGAATTCTTTATAGAAGCAGGGAAGGACGCCGCTCCAGAGCATCCCTCCTTTGCCAAACCAACAAACTTTGGCTTTCAGTCCAAAGTTGTTGCCAAAAGTCTTATGTGCTTCTTCCTCCCCTCGCCTAACGTAACTGTCCCCAATGATCCAGATTGTTGACACTTTTTCAGTCACGTCATGACACTGTTTTTGGGTAGACGTGAAGTCTTTGTTGCGGGTGTCACTCTTCTTCTTTAGGGATATGACCCGGCCCGCAGTGGAAGGAGCCTGTCGAGAGGTGCTCGGTAGCGCTGTGTCTCTCTCCTCTGTGCCCATGGTCATCATGGGCCTCTTCCTTTCTGGGAAGGAGAGGTTTGGGTCTCTGTTGATGTCTTGTGAAATCTCACTAAAGGCACTTTTCAGCGGAGGTCTTGGTTCACAGACCTTCATCCTCTTCCTTTCTGGGAAGGAGAGGTTTGGGTCTCTGTTGATGTCTTGTGAAATCTCACTAAAGGCACTTTTCAGCGGAGGTCTTGGTTCACACGTCTTCATCCTCTTCCTTTCTGGAGGAGAGAGGTTTGGGTGTCTGTTGATGTCTTGTGAAATCTCACTATATGCCCTTTTCAGTGTAGGTCTCGGTTCACACAACTTCATCCTCTTCCTTTCTGGAGGGGAGAGGTTTGGGTGTCTGTTGATGTCTTGTGAAATCTCACTATATGCCCTTTTCAGTGTAGGTCTTGGTTCACACAACTTCATCCTCTTCCTTTCTGGGAAGGAGAGGTTTGGGTCTTCGTTGATGATCTGATCATAGCCTCTTTTTCTTCTCTCCAGTGGCTTGATGCTAGATCTTACCTCCTCAGACAGTGTGTGTGGCTTTTCTTGATGTTTTGTAACCACAACAGCACTGCAGTGAGAGATCAGCTGCCACTGGACAGAGGCACTGGTCGATGCCTGAACACATCTTCCATCTTTTGCAAAAGGTCCACTTCCACTGATGTCCTGAAGGATGCAATCCAAGGACGTGGAGGGGAGCAGGTTTCTGCTGAGGAGCTTGTCAGAAGGGACAAAGTTGCTGGATTTCTCAGCCATTTTAAAACAGGAATCCTGCTGTTAAACTACTACTAGTTGCTGTTTTTTCCAAACTCTTTTCGGCTAGACCGTTAGAGATGCTGGTTTTGCTGCTGCACTGAGTGAAAGGTCGATGATTAATGAAACTTACCGGAGTGTTTGCTGCATTCTAGAAGGTCTCAAACGCATCATAATGTTCTTTAAAGTGGCAACAAAGACAGATGGCAAAATGCATTTTGCTTTACAATAATACAAAATAAGATTAAAAAAAAAAAAAAGATATCAGTTTTGTCCTGTTAGCAACAGCTGATGTTGAAGAATTGATGTAGTTTTTTGTTTTTGTTGAGGCCTTCTGGTCCTTTTGTGTTGGAGAACAAGCTACATCTGTTTTAGTGCCGTCATTTTCTGATTTTTTTAGTCTAGAAATGCTCTTAAAAAATAACAATTGTTGTTCCTTTATAGATTACAGCTGTCTGTAACTGATGCACACTTGCAAACGACTCTGTCAAACCACATAATAGTGACATTTGTCTTCGTGAGCATTGATGTACACCTAGTGGACAGTGACATTGGTCACAGTCCACTAGGTGGAGTACCATTTATAAACTTCAGAAGCACTTTTTTTTACATTTTTTTTAATTCACTTACAAAGTTTACATACACATACAATAATCACATTTACATTGACATTATTCTGAGCCAGGGGTGCAGGATAAAGTCATGGGTAAAGTCAAGCATTGTTTGTTGGAGACGACGTCTGCAGGATCTTTCTCAAGACTTTTTGCATCGAGGACAGAAAGATCTGGTTTCCCTGCCTGGTGAGGTGAACTCCATCCGGTAGAAACAGTCTCTTCTCATAATATCTCAGATGTGGATGTTCAATCACTTCACCGCCAAGGTTCTCAATGTTCTTTTTGATGATCTTGTTGATGATCTTCCTGTTATTGATGACCTTCATTGGACATTTAGATCTCCACACTTGCCGCTCATTAATGCAGGAAAACGCCATCTTCATGGAGGGAAAGTCTGCATGCAGCTGCGTCAGATCCTTCTGCATCTCAGATGCAAGATGCTGTCTGGGTGTCTGTGCGAGGTCGTTGCCGCCGGCGTGGATCACTAAAATGTCTGGTGGAGTGTGCGTGGCATAGAATTCTTTATAGAAGCAGGGAAGGACGCCGCTCCAGAGCATCCCTCCTTTGCCAAACCAACAAACTTTGGCTTTCAGTCCAAAGTTGTTGCCAAAAGTCTTATGTGCTTCTTCCTCCCCTCGCCTAACGTAACTGTCCCCAATGATCCAGATTGTTGACACTTTTTCAGTCACGTCATGACACTGTTTTTGGGTAGACGTGAAGTCTTTGTTGCGGGTGTCACTCTTCTTCTTTAGGGATATGACCCGGCCCGCAGTGGAAGGAGCCTGTCGAGAGGTGCTCGGTAGCGCTGTGTCTCTCTCCTCTGTGCCCATGGTCATCATGGGCCTCTTCCTTTCTGGGAAGGAGAGGTTTGGGTCTCTGTTGATGTCTTGTGAAATCTCACTAAAGGCACTTTTCAGCGGAGGTCTTGGTTCACAGACCTTCATCCTCTTCCTTTCTGGGAAGGAGAGGTTTGGGTCTCTGTTGATGTCTTGTGAAATCTCACTAAAGGCACTTTTCAGCGGAGGTCTTGGTTCACACGTCTTCATCCTCTTCCTTTCTGGAGGAGAGAGGTTTGGGTGTCTGTTGATGTCTTGTGAAATCTCACTATATGCCCTTTTCAGTGTAGGTCTTGGTTCACACAACTTCATCCTCTTCCTTTCTGGAGGGGAGAGGTTTGGGTGTCTGTTGATGTCTTGTGAAATCTCACTATATGCCCTTTTCAGTGTAGGTCTTGGTTCACACAACTTCATCCTCTTCCTTTCTGGGAAGGAGAGGTTTGGGTCTTCGTTGATGATCTGATCATAGCCTCTTTTTCTTCTCTCCAGTGGCTTGATGCTAGATCTTACCTCCTCAGACAGTGTGTGTGGCTTTTCTTGATGTTTTGTAACCACAACAGCACTGCAGTGAGAGATCAGCTGCCACTGGACAGAGGCACTGGTCGATGCCTGAACACATCTTCCATCTTTTGCAAAAGGTCCACTTCCACTGATGTCCTGAAGGATGCAATCCAAGGACGTGGAGGGGAGCAGGTTTCTGCTGAGGAGCTTGTCAGAAGGGACAAAGTTGCTGGATTTCTCAGCCATTTTAAAACAGGAATCCTGCTGTTAAACTACTACTAGTTGCTGTTTTTTCCAAACTCTTTTCGGCTAGACCGTTAGAGATGCTGGTTTTGCTGCTGCACTGAGTGAAAGGTCGATGATTAATGAAACTTACCGGAGTGTTTGCTGCATTCTAGAAGGTCTCAAACGCATCATAATGTTCTTTAAAGTGGCAACAAAGACAGATGGCAAAATGCATTTTGCTTTACAATAATACAAAATAAGATTTAAAAAAAAAAAAAGATATCAGTTTTGTCCTGTTAGCAACAGCTGATGTTGAAGAATTGATGTAGTTTTTTGTTTTTGTTGAGGCCTTCTGGTCCTTTTGTGTTGGAGAACAAGCTACATCTGTTTTAGTGCCGTCATTTTCTGATTTTTTTAGTCTAGAAATGCTCTTAAAAAATAACAATTGTTGTTCCTTTATAGATTACAGCTGTCTGTAACTGATGCACACTTGCAAACGACTCTGTCAAACCACATAATAGTGACATTTGTCTTCGTGAGCATTGATGTACACCTAGTGGACAGTGACATTGGTCACAGTCCACTAGGTGGAGTACCATTTATAAACTTCAGAAGCACTTTTTTTTACATTTTTTTTAATTCACTTACAAAGTTTACATACACATACAATAATCACATTTACATTGACATTATTCTGAGCCAGGGGTGCAGGATAAAGTCATGGGTAAAGTCAAGCATTGTTTGTTGGAGACGACGTCTGCAGGATCTTTCTCAAGACTTTTTGCATCGAGGACAGAAAGATCTGGTTTCCCTGCCTGGTGAGGTGAACTCCATCCGGTAGAAACAGTCTCTTCTCATAATATCTCAGATGTGGATGTTCAATCACTTCACCGCCAAGGTTCTCAATGTTCTTTTTGATGATCTTGTTGATGATCTTCCTGTTATTGATGACCTTCATTGGACATTTAGATCTCCACACTTGCCGCTCATTAATGCAGGAAAACGCCATCTTCATGGAGGGAAAGTCTGCATGCAGCTGCGTCAGATCCTTCTGCATCTCAGATGCAAGATGCTGTCTGGGTGTCTGTGCGAGGTCGTTGCCGCCGGCGTGGATCACTAAAATGTCTGGTGGAGTGTGCGTGGCATAGAATTCTTTATAGAAGCAGGGAAGGACGCCGCTCCAGAGCATCCCTCCTTTGCCAAACCAACAAACTTTGGCTTTCAGTCCAAAGTTGTTGCCAAAAGTCTTATGTGCTTCTTCCTCCCCTCGCCTAACGTAACTGTCCCCAATGATCCAGATTGTTGACACTTTTTCAGTCACGTCATGACACTGTTTTTGGGTAGACGTGAAGTCTTTGTTGCGGGTGTCACTCTTCTTCTTTAGGGATATGACCCGGCCCGCAGTGGAAGGAGCCTGTCGAGAGGTGCTCGGTAGCGCTGTGTCTCTCTCCTCTGTGCCCATGGTCATCATGGGCCTCTTCCTTTCTGGGAAGGAGAGGTTTGGGTCTCTGTTGATGTCTTGTGAAATCTCACTAAAGGCACTTTTCAGCGGAGGTCTTGGTTCACAGACCTTCATCCTCTTCCTTTCTGGGAAGGAGAGGTTTGGGTCTCTGTTGATGTCTTGTGAAATCTCACTAAAGGCACTTTTCAGCGGAGGTCTTGGTTCACACGTCTTCATCCTCTTCCTTTCTGGAGGAGAGAGGTTTGGGTGTCTGTTGATGTCTTGTGAAATCTCACTATATGCCCTTTTCAGTGTAGGTCTTGGTTCACACAACTTCATCCTCTTCCTTTCTGGAGGGGAGAGGTTTGGGTGTCTGTTGATGTCTTGTGAAATCTCACTATATGCCCTTTTCAGTGTAGGTCTTGGTTCACACAACTTCATCCTCTTCCTTTCTGGGAAGGAGAGGTTTGGGTCTTCGTTGATGATCTGATCATAGCCTCTTTTTCTTCTCTCCAGTGGCTTGATGCTAGATCTTACCTCCTCAGACAGTGTGTGTGGCTTTTCTTGATGTTTTGTAACCACAACAGCACTGCAGTGAGAGATCAGCTGCCACTGGACAGAGGCACTGGTCGATGCCTGAACACATCTTCCATCTTTTGCAAAAGGTCCACTTCCACTGATGTCCTGAAGGATGCAATCCAAGGACGTGGAGGGGAGCAGGTTTCTGCTGAGGAGCTTGTCAGAAGGGACAAAGTTGCTGGATTTCTCAGCCATTTTAAAACAGGAATCCTGCTGTTAAACTACTACTAGTTGCTGTTTTTTCCAAACTCTTTTCGGCTAGACCGTTAGAGATGCTGGTTTTGCTGCTGCACTGAGTGAAAGGTCGATGATTAATGAAACTTACCGGAGTGTTTGCTGCATTCTAGAAGGTCTCAAACGCATCATAATGTTCTTTAAAGTGGCAACAAAGACAGATGGCAAAATGCATTTTGCTTTACAATAATACAAAATAAGATTAAAAAAAAAAAAAAGATATCAGTTTTGTCCTGTTAGCAACAGCTGATGTTGAAGAATTGATGTAGTTTTTTGTTTTTGTTGAGGCCTTCTGGTCCTTTTGTGTTGGAGAACAAGCTACATCTGTTTTAGTGCCGTCATTTTCTGATTTTTTTAGTCTAGAAATGCTCTTAAAAAATAACAATTGTTGTTCCTTTATAGATTACAGCTGTCTGTAACTGATGCACACTTGCAAACGACTCTGTCAAACCACATAATAGTGACATTTGTCTTCGTGAGCATTGATGTACACCTAGTGGACAGTGACATTGGTCACAGTCCACTAGGTGGAGTACCATTTATAAACTTCAGAAGCACTTTTTTTTACATTTTTTTTAATTCACTTACAAAGTTTACATACACATACAATAATCACATTTACATTGACATTATTCTGAGCCAGGGGTGCAGGATAAAGTCATGGGTAAAGTCAAGCATTGTTTGTTGGAGACGACGTCTGCAGGATCTTTCTCAAGACTTTTTGCATCGAGGACAGAAAGATCTGGTTTCCCTGCCTGGTGAGGTGAACTCCATCCGGTAGAAACAGTCTCTTCTCATAATATCTCAGATGTGGATGTTCAATCACTTCACCGCCAAGGTTCTCAATGTTCTTTTTGATGATCTTGTTGATGATCTTCCTGTTATTGATGACCTTCATTGGACATTTAGATCTCCACACTTGCCGCTCATTAATGCAGGAAAACGCCATCTTCATGGAGGGAAAGTCTGCATGCAGCTGCGTCAGATCCTTCTGCATCTCAGATGCAAGATGCTGTCTGGGTGTCTGTGCGAGGTCGTTGCCGCCGGCGTGGATCACTAAAATGTCTGGTGGAGTGTGCGTGGCATAGAATTCTTTATAGAAGCAGGGAAGGACGCCGCTCCAGAGCATCCCTCCTTTGCCAAACCAACAAACTTTGGCTTTCAGTCCAAAGTTGTTGCCAAAAGTCTTATGTGCTTCTTCCTCCCCTCGCCTAACGTAACTGTCCCCAATGATCCAGATTGTTGACACTTTTTCAGTCACGTCATGACACTGTTTTTGGGTAGACGTGAAGTCTTTGTTGCGGGTGTCACTCTTCTTCTTTAGGGATATGACCCGGCCCGCAGTGGAAGGAGCCTGTCGAGAGGTGCTCGGTAGCGCTGTGTCTCTCTCCTCTGTGCCCATGGTCATCATGGGCCTCTTCCTTTCTGGGAAGGAGAGGTTTGGGTCTCTGTTGATGTCTTGTGAAATCTCACTAAAGGCACTTTTCAGCGGAGGTCTTGGTTCACAGACCTTCATCCTCTTCCTTTCTGGGAAGGAGAGGTTTGGGTCTCTGTTGATGTCTTGTGAAATCTCACTAAAGGCACTTTTCAGCGGAGGTCTTGGTTCACACGTCTTCATCCTCTTCCTTTCTGGAGGAGAGAGGTTTGGGTGTCTGTTGATGTCTTGTGAAATCTCACTATATGCCCTTTTCAGTGTAGGTCTTGGTTCACACAACTTCATCCTCTTCCTTTCTGGAGGGGAGAGGTTTGGGTGTCTGTTGATGTCTTGTGAAATCTCACTATATGCCCTTTTCAGTGTAGGTCTTGGTTCACACAACTTCATCCTCTTCCTTTCTGGGAAGGAGAGGTTTGGGTCTTCGTTGATGATCTGATCATAGCCTCTTTTTCTTCTCTCCAGTGGCTTGATGCTAGATCTTACCTCCTCAGACAGTGTGTGTGGCTTTTCTTGATGTTTTGTAACCACAACAGCACTGCAGTGAGAGATCAGCTGCCACTGGACAGAGGCACTGGTCGATGCCTGAACACATCTTCCATCTTTTGCAAAAGGTCCACTTCCACTGATGTCCTGAAGGATGCAATCCAAGGACGTGGAGGGGAGCAGGTTTCTGCTGAGGAGCTTGTCAGAAGGGACAAAGTTGCTGGATTTCTCAGCCATTTTAAAACAGGAATCCTGCTGTTAAACTACTACTAGTTGCTGTTTTTTCCAAACTCTTTTCGGCTAGACCGTTAGAGATGCTGGTTTTGCTGCTGCACTGAGTGAAAGGTCGATGATTAATGAAACTTACCGGAGTGTTTGCTGCATTCTAGAAGGTCTCAAACGCATCATAATGTTCTTTAAAGTGGCAACAAAGACAGATGGCAAAATGCATTTTGCTTTACAATAATACAAAATAAGATTAAAAAAAAAAAAAAGATATCAGTTTTGTCCTGTTAGCAACAGCTGATGTTGAAGAATTGATGTAGTTTTTTGTTTTTGTTGAGGCCTTCTGGTCCTTTTGTGTTGGAGAACAAGCTACATCTGTTTTAGTGCCGTCATTTTCTGATTTTTTTAGTCTAGAAATGCTCTTAAAAAATAACAATTGTTGTTCCTTTATAGATTACAGCTGTCTGTAACTGATGCACACTTGCAAACGACTCTGTCAAACCACATAATAGTGACATTTGTCTTCGTGAGCATTGATGTACACCTAGTGGACAGTGACATTGGTCACAGTCCACTAGGTGGAGTACCATTTATAAACTTCAGAAGCACTTTTTTTTACATTTTTTTTAATTCACTTACAAAGTTTACATACACATACAATAATCACATTTACATTGACATTATTCTGAGCCAGGGGTGCAGGATAAAGTCATGGGTAAAGTCAAGCATTGTTTGTTGGAGACGACGTCTGCAGGATCTTTCTCAAGACTTTTTGCATCGAGGACAGAAAGATCTGGTTTCCCTGCCTGGTGAGGTGAACTCCATCCGGTAGAAACAGTCTCTTCTCATAATATCTCAGATGTGGATGTTCAATCACTTCACCGCCAAGGTTCTCAATGTTCTTTTTGATGATCTTGTTGATGATCTTCCTGTTATTGATGACCTTCATTGGACATTTAGATCTCCACACTTGCCGCTCATTAATGCAGGAAAACGCCATCTTCATGGAGGGAAAGTCTGCATGCAGCTGCGTCAGATCCTTCTGCATCTCAGATGCAAGATGCTGTCTGGGTGTCTGTGCGAGGTCGTTGCCGCCGGCGTGGATCACTAAAATGTCTGGTGGAGTGTGCGTGGCATAGAATTCTTTATAGAAGCAGGGAAGGACGCCGCTCCAGAGCATCCCTCCTTTGCCAAACCAACAAACTTTGGCTTTCAGTCCAAAGTTGTTGCCAAAAGTCTTATGTGCTTCTTCCTCCCCTCGCCTAACGTAACTGTCCCCAATGATCCAGATTGTTGACACTTTTTCAGTCACGTCATGACACTGTTTTTGGGTAGACGTGAAGTCTTTGTTGCGGGTGTCACTCTTCTTCTTTAGGGATATGACCCGGCCCGCAGTGGAAGGAGCCTGTCGAGAGGTGCTCGGTAGCGCTGTGTCTCTCTCCTCTGTGCCCATGGTCATCATGGGCCTCTTCCTTTCTGGGAAGGAGAGGTTTGGGTCTCTGTTGATGTCTTGTGAAATCTCACTAAAGGCACTTTTCAGCGGAGGTCTTGGTTCACAGACCTTCATCCTCTTCCTTTCTGGGAAGGAGAGGTTTGGGTCTCTGTTGATGTCTTGTGAAATCTCACTAAAGGCACTTTTCAGCGGAGGTCTTGGTTCACACGTCTTCATCCTCTTCCTTTCTGGAGGAGAGAGGTTTGGGTGTCTGTTGATGTCTTGTGAAATCTCACTATATGCCCTTTTCAGTGTAGGTCTCGGTTCACACAACTTCATCCTCTTCCTTTCTGGAGGGGAGAGGTTTGGGTGTCTGTTGATGTCTTGTGAAATCTCACTATATGCCCTTTTCAGTGTAGGTCTTGGTTCACACAACTTCATCCTCTTCCTTTCTGGGAAGGAGAGGTTTGGGTCTTCGTTGATGATCTGATCATAGCCTCTTTTTCTTCTCTCCAGTGGCTTGATGCTAGATCTTACCTCCTCAGACAGTGTGTGTGGCTTTTCTTGATGTTTTGTAACCACAACAGCACTGCAGTGAGAGATCAGCTGCCACTGGACAGAGGCACTGGTCGATGCCTGAACACATCTTCCATCTTTTGCAAAAGGTCCACTTCCACTGATGTCCTGAAGGATGCAATCCAAGGACGTGGAGGGGAGCAGGTTTCTGCTGAGGAGCTTGTCAGAAGGGACAAAGTTGCTGGATTTCTCAGCCATTTTAAAACAGGAATCCTGCTGTTAAACTACTACTAGTTGCTGTTTTTTCCAAACTCTTTTCGGCTAGACCGTTAGAGATGCTGGTTTTGCTGCTGCACTGAGTGAAAGGTCGATGATTAATGAAACTTACCGGAGTGTTTGCTGCATTCTAGAAGGTCTCAAACGCATCATAATGTTCTTTAAAGTGGCAACAAAGACAGATGGCAAAATGCATTTTGCTTTACAATAATACAAAATAAGATTAAAAAAAAAAAAAAGATATCAGTTTTGTCCTGTTAGCAACAGCTGATGTTGAAGAATTGATGTAGTTTTTTGTTTTTGTTGAGGCCTTCTGGTCCTTTTGTGTTGGAGAACAAGCTACATCTGTTTTAGTGCCGTCATTTTCTGATTTTTTTAGTCTAGAAATGCTCTTAAAAAATAACAATTGTTGTTCCTTTATAGATTACAGCTGTCTGTAACTGATGCACACTTGCAAACGACTCTGTCAAACCACATAATAGTGACATTTGTCTTCGTGAGCATTGATGTACACCTAGTGGACAGTGACATTGGTCACAGTCCACTAGGTGGAGTACCATTTATAAACTTCAGAAGCACTTTTTTTTACATTTTTTTTAATTCACTTACAAAGTTTACATACACATACAATAATCACATTTACATTGACATTATTCTGAGCCAGGGGTGCAGGATAAAGTCATGGGTAAAGTCAAGCATTGTTTGTTGGAGACGACGTCTGCAGGATCTTTCTCAAGACTTTTTGCATCGAGGACAGAAAGATCTGGTTTCCCTGCCTGGTGAGGTGAACTCCATCCGGTAGAAACAGTCTCTTCTCATAATATCTCAGATGTGGATGTTCAATCACTTCACCGCCAAGGTTCTCAATGTTCTTTTTGATGATCTTGTTGATGATCTTCCTGTTATTGATGACCTTCATTGGACATTTAGATCTCCACACTTGCCGCTCATTAATGCAGGAAAACGCCATCTTCATGGAGGGAAAGTCTGCATGCAGCTGCGTCAGATCCTTCTGCATCTCAGATGCAAGATGCTGTCTGGGTGTCTGTGCGAGGTCGTTGCCGCCGGCGTGGATCACTAAAATGTCTGGTGGAGTGTGCGTGGCATAGAATTCTTTATAGAAGCAGGGAAGGACGCCGCTCCAGAGCATCCCTCCTTTGCCAAACCAACAAACTTTGGCTTTCAGTCCAAAGTTGTTGCCAAAAGTCTTATGTGCTTCTTCCTCCCCTCGCCTAACGTAACTGTCCCCAATGATCCAGATTGTTGACACTTTTTCAGTCACGTCATGACACTGTTTTTGGGTAGACGTGAAGTCTTTGTTGCGGGTGTCACTCTTCTTCTTTAGGGATATGACCCGGCCCGCAGTGGAAGGAGCCTGTCGAGAGGTGCTCGGTAGCGCTGTGTCTCTCTCCTCTGTGCCCATGGTCATCATGGGCCTCTTCCTTTCTGGGAAGGAGAGGTTTGGGTCTCTGTTGATGTCTTGTGAAATCTCACTAAAGGCACTTTTCAGCGGAGGTCTTGGTTCACAGACCTTCATCCTCTTCCTTTCTGGGAAGGAGAGGTTTGGGTCTCTGTTGATGTCTTGTGAAATCTCACTAAAGGCACTTTTCAGCGGAGGTCTTGGTTCACACGTCTTCATCCTCTTCCTTTCTGGAGGAGAGAGGTTTGGGTGTCTGTTGATGTCTTGTGAAATCTCACTATATGCCCTTTTCAGTGTAGGTCTTGGTTCACACAACTTCATCCTCTTCCTTTCTGGAGGGGAGAGGTTTGGGTGTCTGTTGATGTCTTGTGAAATCTCACTATATGCCCTTTTCAGTGTAGGTCTTGGTTCACACAACTTCATCCTCTTCCTTTCTGGGAAGGAGAGGTTTGGGTCTTCGTTGATGATCTGATCATAGCCTCTTTTTCTTCTCTCCAGTGGCTTGATGCTAGATCTTACCTCCTCAGACAGTGTGTGTGGCTTTTCTTGATGTTTTGTAACCACAACAGCACTGCAGTGAGAGATCAGCTGCCACTGGACAGAGGCACTGGTCGATGCCTGAACACATCTTCCATCTTTTGCAAAAGGTCCACTTCCACTGATGTCCTGAAGGATGCAATCCAAGGACGTGGAGGGGAGCAGGTTTCTGCTGAGGAGCTTGTCAGAAGGGACAAAGTTGCTGGATTTCTCAGCCATTTTAAAACAGGAATCCTGCTGTTAAACTACTACTAGTTGCTGTTTTTTCCAAACTCTTTTCGGCTAGACCGTTAGAGATGCTGGTTTTGCTGCTGCACTGAGTGAAAGGTCGATGATTAATGAAACTTACCGGAGTGTTTGCTGCATTCTAGAAGGTCTCAAACGCATCATAATGTTCTTTAAAGTGGCAACAAAGACAGATGGCAAAATGCATTTTGCTTTACAATAATACAAAATAAGATTTAAAAAAAAAAAAAGATATCAGTTTTGTCCTGTTAGCAACAGCTGATGTTGAAGAATTGATGTAGTTTTTTGTTTTTGTTGAGGCCTTCTGGTCCTTTTGTGTTGGAGAACAAGCTACATCTGTTTTAGTGCCGTCATTTTCTGATTTTTTTAGTCTAGAAATGCTCTTAAAAAATAACAATTGTTGTTCCTTTATAGATTACAGCTGTCTGTAACTGATGCACACTTGCAAACGACTCTGTCAAACCACATAATAGTGACATTTGTCTTCGTGAGCATTGATGTACACCTAGTGGACAGTGACATTGGTCACAGTCCACTAGGTGGAGTACCATTTATAAACTTCAGAAGCACTTTTTTTTACATTTTTTTTAATTCACTTACAAAGTTTACATACACATACAATAATCACATTTACATTGACATTATTCTGAGCCAGGGGTGCAGGATAAAGTCATGGGTAAAGTCAAGCATTGTTTGTTGGAGACGACGTCTGCAGGATCTTTCTCAAGACTTTTTGCATCGAGGACAGAAAGATCTGGTTTCCCTGCCTGGTGAGGTGAACTCCATCCGGTAGAAACAGTCTCTTCTCATAATATCTCAGATGTGGATGTTCAATCACTTCACCGCCAAGGTTCTCAATGTTCTTTTTGATGATCTTGTTGATGATCTTCCTGTTATTGATGACCTTCATTGGACATTTAGATCTCCACACTTGCCGCTCATTAATGCAGGAAAACGCCATCTTCATGGAGGGAAAGTCTGCATGCAGCTGCGTCAGATCCTTCTGCATCTCAGATGCAAGATGCTGTCTGGGTGTCTGTGCGAGGTCGTTGCCGCCGGCGTGGATCACTAAAATGTCTGGTGGAGTGTGCGTGGCATAGAATTCTTTATAGAAGCAGGGAAGGACGCCGCTCCAGAGCATCCCTCCTTTGCCAAACCAACAAACTTTGGCTTTCAGTCCAAAGTTGTTGCCAAAAGTCTTATGTGCTTCTTCCTCCCCTCGCCTAACGTAACTGTCCCCAATGATCCAGATTGTTGACACTTTTTCAGTCACGTCATGACACTGTTTTTGGGTAGACGTGAAGTCTTTGTTGCGGGTGTCACTCTTCTTCTTTAGGGATATGACCCGGCCCGCAGTGGAAGGAGCCTGTCGAGAGGTGCTCGGTAGCGCTGTGTCTCTCTCCTCTGTGCCCATGGTCATCATGGGCCTCTTCCTTTCTGGGAAGGAGAGGTTTGGGTCTCTGTTGATGTCTTGTGAAATCTCACTAAAGGCACTTTTCAGCGGAGGTCTTGGTTCACAGACCTTCATCCTCTTCCTTTCTGGGAAGGAGAGGTTTGGGTCTCTGTTGATGTCTTGTGAAATCTCACTAAAGGCACTTTTCAGCGGAGGTCTTGGTTCACACGTCTTCATCCTCTTCCTTTCTGGAGGAGAGAGGTTTGGGTGTCTGTTGATGTCTTGTGAAATCTCACTATATGCCCTTTTCAGTGTAGGTCTTGGTTCACACAACTTCATCCTCTTCCTTTCTGGAGGGGAGAGGTTTGGGTGTCTGTTGATGTCTTGTGAAATCTCACTATATGCCCTTTTCAGTGTAGGTCTTGGTTCACACAACTTCATCCTCTTCCTTTCTGGGAAGGAGAGGTTTGGGTCTTCGTTGATGATCTGATCATAGCCTCTTTTTCTTCTCTCCAGTGGCTTGATGCTAGATCTTACCTCCTCAGACAGTGTGTGTGGCTTTTCTTGATGTTTTGTAACCACAACAGCACTGCAGTGAGAGATCAGCTGCCACTGGACAGAGGCACTGGTCGATGCCTGAACACATCTTCCATCTTTTGCAAAAGGTCCACTTCCACTGATGTCCTGAAGGATGCAATCCAAGGACGTGGAGGGGAGCAGGTTTCTGCTGAGGAGCTTGTCAGAAGGGACAAAGTTGCTGGATTTCTCAGCCATTTTAAAACAGGAATCCTGCTGTTAAACTACTACTAGTTGCTGTTTTTTCCAAACTCTTTTCGGCTAGACCGTTAGAGATGCTGGTTTTGCTGCTGCACTGAGTGAAAGGTCGATGATTAATGAAACTTACCGGAGTGTTTGCTGCATTCTAGAAGGTCTCAAACGCATCATAATGTTCTTTAAAGTGGCAACAAAGACAGATGGCAAAATGCATTTTGCTTTACAATAATACAAAATAAGATTAAAAAAAAAAAAAAGATATCAGTTTTGTCCTGTTAGCAACAGCTGATGTTGAAGAATTGATGTAGTTTTTTGTTTTTGTTGAGGCCTTCTGGTCCTTTTGTGTTGGAGAACAAGCTACATCTGTTTTAGTGCCGTCATTTTCTGATTTTTTTAGTCTAGAAATGCTCTTAAAAAATAACAATTGTTGTTCCTTTATAGATTACAGCTGTCTGTAACTGATGCACACTTGCAAACGACTCTGTCAAACCACATAATAGTGACATTTGTCTTCGTGAGCATTGATGTACACCTAGTGGACAGTGACATTGGTCACAGTCCACTAGGTGGAGTACCATTTATAAACTTCAGAAGCACTTTTTTTTACATTTTTTTTAATTCACTTACAAAGTTTACATACACATACAATAATCACATTTACATTGACATTATTCTGAGCCAGGGGTGCAGGATAAAGTCATGGGTAAAGTCAAGCATTGTTTGTTGGAGACGACGTCTGCAGGATCTTTCTCAAGACTTTTTGCATCGAGGACAGAAAGATCTGGTTTCCCTGCCTGGTGAGGTGAACTCCATCCGGTAGAAACAGTCTCTTCTCATAATATCTCAGATGTGGATGTTCAAACACTTCACCGCCAAGGTTCTCAATGTTCTTTTTGATGATCTTGTTGATGATCTTCCTGTTATTGATGACCTTCATTGGACATTTAGATCTCCACACTTGCCGCTCATTAATGCAGGAAAACGCCATCTTCATGGAGGGAAAGTCTGCATGCAGCTGCGTCAGATCCTTCTGCATCTCAGATGCAAGATGCTGTCTGGGTGTCTGTGCGAGGTCGTTGCCGCCGGCGTGGATCACTAAAATGTCTGGTGGAGTGTGCGTGGCATAGAATTCTTTATAGAAGCAGGGAAGGACGCCGCTCCAGAGCATCCCTCCTTTGCCAAACCAACAAACTTTGGCTTTCAGTCCAAAGTTGTTGCCAAAAGTCTTATGTGCTTCTTCCTCCCCTCGCCTAACGTAACTGTCCCCAATGATCCAGATTGTTGACACTTTTTCAGTCACGTCATGACACTGTTTTTGGGTAGACGTGAAGTCTTTGTTGCGGGTGTCACTCTTCTTCTTTAGGGATATGACCCGGCCCGCAGTGGAAGGAGCCTGTCGAGAGGTGCTCGGTAGCGCTGTGTCTCTCTCCTCTGTGCCCATGGTCATCATGGGCCTCTTCCTTTCTGGGAAGGAGAGGTTTGGGTCTCTGTTGATGTCTTGTGAAATCTCACTAAAGGCACTTTTCAGCGGAGGTCTTGGTTCACAGACCTTCATCCTCTTCCTTTCTGGGAAGGAGAGGTTTGGGTCTCTGTTGATGTCTTGTGAAATCTCACTAAAGGCACTTTTCAGCGGAGGTCTTGGTTCACACGTCTTCATCCTCTTCCTTTCTGGAGGAGAGAGGTTTGGGTGTCTGTTGATGTCTTGTGAAATCTCACTATATGCCCTTTTCAGTGTAGGTCTTGGTTCACACAACTTCATCCTCTTCCTTTCTGGAGGGGAGAGGTTTGGGTGTCTGTTGATGTCTTGTGAAATCTCACTATATGCCCTTTTCAGTGTAGGTCTTGGTTCACACAACTTCATCCTCTTCCTTTCTGGGAAGGAGAGGTTTGGGTCTTCGTTGATGATCTGATCATAGCCTCTTTTTCTTCTCTCCAGTGGCTTGATGCTAGATCTTACCTCCTCAGACAGTGTGTGTGGCTTTTCTTGATGTTTTGTAACCACAACAGCACTGCAGTGAGAGATCAGCTGCCACTGGACAGAGGCACTGGTCGATGCCTGAACACATCTTCCATCTTTTGCAAAAGGTCCACTTCCACTGATGTCCTGAAGGATGCAATCCAAGGACGTGGAGGGGAGCAGGTTTCTGCTGAGGAGCTTGTCAGAAGGGACAAAGTTGCTGGATTTCTCAGCCATTTTAAAACAGGAATCCTGCTGTTAAACTACTACTAGTTGCTGTTTTTTCCAAACTCTTTTCGGCTAGACCGTTAGAGATGCTGGTTTTGCTGCTGCACTGAGTGAAAGGTCGATGATTAATGAAACTTACCGGAGTGTTTGCTGCATTCTAGAAGGTCTCAAACGCATCATAATGTTCTTTAAAGTGGCAACAAAGACAGATGGCAAAATGCATTTTGCTTTACAATAATACAAAATAAGATTTAAAAAAAAAAAAAGATATCAGTTTTGTCCTGTTAGCAACAGCTGATGTTGAAGAATTGATGTAGTTTTTTGTTTTTGTTGAGGCCTTCTGGTCCTTTTGTGTTGGAGAACAAGCTACATCTGTTTTAGTGCCGTCATTTTCTGATTTTTTTAGTCTAGAAATGCTCTTAAAAAATAACAATTGTTGTTCCTTTATAGATTACAGCTGTCTGTAACTGATGCACACTTGCAAACGACTCTGTCAAACCACATAATAGTGACATTTGTCTTCGTGAGCATTGATGTACACCTAGTGGACAGTGACATTGGTCACAGTCCACTAGGTGGAGTACCATTTATAAACTTCAGAAGCACTTTTTTTTACATTTTTTTTAATTCACTTACAAAGTTTACATACACATACAATAATCACATTTACATTGACATTATTCTGAGCCAGGGGTGCAGGATAAAGTCATGGGTAAAGTCAAGCATTGTTTGTTGGAGACGACGTCTGCAGGATCTTTCTCAAGACTTTTTGCATCGAGGACAGAAAGATCTGGTTTCCCTGCCTGGTGAGGTGAACTCCATCCGGTAGAAACAGTCTCTTCTCATAATATCTCAGATGTGGATGTTCAATCACTTCACCGCCAAGGTTCTCAATGTTCTTTTTGATGATCTTGTTGATGATCTTCCTGTTATTGATGACCTTCATTGGACATTTAGATCTCCACACTTGCCGCTCATTAATGCAGGAAAACGCCATCTTCATAGAGGGAAAGTCTGCATGCAGCTGCATCAGATCCTTCTGCATCTCAGATGCAAGATGCTGTCTGGGTGTCTGTGCGAGGTCGTTGCCGCCGGCGTGGATCACTAAAATGTCTGGTGGAGTGTGCGTGGCATAGAATTCTTTATAGAAGCAGGGAAGGACGCCGCTCCAGAGCATCCCTCCTTTGCCAAACCAACAAACTTTGGCTTTCAGTCCAAAGTTGTTGCCAAAAGTCTTATGTGCTTCTTCCTCCCCTCGCCTAACGTAACTGTCCCCAATGATCCAGATTGTTGACACTTTTTCAGTCACGTCATGACACTGTTTTTGGGTAGACGTGAAGTCTTTGTTGCGGGTGTCACTCTTCTTCTTTAGGGATATGACCCGGCCCGCAGTGGAAGGAGCCTGTCGAGAGGTGCTCGGTAGCGCTGTGTCTCTCTCCTCTGTGCCCATGGTCATCATGGGCCTCTTCCTTTCTGGGAAGGAGAGGTTTGGGTCTCTGTTGATGTCTTGTGAAATCTCACTAAAGGCACTTTTCAGCGGAGGTCTTGGTTCACAGACCTTCATCCTCTTCCTTTCTGGGAAGGAGAGGTTTGGGTCTCTGTTGATGTCTTGTGAAATCTCACTAAAGGCACTTTTCAGCGGAGGTCTTGGTTCACACGTCTTCATCCTCTTCCTTTCTGGAGGAGAGAGGTTTGGGTGTCTGTTGATGTCTTGTGAAATCTCACTATATGCCCTTTTCAGTGTAGGTCTTGGTTCACACAACTTCATCCTCTTCCTTTCTGGAGGGGAGAGGTTTGGGTGTCTGTTGATGTCTTGTGAAATCTCACTATATGCCCTTTTCAGTGTAGGTCTTGGTTCACACAACTTCATCCTCTTCCTTTCTGGGAAGGAGAGGTTTGGGTCTTCGTTGATGATCTGATCATAGCCTCTTTTTCTTCTCTCCAGTGGCTTGATGCTAGATCTTACCTCCTCAGACAGTGTGTGTGGCTTTTCTTGATGTTTTGTAACCACAACAGCACTGCAGTGAGAGATCAGCTGCCACTGGACAGAGGCACTGGTCGATGCCTGAACACATCTTCCATCTTTTGCAAAAGGTCCACTTCCACTGATGTCCTGAAGGATGCAATCCAAGGACGTGGAGGGGAGCAGGTTTCTGCTGAGGAGCTTGTCAGAAGGGACAAAGTTGCTGGATTTCTCAGCCATTTTAAAACAGGAATCCTGCTGTTAAACTACTACTAGTTGCTGTTTTTTCCAAACTCTTTTCGGCTAGACCGTTAGAGATGCTGGTTTTGCTGCTGCACTGAGTGAAAGGTCGATGATTAATGAAACTTACCGGAGTGTTTGCTGCATTCTAGAAGGTCTCAAACGCATCATAATGTTCTTTAAAGTGGCAACAAAGACAGATGGCAAAATGCATTTTGCTTTACAATAATACAAAATAAGATTTAAAAAAAAAAAAAGATATCAGTTTTGTCCTGTTAGCAACAGCTGATGTTGAAGAATTGATGTAGTTTTTTGTTTTTGTTGAGGCCTTCTGGTCCTTTTGTGTTGGAGAACAAGCTACATCTGTTTTAGTGCCGTCATTTTCTGATTTTTTTAGTCTAGAAATGCTCTTAAAAAATAACAATTGTTGTTCCTTTATAGATTACAGCTGTCTGTAACTGATGCACACTTGCAAACGACTCTGTCAAACCACATAATAGTGACATTTGTCTTCGTGAGCATTGATGTACACCTAGTGGACAGTGACATTGGTCACAGTCCACTAGGTGGAGTACCATTTATAAACTTCAGAAGCACTTTTTTTTACATTTTTTTTAATTCACTTACAAAGTTTACATACACATACAATAATCACATTTACATTGACATTATTCTGAGCCAGGGGTGCAGGATAAAGTCATGGGTAAAGTCAAGCATTGTTTGTTGGAGACGACGTCTGCAGGATCTTTCTCAAGACTTTTTGCATCGAGGACAGAAAGATCTGGTTTCCCTGCCTGGTGAGGTGAACTCCATCCGGTAGAAACAGTCTCTTCTCATAATATCTCAGATGTGGATGTTCAATCACTTCACCGCCAAGGTTCTCAATGTTCTTTTTGATGATCTTGTTGATGATCTTCCTGTTATTGATGACCTTCATTGGACATTTAGATCTCCACACTTGCCGCTCATTAATGCAGGAAAACGCCATCTTCATGGAGGGAAAGTCTGCATGCAGCTGCGTCAGATCCTTCTGCATCTCAGATGCAAGATGCTGTCTGGGTGTCTGTGCGAGGTCGTTGCCGCCGGCGTGGATCACTAAAATGTCTGGTGGAGTGTGCGTGGCATAGAATTCTTTATAGAAGCAGGGAAGGACGCCGCTCCAGAGCATCCCTCCTTTGCCAAACCAACAAACTTTGGCTTTCAGTCCAAAGTTGTTGCCAAAAGTCTTATGTGCTTCTTCCTCCCCTCGCCTAACGTAACTGTCCCCAATGATCCAGATTGTTGACACTTTTTCAGTCACGTCATGACACTGTTTTTGGGTAGACGTGAAGTCTTTGTTGCGGGTGTCACTCTTCTTCTTTAGGGATATGACCCGGCCCGCAGTGGAAGGAGCCTGTCGAGAGGTGCTCGGTAGCGCTGTGTCTCTCTCCTCTGTGCCCATGGTCATCATGGGCCTCTTCCTTTCTGGGAAGGAGAGGTTTGGGTCTCTGTTGATGTCTTGTGAAATCTCACTAAAGGCACTTTTCAGCGGAGGTCTTGGTTCACAGACCTTCATCCTCTTCCTTTCTGGGAAGGAGAGGTTTGGGTCTCTGTTGATGTCTTGTGAAATCTCACTAAAGGCACTTTTCAGCGGAGGTCTTGGTTCACACGTCTTCATCCTCTTCCTTTCTGGAGGAGAGAGGTTTGGGTGTCTGTTGATGTCTTGTGAAATCTCACTATATGCCCTTTTCAGTGTAGGTCTCGGTTCACACAACTTCATCCTCTTCCTTTCTGGAGGGGAGAGGTTTGGGTGTCTGTTGATGTCTTGTGAAATCTCACTATATGCCCTTTTCAGTGTAGGTCTTGGTTCACACAACTTCATCCTCTTCCTTTCTGGGAAGGAGAGGTTTGGGTCTTCGTTGATGATCTGATCATAGCCTCTTTTTCTTCTCTCCAGTGGCTTGATGCTAGATCTTACCTCCTCAGACAGTGTGTGTGGCTTTTCTTGATGTTTTGTAACCACAACAGCACTGCAGTGAGAGATCAGCTGCCACTGGACAGAGGCACTGGTCGATGCCTGAACACATCTTCCATCTTTTGCAAAAGGTCCACTTCCACTGATGTCCTGAAGGATGCAATCCAAGGACGTGGAGGGGAGCAGGTTTCTGCTGAGGAGCTTGTCAGAAGGGACAAAGTTGCTGGATTTCTCAGCCATTTTAAAACAGGAATCCTGCTGTTAAACTACTACTAGTTGCTGTTTTTTCCAAACTCTTTTCGGCTAGACCGTTAGAGATGCTGGTTTTGCTGCTGCACTGAGTGAAAGGTCGATGATTAATGAAACTTACCGGAGTGTTTGCTGCATTCTAGAAGGTCTCAAACGCATCATAATGTTCTTTAAAGTGGCAACAAAGACAGATGGCAAAATGCATTTTGCTTTACAATAATACAAAATAAGATTTAAAAAAAAAAAAAGATATCAGTTTTGTCCTGTTAGCAACAGCTGATGTTGAAGAATTGATGTAGTTTTTTGTTTTTGTTGAGGCCTTCTGGTCCTTTTGTGTTGGAGAACAAGCTACATCTGTTTTAGTGCCGTCATTTTCTGATTTTTTTAGTCTAGAAATGCTCTTAAAAAATAACAATTGTTGTTCCTTTATAGATTACAGCTGTCTGTAACTGATGCACACTTGCAAACGACTCTGTCAAACCACATAATAGTGACATTTGTCTTCGTGAGCATTGATGTACACCTAGTGGACAGTGACATTGGTCACAGTCCACTAGGTGGAGTACCATTTATAAACTTCAGAAGCACTTTTTTTTACATTTTTTTTAATTCACTTACAAAGTTTACATACACATACAATAATCACATTTACATTGACATTATTCTGAGCCAGGGGTGCAGGATAAAGTCATGGGTAAAGTCAAGCATTGTTTGTTGGAGACGACGTCTGCAGGATCTTTCTCAAGACTTTTTGCATCGAGGACAGAAAGATCTGGTTTCCCTGCCTGGTGAGGTGAACTCCATCCGGTAGAAACAGTCTCTTCTCATAATATCTCAGATGTGGATGTTCAATCACTTCACCGCCAAGGTTCTCAATGTTCTTTTTGATGATCTTGTTGATGATCTTCCTGTTATTGATGACCTTCATTGGACATTTAGATCTCCACACTTGCCGCTCATTAATGCAGGAAAACGCCATCTTCATGGAGGGAAAGTCTGCATGCAGCTGCGTCAGATCCTTCTGCATCTCAGATGCAAGATGCTGTCTGGGTGTCTGTGCGAGGTCGTTGCCGCCGGCGTGGATCACTAAAATGTCTGGTGGAGTGTGCGTGGCATAGAATTCTTTATAGAAGCAGGGAAGGACGCCGCTCCAGAGCATCCCTCCTTTGCCAAACCAACAAACTTTGGCTTTCAGTCCAAAGTTGTTGCCAAAAGTCTTATGTGCTTCTTCCTCCCCTCGCCTAACGTAACTGTCCCCAATGATCCAGATTGTTGACACTTTTTCAGTCACGTCATGACACTGTTTTTGGGTAGACGTGAAGTCTTTGTTGCGGGTGTCACTCTTCTTCTTTAGGGATATGACCCGGCCCGCAGTGGAAGGAGCCTGTCGAGAGGTGCTCGGTAGCGCTGTGTCTCTCTCCTCTGTGCCCATGGTCATCATGGGCCTCTTCCTTTCTGGGAAGGAGAGGTTTGGGTCTCTGTTGATGTCTTGTGAAATCTCACTAAAGGCACTTTTCAGCGGAGGTCTTGGTTCACAGACCTTCATCCTCTTCCTTTCTGGGAAGGAGAGGTTTGGGTCTCTGTTGATGTCTTGTGAAATCTCACTAAAGGCACTTTTCAGCGGAGGTCTTGGTTCACACGTCTTCATCCTCTTCCTTTCTGGAGGAGAGAGGTTTGGGTGTCTGTTGATGTCTTGTGAAATCTCACTATATGCCCTTTTCAGTGTAGGTCTCGGTTCACACAACTTCATCCTCTTCCTTTCTGGAGGGGAGAGGTTTGGGTGTCTGTTGATGTCTTGTGAAATCTCACTATATGCCCTTTTCAGTGTAGGTCTTGGTTCACACAACTTCATCCTCTTCCTTTCTGGGAAGGAGAGGTTTGGGTCTTCGTTGATGATCTGATCATAGCCTCTTTTTCTTCTCTCCAGTGGCTTGATGCTAGATCTTACCTCCTCAGACAGTGTGTGTGGCTTTTCTTGATGTTTTGTAACCACAACAGCACTGCAGTGAGAGATCAGCTGCCACTGGACAGAGGCACTGGTCGATGCCTGAACACATCTTCCATCTTTTGCAAAAGGTCCACTTCCACTGATGTCCTGAAGGATGCAATCCAAGGACGTGGAGGGGAGCAGGTTTCTGCTGAGGAGCTTGTCAGAAGGGACAAAGTTGCTGGATTTCTCAGCCATTTTAAAACAGGAATCCTGCTGTTAAACTACTACTAGTTGCTGTTTTTTCCAAACTCTTTTCGGCTAGACCGTTAGAGATGCTGGTTTTGCTGCTGCACTGAGTGAAAGGTCGATGATTAATGAAACTTACCGGAGTGTTTGCTGCATTCTAGAAGGTCTCAAACGCATCATAATGTTCTTTAAAGTGGCAACAAAGACAGATGGCAAAATGCATTTTGCTTTACAATAATACAAAATAAGATTAAAAAAAAAAAAAAGATATCAGTTTTGTCCTGTTAGCAACAGCTGATGTTGAAGAATTGATGTAGTTTTTTGTTTTTGTTGAGGCCTTCTGGTCCTTTTGTGTTGGAGAACAAGCTACATCTGTTTTAGTGCCGTCATTTTCTGATTTTTTTAGTCTAGAAATGCTCTTAAAAAATAACAATTGTTGTTCCTTTATAGATTACAGCTGTCTGTAACTGATGCACACTTGCAAACGACTCTGTCAAACCACATAATAGTGACATTTGTCTTCGTGAGCATTGATGTACACCTAGTGGACAGTGACATTGGTCACAGTCCACTAGGTGGAGTACCATTTATAAACTTCAGAAGCACTTTTTTTTACATTTTTTTTAATTCACTTACAAAGTTTACATACACATACAATAATCACATTTACATTGACATTATTCTGAGCCAGGGGTGCAGGATAAAGTCATGGGTAAAGTCAAGCATTGTTTGTTGGAGACGACGTCTGCAGGATCTTTCTCAAGACTTTTTGCATCGAGGACAGAAAGATCTGGTTTCCCTGCCTGGTGAGGTGAACTCCATCCGGTAGAAACAGTCTCTTCTCATAATATCTCAGATGTGGATGTTCAATCACTTCACCGCCAAGGTTCTCAATGTTCTTTTTGATGATCTTGTTGATGATCTTCCTGTTATTGATGACCTTCATTGGACATTTAGATCTCCACACTTGCCGCTCATTAATGCAGGAAAACGCCATCTTCATGGAGGGAAAGTCTGCATGCAGCTGCGTCAGATCCTTCTGCATCTCAGATGCAAGATGCTGTCTGGGTGTCTGTGCGAGGTCGTTGCCGCCGGCGTGGATCACTAAAATGTCTGGTGGAGTGTGCGTGGCATAGAATTCTTTATAGAAGCAGGGAAGGACGCCGCTCCAGAGCATCCCTCCTTTGCCAAACCAACAAACTTTGGCTTTCAGTCCAAAGTTGTTGCCAAAAGTCTTATGTGCTTCTTCCTCCCCTCGCCTAACGTAACTGTCCCCAATGATCCAGATTGTTGACACTTTTTCAGTCACGTCATGACACTGTTTTTGGGTAGACGTGAAGTCTTTGTTGCGGGTGTCACTCTTCTTCTTTAGGGATATGACCCGGCCCGCAGTGGAAGGAGCCTGTCGAGAGGTGCTCGGTAGCGCTGTGTCTCTCTCCTCTGTGCCCATGGTCATCATGGGCCTCTTCCTTTCTGGGAAGGAGAGGTTTGGGTCTCTGTTGATGTCTTGTGAAATCTCACTAAAGGCACTTTTCAGCGGAGGTCTTGGTTCACAGACCTTCATCCTCTTCCTTTCTGGGAAGGAGAGGTTTGGGTCTCTGTTGATGTCTTGTGAAATCTCACTAAAGGCACTTTTCAGCGGAGGTCTTGGTTCACACGTCTTCATCCTCTTCCTTTCTGGAGGAGAGAGGTTTGGGTGTCTGTTGATGTCTTGTGAAATCTCACTATATGCCCTTTTCAGTGTAGGTCTCGGTTCACACAACTTCATCCTCTTCCTTTCTGGAGGGGAGAGGTTTGGGTGTCTGTTGATGTCTTGTGAAATCTCACTATATGCCCTTTTCAGTGTAGGTCTTGGTTCACACAACTTCATCCTCTTCCTTTCTGGGAAGGAGAGGTTTGGGTCTTCGTTGATGATCTGATCATAGCCTCTTTTTCTTCTCTCCAGTGGCTTGATGCTAGATCTTACCTCCTCAGACAGTGTGTGTGGCTTTTCTTGATGTTTTGTAACCACAACAGCACTGCAGTGAGAGATCAGCTGCCACTGGACAGAGGCACTGGTCGATGCCTGAACACATCTTCCATCTTTTGCAAAAGGTCCACTTCCACTGATGTCCTGAAGGATGCAATCCAAGGACGTGGAGGGGAGCAGGTTTCTGCTGAGGAGCTTGTCAGAAGGGACAAAGTTGCTGGATTTCTCAGCCATTTTAAAACAGGAATCCTGCTGTTAAACTACTACTAGTTGCTGTTTTTTCCAAACTCTTTTCGGCTAGACCGTTAGAGATGCTGGTTTTGCTGCTGCACTGAGTGAAAGGTCGATGATTAATGAAACTTACCGGAGTGTTTGCTGCATTCTAGAAGGTCTCAAACGCATCATAATGTTCTTTAAAGTGGCAACAAAGACAGATGGCAAAATGCATTTTGCTTTACAATAATACAAAATAAGATTTAAAAAAAAAAAAAGATATCAGTTTTGTCCTGTTAGCAACAGCTGATGTTGAAGAATTGATGTAGTTTTTTGTTTTTGTTGAGGCCTTCTGGTCCTTTTGTGTTGGAGAACAAGCTACATCTGTTTTAGTGCCGTCATTTTCTGATTTTTTTAGTCTAGAAATGCTCTTAAAAAATAACAATTGTTGTTCCTTTATAGATTACAGCTGTCTGTAACTGATGCACACTTGCAAACGACTCTGTCAAACCACATAATAGTGACATTTGTCTTCGTGAGCATTGATGTACACCTAGTGGACAGTGACATTGGTCACAGTCCACTAGGTGGAGTACCATTTATAAACTTCAGAAGCACTTTTTTTTACATTTTTTTTAATTCACTTACAAAGTTTACATACACATACAATAATCACATTTACATTGACATTATTCTGAGCCAGGGGTGCAGGATAAAGTCATGGGTAAAGTCAAGCATTGTTTGTTGGAGACGACGTCTGCAGGATCTTTCTCAAGACTTTTTGCATCGAGGACAGAAAGATCTGGTTTCCCTGCCTGGTGAGGTGAACTCCATCCGGTAGAAACAGTCTCTTCTCATAATATCTCAGATGTGGATGTTCAATCACTTCACCGCCAAGGTTCTCAATGTTCTTTTTGATGATCTTGTTGATGATCTTCCTGTTATTGATGACCTTCATTGGACATTTAGATCTCCACACTTGCCGCTCATTAATGCAGGAAAACGCCATCTTCATGGAGGGAAAGTCTGCATGCAGCTGCGTCAGATCCTTCTGCATCTCAGATGCAAGATGCTGTCTGGGTGTCTGTGCGAGGTCGTTGCCGCCGGCGTGGATCACTAAAATGTCTGGTGGAGTGTGCGTGGCATAGAATTCTTTATAGAAGCAGGGAAGGACGCCGCTCCAGAGCATCCCTCCTTTGCCAAACCAACAAACTTTGGCTTTCAGTCCAAAGTTGTTGCCAAAAGTCTTATGTGCTTCTTCCTCCCCTCGCCTAACGTAACTGTCCCCAATGATCCAGATTGTTGACACTTTTTCAGTCACGTCATGACACTGTTTTTGGGTAGACGTGAAGTCTTTGTTGCGGGTGTCACTCTTCTTCTTTAGGGATATGACCCGGCCCGCAGTGGAAGGAGCCTGTCGAGAGGTGCTCGGTAGCGCTGTGTCTCTCTCCTCTGTGCCCATGGTCATCATGGGCCTCTTCCTTTCTGGGAAGGAGAGGTTTGGGTCTCTGTTGATGTCTTGTGAAATCTCACTAAAGGCACTTTTCAGCGGAGGTCTTGGTTCACAGACCTTCATCCTCTTCCTTTCTGGGAAGGAGAGGTTTGGGTCTCTGTTGATGTCTTGTGAAATCTCACTAAAGGCACTTTTCAGCGGAGGTCTTGGTTCACACGTCTTCATCCTCTTCCTTTCTGGAGGAGAGAGGTTTGGGTGTCTGTTGATGTCTTGTGAAATCTCACTATATGCCCTTTTCAGTGTAGGTCTTGGTTCACACAACTTCATCCTCTTCCTTTCTGGAGGGGAGAGGTTTGGGTGTCTGTTGATGTCTTGTGAAATCTCACTATATGCCCTTTTCAGTGTAGGTCTTGGTTCACACAACTTCATCCTCTTCCTTTCTGGGAAGGAGAGGTTTGGGTCTTCGTTGATGATCTGATCATAGCCTCTTTTTCTTCTCTCCAGTGGCTTGATGCTAGATCTTACCTCCTCAGACAGTGTGTGTGGCTTTTCTTGATGTTTTGTAACCACAACAGCACTGCAGTGAGAGATCAGCTGCCACTGGACAGAGGCACTGGTCGATGCCTGAACACATCTTCCATCTTTTGCAAAAGGTCCACTTCCACTGATGTCCTGAAGGATGCAATCCAAGGACGTGGAGGGGAGCAGGTTTCTGCTGAGGAGCTTGTCAGAAGGGACAAAGTTGCTGGATTTCTCAGCCATTTTAAAACAGGAATCCTGCTGTTAAACTACTACTAGTTGCTGTTTTTTCCAAACTCTTTTCGGCTAGACCGTTAGAGATGCTGGTTTTGCTGCTGCACTGAGTGAAAGGTCGATGATTAATGAAACTTACCGGAGTGTTTGCTGCATTCTAGAAGGTCTCAAACGCATCATAATGTTCTTTAAAGTGGCAACAAAGACAGATGGCAAAATGCATTTTGCTTTACAATAATACAAAATAAGATTAAAAAAAAAAAAAAGATATCAGTTTTGTCCTGTTAGCAACAGCTGATGTTGAAGAATTGATGTAGTTTTTTGTTTTTGTTGAGGCCTTCTGGTCCTTTTGTGTTGGAGAACAAGCTACATCTGTTTTAGTGCCGTCATTTTCTGATTTTTTTAGTCTAGAAATGCTCTTAAAAAATAACAATTGTTGTTCCTTTATAGATTACAGCTGTCTGTAACTGATGCACACTTGCAAACGACTCTGTCAAACCACATAATAGTGACATTTGTCTTCGTGAGCATTGATGTACACCTAGTGGACAGTGACATTGGTCACAGTCCACTAGGTGGAGTACCATTTATAAAATTCAGAAGCACTTTTTTTTACATTTTTTTTAATTCACTTACAAAGTTTACATACACATACAATAATCACATTTACATTGACATTATTCTGAGCCAGGGGTGCAGGATAAAGTCATGGGTAAAGTCAAGCATTGTTTGTTGGAGACGACGTCTGCAGGATCTTTCTCAAGACTTTTTGCATCGAGGACAGAAAGATCTGGTTTCCCTGCCTGGTGAGGTGAACTCCATCCGGTAGAAACAGTCTCTTCTCATAATATCTCAGATGTGGATGTTCAATCACTTCACCGCCAAGGTTCTCAATGTTCTTTTTGATGATCTTGTTGATGATCTTCCTGTTATTGATGACCTTCATTGGACATTTAGATCTCCACACTTGCCGCTCATTAATGCAGGAAAACGCCATCTTCATGGAGGGAAAGTCTGCATGCAGCTGCGTCAGATCCTTCTGCATCTCAGATGCAAGATGCTGTCTGGGTGTCTGTGCGAGGTCGTTGCCGCCGGCGTGGATCACTAAAATGTCTGGTGGAGTGTGCGTGGCATAGAATTCTTTATAGAAGCAGGGAAGGACGCCGCTCCAGAGCATCCCTCCTTTGCCAAACCAACAAACTTTGGCTTTCAGTCCAAAGTTGTTGCCAAAAGTCTTATGTGCTTCTTCCTCCCCTCGCCTAACGTAACTGTCCCCAATGATCCAGATTGTTGACACTTTTTCAGTCACGTCATGACACTGTTTTTGGGTAGACGTGAAGTCTTTGTTGCGGGTGTCACTCTTCTTCTTTAGGGATATGACCCGGCCCGCAGTGGAAGGAGCCTGTCGAGAGGTGCTCGGTAGCGCTGTGTCTCTCTCCTCTGTGCCCATGGTCATCATGGGCCTCTTCCTTTCTGGGAAGGAGAGGTTTGGGTCTCTGTTGATGTCTTGTGAAATCTCACTAAAGGCACTTTTCAGCGGAGGTCTTGGTTCACAGACCTTCATCCTCTTCCTTTCTGGGAAGGAGAGGTTTGGGTCTCTGTTGATGTCTTGTGAAATCTCACTAAAGGCACTTTTCAGCGGAGGTCTTGGTTCACACGTCTTCATCCTCTTCCTTTCTGGAGGAGAGAGGTTTGGGTGTCTGTTGATGTCTTGTGAAATCTCACTATATGCCCTTTTCAGTGTAGGTCTTGGTTCACACAACTTCATCCTCTTCCTTTCTGGAGGGGAGAGGTTTGGGTGTCTGTTGATGTCTTGTGAAATCTCACTATATGCCCTTTTCAGTGTAGGTCTTGGTTCACACAACTTCATCCTCTTCCTTTCTGGGAAGGAGAGGTTTGGGTCTTCGTTGATGATCTGATCATAGCCTCTTTTTCTTCTCTCCAGTGGCTTGATGCTAGATCTTACCTCCTCAGACAGTGTGTGTGGCTTTTCTTGATGTTTTGTAACCACAACAGCACTGCAGTGAGAGATCAGCTGCCACTGGACAGAGGCACTGGTCGATGCCTGAACACATCTTCCATCTTTTGCAAAAGGTCCACTTCCACTGATGTCCTGAAGGATGCAATCCAAGGACGTGGAGGGGAGCAGGTTTCTGCTGAGGAGCTTGTCAGAAGGGACAAAGTTGCTGGATTTCTCAGCCATTTTAAAACAGGAATCCTGCTGTTAAACTACTACTAGTTGCTGTTTTTTCCAAACTCTTTTCGGCTAGACCGTTAGAGATGCTGGTTTTGCTGCTGCACTGAGTGAAAGGTCGATGATTAATGAAACTTACCGGAGTGTTTGCTGCATTCTAGAAGGTCTCAAACGCATCATAATGTTCTTTAAAGTGGCAACAAAGACAGATGGCAAAATGCATTTTGCTTTACAATAATACAAAATAAGATTTAAAAAAAAAAAAAGATATCAGTTTTGTCCTGTTAGCAACAGCTGATGTTGAAGAATTGATGTAGTTTTTTGTTTTTGTTGAGGCCTTCTGGTCCTTTTGTGTTGGAGAACAAGCTACATCTGTTTTAGTGCCGTCATTTTCTGATTTTTTTAGTCTAGAAATGCTCTTAAAAAATAACAATTGTTGTTCCTTTATAGATTACAGCTGTCTGTAACTGATGCACACTTGCAAACGACTCTGTCAAACCACATAATAGTGACATTTGTCTTCGTGAGCATTGATGTACACCTAGTGGACAGTGACATTGGTCACAGTCCACTAGGTGGAGTACCATTTATAAACTTCAGAAGCACTTTTTTTTACATTTTTTTTAATTCACTTACAAAGTTTACATACACATACAATAATCACATTTACATTGACATTATTCTGAGCCAGGGGTGCAGGATAAAGTCATGGGTAAAGTCAAGCATTGTTTGTTGGAGACGACGTCTGCAGGATCTTTCTCAAGACTTTTTGCATCGAGGACAGAAAGATCTGGTTTCCCTGCCTGGTGAGGTGAACTCCATCCGGTAGAAACAGTCTCTTCTCATAATATCTCAGATGTGGATGTTCAATCACTTCACCGCCAAGGTTCTCAATGTTCTTTTTGATGATCTTGTTGATGATCTTCCTGTTATTGATGACCTTCATTGGACATTTAGATCTCCACACTTGCCGCTCATTAATGCAGGAAAACGCCATCTTCATGGAGGGAAAGTCTGCATGCAGCTGCGTCAGATCCTTCTGCATCTCAGATGCAAGATGCTGTCTGGGTGTCTGTGCGAGGTCGTTGCCGCCGGCGTGGATCACTAAAATGTCTGGTGGAGTGTGCGTGGCATAGAATTCTTTATAGAAGCAGGGAAGGACGCCGCTCCAGAGCATCCCTCCTTTGCCAAACCAACAAACTTTGGCTTTCAGTCCAAAGTTGTTGCCAAAAGTCTTATGTGCTTCTTCCTCCCCTCGCCTAACGTAACTGTCCCCAATGATCCAGATTGTTGACACTTTTTCAGTCACGTCATGACACTGTTTTTGGGTAGACGTGAAGTCTTTGTTGCGGGTGTCACTCTTCTTCTTTAGGGATATGACCCGGCCCGCAGTGGAAGGAGCCTGTCGAGAGGTGCTCGGTAGCGCTGTGTCTCTCTCCTCTGTGCCCATGGTCATCATGGGCCTCTTCCTTTCTGGGAAGGAGAGGTTTGGGTCTCTGTTGATGTCTTGTGAAATCTCACTAAAGGCACTTTTCAGCGGAGGTCTTGGTTCACAGACCTTCATCCTCTTCCTTTCTGGGAAGGAGAGGTTTGGGTCTCTGTTGATGTCTTGTGAAATCTCACTAAAGGCACTTTTCAGCGGAGGTCTTGGTTCACACGTCTTCATCCTCTTCCTTTCTGGAGGAGAGAGGTTTGGGTGTCTGTTGATGTCTTGTGAAATCTCACTATATGCCCTTTTCAGTGTAGGTCTCGGTTCACACAACTTCATCCTCTTCCTTTCTGGAGGGGAGAGGTTTGGGTGTCTGTTGATGTCTTGTGAAATCTCACTATATGCCCTTTTCAGTGTAGGTCTTGGTTCACACAACTTCATCCTCTTCCTTTCTGGGAAGGAGAGGTTTGGGTCTTCGTTGATGATCTGATCATAGCCTCTTTTTCTTCTCTCCAGTGGCTTGATGCTAGATCTTACCTCCTCAGACAGTGTGTGTGGCTTTTCTTGATGTTTTGTAACCACAACAGCACTGCAGTGAGAGATCAGCTGCCACTGGACAGAGGCACTGGTCGATGCCTGAACACATCTTCCATCTTTTGCAAAAGGTCCACTTCCACTGATGTCCTGAAGGATGCAATCCAAGGACGTGGAGGGGAGCAGGTTTCTGCTGAGGAGCTTGTCAGAAGGGACAAAGTTGCTGGATTTCTCAGCCATTTTAAAACAGGAATCCTGCTGTTAAACTACTACTAGTTGCTGTTTTTTCCAAACTCTTTTCGGCTAGACCGTTAGAGATGCTGGTTTTGCTGCTGCACTGAGTGAAAGGTCGATGATTAATGAAACTTACCGGAGTGTTTGCTGCATTCTAGAAGGTCTCAAACGCATCATAATGTTCTTTAAAGTGGCAACAAAGACAGATGGCAAAATGCATTTTGCTTTACAATAATACAAAATAAGATTAAAAAAAAAAAAAAGATATCAGTTTTGTCCTGTTAGCAACAGCTGATGTTGAAGAATTGATGTAGTTTTTTGTTTTTGTTGAGGCCTTCTGGTCCTTTTGTGTTGGAGAACAAGCTACATCTGTTTTAGTGCCGTCATTTTCTGATTTTTTTAGTCTAGAAATGCTCTTAAAAAATAACAATTGTTGTTCCTTTATAGATTACAGCTGTCTGTAACTGATGCACACTTGCAAACGACTCTGTCAAACCACATAATAGTGACATTTGTCTTCGTGAGCATTGATGTACACCTAGTGGACAGTGACATTGGTCACAGTCCACTAGGTGGAGTACCATTTATAAACTTCAGAAGCACTTTTTTTTACATTTTTTTTAATTCACTTACAAAGTTTACATACACATACAATAATCACATTTACATTGACATTATTCTGAGCCAGGGGTGCAGGATAAAGTCATGGGTAAAGTCAAGCATTGTTTGTTGGAGACGACGTCTGCAGGATCTTTCTCAAGACTTTTTGCATCGAGGACAGAAAGATCTGGTTTCCCTGCCTGGTGAGGTGAACTCCATCCGGTAGAAACAGTCTCTTCTCATAATATCTCAGATGTGGATGTTCAATCACTTCACCGCCAAGGTTCTCAATGTTCTTTTTGATGATCTTGTTGATGATCTTCCTGTTATTGATGACCTTCATTGGACATTTAGATCTCCACACTTGCCGCTCATTAATGCAGGAAAACGCCATCTTCATGGAGGGAAAGTCTGCATGCAGCTGCGTCAGATCCTTCTGCATCTCAGATGCAAGATGCTGTCTGGGTGTCTGTGCGAGGTCGTTGCCGCCGGCGTGGATCACTAAAATGTCTGGTGGAGTGTGCGTGGCATAGAATTCTTTATAGAAGCAGGGAAGGACGCCGCTCCAGAGCATCCCTCCTTTGCCAAACCAACAAACTTTGGCTTTCAGTCCAAAGTTGTTGCCAAAAGTCTTATGTGCTTCTTCCTCCCCTCGCCTAACGTAACTGTCCCCAATGATCCAGATTGTTGACACTTTTTCAGTCACGTCATGACACTGTTTTTGGGTAGACGTGAAGTCTTTGTTGCGGGTGTCACTCTTCTTCTTTAGGGATATGACCCGGCCCGCAGTGGAAGGAGCCTGTCGAGAGGTGCTCGGTAGCGCTGTGTCTCTCTCCTCTGTGCCCATGGTCATCATGGGCCTCTTCCTTTCTGGGAAGGAGAGGTTTGGGTCTCTGTTGATGTCTTGTGAAATCTCACTAAAGGCACTTTTCAGCGGAGGTCTTGGTTCACAGACCTTCATCCTCTTCCTTTCTGGGAAGGAGAGGTTTGGGTCTCTGTTGATGTCTTGTGAAATCTCACTAAAGGCACTTTTCAGCGGAGGTCTTGGTTCACACGTCTTCATCCTCTTCCTTTCTGGAGGAGAGAGGTTTGGGTGTCTGTTGATGTCTTGTGAAATCTCACTATATGCCCTTTTCAGTGTAGGTCTTGGTTCACACAACTTCATCCTCTTCCTTTCTGGAGGGGAGAGGTTTGGGTGTCTGTTGATGTCTTGTGAAATCTCACTATATGCCCTTTTCAGTGTAGGTCTTGGTTCACACAACTTCATCCTCTTCCTTTCTGGGAAGGAGAGGTTTGGGTCTTCGTTGATGATCTGATCATAGCCTCTTTTTCTTCTCTCCAGTGGCTTGATGCTAGATCTTACCTCCTCAGACAGTGTGTGTGGCTTTTCTTGATGTTTTGTAACCACAACAGCACTGCAGTGAGAGATCAGCTGCCACTGGACAGAGGCACTGGTCGATGCCTGAACACATCTTCCATCTTTTGCAAAAGGTCCACTTCCACTGATGTCCTGAAGGATGCAATCCAAGGACGTGGAGGGGAGCAGGTTTCTGCTGAGGAGCTTGTCAGAAGGGACAAAGTTGCTGGATTTCTCAGCCATTTTAAAACAGGAATCCTGCTGTTAAACTACTACTAGTTGCTGTTTTTTCCAAACTCTTTTCGGCTAGACCGTTAGAGATGCTGGTTTTGCTGCTGCACTGAGTGAAAGGTCGATGATTAATGAAACTTACCGGAGTGTTTGCTGCATTCTAGAAGGTCTCAAACGCATCATAATGTTCTTTAAAGTGGCAACAAAGACAGATGGCAAAATGCATTTTGCTTTACAATAATACAAAATAAGATTTAAAAAAAAAAAAAGATATCAGTTTTGTCCTGTTAGCAACAGCTGATGTTGAAGAATTGATGTAGTTTTTTGTTTTTGTTGAGGCCTTCTGGTCCTTTTGTGTTGGAGAACAAGCTACATCTGTTTTAGTGCCGTCATTTTCTGATTTTTTTAGTCTAGAAATGCTCTTAAAAAATAACAATTGTTGTTCCTTTATAGATTACAGCTGTCTGTAACTGATGCACACTTGCAAACGACTCTGTCAAACCACATAATAGTGACATTTGTCTTCGTGAGCATTGATGTACACCTAGTGGACAGTGACATTGGTCACAGTCCACTAGGTGGAGTACCATTTATAAACTTCAGAAGCACTTTTTTTTACATTTTTTTTAATTCACTTACAAAGTTTACATACACATACAATAATCACATTTACATTGACATTATTCTGAGCCAGGGGTGCAGGATAAAGTCATGGGTAAAGTCAAGCATTGTTTGTTGGAGACGACGTCTGCAGGATCTTTCTCAAGACTTTTTGCATCGAGGACAGAAAGATCTGGTTTCCCTGCCTGGTGAGGTGAACTCCATCCGGTAGAAACAGTCTCTTCTCATAATATCTCAGATGTGGATGTTCAATCACTTCACCGCCAAGGTTCTCAATGTTCTTTTTGATGATCTTGTTGATGATCTTCCTGTTATTGATGACCTTCATTGGACATTTAGATCTCCACACTTGCCGCTCATTAATGCAGGAAAACGCCATCTTCATGGAGGGAAAGTCTGCATGCAGCTGCGTCAGATCCTTCTGCATCTCAGATGCAAGATGCTGTCTGGGTGTCTGTGCGAGGTCGTTGCCGCCGGCGTGGATCACTAAAATGTCTGGTGGAGTGTGCGTGGCATAGAATTCTTTATAGAAGCAGGGAAGGACGCCGCTCCAGAGCATCCCTCCTTTGCCAAACCAACAAACTTTGGCTTTCAGTCCAAAGTTGTTGCCAAAAGTCTTATGTGCTTCTTCCTCCCCTCGCCTAACGTAACTGTCCCCAATGATCCAGATTGTTGACACTTTTTCAGTCACGTCATGACACTGTTTTTGGGTAGACGTGAAGTCTTTGTTGCGGGTGTCACTCTTCTTCTTTAGGGATATGACCCGGCCCGCAGTGGAAGGAGCCTGTCGAGAGGTGCTCGGTAGCGCTGTGTCTCTCTCCTCTGTGCCCATGGTCATCATGGGCCTCTTCCTTTCTGGGAAGGAGAGGTTTGGGTCTCTGTTGATGTCTTGTGAAATCTCACTAAAGGCACTTTTCAGCGGAGGTCTTGGTTCACAGACCTTCATCCTCTTCCTTTCTGGGAAGGAGAGGTTTGGGTCTCTGTTGATGTCTTGTGAAATCTCACTAAAGGCACTTTTCAGCGGAGGTCTTGGTTCACACGTCTTCATCCTCTTCCTTTCTGGAGGAGAGAGGTTTGGGTGTCTGTTGATGTCTTGTGAAATCTCACTATATGCCCTTTTCAGTGTAGGTCTTGGTTCACACAACTTCATCCTCTTCCTTTCTGGAGGGGAGAGGTTTGGGTGTCTGTTGATGTCTTGTGAAATCTCACTATATGCCCTTTTCAGTGTAGGTCTTGGTTCACACAACTTCATCCTCTTCCTTTCTGGGAAGGAGAGGTTTGGGTCTTCGTTGATGATCTGATCATAGCCTCTTTTTCTTCTCTCCAGTGGCTTGATGCTAGATCTTACCTCCTCAGACAGTGTGTGTGGCTTTTCTTGATGTTTTGTAACCACAACAGCACTGCAGTGAGAGATCAGCTGCCACTGGACAGAGGCACTGGTCGATGCCTGAACACATCTTCCATCTTTTGCAAAAGGTCCACTTCCACTGATGTCCTGAAGGATGCAATCCAAGGACGTGGAGGGGAGCAGGTTTCTGCTGAGGAGCTTGTCAGAAGGGACAAAGTTGCTGGATTTCTCAGCCATTTTAAAACAGGAATCCTGCTGTTAAACTACTACTAGTTGCTGTTTTTTCCAAACTCTTTTCGGCTAGACCGTTAGAGATGCTGGTTTTGCTGCTGCACTGAGTGAAAGGTCGATGATTAATGAAACTTACCGGAGTGTTTGCTGCATTCTAGAAGGTCTCAAACGCATCATAATGTTCTTTAAAGTGGCAACAAAGACAGATGGCAAAATGCATTTTGCTTTACAATAATACAAAATAAGATTTAAAAAAAAAAAAAGATATCAGTTTTGTCCTGTTAGCAACAGCTGATGTTGAAGAATTGATGTAGTTTTTTGTTTTTGTTGAGGCCTTCTGGTCCTTTTGTGTTGGAGAACAAGCTACATCTGTTTTAGTGCCGTCATTTTCTGATTTTTTTAGTCTAGAAATGCTCTTAAAAAATAACAATTGTTGTTCCTTTATAGATTACAGCTGTCTGTAACTGATGCACACTTGCAAACGACTCTGTCAAACCACATAATAGTGACATTTGTCTTCGTGAGCATTGATGTACACCTAGTGGACAGTGACATTGGTCACAGTCCACTAGGTGGAGTACCATTTATAAACTTCAGAAGCACTTTTTTTTACATTTTTTTTAATTCACTTACAAAGTTTACATACACATACAATAATCACATTTACATTGACATTATTCTGAGCCAGGGGTGCAGGATAAAGTCATGGGTAAAGTCAAGCATTGTTTGTTGGAGACGACGTCTGCAGGATCTTTCTCAAGACTTTTTGCATCGAGGACAGAAAGATCTGGTTTCCCTGCCTGGTGAGGTGAACTCCATCCGGTAGAAACAGTCTCTTCTCATAATATCTCAGATGTGGATGTTCAATCACTTCACCGCCAAGGTTCTCAATGTTCTTTTTGATGATCTTGTTGATGATCTTCCTGTTATTGATGACCTTCATTGGACATTTAGATCTCCACACTTGCCGCTCATTAATGCAGGAAAACGCCATCTTCATGGAGGGAAAGTCTGCATGCAGCTGCGTCAGATCCTTCTGCATCTCAGATGCAAGATGCTGTCTGGGTGTCTGTGCGAGGTCGTTGCCGCCGGCGTGGATCACTAAAATGTCTGGTGGAGTGTGCGTGGCATAGAATTCTTTATAGAAGCAGGGAAGGACGCCGCTCCAGAGCATCCCTCCTTTGCCAAACCAACAAACTTTGGCTTTCAGTCCAAAGTTGTTGCCAAAAGTCTTATGTGCTTCTTCCTCCCCTCGCCTAACGTAACTGTCCCCAATGATCCAGATTGTTGACACTTTTTCAGTCACGTCATGACACTGTTTTTGGGTAGACGTGAAGTCTTTGTTGCGGGTGTCACTCTTCTTCTTTAGGGATATGACCCGGCCCGCAGTGGAAGGAGCCTGTCGAGAGGTGCTCGGTAGCGCTGTGTCTCTCTCCTCTGTGCCCATGGTCATCATGGGCCTCTTCCTTTCTGGGAAGGAGAGGTTTGGGTCTCTGTTGATGTCTTGTGAAATCTCACTAAAGGCACTTTTCAGCGGAGGTCTTGGTTCACAGACCTTCATCCTCTTCCTTTCTGGGAAGGAGAGGTTTGGGTCTCTGTTGATGTCTTGTGAAATCTCACTAAAGGCACTTTTCAGCGGAGGTCTTGGTTCACACGTCTTCATCCTCTTCCTTTCTGGAGGAGAGAGGTTTGGGTGTCTGTTGATGTCTTGTGAAATCTCACTATATGCCCTTTTCAGTGTAGGTCTTGGTTCACACAACTTCATCCTCTTCCTTTCTGGAGGGGAGAGGTTTGGGTGTCTGTTGATGTCTTGTGAAATCTCACTATATGCCCTTTTCAGTGTAGGTCTTGGTTCACACAACTTCATCCTCTTCCTTTCTGGGAAGGAGAGGTTTGGGTCTTCGTTGATGATCTGATCATAGCCTCTTTTTCTTCTCTCCAGTGGCTTGATGCTAGATCTTACCTCCTCAGACAGTGTGTGTGGCTTTTCTTGATGTTTTGTAACCACAACAGCACTGCAGTGAGAGATCAGCTGCCACTGGACAGAGGCACTGGTCGATGCCTGAACACATCTTCCATCTTTTGCAAAAGGTCCACTTCCACTGATGTCCTGAAGGATGCAATCCAAGGACGTGGAGGGGAGCAGGTTTCTGCTGAGGAGCTTGTCAGAAGGGACAAAGTTGCTGGATTTCTCAGCCATTTTAAAACAGGAATCCTGCTGTTAAACTACTACTAGTTGCTGTTTTTTCCAAACTCTTTTCGGCTAGACCGTTAGAGATGCTGGTTTTGCTGCTGCACTGAGTGAAAGGTCGATGATTAATGAAACTTACCGGAGTGTTTGCTGCATTCTAGAAGGTCTCAAACGCATCATAATGTTCTTTAAAGTGGCAACAAAGACAGATGGCAAAATGCATTTTGCTTTACAATATTACAAAATAAGATTTAAAAAAAAAAAAGATATCAGTTTTGTCCTGTTAGCAACAGCTGATGTTGAAGAATTGATGTAGTTTTTTGTTTTTGTTGAGGCCTTCTGGTCCTTTTGTGTTGGAGAACAAGCTACATCTGTTTTAGTGCCGTCATTTTCTGATTTTTTTAGTCTAGAAATGCTCTTAAAAAATAACAATTGTTGTTCCTTTATAGATTACAGCTGTCTGTAACTGATGCACACTTGCAAACGACTCTGTCAAACCACATAATAGTGACATTTGTCTTCGTGAGCATTGATGTACACCTAGTGGACAGTGACATTGGTCACAGTCCACTAGGTGGAGTACCATTTATAAACTTCAGAAGCACTTTTTTTTAAAATTTTTTTAATTCACTTACAAAGTTTACATACACATACAATAATCACATTTACATTGACATTATTCTGAGCCAGGGGTGCAGGATAAAGTCATGGGTAAAGTCAAGCATTGTTTGTTGGAGACGACGTCTGCAGGATCTTTCTCAAGACTTTTTGCATCGAGGACAGAAAGATCTGGTTTCCCTGCCTGGTGAGGTGAACTCCATCCGGTAGAAACAGTCTCTTCTCATAATATCTCAGATGTGGATGTTCAATCACTTCACCGCCAAGGTTCTCAATGTTCTTTTTGATGATCTTGTTGATGATCTTCCTGTTATTGATGACCTTCATTGGACATTTAGATCTCCACACTTGCCGCTCATTAATGCAGGAAAACGCCATCTTCATGGAGGGAAAGTCTGCATGCAGCTGCGTCAGATCCTTCTGCATCTCAGATGCAAGATGCTGTCTGGGTGTCTGTGCGAGGTCGTTGCCGCCGGCGTGGATCACTAAAATGTCTGGTGGAGTGTGCGTGGCATAGAATTCTTTATAGAAGCAGGGAAGGACGCCGCTCCAGAGCATCCCTCCTTTGCCAAACCAACAAACTTTGGCTTTCAGTCCAAAGTTGTTGCCAAAAGTCTTATGTGCTTCTTCCTCCCCTCGCCTAACGTAACTGTCCCCAATGATCCAGATTGTTGACACTTTTTCAGTCACGTCATGACACTGTTTTTGGGTAGACGTGAAGTCTTTGTTGCGGGTGTCACTCTTCTTCTTTAGGGATATGACCCGGCCCGCAGTGGAAGGAGCCTGTCGAGAGGTGCTCGGTAGCGCTGTGTCTCTCTCCTCTGTGCCCATGGTCATCATGGGCCTCTTCCTTTCTGGGAAGGAGAGGTTTGGGTCTCTGTTGATGTCTTGTGAAATCTCACTAAAGGCACTTTTCAGCGGAGGTCTTGGTTCACAGACCTTCATCCTCTTCCTTTCTGGGAAGGAGAGGTTTGGGTCTCTGTTGATGTCTTGTGAAATCTCACTAAAGGCACTTTTCAGCGGAGGTCTTGGTTCACACGTCTTCATCCTCTTCCTTTCTGGAGGAGAGAGGTTTGGGTGTCTGTTGATGTCTTGTGAAATCTCACTATATGCCCTTTTCAGTGTAGGTCTTGGTTCACACAACTTCATCCTCTTCCTTTCTGGAGGGGAGAGGTTTGGGTGTCTGTTGATGTCTTGTGAAATCTCACTATATGCCCTTTTCAGTGTAGGTCTTGGTTCACACAACTTCATCCTCTTCCTTTCTGGGAAGGAGAGGTTTGGGTCTTCGTTGATGATCTGATCATAGCCTCTTTTTCTTCTCTCCAGTGGCTTGATGCTAGATCTTACCTCCTCAGACAGTGTGTGTGGCTTTTCTTGATGTTTTGTAACCACAACAGCACTGCAGAGAGAGATCAGCTGCCACTGGACAGAGGCACTGGTCGATGCCTGAACACATCTTCCATCTTTTGCAAAAGGTCCACTTCCACTGATGTCCTGAAGGATGCAATCCAAGGACGTGGAGGGGAGCAGGTTTCTGCTGAGGAGCTTGTCAGAAGGGACAAAGTTGCTGGATTTCTCAGCCATTTTAAAACAGGAATCCTGCTGTTAAACTACTACTAGTTGCTGTTTTTTCCAAACTCTTTTCGGCTAGACCGTTAGAGATGCTGGTTTTGCTGCTGCACTGAGTGAAAGGTCGATGATTAATGAAACTTACCGGAGTGTTTGCTGCATTCTAGAAGGTCTCAAACGCATCATAATGTTCTTTAAAGTGGCAACAAAGACAGATGGCAAAATGCATTTTGCTTTACAATAATACAAAATAAGATTTAAAAAAAAAAGATATCAGTTTTGTCCTGTTAGCAACAGCTGATGTTGAAGAATTGATGTAGTTTTTTGTTTTTGTTGAGGCCTTCTGGTCCTTTTGTGTTGGAGAACAAGCTACATCTGTTTTAGTGCCGTCATTTTCTGATTTTTTTAGTCTAGAAATGCTCTTAAAAAATAACAATTGTTGTTCCTTTATAGATCACAGCTGTCTGCAACTGATGCACACTTGCAAACGACTCTGTCAAACCACATAATAGTGACATTTGTCTTCATGAGCATTGATGTACACCTAGTGGACAGTGACATTGGTCACAGTCCACTAGGTGGAGTACCATTTATAAACTTCAGAAGCACTTTTTTTACATTTTTTTTAATTCACTTACAAAGTTTACATACACATACAATAATCACATTTACATTGACATTATTCTGAGCCAGGGGTGCAGGATAAAGTCATGGGTAAAGTCAAGCATTGTTTGTTGGAGACGACGTCTGCAGGATCTTTCTCAAGACTTTTTGCATCGAGGACAGAAAGATCTGGTTTCCCTGCCTGGTGAGGTGAACTCCATCCGGTAGAAACAGTCTCTTCTCATAATATCTCAGATGTGGATGTTCAATCACTTCACCGCCAAGGTTCTCAATGTTCTTTTTGATGATCTTGTTGATGATCTTCCTGTTATTGATGACCTTCATTGGACATTTAGATCTCCACACTTGCCGCTCATTAATGCAGGAAAACGCCATCTTCATGGAGGGAAAGTCTGCATGCAGCTGCGTCAGATCCTTCTGCATCTCAGATGCAAGATGCTGTCTGGGTGTCTGTGCGAGGTCGTTGCCGCCGGCGTGGATCACTAAAATGTCTGGTGGAGTGTGCGTGGCATAGAATTCTTTATAGAAGCAGGGAAGGACGCCGCTCCAGAGCATCCCTCCTTTGCCAAACCAACAAACTTTGGCTTTCAGTCCAAAGTTGTTGCCAAAAGTCTTATGTGCTTCTTCCTCCCCTCGCCTAACGTAACTGTCCCCAATGATCCAGATTGTTGACACTTTTTCAGTCACGTCATGACACTGTTTTTGGGTAGACGTGAAGTCTTTGTTGCGGGTGTCACTCTTCTTCTTTAGGGATATGACCCGGCCCGCAGTGGAAGGAGCCTGTCGAGAGGTGCTCGGTAGCGCTGTGTCTCTCTCCTCTGTGCCCATGGTCATCATGGGCCTCTTCCTTTCTGGGAAGGAGAGGTTTGGGTCTCTGTTGATGTCTTGTGAAATCTCACTAAAGGCACTTTTCAGCGGAGGTCTTGGTTCACAGACCTTCATCCTCTTCCTTTCTGGGAAGGAGAGGTTTGGGTCTCTGTTGATGTCTTGTGAAATCTCACTAAAGGCACTTTTCAGCGGAGGTCTTGGTTCACACGTCTTCATCCTCTTCCTTTCTGGAGGAGAGAGGTTTGGGTGTCTGTTGATGTCTTGTGAAATCTCACTATATGCCCTTTTCAGTGTAGGTCTTGGTTCACACAACTTCATCCTCTTCCTTTCTGGAGGGGAGAGGTTTGGGTGTCTGTTGATGTCTTGTGAAATCTCACTATATGCCCTTTTCAGTGTAGGTCTTGGTTCACACAACTTCATCCTCTTCCTTTCTGGGAAGGAGAGGTTTGGGTCTTCGTTGATGATCTGATCATAGCCTCTTTTTCTTCTCTCCAGTGGCTTGATGCTAGATCTTACCTCCTCAGACAGTGTGTGTGGCTTTTCTTGATGTTTTGTAACCACAACAGCACTGCAGTGAGAGATCAGCTGCCACTGGACAGAGGCACTGGTCGATGCCTGAACACATCTTCCATCTTTTGCAAAAGGTCCACTTCCACTGATGTCCTGAAGGATGCAATCCAAGGACGTGGAGGGGAGCAGGTTTCTGCTGAGGAGCTTGTCAGAAGGGACAAAGTTGCTGGATTTCTCAGCCATTTTAAAACAGGAATCCTGCTGTTAAACTACTACTAGTTGCTGTTTTTTCCAAACTCTTTTCGGCTAGACCGTTTGAGATGCTGGTTTTGCTGCTGCACTGAGTGAAAGGTCGATGATTAATGAAACTTACCGGAGTGTTTGCTGCATTCTAGAAGGTCTCAAACGCATCATAATGTTCTTTAAAGTGGCAACAAAGACAGATGGCAAAATGCATTTTGCTTTACAATAATACAAAATAAGATTTAAAAAAAAAAGATATCAGTTTTGTCCTGTTAGCAACAGCTGATGTTGAAGAATTGATGTAGTTTTTTGTTTTTGTTGAGGCCTTCTGGTCCTTTTGTGTTGGAGAACAAGCTACATCTGTTTTAGTGCCGTCATTTTCTGATTTTTTTAGTCTAGAAATGCTCTTAAAAAATAACAATTGTTGTTCCTTTATAGATTACAGCTGTCTGTAACTGATGCACACTTGCAAACGACTCTGTCAAACCACATAATAGTGACATTTGTCTTCATGAGCATTGATGTACACCTAGTGGACAGTGACATTGGTCACAGTCCACTAGGTGGAGTACCATTTATAAACTTCAGAAGCACTTTTTTTACATTTTTTTTAATTCACTTACAAAGTTTACATACACATACAATAATCACATTTACATTGACATTATTCTGAGCCAGGGGTGCAGGATAAAGTCATGGGTAAAGTCAAGCATTGTTTGTTGGAGACGACGTCTGCAGGATCTTTCTCAAGGCTTTTTGCATCGAGGACAGAAAGATCTGGTTTCCCTGCCTGGTGAGGTGAACTCCATCCGGTAGAAACAGTCTCTTCTCATAATATCTCAGATGTGGATGTTCAATCACTTCACCGCCAAGGTTCTCAATGTTCTTTTTGATGATCTTGTTGATGATCTTCCTGTTATTGATGACCTTCATTGGACATTTAGATCTCCACACTTGCCGCTCATTAATGCAGGAAAACGCCATCTTCATGGAGGGAAAGTCTGCATGCAGCTGCGTCAGATCCTTCTGCATCTCAGATGCAAGATGCTGTCTGGGTGTCTGTGCGAGGTCGTTGCCGCCGGCGTGGATCACTAAAATGTCTGGTGGAGTGTGCGTGGCATAGAATTCTTTATAGAAGCAGGGAAGGACGCCGCTCCAGAGCATCCCTCCTTTGCCAAACCAACAAACTTTGGCTTTCAGTCCAAAGTTGTTGCCAAAAGTCTTATGTGCTTCTTCCTCCCCTCGCCTAACGTAACTGTCCCCAATGATCCAGATTGTTGACACTTTTTCAGTCACGTCATGACACTGTTTTTGGGTAGACGTGAAGTTTTTGTTGCGGGTGTCACTCTTCTTCTTTAGGGATATGACCCGGCCCGCAGTGGAAGGAGCCTGTCGAGAGGTGCTCGGTAGCGCTGTGTCTCTCTCCTCTGTGCCCATGGTCATCATGGGCCTCTTCCTTTCTGGGAAGGAGAGGTTTGGGTCTCTGTTGATGTCTTGTGAAATCTCACTAAAGGCACTTTTCAGCGGAGGTCTTGGTTCACAGACCTTCATCCTCTTCCTTTCTGGGAAGGAGAGGTTTGGGTCTCTGTTGATGTCTTGTGAAATCTCACTAAAGGCACTTTTCAGCGGAGGTCTTGGTTCACACGTCTTCATCCTCTTCCTTTCTGGAGGAGAGAGGTTTGGGTGTCTGTTGATGTCTTGTGAAATCTCACTATATGCCCTTTTCAGTGTAGGTCTTGGTTCACACAACTTCATCCTCTTCCTTTCTGGAGGGGAGAGGTTTGGGTGTCTGTTGATGTCTTGTGAAATCTCACTATATGCCCTTTTCAGTGTAGGTCTTGGTTCACACAACTTCATCCTCTTCCTTTCTGGGAAGGAGAGGTTTGGGTCTTCGTTGATGATCTGATCATAGCCTCTTTTTCTTCTCTCCAGTGGCTTGATGCTAGATCTTACCTCCTCAGACAGTGTGTGTGGCTTTTCTTGATGTTTTGTAACCACAACAGCACTGCAGAGAGAGATCAGCTGCCACTGGACAGAGGCACTGGTCGATGCCTGAACACATCTTCCATCTTTTGCAAAAGGTCCACTTCCACTGATGTCCTGAAGGATGCAATCCAAGGACGTGGAGGGGAGCAGGTTTCTGCTGAGGAGCTTGTCAGAAGGGACAAAGTTGCTGGATTTCTCAGCCATTTTAAAACAGGAATCCTGCTGTTAAACTACTACTAGTTGCTGTTTTTTCCAAACTCTTTTCGGCTAGACCGTTAGAGATGCTGGTTTTGCTGCTGCACTGAGTGAAAGGTCGATGATTAATGAAACTTACCAGAGTGTTTGCTGCATTCTAGAAGGTCTCAAACGCATCATAATGTTCTTTAAAGTGGCAACAAAGACAGATGGCAAAATGCATTTTGCTTTACAATAATACAAAATAAGATTTAAAAAAAAAAAGATATCAGTTTTGTCCTGTTAGCAACAGCTGATGTTGAAGAATTGATGTAGTTTTTTGTTTTTGTTGAGGCCTTCTGGTCCTTTTGTGTTGGAGAACAAGCTACATCTGTTTTAGTGCCGTCATTTTCTGATTTTTTTAGTCTAGAAATGCTCTTAAAAAATAACAATTGTTGTTCCTTTATAGATCACAGCTGTCTGCAACTGATGCACACTTGCAAACGACTCTGTCAAACCACATAATAGTGACATTTGTCTTCATGAGCATTGATGTACACCTAGTGGACAGTGACATTGGTCACAGTCCACTAGGTGGAGTACCATTTATAAACTTCAGAAGCACTTTTTTTACATTTTTTTTAATTCACTTACAAAGTTTACATACACATACAATAATCACATTTACATTGACATTATTCTGAGCCAGGGGTGCAGGATAAAGTCATGGGTAAAGTCAAGCATTGTTTGTTGGAGACGACGTCTGCAGGATCTTTCTCAAGACTTTTTGCATCGAGGACAGAAAGATCTGGTTTCCCTGCCTGGTGAGGTGAACTCCATCCGGTAGAAACAGTCTCTTCTCATAATATCTCAGATGTGGATGTTCAATCACTTCACCGCCAAGGTTCTCAATGTTCTTTTTGATGATCTTGTTGATGATCTTCCTGTTATTGATGACCTTCATTGGACATTTAGATCTCAACACTTGCCGCTCATTAATGCAGGAAAACGCCATCTTCATGGAGGGAAAGTCTGCATGCAGCTGCGTCAGATCCTTCTGCATCTCAGATGCAAGATGCTGTCTGGGTGTCTGTGCGAGGTCAACTGTCACAACTGTCACAACCAGCACACATCACTCTGAACACAAACAGAAACCTTCAGGTCCACGATTTCGACCATCTGCTATATCTAAAAGTAATCGACGATGCATTTTTGTCTTTATATTCAACTATATCACCTGCCTGGATAAAACAGTGCATGGCCGTGCATCAGGGCATATCACATGTCAAGTTTAAGACTTTTATTTTTATCAATTTCAATAGAAGTTAATCAAAATTCTCACAGTACTGAAAAACACTTCGTGTGTGTGTGTGTGTGTGTGTGTGTGTGCGCGCCAGACGCACGAGATCGCTGTAATTGTTTATATTAGTATTTGTTTTACTTATGTGCACATAGGAGTCTGGTCAAATGCAATTTCAATCTTCTGTGCAACGCCTGTTACAGATGATTCAGGGTCAGTTTGCTGTGGTGGAAAAACCGTGTTATATCTAAGATGTTTAATTGACAATTAATTCAAGCATCAGGTGACCTGTGGTGTTGTTATAGTTTTATATATGTTTCCTGTATATTTAGAGATTCATTGCAGTCGTGTAAATATCTGCAGTTTTACTGCTACAGTTCCCATAATGCTTCAGGGCATGTTCACAAAGTAGCGACGCATTCATTTAATCCGCTTTTTTAAAGCGTGTATTTGTTTATATTTTCACACGTTGACGTCGTTAAAACGTTGCTAGGTTACTAATTAGTGGTTCATGTGTAAATTAAACCGACGGATGTCACCGAAACACCGACGAAAACTTCACGACGAGACGGTTCACATGCAAGTTGAGCAGCTGCTGGTTGATGCATTTAACATGTTAGTCATATGAAAGTAGAAGTTACATACAAGTTATACATATATGTATCATGTCTGATTTACGGCTCAGGACTCCTGTCGTGATTACCGGAAGTAAACACAAACACACATGTAACATACAACATGCTGCACAGTATGTTTATTGAGACATATTTATAAATACATGTTATGTTTCAGTCAGATAATCTTCACATATTCATGATGGAGTTACTGAAGATTATCAACCCTGCAGAGAGAGACACTTTATGACACTTATTAAATATAAAATATGGGAATAAAACATAATAATCATGATGAAATTCACATAAATGGTGGAGTCTTAAATAACTGGATGCATTGCTGTCTCTGCAGGCTGCAGTCCCACCTCTGCAGAAGTGGCTGCTTACCTCGACAAACACGACCACCGTAGCAGTGGGTGTGTGTCTTGTCTTCTGCTCTTGATTACAGGTACCGCCCTTTCCCCCTCTCCTCCCTCAATCAGCTGATTGACTGATCAGTGCCGGTAGGCTATAACTGCCTACCGGGTGTCTCAGTGTGTGTGTGATCCCGCAGCGAGTGGTTCGTGGTGCGTGGTAGTGTGTTTCCAGAGAGAGTGGCTCATTGTGTATGGCGTGTGATCGTTCCTGGCTCTCATCGTGACGTTTGAAGAAGCCTTTACTTTACGTTGTTCAACTTGTGTTTTTGAATAAATCCCTGCACTTGCAGTCGGTCCTTTGTTAATCCCCATTGTTTTGGGTTTTTTCTTTAATTGTTACTTCCCTGAATTCCCCTAGACTAAGTCTTGCCCTGTTGGGTCGTAACAATTTTTGGGGGCTCGTCCGGGATTTGAACCCGGGACCTCTCGCAGCAATTTCAGAACCTCAGGCAGCAATTTCTGGTGCCTAAAATTGCAGATTTGCCTCTATGTAAGTCAGAGATGATGAGCCATTTATTTATTAATTAAATATCTTCCCCCTTTATCGTCTGTGCAGCTGATCTGTCGCTCGTCGATGGCACCCAGGAATGCATCTATCTCGTGGGAAACTCACTGGGGCCAGGAAGTACCTGGAAGAGGAGCTGGAGAAGTGGGCCAAAACGTACGGCAGCTCTTCGTTTCTGTATTTACTGAGGTTTTTGGTTGCGTTTTCATTAAATGAACTCTCTGCAGGGGGGTGCACGGTCACACAGAGGGCTCCCGGCCTTGGGCGTGGGCTGAAAACATCGATGGACTCATGGCTGATGTTGTTGGTAAGAGACACCTTTATTTAAGTATTTCCATTTGACAGCTGGAGTTTCTTTACTCTTCTTTACTACTTTAGCGTTTGGTGGAGTTCAAAGTACACGTAAAGGCCCTTTAACCAAATCTGCATTAATACACACAGTTTTTAGAGGCTCAGAGGTTAAAGTCTGCAGCTTCCTGGAAAGTCCATTTGTACACAGGCTGGTTATGTAACGTCAGTGTACACTGATGGATCAATCATTTCTAAACTAATGTTTTTCTTATGATTCATTGATACATAGTTTAATCTAAAAAAAAAATGAAAATTGGGTTAAAAATCTTAATTTTCAAGAATCCAAGCTAACATCTAATAACAGCAGATATTTAACTTGCAATAATATAAATATATAATATATATATATATTATCATACTCACATTTTGGAAACATGACTTAAAATATTAATCCTGTGTGAATCATAAAAATAAACAAACAGCTTTTCAGTTGTACTGTGAAAGCACCAGAAGCAGGTAGAGCAGTGAGGAAACAACAGGTGGTGAATGTCAGGTGTGTCTGCTGATCAATCACTGTGATGATGTCACAGGCAAGGGCGTAACTTTGGGTTAAACATTGGGGGGGGTCACACTCAGGGCCGTTGCAGGATTTCAAAACTGATGCGCGGGCTAAAAATCAGATGTGGCTCGCAGAGGAGTGAAAGCGTTCCACTAAAACAGGGGTGCCCAATTCATCGATCGCGAGCTACCGGTCGATCGCCAGACGTGATCAAGTCGATCCGTTAGCTCTTTTCATGGTGCAATAAAGGCATAAGCTGCCACCGCTACCACTAACCAGCAACTTCACCACACTGACAGCAAAGAGTAAATGTACGGGAGAGAAACCGGGTTGGGTCAGACCAAGTATTTGGCGGGGGGGGGGGGGGGGGACTACATTACCAGATGATTAGAGATGCTACGGTTTTTATGGTAAATACAGTTAATGGAAATTCTGAATACAGAAAAGGAAACAAATAAACAAATTGTTCATGCAAAATAATTAATACATTTATTAATCGGAATGATGTGATTATATTGGGGGGGGGGGGGGGGGGGGGGGGGTTATATTGGTTGGATCTGATTATTGGGGGGGTCATGACCCCCCTATCCCCTGTGTAAATTTCGCCTATGCACTGTCATGAATCGCACACATCTGCATGTCAAAATAAAGTTATGATCTGATAAACCAGCACATTTCCAACCTATCAATCTTTACACATAGTCTCCAAAGAAAGCAAAGAATCATTAAGCAGTTGAACATTGAAAATAGGATGGAGACCATGAGTTAGATCCATACAGGATTCAAAACTTAACTTGATGCCAGCTGGTTTATAATAAACTATAATGTAGTTTTCAGCAGATGTAAGTGTTGGCGGCTGATTGACACCAGTATGTCTTCCGTGGACACTTGGGATGGATGTTCATGATGCTATGACAAGGGGAGCATTTTACTTTAAATCCCCTTATTTAGCATGTATAAGCAGTTCTTCTGATTGAAGTTATAGAAAGATGAGCAACATTACCATCTTCTTAACTTACACAATGACACATGAGTGAAGTGTACACTGATAAATATGAATCAGTACAATGAAACAGTAATATTACTTCTATTGTGATTCATTTTTGACCAGGCTCCTCAGACTCTTCTCAGGAGGTGAAGCTGCGTCCAGGAGAGGACCTCCGAGATGTCGACACCCATGAACCAGGTGAAGGCAGCTTCAGGGTCCTCTGGGTGTCACCTGGAAACTTGATAATGGCTTTGGAACAGCTTGTTTAACAAGCTTTTTGACTTAACGTTAGCTCACTTAAAACAAAGAACTTCCGATTCAGTGGGCAACTACTGACCTCAAATACAGATACAGTCGAAGAAGAACTGCGTCTAATAATCAGAACAGATAATAAGGATTTTAATATTCAACAACTGTGTCAACACTTTTAGCTCAGGTTTCAGGAGCAGAAGAACTGGCATTTCGTGGTGGTTTATTCGCCGTTTTACAGCAGCAACAGTAGAAACGGAGCAGGTGTTTCTGTAATGACTCTCAATGCCAGAAGGGGGAGACAAAAGTCCTGCACTCCAGCTTTAAGGAACAGTACCAATACAGCATTATAAAATAAAAGTACTCTTTTTAAAAGTAAAAGTCCTGATTTCCAGCTGAGTTCCGGCTTTTCTGGGAGATAGAGGTGACATATATGTTATGAAGTTTATGTTTGCATTTCAATTACAGAGCTTGAGTCAGGGTGTCGTTAGCCTAGCTTAGCATAAAGACTGGAAGCAGGAGGAAACAGCTAGCCTATGGAGTATCCTTTAGCCAGGATGAATAATCTTAACTGCCCTGTCCTGGACCAATCAACAACCTCTATTTTATATCATATAACATTTTGTAGCAATAAAAAATATCTGACTAGCAACTTACAGCCGGACAGGTTTCATTCCAAATGATCTTCACTCTCATGTTTGATTATAAAGTAAATGTTGATTTATAATAACTACAGAATAATGATCAGTGGTTGCAATAAACAGGCCTGTAAAAATTCTGTCATGATCCATTATTACCCATCATTTTGATTTGCTTTTTTAATGATAACAAGACATGCTTAATAGCATTTGATTTAAAAAATAATTAATATACAGAACAATGTTATATATTATGCATTTATAAGGGGATGGAGGGAAGAGTCACCTTTAAACTACACTGAATCAGCAGATCACATGACATAGTAATTTCAATATATCATATCTTGGGATGTTTGATTTGAAAGAAAACTTATTTTAATAATACATTTTTAATTAAGCATCTGTTTGTATCTGTGCATGTCTCTTGTTTTTCACTCTATATATTGTTTATGGTGCTAACTTCTCTCTCATGCCTCAGAGCTTATGCTAGAACCACTACAATGTAATACAACATCATTCATGCATTATTGATGATTACTGACTGGGTAAGTTTAGGGTGATAATTAATACAAAATATGTGTTTCTACACAATGTAATTGCATCGCAACCACCTTACCTGCACCTTATGTGTGGCAGTTGGCTTCCTGGCCTCAGGTCTACTCACCACTTAGCTCATCTGGATGCAGTGTCTGCCTGCCTGCTGGTGGCCCCTCTGACCCTGAGGACTTTCAGTGTTCTCTGCAACCAACTTCCACTCTGCTGGCTTTTGATAAAGAGGGACTGATATTTTCTCAGCTTGCATGCGTGTCTCCTCCATCGTTTCCTCCCAGGGTATCGTTTCTTGTGGAAATTTGAGTTGCCTTACAAGGTGGCGAGCATCCCCGTACCATCAGTCTCTTCACCTGAGGAAGCTGATGAAGTCCTCCTCCAATCCCCGGACCAGCAGCTGATCATCCCACTACCTGAACCTCCTGTCCATCAGGCTTCTTCGGCTGGCTGCTCTCCCAGACAACAGCAGGGATTCTTGGTGTTGGTAGATCATAGATCAAACGGAGCAGAAACTTGATCCATATTCCAGATGTCCTTCCATCCACCCTGGCTTCCTTGACCTCTTCCTCTGCACCATACAATTATTAATACAATCTAAATAAGTGCATAACCAACATAAAAACCCAAGTCAGACTTACATTTTCAATAATACATTTTATTCCATTAAAGATTCTTTTTTTTCTAATTGTACACTGGAATGTTAAGATTCCCCTTCAGTAATTTAGTTAAAAATGCTCCATCTAGTCATTTTCAACCCCACATTCACACAACCAGTACTAAATAGAAATTTGGGGAGTACAAATGAAAAAAAAAAAAACAAAAACAAAAGAAAAACATGAAAGACAAATGTTATATTATGAATAATGTACTACGAGAATGTAAGTAAAGGATGACTGGGTGGATGAACAGGGCTGTCAGCAGCAGAGTTTACTGCGAGGGCTCCATCTTACCTTCCTGCTTCCAGGATGTGGCTCAAATGTCAGGCCGGTAGTCTCTGATCCCTTCTGTGTGTGTGTGTGTGTGTGTGTGTGCGTGCGTGCGTGCGTGCACTAACATCCCAACACCAGCCACTCCCATCTGAGATCTAAAACGCCTTGTGGGACGTTACATTAGGGGCTTGGATGTTGTTTCTGGGCCACGTTCAAAGAGGGCTTATCACGGGACGTAAATGGACCAGACTAAAACGTGGCGTCCCTTTTTCGACAAAGTGAGGAGTGGTTGCAATGGTGTTATTAAAAAAAAAAAAAAAAAGATCAACGGATGTAATAGTCAAATGTATTTACTGGTAGATTAATTTGCTCTGTAGCTGAAAATACCTGACAAAGTCCTGCTCTTTACTGACAAATTTCAATATCCAGATTAGTGGTAAACAATTAGAAATTATACAGCAAACCGTAAAAAATATCCAAGTTAAAAATAAAAAAAAAGGACAGTGCGACAATATTGCTGATGATAACTGCAGACAATAAAGACAATATATTGAGCACAGAGCCATATTTTGCAAAAAGTGTTACCCCTCTACAAAAACTCAAGTGTCCTCACAAGAAAGAAGAAAAACAAAACAATCAAGTGAGATATCAGCAGAGCAAATCACAACAGTTTAACGATTAGAGTGATAGACTTATAATGATTGAGACAGCTACGACTCTGCACTCTGTTATTATGGATAAGAAAATCTGAAAAGAAAGCAAAAACCCCAATAGAGAGCGGATGCATGATTCTCTGGGAAGCTAAACTACCAGCGCTAATTATGATACAGTGGCCTCCCGCTCTACCTCCTCCCAGGGTTTTACTGACAGATCGCTATGAGGCGGCCTCTCCTGCACCCCCCACAGTCATCCTCTACTTAGTCTGAAGTCCTCTTTACAGTTGTGCTGGGCGAACACGACAGCATCAGTGTAGTTTTGAAACTTTTTGTTGGTTTTCCTGTTCAATTAATTCTCTATATAGATGATCCTCTCTCATACAAACATATAAATACACCACCACTGCTCTGCTCCACCACAGAAAGAGGCTTTTCCAGAGGACGTAGTCCTGTCGATGTACACAGTCTCTGAAATAGTATACAGGGTGGGCAGGCAAGAAATCTTCAATTTCTCTGTAGCATAGATTTGGACTTTTTTTTTTGTTGGTGATTTTTCGATTTTGTCGTTTTCTTTGAATATTTTCTCTCTTTTTTTTGCTTTTTTACAGGATTTCGTATTTGTCGACAACAAAGGAGGTTTCTGAAGAGAATCTAACGGAGCCGTCTCCATCTACGTGAGTCACTTTGGTAACCTGGAGGAGGAAAAGAAAGACAATTAGTAATTTTACTATAGACAATATCTGCTCAGAACATTTATTTCATAACACAAAGAGGAAATGTGCCTGCCTGCTTTCAACTTTACATTTTTTAATGCAGAAATTAAGGTTTTACAGCAGATTTGGCAGATAAGAGCTTTTCTAACATTCAAAATAGACGTATTAGACATAATACTTGCAGGTAATATGAATATTACAGGCATGTTGTAGCTGCCTAGTTTACTTTTTCTGAACTTTAAGATCATGAACCACAACTAGGGATGTTCCTAATGACTATTATGTGGACGACTATATATATTATAATAATCAATAAGGCTAAAACCTTTACGGAAAAATGTAAGAATTTAAGAGCTTTTTGAATCTGTCAATCACATTGACACACTTCAATAACAAAGTTGTATTTTAAATGCTGCTTTAATGTGCAGCAGTTTGCACCGCGCATTGGTTTGTTATTGATTATTGGTTTGCTGAGTGTTGCTAACATTAGCAGTGCTAGCACCAGCTGCATGTTCTTCTTGCATTTTAAGGTCTACATGCCAGCATTCATACAGCCTTTTTTAATTTTGTACATCAAAATGCTGAAAACTGTTAAGTCTTATGAGATGTCACCACTTTCCACCTTGCTGGTTGCTGCGGAACATCTTAACAACAGTTAACTGGTGTTGTGCTTTAAAAAATAAAATAATTATTAAACTAGTATTTCTGGTGTCAACCAGCGAGGGTAGCAACGTTTAACCCACTAATCGTGTACATCTCTAAACACAACATGCATGCTTCTCTTCCAGCTGCACACGTTTGTTCCACATCGTCTCTCTACTGTCCATGTAATAAAAAATAAAAAAAAAGGCATAAAATAGCACAAATAAATATTCTTAAAAATTCACATTCATACACACTGTCTGAAAAACAAGAACTCAGAAATGAGGAATATTGCTGCGAAACCGAAGTGATCTAAACCGCTGCAAACAGTAATGTTCTTGCAGGAAAAAAAAACATCTTGGCCAATATAAAAGACATGACAGGTGACACTTCTGTCCATTAACCCACCTGGATGTCGCAGTAGTTGCGTTTGGACACAAAGGACACATTGATAGGGAAGAAGTCATTGGGCTGGCCGGCGATGCTGAACTCCAGGCTGCCAGTCTTGTTGTTGGCATCGATGACAGGTAGGCACCACTCCAACATGTTTCGCCTGCTGTCGTGTTTGTACTCTCCGTCCAGGTCACCAATCACAGGAGCGCCGACGCCAGACCTGACGCAGGAGAACAGGAGCGTTGTGAAGCACAGTGTGTTAAAGTCCTCTGGACTATTTCACACACTTATGACATGTTTTTGTTGCAGAAGATGACCAGATCTCACAGCAGATGAGTATATAAACTACAATTATAAGCTGTCACTATTAATAGATGAACAGCCTAAGACACAAACTCTACTTACGGTACAGGGATGCTGATGACCACGTCGTTGAGCTCAAGGCTTTCCTCCTGCAGCTCGTATTCAATGTTGACGTCACAGCCACTTCCACTCTCTGAGGGCCAGCAATTTACTGCAGGATGGACAGACAGACAGACAGAGACTCTTTTATACTGCAATACTATGTCCATGACTGCAGCATGAAAGCCATCATGTTGGATTGTGTTTGGGACACACTGGACAAACAATGGACATGGTAGTGTAGTTAGGTCTATATGGTTGCTATATTATGACGTTGGCCACACTGACTTTTTCATATTTTTGTCCAGGAGTATTAAATGGTGACAATAAATACCTCGATACCACAGGGTTCTCCTTATCTCGTGAAATAAATACAGAACACCATTGGTCAACTACTTTAGTCGACATTCTGCTCTACGTCTGCTATGTGCACGTTAACGTTTTTAAAATCCGTCGCTACGGGAAACCAACCACCTGCGATTCAGTAAAGTGCATGCTAAAAAAAATGTCAAGTTATGTCTTTTTTTTAAATCAGTAAAAGTCGTATTGCAGTGCACATGTGTCATTAACTGTTTTATGTGGGGTTTCCGTGGAGATTTAGCCATTATTTTAAAAAAAACCAACTCCCTGCCTCCCATCACTGTATCCTGGACTTAGCGCCGCTCCAAAATGATTGTGATTAGTTTCAAATACATACAAACAGCTGGTGCACTAATCAGGACTTACTGGTTAGAGGTATGAGGGACTCGTCTGTGGTCTGTAGTCTCCACTTCAGCACACCTACGTCGTTGTTAAGAGGGAAGGACTTCTCTGGGTTCTTCAGGCCAATCACTGAGTCAGCTGTGAACAACTTCTTGTCCACATTGGGATGTGTCTGAGGAGAGAAGATGGACAGATACAGGACCATCAGAAGAGTCACATGGGTCCTTTCAGACACTGAGAATGGAGGGGCTGTTTTAAAAGGGGGTATTTATTTGGCTTTGTGTTGTTATGTCTGGAAAAAGTCATGGAAGTCATGGCATTCTTCTTCTTCTTCTTCTTCTCCACTTTGTCCATTACTTTTCATTTACTTTTAGAGGTGAGATATACTGATCAGCTACAAAATTTTAAATATCTTAAGAATTCATAAAGATAAAAAGTGAAATTCTACTTCTTGTCATTTATTTAGATAAGAAAGTATGGAGAGATGCTGAATGATAATAGCCAATAATTTACAGTATTTTATTTACATATTATAACTAGCAGCTACACTGTTGCATGACATAGACTCGTGTTTAGGAACGTGTGAACCTACTTGCAGCTGCAGTCCTTTGTTGTCAATATTGTTGACAATGAGGCGGATGCGTCCGTTCTTGTCGTCTGTGACTCGGAGCGTCACCATGCCCAGCACCTCCATGTTCTGTAGGCCGCCGTCACGACCGCAAGTCAGCGAGATCTTCTCCTCCACGCGCAGGTGTACACTGGAGAGGAGACGCATCCATTCACAAAATAACCAGCCAATCACACGCAAATCAGGCAGCACTAAAGGAAAATCTGTCAGACCACTACGAGATGGCAAACCTATTATTGTAAAACGCTTTTGACTAACATCCTTCTCGACTACATGCCACAAATAGATCTTTAAGTGGAAGAGCCTCTGAAGCAGCATGTGGGATATTACTGTTCACTCGAAGTGATGGACGTGAGCAGCTTAATACAGAATGAGAGGGGCTTCACTCGTCTACGGCTGAGCGATATACTCAATTTATTATGTTTTGTTTTTGCATGAAATGTGAAATGTCTAAATTGTAAAAATGATTTACAACATGCACAAACATCAGCGTAGATGGTAGCTGCAACATTAGCCGTCTTGAGTCACGGCACCCAGTCACCTGCTACAGAACAGTTCCCAAATTCTACTTTGCTCAGTTTGTCTCGACCTGCCAGGTAGCTAACACGAGCTAGCAGCAGTCTATAGATATCAGACTGATGTTTTGTCTACTTCAATTACTGAACGGCTCTATCTTTACTGAAAGTGATTATTAAACTGAACTGGAGGCTGTACTTATGAATGATGATGTAACTAGTGGTGACAGGCCATAGCTTTGTGGGATAACCTGAATTTTATATGTAATGACAGCAGCCTTGCAGGTAGTGCAGCTTTTATCATTCTTACTCAACTGTCTTGCATGTTATGCCCTAAAAAAATATGATGTTTAAATCCTGTATTTAGCTGGAAAAAAGATATTAAATTCTGAAACGACCCAGAGCTTTAATACAGACAAGCAAAAAAAAAAGCAAGACTGTATTTTTTGGACATATTATCCAGCCCAAAATCACAGCTTCAAACCTTCAAACCAATCCCAGAGGATTAAGAAAACATAACAAAACAATATTGAATCATATGAAATCTGATGTGCGTTTACCTCTCCACATTGACTGGTGGTGGCAGAGCTTTAGATACATCGGAGCCTCTCTTTCCTGAGGTAGGCATGATTGTTTCACCCTCGGACTTGAGTTTGTCAACAAAGTTGTCCACCTCTTTCCCTTTAGCACCCAGTTTCAGAGCCTTGCTGGGTCCGCTTGGTCTGCAAAGGAGAAAAACAACACCATGTGTTATCATCAGTGGTCCTCAGCCAGTGTATAAAACATCCACTAACAGCAACAAGCCATGTTATTTCATGCATTTCTTGGAGTTGTACCTGACTGGAGCGGGTGTGATCTTGGGCTTCTCAGGCTCCACGATGGTCTCTGTGATGATGGACCCAGAGGAGACACTGGTCATTCCGGCGCTGCCAAAGCCTCCAAAAGCCGGCACCTTCTTTCCGGAGCGCTCAGCGTCTCTTCTGGCCTGCTGCAGCTCCTTGGCCTTCCTCCTCATCTCCGCCTTAGCCTCCCGTTCCTGGGTCTACGGATCATTTCATACACACATCATATTATATACGTGTACGTTGATGCCGCCAACCACTTGATTGGGAAACACTTCACTACAGGGCTGCAACTAACAATTATTTTCATCATCTATTAATCTATGCTCGATTCATTGATTAGTTGTTTGGTATATAAAGTGGCAGACAATGCTGGAAAATACAAATAAAAAAAAAGGCCCAAACTCTTAAATTATACCGTTAACAGAAAATATTATATTAATATATGAAAAATGTAAAGAAAACTAATAGCAGCAGATATATTATTACTGGAATTTTAAAATATATCAATATCTGTATTAATATGAAGTCTGCAGAGGATTTTGAATGCAGGATTTACTTTCTGTATATTGTTGTGACAGTATAGTAAAGCCTTGCTGCACATTATCACAATGCTACATCTAAAAAAAACTAATATTTTCATCAAACTGAGAAACTTTTATATTAAATATTCAATATATCCATTTAGCTTGGTATCACATTATCATCATTATTATTTCCCTTCAAGTCCCAACATTTTACTCTCTCTAATCAACAAGGCACACACAGCTGTGTGGACTGACCTCTCTGACAGCACGGAAAACCTTCTCCTCGTGAGAGTCCATCTCTGTGAAGGTGCGGATCTGCGCCAGGTTGACGTTCTCTCTGTAGCCTAGCGCCACAATCTCATCGAAGGCAAAGATCAGGTCGAAACAGTGCTCCGATATTTCACCCTCCTCCAGCACACGACAGTACTCTGGGATCTGGAAAGACAGGAAGAAGACGCAGATTTGAATCAGAGCAAACATTTCCCGGATAAAAATACTACTGAACACTACTTACTACTGTGGGATTATTATAGTTTATTATTTACTGGTTTATTTTGCTGAGCTTTATCAACACTGTTTGTTTTCTGATTCTTTCCATCCATTTCTGACAAACAATGTTAAACATGTCAATGAAATGTCGCCGAGTATTAATATCAAAGCTTGAAGCTGTGTGGATTTAAAGTCACTTCCAATTAGAATTGTGGATTGTAGATGTAAAAATTTACCAAGACACATAATTTCAATGATAGCATTTCCAACAAAAAGCTTGTAGTTAGTTGTAGTGGTTGACTAAATACATATCATGTGATTTATGCTTCCAAACAGTCTCTGTCTAAAAGAAAGTGAAAGATCCCAGAAAATACAAAGAATTATGCAGCGTAGCATGCTTCTGTTGTGTGGACGAAATAAATTCAGTCCTCCAACTTAGGTGAGCTAAATACTATAATACAGCATGTGGCCATACTGCTGCATCTGATGCTACTTACAGGTGTAACTACAAGTCAACTTTACAAATTTGATGAAAGCTTCAAATTCAACTTACTGTCACTTTTGCTCAAATTTAATCATTTTCATTTCATTTTTTCCCTCCATGTTGACAGTTTATTTTGTTAGAGCAGGTATCTGCTCTCGTCACTATAGGACAGTGTGAGTGTTAAGTTACTCAGTTAAGATCAGGAAAGGAAACTGAAATTGCTCATAAATACATGCATTTCATCCATCTATCCATTTTTTACACACTGCTCATAATCTACAATCCAACCTTATACGATCATTATATTATCATTATAATACATTAATACACAGTGTGATTATTGTTATAGTAACATAAGGGGGGTATCAAGAACATGGTGAAGGCTGGTGGCAGGTCACAGTAGCAGGTGTAAGACACACTGACCTAAGAGTAACATGGATGGATATATGGTTAAAAATGAGGGTGCCACCACAGAAATGTGACATGTTTACTTGACATGCCATCCTTCCCTCCTTCATCCATCCATCCATCCATCCATCCATCCATCCATCCATCACTCCATCACTCCTTACCACACGAGAGAAGAGTCTGAGTGTCTCCAGGTCCTCCAGGATGTTGCTGTTCTTGGTGGTGATGAGGACCATGTAGAGTTTCTCCAGCGGCTGGTACACATAGCGAACACTGTCCGTTTCCACAAAGGTGTGCTGCTTGCCTGTGTTCATCAGTTTAGGGAATGCAGCCAGGAGACCCTCGATACGTGTCCGGGTCATTTCCACAAACTGCCGCGATACAATGGCCTTACCGGCCTTGGTGCACACCGCCGCAGCCAACAGCACCTGCAGGCAAGGAGCCATTTATTATAGCAACACAACAAACATTCAGAATCTAGAGATGTGTGTAAAAGTTACTGAAAGGCAAAAGTGTTTTATGGGATGTTATACTACAGCGTGTCTCACCAGGTTAAAGATCATCTGATTTAATATTGTCTTAAGATGATATCTTGATCTTGATGCTTTTACTAAATCCTGACAGTCTTCCTGTGTAGTTAGCAAACACTTAACCCGCTCAGCTAGTATTATCACTTCACACTGCACCAGGCCACTTACTACTCTGACTGTTGGTGAATGTAGGACTAGCCTTTGTAGCAAACTGGCTATAAAATCAATTTTATTGAAAAAAAAAATCGCTGTAGCCAAGGTAACATGCATGCCGAATATGACAATCGCGATTGAATTCAGAAGACGTGTTTAGGCATTGTTTATTATGTCTGACATTAAGCAAAACCAACATTAAATCACCAACATTTTGAATGGTGCTTGGTGCGACGAACTTATCATAAGTTTATATTTCAGTAATAAATAAATAAATAATAATAACTTGCATATAACTGTCCATTACACTGTTTATTGGATTCTGGCAGATGAAAACATGAATAACGTTCATTCCACGTTGACAATGGCTGAAGTTAGAAATGATATACTGCAATGGATCTGAACTTGACACAGACACGACAGACGTCGACAAATCAAAGTGAAAATAGCCACAGCTGGTTAATAACATAAAGTAAAAGGCATTTATGATTGAGGGTTCGTTTAAAGGGAACAGTTTTGTCTGTCTGAGGACTGTGACAGCAGGTAAGGTTAGCTGGATCCGGCTAGTGACAGGAGCTAAAGCTAACGCTAGCAGGCTAGCATGCAAAGCTAGCTAACGGCAGCAACGTCTGCACTCCCTGTGCCAATTCATCTCTTGAAATTTCACTCTATATAATAAAATGTCGATACCCTTTTTTATCATTTTAGCAACTACTTATATCATTAACGCTGTCAGCCTTTACGGAAATAAATGTTTGCTTTTCCGCTACCAAGTTAGCCAATGTTATGATAATTTGCTAGGCCCGATAAAAAGCAGTAAAATATCTTATATTTTCGATCGTCACTCACCATTTTGGTCTCTCTCTGTATGGGACGACGATCTTTAGTCTCTCGTGTTAGTTGTTTTGGTGAATTCTAGTCACTGAAATAGCAAGATACGAGCGTTCAGATGACTTGAGGTTGTGTGATTGTTAGCTGGTTAGCGTTAATATGGCAGCGGTACAGAGCCACGTCTCCACCGGAAGAGCAGCGCCGGATCAGCCCACCGTGGAAACCAGTGACGTGGGCCCAGAGATGTTGGCTTGTTGCATAAATTCTCGCACTGCTTCTATTTTTTTTTACAGCACTTCCACACTTCCTCTGGAGTTTCTATCGTTTCTATTTATCTTCCACATATTCACACTTCCCAGACGAGCTCCTAACTAATGTCTTCCCTTTGACTTCGCTACGTTGAGTATCGGTGTCATCAGCGGTCGTCATTAGTGATGATGTGGCTGTAAATACTTTCTTCTTCACGAAAATTCACGTTAATCATTAACGGTACTTTTTATTGAACATATATTGTTTTCCCTATTAGGGCCCAAACACCGAGTGGTGCGAAGGCCTTTTTGTTATATTAAGATATTATTATTATTATTATTATTATTAATAATAATATATATAATATCATAATAATGTAGAAAATTGTATTTTTTAGGTGCAAGACATGCAAAAAAGCCTCTTGGAGGTCCAACAAGGAGTCGGACATTTTGAATTTTCAACTTCAACTTTGGTCTGTGCCATGTGAAGAAGTTTGTGATAAAAAGTTATTAAAATCCTGACTTTGAGGGATTAATAAAGTATATCTTCTTCTTCTTCTTTTCGTTGAACGCCTTGGGGGCAGCACATTTTGATAATTCCCCATAAAACAGGAAGATGTTATAACTCGAAGGTACATTGTCCAAACCATAGACATATATACATGTATATATGTCGATGGTCCAAACAGTCTAAAAATTGTGAGTATTGATAAGAGTTCTGGCCTGATCACATCGTCATAGCGTCACCTAGTGGCGACAGGAAGAGACAGTTTTTATACTTCGAAGGACTCTTCCTAGCATATTGACCCGATCCAAGTTAAATTAGGTGAATTTTGATCCTTCACCATGACAATATGAACAGCTATAACTGGATTCCACGTGCTCATATCAATACCAAACTTCATATGTTTGACATATGGGGTAAGAAAGTTACTCTGGGGGCATCTAACCCCAGATATGATGGCATCTTGAACTACATTTAATATACATATGTTGCTTTAGGCATAATGATGCTGTACACACTGAGATCACATTCAAACACCTTTGTCTTGTCCATAAATGAACAACTATCAACCTGTTAATAAAGTTCATCACCAAGCTATATCTGCATACATGGAGGAGAACCAGTTATATATATATATATATACTTCCTTCTTTCAGTTAAATGACCCTACAAATTTGGAGATATTTCCAATTAAAATGTACAGTTTATCACTATAATAATACAGATTTCACAGTGTTGCAGTAATTTGCTTGGCCACTGGATGTCATCATTGAAAGTGTGTTTGGAGTTTATGGAACATATACATGGTAAAGAAAGCGACTGACAAAACATTAATATGGGGTCTATATATCACTGATTCTAAATGCAATAATCAATATTTGAAATTAATTGTCATTCATGTCATCAAATCACTTCACTGAGGATATTGGAATAAAACAATACTACCAATCATTTAAAACTTTCTGTTAAATATGTCATAATATATATATATTTGAGTGGAAAGACCCAAAGACAGATTTCATGGTAAATATATGAATAAAATGGGAATTTATTTTTTATTTACAAATGTTTTTCTAAAGGATTTACTATGTTCTCTTTTGTTTCAGGATTTTACATATTTTATAAACTCTTTAAAAAGTCCTCAAAATAAAAAGCGTATATATACAATTAATTATTATTAGTACATTATTCTTAGTTTTTAATAACTCCTGGAATCTGTCTTTAAATGATCTTATTATATATACACTGTATTTTATTGTATTATTTATGTTTTACTTGGATTGGGTTGTAATGAAATGGAAATTTGTTTTGATTAATAAAGTCCTATTTACAAAAGGAGTTTTTTTTTTATTAAGTTCCACTGATAATTTTCCTAATATATCCAAGAAAAGAAGTTTGTGGGGGCCAGCTGTACATGTCCTTCCTCCACAAAGATTATATGGTAATATTTTCTTATTGATGTAGGTTAAGACATAGCAAGGTTATTTCAACACATGAGAACCTTGAAGTGACTACAGTATCCAGAGGAGGAAGCAGGGAGACGGAACAAGGAAACGACCTTTACTATCAGAGGTTCCGCTTCATTCACAGAGGAGCAGTGTGTGATGAGCACCCAGTCTATCACCAAGGACTTCATGTCTGTGGGCTCCGTGTGAACCAAACACGCGCTGTGGATTCGTAAAACACGGAGAACCGGAACACCGACATGTCAGAAGAAGCAACTTCTTCGGTAGGTTTTAACTGAGTTCACCCCGGCACCATGGATGAAGCACATTCAATGCTCGCTGCGGTCAGGCGAGCGCCATTTCCGTACCTTTTTTGGAACGCGGTGATTGGCTAATGTCTATGTCAGTCTTTGTATTCTGCTCTCCATTGGACGGCTAAAATGAGAGGGGGCGTTGACAGATTGGAGCTAGTAAAAAGCTGTTGAGCCGGTGGAGAAGTGGATTTTTATAGTTTATAAGGTTTTCACAATGTCATGAACGACATGGTTGGTTAAAACTGCGATAATATACAATAGAAACGTTTTGCCAACTTTACCTGAGCAGAATATATTACCCGTTAACGTAATATTAAGTCAACGTGTCTTCTTTTAGTGGTTAAAACTTTACAAATTTGAGTTTATAAAACCTGACTTTTGTCTTTTACTGATGCCGAACGGAAGTTTGCTAACTACTAGCTTCTGCAACAACATTTTGGGTGTTTTTATGATGTAGAAATGGCGCTATTTAGCGAGGAAACACTAAATAGGTACATATTTGAGTCTGGATAGGTACGAGGGAAGAACAAATCAAAAGGTAGAAATGTATTAAATTCAAACGATTTAAAGTGAATAATTTTCATTTGATTCGAGGTCTTTTCTGTTTGTCAGTGACGCTTTTATCTCATGTCAATGTCACCTTTTATTTTTGATAAATTATCTTGTTTCAGTCATGCAGTTTTGAACATATAGATAGGAGATAATATACAGGGTCAGTCTGTTAGCTCAGTTTGTAGACTGTTTGATAAGTAATGTGGTTTCTATTAAATAAACAGCAGTGAGACATACTGTATGCTTTAGTCCTTTTGACGTATGGTTCTGTCTTAATCTATGACAGCGAGTCATTGGTGGCTCATCATTCATAATAGGGTTTGACAGGAGAAAGGTTTCCAGCTCCAGATGTATCATAACCCCCTGTGACCACACCTCATCCCCTCCTTTGCTGTCCCGCCCTGCCTTTTATAACGAACTCAATGAATTGGCACACTTATCTTTTGGAACCAGAGATATCTTGGGGTGGAGGTCCTGCAGAAAGGAGGAGGGCTGTCCGGTAAAAAAAAAAAGACCACTGTTCAGTATCTTGAGGCTATATGACCTCAGCACAGACCCTTACCAAGACATTGCAGGCAGCTCCAGCCACACAGCGCACACAATAGCCTCTACAGTACAGACGCTCTGTGTGGACACTGAGAATTATGGAGGAAGGACCTTACAAGTACACCAGGGTGAGGCGAGAGCAGAGAAAATGGTTCAACACATGGTTTCTAAATGCGTGGTAGAGGATGTTGGAAATGAGCTGGATCAGTAAGAATATCTTGAAGAGGTTTTGCAGAAAGTCAGTTAAAACTCTTCTGGCTGACTTCTCTTTTGTCGTTGCAGGATGGGAATGGAAAGGTCAGTCGGGTCATCCGGATTGGAACCCGCAAGAGCCAGGTACAGTATTACATTTACTCAATGATGATCTGAACATAAATGATGCTTGTTAACTTCAGAGAGTGTGGCTTCTGCATCGATACCGGTTAAAATGTCTGGATTTCGTTACGGCTTTAAGCTGTAATTGAAATGTGTGCATAAGCGTGGCGGGATCAGGGTGCTAGTGTGTCAGTTGAACATGTGTTATCTGATGCACTCGCTCTGTTGGCTTAGATACAGCACAGAGCAAGATGTCTGGAGCTCGCCTTGAGCATAGATAACATAATCCTGTCTCCACAACGTCCACTCACGATTAACTGCTTCTTCCTTCAGTCTGCCATGCTGATTGGATGGTTTTCACAAGTCTTTTCTTAACTATCAAATACAATTCAGTACGCAGTCAAATGCTGTTTTTTTTTTGTTTTTTTTCTTGTCCCAGCTGGCTCGCATTCAGACCGACAGCGTGGCGGCCAAGTTGAAAGAACTTTACCCTGACATCAATGTGGAAATAGGTGAGAATCATCCCAGCATTTATTATCTGCCAGAGCGTGCTGGAAAGCACTAGTTCCCAACATTTTTCATGTCCAGGACCCTGAAATGAATACACATTAGGCCATTTGATTAGATTTAGCTTCAGGAACCTGCCTCTGAACATATTTTGGTTTTTAGATATGATTAAAACCAGGATTCTATATTTGTCAACTATGGTGAGGAGATGACCACAGAGAAAGTAAAACCTGTGATCAGAATAGTCACTCTTATGACACTTACATCACTGCTAGTGAATGAAATAGTGAAAGTAGAATTTCTGAAGAAATTGCTTATGAATGACAGCTGAAATAAATCTGACAATGCAGACGTCTGAAATGAATTTTGCTTTAAATCTGTACAACTTTACTTAATGTAGTTACCATGGAATATTACATTTAAGAGATATGGCAGTTAATAAGTAGCATGGAGGTGTTTTACTAATAGATACAAGGTGGGACTATTGGTGCTACTCTCTCATGGAGAACTTCTATATCAAGTTCAGAGACGACAGAATTGTGGAAATATCAGTTATAATGTTACTGTAGCGCCCCCTGTAGGTAAAGTTGTTTCAAATGCGTACCCAAAAACAAACTCATTTTTTATTTGAGGTTATTCTATTTATTCTTATTTATAACATTTAGGGCCTATAGTTCTTTAAATTTTAGACATAGAGCAGTTCATATAGTATAATTCATATTATACTTAATTCAATACATTGTACACTTTCCTTTTGGGAAGCTGCACCGGTCCATAGTTTATACAGTCAATAGTGTAATATGGGTGTAGTTCTTCTTTAAGACTTTAAACATGTCAGAAACTTATTTTAAAGAGTCTGATGTTCTGGTAGATATTACTTATACTTATCTGGCTTCAGGTTGTAAAATAGTTGGCTGTGGCTGTGTCTTAAATGACAGGTTATTGGTGGGTTTTTTGCTAGTTATTAATGGATAATCACATCAATGAAATGATCTCTTCTCTTTCTCTTTCAGTCGGCATGTCAACAACAGGGGATAAAATCCTTGACACAGCTTTATCAAAGGTGAGGCTCGTCATGATTGTGACACGTGGAAGACATGTAGACACAAAGTAGATAATATATAATTCAAATAATCCAACCACACATGCATGTAAAGGAGTTGTAGTATGTACATTACCCACGTTCCTTACTGCTCTATAGGTGCAGTTCATACTATGATTTATGATTTTATGCTGATGATATACAACACACACAAAGTGTTGCGTTGTGAACCGGTGACATGGAAATGTCTCGATGTAACTGATGACTATGTTTTTATTTAATGCAGATTGGAGAGAAGAGTTTGTTTACCAAAGAGTTGGAGAATGCTCTGGAGAGGAATGAGTGAGTGTTACCGGTGTCATCTGCAGCTGACGCCCAGCATCGTTTCATACCAACAGACTGATATCTCTGTTACTGTAGCTGTCAGTAACATGTATATTGAGGCATTCATCGACAAGTACAGAATCATGACAGAAAAGGGTTTATCATAATGTAAACCTCACAGCATGTAGACAAAGAGACAACACTGACACTGATAAAAGTGTGATGTCAGCCCCGGGCCTTTTCTCCATAAGAGCATCTACTGTATGCCTCAGACAGGCTCCATGCAGAGGGACACCCTTTGATTTCCCCCTCGGCCTCAGATGTAGCAGGTGTCTCTGTTCTGTCACCGGCTTTAAAGCTATGAAACACACAGCTGAATGACTGCATTATAGCAGGAGACATGAATACAGCATGTATACGTGACTGCGTTTCTCCACGTCCCACAGGGTTGATCTGGTTGTCCACTCGCTGAAAGACCTTCCCACCACTCTGCCTCCAGGATTCACCATCGGAGCTGTACTGAAGTGAGTGCATACACACGAGTAGGGTGGCTGTACGGACTGACAGTGGAACATTTTACAGTCTCATAACAGAGAATGACAAAAGTATTCAACTCAGCAGCAGGTGAAGTGATTGTTTCCAGATTTTAAGGCTTAAAAATGGCCTAAGAATCTGTATAAAAGAAGTGGCTGTAAAATGAAGGAGCTCGGTATAAGTCAAATATTACTTGGCTGCAGTACTTACTGTGTATTCTGCTTTCAGGAGAGAAAACCCCCATGATGCAGTGGTGCTGCATCCAAAGCATGTCGGGAAGACTCTTGACACGCTGCCAGAAAACAGGTACAGTCCACTCCGTTATTCAACGAGTTGTGTTTGCTCTTCTTTCATACCACCTGACTTCATACACTGTGTGTTTTGTGTAGTATGATCGGTACCAGCTCACTGCGCCGCGCTGCTCAGCTGAAGAAGCGATTCCCTCACCTGGAGTTCAAAGATATTGTATCCTTTTTTAGAAAGAAGATCTTTCTCAAAGAGTTTTTAGCTTTAAGTGTCAGGGAGCACGTTTGTGTCGGAGGTGTTTTTCCCTGAGCTCTCGTTGTCAGCGCGGGAACCTGAACACACGGCTGAAGAAGCTGGATGAGAAGGAGGATTTTGCCGCCATCATCCTGGCTGCTGCCGGCCTCAGGAGGATGGGTTGGGAGGACCGGATCAGCCAGGTAGCGTATATGATCTTATTAACATTGTGAAGTCCTGCAGGGTGATGTGTCTCATCTTACTGTCTTTCCCCTGGTAGATCCTGGGCCCTGAAGACTGCATGTATGCTGTTGGACAGGTAGGAACAATTCCTCCTTTTTTGTTAAAAGTCTTCTGAAAACACTTCATGTCATATCTCTATGTGTAAATAAAATAATAATAATAATGTATGTGTGTGTTGTCAGGGGGCTCTAGCAGTGGAGGTTCGGGCCAGAGATACAGACATCCTGGAGATGGTGTCTGTCCTTCATGACCCTGACACTGTGCTGCGCTGCATAGCTGAGAGAGCCTTCCTCAGACACCTGGTACACCACACACACACACGCACACCTTCTTTAAGTCATTTTGACATTTTGTATGGACATCCTTTCATGTTCAATTTAACTTTCATTTTGTAGGAGGGTGGGTGCAGCGTTCCAGTGGCTGTTCACACCGAAGTGAAAGACACTCAGGTAAGAATGTTTAGCTCTCATATTTAGCTCTTTATCCCTTTATCATGACTAAAAATGACGGCATTCTAACTTTATCAAAATGACACAGAGTGGAGCAACAGGAAGCTAAAATCTGTCCCACCTGTCATTTTCAGTCATCACAGATGTCAGGTAGTGGTTGCTAAGAGGGGTTAACTAAAGATTTCACTAAGGAGTTCAAGAGTTGTTATTTCTCTAAGATGAACTTTTTTGCAATTTCTTTGAGGCCACTTCTATCACTGTAATCTATGCAGGAAAATGAGGCTCTGTTTGGTTGACTGGTTTTCCAATCCAACAAAACACAGTCATACACACATGTATTCAGGATACAGTGGATATGGTGCCAATTCATCCCAGTGGTCTCTTGCAGTACTGCAACAAAAGATCCATTAGAACAGGGTGGTGGAAATGAGTAGATATAGATTTATGTTTTCTATAAAAGTTGAAGGACCAACAGTTTGATGCTGTGTTTTTGCAGCTCTACCTGACGGGGGCGGTCTACAGCCTGGATGGATCAGACAGCCTGAAGGAAACCATGCAGACGAGCATCGCTGCTGCTGACAAGGTAACGGTAAAAAGATTAAGGGACTGGATGGAACATGTGATTAGTGTGAAATTGTGTGTGCCGGGCCTCACCTTGCATTCGACCACATACTAAACTTGATAATATTAAATGTGCGTATGTGTGACAGAGCCTTGAAGAGGTGGACGAGCAGGTCCAGCGAGTGGGAGTCACCGCCTGTAAGATCTGCGGAGGAGCCCAGGACAGTGCTGAGCGGCTAGGCATCGATCTGGCCAACTTACTGCTGAGCAAAGGAGCCAAGGAGATCCTGACGGTGGCCCGGCAGCTCAACGACGCCAGATAATCCTGCCTGGCTGAGGGGCAGGGTCCTGGAGGTGAACGGGTTCTTGAGCGCAGTCAGTCACGACCTCATGTCAAGTAAAACTTGAATTCCTTTGTGTTACTTGTGCGATACAGCTGAGAACAAAGTTGTGCAAACGCTGCTAGATTGTTTTGATCCGGTTCCGCTTTCAGCCCTCACGGAACCACCCTCTGAGCCGTGTAGAAAACACCTCACTATCAGAAAGAAACACAGAACGGCCTTCAAACATTGTCATCATCACCTACAGTAGCATCACTAGCTCATGGTTAAACCCTTCATTGTGTTTTAAAGCGTATCCGTATAATAAATGAAATGGCACTAATATTCTGTATAGACTCATTTGGAGATTAAGTGACTTTTACCAAAGATGAGTTTCCAAGTACATGTTATGTTACAGAGCAGCCGTCACTGCAGCAATATGGAGCTCATTCAGGTGCAAAAGCACAAATGTACATTAAGTCCTATAATCCACATTATTTCTTGACATTATTTTATTTTATTTTTTTTTCATGTTCTAACTCAATGGGAGTTAGAACGTGTAGGTTTCACATCAGGTGGCGTTGGCCTCCTTTTCTGCATAACAATCGTACAACAGCTGAGGAGGTTTACTGCTTTTAAAAGGAGTGTGCCTGCTAACACGGAGGGAGCAGTTTGTTAGCTAGTGGTGCTGAGTTACAACTTTCACCACATGACCGGAGTGTTTAACACTGGAGCTCTGAGCTCACAGCAATCCCTGCATTTGTTTTCAGTTTTAAATGTGCACTGGGCCCATTGTAGAGCAACAGTTAGCCTGTTTACACTTAATCTCCTATTTATGACTTCTGCATCATGTTTTGCTCATGATTACGAGTTCTTCGTCTTGTAATTTCCGATGGCTCTCGTACTTATGGTGTAGTATTCGTGAATATTAGACCTCTTCACATAATTATGGGATCTGTACAAGATAGTTGTGTTGTAATTATGAGATTCAGATGTCATAATTATGAGGCGGTTTTTGAGATAATTATGAGATGCTAAGCCATATTTATGAGGATATGTACTTTGGTGAATGAAATGTGTGTCTGTATAGCTCATCCACAGTTATTAAAAGTTTTAGCAGCTTATATGTTTTTTTTGTATACATAAAATGATGACAGTAAAGCCTTTATATTTACATTGTAATGTTGTCATGCATGCTCTACTCCACACATCAAACCTGAAGTGTTTCCAAAAGCAATAGATTTTCCTACATGGCCGCCATAGTTCTCTTTTCTATAGTTTCTATCAAAGTGCCATCGAAGTAAATGTATAATTTCCGCCTTCATAAACTGCATATCCGCCTTACATACATGAAAGTTTGTTTGATTGATAAATCACTGGACCCACTCTACTGTTAGCGTGACACCATATTGTATTTCTATATTTTATAGGTCTTTATTGAAATATATTAAGTTAAACCTCCTGAGACAATGTGAGGTAGCATTCGCCATATTTGTTTTTCAGCTTTAATTTCTATATTAATTCATGTAGAATGTTTCTGTATTTTGAGTCAAAGTAATCATTGTTGCATCGTTAATGACAAAATGTTACAAGCCTCCGGTGTCTTTGTTTTGCCACTTTTGTCAACATCAAATGTCAAATTAAAGCACTCATGTTGAGGAATGAATGCCAATAAAGCTGCGTGTGTTCTACCTACCTTTGTGTCCCATATGTTAATCATCAGCCGTGTTGCTCACCTATAATAAACAACCTGTTAATGCCACAGTTTGCATCAGATCTTAGTGAAATCCATCCGATAGTTGTAACACATTCACTCAAAGCCTTGAATGTGAACCTCAGACTAGAGGAAAAAAATCATCAAAGGCAGTAGGATTCATTATCTAGTAATGAATGAATTACAATATTATATACTGTAACCATAATTTAGACAAAAATAATGCACAGAAGATTATTTTATTGTTTGACTGACTAACTCATCCACAGCTTTGTGAGTGGGATCCTTGCTTTTAACTGAGGACACTTTGAGCAGCATTTCCTCCCCATGTCCCCTCATCCAATCAAACTGCAGCTTTCCATACTGAGTCTTCCCGCAGGGTTTCGAAATGAAAAAACTATGTTGGGAGGCCATCGGGATCACGTAGTGGAAGCCGAAGGCAGCCGGCTCCTGGTTTTCCTTCATCTGAATCTTCTGCAGCACCCTCTGATGCGCTGCTGCCTGGTCGGGCTGTAGTGTGGGGACGGCTGTTGGAAGTTGTTCAGCATCGGAAGGCTTCAGCGGAAGTTCTGTGTCAGCCAACCTTGTTGCCCGTGGAGAACAGAAACCTTGGAGAGCAATAAGTTTGTACAGGCTCTTTCTCCACTCCGGCACAGGCTTGTGGCCTCTTTGCTCTTTGACGGAACGGTTAATTTGTACAAACTGTGTTGAGTAATCAGAACCAAGTGGGGGGCTGGGACAGTCAGTGTGGGTAAACCTGGGGGGCTGAGTTTCAACTGTGACCTGGCTACTGTTCAAACTCAGCCCCCTTGGATTAGCAGGAGGGTGCTTCTTACTGGTGGAGAGTTTCCCATAATATGACGAGTTCTTGTTACTGGCTTTAAACTTCCTATAGAGAGCCAAAACGTTTCCATCAAGAGGCACGTGTGTTTGTTGTGTAATAGTGTTATATTTGGCCGAAGACAGGAGGGAACTTTGATTTTTGATTGGTGATGCTTCAGGGGGCCGGTGGTCTGCTGGGGGTTGTGGATCCTCTGGGGAAGGAGGAGGAGGGTTTCGATGCTCTATGGGTGGTGGTGGGGAGGTAATCCTGGGTTCTGCGAGTATGGAAAGGTACACGCAACACAAAGAGAAATCTTCAAGGACAGGGTCACAATTTAAAACAACAGCCAGGAGCCCAAATGAACAGTGAAACATGTTTTTCTTGCTATAATCATAACTCTCTGTTCATATTGACCATTAGAGGATCCCTAATGGTCAATATGGAAGTGATGAGGACTGAAATCCACAAACATGCATTTAAAAGTTTATCTGAAGCTAATATGAAGTTTCAACCATCCAAATGAGTCAAACAAAGTAGATATATTTCAACATTACTGTGTGTTTAGTACCAAAGTCTTTCTTTTTGTTCCTGTACTTCCACCGCAGCTCAACAGGGAAACACAAAGAGGGAATTTGGTTTCTGGCCTCCATCGCTCACATTGAAAGCATATTTGATTTGGATCGTTTAGCAGCCAGTATGAACAGAAGGAATGATCACAGACTTGTGAACCTATTCTTTAAGAATGGTATTAAATACTGTACGAACCAAGTGACCTCATGCAAGGACGTGTTTGTTTTTTTGTTTTAAATCCTAAATCTCTTACTGTACAGGTGAGGTTTGTTTCATACAAGTGTCCAAACAAGCTTGTTGTAAATTGCTCAATTTAACCCAATGAATGATGCATGCCACCTGCTCATGAGTGATTGCTCTATGAAGCTTCCTTTCCACTCAATTTAGGACACGTGTAAATAAAAACCATTACCAGAAAGTAAAAAAAGAACAATGGTGGAGCTTCAGGTTCAGACTAAAACAGGTTCAGTTAGTCTTAGAAATGACACGTAGCAGTGATCTGTGTTCGTACGGGTATTTCTTGCATGAGGCCTCGTGTCTGCACGTGTTAGATGAATATATATAGAGTGACATTAACCCAGCAGACAGCTCTGGAGGCTCGGTCCACTCTACACAGACTGAGCTTACTACTACTTTACTTGTATTTCTATTCGGTGCTACTGTCTACTTTCTACTCCACTACTTTTATTTAACAGCTTTAGTTGGTTTTCGAGTGAATGTGGAGTTTACCTGCACCTGGTGTGATTTATAGCGCCATCTAGTGGTAGCAGTTCCACCTGTTGTTGTGTTTGCATTTGCTTTTTGATGGATGTCGTCGTTTTAATCGTTGAAGCTGAGCTGGTGAGTTAACTTGTGTTGAACGGCATACATATGTTCATGTTTGTGTATTATACCGTTGTTAATATGCCCGTGTCGTTAATACTGTGTTATGTTTTATTTGTGTCATTTCAGTTGATTGCCTGGACCTCACATTTATCTGGTGACCCTTTGGAGGGCCCCGACCCCTAGGTTGGGAACCAGTGGACTAAACTATCTAACTGTATATAAAGTAGATGAAACTAGCTCCACCTGCAGCAGCTACAACAGTAACATGCTGCTCTAACACTGATGCTTCAGTATTAATAATCTAATGATGTCATATATAATAATATATCAGTCACTACTGTTACTGCAGTGCTTTAACTTACTGATACTGCAGTACTTTAACTAATGTTACTGCAGTACTTTAACTACTGTTACTGCAGTACTTTAACTTCTGTTACTGCAGTGCTTTAACTACTGATACTGCAGTACTTTAACTATTGTTACTGCAGTACTTTGAATACTGTTACTGCAGTACTTTAACTGATGTTACTGCAGTACTTTAACTTCTGTTACTGCAGTACTTTAACTAATGTTACTGCAGTACTTTGAATACTGTTACTGCAGTACTTTGACTAATGTTACTGCAGTACTTTAACTACTGATACTGCAGTACTTTAACTAATGTTACTGCAGTACTTTAACTACTGTTACTGCAGTACTTTAACTACTGATACTGCAGTACTTTAACTATTGTTACTGCAGTACTTTGAATACTGTTACTGCAGTACTTTAACTAATGTTACTGCAGTACTTTAACTTCTGTTACTGCAGTACTTTAACTACTGTTACTGCAGTACTTTAACTACTATTACTGCAGTACTTTAACTACTGATACTGCAGTACTTTAACTACTGATACTGCAGTACTTTAACTACTGTTACTGCAGTACTTTAACTAATGTTACTGCAGTACTTTAACTACTGTTACTGCAGTACTTGAACTACTATTACTGCAGTACTTTAACTACTGATACTGCAGTACTTTAACTACTGTTACTGCAGTACTTTAATTACTGTTACTGAAGTACTTTAACTACTGATACTGCAGTACTTTAACTACTGTTACTGCAGTACCTTAACTACTGATACTGCAGTACTTTAACTACTGTTACTGCAGTACTTTAACTACTGATACTGCAGTACTTTAACTACTGTTACTGCAGTACTTTAACTACTGATACTGCAGTACTTTAACTACTGTTACTGCAGTATCTACATTGCTGTATTAGTATTTTTACTCTAGTAAGTGATCTGAATACTTGTTGCACCACTGTGCTAGTGTACCTTTAGGAGATAAACTGGATACGTGTCTTCTCTGTCCGTTGGACACAGAAATGTCCTCCTTCAGCTCCTTCACCTCCTTCAGCTCCTTCACCTCATTCAGCTCCTTCACCTCCTTCACCTCCTTCAGCTCCTTCACCTCCTTCAGCAGTTTCAGTTCTTTTTCATGACAGGATGCAGGTCTAGAAAAAAATGCATATGAATGAATTCACATTCATCCTGCTTTATAAAATACTGAATAATTCTAAACTATTATTTAGTTTTAACACTTACAGGAAGTTCACGATGCTTCTTGAAATATCTTTTGAACTGACTTCTTCCCTCTGAGGCTGTGCAGGAAATGTTGTGAGTGTGTTCTGCAGACTCCTCTCAGGCTCAGTGTTATTGGTGTTATTGGACTGCTTGAGGAGGACAGGCCTTCCCACCTTCTCTCCTTCTATTACTTTAATCACATCCTTCTTCTTCACCTCCACTATTTCCTCCTCTTTCTCATTTTTCATACCTCCCTTCTTCTTTCCCATAACGTCTGTTTTGTCCTCTTCTTTTCTCTTTTTCTCATCTTTGTTTTGTTTCCACCTTTCTTTCACTTCATCTGTCTTTTCTTTCTCCTCCTCCTCGTCTTGTACAAACCACAGTATTCTTGCGCTGACATCCTCGTCCTCGTCCTCATCCTCCCAACGGAGACTAGAAAAGACGATGTCATCCCAACAGCCTGCCTTGGTGAGTTCCTTCCCTCTCTTCCTCCAGCTCCGGATCACAGAGTTAGGGATGTAGCCATCTGGAGCTATGGGCCATTTTGGAGACTCTGTGTTCCCATCAGCAGCAATGTAACACGCTGCCATGTCCAACAGCTTAGGCTCCAGACTCTCCTACCAGTTACCCAACATAAACAGTTGGCTGTTAGATGTTAATGCAGTGAAAATCACAACCCAACCTGCCACAAACATTCATGTCATGCTATCATTTACCTTCTCTCCTGTTAGCAGCTCTCAGGAGAGGCCTCCCCTCTGCTCTGCTCTGATGCATTTATTTTTGAACTGGAACACTTTTAAATTTAAATATTAACAACTCATTACGAAAATGGAACTCACCTCAGGATTTGTACACTCTACATAAACAATAATGATAATAATAATATAGTAAAAGGAAATGAAATCAATAAAATATATATAAAATAAAATAAAAATTTGGATTTCATGAAGTATCTCGATATGTTTGGGTAAGAGTTTAAAGTTAAGGTTTATATTTGCTAATTTGAGTAGCATACTATAGATTTTTATGCCACCAAAAAATGTGTGGATAAAACATCTTAGCTAAATATAACTGGATTTTTGGCAGCAATAAAAAAAAAATCAGGATGAAATCTTTCATACACGCAGAAAATAAAACAGAAATAAGGATGTAGAATTTTATTTGATGTATATTCCTTTACAGTATTTGCAGCGTAGGTGCAAACCAAACGGATAAATAGTAACTGTGCACACTTGTTGTTTGATGTTACGGCTATAGAAAAAAACAAACAAACAAACAAACATGCTTTTATTTCAACAACAAAACCAAACTGCATATGAAAAATGACACCACATATCGTGGAATGATATTCGCCCTTTCGAGCCCGCAGAGTTCTCAAACTATGAAAATATTAGAGCCGTTTAAAAAGAACAGCTGCTTTCTATAACTCAAACAAACTGAAGAAACTCAAAACTAAAATACATTATGAAGCCTTCAGAACCGCCTCCTCTTAAATTACAAGTCAATATAAAATTTATTTTTAAAACAGGTAACTTTAAATTAAATGTTACACACGTTTGGTGATATGTTCAGACAATAAATAAACGATACAGGAACAACATGGCTTCTTCAGACTCATGAATCTCTTCTTCTGCAGTTTTACTCTTTTTCTAGAAACATAAAGTTTGTAACTCTAACAGAATATTTGCTGTTCCAATACGGTGTGTGATGAAAATGACATTTCAGTAAAAAAAAGAAAAAAAAAAGAGAAAACCTTTCACATTTCTTGTAGTAGCAGTGTATTTCATACCAACGCCTGTGTCATCGTCTCTCTGTGTCAACAAAGCATTCACAACACAGATATGTCAATGGATTCAACAATATTAATGATAATGTTTTGCAGATCAAAGAAACAGGAGGATGTAAAAAAAAAAATAAAAAAAGGCTTTAACCAGATTTGTGATGCTTCGGGACATCAAAAATGTTCGTTATTCTATTTTCATAAAGTAAATTTATTTATTTTTTGCTCCGGAAAGAATTTGAAGACCGAGGTCCTCGAAGGCAGAAGTTTCCCAGTGAACATTTTCAATCCAAGTTGAGGTAAGAAGCAGTTAATGGAGTAAGAATGAGTTCAGGCGGTTTTTCATTTCCTAACTGCCAATCCTTAGGAAGTGCTGCTAACTCAGTAGGAGAGAATAAACACATAATGTCAAACTATTCAGTCCCTTAAAGCCTCTGCACTGATTGGAGGATTTGGCAGAGCTGAACACCCACAACAACAACAACAACAACGACAACAACAACGACAGCTGTGAAGAGAATTATTGTTGAGCAACACTCAGCAGTCTGTTCTGATTTCTCTGTTGTCATTAAACAGGAACATACCTGAAACCGCCTCACTCACTGTGAGGGTGATACGAGAAGTAAAACATGCAGAAAGGTTTTAACACAAGACAGTATGTGATAAAGTACTGTTTGTTTCTCTCACGCTTCTGTGTCGTCATCATTTTATGTTAAAGCTGCACAACTGCTGAGCCGAAATAGTTAATAGTAAATATGAAAGTCTGCAAAGCTGGCGGATCTAATAGTGTGTGTGTGTCCAGTCAGTGCTGCTGGGATATAGACCAGACGCGTCCCATTCATCGTCCTTCAGAGGACTGAAGACTGGTGGACTGAACCTGGGCTCATGACACCCCCACTACACAACACAAAAAGAAGGTGTAAAACAAGTTGTCACCTTGCTCAAGTTATGCAGACGTGTACTACAGCGTTACACTGTGACATCAGTGCCGAGGGGGCAGTGAAATGCTACTTTTCATTTTTGGTGTCAAGTTACTCTTTAAATATCTATTGTGGGATTTTTAACCCGGTACGGTGTAAACTGATCATGCAGAGGATGAGTTCTGAGATCAAGCCTTACATCATGACATATTTGGTCCTTAGAATGTGCGACCGAAGAGGTCGTCCATGAAATAATTGAGCTTTTGATTTGTCTCTTCTGTGAGTGAAGTGCTTTATCTGGAACTGCAAAGGGATTCGTGAACGTGGCTCAGCTGACTGAGACGTGCCTTACAGAGAGAAAAGGTTCAAAACATGCAGTGTTCTTAATACGTATGTGTGATGTGCATCAAGTATCAGACATTTCTGTTTTCAACTGATGCAGTTCACACCATGGCATCTTCTGCAGCTGTTACCACAGTGGGCAGTAATTACATCAGGACACATCACTTTAATTCCAAGAGGCACTCACAACAACACAGTAACCCCATCAACGGAACACTTTTTAAAGCTGCATATACGTTTGTCTTAAATGCAGTTAACACCTGAGATACGGAGCATCAATTCTGGCATGCTGCGAAAGTGATGATTCGCCTTTCTCAAATATGTTGCTTCTAAAACCTCAAAGAAAGGATTATAAATAAATATCAATGCAACTGGAAGACTGATTTTTTTTTTTACAGGTCTACTCGGAACTCTTGAAGTACATATATAACAAAGAACACACATGAAAAAATGCTGCTGGACCAGAATCACCAAGCTACTGTATGATTGTCAATAGTGCAGTTTTGTGCTGTCACAGTTGCAGCTGTTTCATTGTTAAATACAATACATGGAAGTTAGAAGACACCGCTGTACTGAGTGTGCTACATGTGGGGCCACGTCATGTGTGCAGCATTAGAAGAGTCTCTGATGAGGACAAGCAGTGCGTTTAAAACAATCCTTTCTATCTGGTTGCGAGCCCTGTGAGAAAAGCTGAAGGGGATCTGTAACGCTCGGTGTCCATCCTCCACAGTCTCAAAACATTTTGTGAAAGAAGCGTTACACACTAGAGAATAACCAATGAACAACGGCTAGACAACCGTGTTATTAGATCTTTGCTGTCAGGAGAGGAAAGCTCAACATGGTTTAGCCATCTTAACATGCTTACATGTTGAATGCTAACGTCTAGCATCTTAGCTCGTTCACGGGTTATGTTAGCATTAAAATCATAATACAGCTATGAGATTAAATCACTCCCTAGTTTACTTTGGTGCTAATGCTAGCATGCTAACATATTAAATATATTTGCATGCTGGCACACGAGATAAACCCAACACTAGCATGGTGACCTGCTAATGCTAACAGATGCATGTTAGAATGTGTGCATTTAGTATGTAGCATATGAGCGACCGATCTACTGACTTCTCTATAGCTACGCCGTTGATGTAGCTTTAAACACTGGGCACTCTATGAATATATCACACTATGTAGTATTATCCACATTTTTATATGAGCGTTTCAAAACTGAAAAACTGTCAATGATCACGCAACTGATGATCATAAGTGACAGAAATCTCAATTTACTGCTCACACACACACAGTTAAATGTTTAACGTTAGCTAACTTTAGACAGGTAAACCAGCGTTTTATATATATATATATATGCAGAACAAACATTCATTTTCTGTGTAGTATTTTGGGAGTGAGAAACAGAACCTGAGTCATCCGAGCTGACAGTAAAGGTATCTCAACTCTACTCTCCTACTGTAACCCTGCTTACTTTTATGTAAAACGATTGGTTCTTACTAATGGTGCACAGCAGCAGAGCAAACCCTGCTGATTTCACAAAACGTCCTGAGACTGGGATGACAATAAATACACATGATCCAGCTGCTGGATTCCAGTGAAAGCACTGCTTACACGGTGTAGCTAACACCCATACTGCCTGAGCACAACATCTCCCTCCCTCTTTCAAAAAAAATAAAAATAAATAAATAATACACTGAAATTTGAGTGTGGGCATTTTTGCTAAATAATTTGTTAAAAGCAGCGTCAGAGGGATGGTGTCAGTTCACCGAACATTCACTGGCTCCTCAACTTCAGGCTTCTCTGACTGTCACTGCTCAGCGACTGGCTCTGTAAAGAGGGTGAAAAGAGAAAAGGTCCAGACTGGTGTGGAAGCGCAGTCTGTGGGGAGTACAGTATGATCAGGTCGGGGTTCAGGATCAGGCGGATGTCATTCTTGCATCAGTGTCTCCCTCCAGTCAAAGGCGTGGTTTGGTCCGTGTGTGAGGGGGAGGATGGGAGGGTCCACTAGCTGCCACACCCCCGTGTCTCCCTGCTCCTCGCAGGAGCAGAAGCCCAGGTACGGGATCTGAGGACCAAGCAGAGAAACTAATGAAACAAAAAGAAAAAAGACTAGGTTCAAGTTCAAGTTCTGTAGTTTATGTTATTATTTGTAGAACAGCTTTACCTCCAACAGTAATGTTGGTTTTTTTTTGATGGCAACGATTGTGTTGTGAATTTCACTGCTTTCTAACAACACCTCTGAATTATTCGCTTGCAACACTCGGCAGTTTTCTTGTGGCACAAACATTAACACAGTTTCATCACTTGAAAATGATGATGACGATTACTTTTCAGCATTGCAAGTGTATGTTCTTGGTTGTTGTTGGAATAGATCAGTAATTTGGTATTGTATTTAGGATCTGGAGTGCACGGTTTTAGAAAAAACTAAAAGATTCACTTCATTTGTCACTCTGATCAGGTGTCCAATGTTTTTATATATGGAGCTACTATAAGCATTGCCAAGAGAACTGAGAGAACCAGATGGAAGTAATGATGGATGCACAAAGAAGTGGGATGTATGAAAAAAAAAACAACAACTCATCAGCTGGACCACATCAACAACATATATGGAGTGAGCAGACCTTTCGGACCACTTGGATGAAGTCCTTGGCGCTGTGTGGGCCGCGGCCCTGCAGCTGGCGTGTGCAGGCCTCTAAGGAAGAAGCGTGGGCTACAATCAGCACGTTGTTTCCTGCAGAGAGTGGAAACCCAGGCAGGATGCAACATCAGCGGTAGACAAACATATGAGCACATAAAAAAAAAACTTCCCCTACGCAAACTCATCAACTTCTAGCAGACTGTAAGGAGTGTTTCGTACCAGTGTTTTTGCAGTCTGACAGGATATCTTTGGTCACTTGGTAGCTCCGACTCATGTAGTTCTCATAGGATTCAGACACAGTGAGCTTGTTAACTGGGATCAGAGGTCTGTATGGAGATAAATGCCAGTTAGTGATGGGAAGCTCTGTCTGGGAGGTCGTGTGTTGGAGTGTGCTGGGATTGTGCGGTTGTTGTTTTCAGTGAAGAAGATGAAATGTGGCAGCACATAACAACACAAGCACAACCACACAGTTACAACTGCAGGTAGTACAAGTAAAACTGTAAACTGTACACACTGTATTAAGTATTTATAGACATACGTACAAATTCTGATGCGAAATTATAATAAAAAAGTCATTGATCAAAGCCAGATTAATGGATTCGGCCCCTTTTCGACCAAAAAGTTCCAGGAACTGTTAAACCAGAGGAACTAATGTCAGGAGTAAACTTTTCAGCAGTTTGTGTGTGTGTCAACAACAAATCCTGACTTTACTTTTAATGTTATAAAAGATTACAAATTTCCACCAATTGTCATAATATAAATACTAGAATACTGCATTCTTTTATGAATGAAGCAAGTTAAAGCAATGAACCAATCACTGACAGTCCGCCCTGCAAACCCCGCCCCCTAAAGTTCCTTTATCTTTGGAAAGATATGTTTTGCTTAATAAAACAGTTTAAAATATTATTTTGTTTCATATACTCAAACATCCAGGGATCATTTTACAAATGTAGATGAGACATTTTACAGATGACAAATATGTTTACATCAATAATTACTGGCATTACATATAAATGATTGATGTGTGTTTTCATCACCTGTACGTTGTGTCCACACTGAAGTGGGCTGCAGCCAGATCAGTGGGAGGTATCCACGCAGGTAGAGAGTTCCCAGAAATCCACTTGGTCCATTCAAAAAGCCCTGGTTCCACACGCACTTTCAGCTTGCCCTCCTGCTGCATACCTGCTCACACACACACACACACACACACACACACACGCACGCATATGTCTTAAACGTCAAACACGTGGTTTGTTGACTAAACTTCAACATCCCTGAGTTAACGATACAGCATGATAAATGTTTCTGTGTGACTGTTCCACCAGGTTTTCCGGGCAGACTCTTCTTACCTCTCAGGATGTTCTGTGCAGTCTGAACACATCTCAGGGAGGGAGAACAGTACACAAAGTCTAACACTGTGTTGCTCTCTGACAGGGCCTCACCTGGACAAAAACACATTTAGCATGTACACATGTATTTTATGAACAAAATGCTGTGCTGCTCTTTAGTCAGATACCAGGTCTAGTACATTATGTGCAGATATGGGTGACGTACCCACTAGTCGCGCCTGTGTGGATCCAGTCACAGTGATGGGAGAGTCCATGTCGTAATCTCTCTGTCCTCCCCACAACGGCAAACTAGGAGGCATGTTCAGATTGGAGCGGACATATCTACCTGCGAAAACATTTCCAAGAACATTTCCAACATTTCTTTATTAGTCCCTCGCTCTCACACAGTGAATGCAGTGAGGGACTATTAAAATTGAGCTGTTTATTATTATTACGCATTATTATTCCTGACACTCTTCGACGGGCAAAAACACCCCTTGCCCATGCTCAAAAAGTTGATACGACATGGCAGTCACGGGCAACCTTTTCCGAATCGGCGCGCCAGCGCCCCCCTCAACGCAAGATGACTCAATGCAAAATGACTCTCTAGCGCCCCCTACAAACTTTCCAAAAAGCCATAGACAAAGTCGCCGACTTTCAAGTAGCCCCATAAACCTCGGGAAACATGTCAAGCATAAAAAAAAAGGGCAGTTGCCTCTTGGGCCGACACTCACATTCCAACAGGAAGTCGGCCATTTTGAATCTGGCGTTTTTTAGCCAAAACGAACTCGTCCTAGGGCTCTCGCACCACAGACTCCAAACTCGGCAAAAATCATCATCGGACGTAGCTGAGCTTAAGTTGTGCTCTGTGCATCGTTTCACCAGAGGGCGTAGCTCGTAGGGAGGCCTAAAGTTTTGCCCGACGGACGCGTCCGAGGGATTTCGGCCAATCCACTTCAAATTTGGCTGACAACATCTCCAGACTCAGCTAGCTCAAAGGGCGTTGCCGCTAGAGCTCGAGAAAAATGGCGTCTTTCAAATCCATTGGCCAAAAATACACGTTTCACAGTTTGCCGGCATAAAACCACCTTTAAGAAACACGTAGGATCACCAAATTTGCTAGCGTGGCAAAGGCTCCGACCTTCTAACATCCCATTGAGCCACACCCATGTACGGCAAAAAATGGCTCCACAGCGCCCCCTTGAAATTTTCAAAAGCCCCTCCCCATAAGGGTTTTTATGGAGTTGGAACATGAAACTCGGTACACATGTGTAGACTACAGAGATGAACAAAAAAGTCTCTTGCGCAAATTGACTTTTCCTAACAGGGAGTCTGCCATTTTCAATTTAATTTTCCCTCATTGAAAATCAATGGAAATTTTCCCCATTGAAAACCAATGTAAATTTTCCCCATTGAAAACCAATGGAACTTTCCCCATTGAAAACCAATGGCCTTTTTTGCCCATTGAAAACCTATTGAAATCCTACAGATTCCTGCATTTCTCACAGTCGCATTTATTTTTCAAGCGTTGCAGCACCTCTGCAACACGTCGGGCAGCAGCGGGCGGCATGAGCCGCCGTCTTTATTTCTATTGTCATTCTCTTTATCTCTATTGTCATTCTCTTTATCTCTATTGTCTTTATCTATATTGTCATTCCTGTTATGTCTATTGTCATTCTCTTTATCTCTATTGTCTTTATCTCTATTGTCATTCTCTTTATCTCTATTGTCATTCCTGTTATGTCTATTGTCATTCTCTTTATCTCTATTGTCTTTATCTCTATTGTCATTCTCTTTATCTCTATTGTCTTTATCTCTATTGCCACTCCTGTTATGTCTATGGTCATTCTCTTTATCTCTATTGTCTTTATCTCTATTGTCATTCCTGTTATGTCTATTGTCATTCTCTTTATCTCTATTGTCATTCCTGTTATCTCTATTGTCTTTATCTCTATTGTCATTCCTGTTATGTCTATGGTCATTCTCTTTATCTCTATTGTCATTCCTGTTATCTCTATTGTCTTTATCTCTATTGTCACTCTTTATCTCTATTGTCTTTATCTTTATTGTCATTCCTGTTATGTCTATGGTCATTCTCTTTATCTATATTGTCATTCTCTTTATCTCTATTGTCATTTCTGTTATCTCTATTGTCTTTATCTCTATTGTCATTCTCTTTATCTCTATTGTCTTTATCTCTATTGTCATTCTCTTTATCTCTATTGTCTTTATCTCTATTGTAATTCTATTTATCTCTATTGTCTTTATCTCTATTGTCATTCCTGTTATGTCTATTGTCATTCTCTTTATCTCTATTGTCTTTATCTCTATTGTCTTTATCTCTATTGTCATTCTCTGTATCTCTATTGTCTTTATCTCTATTGCCACTCCTGTTATGTCTATGGTCATTCTCTTTATCTCTATTGTCATTCCTTTTATCTCTATTGTCATTCTCTTTATCTCTATTGTCTTTATCTCTATTGTCATTCCTGTTATGTCTATGGTCATTCTCTTTATCTCTATTGTCTTTATCTCTATTGTCATTCTCTTTATCTCTATTGTCTTTATCTCTATTGTAATTCTATTTATCTCTATTGTCTTTATCTCTATTGTCTTTATCTCTATTGTCATTCTCTGTATCTCTATTGTCTTTATCTCTATTGCCACTCCTGTTATGTCTATGGTCATTCTCTTTATCTCTATTGTCATTCCTGTTATGTCTATGGTCATTCTCTTTATCTCTATTGTCATTCTCTGTATCTCTATTGCCTTTATCTCTATTGTCATTCTCTTTATCTCTATTGTCATTCCTGTTATGTCTATGGTCATTCTCTTTATCTCTATTGTCATTCCTTTTATCTCTATTGTCATTCTCTTTATCTCTATTGTCTTTATCTCTATTGTCATTCCTGTTATGTCTATGGTCATTCTCTTTATCTCTATTGTCTTTATCTCTATTGTCATTGTCTTTATCTCTATTGTCTTTTTCTCTATTGTCATTCTCTTTTATTCTATTGTCATTCTCTTTATCTCTATTGTCTTTATCTCACATGTCATTCCTGTTATGTCTATTGTCATTCTCTTTATCTCTATTGTATTTATCTCTCTTGTCATTCTCTTTATCTCTATTGTCATTCTTATTATCTCTATTGTCTTTATCTCTATTGTCATTCTCTTTATCTCTATTGTCATTCCTGTTATCTGTATTGTCATTCTCTTTATCTCTATTGTCTTTATCTCACATGTCATTCCTGTTATGTATATTGTCATTCTCTTTATCTCTATTGTATTTATCTCTATTGTCTTTATCTCTATTGTCATTCTCTTTATCTCTATTGTAATTCATGTTATCTCTATTGTCTTTATCTCTATTGTCATTCTCTTTGTCTCTATTGTCATTCTCTTTATCTCTACTGTCTTTATCTCTATTGTCATTCCTGTTATGTCTATTGTCATTCTCTTTATCTCTATTGTCATTCTCTTTATCTCTATTGTCTTTATCTCTATTGTCATTCTCTTGATCTCTATTGTCTTTATCTCTATTGTCATTCCTGTTATGTCTATGGTCATTCTCTTTATCTCTATTGTCTTTATCTCTATTGTCATTCATGTTATCTCTATTGTCTTTATCTCTATTGTCATTCTCTTTATCTCTATTGTCTTTATCTCTATTGTCATTCCTGTTATGTCTATAGTCATTCTCTTTATCTCTATTGTATTTATCTCTATTGTCATTCCTGTTATGTCTATTGTCATTCTCTTTATCTCTATTGTCATTCCTGTTATCTCTATTGTCTTTATCTCTATTGTCATTCTCTTTATCTCTATTGTCATTCTCTTTATCTCTATTGTCTTTATCTATATTGTCATTCCTGTTATGTCTATTGTCATTCTCTTTATCTCTATTGTCTTTATCTCTATTGTCATTCTCTTTATCTCTATTGTCATTCCTGTTATGTCTATTGTCATTCTCTTTATCTCTATTGTCATTCTCTTTATCTCTATTGTCTTTATCTCTATTGCCACTCCTGTTATGTCTATGGTCATTCTCTTTATCTCTATTGTCATTCCTGTTATGTCTATTGTCATTCTCTTTATCTCTATTGTCATTCCTGTTATCTCTATTGTCTTTATCTCTATTGTCATTCCTGTTATGTCTATGGTCATTCTCTTTATCTCTATTGTCATTCTTATTATCTCTATTGTCTTTATCTCTATTGTCATTCTCTTTATCTCTACTGTCTTTATCTCTATTGTCATTCTCTTTATCTCTATTGTCTTTATCTCTATTGTCTTTATCTCTATTGTAATTCTATTTATCTCTATTGTCTTTATCTCTATTGTCATTCCTGTTATGTCTATTGTCATTCTCTTTATCTCTATTGTCTTTATCTCTATTGTCTTTATCTCTATTGTCTTTATCTCTATTGTCATTCTCTGTATCTCTATTGTCTTTATCTCTATTGCCACTCCTGTTATGTCTATGGTCATTCTCTTTATCTCTATTGTCTTTATCTCTATTGTCATTCCTGTTATGTCTATTGTCATTCTCTTTATCTCTATTGTCATTCCTGTTATCTCTATTGTCTTTATCTCTATTGTCATTCTCTTTATCTCTATTGTCATTCCTGTTATGTCTATGGTCATTCTCTTTATCTCTATTGTCATTCCTGTTATCTCTATTGTCTTTATCTCTATTGTCATTCTCTTTATCTCTATTGTCTTTATCTCTATTGTCATTCCTGTTATGTCTATGGTCATTATCTTTATCTCTATTGTCTTTATCTCTATTGTCATTCCTGTTATGTCTATTGTCATTCTCTTTATCTCTATTGTCATTCCTGTTATCTCTATTGTCTTTATCTCTATTGTCATTCTCTTTATCTCTATTGTCGTTATCTTTATTGTCATTCCTGTTATGTCTATGGTCATTCTCTTTATCTCTATTGTCTTTATCTCTATTGTCATTGTCTTTATCTCTATTGTCTTTTTCTCTATTGTCATTCTCTTTTATTCTATTGTCATTCTCTTTATCTCTATTGTCGTTCTCTTTATCTCTATTGTCTTTATCTCACATGTCATTCCTGTTATCTCTCTTGTCATTCTCTTTATCTCTATTGTCATTCTTATTATCTCTATTGTCTTTATCTCTATTGTCATTCTCTTTATCTCTATTGTCATTCCTGTTATCTGTATTGTCATTCTCTTTATCTCTATTGTCTTTATCTCACATGTCATTCCTGTTATGTCTATTGTCATTCTCTTTATCTCTATTGTATTTATCTCTATTGTCTTTATCTCTATTGTCATTCTCTTTATCTCTATTGTCATTCCTGTTATGTCTATTGTCATTCTCTTTATCTCTATTGTCTTTATCTCTATTGTCATTCTCTTTATCTCTATTGTCTTTATCTCTATTGTCATTCCTGTTATGTCTATTGTCATTCTCTTTATCTCTATTGTCTTTATCTCTATTGTCATTCTCTTGATCTCTATTGTCTTTATCTCTATTGTCATTCCTGTTATGTCTATGGTCATTCTCTTTATCTCTATTGTCTTTATCTCTATTGTCATTCATGTTATCTCTATTGTCTTTATCTCTATTGTCATTCTCTTTATCTCTATTGTCTTTATCTCTATTGTCATTCCTGTTATGTCTATAGTCATTCTCTTTATCTCTATTGTATTTATCTCTATTGTCATTCCTGTTATGTCTATTGTCATTCTCTTTATCTCTATTGTCATTCCTGTTATCTCTATTGTCTTTATCTCTATTGTCATTCTCTTTATCTCTATTGTCTTTATCTCTATTGTCATTCCTGTTATGTCTATGGTCATTCTCTTTATCTCTATTGTCTTTATCTCTATTGTCATTCCTGTTATGTCTATTGTCATTCTCTTTATCTCTATTGTCATTCCTGTTATCTCTATTGTCATTCCTGTTATCTCTATTGTCTTTATCTCTATTGTCATTCTCTTTATCTCTATTGTCTTTATCTCTATTGTCTCTATTGTCGTTCTCTTTATCTCTATTGTCTTTATCTCAATTGTCATTAGTCCCTCGCTCTCACACAGTGAATGCAGTGAGGGACCTATTAAAATTGAGCTGTTTATTATTATTACGCATTATTATTCATGAAACTCTTCGGAGGGCATTTGCACCCCCTAGCCATGCTCAAAAAGTTGATACAACATTCGCAAAAAATTTACGTTTGCCTTTTTGACGCCTTTCAAAAAATCCTATCGCCTTCAAATTTCATACACAGGTGAAGGATGACGCCCTGTGTCGTTTGATGCCGACCACGCCCATGGGCGGGGCTTATAGCCTCCACGCCACCACCCTTTACGTTTACACATACTGACGCCACATGTTTCGACGCATCAATTTCATTCCACTTCTAAAACATCCATAACCACTTGCTGAAGCTCCAAATATGAACGTCATGCAGCTACGTACAATGGCGTCCGCGTGGCGGCGCACCGTCTTTCGATTTTGCCGCCAAAAAATAAGTTTCCCTTTTTTGCGCCTTTAAGAAACATGTAGGATCACCAAATTTGGCAGCGTAGACAAGACGCGCACCTTCTAACATCCCATTGGGCCACACCCATGTAATGTAAAAAATGGCTCAACAGCGCCCCCTAGAACATTTCAAAACCCCTCCCCATAAGGGTTTTTATGGAGTTGAAACATGAAAATTGGTACACTTGTGTACCATAACCAGATGAACAAAAAAGTCTCTGGCACCAATGGTCTACTCCAAACCGGAAGTCGGCCATTTTGAATTTCAGTTTCTCTACTGAAAACGAACTCGTCCGAGGAATTTCAGCCAAATCATTCAAATTTGGCTGACAACATCTCCAGACTCAGCTGATCTTAAGTTGTGCTCTGCGCATCCGTAGCTCAAAGGGCGTGGCTGCTAGATCTCGCGAAAAATTGCGTCTATCAATTCCTTTGGCCAAAAATACACGTTTCACAGTTTGCCGGCATAAAACCAAATTTAAGAAACACGTTGGATCACCAAATTTGCTAGCGTGGCAAAGGCGCACACCTTCTAACATCCCGTTGAGCCACGCCCATGTACGGCAAAAAATGGCTCCACAGTGCCCCCTTGAAATTTTCAAAAACCCCTCCCCATAAGGGTTTTTATGGAGTTGGAACATGAAACTCGGTAGAGACTAAGGAGATGAACAAAAAAGTCTCTTGTGCAAATTTACTTTTCCCAACAGGGAGTCTGCCATTTTCAATTTCATTTTCCCTCATTGAAAATCAATGGAAATTTTCCCCATTGAAAACATTTGGAATTTTCCCCATTGAAAACCAATGTAAATTTTGCCCATTTAAAACCAATGGCATTTTTACCCATTGAAGACCAATGGCTTTTTTGCCCATTGAAAACCTATTGAAATCCTACAGATTCCTGCATTTCTCACAGCCGCATTTATTTTTCAAGCGTTGCAGCACCTCTGCAACACGTCGGGCAGCATGAGCGAGGGACTACAACACCGCTTGCGTTTTTAATTTTTCTTATTCTTTGAACTGATGAAATTTGAGGGGACTGGTTATAAAATATCAGTGCATGTTGGACTTCAACACCTCAGTCTAACCCTACAATACCCTCCATTCATTCAATTCTTTTCGGTAACCTTTGGATTTAAGATGAAGTTGACTTGAGCTTATTGCATTTGAATAACACTGCTTACCTTTACTGTCTGAGCAGAGGGAGAGCCAGTGTTTGCCAAAGACCACGTCCATCCTCTCACCGTGACGGCACACAAAAAGTGTCCGCTTGGGCTGTCGAGAGTGACTGCCGCTCATCCGCAGGACCTGCTGGAGATAAAAAGCATCGGTGAGTCACAGGGCTTTTAAAATGTCTGGATATGTACAGTACCACATGATCTTTAAATAAATAAACACACATATCTACCTGCATTGGATGACAAATGAGACTGAGGGTGGGTGTGTCTCCAGGACTGGCGTTATCAGGCCGTCGGCTGTCCAGCAGGCCGTCAAACATCCATCTGTCCCTTGTCTTGTCTGAGGGCCCACAGCTGAAGAATGAATGTGAGCTGTGGCGTCGAAGAGAACAGACTAATTATATCATTTCATTCTCTTGGCAATTGAGAAAAGCTGATTCATTGATAAAAAAAAAGAAAAATCCAGAAGCTACAAAATTAAGTTTGTCCAGGAGGTGGTGCTAGAGAGAAATCACCAAACACTGCAATGCTTAATAAAATGAATGTTGTGTGCAACTGGCTTATATCTGCTTCAAGAAAACAAGTTATGGCTCTCCAATGTCATTTTGAGAGCAAAATGTTTTGATATATTATATTACAAACAAAGTTATTATTTATTTAAATTTATTACCCAGAAAATATATGTATAAAAAAAAAGATTCTAAGATTCTGTAATGTCTGATTTGGGTTATCTTGTGCTGGCGTTGGTGCTCTGCTCTGCTCACCCGTGGAAGATCCAGGTGTCAGACTCGTCGGCCAGGCTCACGTAGTTCTCGGGCAGCAGGCCAGAGAGCCCGGTGGCCAGCGAGGTCCCGTTCACCCAGCCCTCACTGGTACTGCTCTGGTCCACTGGAGACATGAAGACAAAATCTCCAGAAACCAGCTCCAGCTCATCATCGTTCTGCGGCATGTAGGGGTACATCACCCGCAGGGTCTGCACGTGGGACATATACAGGCGTGTCTATTACTGGCTGTTATTGATGTTTAAAGCAAGCACCATCACTCATTATCACTTGCATCATTATGTTCTTATGCTGCTGGTAAAGAGATATATGTAACCTTGAAACGTGCGGTATAAGCATGTATAAAAGATTACCTCGTGGTTTGCAAAACGAATGTCCCTGGAGAAGAGGACGGCCAGCCAATCACAGCCGAGCTTGACTTCGATGCCCTTGGCGAGTTTCTCCAGCGAGGGGAGGTGATCGCTGGGGAAGTTGTAGGCCAGAGTTACATGGAGCTGCTTCTTATGAGGCTCCACGTGGACCTCTGCATGACACATGAGACAGGAGTTTGTTTTAGACAGTATTCAATCTCACATCAATCATACACAATGAATAAGTACAGATCATACACTTTGTTTAAACTGTATAAACATGTAAAATATTCTGTGCAACAAGTTGCAGTGAGGTGAAACTGCACCGAGCAACGTCAGAGATGAAATCTGCAAAGCAAAACTGCCGAGCCTCAACAGTTCCACATCAGATTCAAATGACACGCGCTAATCTGTGTCTTTACCGTGAAGCAGACGTATGACAGAGCGTTAGCGCTAACACGCCGCAGCTCTAATCTGATTTGGCACTTGGCTGCCCGACACACTGTTTGCTAGTCAGTCTCATTTCTTGCCTGTGTTTAAAAACAGTTACAGTGACAGACTGAGTGAGCGCTTTAATAAGTGGACGTGACAGCCAATCATTTACTGCCACTGCTGGAAGAGAAAGTGTAGCCACCAGACATTACATGGGGAATATGTTGCTGCTGAGTCACTCCGAACACTAATACACCCTTTATCCTCTAATGCTGCGGTTCCTACCTGCCTTTCGGGCGGCCTCTGTGGCAAAGTCAGCTGCAAACTGCTTGAGGACGTCGGCCACCTGCTCCTCCACGAAAAGGCCGATGAAGTTGGAGGATGTGTAAAGCTCCAGGGGTAGCGGGCTGGGAAATCGACCCCGCCACTGCTGCACGCTGGCCTGCAGGGCCTCGCATAGAGCTTCCACTTTGTGGTCTGCACACTGAATAGAAGGGTAAACGAGTTACACACGTCAGCCTTTATCAGAGTTCACTTGCAGCTCAAGCCTCTGACTCACCATGAAGAACTGGCAGAGGGTGATGTGGGGGAAAATGTTGTGGGCTTTGTTTTTGCCACATGTGACCCGACTCTGTTGCCAGAAGTGAGAGAGCTGGTTCTGTAGCGGCCCGCTGGGTCGCAGGTAGAGGACGAACTCCCTGGGCAGAGGGTCATCCAGGAACGGGTCGTCCACGTGGGAGAACAACCTGAGGGAAAACGTGAACAGAACTGATTAAGCAAAAAGCCACAGTTTACACATTTTATTTAACATCATTGTGTTTTCAACTTTTATTCTACAGAATTAATGGCAATCCACTTATGGCATAAAGCCTAAAAGAGGAACTCAGTGAGCACACAGACCACAGCAAATGTTTTCAGCTGTACGAGCAGTTTAACCGAGCCTTACTTTGGCCTGTAGTCAAGATGCCTTCATTTACAACAGGCTTTATTCCTTACATTGTGTGCAATTAGTGAGCAGCCCTGGTGAATCTGAACTTCAAACTGAATTTTCAAAATGTGTTAATTTTTAACATATTCTTTTTTTTTTTCCAGCTCTATACATGTTTTAGAATTAAAATACTGTGATTGGAATAATAATTTGAATACATTTTCCCACAAAAAATGTTCAATTATTATTTTTTTTTTTTTTAATCTGAAAATGGCATCTCACTCATTAAAAACTTTCAAAAGTTAAAATAGAAACAAGATGTCTCGACTGACTCCGAACTGGTTGTGTTTTTTTACAAATCATGTCCATGGGTACACGCCTTAAAACTCAACACACACAAGCTTTTACTCTTCAGCAGATGAATGTGAAAACAAACTGCACAAAACAATATTCCGTACAGTGAAGCTCAAACATCCAACTGAAGTAAGAAGATATTAAACAATATCTGACTCTCTCTCTTGAATTGTATTATGTATTATTCCCCCAGCAGAGGGCAGTATATAACATTCTCATCGCCCTGAGTTTTGATGCGGATGTGTGTATGTACTGTAAACATATTTGTTGTTTTAACTTACCAGTCACATGCTGCTTGCACACTCCGACCTCCTGTTGATACCAGAGCCTTCAGCCTGTAAAAGAGAGAAGAAATAATCTCATTATGTCCTCGGCAACGTGGAGAATTCCAACCTACAAGCTGCTCATTCATACTTATTCATGTGCACGGTGACGGTGCAATGCAGCAACGAGGAACCCAGAGAAGTTACTTCTTCTCTCTCTGAATGAGTTAAACAGCCCTGGAACACATTGATCTTGTTCTCTATACAGGAGGTTTTATCCTCAGGAGTCTTCTGGCAGCAGATGGTAAATAAAAGCAGAGCTGTTCTGGATTCACGTCTATGTGGAAACTGACACTCTGAACAGTCAAGAGATGTACAGTATATAATGGCTTTAAACTAAGAGGAGGAAAACTATGGGAACGGTTCAAAGTTGTTGACTGAGCAGAGCTGCCGCTGGAGGTGTCACTGGGAAAAAGAAGACTGGTGAATTATTCAGCTTTTTCCTGGTTTGACTGGCTGAAGTGGCATCGATTCAGACACAAAGACATCGTGATGTCAGATGGAAATGCATTTCTTCTCAGTGGTTAGAGCATTTGACTTTACTTCATTGTTGAAATCAGCTGATATTTACTGATCCCTTTAGACTGACTACGTTTTTATTTTTATTATAGTAAAATCACACATCAGGCACTGGTTAATACACGACTACATGTTACATTACATTTGTAAGAAGATTTTAAAATTTAAAGCGGCATTAAATGATGGTGGTTAATATAAAAGAGTAAAAATGAGTTTACTTAGAGCAGTAGAATCAGTAATGAAGCTACACCAGGCTTAAATGAGTCTCTTTAGACCTCTTTACACAGCAGATAGTTTGACTTATCACAGCAGGAAAAGCACAGGTGTAATTAATAACATTCATAATTAATAACATTAACTATGGCTCCACTCTGCTTAAGTGTCCAGTAAACCTGTATACAGACAATAGAAGGAACTCAAGTATGTAAGTGGAATGCAACAATCATTTAGGTGATCAACTATGCTTGTGTTTAGTTTTTATTTAATCATTACTTTTACAACAATACATAGAAATATGGTCCATGAACACATCAAACAGAAGAAACAAATGCACACTTACACAACATATAAAACCAAAGCCAAATTCAACAATAATAATTACATCACCATAATCTTAATCTGCATTTATTAAAATTCATGTAGATATGAACTCTTAACTACTTAACTACTAACAGGTGGATTGAGACAACATTTACCACATGTTCAGTTCGCTGGCTGTGCACGTCCAGTCTAAGGCAGTTAGTTTTGTTTTCTAATAAAACCCGTTTCAAGGGAACAGAAGGATATTTCTGAATTCTTTCCACTCCCATCTTTTGATGTGAAAGATCAGTGTAGCAGTGAGTAAGAACATTTATGTCACACATGTCGGTGTTTCTTTTAACCAGCGTGGAAGAAGACACGCAGCATGTGCAGGAAGACGTTAACATCAGTTCCTTTCATGAGAATGAGTGTGAACAAACCACAGAGGTGTGACTCGTCCGAGCCATAACGAAGGACTTCCAGTTACTTGTGAAGCAGTGATTCATCTGTATGAAGTGTAGCGTGTTCTCATGCTCTCATCTGTTTACTATCTGGCTGTCATCTACAGAAATATTTTACACAAAAAAAAAAAAAAGTGTGATGCGAAAGGTTTGGTGAAATTATTGGCTTATTGAAACTGTTTTCTAGATATTTTATGCTTGCCACAGTAATTACACGAGCGTCAATCATCCACAGAGATCAAACACCAGACAAGATAAGCAAGAGAACGTACAGCGAATCAGATGATTCATATTAGAGCCAGAGAATGTAATTAGCCAGCACTCATCAGAAGATAAGAGTGTGTGTGTGTGTGTGAATATGTTTCCATCTCTGGAGAGCCAGCGGCCCTGATAACATGTTGTTCCTGTGTGGGAACATCGGAAAAGTGGAGGTGCTACAGAGAGGTGTGTGTGTTTGTGTGTGTGTGTGTGCGCATTAATGACTATTTGACTGTATTACATACGATATGATCACAGCGTGTCTGTATTTATCTTGTATTATTAATTATAATGATGACTGAAATATGCTGTGTTTCCAATGTTAGAAAGCTACTATATTAGTGTATATTAGTTAGAAAATAGCTGGTGGAGAAAACTGAACATGTAGCAGCTAAGATATTTTCCTCAAGAGTTGCGTGGACAGCAAAATGGAACAAAAAGAAGAATGAATATTTAGGCCCGTCATGATAACCACTGATAATATATTGTCCCAGAAATAATTGCGATAAATGATATTATTGTCATTTAAAGAGGTTTTTACGGTTAATGTCATATCAGTGGTGGTGTTCCTTTGTGGATTCCCCACTCAGGACATGCAGTGTATGGAGGGGACTACTTATTTAGCCAATGCGACATGAATAGCCTATTAGCCACTAATAAGCGTCTTCCCCTGATGTGGAGGTAGAGTTGTGTTATTGTTGGCTAAAATGTTAATGTTGAGCTAATACAGGGACACGTTAATGTTGATCATCATATTTCTGTGACAGGCCTATGGATATTATTGTTTTGGTGTACAGAAACATGACTGTGAATCAATGCTAATGTTCAGCTTTATAACAACTGTGAAAAGAAATTGACATTTGAACATGTTAATATATTAATAATAATGTAGCTGCTGGTGGTGAATTAGTTGTGGATTCTTATCAGACAAAACAAACACACACATAACTTTTTATTCAATTTCACCACAGTGAGCTAAGCAAGCAGCCATTGTGACCACAGTAAAGCCGGTGAGACACTTTAGAGATGTCTTGGTGGCTGCTTGGGTTTAATCAAGCTGCTGTGACCCGCAGGTGCAGACGTACATACCATTACATACGTATGCAAGTGAATCAGAAAGAAGCAAGAGACCGAGACAAAGCAGCTGAGGAAACTGTTTAAGGAAAGGACCGAAACTGCTTTAACACGCGCCCACGCCCACGCACGCACACATGCACACACACACACACACAAAACAACAAGCCAACAAAATCACCAGCAAACAGCACATGAATCCAGACATGACATCCTACATACTAACACCTGAGTTACACTTAATGTTAATGACAATGTTACATCTTTTCCAGCTCCCTGACTGAGAGCTGGAAAAGAAGAAGTGTGTCCTGTGAGCACATGTTTGTCATCAGGGTGTAAAGCAGTCCAAATTCTATTTAGATTATGAACAATCAAATATAGACTGTCCTCCATACTGCTTAAGGGTGACTGATGTGTATCTTTCCTAAACTACAGGGACAAATATTATTGCATTAGGTAGATAATGTGTACGATCAATAAATGTGTCCTCTGAAATATGCTTGACGGTTTATGAGTCAGCAGAGGGGACCGATATTTCCCGGTTCCTTGTTTGTCATGACAAACATTTGGCTCAACAGGAAATGGGCTGCACAGGATGGGAAAAGTTATTGCAACAGTAATACGTAAATAGTGACCTTAAAGCCAGCGAATCTTAAAAGTCCACCTTTGTTCAAAAGTAAGTTATTCTTGTTACTACACACCTGGACGAGTTTGTTTTCACATTCATCTGCTGAAAGAGGAAAGTTTCTCTGTGCTCATCTTAACTCTGAGTTTAACACGTGTATCTACCAGCAGGATTTGTGACATCACAAGTCATTTAGAGCCAACTGTGGTCCGATATAAGTACATAAAGTATAGATATAGTATAATATTATATACAATATAAGTGTGATGTATAAAGTGTGATGTGGAAACTCTACATTGAGAGTGTTCGTTACAGTGAAGTAGGAGACATTTATCCACTGAAGGATTCTTTATATACCATGTGTAAAGATGTTTACTTACTTATTTACAAAAAAAAAAAATAATCCTACAGATTTAATAAAACTACCTGGCAACATAACCACATAACACAAAAACTGTTATCACAATTTAATTCAAATGTTGTGAAATCTTGAGTGATTGCACCTTTTTCCCCAACCTGCCTGCAAAAAGAAAACACAAAACTCTCTCATGAGATACAAACACTACTAACTCTGGAAGACAACGTAACACTCTATTGCTCACAGTAAAAAACCAACAACTTTAAGATAAAGATTTAAAAGACATTTAACGTATACTCTTAGCCAGTGATGATAGTACATCTCTACTCATCTACATCTACAGCAGACTCTATCTTATGACCCCATTAGTCAGTCAACCTACTGCCCTCTGGAACATCTGATACATAAACACCTGTTGACTGCTTAGTGCTTCTAGAGAAGAAGCTTCTGGCACACATGAAGTCATATAGTTTCCATTTCTGGTCCGATCAGAGGAACATTTAGTGTTCAAGGTTAGAGATAGAAAAATAAATGGAAAGCAGTGATATCATCTAAGACAACTAATTATACTATTCGTCAAACATTAGAATTAATGGTACAGAGTGTGAAGCATCAGTCCCTCGTCACAGTGTCATACCATAAAAACGATCAAAGGGAATATCTCAAAACAAGTCTGAAAATGATTCCCGAGCCAACCCTAAAGCTCAAACATGTTGACCAAAAGGAGCGTTCCATCTTTACACAAGAGGCTCTATTTACAAGTTTCCAAGGAAAATGTGACCAATCTGCCAAATTAAATTGTAACAATCATCCGGGGGAGTCACAAGAAAGCCCACCAACGAGACTTCTCTAGCCTCAATCGATGACTCCGCTTTCAGAAAGACAAGAATGACAGCGAGGCAGAAAGCATTGCTCAGTAAGACAAACACTTTGTATGAAGGTCAATACTCTAAACACTGATGAGTCACAACTGAATACTTGTGGCTGGCACGGCCCCTGCCATGTGTGCTGGAAAAGCAAACACTGCATTCCACGTTAAGACCCTCGCACGTGGTGGCGGCGGCGGCAACGGCGGCGGCGTCTTAGTTTGCAGACGCTTCTTTCCATCGACAGAATTCTGCGGAATCACAGACGCTGCCAGGCAGTCACCCAAAACACAGAAACCTGCCTCAGAACAGCTGATGAACAGGAAGTTTTGAACACCGTGTACAAGAAACTCCTGCTGAGCTGAATCTGAAATATTGAGCAGGTACCACCGTTAGTGTGCAGACTAAATGTGTCATAACTGGTTGGTGAAAAGACTAACGAGGTTTAATTCATCTCATAGGGACGTGTGGTATTGCATAATTTGCCTCAATAAATAAATCATCTAAGAATTAATTATACATCACGTTTTCTTCACACAGTTCCTCGATTTTTGGGTGCTTTTTTACTAGTTTTTGTAAAAGGTAAAAACGATGTAAAGACACAGCAAGCCACGCAGCGGTAAACACCTCTGAGGATCTATTTGTGGTTTTAATGTGACATTTAAAAAAAAAAGATTTTTAAACGTTTTTCTCTGGAAGCCTCTTTAACATGATGGGATAATTAAATGAACAATGTAACTCTCAGATATGGTTTTACTGTATTACAGTACTTCTCTCCATGTTTTACTGGATTTTAGTTTCGGATTCATGCGTCCATCGGGACTGTATTGAGTCCTCCTGGGGAGGTGAGGGTATTTTAATCCAGTCTGGAGCATTTTTGTGGGTCATTATTTTACCTCCATCCCAGTAATAATTACCTACTGTATTTCTCCTGTTAGTTGTCCTTGTATTCTTCTAGTTTAGTTGTCCCTACATGAAAAGCCACTTGTCCTACATTTTTGATCAGCTCTGTGTGAAGATGGAGTAAGCGAAAAATGTTTTTGTTAATCTAATGGACACATGCAAGCACATACTATAAGCATATTTCAAAAACCACAGACAAAACCCCCCAACTATTTTGCTAATTTACCAATCTTTGCTAATCACCAATCGGGTGGTAGCTTTATAGACAGTAAACTGAATATCTTTGGATCTTTGGAGACGACATAAAACAAGACATTTGAAGGTGTCACCATTACCTCCGAGAAATTACAATGAGCATTTTTTTTTTTTTACCATTTTCTGACATTTTAAAGACAAAATGACAAAATAGATTTTCTGAAAACATAATCAGTAGTCATAAGCTGCTTCCCTAATTCCCAGGCAAGTTCTGAAGTGTTTGTTTTCTATGATTTCTATTCAGATTTATGACTTATAATAATGACGTCCTCGTGTAAGTCCCACTGAATTTCAATATTTGTTTCATGTCACATTACAGATCATATCCTGTAATTTCCCAATGACTAAAATCCAGTCTGGAACAATAAGTTAACATTTCATTCTGCACCTTCCACTGTAGTGTTCAGAGCACAGCTGTAATTATAAAGATACAGGAGAAGTTTGTACTTGACCTTTGGTTATATGCTACATGACTTTTTTAAAATTAGTTTATAACTGTTGTCAAATCATGATTTAAAAACAACCTGGAGCAAAAAAAGAAAGATGAAACCCATCTATTTGGATTCCCCATGGCAGCCCACACTTTTCCCTCTGTTGCCTTTCAGGGTTTCCAGAGCTGTGTGGGATGCTGTTTCAGAAGGCAAGCCCCAAGCTGACTCAAACAAGTCAATTAGAGGCTAGTTGGGACTCGAGGAGGATCCCATGTAAACACAGCGCAGAGCTTTTTTTGGGAGCAAACTACTTTCAGTTTGAAACATGAAAGAAATCAAGCCTAATCTGTTGTGAAAGATGATGGTGGCGCAGACTGGCCTGAGGTCTGTTGATCAAAGCAGAGGAGCGATCAGTCGGGTCTGGTGGGAACAGAGAGCTGCTTTACTCACCACTCCCTCAGTCTTCATGATGACACACTTTCAGACCTCGACCCTCCGGTGGAGTCGAATGTTACTGAGCAGAAGTCAGTGGCTTCAAGCAGTCACAGTCATGGCATAAAGTCAACTAAAATATCCTCAGGAGCATGATTGCTTCCTCGAATTAACCCTGGTTTGTACAGGAACTGCCTGTCAGGCGTCTTGATTGCATCATTTTACTTTGTTGTAAAACCCTGCTCCTCAAATAGAACACTATGTCTACAGTATAGCCATAAAAAACTATAACACACAGACATGCATGAAGGTAGGAAGCCAAAGACAACTGGATCACATTTCACTAAAAAGACAACTGGATCACATTTCACTAAAAACACACCTTCCAACTGTTTCACTTTGTTATTTCAGAGAAACTAAGGTCACGGGTCTACTTTGAGTCTAGCCAGCATTACCCTCCGGTTGATCGCACACACCAAAAAAAAGCGCTATATTTTATTTATTCAGTTAACTGTTGAATTATATTTTCTGTCAATAAAATGAATGAATACAGAAATGTGTAAATGTTGCTTGAGGTCTTCTCTCTATTGCCAGGGATACACATCTGACAGAGAAATACTACATTATTCATGTATTTATTACATTTAGATTTCTTTTAACATCATGTTTATGTCATTTATTATGCATTGGATATATTTAGTTCAATATAAAGTGGAATTTGCTACTTAAATACACAGCATGTTGCTGAAATTAATTTCAATCAATTTTGATAATTGATTCATGGTTTAAGGCACTTTTACACAAAAATAAATAAACATTGTGAGGCTGTAATTGTGCATTTTTGATCAAATTCTGCAGACCCAACGGTTACCTAAATAATGACTAACTTACTCAGTGATGACAATAATGCTTCAATGCAACATATCAGCCCCATGCATGAGTCAAAGTCTGGTGGTTACCACTCCCTGCTTCCCCATGATAAAACACCTGCTCCACAGCTGCTTCACCGCCTGACTGTCCCAACAACTCTTCATAACTCCAACCTGTGGGTTTCCACAGCAGTGTGGGCTGAGAGCTGACTGAATAAAAGCTCTTTTGTAACAAAATGTCCCTTGATGATGAATTTTCCTCATCAGCGCTGAATAACTAAACGCAGCCTTGTTGACACTGTTCTTCCCTCTATGAAAATAACAGAGTTCATAGTGCTGCTGTATGTGTTCACTGCTTATATAAAAAACAGTCATTTTCTGGCTGAAATATCACTTCTGCGTTAGTTTGAATGTCATCTATAACAATTTGTCACCTTATTAGAACACGTGCAGAGTCGATCACCTTAAATTGCATTTATTGTGAGAAAACCACATTTGCTTGTTCTCGCCCACGGAGATGTGAAAGCAGAAACACTTTTTCCAACCATAGAGAGGTCCTCTGATAACTGCTCAACTCACAGAGACAGGAAGAGGAACAGACAAGGCCGTGAGCAATACGCCCACGCCACACAGCGCTACATCAAACAGCACATAGTGTGTTACTTTCAAACTCAAACTGAAGGCCTCTGCAGGATGGCCTAAAACACAATAGCACATCACACTAATCTAAATATACTGAGATATATATACAGGACACATTCATATAAACAGTGTTAAAAGCTTTAAACTGAAAGCCAAAAGAAGCGGAGACAGTTAGAGAGTCTATCTATGGTTTAGTCAAAAGTAGTTTTCCATCGTTTGCAACAATACGTAATTATACATAACGCATGTTTGCTGCATAGCCTGAAAATAAAGCTGCATGCAAACACCTGTTGTTGTAGCGTCTTACTGATGATGGATAGAAGGGTGGATGAATGGGTGCAGTCTCCTTAGCAACCGTTACAGAGTCTAACAAACTCCTCATTACTACTAGCGGCTCATTTGTTTCTGCACCTTGGAAATAGTAGTTTGACTTTGATTGCTAATAAATAATTGTCAATAGAATTATGGGACAATTAATTAATCACTTAAATGATGTATTAAGTAAAATATTAAACGTCAGGTATTTGCTGCTGCTGCAAAGCTTCGTAACTCAATGAGCTTTTCTTCATTCATACAAAATAAAATATAATATATGACTTTGAGTTGTGGAAACGTGTGATTTGTTTGACATTTTAATACCTCAGATAATTAATCTACTGCTGTATGAAATGTTATTTCCATCGATTATTCAATCAGACATCCACAACATCTAATGTGGCATCATGGAGTAACATGACTCACTGTTCAGTGTGAACATAAAACCCCCTGCTGCTATCAACAGAAAGAAAGCCTGGGGTTACCTTTGCTTCCACCCACATCCTTAGTCGCTCTCGCACCACATCTTTCTTATTTATCCAAATTCAAAGATTAAAACACTGACATTGACTTTTAAAGTCGGTTGAATGTCATCGATCTAAAGCAAAATGCCAGGATGTGGCGCGACCGTAGTGCAGCAGGTGTGTCAAACAGCAGATGTTAGTAGCTAATAGTTTGCTTCTTTGTTAAGAGTGATAATGTGCAGTAACAGTAGTTTCAATCCAGCTGACAGCCAGGCTGGCAGTTAAATCGGGACATTCTGAGCCCCTCCTTGTATTGTCTGACAACTGGTGATCCTGAATTAGTTTCGCCTGCTCCAACGTAACACATGTAGAAATAGCACAACTGCACACACACACACACACACACACACCAAGCTCCAGCAACTACACTACAATGATATTGGCTTTTTTTTTTTTTTTTTAAATGACAGCCAGTCAGTTTGGTCAACTTTGATGGATAATTAAACTCACTGTTTATCGGCTGTCCAGAATTTACACATGAGCCTGCCCATGTAAAAAGAAACATGGGCACACACACACACACACACACACACACACACGATGGAAGCCTTGTACAACTGAGCGGTTCTGTCACTGTGGGAAATCCCATTGCTCTGTGTCCTCTTGACTGTGTGCATCCTCACACTTCCTGTTTACAAATCTGACAACACACACTCTTGCAAAAAAAAAAAAGGCGCACATGCAAACAACCACACACACACACATACACAAAGCTGAACATATAAACAGGCGTGTACACACACACACACACACACACACCCGAAACAGATTCGCGAGGCATGTTACCACAGTATCCACAGAGGTAGAACCACATGATTCTGTTCCTCTCACTGAGCCTCACATTGCCAATGTTTTTGGCCTGTATGAGCTGTAAGCAGTTTAATCTAAGAGTTTATGAAGCAGAATTGAGCTTTTTTTTTTAAATATTGTTTTTTCTACCACATTCAGAATGCAGCTAATGACCATTATTAACTATTCAAATGATTTGTTTTGTCCAAAAAACTGAAGATATTCAGCGTAAATTATAGAAGAGAAAGAAAACCAGCACATTTGAGGAGCTAATATCTACATCAGGGACTGAAGCTTTAACCAAAAAGCTGATTGTGACAATCTAATTTAACTTAAACCACAAAAACTGAGAAGAAGAAACAGATCTGGTGACATTTTCGGAGCAATTGTATAAAAATATATATACATTTGTGGTGATTGTATGAAAAGTGTGCGATATAAAATAAACACATGAATGTATATGACAGAGCAGACAGAAAGAGATGGCTGAGATCAGCCTGCAGTGTGCTCCACAGTGTGGTGAATGGTTGCTCCTAAGCGGCTTCAGTAGCTCTGGTTGTATTGGCAGAAGTGTGTGTTTGTTCTTAGAGACTTTGTTTCTATACTGAGCCAGCATTGTGCTGCGTGAGGCGGATGGGGGGGTACAAACTTCCGTCCTCACAACAATAGAACTGATAATCTTGTTCCTGTGTTACTGTACATTGTTCCAGGGAGTCTCCAGCCAGCCAGAAGCACACACACACACTCACACTTCAGCTCAAATGGGTGACTGAAGATCAGCACAAACACGTTTGGATTTGAAGCTGCTGACAGTGAACTGTGACCATTTCCAAATATGTATGTCGCTTCCACAGAATTGTATTCTTTGCCCTCTGAGACATTTATTAAAACCACATGAAAACACACTCTCCTAATGGGATGTTGGCCAGTCGCACTAAAACCATAAAGCATTATGAACAAATGACATGACGGATGCATTCGAATGTCTGCGCATTTCTGCACGGATGGTTGAGTGTAGCGCGCAGGGAGGCAGATGATTCACACTTTAAATGAAATGTGACGCACAGATGACCCAACATGACAGGACATTTCCTCATAAACCACACAGTATACAAGAATGCATGTCACAGTTTGACTCCTGACACTGTGAGAAATGATGTGTTAGTACTCGACTCAACCATTTCTATCATAATCCAGTTCTACAGCCCAGATTTGAAACCTTACTCACAAATTCTCAAAAGTCAAACTGAAACTGAAATTCTCTTCCCCTTTTTTCTGTGTAAGGAAAGACAAAATGTAAGCGCTATGCAACATAGTTTTTTACAGGACGACGAACCCATTTTTTGGGCCATATTTGAAGAAACTGTGTAGGCGTTTCCCATAGCAGCAAGTTGAATGATATCTGACAGCCAGCGGTGCTAAGAGATGCGTTGTCAATTTCCGCAGTGGGCTACAGACTGGAGCGTGTAATAGCCCTTTAAATGTTGAATGTTTTTTTTCCACATTTCATCACATTTGCTCCCCAGCTACTGTACCACACACAGAAACGCCCTTCATGATTCGGCTGATTTTTCGGAGGGAGTTTTGAAGGTTTGGTGGTTCATGGATTTGACACTGATGACCTTTTGCTCTCTTTTGTCATCTGTTCCGCTCACATCAAGGCGAACCTGCAAGTCGGTTTTACTCAGCCGCAGCTGTTTATCATTGAATCTTGCTGGCCATTTGTATTAGTAAAGATAGGGTTTAAACACTGCTGCAGCGCCTTTAAACGCGTTTGATATTTCTGTGGTAAAATACTTTTCTTTTTAATCGTGGTCAGCTGTGTTCAAAGGGCAGAAGTTTTGAGCTTTTGTCTGCGAGCATGCAATGTTAGTTAATGCCTGCTGCAAGCTGCACATCATATTTCATATTTATTTAGTTAGTTCCAGCAACTATTTGCATTGCCCACTCAACACATGCAACATATATTGCACCAATCAAATAACATCACAGGAGAACATCAATGTCGGGGGTGCTATATCATGGCAGAAAAATAAATAAAACATATTTTTAATTTCATTAAAGTTATAAGTTAATCTTTGGCTCTGCAGTGAAATTAGTTCTGCCAGAAAATGTTTGTGGAACTAAACTTTTAATCTGCTCAGTGATAAGATGAAATTCAGCCCGTTTGTTATTGTTACATTTCTCCGGGTTTACAGCCTTTTGTTAGCATTGTTGGCTTCTCCACATCGCATGTCTGTTTTGTCTGTTTTGTTTGTCTTCGCTCATCATTCATCCTAATTGCTCCTTGCTGGAGAAAAGGACTACAAACACTCCAGCTGGCCAATCCCACAGAGTTCAGTGTTCAAACAACTTATCCACTTGCTGATTCAACTCCAGTATACATATTTGTGCACAGACATACTAGTTCTCACACTCTCTCATATTATTGCCTCACAAAGTTGCTACCAGTGTATACCAGTGCTAATAAAGTTTATTGTTACTTTATTAACAATACATTGAACAAAAATCAACCAGTTTACTGCACCTTGGCAATGAGCACAACATATTTTTGTTCCTGCAGAGTATATTTATTCTGCTAGAAAAACGCTTTCCCTTCTTTAATATTTCACACGCAGTCTCATTGTACAAGATTAAACCTAAATCATAAAGCAAACTTATTATGTGGAGCGATAAACACAATCATTGTCAGCCCATGCAACCTAAAGAAGCACATGCACCAGCTATAACATGCTACCTGTGCTCATTGAAAGACATTAACGCCACAGCCGAATATGAACAAAGCATATTCTATATGCTGCATGCAAGGTTTCATTCAATAAAGAGCGATTCACCATGTTGAAAGAGATGCAACACCTGCAGGATTATTAGACGTACAAGATGTTAACAAACGCGACAACAACACCAGCCGAGATTAGAAACTAAAAATGAGATTCAGATTTTATTCTAAAGGGAAAATCTGTGAATTACGAGAGCTGCTGAGCATAAACTACTAAAGAATGATAATCATTTTCTTTAGTCTCTTGACTTGTGGACAAATCAAGACATTTAAGGATGTCATTTCAGATTTTATATCATCAGCCCCAGCTGATACTTTCTGCTAATTAAACTACTAATTTTTTATCAAAATAAAAGTTCCTCTCCATGAAAGGCTGAGCTGGTTTTCCTATCAAGAAATGGCAGATTAGATATCATGAAACAAAAACTGTACTGCACGTAGGAGCTGTTTTATCTTCCTATCAGCTTGGTTATCTGATAGGATCAGGAAATAGCAGATACTTATGTTTTTTTTCACACTTGCTGTATCTGGCCAGGTCATGTGCTTTCTACAAAAAAAATCCAGCGCAGAAGTAACATGTAAAAGATTCACCACAATCGGAAAAATTAATTGTGGTAGGCGGAAATATTGCAGATCATAACCAACCTTTCCTGTGTGGTTATACAAAACGCTCCTTAACACCAGCATCATTCACATCCAATCGGGCCCGTAATTAAACGTCTCATCAAATCTATTTTCCTCTCCAGTCATTTCAATCCAATCATCCAGCAGGATTACTGGAGCACAGTGAGAGGGAGAACAGAGCATGGAGCCCATCCAGAGAGGAGGAGCTTCCTGTCCTGTCTCACTGAAGTGGATGTGAGGGCAGACGGCAGGAGCCGGGGGACGCTGGCTGCTGGAGCCAGTCCAGTGGCTGTATTGGCAAAGGTAGTGCAGGCACAGATGGCTCAGTCATCACTAAACACACACACACAAACACACAAACACATGTAAAAGCCCTGACAGAAGACGCATGAACACATACACATGCAAACGGTGTATTACTGAGCATAATAGTGCACAGCCACCCACGGACTTAAATATGTGAATGAAACACACACGCACGCACGCACGCACGCACGCAGAGAGTCCACATCAAATTGGGCAGGGAATTAAATGCCACATTAAATCTACTTTAGTTCCTGATCCTTTTAACCTCCTTTACAAAAACCCAAATAAAAACACACAGATTAGACGTGATTGTGTGTGTGTGTGTGTGCGTGTGTGTCAAAGTCAAGGCCAAGACTTATTGATCAACCTGCTGCAGTTTTAAAGCGCCAACGATTAATCAATTAGCCAACTATTTAATTAATCAGTAACTATTTTGATAATCAAGTAATCATTTTGAATCATTCTCTGTAAAACTGGCTCCAGCTTCTCAGATATGTTCTGCCCTCTTTAGTCTTCTATGACAATAAACTAAATGAGTGATGGACAAACAAACAACTAATTGATTAATCAAGAAAATAATCTACAGATTAATTGATAATGAAAATAATCGTTAATAGCAGCCATACACTTTATTCATCTTTTGACAAAGCAGCATCGTTACTGTCATCTGACTTGTAATCAAACATGTTTTAATGTTCGGGTCCATGTCCTCATCATTGCCCATCATTTTAAATTTCAGAATTTTAAATTATTACCTACTAAAATATATCATTGTAACAGTTTTAAAAGAAAAAACGCCTACAACACGAGCCAATCGTGGCAGTAAACATGCGATCAGATTAGTTTAGTAGCAGCGGTGCTAACTTGGATATCCTCGTCAATCCCATAGTGACGTTAAGACAAAGTTTTATGCGATGAATGCAATCAAAGGCAGTGACTGCTTTCTACTTTCACAGTTAGCAAATGTCTGCAAAGAAGGAGGGAAATGACAAATGTTCATGTGCAACAATATGACCTCAACTACAGGTTAGCCACACAAGAAGGAAACCTCCGCTAGCCTGTTGTTGAAGTGAAACAACGTGGCTCAGGTTTACAGTCCACCTTCATGTCTGTTCAGCTGGATTCAAACGTTTCATGAACTCTATGAAAAAATGTCTCCACTTTCTGCTACAATGTGCTGCGTGAAAAAGGCATACGTCACATGATCAGAATGCTACATTTTTCATATATAAATCATGAGAAGATGGTTACGTGATCGTTCTTCCTGTTTGGACGTTTTCCCTGAAGGAAGAGGAACAAACTAGTCACATTAGAGAACAGATACAAGAACGTCTTCTGTTCAGCACAACAGAAACAAGACTGCGCCATCTGCTCACACTTCTTTTGCAATAATCATTGCAGCCAAATAAAGTAACTAATAAGAGCTGACGTGATATGAACTGTGACCGGTTTAAACGTTGCATTCACTGTCTAGTTTTAGAGTTTAAGAGACGGAGCAACACCGCTGCTTCACTCTCATCTACCGACGGTGTGTTTCTGCACGTCTTATAACATTAGACATTCTCGTTATTACAATACAACACCATAACTAAACTCATCCGAGCTGTTTTCATTACCAAAACTAACTTTATACGAGAAAAAGATCCAGCTGAAGCCAAAAGAGAAGACACCGTATGCTAATTTATCTCATGCGTGGTATGAGACATAGTGAGAGTCTGTTATTACTAAGCACAGTAGACAGTATTGTAGAAAGAAAGGCTGAAATGTGAGGGGCTATGCACAAGAAAGAATCTTAGAGGTGGTGTTATGTGTCATCGATCAGCTGGAGGGAAACCAAAGACTGGAGGGAAATACTCTGTTGAAGCGTATTCCACGCTGAGATCTGAGGAAACCCCAGCACGCACTGAAAAACGGATAGAAAGAATATTTTTATTACTATATATATCACATCTTCTACTAGCTATAGTGACATATATTACTTATTTATATTAGTTCTTGTTATGTTGAATACATTAGAACATCTCATCTCAACATTTCTTGTTAAACCTTAAATCATTGAGCATAATGTGGCATGTCATATTACAGTAGTAACCAATAAAAATATCATTAAATCATGGAATATCGTATGAGATACGTTTATGAACATTATTCAGCGTGCGCTCGTCTCGTCTGATCTGAATGAGGACAAGATGGGTAGGAAGAAAATAACGCATGTCACAAAGATATCAGCATAACGTTTGTGACTGCGAGTATATATAGAAAGCAGCTTTGCTTAAATAACTAGGTGTCAAACATTATTCAGTTCCTGAAACTGCTGAGCGTGACGTTCATGTAGTATAGTTACTGAGCCTGAAGTTCAGTGATGACAGATGCGTTATCTGCCCGTCACCTTTCATAGCACAACAGAATATTTAACATTCAATCATGTTTAGATGTTACGACTCTATGGCATAAAAAAGCATAGTCAAAAACCGCAGTTCCTCTGTGACTGAATGAGCACCACAAAGACAATAATGTCACAGGCGCATAGAAGAACTCTGTAATAAATGAATTTAACATAAAAAGAATCTCAAGGTGCTACAGTAAAACAAGCAAGAATTAATCATTAATTGCATTGTACTGTTGGCACGTTATGAAGATGTCAGTAAAAATGCTCTTTTCTTATATTAACTACGATTTGTTAACAAAAAAGAAAAAGAAATATCAGCCGCTATTTGTCCCCCTCCACTTTTTCCACTTGCGAGAGCAGTGTTATTGGATATCACGTTGGTATCGCTCACACAGAGTGCAATTCTCTCCTTAATCTTTGCACTGCAGTTTTTAATCACTGCTGATCCTGCTGTTGACCTGACCTTCTTCTCACCTGCCAGCAATGAGCTTCACTGGGAGGTTAGCCCCCGCCTGCGCATGTGCCCCCGACCTGGAAGAATAGCAGCAGCGACAAGGACGAGAACTCACTGGCTTCCCACCCTGGAGCACATCGCCACGGCTACCAGGTACCAAACACAGGGTGTCTTTTTTTCTCTGCATTCTACATATTATATTCCAAAGGAGTTACAAACACAAAAGGTTCCTATCTGTGAAACACATGTGGTGTACTTTCATAATTACACACAAATTAACACAATGTCTGATTTGCAATTTGATATGATCTGATGGTATGCTGAAATTATTAGGAAGGTCTTATCATTAAAAAAAGTGTGGATGTTCTGTCAAACATTTTATTTTAGTTTGAGTCATTCATAAAAAATAATTTTAAAAAATGAGATTATTATTTTATGATAATAAAAGTAGTAAACTAAACAGAAAGAAGCGGTGTGGAGTTGTGTTGTGTTGTGTTGTGGATGGGCGCGTGTTGAGGGATGCAGAGGACAGCTGTCAATCCCAGCAGCCTCCAGGCCTAAATGAACAACTGCAGCCAGACAGCTGTCCTGGGAGCTGCTTACTGACGCTAGATAAATACATGTGGCTGATATGGGCCTCAACTCCACCATATTAACCACGGCTAATATATATATATAGATATATTTATTTATATAGCTCTTAACTGTAAAACCACTATATTGATGGAATAAGAGAGGCTGTATATGGCTATGGTTTTAGAGGCTGTATATTGACTCAAACTTGCCTCATGCTGCCTTCAGAAGCTGCATCTTAAAAATAAAACACAGGTATCTATCTCAGTATGATCTAAATGCTATTTTGGAAGGTTTTAACACGACTATACACAGTATACGTGTTGATAACATTTAGGAAATACAGAAATAATCAAATAATTATAGTATATTTAAGATTTCACGATATTAAACCCTCACACAAAATACTACATACATAAAAATACTACTTGGAAACGTATACGGAAGCAGTGAAACCCTGCTGCTGGCTGACTGGTACGTTGGTACCATTGTGTTTGTCATGTCGAACCTCTCCATCTGTGTCAGGCTCTGGGAGTCACATGATGAATAAGTCACTACCAACCTTTAACACCTTTTTTTTTTTTTGCGTGTAATTTGTAACCCCAGCAGTTACATCACCTTGAATTTCATACAACCATGGTGAGACATTTGAGTGGAGACAATGGCCTCATAATCTGATAGTCTGTTTCCCTGCTTCCGGACAGAGCTTAAAGTGAACCATGATATGATCACCAAGCTGCAGTGGAAGTGCACCAGTGAACAACAGCAGCTATATCCAGACAGTGATGCACCTCTCCTGTTTCAGGAAGGAGACTAATGACATTCATATGACCTTGTTAGAGGCTCCTTATTGAAGCAGACACATAACGATGGCACATCGAATGAAATCATAGGTGTATCGTTTTGATTTTACAATCATCTTCAAGTAGTTCCCAAAGAGTTGGAAGTTATTTGTGAAGGCGGCATAAAAGCAAAGCTCCCCAATAAGCTCATATCCATCTGCATTTCAAAGATACTGGGCAAAAAAAAACAAGGCAATGACTCAATAATTCATGAGAGTTACCAACTCCACAGCACTGGTCTATACTATATGCATGTAGCTGCAGGAATGGCAGGCTTCTTCCCCCTTTCAAATCAGCACATATGCAACTCTTGAGCTGAGCTACAGAAAATACATTTCCTATGTTGGCAGCTGTTGTGAAACGAGAGAAAAAGAGCCCTTCTAAATCATCTTTGAGTAAAGTGCACTGCACTGTAAATAATAATAATAATATGTTGGTGATGTTGATCTGTCACACTGTTTTCAGTGGGTACATCTGGGGCCCAGAGCATACATGTTTTCGGTGTGACGGTATACAATTTTTATGACCAGTACAGCAATTGTAAAAATGAAAACCACATTATCTACAGGAAGCGAGTGGGCGTCCATCAGATGAAACATAAGAACTTAAATCTTTCTTCATAATCTGACAACGAGCATATGTCCACGTAAAATAAGGCTACGTATACAGATCACGCAGGTTTAGACTTCGCCTCGAGGCATCTAAAACTTTAAGTGACTACACGACGCATTCAATGTGAAACGTTCGTAGGTGCTTTGAGGCTCGTTTTGTGACGTTGTTTTAGATATCGTTCTCTCTAGTGAGGAGGGGACAAGAAAAGGTGAAACAGTTTTCAAACACATAAAACTAAACGTCTCATTTATCAAGATACTGATCCCATCACACCAATAGGACAGCTGTGGGTGCAATAAGAGCACACTGGAGATCTTTGTATTTCCACACTGGCTATAATGCTCTCTACTGACGCACTACAAGACTGAGCTATTGTAAAAAAAGGAGTTTGTAAACTGCTCGGCAAGTTTAAACATTTATCATTTCAGAGAGATATACATAGAACGCTTGTGATTAGAGTAAAAAAAAAAGACACTCGTTTGGAGTGATTAAAACTTTAGTTTGCTCCTTTATATCGATTCTTTTTCTTCAGTTGAGACCAAAGCGATTCAACAACCTTGAAAATGTTGTAAAAGGTTATCAGACAAGTCAAAAATAGAACTGACTATATATATATATAATACTGTTAATTATAGAAATAAAAAGGAAAGTAAAAAGAAATATAATGCTTTAGACTTTTCTTTTTTTTAACCTCTAATCAGTTGATAAAAAAGAAAAAAATATTTATTTTTTTATATTATATTTAGTTTCATCTTTCACTCTTTGCACATTTTAGTTTTCCCCTTTTTTTGGGCACAAATGTATCTCTTCCTTATTTTCCCCATGCAATGTTAATAATCTATATACTGCATACAGATGCTGCATCATTATCATTATAAATTCTGTTAACAGTACCTTTAGTAAGCAGTAAGCATTTTAGCTGCCGAGCTAAACGCTAACGCGCTGGCTAAAGGTCACATCATGGTTCACAGTAGACGGTAAAACAGCTGATTGAGAAAATAAGTTTCTGTGCCAACATGCAAAAATGTTTATGCAACTCGGTCAAGATACTCCTGCAAAAAACAAGCTTGACTCTGCTTGTTTCATGTATAATTGATGGTTACATTAAGAGTTAGCTCACATGCACAAGGCTGTTATAATATAAAGTCTAAGAGAGAGAGAGAGAGAGAGAGAGAGAGAGAGACAGAGAGACAGACAGACAGAGAGAGACAGAGAGAGAGAGAGAGAGAGACAGAGAGAGAGAGAGACAGAGAGAGAGACAGAGACAGAGAGAGAGAAAGAAAGAGAGAGAGAGAGAGAGACAGAGAGAGAAAAAGAGAGAGAGAAAGAGAGAGAGACTGACAGAGAGACTGACAGAGAGACAGAGAGAGAAAGAGAGAGAGACAGAGAGAGAGAGAGAGAGAGAGATAGAAAGAGAGAGAGAGAGAGAGACAGAGAGAGAGAGAGAGACTGACGACTGACAGAGAAACAGAGAGGAGAGAGAGAGAAAAAGAGAGAGACAGACAGAGAGAGAGACAGAGACACAGAGAGAGAGAGAGAGAGAGAGAGAGAGAGTGAGAGAGACAGAGAGAGAGAGAGAGACAGAGACACAGAGAGAGAGAGAGACAGAGACACAGAGAGAGAGAGAGAGAGAGAGAGACAGAGAGAGAGAGAGAGACAGAGAGACAGAGAGAGACAGAGAGACAGAGAGACAGAGAGAGAGAGAGAGAGAAAGAGAGCCTGTGACTTGCTGGAAGCTTTTTCTCTCCAGAGAGAACAATAATGTGTACGATCGATTTTATTTTGGGGGAGTGATTTAACCTGGAGTCGATGTACAGCAGAACACAACCATTTCCTCACTTCAAGGTGATGGAAATGTCGGCTATTAATAGTTTCTTTATTTTATTCATCAGTCCTACATAACTGACTGTGACGCTCTAACATTAGATGTTCATAAGATTCCATGTGAATTTCACTTCTGACTTTTAATTAAGTAACATTTTGACAGAAATATAATTAAAAGTGTCATCTAACACTCAGTCATATATATATTGTTTTTCTTCTATACAGTTTTTTGGGGTTTATATTAAATAATGTTATGGTCATATGGAATTAATATATTTATTCCAACCAAAGGAAAATTATTGGAATAAACGTTTACATGGTTATTGGGCGCTAACATTTTCCTATTTCCTATATCCGATTGCATTTTTATTGTGAATTAGCTATTATTCTGATTATTAGAGGAATATTAATGCAGCAGGTATGAGGAGCTTGTGATTATATGACTTGATTTGTTCATATAAAATACAAACAAGCCTGATAAAAGACTTGTTGCTCATTCTTTTACTTACTTTCAAAGTATTTAATCCAATAAATAACAATTCAAGCTCTGTTTCATATTTATAAACACATATATGAATATTAATTATACCTTCCTGTACTGATATCAGTAACTTCTGTTATATAAAGCAGGTATGCCCCTAACAAAAACAAGGTAATCTTTCAACACAAAAGTAATGCTATAACAGCCGAACCAGGACACCGGATATCATGATGGTCATGATATTTAGTGGGTCAACCTCTTCAGATGGGAAAAAAATAGAGAGTGAGACAGACAGACAGAGAAAGAAAATTAATAAGTGGTCGTGTCGAGGCCAAGCAGTCATGATATAAAAGAGGTTGTGGCTTCCCTGAGGGAGTGTGTTCAGGGCCAGTGCTGCCCTGCCTGGGGGCCTATCATCGTCTGCTGTGTCCATTCAGCAAACCACAGCACACTTCCTCTGCCATATGCACTCAAACAAACACTCAAAAACACACACACACACACACACACACACACACACACACACACACACACACACACACACAAACACTCTTAATATGTGACATCTGGGTGAAAAGGGTGGAAAGATAGTAAGTGTGTGAATTGAAAAAAAAAAAGTACTGATAAATTTCCTCTTGACTTCAAATAACAGACAAAAATAGACTTAGCGCTTCTCACTAATTAATATGACACAATATAGATCCTATCATAGACGCTTGATGAAGGCTTTTCCATCTGCACGTCTAACAGCTGGTGTCAAAGAGGTCTTTTCCTTGGAAAATCCTCTGGTAGACAGGAAGTGATGTTTGTTAAGAATAAAAACGAAAATGTTCTGGGTAGACAGTCAGCATAGACACAGACAGCGTCATCCGTGGAAAACTATGTGACGGTAATCACAACTCCGTTCGAAAAGCAAATGATCTCTGAGAGGTGACGAGCAGCCCGTATGAATAGAATACATATTAACGCCCGACATATGATCAGAAATCAACCTGCCAATACTATCTCATCTCATACATACTGTGTATTATTGTACATGTGGGGTGATAAGTAACAAGAAACGGTAGTAGAGAAATGTCAAACAAACGTCACTGCATATCTAGGTCACGAAATGGGATGTGAATGAAAAAAAAATAAAATGCTGTGAGCAAAATATTAAGTTATTAAAATTAAACGTACTATGGCTAGAAATGATGTCATCAAGCAACATGGCAGCTACTGGAAAAGAAATATTTAATGATAAAAGTGAAAATAATACTAATCAAGTGATAATAAATCAATGTTATGGCTACAGCGACTCCCCCTAGTGGCCACAGATCAATGACTGCAGCTTTAAAACAGCCTCTGTGCGATCTTACTGGCTACGATTAGCAACAGGCCTCGTTTAAGCTTAAAAAGGCACGAACTGTACCTTTATATGTTAAAACAGCTGGTATTACATTATTACTATGTGCAGCCTCGCAATCACGCTGCACACCGCGGACTCAGTAACCCAGGGTCCGTTCAATCGCTAACCTATAATCAGTGCCAGGAATACTCTACACTGTGTGTACTGATTCACCAGGGAACCGGCATAATATTAAAAATAGTAAATCCTACCATTCATATTCCAGTATTCATCAGTAGATGTATGTGCACAGTTATACTATAGTGTTGTGTTTACACTGAGAGCCTGTCGCTGACTGGACAGATGTGAACTCACTGATCTGGCCAAGTCAAAGACAGTCACTCCATTCAGCAACAGCAGAGGACAGAGGGTGATCCTTATGACCCCCACCACACACACACACACACACACACATAGTCATGACTTCATGACTCCTGACTCCAGTTTGCTCAATAGTTTAGGTATGACAGCTCCTCAGGAACATGGCTGAAATATGACAAGTTTCCCACTTAAGGTTGAATTAAGTCAACTAAAAGCTTATTTAAACTTATTTAAGTACACATTTAAACAATGTATTCGTACTAATAAATAAACGTCATTTGATAAGCTTCAACATATCGTTTTCCACTGAGAGCCGCAGCTTAAACTGAGCTGAAGCAACAGTAACATTATGTTTGAGTTATTATTTTGTATTTGATGCGTCGTTACTTTTCTGTTAACGCTGCACTCGGCTCTTCACTTCTGAGCTGTATTCACTTACACTCGGCTTTATTCTACCGTGTTACCGTATTTAATTCAACTATATCACACTTTGCTCCACTCTGCTCTGCTCTTCAGCTGTGTAGCTGTATATTAGTGGTAGCAGCTAGCTGCGCGCAGTGAAAGCCAGCGCTGGTTAACGGCCACTGTGGAGGGATGCTGTGTTTGACCCATCCGCTACAACTCACATAACTAACCCGTTTGTGACTGCTCATACGCCGGCCATGTCCCCGCCAGGTCACGGGCTATCTCTGACATGTGTGTAATCGTCCAGATAAACAAAAAAAAAAAAAAACACACACGGTGTTTAGGACAAGCTACTTACGCCCTTGGTCTTGGGAAGCCCATGGATAACAGCACGTCCAGGTTGGAGCCAGATTTCACAGAGCCCGAGCGGTTCTGCCGGAGCCTCCGCGGGATGATTTTACTGTAGATGTCCTCTTTGGCAGCCATGGTACGATACGAGCCCGAGACGGTCCTCCGATACGGTCCTCCAGCAGCCCTCCGGTTAGTCCATGAGCCTCAGCTGAGCCCGCATGAGTGTGGAGGTAACTGCAACACGGAGCCGAGCCGAGCGGAGAGCACAACCCGCTACTCCGCCCACACCGGAGCCTCTCACTGGACGGACACACACACACACACACACACACACACACACACACACACACACACACACACACACACACACACACACACACACACACACACACACAGAGTGATAGAGAGAGAGAGAGAGAGAGAGAGAGAGAGAGAGAGAGGACTGCAGGATAGGAAAGAAAATGTTGCGTTTGAAAGCAACTTATTCAGTGTGAACTATAGTGTGAATCCATTGGTTTTAAGGGAAATGTTAAATTATGACACTTTAATAGTGAGATACGACAAAAAACACTAAAAATCTATCTAGAAAATGTGTTTAATTTGTGTACAAAAATTACATTTCATTATACAAAGACAATGAGATTATAAAGCTATACAATTTATGTATCATATACAAGTACAAAAGATTTTTTAGATCATTTTTACATCGTTGTGGATGATATACTTCACTATGGTAAATGTCCTGAATAAAAACCTTGACCTCCACTTATTTTGTAGAAATAAAGTGACACGATGCTTGACTAAACATCATTTTTCAATTTCTGATTCTGTTTTTTTAATTTATGGCTTTCAACATAATTTCATGCAACTGATGATCATCCGCACGATCTTTGCTATATGACAGTAAGTCCTATGAAATGACATTAGGTCGACATGTTGGGGGGCCACACTGTGCCACCTCCAACTGATGGCCATGAGTTGGCCTTGAGTAGCCTGGCTGAGCCCTGGTGAGATATGAGGTTAGTGTTGGCTGCAGACATTGCTGGCAGATGGGTTGTACGGTGTGATGACACAGAAGACGCAGCCTGCCTCCTGGAAAGCTTGTCCCATCTCCACCTAGTGGGTCAAACACACACTGCATCACACGGCATAATATATTTAATATTCAATCCATAGATTCTCTCTATTTGTAGTTGTTACAGCGATCATTTCGAGGATGTGTTCTCTTTATATACAGGCTAAGGTTTGATCCAGCGTTTAAATACTCACATGACCATATGAACCATTGTTACTGGTTGTTGTAACTTCCTGTGTAAAGCAATTTCAGTGATGGCGGGCAAAAATCCTTGTTACAGGAGGTAATGTGCTCTAAAGTTCAGCTGTGGCTGTGGACTGTGAATTCTACTTTAAATTGCTCTTTGTGGCCAGTAATAGGAGATTTTAAAATAACCACAGTTACAGAGCAGTGGTTTTTATAGACTCTCCGTAAGGTCACAACCAGAAACTGGGCAAATGTCTATGCTTTGAGTGATGTTAACAAGACGTGGAAGGATTAGCACGAATACGCATGCAAAAAGGCCCAAACTCCATGGTTTGATAGCTGCAGACGACCCCTCCCACATACCACAGGGCAGTCTTACCAGTCTGGCCTGGTCCACACACAGACCCACCACAGCACCCCCGCTGCCTGGTAACTTCACCGCTGAGCCAAACTGCAAGAAGCAGCGCAAACGTTACGAGTGCATAAAAAGAAAAAGAAAAAGACGCACATGATGGAAAATGAGAAATGCGAGGGTGAATACTGATCAATAAAACACACGCTGCTCTTGGCAGGTAGTGGAAGCCTCGAGCACCTACCTGCCTCGCCAGCTGAACCATCTTGAGGTTGCCGGGACCCAAGCAGTCGTCAGAGTAGACGGACCTGAGGGAAGACTTGTTAGTTTTAATCCAACCTTTTTGTTGCCTTTGGGCATGTACTGTCCTCTCGTCGCTTACATGAGGCATCAGAGCTAGACAACAGCATAAAGATCACAGAATCAACATAGATTTATTCAACATAAAGAATAATCAGCTTTGCTCTGGTTTCCTAGGATTCATTTTTATCAGCAGTTCCTAAAGTCCACACTGAAATGCGTAGAAGAGCTTTTATGTAAGCTGGATCCTTTTGCTGTAACATCTAAAATGACAAATCCCTCTGTGTAAATTCAAACCATCGCTGGCTGATAATGCTTTGGTGTATTTTAGAATCTTGATGTGTCAGTTTCATTACTGTTTTGGATTAGTCTCAGTTATTTTTATGGTTTCAGACAGCTTGTGGTTAAAAAAAAAAAGAAGCCATTTAGGTTGTTTCTGGGTTGAAATTGTTCACATGATTGTATTAGAGGTTTTATTCACGATTTCATAATTGCATTTGTCATGAATCTAATGTTCAGTCATATTTTCTGACTTATGTTGCCCGTCTGTAACTCATTGATTTTGCTGCCTATCTTAGCCAAAAAAAAAAAGACTTATTTTAAGTGCAGCTCTTCTCTGGGTAGTTATGGTTAAATAAAAAGTTTTAAATACCAAAAATATAATGTTTACCTCCTCAGCTCGAAGTTCTGGTCCATCAGTTGTGCCAGACGGCTCCAGTCTCTGTCCTGTAGAGCCGTCCTGAGGGGGAGAACATTTTAAAATCCTTCAGTCAATCACTGCTGAGCCAAAGTTCACCTCAAATATTAAGAGCATGTCAGGACAAACAGGTGGGTCATAGCACATAAAAATCACAGTGCAGAAATATTTTACATAACAAGCCCAAAGCTACTTTGAAACTGTTGTGCAAAGGCTAGATATAATTCATTCTGTCTAGCTTTTATCTTTATTCATTTGACAATATCACCTCTGTTTGTTGCACATATTACTGCACTTTCTGCAGGATGTGTAACAACTTAAACCGACCTTGCTTGATCAGTGAGCTCAGCAAAAGTCTTCATGGCCTCGACTACTTGAGGCTCTCCTGTGAAAGAGCAGAGCAACATAAAAGCAGTTCAGCACATGGACCAAAGCGGACCAAAAAACAAGCAGATGTAAATATATGTCGAATCCTAGCAGCAGCTTACCGCTGAGCCAGCGCTGGCGGATGTTGCTGTGGATGCGTCCGGAGTCGCTGGGGTCGCTCAGATATGCCAGCCAGAATGAAGGAAGGCCGCTCATGTCCATAGAAATGTAGTTCCCTGAGAATGGAAAACACATACTTTAAAAAAAAGGAAAAGCATGTATATCATCGGCATAGCACTTACACATCTACAGCGATGTAAATACCGTAGCCCTGCTCTTCCATGAGCTTCTTGCTGAAATCCATGTAGACTAATCCTTCATAGACCTGCAAAGGCAAACGAATCCCTCAGTTGCTGCTACTGCAAGTGGTGACAGAGTCCAGGGCATTTATGTAGTGTTGGTTCTGTTACTGACCTGAACAACTCTGTCCTGCAGGCCAGCAGTAATGAACAGTTCATCAGTCTCCACGTTGAGGATGAAGTTGGCTCGGATCGGCCTCGGGAGGTCCTGGATTTCAACAAAAAACAGCTCCGTTTGTCATTTGTAATTTATTCTGTTTTCATGTCGCACATTAACTGATCAGGGCTACTTTTATCTGCATGTTATTCTCTGTCTTATTACTGAAGGTGTTAAAGAGTTTTCTATAACGGCGGATGGTGGAAGATGAAAGAGGAAAGAGTTAAACCTGGAGGCTTCAGTGACAGTGAAACGGGGCAAATCTCTAACATCCTCACATTGTCTGTGATGTTGTAGAATTTCATAAGACACTTCAGGGTCGCCGAGACGATGGCACTGCACAAGAGAGGATTGTGAGATAAGACTAAATAGAGAAGTGTGTAAAAGGTAAGAAATCTGTAAGAATTATTTACCTGCTTCCAGCGAGGCCCTAAAAGAAACGGAGACAGAAAAAAATGGAAACATTAGTGTGTTTCACGTGAAGGGCGGTTGTATGTTTGCCTTTATGCTTTTCACACTGTATTGTTGGGCTTTGTATCCAGGAAAATGTTCGAGCAGATACTCACCACTTGCCGAGGAATGTTGGTGTCGTACTTCAGCGTGAAGTTCTGCTTTGTCAAAGCAATGCTGCAGAGAAGAATACACAGATGAAGGTGCAGCAGCAGTGGAAGTGAAGCATGTTAGGCACAAAAATAATCAATTAATCAATCAACTGTCAAGTGGTTATCAAGTGATGGTGATATCATGCACAGAGGTCCTTAAAACATCCAGGGTTATTTTTATTAATTTGAGGCTGTAAAAATCTTTTCAATATATTTAATTGAAAACGACAATGTCTGTTGCTTTATGAAATGTTGTACAGACATTCATGGTTCCCAGAGGAGTGATCCTCTGACTTGTGGGTCCTTTATTGAAATATCTCCCGGCTATAATATGGCAGAATAAATTAAAAAAAAGGCAAGAATAACTTATAATAAGCTCCAAAGTTCCAAAAATGATGGAGGTTTATTGAGCTACACAACTCAAAAGCAGTAGTGTCATGGATAATAGAAAATACACATTCAATGTGGGGTGAAATGAATGATTAAAAAAGTCAAAATAAAGGAAGAATGGGTTTAGAAAATATGGCTTAAAATAAAGAATAAGTTAAAAACTTAATGAAACTCAATATCAAAAGTTACTAAAATTTCAATAAATGCAGAATTTCCTCCATCAAGAATTTAAAGATCTGTTTCTTTTCTATAAGCAGTAATTGCAGGTGTGTGTTGGACGTCACTCCCAGACTTCTCTGTTCAATGTCACACGAGCAGAGAGGGAAAAAAAACAGCACAACTAGACTGCAGACATACAGCCGCTGGGTGATGGATATGAACGCATGGCCGCCACACACACCTGGTTCATATCACTCTGCGATAGATGACGACTTAACAGACATTTATCAAAGGAAATTCTTTGTGAATTATTAATTATCTTCAGACAAAATAAGGAACAAGAATAGATGCAAAGAAGAAAAGGTGAAGGAGAGCTGCGAGCATGGTTGTAGACTCTTAAAAACACACATTACGACAAAAACATCAAAAAGTCTACCTCTAATGCAAAATACAACAACCTGTCGCAAGTAAACATTCAAGTTGCATGTCAAATCAACGGTGTCGGCCCCGAAAGCTGAAGTAGGAATCTCACCCTTGCTTGGAGCAGAACTGGTAGAACTTCTTACAGGTAGCCTGCAGCAGCCGGAGTCCACCAAGATACCTACAGATGATGATGAGCATAGATTTGAAACAGCTACAACATGAACTGTGGTGCATTGAAGGTCATCAGGTCGTGTGAACACACCCTTCCTTCCTGCTGATGCAGAACAGATCTTGCAAGCTTCCAAACTCTGTGGGATCATTGAGTGGGTGAGGGACTAAAACCTGGATCACAGAAACACACATAATGTTTTCACAGTTTATTCCTGAAGAAGGAGTTTTAGCTTGTGTGTGTGTGTTACCAAAGTCTGGCTCTCCACTAGAGTGACCTCAGCCCAGAAGTTAGAGATGGTCATAGCGATGGTTTTCCCGTTGAAGCCGTCTGATGGATTCCCCATTAATCCAACCCTGTGAGTCATTGTTAATTTGGATATCAGTGTTTATCAAGGTGTGAATTAGGAAGGAAAACAGGCTAATTTCTGAAAAACTAAATTCAAATTAAAGCAGACGGTCTAACCTGGCATATGACCGGCATGTGATTGGTTTAGCGGGACTGGCTTGTTGCTTGGTGGAGTAATGGGTGAGCCACTTGGTGTAGTCTGACAGACCCTGAGATGTCAAGACAAAAACATGTTATTAAGAGTTTTATATACACAACTCCACTTATCAGCTGCAACAGAACATCCAGACCCTGTGGGAGGACAGCACAGCAGTAATACGACCAATATCAAGCAGTCAGGTTCATAGAGTATACATTACACTTTCAGTATACAGTAGGGTCTGAAAGTGGCAAATACTGTATTTTGGGTGTAAATATTGCAAATCAAATGTAAAAATAATGAGGTGCTAAAATCTCAGTGTTGATAATATGAGATAGAAGTACAAACCACTTGTCCAATGAGCTGGAAGCCAGTGGGAAGCTTCATGCCAAACACATCAAGATGCTTCTCGTTGATAAGCCACTCCTGAAGAAGAAGAAGAAGAAGAAGAAGAAGAAGAAGAAGAAGAAGAAGAAGAAGAAGTTAGTTCTGATTTACAAAAAAGACAAAAAAATAAGCCACAAACTACAAGTCACAGTATCTACACGGGGTACTTTAGAGCACAATATGATTCTAACATAACTGATGTGAATAAAATCATTTCTATTTGATGTCACATGTTGTTTTCTGTCACTTTACGAACCCAGAACCGCCCAAAGGACCTGTCTGTGGCTTGAGGCTGAAGACTGAGGAAGTCCGACAGGTAGGACAGTGTGTCTCTCTGGAGGCAGTAAAACACCACGCTGGCCAGCCGGGAGGCCGTCAGCCCTTCCTGTGGTTTCTCCAAGAAGCGAATTATCCTGAATCATACAACAATAACAGATTGAAATCAATCTGGAACGTACATCCTTCTACGATGGCTCAATGGGACTGAGAGGAGAAAACGACTTCTTTCTTCTTACCTATGGGTGTCAGGACAGACCTCCACGATGCCCCTGGAGCTGCTTTTCTCGCTCTCCTCCAGCTCGTAGTATATGATCAGCTCTCCAGGCTGCGGCAGACACAAAAGACCAGGCTAGCGCATTATTTTCAACACTTCACAAAAAGATTCTGAGGAAAAAAACTATTTGGACTTTGATGTGCAACAAGCCTTCTTCATTCTGGATATTTTCAGTTTGCCTGTTTATATGTTTGATGGACGAAGGCGACAAAATAATTATACGTATTTGAAAATAAGCTCAAGATCTTGATGCATATTTGTGTTCTGGTGAATCTCACCTGTGATCTAAAGAAGCGGATAACTTGAGCAATGTCAAAGTTCTGGTCTGCACACAGCATGTCCCCTGCAATCTGCTTACACAGAAAAGAAATCTTGTGCAACAGACACATGATTCAGTTAAATATAATCAAATATAATCGATTGGTGAGATTCATCGTACCACGATGATGTCGTCCTGCAGCTTACGGCTGCGTATGGCCAACTCCAGGTCAGCCACAGCTCCGAGGCGATCCTCCAATGTGGTGCTGCCATCATTTATCACATTTTCCACCGGGAAGTCATTAGCCGTCGCCCAGCGCTCATAGTGCTTATATCTACCCAGTATGACAACAAGCAGAACAGAGTAAAAAGTGGCTTCGGCAACAAAAAAAAGAAAGATCTACAGTATTCAACGTCAGTAGTGCCTTATAAATGCATGAAGAAGATAATGAAGTCAGCGTTCTTTCTCTACTTACTTGTCTGCATTAGTGACAAGATACACTTCTGTGAACAACTGGCGCCTGGTGAGAAATCAGACGTGCAGTTAGCAGAACGTCACCAGTACATGACCTGCAAGCTTTTTACACTGACAGGGGATGCAAGACATCCTCAGGTATGGGTCATGTCTGTGTTTGAGCCATTCGTCATTTTACGCACATGTTGACTGTTTCCCACCAGAAGTCAAGGATCTTCTTTCCTCCGATGCCGGGCAGCAGAGCCTTTGGTACCCCAGTGAGGTGGCTGTACAAGCCTGTGTCATCATGCTGAGTGAGCAGAGGAGAGATTTACAAATCACCAATAACATATATGTTACTATATACATGCTGATGATTTAGACTCCAGTCCTCACAAACGGTTTCTTGTAGTATTATGTTAACACCATTTCTATTACACACTGTGAGAGGAGAACTTCATGAGAGAATCTCACTATTGTATGTTGTCATTCCTTCATGGTGAACATACATATCTATCTAAGAGCTTAAAAGCCGCCAAACCAACATTTAGACTGTATCCAATAATACGTCATGTATATACATCAAGTGTCAAACTCCTGCGGTTAATGTTGATGAAAACACAGCCGGAGGCGGTAAACACCAGCTAATAACAGATGATAGTTGGCTGTGGTGTGAACCGGAAGAACCGGTTAATCCTCTCAAATATCGGTACATGTCTTTTAACAGCTGCTTCACCGGCTATACACGCTAGCATGACCGCTAACTGATGTGAACTTTGCGCTAGCGCCAGTTAGCTTCTTCCCGTTTTGACATACGGGTTGCTCACCTTAATTTGTGCCTCTAAAACGGTGCCGTGGCCGGCTACCAGCAGTATACAGATCATTGGTGCTGTCCAGGAGGTTTCTTTAAATAATAAAGCAGACTGCTGTCAGAGCTGAATTTAACCAGCGTCAATGAAAAGAAGTGACAAGAAACTAGAATGTAAAACTCACTCGCGACCACCTTAGTTCATATTTAAGCTACAGACTAGTTGCCCTTGCTGGGCCTGCACACCAACACACCAGAGGACCTGATTGGTTAGGATTAGGGTCTACATATCAGAGTCAGAGCCAATCAGAGGCAGAGTGGGCGGGTCATACTGAGTACGCAGGTCCAGCAAGGGTAATTATTCACCCCCTACAGAATAACACTATATGTACAATTATGTATGTAATATGATAAATACATTATGTACACTCATGCAAAAAAAAGCAGTTCTACATCATTTAACCAATTTACCAACTTTAATAAACAGAAAGTGAATTATGACATACAGTAGATTATTGGATTTTTTTTATTTATTATAAAGATATACATAGCCTACCTACCATAACGCTTACAGAACCCAGTTTATTTAGTTAGTTACATTGTTGCAATGTAATTATTGTCCCCAGTGAGGCTTTAATGAAACCACATACAAAAATAAAAAAATCAAAAGAGCTCAATGGTGATGAAAAACTTGGTATCATCTGGTCAAAGTGATATTGATAAGAGGTGAAAACAACAGCGTGAATATAACGATGTTTGGAGACATTACCGTGAGAAAAGCAGAGCAGTGCAGAGGTTAGAGAAAAAAAAGAAGACGAGAAGTGTTTTAGAGCTTAGTCTACTGGATGTTGATGAAACAATCGTAATTTTTTGCAGAGGAAGGCGTTCGTGGCGCCTTTGTTAAACTGATTCAACTAGTTCCTCTCTTTTCAAATGTTTTCTCACTACGACTGGGTTGAATTTACCAAAGCAAATTATTCTTTACAAACCTTCAAAGCAAAAATGTGTCATCAAAGGAGGAGGATCCTTAGTAAAGGATATTAAGGAGTTGAATATTTAGGACAATATTCAATCATTTCATTCTATTTCATGCACACGCGATCACAAATAAAGTATCTCAAAGTATTTCAAGTACTCTTTTGGCCCATATGTGGTTGTCTTCAAAAATACCCGTCGCCATACAGGCTTCTCACTGGGGGTCTGTGCTGGATGATCCCACAATGCCGTGCTGTCTCAGAAGATTCCTCAGGATCTGATTCTTGGACTTCCAGTCTTCTACCTGAGCACAACACAGATAACATATGAAATAAAGTTTATGAGAGAAAAAAGTAAGAAAACGCAACAAACTGTAGTCAAATTTTAATAAGTGGCAAGACAACTTTTCATCTCAAAATCACCAAAACCACACTAAGCATTCTGTGCTGTTACTCTATCATCTGCTCCAGCAATACACTTCAACTAACTGTATTTTAGCTTAACACTCTACTATTTGTCCAGTCATCAGATTCTGGCTGAGAATGTGAATTGAGACATCAATAGATTTGTCACTAACAGGTTGGTTTTGGGTTTGTCTGTCTTTGCCTCCTGTCATGATCCGCTGTCTGCTTCTATCATGACAGAATGGCTCTTTGAATGGCTTTTTTGATGCCGGGTTTGTTAACAAACTTTATTTCTGCATCCAGTTCAGCTGTCACTTAGCAGCCGGGACCTTCTACATATTACAGTTCTGATAAAAAATAAAAGTGTCAGTGGAAACCAAAAATAGAACTTTGATATGTGGCATTTCCATACTACATAAAAATATAGTATATAGTTAATAAAGATAACTACACATTAGGCTTACATAGAAAAGCTCTAACACATTCACTGACAGTGCTCTTAAACATCGAGTTGTTAAATTAAATTATGTTTTATGTCTGATTATAATGCAAAGAAGGACGGATTTAAAGTTAGATCATTTATAATCATGAGCTAGTAAGTAATGTTCACACAAAGCAGTTTCACATCCAGACTGTGGAGTTTGAACACAAGTGTTTTTCTAATCCTGGGGTGCAGATTGTCTGCATTTGTCTCACAGTGTCAGGCTTTACAATGCTGCTTCACAGACCTTTACGCTAACAAGACAGAAATTCTGGGAAAATATTAAACTTCTGCCAGATCGTTCTAATTTTTCTAGACATTTTAAACTGAAGCCAACAGTAACGAGACTTGGCCACATTCATCTTTTAAACCCCTGAACACGTGCTGTCATACCTCCTGTCTGAGTAGTTGGTTGTCAATCCTGAGACGATCGAGAGGGCTGGTATCTTCTCCCAGCTTGTGGTTGCTCTGTCGCAGTTCCTTGATGTATTCGCAGGCTTTGGACAAAATACCTCCTTTACTCTGAAACAAAACGCACAGTTTAAAAAAAAAAAGTGTAAGATTTGAAGACAAAAGGAAACCCCCCCCCCCCCTTTCTTTCTAATCTGATGATGCCTCTGATCTTCCTGAATAATAATATGAAGGGTGAAGTCTGAGGAGGAACATGCTCTCGCTGGCTTTATCTCCAGTGTGAGGCTGAAACTCACCTGTCCTGTCTTGGTGTAGTCCACGTTACAGTCTGGTATGGCCTTCGACAGCTGCACAATCCAGTTGTTGATCTTGTCTCTGCGCCGGCGCTCAACTGTTGTGGCAAATCTCTCAATTTAAAACATGCCCTCCTTATATCATACTTCAGTCAAACATTCGTGGTAAAACACGGTTAAATCTTCACTAACCTTCGTTGTGCTGGGCTCGCCGTTTCTCATCTCTGGAAGCCCGAGGAGCTTCTTGCTTTCTGAAAAAAAAAACAGATTACAAGTAAGATGATTGTTTGTTTGTTTTTTACTTATCCGTGGTAGCGTTTCAATTCTGTGAAATTATGATGTAATTACGCTATGTATGGCTGAGTGCGAGGGGCGATTGTCCTTTGATTGGATCCCGTCAAAACTTCCTGGGGTGACATCATCACGTAGAGCTGCCCTGTAAAATAAATCAATGTCAGCCGCAGAGAATTATATTAAGCTTAAGCATATGCACGTGTCGCCATAGCTTTGTCAGCACCTGTGGGTGTGGTCTGACCCAGCAGAGTGTCAGACGCCTGTACTGTGGTCACCATGGTGCCAGTTGTGGCGTCTGCGATGGTGGCGGGATAGTAGGTGTACTGTGTCTCGGCGCCGCCGTCTCCCTCCAAGCCCTCAGACTGGGAGAACACAGCCTGAAGTCGAAGAGACAGTTCAACTGCATTCTCACATTAAATAACAGTAAGTCTGCACCGTATAGCAGATCAAGCCCAACTGTGACTACGTCTCATTTTTAAACATGTCAGACTAAATGTCAGTGGCCTGTTTTATATCTGAGGTGGAGATAAGTTCACCAGTAGACTTGAGGTCAACATCTCTGTCATGTAGAAAGTAGAAGATGCCACTTTACCCCCATCTTCCCTGGGGGGGTCTGACTAGAAAATAGTTTGCACCAATCTGGAACGTCAACATTTTGTAACAACCCACTACCACTTAGTGGGCTATATTTTAAACAAAAATGATTTTTAAATGCTGTAACACTGTTAATAGTATATTATTTTGTTATGTTATTATCTTTTACTCCTTTTTAAGCAAATGTTAAGCAAAAAAAATAATCCATCTCTTTAGTATCAAACACTCACCTCCAGTTTAATTATAAGGAGGCTGTAAACACTTCATCAAACCTTCCAAAAATACTGCTATTGTTGCTAAAAAAATATATTATCACAGTCCCTGTGGTGGTGTCTGTGCCTTTATACAAAGGCGCTCCCTTGTGGCTAAGTGGCAGTTGTTCAGTGTTGTTCTCACCTGTGTGACAGTCTGAGTGGTCGCAGGGAAGCCTGTGACCAGGCTGACCGCTGCAGCTCCGTCCGTCTGACCCTCCAGCTGGCCATCTGACACCTGGATCACTCTGTAAGTCACCTGGGACACCACACGTTACACATTACTACTAAAAGGTGAGACAACCGCAGGGTGTACACACACACACACACACACACACAGAACGTAACTTCTACTTTTAGGTCTTCATTTAGTGAAGTGGGTCATGAGTACTGAGACCAGCAGCTGGCACAATTATCAAGAAAAGTCATATTTTACAAGCATTTCTAAAACGCTATTAATATGGTTACAATGACAAGTACACCAGTAATATATTATTACTTAAATCTTTCCAGCACAAACTCAGGTCAATTTCCATGACAGTCCATTATCTCAAATGTTTTTTTCTGCATTTTGTATGATCTCATCTAGCCTCAGAAGCTACATGTGACTGCAGCAGACGTTCTCTAAGAAACCCGATCAAGCAGGACAGCTTCTATTACGACTCTTTGGCTAATCAAAGGAGCTCTTTTTTTTACTCTTACTTTTTGTTTATTTGTTTTTTAGGGGAGTGAACAGAGGTGGGGAAGTGGGGAAGGGTGGTCATCAGTCACTTGACCCAGAAGGTAATAAATATTGCGAGTGCAACAAGTACTCTGAGTTTTTGTTTATGAGTATGTTGATGCTGTGACTTTCCTCAAGCCCGGGAGTGCCTTCTGCTCAATTTGATTCTTTTTAACATTTAACTGAATGCAAATTTGCAGTGTGGTATTTTTCAGTTCTGAAGCTACAGTACTAACCCCACAATCTGTTTTCATCATCATGCTGCTGTCCGTGTGCGGCGCATCTGGAAATATTTTTGTATATGCGTGAATCATACTGATAAATGCTGGTTAACTCAAATGACTCAACGCTCCTTCCTACCTGACCGCCCGCTCCTTCTGTCTTGAAGAGATATTTGATGGGTTGATCAGTGAAGGTGGCAGCAGACTGAATGGTTGCAATAGCTGCTGGGTCCTCTGCGGTGGCGACGGACCCTGAAGGAGCACAAAGCCACATGAAATGAACATATCAAAAGTGCAAAAACCTAACCCAGACACAAACACATGGTGATATTATATGTATGTATATATTATATAAACAATCAATAAATTATGAGTTTTAAAGTTTTTAAAAACAGTGCTTCAACATGGGGAGTTTGACTCCTTAAAACATACATATAACACAATATTTCCACTGAACATTTGTTTTCTATACATATTATTGATAGTTGTAGGGATTTTTTTTGTTACCTTCCTCGTTGACACTGACACTCCCATCTGGTTCAGGGCTTTTCTGTTGGCTACACATGTAGAAACACATACGAGAGTCATGTTAATTAGCTAATTACCACTGTAGTAGACAATAGACTAGGCTTGTCTATGTAAACCTATTTGTTGTTATTAGTTAGCAATGGCGCATGTTTAAGTCCCACTCACCTCTTCATTTCTGCCGACAGTCTTGGACGAGGAGACCGCCTTCACTCTCTCCCACAGCCAGACTGTGAAGTTCATAAGTTTGACAAACAGACGGACGAAACTCTGCTCACAACTACAGAATATTGACTACCGACACGACTGGAAGCGACAACGGGCCTGAAACAGAAAATAAACCCTGAAACGATGTTAGGAACGGGGTTGTGGTAGCTTTGTGTCGGAGCTGAGTCAGATCGGGAGTTACTGTGCCGATAACGGAAACTGGACGTTTTTGCTTTCAAAATTAAAGAAAAGAACTGGAAAGTACCAAATAATAAATATGTGTATGGAATTCCTTTCATATATATATATATATAAAGGACATTAGTATTTTAGAACCGTGTTATCATCTACTTCAAATTGATTACTGTATCTGTTTTGTATTTATAGTTTTATGCTTTATTAATCGGAAAGGTTTCAATGGGTGCGTGAACAGGTATTTTATTTTGGGAGACAGTAACGGAAAACACATTTAATTCTGGGTAGCTCGACGCGGATCCTTCCTCTCGGCCCCAGCGGTTTTTACAGATGTGTAAACAAAAGCACTTTCCTGTCTGCTAATTTTAATGGCGGCAGTAGCTGATAATTACAGTCTAAATAATATGCAAATGTTTACATTACGTACACAGTCCTACATTGTATTGAATATATTACAATGTGAACAAAGATCTACTTACGCCGCAGTGGTCCCTCCCCCGATATTTGTCAACAGACCAGACTCAATGTCGGCTGTACACATGCGCGAAAGGAAACTGCCAAATACATATTTTCCTTCACCAAAATAAAATGCATATCGGTACTATAGACATTTGTTAATAAAATAAAACATATGGCACTTTGCACTGCCTTGTGCTGCCCAAATATACCGTCTCCAATGCTGACAATTACATTATAAGTTGAATATAACCCCCATCATAATATATAAGGCTGTCTTTATTATCATTAACAAATGTACGTTATTTTGACACACCCGAAAAATGTATGTATAATGTTGCGAACTTGACGCTTCATCGTGGCCGAGAGGGTTCACTGTCGAGGCGGGTATCAGCTGGATATGTGACTGTCTGAATGTCGCACATTCTTCATAACATTCACTGTAACGTATACAGGTGTATGCTTTACATGTTATTATTAAAATATTAAAATAAATCCCACAGAGGCGACATCAACACAACCGCTGTGTTCTATTGGATTTAAGCTGCTGCTCTGATATGCGGAAGTGAAGTTTTACTCTTATATTTGCCAAAGTGACACAGTTGTATCTTAAAGTAACCAGAAACGGAGGTGTTTCTGACGGTTGTTTAACATAATGAAACACAAGAGGTCAGATCTGAGGGCCAGAAAACACTGGACAGCGCCCGAGGTTCGATCCCGGGGAGGGATGGAGAGTAGCGTATTCTCTGGACAGAGAAATGTTATTCGAAGTAACCACTGAGCTAAACCAGTGCGACTGTTCACCAGGAAACCTGCGTTTATAAAGATGAGTCTGCTGCACTCATACGTCATTCAACTTATATATTTACTGTTATACTGGCTCTTTTTTAGGATAGAGAAAGTTCATGAAATCATGGTATTATTTAGAGGTAATAACTATTATCAGTGGCTATTGAGGTAACCATAACCCATGGTCCATATGTAATAAGTCTCAGTATTTAGGATTCTGTGTATTGGCTGAATTTTCTTTTTCTCATCAAGGTTTTACTCATGATTCATCTTCTAAAGCCTGAATACTCACTGAATGTTTTGATAATATTATTAACAATATTGTTTAATAAAAAAGCATAACATCCATTGGTGTAGCGCCGATGAAACACTTAACTAGTTTCTACAATGAAGTCTAACAACATAAAAAATAGTCAAAGTCAAGAAGTCAGAAAACATTGGACAGCGCCCGAGGTTCGATCCCGGGGAGGGATGGACAGTAGCGTAAATGAACGTTATTTGAAGTAACCACTGAGCTAAACCAATGCCACTGTCGTTAAGGTAAACTACGTTTATAAAGGTGAGCCTGCTGCACTCTATATGACAGTAGTGTGACGTTAGTAAAGCAGGCTGATTGGTTTTCAGATTGTTTTTTAAACTAAAGTCTAATTATATATATGGTTGCCTTTATATCTTAATGTCTGATATTTGCACTTGTGTTGGAAATCATTGGTGTATTTTAAAATATATATTGTTAGTTGATGATTACCAGTGCAATGCTTTGCACAAAAGAGATAGAGAAAACACTGAACAGTGCCTGTGGTTTGATCCCACAGAGGGATGGAGAACAGCCGATTCTCCGGAGAGATTTGTTGCTCAGTAACCACTGAACTACACACCAGTACAACATTTAATGTGGCAAACTGGCCTTGACAACGTGTGGTTTTTAATCACAACTGCTGACATAGTCCATCTAACATCCACTGTGATAAACTCCCAAGAATGTGGACACAGCTCTAACTGTGGTTATAAGGACTGGATGGTTTGCAGCAATGGCCCCATATTCCTGCAGCATCGCCCACAAGGTTCCCCAAGGGACACAGTTGTAAGCCTTCTCCAAGTCCACAAAGCACATGTAGACTGGATGTCCCACGACCCCTCATATATCCCTGCAAGTGTGAAGAGCAGGTGCACTGTCCCACGCCCGTCCGCATTATTCCTCCTGAATCCCAGGTTTGAGCCTCCTCTCCAGCATCCTGGCATAAGGTTTCCCCTGGAGGCTAAGTAGTGTGACCCCCTGATAGTTTCTCTTGAGAATAAGCAGTTTCTTAACTTCACTAACATCTTTTTGTTGATGTTTGGTAAAGTGCTGGTGATGGTAACTTATTGGAGGACCTAACATTTAGTCCAGGGCTATAAAACCATATTAACACATTTTAATATCCTCCAAAAACACACATCTATTGTGTTGTCAGAGTTTTATGTGATTTCAGTGAATTATGTGTCCCTAAACTCATTCTGCCTTTAAAACTAGAAATGAAAATATATACTCCAATATTTTCTAACTCCTTCCCACTCAGGATGAGAAGGTAAAAGCACTTTAGTAACAAGGACAATATCACCGTGGTTTATTGGATTTAAGCTGCTGCTCTGATATGCGGAAGTGAAGTTTTACTCTTATATTCGCCAAAGTGACACAGTTGTATCTTAACGTAACCAGAAACGGAGGTGTTTCTGACGGTTGTTTAACATAATGAAACACAAGAGGTCAGATCTGAGGGCCAGAAAACACTGGACAGCGCCCGAGGTTCGATCCCGGGGAGGGATGGAGAGTAGCGTATTCTCTGGACAGAGAAATGTTATTCGAAGTAACCACTGAGCTAAACCAGTGCGACTGTTCACCAGGAAACCTGCGTTTATAAAGATGAGTCTGCTGCACTCATACGTCATTCAAGTTATATATTTACTATTATACTGGCTCTTTTTTAGGATAGAGAAAGTTCATGAAATCATGGTATTATTTAGAGGTAATAACTATTATCAGTGGCTATTGAGGTAACCATAACCCATGGTCTATATGTAATAAGTCTCAGTATTTAGGATTCTGTGTATTGGCTGAATTTTCTTTTTCTCTATATGAATGACTACTACAACATACTGTTTATTAAACATAATACCCAAATTTAATGCATAATGCTGTATTTATCATTGACAAATGTCTTTACCAACATAATATGTATGGTATATCTGACCAAGTATCTGCGTTATATCACCATCACTTGTCTCTGAAATAGTAGTTTATAGTTGTCTAATTGATGAAAATATAATAAATAATAATAATATGGCTTGTTGCACTAGCTTGTGCTGCTTTAAAACACTTTTACAAATTATATCTTCTTAAATATAATCCTCATTTTAATGTATAACTATCTTATCTTTGTTATCGTTGACAAATGTCCAAGTACTTTATTTTGACACAAGCGGAAGTCATATATATATATATATATATATATATATAATATTACGAGCTTCATCGTGGCCGAGAGGGTTCACTGTCGAGGCGGGTATCAGCTGGATATGTGACTGTCTGAATGTCGCACATTCTTCATAACATTCACTGTAACGTATACAGGTGTATGCTTTACATGTTATTATTAAAATATTAAAATAAATCCCACAGAGGCGACATCAACACAACCGCTGTGTTCTATTGGATTTAAGCTGCTGCTCTGATATGCGGAAGTGAAGTTTTACTCTTATATTCGCCAAAGTGACACAGTTGTATCTTAAAGTAACCAGAAACGGAGGTGTTTCTGACGGTTGTTTAACATAATGAAACACAAGAGGTCAGATCTGAGGGCCAGAAAACACTGGACAGCGCCCGAGGTTCGATCCCGGGGAGGGATGGAGAGTAGCGTATCCTCTTGACAGAGAAATGTTATTCGAAGTAACCACTGAGCTAAACCAGTGCGACTGTTCACCAGGAAACCTGCGTTTATAAAGATGAGTCTGCTGCACTTATACTGCTTATTCAACTTATATATTTACTATTATACTGGCTCTTTTTTAGGATAGAAAAAGTTCATGAAATCATGGTATTATTTAGAGGTAATTGTAAATGACCTTTAGTTTGAATATATACCTTTAGTTTGAGTATATATTGTCTTGTGTATTGGGTGAATTTTTTTTTTTCTCATGAAGGTTTTACTCATGATTCATCTTCTAAAGCCTGAATACTCACTGAATGTTTTGATAATATTATTAACAATAACGTTTAATTAAAAAGCATATGAAGTCTAACAACATAAAAAATAGGCAAAGTCGAGACGTCAGAAAACATTGGACAGCGCCCGAGGTTCGATCCCGGGGAGGGATGGACAGTAGCGTAAATGAACGTTATTTGAAGTAACCACTGAGCTAAACCAATGCCACTGTCGTTAAGGTAAACTACGTTTATAAAGGTGAGCCTGCTGCACTCGTTCATTCAAGTTGCATAAGTTTTATAGAGGTTTCAATCTGTATGATCTTTGTAACTGTAAATAAACCAGGCGTAAGCAGTAGTTATTGTTCCACACTTGATACGAACCTTGATCAGACAAAGTAACAAAGTTATAGATATACTGTAAAAGTATGCAGTACCATGCAGACTAAATGCTTTTTGTGGCCTACAATGCAATGCACAAAGTAAATGCTGGCAGCTGTAAAAAGAACAGAAAACAGACAGTTTTTTTTTCTTGCTTTTTATTAGTGAGGTTGAATTGGCAGTTACAGTTTGTTTCGCATAGCCTGCATTGATGTACGCTGGCTGCTGAATCTTTACATTTTTGTAAAGTTCAGGATAATTTTCTCATTTGCACTTGGGATGTAACATCCAATACCTGCAAACAAGATCCATTATACGATTAGATCTACAATAAAATGAAATGAAAATACAATGAAAACTGGAATTCACAGTTCACTCACCAACATCCGGCCTCATGATTTTGCCATCTGCTGTCTTGACCAGCAGCTCCCAGTAGGTATGCTCTTTATCATTTCCAGCCAGACCGTTCACACTCACCAAGTACGGGCCGTAGTTTGGGTCCTCTGTGTAGGTGAACCTGCAGGACCAAAGAAAGGAGAAATTATCAACAGACCTATTACATAGACACATATTTACCTCTAATTGAAAATGATGTCCAGCAGAATCATTTCATTGGGCTAGTGTAAATGTTTTTATTACATGTCTCAAGCTGAATCATTTTTGCTATAAAAAAAAAACTTAATAAGTATGTTCTTAGTATTATAATATATCAAAAGGGAAAAAAAAAAATCACCCTTATGTTTTTATATTCTCATATAACCTAGAGATTAGCTGCTTAAGTTATACTTGTACAAGCAACAGAATAAAAAAATACATTTTAAAATACTGCTGCTTGTGCACATTACATTCTGTGAGTTCGATGGCTTGTCTTGAGCATAAAAGTAACAGAAAAGTGTATCTACATGTGAAGGAATAATCCTAATAAAGTTTAATAATAAATTGTCAGCGGACAAAATAATATTGTGATCTTACTTAAAGTCTGTGTTTGATTCCATGAGTTTCCGCATAGCACCCAATAGCACCCCTCTGTAAACGCCCTGAGTGCGGTAGATCACGTCAGGTTTGCCTAGTAGGCTGTTCGCCACCACCACTTCAATGGGAACTGGTTTATTGTCTGAGTGATAGATGACAAAAATGGTCAGATTTGTGATATTTAGTAGCAATTAAAAAAATCAAGTTTTATGAATGATTCTGAGGTTTACCTAGAGTTAGAGTCCCAGGAAGCAGCAGCAGCAGGGCTGCAGAGAGCAGAGCAGACATCATCATCCTGGCTGGTGGACGACACACTCAGCTGACTGTAGCTGGAGCCTTGTTTTATTCCACCTATCACTGTTTACATTCTAGACTGGACCAAACGTTGTTGATCTTAGTTCCAACAGGCTGATAAAGTGTCACCTTCAGCTTTATCTTCTATTACTTCCCTAGCTGGATGTTTATAAAGGTTAAACTTCAATGCCAGTGGGTGAACATTGGATGTGATGGGTTATTTTGTCCCAGAAATTCAGTTTTCATTTTTAAATTAGTTTAGAAAGTCTTGATGTATCAGCGTGTATCCAAAGAAGAAGAAGAAGCTGGCAGACCAAACCAGAGGTGAAACAGCAGTGGATATTAAATGTAATGCTGATATCATTTCCATGCCTCTAAAATCAGGTTATTTATACAGCAACATGTAGTTGGGCACAGAAACACTGCAAACATGCATCTTGCTGTGATCGCGTCTCTTTTTCTTTCCGGTTTTATTGTATCTAGTAAACACTGTGAAAGTGAAATTTTGTCATGATTATCTCTGTATACAGTATGTATACAGTATGTGTGTTGTTTTGCACAACACTGATTTTCCAGCAGAGGTCTCTGTTGACCTTCATCGCAGAATACAATTCACAGACGAGACAATGAATGTGTATCACTGTATTTATCTGTCAACTGTAATACTGTATTACATAACAATAATAGTGTATTTTAATATAATTGTTGTGGTTACAACTCACACACAGACATCAGCACACCGATCAACACATTGGCAAAGTATTATGATACTAATGCTTCTGTTAAAACATTAGGATATATTAAAACATTGTAAATTTTCCTCAGGTGATTTTATTATTATAATAAACAATGACCTAAACAATGACCTTTTTCAACCAACAGCAGCAGGGACTGAGGACCATTACGTCAATATCTAAATTTACTTGAATCCTGCCTGGTCATATGCAAGTAATCATTGTTTACATATTAGAGTTGACCTAACTTTGTCACATTATATCACAACTTTATCACACGATAACAAACATGTGTTTGACTTAATATGAACATTAGATAAAACCTGCGACATACAAGACAAAGTCAGGTTAAAAAAATGCCTTGGTTCATCAATATTACACCACTACATGTACATTTGTCCACACCCAGCATGTAGTACACATCTCTGGGTGTGCTTCCCTTCCGCCTCCACCCTGCCTGTCCCTGACGTCAGGCCTTCAGATACTCTCTGCTCTGGTCTTTGCTATCTGTCCACCATTTGTCCACCAGATGCCCCCAAACTTTCTGCCCGGCTTACCACACCCACCTGCTCCCATTCAGTAAGTACCTGCTTCCTAGGTTATGTCTTTTCTTATCATTCTTTTATCATTTATTTATTGTTTGCTGTTTTTTTTTTTGTTTTTTTCAAACTTTTCCTCGCATCTCTCCTCGTACGTCAGCATCCCTGACAACTGCATTAAAACACCATAGAGTATGTTGGCTTCCCCTGATGATACAGATGCTCCGAACACTGATGGCTCAAAGCATCAAAGTAAGACTGACAAAACTGAAAACTGCACCACGAACAGGACACATCTTCAACATGAAATGGAATTAAAGTATTTTCTCCCACTTTCATTAAAATAGTTCTATCAGTGTTTCTAACCTGGAAGTGTTCTGCTCATCCTAATTTGACACCAGGTGTATTCATCTGAGAATTCACTACTCTGCCAACTTACAGAGACGGTCAGAGATGGATGGGAGATGAGCGGATGAGCGACAGAGTGAGTAGGGTCTATCTGTACGTGTGTGTATGGGGCAGTGTGTTTCTCAGGTCCGAACTTGTCACACTCGTGTTTATTGGTGGACTCAGTCCCTCAGATATGGGGCCCTTGTTGACAGGTAGCGGCTTGTTGCCATATTTGTCACACTGCTAAAGACTCTGAGGAATTCAAGTGTCTCCAACATCCACAGGATGTGTCAGGTTAGACACACACACACACACACACACACACAGAGGCATCTGCTGTATCTCTTTGTACTGAAGACTGACATTAAGGTTCTAGGATAGTAATATGTGGTATTGTGTGTGTGTTTTTAGGATCCAGTTTAATTTCAGTTTGATGGAAACAACTGAGCAAAGTCTGCTGATGAAGAACATGAGATGTGGTTGAAGGCTCTGGAAATAAATTCAGATTATCATTATCACAGTGTGGTTATTTCCAAGATCAAGAAAGAATTTTCATGCTGAAATATTAAAGCTCCCGTCACATTCATTTTGGCTTAAATCTATTTAACTATCTATAATAATTATTCCAGAGATGATAATACAAAAGACTTTTTTTACTCTCTTACTTAGTATTTTAGATGCTAATAAATACATAATGTGTATGAGCAGAAGTGGCTCATAGACATCCATCTAGGCCATGGCTACGTATCAGGACTGACTATAATTGAAGGTAATATTAGTCAACTGTGCCAACTCTGTGGAGTGAATAGGTGGGAAATAAGTGCACAGGCTTACATAAACATAAGCCTACAGCTGACACCCATGATGGAGATTAGAAAGGCAGAAATCCGCGTTTCTACGAAGCAGAGGAGTCTTTTCTCCCCCCCCCCCCCCCCTCAGCATGTGACCCTCTGACAGCAGGCTCTGTACACCACTTCACTACTCCACTGTCTCCATCCATCCTGCTCCGTCCCGACTCATCCACCCCTCCGACCCCCCGCCCTTCCAGCCCTGTGTCCGCCCCTCTCGGCTCGGCTCGGCTCGGCTCGACTCCGGCGTGCGGCGGTGCTGTAGATGCTGCAGACAGGAGCAGACAGTGTTTGATGGTGAGGATAACAACACCGCGGAGGACAGCGACACTTAGTACCGGACTGCAGCGTCACGTAAGCTCTCCATTCAGCTGTATTTAAGCTCCTGCTTCCAGCTACTGTTACTGTCTGGTCCTTCTCTGTAGCGGATGCGTCAACGTCCAGACTCACAACTCTGACTCAGTAGGTTTGAATGTTGTAAAGCAGTGTAGGAGAACATGTCAAAATGTTGTGGTATCAAACTTATGTCAAATTCACTTTAATGAGTTATTGTTCATGTGATGTGAACCTGGTTAATATTAATTCAGAGAGTTTGTGAAATTGGGTTTATCTTTAATTAACTGATATGACTATTTGTTCATTTTGTCATAGAATATATGATATTAGACCTGCAGGCAGGGATGCATTAGAAGTTACACCCTCACAAACTCATTTTATTATTATTATTGTTATTATTATTATTGGACCCTCTGCTTTGTTTATTGCAGAGATGAATGATATTGTAGATTGATTTCTTCATTTCCCCCTCACATTATAGACCTACAGTACTCCAGCGTATGTGAGGAACACTAGTAGCCTAACTTTAAAATCACTGTGTTGCTACTTATGAGTGAGAAGTGTTGCTGTAGTTTATAGAGTCTCTGTTGTAGCTCAATCTAAGAATGTACGTGAGTTATTAAGGTTTTTTTCTCAAGTCAAAGCCTCTCCAGTGTATTAACTCTCATTCTTACAAAGTCATGGGAGACCAGCACTGTTAACCTACTTCCCCAGTTCTGATCTTAATATCCTTATGCTCAGTGGTCTCGCATTATGTAAGGACAGACAGCCTTACTTACTACAGTACGAGGCCACTGTTCACTGGTGGGACAATCACTCTTTAAGGTTTGCAGCAGCCATGTTCAGCTCCTCTGACTCCTGTCAGGCACGCTGCTGCGCTCATTAGACGTTAGCATCCAGCTGACACAACAGCAGTGATTTTTGCAACGTGTACCGCGCCTTGACAAGACTTTTGCAGCAGTCTGCGAGTCTTCTTTCAGCATGTTCAGAGGTGCCCGTTACCTTGACCTGCAGCCTGTGCAGGACACACTTATTCATGTACAGCAGCGCCATATTGTTTGTGACGGCAAAATCCAACCAGAAGTGGATACAAAGTCAGCAGCTTGAGTTTAGTGATTTTATATCATGTTATTCCAACGGTCCGTGGTGGAAAGAGACTAAATACATTGAACTTTGTACGGGGTACTTGTACTCTCCTTCAGTATTCACATCTTACATAAAGCAGCGTGTAGTCAGGTCAGATGTGAGTTGGTAACGGCTGCAACATATAGTGATTTGCCCTCTAAATTTCTCACATAGTTTCAGTGATTATTCAAATGATCCAATATTTCACCAAAAATCTAAGATTAGAGGAAAAAGTCCAAAAACTGAAAACAGATTTATCAGAACATTTTCTTCTTCTTTCTTCTCCCATTAATCATCTCACGACCCCTCAGGTTTATCTGGTGACCCTTTGGAGGGGCCCGACCCCTAGGTTGGGAACCACAGGACTAAACTATCTAACTGTATATAAAGTAGTTGAAACTAGCTCCACCTCCAGCAGCTACAACAGTAACATGCTGCTCTAACACTGATGCTTCACTATTAATATTCTAATGGTGTCATATATAATAATATATCAGTCAGATGGAACAATACACTATTGTTACTGCAGTACTTTAACTACTGTTACTGCAGTACTTTAACTACAGTTACTGCAGTACTTTAACTACTGTTACTGCAGTACTTTAACTACTGTTACTGCAGTACTTTAACTACTGTTACTGCAGTACTTTAACTACTGTTACTGCAGTACTTTAACTACTTTTACTGCAGTACTTTAACTACTGTTACTGCAGTACTTTAACTAATGTTACTGCAGTACTTTAACTAATGTTACTGCAGTACTTTACTGCAGTACTTTAACTACTGTTACTGCAGTACTTTAACTACTTTTACTGCAGTACTTTAACTACTGTTACTGCAGTACTTTAACTAATGTTACTGCAGTACTTTAACTAATGTTACTGCAGTACTTTAACTACTGTTACTGCAGTACTTTAACTACTGTTACTGCATTCCTTTAACTACTGTTACTGCAGTACTTTAACTACTGATACTGCAGTACTTTAACTACTGTTACTGCAGTACTTTAACTAATGTTACTGTAGTACTTTAACTACTGATACTGTAGTACTTTAACTACTGATACTGCAGTACTTTAACTACTGATACTGCAGTACTTTAACTACTGTTACTGCAGTACTTTAACTACTATTACTGCAGTACTTTAACTATTGTGACTGCAGTACTTTAACTACTTTTACTGCAGTACTTTAACTACTGATACTGCAGTACTTTAACTACTGTTACTGCAGTACTTTAACTATTGTGACTGCAGTACTTTAACTACTGATACTGTAGTACTTTAACTACTGATACTGCAGTACTTTAACTACTGATACTGCAGTACTTTAACTACTGTTACTGCAGTACTTTAACTACGGTTACTGTAGTACTTTAACTACTGTTACTGCAGTACTTTAACTACTGTTACTGCAGTACTTTAACTAATGTTACTGCAGTACTTTACTGTTACTGAAGTACTTTAACTACTGTTACTGCAGTACTTTAACTAATGTTACTGCAGTACTTTAACTACTTTTACTGCAGTACTTTAACTACTGTTACTGCAGTACTTTAACTACTGTTACTGCAGTACTTTAACTAATGTTACTGCAGTACTTTAACTACTGATACTGCAGTACTTTAACTACTGTTACTGCAGTACTTTAACTACTGTTACTGCATTACTTTAACTACTGATACTGCAGTACTTTAACTACTGTTACTGCAGTACTTTAACTACTGTTACTGCAGAACTTTAACTAATGTTACTGCAGTACTTTAACTACTGTTACTGCAGTACTTTAACTACTATTACTGCAGTACTTTAACTACTGTTACTGCAGTACTGACAATACTTGTGTACTTTTACTTAAGTAGGATTTTTCATGCAGGATTTTGACTTGTAATGGAGTACTTTTTATAGGGATAGATACTGAAACCATATTAAACAGGCCTCAAGACTAAATTATTAAGACTAGTATTGATAAGATCCAACATTACTGGTTCTGGAGAAATTATAGAAAATATATGTATTTATTTAAGCTCCATAAACATTATCTTGCACCTTTTATCTCACCAACTCACTTTTTAATTTGCAATAAGATGAAGACATTTGAGAGAATAATCGTATCCAAACTTTAAAATCTTAATGTCTAATTTCTACATTTCTGTATTGGTACTTTTAGGTAAAAGGATCTAACTACTTCTTTCACCACTACCTGGAGATGAAGTGTGGTCTTCAGCCATTATCACCAAATATTATCAACCAACATACAAATTAATAAAATGGTATATGATTGCTGCTGTGTGTAATGCAGCTTTGGGAAATAGAGAGCATAGATCTTGTGGAGTTGGGGTTTTTTTGGCAACCTGAAGGAAAACCTTGAGGTGAGCAGAAGGACAGCCAATCCTTTAGGGTTTTACAAAAGACTCATTAAAGCTGAATCACAGATGTGAAGAATCCATTTTCTTAGAAAGCAGAAGTGCTTGTGGGCTATTTTTAGAGATCTGAGGATCAAATATGATCAAGCACAGCTCTGCAGCTCAGTTGTGTCAACATTGTGTAAATAGTGGACCCCCCCCCCCCCCACCCACCAAAAAACAAAAAACGGAAAATGTCAAATAACAAATAACATTTTTTTCCCAAGCTGCTGTCAAGCTGAACATTTTGTATTTTCCTTCTGCATTCAGAGTGTGAAAGCTCTCGGCTCTGTAGGGAAACATGTCACACCCAAAGAGTCAGACTGCATGGATAGAATATGAAATGCTTTGTTTGTATTTGTTTTTGCGTTGAATGTATGATTTGTTGATTAGAAGTGAGAAAAAAAACTAAAGAAGAAACTAATAAACTAAAAACATATATCACTTTTAGACTTGCATCATTACTAGGCTATAATTGTTATAGAACTATGATCCTATACAAAGGAAGTAATGCATTTTCCATCTGTAATTATTACGTAAGTAACTAGCAGCTATATACATTAGATATATGACACTTATGATTTAGAATATGAGATATCACCAGTTGCATTAGCTGCTGTCTCACCTAATATTCAGATTATTCATGTGCCATCATGTATCCAGCTCTCATGTCCTTTTCATATCTAAAAATGCCAACTGAGTCTCAGCTGGTTAAATCAACATGTAACCATGTTGCTCACCATCATCATTTTAATACAGCCAAACTTTAACAATAATATTAACAATGATAATAATTATTAAGTTACTCGTTTACATATTGTTTTGTTTCTGTTGTCAGACAAGCATAAAATAGCAATATGATCGTGGTGTCAAACAAGCTACATTAAACAAGGGAACGGTAATTATTGTGCTGCAATATACAAAATGAATAACACATTTAAGAGACAGTTAAAGGCAGAAGGCTGTAACTAATGATTACTTTCATTATCGTTTAATCTGGGTAAAATGTCGATCCCTATTTCCTAAAGCCCAGGAAGCTAGTCATCTTTTGTCCCGACCAACAGTCTACAACCCAAAGGAAGAAGAGAGAATTTATATTTTTTCGTCAAAAAATGATCTAAAACAAATGAATTCATTATTAAAATAGTTGATGGGCCATTCTGTAACAGTAGAGAGACTATTTTTTGGGGGTTTTTTTATGATTACTTCTGTTGGTTTGAGCTTCACTGTGACGAATGATGCAGAGCTAGTTTTCACATTCATCTACTCTAAACTCAACTCAAACCTGAGGACATACGAGCATGATCTGTGACATAAGAACCAATCATAATCAAGCAGGCAACTTAGATAAATACAATGCCTCCAGTGCACATACACAAGGAATGGACTTTTTGAAAGTAGGAGACATCTTTTATCCAGCAGTTAAACTTCAGAAATAAAATAAAAAAGTTCATATATTACTTATTCATATATTCTAAATTGAGAGAATGAGGAGGGGATCAGGTAATTGTAAGAGTTTCTGCTGTCTTTCCACTAACACCATGATATTTTATTATTACTTTGATGTCTCCATTTAGCTGTGTGGACCTGATGACATTATTTGATTGTAATCTGCCTTTAATCCAGCTATATTTGGGGCATCAGGATCTCAGATAGAAGTGTAACAGTGGTGCTGTAGATAATCTTTAGTGGTATGACCCGGGTCACTGAGTTCTCTCCCCTCTTGTCCAGAACAGTTGAGACCATCCAGGTTGACTCGTGACATGTTGGCATACGTAATACGTCCAGAAAAGACTTTTCCTGACTTTTCTTTCCATGCTGTCAGAGAAATGCATCTGCGTGGATGTGCGATGTGGAGGGCAAGTGAAGGAGCAGTCAATTCCCATACATTAGCTGGGCTTGGTGCTTGGTAGTGTACCTGAGTCTGCAGATTTTTTTTCTTTTTTTTTTTCCCCAAGCCGGTAACCTGCTCTGAGCAGATCAAGGGTAGAAAAGAAAGTTGATTTTAATCCCCAAAGGGATTAAGAACCCCATGAGTGATTATATGAGACTTCTGTCTCAAAAAGGACAAATTACTGTACCACCTCAGACTTGGGAACCGTTTTTACAGTGGCCTGTGCAGATCAAAGTAGATTAGACGTATCTCCATTTCGATGATCATTAATCACCTTGCGATCACAGGAGAGACTGCATATTTCTGCTGCTTAGAGCCCTGCCAGGACAATGGAAATGGATTTTGTCTGACGTTGGTCATACCTTTATCTTTTCCCAGGAAACGTATACGAATTCCCATTGAAGCTGAACTAATATTGAACTATAAGCAGTGGCGGCACACACACACACACACTCACACACACTCACACACACACTTACACACAGTCTTCTGAGACGTGCTGTTACTCACCACTGTCTCTGCATCATCAGCACTATGCAGACGTTCAGAGGCAAACAGCAGCCTGTGTCTTCCATCTGGTTGCTCTTAACTGTCTAACTGTCTATTGATAGTGAAGCACTAAAGCATGAAATGTAGAGGCACTATAGATGTATTATAAGAAGCTGTTTCTAGCTTCTGGGATTACGTAACCTTTATGTTGGGATGATGTCAGACTTGAGGAAAGTTTTACAAATATAAAACTTTCATGGATTAGAAATTCATAATAATAGTATATAATATAATAGTATATAATAATAGGAAGAGTCGTGATTTTATAGACGTCTCTTTTATAATGCAGCCTATGGGGGAAAATGCTTTTTGGGCCGCATGGGATTTTCACTGTAATATGGCGAGTGGTCACTAGGGGAAATTGGCAGCATGGCTAACCATATCCAGCTATTATTATACATCCATGGGAGGCACCCAACCATTTCATGTGATTGTGTGATTGTGATCTTTCTGTTTCCATATGTGGTTATAAATGTGTATGTTTTATGGTAAGGTATTTTAAAAAGCGTACCTGGTTTCAGGAGAGGGATTGGATTTCCCTGCAAGCATGGTGCAACCTAGATTGACTCCTGATGGATGGGTCTATTGGTACATCACAATTCCCTTAAATTGCATCCACATTTCCTTCACTTGCATTTTTTTTCCTCCTCACTAAAGTTGCACAGAACACATGCTTTCACTACCTGCCCGTTTCATTCTGCACATAATCCTAAAACAAGAACAGATCAGGCACTGATACAGATCAGAGACCAACAGATACAAGGAGAGAGGAAACACAAATAGAGAAATGACACAACGTTTCCTCTGAGGCATCATGTGAAGCAGCAGCTGATCACAGCTGGATCAGCTGTCAGTCAACTTTGACAGCTGCTGCTGCTCTTGAAGAGGTTTATGTGTGCACACATGGGCACGGTGCTGTCCTTTGGGGACCGTGTAGTGCTGTCTGGGGTTTAGAGTTTGTTGGCAGCTTGTTTTGATGTCAGGCCTTTTCTTGAGTCTGGATGGATCTGGATAGAGAGCTTTTAGAAAATGAACTCCAAATTAAGTCAAATTAAAACCAGCAGTTAATGAAGCATGACTGACCTTCCTGTTTGGTCTGGTTTTGTCCTTCTTACCTCCTCTGCCTTTCCTGTTCATCTTCTCCTACCTGTTCTCCCACAGACAGAGAGCAGGTATGGAAAATAAGGCGCTGGAACCTGATTCTGTGAGCATTCACATGGAGGAGACCATCATGTGTAATGGAGGCAGCCAGCCGCTAGCCCAGCCTCAGCAGCAGCAAGACGCGTCCAAGTTGACTCACCTGAAGAAGGTTGAGAACCAGATCACGGAAGCGCAGCGTTTCTCCCACCTGCCCAAACGCTCGGCCGTGGACCTAGAGTTCACCGACCTCTCCTACACCATTCAGGAGGGACCGTGCTGGAGGAGGAGAGGTAACACACACATCCACCCACCCTCCATGTCTTTTGTTAGTAGTGATGATATAAGCTGCATGAAGACAAAGTTCCGTCGAAATGTTAACGAGATGTATTAATGTAGGCAGAAGATCGTCGAGCTTTCTCAAATTCTCAAAATTTCTGAACTCTTCTTCTAGATATTTCCTCATTTGGGGGTTTTGAAGGTGATGACGGCGTTGCAGAGCGCTGTCCACCCAAAATATGATATACATATGATTCACACCATTTTTAATACTCGTTAAAAATCCTTTAGTGAGCCCATCTGCAGTTGTTTCTGTACTACATTGGTTCACAACCATTCTCAGTCACAACCCCTCAGAAGCGGAGTAGAGCTCAACAATGAATCAATTTTATTCAAAACGTAATATGGCCAAATGTGTGTCAAAATACCATTTCCAACTAAATATTGTGCATATTGAAACAAATCCCTACCAAAAAAAAACACAAAACAGTTGCACAGCAAGCAATGCTCTTCTTACAGTAACTGCAGCAAACCCTGATCTCTATTGATCTTTCCCCTCAAGATCATTTCTCCACACAGAGGCACAAAGGAACTGAGGAGGGAGTGGGACTGATTATTTCTGACACACTGCCCTCCCCACGATCCATCAGTGTCCATGGATTTCACAGAGGATCAATAGACATTCGAGTAAAATGTGCTGCCATTGTGTGTATTTTCAGTCAATACAGATCCAAATCATTTGCACTGAAGATCAATCACTGCGTCTTCTGCTGAATGGATAGTGTGTTTATCTGTAAATGCTCAGGCCTATACACACGTTTAAGTAAAATGATGGTTAGACACTAGAAGAAGGGCAGATGGATCAGTACTCAGGATTTTTGATAGGATTCACCTACCACTATTCACCATGCTTCCTTATGAAAAGCTTAGAGAGCAGCTGTATGCCGGGAAGTTAACATTTGCACCTTCATGTTGGATTGAGTCATTTAAGGCAGTGTAGTGTTTCTCATTCAAAGGCAACACTGTTTGTTTTTTTTGTCTTTTTACACTTTTGGGAAATCACTATACAATAAATATGTTCAAGCAGTAAATGTGTAAACCCGCCTGATGTGAGGTGTATTGTGTGTATATGTTACGAGTATATTCTCTGAGGTTTTCCAGTAAGTGCTGCAGGTTAGGTCATCAATAATGCAGAGGAGAGGAGAGGAGAGGAGAGGAGAGGAGAGGAGAGGAGAGGAGAGGAGAGGAGAGGAGAGGAGAGGAGAGGAGACATAATCAGTTTAGTCCTCCTCAAGCTTCAAACAGCCCTGTCTATGAACCACAAAAACAATAATATATTATAGCCCTGTGGATCACAAAGACCAGCCCTTTAAACAGTAACTACTAGCCCAGAATACTACAGAATACTCCAATATGTACACACTCCCATCTTCTGTCTGCCCCCTGTTTCAACTGAGCGGAATTGAAGATGATGAGTGAAGAAGAGACTCTACAACCTGCCCTCGCAGCTTCTCCAGAAGCTTCAGAGACTGAACACCAGACTCCTTTGACAGCAGCTGTCAAACCTGTCCGTTTGTCTCAGGTGACCCAGTGTCATGCCAGCCCTCACAAAGCAGCACTGCACACTCCCTGAAGTGAAGTGAAGTGAAGTGAAGTGAAGTGTGTGACAGGAAACATAAATATAAATTCCTCTCAAGCCTTTAAGAAAGTGCAGGTAAACACTTACTGTAGATGCAAATACTTTTTTATTGATGTGTGTGACTCACGTCTCAATGCACTTTCAACATGTTTGTTTGAAGTGTCTTTTTCAATAGTACGTTAGTACAACTCCCTAAAACCTATTTGACTGCATGTTTCCACAGCCATAGCACAGAATGTGTCACAGCATTGTCACAAACAATTATCTTCTTCTCAGAGTTACCCTGCAATCTATCTGAAGCATTAGCAGCTATCAAAACCTACTTAATTCCCTACTTCTTAAAGGAAATATGAGTAAAGACAATTGGCTGTCCATATTTCAATCATCAGGTTTCACATACTTTCTTATTTTCCCCCTAAAACATACATTGATATAGAAATAAATACATATTTCAAACCAAGAGAAAAATACTACTCAGAAAAACCAAAAGAAGAAAGCATACATCCCAAACAGATCTCAGAGCTAGTTATACTCAATCTACATGTTGTTGAATGAACATCCATTATCCTGTCGAGGGTCACAGAGGGGCTTGAGTCTATCCCAACATGCAGTAAGTAAGACACATGGTACAAACCGGCTGTTGGTCGGCTTGTATTTACATTCATGTTGAAATCGATCGACCCATCAATAATTCAAAACCACTTTTAGAGTTGTGTTAAAGAGCATATATATATGTATATATATATATATATATATATATATATATATATATATATATAGCTCGATGGGAAAACACTGTCTGAGGAAACACAGGAAAGAGGGAATTTTATGCTAAAAAGGCCGTAAATGTGTCAGATATCCTTTTGATATGACTTCACATTAACTTTGAAATGCATTTCTGCACAAAATATTCTCTTTCAGCATTTGTTTCGGTGTTGCTTTAAAACAGATTTGAAAAATTGTGAACCTGTCCTTTAATAAAGCCAAGCTGAAGGGAGGTGGTCTGTTGTCTCCAGGTTTCAAAGCCTTACTGAAGTGCCTGTCTGGGAGATTCTGCAGTCGGAACCTGATAGGAATCATGGGGCCCTCTGGGGCTGGCAAGTCCACTTTGATGAACATCCTGGCTGGATACAGGTGAGACCGCAAAGGTCTCCTTTACAATATTATGAGAAAGTATAATATTTGTTTAAAGTTAAATTAAATAAATGAACTTTTCTCTGAATAAACTACCAAAAGCAGGTTAACACAGTCAGGAGGAATGAACTTTCATCTTAGGCATCTTTGGCGTATATACTTCAGTACATATGCAAGAATTATTGTACAACTGGTAGTAATGTGGACTTTGCTGTTTCTTTCATTATAGCCTGTTTAGCTCATTTAACTGTGTGTGTGTGTGTGTGTGTGTGTCTGTGTGTGTGTGTGTGTGTGTGTGTGTGTGTGTGTCCGTCCTCTCTGTGCTGCGCAGGGAAACAGGGATGAAGGGTCAGATCCTGGTAAATGGGAAACCCAGGGACCTGAGGACATTCAGGAAAATGTCCTGCTACATCATGCAGGAGGACATGCTGCTGCCACATCTCACTGCACGAGAGGCCATGATGGTGAGATGTCACTGACAGGCTTGTAGCACACCCAGGAACATCTAAACTCTAAATGCTCAAAGTGTGTTTGCGGTAATGATGATGTTATTTTTGAAATCCCATCTGAAGTAGAAATGAAAGTGTTGGTCGTTATTGTGCCAAGGTGCTGCAGGATAGACTTGTGACGTGAAACTGCCGCGTATTACTCTCATTGTACAGGTGTTTAATACCTTTATTACATGATTATTACACCTGTTTCCTCTGTGCTGCAGGTTTCAGCCAACCTGAAGCTGGATGAATCTATGGATGTGAAGAAAGAACTGGTGAGCTCATCATTGCTTAACATACATAAGAAAAAGTAATACTCATAGCTAATAGGCAGGGATGCCAACTTCTTATGGACCCGCCTACCTACTTTAGATGAAAACTTACATGGCTGCAGGTACACGGCACTTAAAATAGGTCACCAAAGATTAATGTCACTGATGAGACTCCAACACAACCCCAAGACCCAACTTTCTGGCATTTTCATGTTTGTGTCTGCATCACATATTGCATGCATGCAGACTGATATTCTCTTTAATCTGGTCTCTGTCCCTCTTGCTCTGTCTTTCTCCGTCCAGGTGAATGAGATTCTCACTGCCTTAGGGCTTCTCGAATGTGCTCACACTCGTACCAGCTCGCTGTCGGGGGGTCAGTGTAAACGGCTGGCCATCGCCCTCGAGCTGGTCAACAACCCACCAGTCATGTTCTTTGATGAGCCCACCAGGTGAGGCAGACTGACACAGACAACCTGTTAATGTTTTAATGATGTGATGTGCTGTAGTCCCTCCGTAGGCAGCGAGGCCCGACGCCACCAGCAGGGCGGCGCTCTCCATCCGCTCCCCAGCAGCGTCCTTTTGCACCTTCCTGTCTATTCTCACTGTTAGCTTAACAACAGACCTTTAATTCTGCGTCTGTAACCAGCTAACTTAATCTAGAAAAAAAGGGAAATTTGGACTCAATAAATGTATTTTCAGTGATGATTTTAACACTTTCACATTTTTAAATTCTTTTCTAATATGCTACTGTATGAAATGTGAATCTATCACATTACAGCATGCAGTGGTAGAGAACTGAAGATGAAATATGAAAACTATATTTGGACCAATGTATGTCAACATTATATTCTGGTTGTTGATTGGTTAGAGAGGATTTTTCATCCTTTGGCCAATCGTAGATTAGCATGAAAAAAAGAAGCACATTGAACATTGAGATCCCGCCCTCCTCTGCAGACTGCTCTTCCCCCTTTTGCCTGCTCTGCCCTGCAGTTGTCGCTGTTAGAGCATTTTTAACCAGAATTTATTTTTCTTTTTTTTTTCAAGAAAAGAGAAAAATATTTTATATGACGATACTGAGATTTGGTTTATTACAACCAATTTTTAATATTTTGATCTTCATATTGCCTCTCAAAAACAGAGGAGGAGCAGGATCATCTGTTCTAGCTTATAATGAGTCTTCTTCTGACACTTAAACATTTTGCGATGGAAATTATATTCTTATACTCTAATTATAGTGGTACCATCTGCCAAATGTTGGTAGTTTGGGCTCTCTGGGAATCACTTTATTATGTCTCGCTCTGCAGTGGCTTAGACAGTGCATCATGCTACCAGGTGGTGTCCCTACTGCGTTCTCTGGCGCTGGGAGGACGGACCATCATCTGCACCATCCATCAACCTAGTGCCAAACTGTTTGAGATGTTTGACAAGGTACGCATCTGTCAATAAAGGAAGGGATTAATGGATGGAAGAAACCAGTATGGGTGTCAGCTAATAATGTAACATTTCACATGGACTTTGGTTGTTTAAAGAAACCTGTCTACCTTGAATCCTCTTGTCCTCTCGCAGCTCTACATTCTCAGTCAGGGTCAATGTATCTACAAAGGCTCAGTCCCCTACCTCATCCCCTATCTGAAGACTCTGGGACTTTACTGTCCTACCTACCACAACCCTGCAGACTTCAGTATGTCCACTTCACATGTATTCAATCCACCAATATATCCTGTGTAAACTCAGAAAGAAAAAATTGATTGCATTCAATTTGTGCAGAGTGGCAATTATCAGAAGCATTTCTAATTCCTTCTTTACCTTTATATCTTCTTTTTATTTCTTTTTGTCTCTGATTCAGTCATTGAAGTGGCATCGGGAGAGTATGGAGACTTAAACCCTGTGCTGTTTGAGGCAGTGCAAGGTGGAATGTGTGCAATAGAGGAGAAGAAGAACCAGTGTGATACTAACGGCACATCAGTCTGTGCAACAAAGTACCCCAGGGTGTGTAGCAGATGATGTGCTGCAGTTTAGGCTGGATTACCAACAGCTGTCACCAGGCAGCCAGCAGAGACTCCAAGTGGCATCTTAAAGGGGACATATTATGCCTTGTGTGATTTTCTGTTATGTATATACTGTTATGATGTTGCATGTTTAAACATGGTCAACAAGTCAAAAGCCAGGGATTCAGCGTGTTGCAGCGGTTGGTTTTACCCATTTCTTGCTGTTGTGTTGTTTGCATTGTCCACTCTCATATTCCAGATTAGATTCTGGCCTGAACGTCTACAGATATTTTTGAAAAGTTTCGAATAAAGAACAAAAAAAATGTAATGAAATCTTACTACTACTGTTTTATGGTTTGTTGACACCTGGAAGTCTACCGAGGTGCAGGAAGCTAACCAATCAGAACAGAGTGGGCTCCTCAGAGGGCGGGCCTTAAAGAGACAGGAGCTAAAACGGCCTGTTTCAGCCAGAGACTGAACTGAGAGGCTGCATAAAGGAAAAGTATAAGATGATAATATAAGTTTTTTAACATGAACTTACACAAAAATATATTCCAGAAGAAACCCATAATATAAATATAGACCTGGAAATGTGAATAATATTTCCCCTTTAATATCAATCAACAGATATCAGAGTGGTATTCATCTTTCCCTGTCTAATTCTCAGTAAGGAACCAAAAAAGGTTCCGTCTCTGACTGCAGGACACTGTGCCGTCTTCCACTGTTGTGAAATTGGATATAATCATATATGCATTTTTCAGTGTAATGAGATGTAATCTGCTTCAATTTTCCCCAGGATGCTGGACACATAGAGAGCCATACGTTTGCCACAAGCACACTAACGCAGTTCTGTATCCTCTTCAAGAGAACCTTCATCACTATATGTCGAGACCAGGTGGGTGGCTACATCTGCTTGGAAATTGGTTACATTAATCAAACATTATAAATGTCCACTGGTCTCAAAAATATGTAACTTGATAGATAATATTATATTATTTTGATATAAAGACATTTTTAAAAAGTTTATTTTCTCCTCCTTTCGCTCTGTTTTCAGGTTTTGACCCACCTCAGACTGATGTCCCACATCTCCATAGGTGTGTTAATAGGCTTGCTTTACCTGAACATCGGCAATGATGCCAGCAAGGTCTTCAACAACACTGGATTTCTCTTCTTTTCTATGCTCTTCCTCATGTTTGGAGCTCTCATGCCAACCGTGTTAACCTGTGAGTATGAGTCATGGGAGGGAACTGCATCGTGTTTTTTGTTGATGATGTTGTGATCATCGTTGAGGTCCAGTTTCAATGCACTACAAGTTTTGAGTTATGTTGACTGGTCTATTATGCACCATCTGTCAGTTCCTCTGGAGATGTCTGTATTCCTGAGGGAGCATCTCAACTACTGGTACAGCCTGAAAGCCTACTACCTGGCCAAGACCATGGCTGATATTCCATTCCAGGTGAGTTGGTGTTGCTGGGGTACATCTACGTAGTACACTTCACTCTAGTGTTAGTTAAAGCTACTATTGCAGTGGATCACACATTGCCAGCATTTCCACAAGATTTTACCTCTGGTGAGTTCTCACTCTTGATTTTTCTTTATAAAAGTGGAAAAAGCTTTCTGCATTGCTCAGAGGCTGGTTTCAGCAAAACATAGTCTAAGGTGACATCTTTAAACGTGTTGTTTTCCATTTACTATCACAGAATATGAAGAAAACAAGTAAAGTACATATGTGGGAAGTTGGAACTCATGATTTTTTTTGCCATTTTTGTATGAAAAAAAAAGCTAAAATGATTAATCAGTTATAAAAAGTGTTGCCTCTTAACTAATCAATTACTTGACAAGCAATTGTATTGCATGTTTCCGCGGGTAAATAAGTTCATATGGTTTGACAGCTCAAGTAAATCATAGTAAAAAGGAAGAGTTAAATCCAAAGTTACCCAACAACAACTTAGTGGTGGATTCAATTCCAACAATGGCATGAAAAATGCATATCCAAAAGTTTTGTCCAAATACCCTTTTAATTGACTGTATTTAATTCTAATTTCCTTATTCATTCTGTAGCAGCTTTTTTAAGCCATTCATCTTGCCCCATAACCTTACATACCTAACATACCTTTATTGGAATCTAAAATAAGCCGCCTATTGACACAACTTCAGTTGTCTCATACTGAGATGGAGGCTCAGGGTCTAAACTGTGTGTTTGGCTGTGGAAAGATCAAGTACATTTTCTACTGACATCAGTGCCACGGAACAGCAGATAAACCAGAATGTCATTTTGGAGTGAACTATTCCTTTATAAAAAATAAAGGTTAATGAAGGTGTTATTTTAGGTGATCTGCCCCATCATGTACTGCAGCATAGTGTACTGGATGACAGAGCAGCCTCCTGAGGCCAGTCGCTATCTGCTCTTCATAGCCCTGTCCACCTGCACTGCCCTGGTAGCCCAATCCCTAGGCCTGCTGGTGGGCGCCGCCTCCTCCTCACTGCAGGTATTGCAGCTTTACGTGGTTAAATAACACATTTTGACACACGTTGTACATATAGAACAGAATATGTCCTCTGCACCCGTACACAGGTGGCTACGTTTGTTGGACCTGTCACAGCAATCCCAGTGCTGCTTTTCTCTGGATTCTTTGTCAACTTCGACACAATTCCCAAATATCTGCAGTGGAGCTCCTACGTGTCTTATGTCAGGTGTGTACCACTACTATTACCATCATTTTTTTTTTGGCATTGACAGCGAGGCATAAGAGAGGCAATGTTGGTCTGTTGGTGTGAAATATTTTGAAGCATAATTCCCATTTATGCCAACTTGGATCTTATTTTCATAGGAAGCTCATATTAGTTTGGCAATCATTTGTATTGATTAGGATAACATAAGTAGATCAGATGGAGCAAAAAACACAAATACACAAAAACTGTCCATCTTAAACATCCGTGCATCATCCAGAGCAACAATTAACATGGTGAGAACAATGTTATTACAGATTTAAAAAAAAAAAAAAAAACAATATCCAAAGCGATATCAAACAACTACATCACACATTGGAGCGAAAAATTGTTTATTGGAACCCATGATCGCCAGATATTGATTTTATTTAAGTATTGTACCATGACATTTACTGATTGTTTCTGTCTTTCTCACAGGTATGGCTTTGAAGGGGTGATCCTGTCCATCTATGGGATGAACCGCTCAGAGCTGGAGTGTCCAGGAAAAGTGTGTAAATTCCAACAGCCTGAAGAGGTTCTCCAGTTACTGGATGTGGAAGACGCTAAGCTCTACATAGATTTCATTGTCCTGGGCATTTTCTTTTTCATCCTGCGACTGGCCACCTACCTTGTCCTCCGTTACAAGGTGAAGTCTGAGCGATAGGTTTTAATCTTCAAAGCTCAAAGCTCTCTCTAATATCATTCCAGACCTGGTGTCTTTTCTGTTCACAGACAACAACCTCTCTCATGTGGGAATTTGTTTCATTTCATTTTTACGCATTGCTGCTAAAAGTGGACATAAATTGTGATCGTTACTACTGCCAACAACTGTAGAGGGCAGCGACATAAATCAACATGTACCTGTTTTACCTCAGACATCAGGACGCAACTACTGTGCACAAACGCAGATCAGCAGTGAGGAAAGCACCACAAGAGACTGAGACACATTCATATTTCATATATATATATATATATATATATATATATATATATATATATAGAAACATGCATGTCAGGGTTGGGATGTTACAACTTCAGCCCATGAAAGTGCCTCCCTGAGATAAACAAATGCATAGTGTTTACATTGCTCTATCAGCCAAAAAAAAGAAGATTACGAACTGTTGCACAGGAGAATAAATGTGGTGTATTGTGCCTGAAAGACTAAACATGAATGAGCATAAATGATAATCATGGGATCATTACACTGTACACTGGATGTTTTGGTTGCATATTTCTATCCTCATATGACTGAACCGGGGTCGCAAAACATTTAATTCCTAAAAAAAAAATCAAATCCTTGTGTGAGCTAGATGTCTTTTTAACATGTTGATAGTTGTAAATTAAGCTTTATCATGATTGCCTTCTGAAGTTTGGTATTTTTTCTACTTCTATAATATAACCTAAAAATCTGCAAAATCCTAGTTGAAATTTTAAAAAAAATTAATAAAAATGATTCAGCCTTAATGATTTTATACTGTGCTATATTATCTCTAACATGATGTCATTATGCGATTATAGAAACGTATTTAAGCAAAATAGATGTAGCGTATCATTATTGTGTCCACACTACACCCAATGATTCCACAAGGACACGACATGCTCATGTAGTCATGTTTGGTGCTATCTGAAGTTTCATGTTTTATTTGATCTACATGTTATAACTGTATGCATCTGGACTGCACATTACAAGCATACTGAGTACTTGGAGACCAACCAAAGAAAATGAATTGTAACTGGAAGAATGTTCACATTATATTTACTATGTATAGTTTGCCTCTCTCTTTTTATGTTTGTTATTTGTTGGGCGGTTACTTAGAGATTAACCTTACTGTACAGCGATGTAAAGATGATCCAATAAACACTGATCTAATTCCATTAAATATTTCAGTTTATTTATGTTGTCTCTTCCCACTAATACATTATATATATATATATATATATATATATATATATATATATATATATATATATATATATATATATATATATATATATATATATATATATATATATAGTCACTCAAATATAAATAATATATGTTGGCCAGACAGCAGGGGGCGGTGTGTCGGTGTGACATGGATGCTAACCGCAGTTAAAGCACCAGAATAAGAACACATCCGCTTGTCGTGGAGCAGTTTCATAATGTGACTCCGAGCAGCAGGTTTCAGAGATGCCGGGCAGCTGCTGAAAAAACCTCCCCACTGTTCCCAGCCGCAGTAAGCTCAGTCTTATCCTCAGTTTGATGGTGATAATGTAGCCGTAGCTTCCCGAGCTAACGTTAATGTACGCAGCGTTCAGTCTGGCTGGCTAATAAAAGCCTGTAAGCTAGGTAAGAGCTTAGGTCACCTGAGGATAAAGACAGAAAACAACACGACATGTTAAATATATCAGGATTATGGCATATTTAAAATATTTCATTTCATTTCATCTGAGTAGTTTGGTTTAAAACCCTTTATTGCCAGCCTGCTGTACGTCACACTAACATAAAATAGGCTAGCTGCCATCTGATGGTATAACACCATCTAATAATACTGTAACAAAAACACATTTTATGAAACATATCCGAGGCTACTGATTATTCCTGCTGTGTCTTGCTGCTTATGAATACCTCGCAATACCTACCTATGTATACCTAACCCTAACCCTTATGAAGTTATTATGTGTTATGCATTAAGGCTGCCTATGTACATGTCATTATCAACACTGTGCTGTGTGACACATGACACTCTACAACACTAAAACAATGTGTTCAGAGCACTGCCAGTTATACTGATAGTATAGATCACTTCACTGGTTCCTACATACAAAGATGTGAATGTAATCCACTACTTCGATGGTTAACTTATATTTTCACCAGCAGCAGCTGTCAGTTGACCCCAGAGGAGGAAGGAATGGCGCCTTTAGTTGGAGCTGAGCTGATCCTGACACCAGTGCAGCTCTATCGACAGCTCCTCAGATGTTGCAAACAGTTACCGACAGCAGCAATGCAGCAGCACTATCGACACACTATTAGACAGGTGAGGTCTTCATATGCACCGATCTAACTGCACGCAAAAAATACATATGGGCATTATATTTCTGCCATGAAATGTGACTTGTTGACAGTGTTGTTGTGTGATCGTGTTTCTCATAAACGCCACACTGACCTGATGCTTCGCTTCTACTCTCCAGGGTTACAACAGTCACGCAGATGAAGACGACCCAGAGAGGATACAAATGATAATCCAAAGATCTATTGCAGACGCTAACTGGATTCTTGATAAAGTAGGGATCAAGACCCTTTTTTTCCCTATTTTTAAGACGATATGAAACCCTCTGTAATATTTAATTCTCTTTTTTGATTTACAGTATACCAAGAAGAAGTGAGGTCCATAAAACACAAAGCTGTCCGCCAGTCCTGACTCTTGAGTGCTCACTGTGTTATTTGGCTCAATGGCTATTAGGACTATGCTATATACTATATACTGTAAAATGGCTACTAAATTCCGTGTAATGTTATAAAGTGTACATACTGAAATGAGATGTGTATATTTCCTTTTCAATAAACTAATTCCCATTAACTATAGATTAGTTGTTGTTCACAGTGCATCCTGTACTTAGAGCAACATTTACATTGTAGACATGAACAGATACGCGTGTCCACAGTGACAAAGGTTCAGATTTGAGACTACACCAAGTTTACATGTTACAAAGTTAATTTACCAGTGAAGAGGAATGTGAAGTGTTATCATCTAGAGATCTAATGTTTATTTTAAGTTAAATGTTTTTACTGTTTTTTTATTATTTCGTTTTGTTGGTGGGGGAACTAAGGGCCGATTTTCTTTCAATATCATAAGCAGATTACATTTTAAAGTGATGCAGAGATAGAAAGGAAAATTGAAGGTAGGTGAAATTATAAGAAATAAATCATAAGTCAGTCTTAAGCCACTTCATGCAGAGCTTCCACAAAATATATGGATATCAAATTATTATTAAAACACATAGCACAATGTTCAAATTTGCTCCCCCTTCTGTCCAGCATCTTGACAGCAAAAATGACACATTTTATTGTGCAATATACAGTATTTATTCAAGTAAAAACATTTATCATCTAAATAAATGCCTGAGAGACAATGATATATATATATATAACAGAAATAAAGAACATATGTATCTGAAAAAGAATGTTTTTCTTATGTAATGTGCCCACAGAGTGGTTGTACCAGAAGAATGAAGAAAAAAAAACACACACAAAAAGATTAAATCAAATCATTTTTCTATGTTTAAAACCAAAACTTATTTACAGATGCATGCAACATGCAGTATATCAATTGATACAAAAAGTAATAAAACTAGATATACAGAGTAATTCTTCAGTATAAATAGTATAAATAATGTTTTATATATATATATATATATATATATAAATAGCTCTGTCTTCCTTCTATGTTGGTCTGAGATTTAAATGCAAGACATTTGATGTAAACGGAACTTAAACTTTCCAAATATATTTAAGCTCACAACACTGTAAATCCTAACCAGAGCTAGCTGTTGCTTCACACTCCAAGCAGGTCAGAATTAAGAGGTGGTTGTCCAATCAAACAGAAAAGTAAAGATGTCTTAGGATGGAGTCAGAGCTTTGGGGTTGCAGCAGAGTAATTCTCTGAAGTGAGCATCATCTCCCAGAGAAAACAGGACAGGCACTGCGGCCGTAGAAGTTGCACATTGTCTTCTTGTTCCCGTCACATCCTCATTTCTGCAGAATGAACTGGTCGATGAACTCGTTCTGCTCCGACTCCACTTTAGACAAGGCTTCATACTCAATACGATACCTGAAACAAGGATACACGCAGGAAATTCACTGTTTTGTCTTAAATAAAAGGTAACACTGACAAATGGTCATTATAATTTTTCATAGCCAAAGTTGGGATATTCAATCATAAATACCCAAACAAAACACACAAAAACAAACCCTTTGCATTTGAGAATCTGAAATTGGAGACGTAATAGTTTCAACTCTATGTAGTATGATAGAAACTGATCATTACATAATTTAATATAGATGGCATATATGTCTATAAAACATAATGAGGTGAAAATGGCAATTCAGTTTTATTAGCAGGCTAACTCACTGTTTACCTCTCGAGCTGCATCTTCTTCTCTGCAATGAGAGCCTGAAGCTGCTGCTGTTGGGCCTCCCTTTGCTTTGCCACTGACTTCAGCAGGTTTCTTGCTCCAATGGCCTAATGGAGAAGAACACATGAAGGTAGCAAATAATTCAGTCATTCTGTACACTATATATTGTACCTGAAACAACTGAGATGAGATCAATGACAGTTTAAACACACCCAGGTGTTTTCAAACGTTTGGGATATAAGGCCATATTATATTACACTTACCTTCATCTTTTCTGTCTCTGCTTCTTTTGCCAGCTCATCTACCAGCTCAATAAGACCCCCAACTATCTTCTGAAACTGTCCAATTTCTGTAGAAGACATTGCATATTTATACATCCTATATGACCTGTTGACAGCGGTGGAGGGAGAGGTGGGGCTGACCATAATGAACTGCATTTGACAAGATATTCTGTGCTTACTGTCCACAAATTCTTTGCACTCCTCCTTGAGCTCTGAGGTCTTCTGGCTGACATCAGGCTCCAGTACTCGTAGCTTATTGAGCTCATCAAAGTAAAAGCCTGCCTCTGCTAATGGGTCTTTAGCCATGGCCACAGGGCCTGACACAAAGGAGACAAAGAAAAACACAATTACCACAACCTTAAATATAGCTTTGACATGTTGGATGTCCAGTGGACAGCCTTCTTTTACAACATATGTTTCACTGACACAGATAAGATAACTTTACACTGAATCAGCCTTGTAGCTTGATAACTTATCTTATGCTGACAAGTGGCTACTTGGCTATCACACAGCGACAATGTTACCATATGACCTGTTTTCTGACTTTGTTGAACTATGACCTTCACTAAGAGACCACCATATGGCAAGACGAGACACTGCCTTTTTATGCATTTTAACTTTATTTATCAGTTTTTTAAAGGTTATTTTCGTTAGATAGCTACGTAGCTACAGCTAACGTCAACTTATTTGGAAAGTGTGACTGTTATTGGTTATTCTGAAGGTTAGCACACTTTGTTGCATATGTGTGAAATGACATGTCGTTAACTTCACAAAATTAATATTATGTTTAGCGTTTGTCTCCAAATGTGGAAACGGTATTAAATCCCTGCCTATGACCTTAACGCTGTTAGTGTAAGCTAACTGTTATCATGCTAAAATCCCTTTTTAAATTAACTCAGCTAACTAGTTAGCTTTACTTCGCTAACATTAGCCTGCTCACAAAAGCCAACTGGACAACGAGTTATAAAACACTAACGTTACGGTCCTTGAGGGTAAATAAACCGCTAGACAGGTGTGCGTAACCATTGCTAGCTGCGCTCAGAACAGAAAACTGTGTATTTTACCTGTTTAACCCGCTATCACCGTTAACGCAGATGGCTCCGTGTTGTGTGACTATGTGGCAGAGCAAGTAACCGACCAAAGCTCCTCCTCCTCCCGCTACCAGGGAAACCAAACACTGCCTCTCTCTCTCTCTCTCTCTCTCTCTGTGTGTGTGTGTGTGTGTCTGTGTGTGTGTGTGTCTGAGTGTACTAAAAGGGAGCTTGACCAATACCCGGCACAGAATACATTATATCCATGCAGCCACAATTAATAACAACACAATATATAATATAGTGCCATTACTACTCCATCTGCATAATCAACTGTCCACAGGGTCAGCTGCAACATCTGACTTCTTGTTGGTCCATTTCAAATAGTCTCTGAGTAACTGAGAGAAATGCAAAGTGTTGCTAATGACTTTATTCCTGTAATATAACGTCTTAATTCTTGTAATATTACGACTTTATTCCTGTAATCTTCTTCTCCTTTCGGCTTTTTCCTTCAGGGGTCGCCATCAGTTGCCTCCATCTAACCCTGCCTTCTGTATCTTCTTCTCTCACACCAACTACCTTCATGTCATCTTTCACTACATACATATACCTTCTCTTTGGTCTTCTTCTATCAGGACTTTATTCTCGCAATATTAAAACATTTTCTTCGTAGGCCTGATTAAAAAATAAAATAAACAATATAAAATAATAAATAAAATATTTTTCTTGAAATATTACAACTTTATTCATGTGATATTATGACAGTGTGGCCATAATACACTTGCTCATACAAAAAAAAGAGAAAGGACTCGCAGTGCGTGTGACTGCCTGAAGGGGGCAGCATTACCCTTCACAACATACAGCCTGCAGTCATTTCACTAGAAGAAGACGGAGGAGGAAGAGGGAGTTTGACTTTTCGTACTTTTTTTTATAACGCAAATCTTGATACTGTTGTTGATATTTGTCTCAAGGCGAAGTAGGGGAAGTTAACTAGCCATACGGTGTGCGGTTATTTGACAACACGAAGAGACGACACGGAGAAATCGGTGAGTAAACGTCAAACTAAACTAATGACCCGTTAGGTGTTGTTTCTCTGCTGGATGAAGCCGAGGTACGATAACGTTACGCACTCCATTGAAAAGCCTGATAATTCAATATGCCATTTGTTATCGACAATTTAAAACATTTCCTAAACGTTATTTTACGTTATAACTAATTCAGGGTGTGTTCAAAACAAAACTGAACCTAGATTTCAATACATATTCAACTTTTAGAATTGGTGCTACTTCCAAGTTTGACAACAGTTAGCCAACATTAGCCAAACACACCCACGTAGGTAGAGGCTGTGACAAAGTTTGACGTTAACTTACAAACATATTTTATGGCATTAAATCATTGATGGGTAGTAGTATCGACAAGACGAATTGATAAAAAGACCATAACTATTTAATCAATAACTAAATTGGCGTTATACAGTGTTAGGCTATTGTCGTCAAAGAAAGAAACGTTTAAATTGACACATTTTTAAAGGGAGTTCAGTCTTAGCATTTCTCTAACGTATGACCGAAAATGACACCCGAGCTAACCTTCAGCTCGCTGTGTGGTCAGTACCGTAATAGTTAGTTAACATTAGCTACTGTTTAGCTCGACTTAGTATATTTACACTTTTGTGCAGATTCGTCCTATAACTTAACAAAAGCTAACAAAATATCATTAAATTAGCTAAGTTACCTGGTAGCAATTTGAAGCTGCAAACCCCAGCGTTTACTTGCTAGCACCGCTATACATACATACATACACACACACACACACACACACACACACACACACACACATACACATGTATATATATATATGTCAAACTTTTAGCTTTGTTCATAAAGCTGTAACTGTAAGGTAACAGTTTTAGCTTCGGTGAACCAGCTTTACTTTTAGAAGAAGCACTATAAAAGTCAGGTAGAAATATCTAAAATAGTGCTAACTTTAGTTTATATAAAGACAGGTGAGCTGCTGTTGTTTTTTGTTAATCTGCCATTTTTATTCAATATGCCCTCATTCTTGTAGTTTCCTGCCCAACAACATTCCAATTAATGGGAAGGGGAACCAGAGGAAAAGATAACAGTAGGGTAGGTTGTTTTCACTTTGTATTGGGATACTTTGCCTTGCCCACTGGGGGCCCTGTTTTACCTTTTAGACAGTATTTGTCAACATCAGTCTTGTCTGTGTGGCTCTGTGTTTTTCCAGGAATGAGCTGCAGCAGTGAGAGGTTGTGGCGGCCTCATCACTAGTTGTCACCACGGCGGGGGACCTTCGGACCTCCGTCTGCAGGGTGGTCATCTACCTCCAGAGGGACATGTCCGGGAACAGCTGCCTGCCCCAGCATCACACCCAGTCAGGCTCCATCTCACCAGTCCCTCATTTGGCCTCTCCCAAGACAAAGACCTGTAGTTATCGAGGAGCGGTGGGCTTGGGCAACAAGTATGTCCGGCTCAATGTTGGTGGGAACCTATTTTACACCACACTGCAAGTGCTGACCAGGCAGAACTCCATGCTGAAAGAAATGTTCAGCGGAAAGAAGGAAGTGTTCACTGATAAAGATGGTAAGCTGTTACCTCTCTATAACACTATACATCAACATTAGTACTAGTGTATTGTCAGTTAAATGTTCTAATTAACATGACACTGCAGGTAAAACAATGTGTCGTGACTGACTATCTGTATACTTCGATTAAACTTGTGACTTTACTGACACATTTATGGCATATTGACATCACAATATGGCACAACATCACAATCAAAGTCCAATTAACCTCACCTGTTGCTCATTACGACCATGACTCACCAAGCCAAGAAAACCTATGACGTAATTACAATGTTGTTCCCTCTGAAAGATGCAGCGGTTTGTCATGTGTACACATTCTTAACTTGGTCTGTTGTTTTTGTTCAGGTTGGATCCTGATCGACCGCAGTGGGAAACACTTTGGTAGCGTCCTGTGCTACCTCCGTGATGGCACAGTCACCTTACCCACAGGCCGCCAGGCTGTCCTGGAGCTGCAGGCTGAGGCAAAGTACTATCTCGTCGAGGGCCTGGTGGAACTTTGTCAAAACACCCTGCAGGTCAGTGACAGTGACACCAACTTGAGCACATCTGGATTATAAGCCAGGGTAGAGCAGCAACACATTGTACATTAGATGGAAAATTATATATCTAGTGTAATTACACTAACAGAACATACAATTAGTGATTTTTGAATTATCACAATTTCTGTGATTTTTATCTCAAATCACAAGCATCCACGTAGAAATCCAGGCTATAAGTTAGTGCTGTAGTGTATTCATTTATCAATAACGTTCTTAAAAAGGGGAAAAAAAAACAAAACACCATGAAAACACATTTGTAGGCCTCGCAGCGAATCCCAAAAAGCTTTAAGTCTACAAAGGTCAGTGACAAAGAACACTCCAAATCCTGAATGGACTTTGGTACAGAATTTTAAATTTAATTTTGTGTATTTTTTGTGTATTGTGTGTTTCCACTGCATCTGAGGAACTGATGTTTGAAATGCAATTTATCATAAGACCACACGACAGTCATCAAGTTCATGGTAATGTGCTATTGTGCAACTGTTTGATATTTGAAAGGATGTAGGAAAGGAGGTGTTGAGCTGTTGAGTGTTTTCTGGTTATTTTTGCTGTTTCATTACTGTATGTGACTATGTCAAATCAGTTTGAATTTCATTCAGTTTCCCAATTTCATTTTTATTGTGTTGTTTTTCTTTTAGGTGGCTAGGTTGTCATTTAATACCTTTGTTTAAGCATCCCATGGCCTTTATAAATACTGTACACATGTTGGATCATTCTGGAGCCTTGTGTTGTGTTTGACTAGTTGGCTATGTTTAGCATTGCAGATGTCACCTCAATAGTTCCAATGAGACATAAGACGTAAGAAGGCATTAGCTTGAACTATCACTCAGGAGCCAAAACCGGAACAAGTGACTTTGAATTTCAGGTAAAAGTCATCCTGAGGTTAGCCCCTAAACAGGTTTTTGCAATATGAAAACATATTGTACTGTGAGAAGACAAATATTTGTCAACCTGTAGAGATTTGCTGTACTGTTTGTAGAGAGATCAGTGTTTAGGTTGACTAGCAGCCAGACATTTCTCTGTTCTCACTCTTAAGGAGTGGCTGAGATTGACACTTAATGAACATAGCTGGTCCATCTCCAGTGAGCCTGGTCAGGTTAGGCTTACCCCCCTTCACTTTTCCACCAGTTGAGGGAACAAAAGAAAAGAAACTTTTCTTTGTCTTGAGAGGGTGCAGCATTTATTAACTGCCACACTGTAGCCGATACTGTACATTTACTGCCAGACTGACGCACACATTAAACACTCTCTCGCTCTGCAGTCATTTAAAAGAACTCGCATCGTGATAGGAGCTTCAGATGTTGACTCACGTCTTGGAACAGCGCCACACAGAGGCTCCCAAATGGATATTTATATATATATTAAAAGAAAGACGTACTTGGTCTGGTGGGGGTTCTCGTTGGCTTGTACAGTTATAGGGAAACACTGGTTCAGTGAGGCTATTGGCAGCAATACAACAAATCAGTGACTGCTTTGAGGCAATATTGGATTTGCAGAGTTTTTGCATCAGTGTGATGAAGTGAAACAAATTAATTCATTCTTGAGTTCTTTGAGTCTACAGTTGATGTTTCTCAGTGCTTTACATGACTGTGTTTGCTGCTGTAGTGAGTGCTGTTCAACTCTACAACAGAGCCTCTCAGGTAAACAAGATTGGATTTGTTGTGGACCACAGTTTGTATTTATGCCTCTAGGTTATGTCAGCAATAGAGTTTGCGGCACCATCTGTGTAAGACAAGTGTTAGCGGGTATGCATCACACTGACAGATGTTCACAAGAATGTCTGCCGGGCTGCCAAGCTTTACACATCCTTTGGTTTCCAGGGGGACAGATCGTAAGGCAGTGTCATTGAATTTCATTATTCATTCATTCATCATAATGTTCAGTAGTTCATGAATGAACAGCACTCAACCCGCCTCCATTGAGGTTCATTACAGTCTGTATATAAGCAACGTGCAGAGCACTTATAGTGTAGCAACAACTGTATATAGACACCGCTAACACCTTCTAACATGTTATGCATCTCATTACAAAAATGAGCAGCTGCCATCTCACACATCACTTCTTGTGTAAACAGTTCAGTACTTCATCACTACCTGATACCACCGGGAATGCTATAGAATATCTGGACTGTAAAAGCCCTTCAATGGGAGCTGTTATTGTGGATTAGTTGCGTGTGTGTGTGTGTGTGTGTGGTTGCTGTCTCGCCCCAAGAAAGCTGACATAAACATATGTTCTATAAACGGAGAGTATGTATCTAGTAGGGATTTTATATATATATATATATATATATACACACACACACACACACAAACCATTGACAACAAATAAATTATCATCAGATAAAATTATAGCTGATGAATTACAGAGACCATAATACGAAGCTTCATTGGCTACACATCAAGTTACGTTGCTTTCATTGATTTAACAAGTGCAGCTGATGTTGTGCTTCTGACGTCAAACTGCTGCACCTGGGCCAGAGCCAGAGACCTAAACATGGCATCGCCAATGTTTTTCATTCTATAAAAGCCTCCATATTTGTATTAAGGGATGCACTTAACTTGCATTTAATACATTTGACACATTATGTCAAAACATTTAATTTTTTGATGTCTTTACTAGAAAAAAAAAAAAATGAACAAGAGTCAGAATTGTTTTTTGTTTGTGTTGTGTTAACAGTAGTGATGTCAGAGATATGGAATATTAAATCATCTTAGCCTTTCTTACCACCAGGTAAACATGAACTACAGGTTATGAACGTCTTTTTTAAAATACAAAAATGTGAAATTATCAGTTATCTTATTGGCCACGAGAAGCCGGTAATTATTAGTAATGACTGCAAAAAGTCCATATCTTGCATCCCTAGGTCCTAACATGGAGTGTGTAGGATTGTAAATACATTATTCAGATATTAATAGATAATGTGCTCTAAACAGATGCAAACAGCATCCACATTTATGCAGTAATATTCTTTGTGTCGCCTCAATCCTTGCATCCCATCTTCTGTGAGTCATTACTCAGTAAATTCTGATAATGCAGATGTTTACACATAATGCTGGTGTCCATAGAACGTCCTATTTCCACTGATGGCGCTGATCTCTGATGTCCAACGAGGATAAACATCCCTAAATTAGCTTCTTACAAGACCCCACTTGCTCCATAATCACCAAATTCAGACTCTGTCTTTTGTATCAAAATGTAATTTAGTTGCAGATTCACCAACATGTTCATCCTCAAAGATCCTCATAAGATCATCAGTCTTCATCAGGATAAATGTTGCCGCAAGCGACTTGATTTTTTTCCCTTCTTTTTGTTGTTATTGTAAACTCTTCAAATCAGCTTTATTTCATCTTGATCTCCTCTCACTGCCTGCATCCCCTTCAGCTTTTTTGAATTATGCAATATAGCCCATTTTGCTATTATTAGTGTTAACACTGTAGAATGCTCTTTTTTAATATATAAAATATACAAAGATATTCCCTCATTTGGTGTTGTGGTGAAGAGCGCTGATTTCGTCGGACTTTGTCGGTCCAAAGTCTTGACTGCGAAGGTCATAACATATGATACATTTTCATACTCAAACTATTCAGTGATGCCTTGCGGCATCTTGGAAGAGACCACTCACACCAGGACAGAAATGTTTCATCATAGGATAAAGGTCAGAACTCAAAACAACTTTGTATTGATTTGCAGTGACCTTTCCTTCTAAGGGGACAAGTGGACCCGAACCATGGAAGTAAAATGCCCCCCACAGAACAACAGAACCACCAGGTCCTCTGCATTTATGTTGCGTAGGTTTGTTCGGTTTAATTTATCTGTGGACCACGCTGAAAATGTCTAATACTTTTACATAAACATAGAAATTATCAGAAACGCAAGAAGTTATGAAGAAGAAATATTTAAGATGCTGCACTATTAACCAACTTAACTGTGCCTCCAGTTTACAGCAGATCATTGCTTGCTAAGTAGCACTGTGATCGTGGTAAACATAGCATCGGAACTAAGTGCCAGAGGTCAAATTGTTTTTCTAAGCAAAGAGGGGCTTTCACAGCATCAAATCATGGCTAGACTAAAGGTTTCTAAGGAAGCAGTGAATGGAACTCTAAAACACTTTGCAGAAACTGGACCAATTAAAATCAAATTTTATTTATATAGCCCAAAATCACAAAATACATTTGTCTCAGAGGGCTTTACAATCTGTACAGGGAGTGACACCCTCTGTCCTTAGACCCTCGATTAGTGAGGAAAAACTTGCCCACCAAAAAACCTTTTAACAGGAAAAAAGGTGGAAGAAACCTCAGGAAGAGCCACAGAGGAGGGATCCCTCTCCCAGGACGGACAGACGTGCAATGATGTCACATGTACAGAACAAATCAACACACACATATTGTACACTCACAATGAATTACAATGGATCAGTTTTCTGCAAAACACGATCAGGCGGACCAACATGATCAGAAGACTGCAATCAGTAAAAGTACTGTCAAAGGAAGGCTGTGTTGTAGTAGGCACTTACAGAAGGATGTGGACACAACAAATACTAAGATTCTGATTCGCGTACATTTTTCAAAGATTCAACTTTTCACTCAAATTATTAAGCTGATATTATCATTTGTAATGCAAAACACAAGCGTCTTGACTAGCGATCTCAGATGTTTAAACCCCTCTCTGTATGTGTATGTATATCTTTTTTAAAGGGTGCATTCTACAATGTTGCGAGCCAATTAACTATTATGACACATTTTTCTGCCAGTAGCTTTTTATAGATACTTTAAACCAATTCTGGTTTTAAGAAAAGAAAACGGCACAGAAACTACTTTTCTAAAGGTCATGAATTACTTATTGCTGGCAGCTGATGTTGGCGATTAATTGCCGTTTCTTTATTCATTGTCTCATTCAGTAACTCGGCAGCCTCAGCTATACCAAACATGTTAATTCGGCGGTTCTGTCCTGTTTTCTACATTTTAAAATATATTTTAATGATTAGAATGTTTCTGTCTGCCAAAAATCTGGAAAGTGTTATTTGCGCTGTCGTTACCAGACTGTTGTAACCCCCTGCTCTCTGGAAACATCTCCTTCCTGTTTGTAACTCATCCAGAACTCTTTAACTGGCACTAAGAAACAGGATTACATTTCACTGATCCTGGCTTCCGTACACTGGCTACCTGCTGCTTTTTGAAATGATTACAAACGTTTAGTGATGATGCATTTAAAGCCCAGAGAGGCCCTGCTCTTGAGTTATATTTCTGACCTTTTGCTGCCTTATGTCAGCATCATCAGAAGCTCCTCTTCTCATCGTTCAAAGGTCTAGACTTGGAGACGCACACACAAAGGCGATGGAGTATTTGTAGCCTGCAAATTCTGTTTCTTTTTTCTTAAATTGTCCTTTAAAAACTCACTTAAAAAAAAAAATTGATAACCCACGACACCTCTCACTCCCAGTGTATGTTGGTGTGTGATTGACAGGGCAATAAAGAGCATCCGCTGTGTGTCATACCTGTGGTCACCTCCAGTAAAGAAGAGGAGAGGCTCATCCAGTCTTCTACCAAGGTAAATACACACCATGATTTCCTTTATTATTGGTCGTTGTTGTTCTGCTGGATTATTATTATTAATGAAGAAAATAATGCTCTAATCAATTTTTAACAGCATCTTACTAAGTTAGGTCCTAAGGTTAGTTCTATGTTGTAACCAGAAAGCTGCATCTAATTGCTCTTGTGACACAATAATGCTTGCTGTATTCTTTTAATCTTATTTAGTAGCTGTTGAATGATGAACATATCATTTGCTTATTCTTTTAATGTGAATGCACTTAAATATTAATCGAAAAACACACATTTTCTGCTTTCTGTTAATGTAATTCCTGCCAAATGGATAATGCCTACTTGAAGTTAATTCATACTTGACACATTTAGATATTAAAGCATTAAATCCAGATATTTAATCCTATTATCTCTTCTGTTAGCCTGTGGTGAAGCTGGTGTACAACAGGAGCAATAACAAGTACTCCTACACCAGGTAAGAAACCTTCCTCCAGAGGTCCCCCTGGCATCCATCATTACAAAGTTAATTTCTTTTTTTACTTCTTCTCAGTGCTCTGCAAGGGAAGCACTGATTATAGTCAAGTAATAAAGTCTAATGAGCCACAGGCCACAGAGTGGAGTCAATTCTGAGGCACATCCTCTCCAGATCAGTTTGCTTTTGTCTCGACAGTAACTCAGACGACAACATGTTGAAGAACATCGAGCTGTTCGACAGGCTGTCCCTCAGCTTCAACGGCCGCGTCCTCTTCATCAAAGACGTGATCGGAGACGAGATCTGCTGCTGGTCTTTTTACGGTCAGGGCCGCAAGCTGGCTGAGGTCTGCTGCACGTCTATCGTCTACGCCACCGAGAAGAAACAAACCAAGGTGAGGACGAGTAAAATCACAACTGCTGGAGGAGAAACCCTCAGACACGGTCGGCACCACGTCTATGGTACTGTTTAATACATGGTTCCAAGTACTAAAGTCTAAAGTTTTTTTATCCGGCTTACACCTAATGTCTTGTCTGTTTTACATTGGCTGTATGGATTGAATAAAATGCTCTTGTTAACTGACCAACTCTGCAGCCATACGACTGTATAGAAACCTGGGAAACTTCCACTCTGCTATTATTCTCATATGACATGAATGCAGCAAAAGTTGCAAATACTGTGATCTGTCAAAAAAAGGAGGAACTTGAGTGATAGACACAAATCAGACAGTTTGCAGCTAACAGTCCTAGAGGAACCACATCAGTACTGACCCATAGTGTGTCTTTTGTCCAGAAGCAACATGTGGAGAATGTGAAGCTTTTTTCAGACATGGGAAAAACGTGTTTTATCAACTTGTTAAAATGCCTTTTTGTCATTCTGACATAAGTAGCTTTTACATTAATTGTCCCCCACAAAGAGGAAACCAAATCACTGCTGGAAGAAAAAACAGCAGCAGTGAGTTGAAGTTAAAAATTTCCCTCCACATGTTTTAAGATGTTTGAATAATACTCTAATAAATTTGTCTAATATGTTTTTTCCCCCACCACAAAAAGTTAAACTACTGCGTTAAAATCCTTAAAATGACGTTGCTTCAAGTTTCTTGTGTCAGTTGCATCGTGGATCACAGTTGGCTTCAAACTAGTGATGTCATACGTACACACTTTAAACTCGGGTTTAAAGTGAGCACAGAGGAACTTTCTACGTTCAGCAGATGATTGTGAAAACAGTCTTCTAGTGTCAGACTCTGCACGTACATCAATCTGCACAGTGAAGAAGGTCTGTGTTTTCTCACTGAGGCTGGTGTCACTGGGGAAGCTTTACTTAATGAACGTGACGAATACTCTCTGACCCTTTTCTTTCAACTAAATCAGCCGCTAAATGCTCTCATCAACTTCATCATTTCTTTAGACAGAGAGTTCTGCTGCTACTTTATAGAGTCTGACAGTGAACAAGCATTGAATGATAAGACGTCGGGACTCTTGTTGAATTAGTATTTGCTCCCATGCTGCATTAAAGCGTTCTCCTGGATATTAATTTATTCATCGATGCTGTCGGCATGAATGAAAGTTGAGCAGATGGAAGGAGACGGCTGATTATATTATTAGTGTTGTTGCAGTTTAGTTTGGAACTGAGAAGAGGAAAATGACTCCTACAGACTGATCTGACATGAGAACAATCGCCCTGGCAACATCAAATCAACTCATCGACTGGTTCACAGGGTGAACAAGACATGTTGTATTTAACCTTGTGCTGCTGGAGTCAATCTGGCGACAACTATGACCAATGGCAAAAGCCTGGAGGGAATACTTAATACTTATTCACAATAAAAAAAATAATGATACAGAAGAGGGCGCTCTTTTCAGGATAACACTCTTGAGTTTTCTTGACCTCGTGTGTTTTGTTTTCTACCTCAGGTGGAGTTTCCTGAAGCTCGCATCCTTGAGGAGACTCTGAACACATTGCTGTACGAGACGATGCCGCTGCCCGACAATTCCTTGCTGGAGGCGACTCGTCGGAGCTACTCCAACTGCGGCTCTCACAGCGAGGAGGAGGAGGGGCCCGGAGGAGCCGAGCTCCGAGAGCGCGTGCGTCGGATCCACGTCAAGAGGTACAGCACGTACGACGACCGGACACTGGGACACTGAGAGTGGAAAAAAACCCAAACCTGCCGGGCAGATTTCAGTTTTTCAGATTGATGACGAACATCATCATTTTCATCATCATCTTACTTCCTCTACCACTAAAACAAGTCCAAATTGTGGCCTTGATGTAATTGCATCTGACTTTTTACTCTAGATAAAAGCGGCGTTGTTTGCCCTGTCTATCATAATTTATGAATTATCATTATCAGAGGATTCAGAGCAACTACTACAACTGTAGGTTTTTATTAAATGTAAAATCACTAATATGCACTATTTCTTAGAAGAAGTCACAGTTACAATCATAGCACTTAAACTGAATCAGCAGGAGAGCATGTTTCATATTTATGCAGTAGATTGTATTTTTCATATACACATTTAAAGCCTGTTTTTTTTTTTTTTTTTTTTTTGCCAAAGATGAATCTATTTTAGTTTTTCTCAAAACTAGTGTGCCTCTAATATGTTTTAATACAGTTGACCATTATGCCTTGTGAAGATAAAAGTTATATTATTCAGCTATTGTTTGTCTTTGTTTTGCTTTTAGTCGGCAGGCATAATTGGAAATTCCCGTTAGAAGTCAACTATCGAGAGACAAAAAGTAAATCTGTCACGTATAGTTAAATATTTTAGTCATTGTTGACTCTGTTGTGGCAGAGATGACCTACAAAATGGATAAAGATAAAGCATCTAGTCAGTAGTCTGTATGTGTTTTTTATCAAACATTGTGGAGAGACTAAACAAACTACGCAAAGCATTTTCACGCCTCCGTGAATCTAATCAAACATGTCATGAATTCAAATTGAGAATATGCTTTTCTTTGCTTTGGAAGTATCCAGCCGGTAGGCATGTGGGTGAAGAAAGGAATGAAATGAAATCACATATTCTGAGCTGTGAGGTCCGACAGCTCTCTTAACTCCCTCTAACATCAGTCCAACAGGATGAACATGCAGCTCGAAATGGACAACGAGATCCAGCAGTGCAAAGACACACACACACACACATTTGCCAGCTTCATAGAAATGCGTTTTCAGATTTCCTGCCTGCTATGTTTTCCTCCTGAAACATAATGAGTGTCACCTGTGCCTTTGCGCCCGCGTTTAATTTAATTTCAGCTGTAACTGGATTTCTGGGACGATATAAAGAAGAAAACACCCTAAAGGGTTGAAGATCAACCAGCTTTCACTGTAGTGTGCTCACATGCTCTCATATGACAAGCAAAGGTTATGTTTACATTGAGTGTTACTCACCAGAATACATCATATGTCTTAACTCAAGGTATTAGCTGCTTTCAGTGACACCCTGCAGTCTTCTTCCATTGAGTTTCTTTATTTGTCTGTGTCTGAAAGGTTCTAAATAAATAAAAACAGTTTTCAGAAGTTGTCACACACAATGCGAGATGCAGTTGAAAGCTCTGGGTGAAAATAAAGCTAGACATTTGAGTTAATTTTGGTGTTGTTAAACTACTATTTTGTTCTACAGATTTTACTACAGATTGATAATTCATTGAAAACATCTCAGCACATTTGATAAATGATTCCATTTTGTCAGGGACTGACACATGATGATTGACCTACAGTATTTATTTATTTATTTTTTTTTAATCAAAGCTGAAAACATGACAGTATAAAATATTGTTAAAATTGAACGTGGGGCAGAATTACAAGGTAAAATGGAGACTTGTTAAGGGGACTCCGTCAGCCCAGGTTATTCTGTATCACGGAGCTGTGACGTCATGTATTTGCAGCAGGCCAACCTGGCATCAGTACAGATGCTAGTCAATATGTGCTTGATAAAGCAGCATTTTTAGAAACCCTTTTGATCCGCTGCAGTCTCTCTGTCTGTCTGTCTGTCTGTCTGTCTGTCTGTCTGTGTGTGTCTGTGTGTCTGTGTGTGTGTGTTAGTTACAGTGCCAAGCTTGTGAATGAAGTCATTTAAAAACCAGCTCATTAAATGAAATGCATGTACTGTAGTCCTCCATACATGATATAAGCCTGAGTGAGTTATTACAACCCACTACCAATGACAAACCCATTTTCCAGCATTTCACACCTTCCATGAGAACAGCTCTCCTGCTGTAACTCTTTCGTGGCCAGCAGAGGAAAGAAAGCTGCTATAAATAACTGGAGGCTCTACAGGTTGTTGGATGCTGCAGGTTGCGGCGGGGCTGGATGCTGGATGCTGGGAGGTTGGTTGTTCTCTTTTTTTTTTTCTTTTTTTTTTTTTTTTCTTCCTCCTCCATTGATCAGTAGTGGGGAAGGCGGATCCTTTGACGTCGCCGTCAAGCTGCTCGGCTGCGTCAGAGTCCAGCTGAGTGAAGGAAGAAGGAAACAAGGAATAAAAAGGAAAGCGGTTCTGGAAACGGGGGAGAGCGGACGCAGAGTGTCAGTGAGACGGACCCGTGTCGTGCACACCGCGGACGGACAGACGGACGGACAGACATGGAGGACTCCACGGTGGAAGAATACAAAGAGAAATTATTATGGAACGTCAAACGAGAGGTAGGCTTTAGTCTGACGGTTCGACGAGCTTCATGTTTATGAATAAACTGTATTATCTGATGTCAGTCTACTTTAAAATCACGACTGGATGCTCACAAGTGTTGCGTAATTATTTGTCTTATTTTTTTTCGCGGGCATAACGTCATTACGAGCCAATGCTAATCAAAGTTGAGCAAACTAGCTAAATAAATGGACCTAGCTAAACTGTATGCTGTCATTTTACAAAAAAATATGTTTGTTCATATTTGAAATTTATAGGGTTAGCTATCATTTTCTGCTTTACTTCATGTTTAATATTAGTACAGGAACATTCCTACAGTATGATATGGACTTCTATTATATTTATTATATATTATATGTTTTCTAGTTGGGTTAAATGGGCTGTAAGGATGTTGCTATAACACCTTTTTATACTATTTATACAGCGCAATACAAAAGTTTAAACTGACCGTATCTTACATAAAACATATTTTTTCCTCTGTGCATAATATCCTATTTAAATGTATTATATATATAAAAAAAAAAAACCTAGTATTTTTCATAAGCAGCGAGCACCATAAATAAGCCAGCGTGCTGCCCTTGGTTAAACCGTCTGTGTGAAGTGGAACAGCCAGGCATCTTTTCAGCTGTCTGTCTCCACCAGCAGCTCCAACAGCGCTCCAGGCTTTTTGTTTGTGGTGATGAATGTCTCGCATCCCTCCACTGAGGGATAAATCATTACTCCCTTAACCTCTCTACCCACTCCCTTTGTGAGCCTCATGCTGACTTCACCCAAAGCTACAACTAGAGAGATTTTCTGCACTGAAAAAAAAAAATGTCAGTGTAAAACAAGTGCAGCTCATCTGTAGGACCGAATTGTATGCAAGGTGTGGCTCACTGCCTGTACCTCAGTCTGAGTGAGTGTAAATGTGATACAATTGTATTGGAGAGGAAAGGTCAAGCTATAAATATCAGGCAAAAAAAAATTAAAGAAAAAATTCTACCAACGTCATACAGAAAAAACAATGTAAGGATTAGGGTTCTAAACATCACAATTAGTGATTTATGGTGGTTCGTTCTGAATTATTGCTCATTCTTAACTACAAAGTTAGCTTAATGTATCAGATGCAAAGTCTATTATCTGCAAACAAAATTGCTCGTATCACTGCTTCATATGTGGTTTTATGAGGCATAACTCCCACATGTTGCATTATGTATGTCTATATGTCATTCATGCACCTCTTGTTCAGCCTGTAGCCTCTGTTCTTTTTGGTTGATGCAGTTTGTCTGTGACATTTTTCAGTTTGTTTTTTTTTTTCCATTGACCCGCTTGCAGTTTGGTCTTAGGAACCTGTACGTTGATCGGATAATGCACACAAAGTGAGCGTAAAACTTCTTGAATAGCTGACAGATACTGCTGACAGGCTGGTAACCTATTGGTTATTAATTTGCATTATTTATAGTCAACACTACTTAAGTCGAGTAAGAGATGGGTTCAAATCAGAGTCATTCAGTGTTGTTAATAGTGAGATTCAGATACCATATAACTTCAATCACCCAGTACAGGCCTTTGGATTTGAAAGCAATGTTTCATTATTTGCTCAAGTCCAAGTCCCAGAAGACGCATATCTGAATCAAATATCTGTAACTGACACAAATACAGGTCACAGAAAAGTCTGAGTCAAATCACACATTAGACCCAGGACTTTAAGATAAGTCTGATTGAAACACTCACGATACAACAAGTTCACGTCGAATCACTCTTGAGTCTGAGACAAATCTGAGATAATAGAAAAGAAATGTCTCCAGACCACACCGGGGATTACACCATGTCTTGCTTCAGAGCTGTGTAGCAGCTGTCACAAGTCAGAGCATTGTTAACGGTGCACCTGACCATCTGTCTGACTTTTAAAATCATTTGTTTTTCTGTCATGTTTAGAGCCAGAATGCATGCTTCACTGCCAGCTCGGTGTGAATATCTAGGTCAAAATACTTTCCTTTCCCCCTGAAGCCATCTTATAGTCACCCACAGGTTTGGGTCTTAAATAATAGAATCATCACAACGTCTGTAAGGCTCAAAATAGCTCGATGACTTAGGATGTCTGTAGGAGGCGTGGATCCTTATCTTCTAAACACACACCATCAGGAAAATAAGGAGGAGCGTTGCATTCTGGGGTCAGCTGTGTGTTGACGCTCTGAGATACATCTCCGGTCATTATGACTTGTGCTCCGGTAGCATTAATTCTTAATGTTTCCTGGTGGTTAACATTTAACGTGTGTGTGTGGTTTTTTTTTTGTTATTTTTTTTTTTTAAATGATTGAAACGACCCGAGTAGTTCTCGTGCCATGTCAGGTTTCATGTACAAAAGCTGCTTTACAAAGCTTCAAGCTCTATAAACACAAACTTGTCTTTTTGGCATACACTGAAATATCTTCTGTACAGATAAGCCCAGAACCAAAAGCAGCTAGTTTCAGGTTGAGATCAATTTAGCCCATAGATGAAGGAACTGTAGTTTTTTTTTTGGCCAATTTGTTCAAATAACAGATAGTTATTGTATTTCTCTGTGTGTTTCTAGTATAAAAATCAATAATGCGATTGGCCACTGGTCATCCATGAGATGCTAGTCAATGTCTCCTGACATTTAAACTGGGCTAAGAGAGACTGGACTGAGCAAAGCCTAGCAGCGCCTGCTTTAAAGCTTCCTGTCTCTTTAAGCTGCACAGCTATCTGAGCATTGCTTGGCAACTGAAAGCTTTAGCAGCTCCCTAAGAAGTTAAATTGCATCAGTTGGCGATTAATATCACAGCAGAGAGGCGGCTCTGTCAGGTGGTCTCCTTGTACTGAAACAAAAAGTGCCTTTCTGTAGCCACCTGCTATCATCAGGATCCCTTTTTTTTGTTTTCGTGATGTGTAGAAGCTGGGTACAACAACAATCCGTGCAAAGATGAAAGGTTTACTTCTTTAAAAAAAAGAATGTTTCAGTGTACCTGAAGCTCTAAAAAAGTGTTTTTTATGGAAAAAAACAACAAAAAAGAAGAAAACAGGCGGTGACAAATGGAATTTTTAAAGTGAAATTAAAGCGCACATTCTCCGTAGAGGTGAAGATTTGCTAATAGCTGCTTTTTAAGATACGAAAGGCTTTTATTAGCTCAGGATGTCCTGTCTTTTCTTTATGGCAAAGTTTAATAACGTGCACTGAAGCCATTTTGACTTCAGTGCGATTGAGTTGTCAGTCATACTCGAGGTTAGAAGAGAAGCACCTTTTTATGTCGACACAAGTATTGTTTTTGTGAGGTGTCATATGCCCACAGCTTTGTGACAAATGTGATAACGACAGATGATTGAAGGAGTGCAGCGAGCACTCTGATCCGGACTGACAGGATGGAATTGAAATGACAGGATGAGCCGATCATTGATAGGCTCATAATGCCTGAAAGAACACGTTCCCGCTCACTGAGATCAGTGTAGGACAGAGAAGTGGAAAAAAACAATGTGAAGCCATAAGACAACACTGATCCTTCTAGAGCTGCAACGATTAGTCGATTAATCGTTTAGTTGATTAACATTTAATATTTGTTTTTTTTTGTTATATAATATTTGTAATTCTTTTAAACAAACCAAAAGTCAAAGGTTTTAGCTTCTGGATTGATGCATTTCTTTGTCATACATGATGGTAAACCAATTATCTTTGGTTTGTTTTGGACTGTTGGTCAGACAAAATAAGATATTTATCTCTTTTTTTTTTTTACTATTTTCTGAAAATTTCATTGACAAAACGGTTAATTGAGAAAATAATACGTAGATTAATTGAGAATGAAAATAATTGTGTTGCAGCCCCCAAGAACACATGGAAACGTTTTCTGATCTTTCAAAGCTAAAACTCTGCTGCCATAAGCTTCCATTGTTCTGATGCCATTTCTTTTGTTTAGTACAGTGAGCTGCCTTGGTTGCCATATTGCAACTCACAGATAAACAGCATTAACCTGTCCCTTCCCTTAAGAAATATTCTGAGGGTAGCTTCTCCCTCATTCTGAATCATATCATATCTTCCTGCAACAACCTTATTTTATGACTGCTGCTCTAAGATCTCAAAAGGCCAGCTCACTAAACAACATCGAGATCCACTTGGTATTTTGTACTCTGAGGTTAAATGTTAATTCACACTCTATTTTCTTTGACGGGTAAAGTGGAGAAATTGATTTGACACAGGATATGGCACTTTTTAAGGAGAGAATATGGTTGCAGTATCTGTAAATGCCTTCTTTTTTCTTCCTGTAGGAAAGCAACAGTGGGTCAACTAATGCGTATGAGACAAGTAAAGACAGATTAATTCCACTAACTCATCCTTCAGAGTCTTCTGTCACCACAGCGCCACCACAGCCCTCCTCCTCATCTACCAGCTCTACTAGGGCATGAATAATTACCTCATTAATGATTGTGTGTCTGCTGTGGCCTAACAATAGCTGATTAGGATGGAACCATTGCGGCTCCTCCACACAGAGACAGGAACTCGGCATCCTAAAGAAAACTGTTCTTTAGCTGTGACACATGAACAAATGTTTTAGCTTATTTACCACAAATTAGTAGAATTAGCAGTATAGATATTATTTTGTAGATTCTTACCGGCCGTAAAGGCAAAAATTTCATTTAGCAAAAAATCTGAATACCAATTGTATAACTTTATATGCTATTCTAGGCTACTTTGGGGATAAATACATTGAACTTAGTGCTTCATTTTCCCCCATCACTCCCTGTCATGTCACGTCCCACTCACTTTCTCTGTATAAAGATGTATTGGCTATAGCTGGCAGGATAAATAGATCATGCCTGAACCAAAACTTACATGATTGGTGAACAGACTTGTGATAGACCCCCGTCTAGAAACACTATATTGCACTGTCAGTCTGATGTAGTGTATAAAACAATTATGCCAATTAGTGGCAGTGGGAATAAACTGTAAATACAACATTGACATATCATGACCTTTTAGGTTGATATGGCGAACTTGTTAGCAAACACATCCAACAGATACAGAGCAAAATTAGCATTCATTTGGAGACATGTTTCTGCCCACCAATATTCATTGCTAACTCCTGAAGAAAGAAGTCAGGTTAGCTAGTCGCTAACCGGGTCTGTCTGCAGTTATGTGCTGGGCTGGTAGCAGGTTAGGGTGAAATAAAACAGGAAACCAAAACAATGAGCTAAAAGACGCCAAAATGCTTTGTAGAGCTGAGGGAAACTGAAAATTATCTGTGGGTACTTTAAATGATTACACATAGTCATTGAAAAATGATATTAAATATTACGATTGCAACAATAAAATAGTGTACGTGCCATACTGTTTTGCTCCATTGTCCATTGACACAGCATACATTGACATGCAGTTATTTTACAATAATTAATATTTAAAACATTCAAGACACTAGCTCTTGTGGAAAATAAGAATTTATCTTTTTTTCCACTTTTCCTGGCCTCGTGCTGTCTTCTCTGAATTTTGCCAGATTAATTCACTCTTCTCAGGTGAGTGGGTGAGCTCCATTTTTTGCCCTTATTGTAATCTCTCATAATCCTGAATTGTAAGTATTAACCTAGAATATGATGAGATTAAGGAGGAACTTCACTAGCTGTATAGTTCCTCATTTCTAATGTTTGCTTTATTTTCTCCTGAGGAGAGTGTAGACCTTTATTAGTGTCAGGAACAGTGTCCTCCTTTGCAGCCACTGGAAACACACTGTTGATGCTCTGTTGTTTGCCCCAGTCATGAACATTGAGATGAAGGGAAAAGCAAATGTGTCCTTATGTAACTGGCAGTTGGTTAATGAGCTCTCCCCTCTGTTCCTCCCAGAAACCATTAGCTTCAGGATTCTCTGAAGTGTTTCAAAGTTAGCCAGCTCCATTTAGCCGTTTGACATACCAACAATTTCTTGTTATCTTAGTGTCATCCCCGGAACTAAGTGCTTGCTTTGCTACAGGATAAATTGATGATGAAAGTAAATAAATGTGTTTTTTCCCTACCTGAATTATAGATGGGAAGTGCATGTCTTGGTGTAAAGACTTAAAAACAACCAATTACCTGAGAACAATTCTTTAGTGTGTCTACAGCTCACTAAATGAATTGAAGTTAAGTTAAACCTGACTGGTAGCTCGGGATGTTCCTAACGACGCTGATTAAACAGAAATTTAAATTTAAAGAAGTCGATTTGAGAACAATTTAATCGATAAGTTTAAACGGTGTCTGAAAAAAATATTTAAGAGCCATTTAAAACTGTTGATCACATTCTTCAATCAAACAGTATTTTAAATGCAGCTGAAATCTGCTGTGCATTGGTTTGTTATTGGTTTGCTGAGTGTGGCTAACGTTAGCGCTGCTAGCGCCAGCAGCCTGCTCTCCTCGCATGTTGAGCTCCACATGCCTGTGCTGAATGTGGTTACGCATTGCTGCGGTCGAGTGGTTGGATGCCACTTTATTCTGACTGCCAAATCACACTGGTTTTACAAGCTGTCATATTTGTGCCACTTTCCACCTTGCTGGTTTACATCCGGACATTAGTGCAGGGCGGGTAGCATGTTCCTGCAGTAGAGGAGGTTGCATAGTCCCCGGACCACAGTGGTTAACTGGCAAAGTATTTCTGGTGCTGACTAGTGGGCGTAGCAATATTTAATCAAGTCATTGTGTACATCCCCAGTGGTAGCAGCCAAAATCTACTTTATTTGTCCTGTTTGTCCCCTCTGAGATTTCGTCCTCCAGACTAATACAGTGAATGAAAATGGAATCACCACCTCCACTGTGGACAGGATTCAAACATCTATGTCCTCTATGGCTGGAATAACTTGTTAGTGGACCCTGGGGCAACATATGCTGATCCTGGACCTGGACCAAGTTCCTATTAAATCCAGTGCAACCATTACTCCTATGATGGAGCGACACATAATTTGTGTTTATGTTCGTTTTATGGAACACAGTGGACAGTGATAAAGGGATGTTAGCACAAAACTAGATTTGAACACAAGGCCCCTTCTAAAACATGGCCAAAAATGTTGGAACAATGCAGGACACTCTTTAGTTGTTGTTGGTTTTTTTTGGTTGTGCAAATTCACAAACAAATTTGCAAATACTCAAATTGGTATGCATTGAAACTTTTAGGGGCTTTTAAGTAGCAGGGAATACAGATAATATCATTTGGACTAACATGGAAGTCCTCAGGATGAGCTCGAGCTCCAGGGACATATTTATTATTTTTTAAGAAGAAATATTTAGATTTTCTATAAGAGTTTTTAGAGGATTTTATCAAAATGTCTCCATAGCTCATCCTGACGACAGCTGTTTTCTTCTTTCTTTCTTTAAATCTGTATGAGGAATAACAGCATACCTGTATGATGTGTAGGAAAAACACAACATCTATTACCGTTAGAATGAAGGTACTCAAAGGAAAGAATAGCACATACAGACAGCTGTAGGCATCAGTATTGACATTTCTGTTAAACCTATACAGCTATACTTTTCATTAAGGAGTAGCTTTGTGGCTTCAATTTATTTGGTGTGAGATTAGTTTGGAACCTGAAAGCAGGTGTCTGATAGTTGGTAAGCCTGCTTTTTTAATATTAATATTAATTACTGTCTCTCTTCAGCCCTGCCTCCTTACACCAGTATTATATTTATAAACTAAATGGTTATGCCTAATACTTTGTTTAGAAAATGTAATTGCTGGATTGTGTTCGATGGCAGTCCACACACCACACGTACCAAATGCAAGACTTTGACTCTTCAGGAGATCAGGAAAAGATCTGGATATTGATATACAGCAAATATAGAAAACATTAAACATCATCAACAACATATTTAACCATGACAACAATCTTTCATTAACCCTTTTAGAAAAAGCTTTGCATAAACGCAACCATCAGAATCTTAATCATGCTTTAGTCGCCACTAGCGGATACACATACATTCATTATCTTTTCTCATTCTGCTGATGACAATCTTATCCAGACAGCATTAGGTTTCTTTCTAAACATATTTGCTGTTGCAAATTAGTCATGTGATTTAAAGAGACAGGGTTGCTTTGCTTTGCTGGGAGACATGAAGCTCAAAGTGAGGGTAGCTGACGTCTGTGTTTTAGTTATTTGTTGTAGTTTAGCTCATTGATGCTCAGTCAGAAAATCTGTGAAACTTCAACACTGTCCACTGTGATTTTCACCCCCAGAGTAGCTATAAGTATTTATATAATAAAACTACATTCTGCTTAATTGTACCTATAACCTAAATCCATTAATTTAAGTATCTGCTGCTTTTAATGTGCTGCACAGTAATAAACAGACACATATTGTAATGCTAAATCCTGTTAATATATTCAATCATACATTGAGTAGCATAGCAGACCGTAAACCCTTTGTAATCCATGATAGCCAGCACTAATTAAACTGCTTCATTTCCAAACACAGTCAATTCAATCTCAGTCAGTCACAGTCAGGTGAAGCTATCGACCCCTCTGACCGGCCGCTGCGTATCACTTTACTCTGATGCATGGGGCAGAGCTACAGCTGTAGGTAAATATATGGATCTATTTGCACATCTCTGGGCGGATGTGGTCAGTCAGCAGCTCTGTATGAGAGCATTAAAACACAATGAAAAGCAGCACCTCTCCACAGAGTTGAGTTGACCAAGTCTAAAGCAATTGAGAGGGTAGCATTTATGATTTGTTGGTGTGTGTTGTTTTGACAGAGTTCGTATGCACTCTAACCTTTAAATTCTGTCATTTCCTTGTTTTTCCTTATCAAACTTTGTTTGTTGCAAAGGTATGTCAAGACAGAATCAGTAAAAAAGCCAGTTTGACCAGATCTGTGTGCTGAATGTACTACTACTCATTAAAAACCTGGAAAGGTCATGGAAGTTGAACATTCCCAGGCCTGGAAAAGATTTCCATTTAACCACAGCTGTGACCACAGGTGTAGCAGGCTACAGTATCTATTTCTAGTGACTATTTCAGTTATTCTGTTATTGAATTACATCTCTCTCAGACCTTTAACCTCCTGCTTTAATTTGAAACTGTAAAATAGCTTAACAATGTAATGAGAGCAAGATCAAGGTGAAAATATCCTAATTTCATATAGGCCTCTATCTGCAGTGTTGTGAATGGCCTAAGAACACCTAACAAAAATGTCAGTAACAACTTTGTCCAAATAAATGAAACCCGAAAACAAAGACGATAACATAATTATGTCCTGAAATCATTAACAATTCATTTTACATGAATACATGAGCTGGACCTCTTCAGCAGAAATAGTGCAGTTATACTGAAGATCCATGTTGGAACTGGTTAATTTTGACACCACACATTACACGTACCTTTCATGTGTGTATATATACATATATAAAATTCACAGCTCATTTGTGAAAATTGGTTCAAAGCCCAACAAGGTGACATGGTTTCAGTTTCAGTAGTTTTATAACATAGGATGGTAAATATAATATTATTATTATTTTTTAAGAATATAATTCGTATTGTCCTGGATCTGTGAACATGAAAAACCGTGTGTGTGCATTGAGAGAAATAATACAGATTTGCAGCTGAAAGAGAGAGTGACCTTTTAACCTCATCTAAACTCACAACGCTTCAGTGAGTTCTATTATTCTACTCTACTGCCAGCTCAATTACGACCTGACCCCAGAGAACCATTCAAATCAAATCAAATCCTCCATCGTCCAGTCTCGTGCTGCTGTATTTTAAGGGGTTTTGTTGTTATCCTACTAAATGGCCACCAGTGTGAAATTCACTTTGCAAGTAGGATTCCAGTCCAGTAGGGTTTTGGCTGCCAGTTGTGTGACATCATCTGAATATTAAGAAACTGAAAAAATGGCGGGCACACTAAATGGCAAGCCACTTCAGCTCAATTACCTTTGTAATAGCCAGCTCTATTAAGGTGTGCTGGAAGGTCAGAGGTCACGGTGTGATAATGCTTAAAACTTCAGCAAAGTTTCAATATAATTCACTTGTCAAAGCTGCCACAGTGTTCCATTTTAAATTTAATTAAACATTAAGAGCCTATCTACATGTGAAACATTGGGATTTTAGTGCCTGAGTTTGGTTTGTCTGGTTCCTTAGTTTCTGGATTTAAGGAACGGTTGGTGGGCATTGACAAATGTTGTTTATAGTCAGAATAGCAGTGGAAGGAATCAGTGGGAGCTTAAAAACGCAAAAATCTTTACCTTGAGAATCAAGGTAGACACAAAATGCTTGTCTGTATTTATCAGCAGCTTTACAGCCAGTAGCTCTACAAACTGGGTGATTTAGCCCAGACCTCACACAAAAACCTTAACAAACAAAGTCGACGGCTGAACGTCGTCTCGGTGATGAGTATGATGAAGCTCTGTCACTCTGACAGAGACATGACAGCTCTACAACCTCCCACACCTCCATAGTGCAAGCAAAAAGTTTGAACTGTAGGTAAAGCTTTATTATCACGTACTGAGCAATTAAATTCTTCCTGTTTATCAATTAGACCCAAACAAGGCAGAGGTGTCAGACAGGTCCCGGATTAATTACTGATGACAATCAATTCTACGGAGAGAGCAAACTTAGACAAGCGAACACCAGACTGACTAAGTGTTGTTGAACTCACTCAGGCTTTCCTCCCCAGAGACACAGCAGATAGCAGGAGAAAGACTCATTTGAATATTTCCAGGATGCTATGATATTAATTGGGAGTCAGTGGTGCGAATATTTGGGTGAGTTGTTATTAGTAGCTGTCACAATGTTAAGAGGAGACTGCATCGTTTGTTTTTAAGTAATGATCTGTGTTTTTTAATCTCTCCATAGCAAAAATGTTTCCATACTCATAGCCAAGTATTAGTATTATTAGTATAGTATTTTATATTCTACTAGAACTAGTTCTTACAGTATAACCACCCCCACCTTTACAGTCCAGTGGCTGAAATAGTTATAGCCATGAGGTAGCAACAGTGTGACTAAAGGAATAATCTGTAAACAAAAATGGCTCCAGTCAGTGTAGAACAGCATTCAACTGCTGAAGCATGAGGTGGATAATCGCTGTAAAGACGGTCAGACACTCTTATTAAAAATAATAAGACACTCTAAAAGACAGCGTGTCAAACCAGTTAGCGCTGTGATTTTAGCCATGCTAGCAGGTTCTATGGATGATGGTGTTGCCGTGTCAGTACACCACTTCACAATTGCCATGAAATTTGGTGCAGACATTAATTTTACCCTCAGGATGAATTGTAATAACTTTGGTGACCCTTAAGCTCTTCATCTAGCACTAGTGCCACGTCTGTTCAGATCTCCTGATGACTGATCCACAACACAGTATCAGTAATAGCTCTTATTGCTATGAATATCCATTGTCTCCAGAGGATAAATCTGATAGTTTGGTGTTTTGGTGACCTTCTTACATTTCCTTTTTTTTTTTAGCATTTTCGACAACTCAGTATCAAAAATAGCCTTACGTCTTTGCTCCCCAGAGGATGAACTCTTTGCATTGTGAAAGCTCTATGAGATTACCTTTAGAACCAACCTCGAAAAATAAAAAAATAAAATTAAAATTTGCTGAGCACAGTCATGATCCCATGATTCCTTCTGATTTTGATATCAAGGTGTTTCCTCATTTCATTTCTTGTAATAGAATAGTGCATTGTCAGTATATTATTTATTTTGTCCAGTGCCTTCATATTGTGGGGTGTAATGAACATTGCGGCCTCTATGGGCCAGTGGAGAGGTGTGACTTTAGCTTAAAGAGGCTATCCTTGTTTTCCAATATTCTATCTCTATCTTTGGTGCAAAGTGCTAATTGCTGTGTTGTCTCCTCCCAGAAATCGCTCATCAATTAGTGTGGGGACAACACTGTAATGTCTCCTTGGACTTTCTGGCATATGGCTAGTCTGAGCATATTATTTATATGACATTTATTTATATGAAGATTTAATGTTATTATATAACATAGTGTTTTCCGATTTCCTGTGATATATTTTATCTTCGTATGAGTTAAGAGTCATGTGGAATACCCTAACTGTGATGATAATGATGACTGCTGGCTCTATTCAACCTTTCCGCTGTATGAAAGTAAAATGGCAGTGACGGCTAACAATGACTCCAGGCACAGTAACAAACTCTGGCTCTTTTGTGTGCAGGTAAAGCAGATTATGGAGGAAGCAGTGACTAAGAAGTTTGTCCATGAAGACAGCAGCCACATCATTGCTCTGTGCAGTAAGTACGCTCTTTATCTGGAAACACACACGCACACACACACGCACACACAGTCTCCTTCTCTTCCTCTCTCTGTCTTGCACACACACACTTGTTGTACTCCTCAGCAGGTGACTTGCTGCTGCTTTTTCGGCAAGGACACTGCTTTGACGTCATGGTGACTCTGACTGTGCTGCTGCATCAATGGAAAGTTAATAATCGCAGTGGAGCTAATGGAAACCAATTTGAGAGACACGCTGTACAAAACCCAGGCTTTCTGTGTGTGTGTGTGTGTGTGTGTGTGTGTGTGTGTGTGTGTGTGTGTGTGTGTGTGTGTGTGTGTGTGTGTGTGTGTGTGTGTGTGTGTGTGTGTGTGTGTGTGTGTGTGTGTGTGTGTGTGTGTGTGTGTGTGTGTGTGTGTGTGTGTGTGTGTGTGTGTGTGTGTGTGTGTGTGTGTGTGTGTGTGTGTGTGTGTGTGTGTGTGTGTGTGTGTGAGAAAAGGGGGGTTGTCCCTCCTGACCGGATAGTTAGGTTTGTGATGGTGTGTGAGTCACAGCTTGTAGCCTCAGATCAAATGCCAAATGACCAGTTACACAGTAGAAGCTTCTTGTTTGTTTCTTTGGGATTAATATCTCAAATAGAGCATATTTTTTAAGATCATATTTGGTGGATTTTTCTTTTGTGAGGTGTCGAAATGCCAGTACAGTGGCTGGATTTTCCTTATATTTAAAATAAACTTTTATTTTGTTAATCGCAGATTCTGAACATGTGCCTTATCAGTGCTATTTATGAGACTGTCACATGACTTTTCAATTCAGTCTTATTTCTACTCAGGTTGGACTCATAAAAAGGTTTATTAAACAGCAGTTTAGTACAACGTTGTATTTTGAAAAATCATTCAAAATCAAAATCAATCATTGACACTCATTTTTGTGTCTGACAGTGAAAGCAATGAATGTAATTGTGTCCAAATTCTGTGACACATACTAATTTTATACAGTATATATAATGTTGATGTAGCGTTTTTGCAGTGAGTACACAGAAAAAAATCAATATATTTTATACAGCTGCTTAACTACCATCCAAAATTTGTATCATATTTTCCTCCGTGAGCAGATCAATACAATGTCCATCGAGAGCACACTAAATGAAGATGTGTCTTAGTATGCATACTGACTTTTTGCAACTTTTCCAGTGAATACACATTAAAAATCTTAGAATTAGCATGTTATTCGGACACAGTTTGTAACTGCAGTGACCCTGATTGAACACACTGGTAGCCTCTACTTTCAACATCAGAGTTTTCATATTTATTTATTTGTGTGGTGTAGAGGTCAGAATTACTTGACTCTCTCTGGAAAAAGACAAATAACTATTGCAATGAAGGAAGCCTAAACACATATACTAACTCGAAAGAAATTGGATTTAGTGCAAACTCTCTCTTAAAAGAATCCTCTTTATTTCACTATTCCTCATGTCATTATGTCTATACTGTTGCAAATGATGACTCATCTCCTTTAAATGACTTTACCGTCTTACATACTGTCTAATGATATAAAAAAATAAATATATATAAACTGCTAATGGTGTAAAACAGAGCGTCTGTGTCTGAGCATATTTGTTGTTGGGCCTTTTAGTAACGTTGGCACTTTTATTGATTTCTCCTTTGTAGTCGTCTTACTATTAGTCTGCATTAAACCCTATTTGCACAGGATTACTATTGACTGGGGAGTACCAGTGGTTTTGAAAAGAGCGTTGAAGATGAGCTGTCTTTACATCTTGTTTTAAACAATGAGACACTATAAATTAGTCACTGGGGTTGGCGGGTTGCTTTTAAATAACACATCTCCCATCTGGTTGTTTTATCTGTCGCATACATTCTTGTCTAATATGGATTTTAAAGCCGTTGATGTAATGTGTTATCGTATGGTAAGGTTTCTCTACTATATGGGGTGGCATGGTGTAGTATGGTACTTTCATGTATTTATTTAGAAAGACAGCACACATGAATCAACATTGCTGTGAATGTGCCAGTGTTAGCCAGCTGGCTAGTTTTTTAACTGCAGTCCTTTTTGCGAGATGGTATGATCTGTGTATTCACAAGTATTCAAATATAACACGTAGCAGAAAAATCACTCACAAACAGTACAACACAACAATATTTGGTGTAATGGTGTCCCTATGTAATACTAATACCTGGCTGATCCCTTTACTCTTTAATGTTAAGATATCCCTGCACATACTGCACTGTACGGGTAGAAACAGTGAGAACTACTGAAACTATTTCATGAGATATGCTGAAACTCAAAGAAAATAACAGTATAACAGCCAGTTCCCTCTCCTCATGTACAGATAGGACCATGTAAATTGAATTGATCCCTGTAGGCCACTGTGATTCGATGCAATAAAAGAGTGGCTGATGTGAGAGCACAGTTCATCATCAGTAGATCAAATGTCTGTCTCCAGAGCAGCCAGAACATCATCCATCCCCCATCCACACAGTGGAGACATGCCATCCAGATAGCTGACCTAGGAACAGGGCAGTGTGGAAATTAAACTGTCAGTCTTAGTTTTAATTACAGTTGTTCAATATGACATGAGGAGGCGGGGTCTACCACCCTTCACAATGCTGCTATAAAGCTTTATAAGCATGTGTAAAGAACACATCTACTTTATATGTTGTTAACATGTAATGCTCAAGATAAAAGTTGATGTGGAGGACTGCAAGAGCAGGTTATACATAGAATAAAGAAAGGACAAAGGAATTTTTAAACTAAACAAAACACCCCATCAATTTCAAATATCATGTAATAGCTCTCTATCCTCCTTAATAAAGATAAATCTTTTACAAATATGATACATCATAATTCAAAGCTGATTTAATTCAGCTATGATTAGGACTTGATCTGTTTTACTTGTTATATCACAGGTAAAGGAAATTCCTAAGAGTGGCTCCAAAAGAACAATAGAAATCATGAGAACGTGTTCTCTCTGGATGAACCTGGTCAACATGGTTGAAATACATTACAGACGGATAATTCACAAATCTATTAAGAATTTTTATTAGATAGATAGATAAATAGATAGACCCCCAGACTACCAAACTGCGGTCTAATTATAGCCATAGTAGTGGACATTTCACTTTCCTCTCTCATGTATGGTTTAGGTTATTTTCATGAGTCATCGTACAAACCCTGCTGGATGCCCACTGCCCACATGACCCCCTCAAGGAAATTACAACAATGCCCCGTTGAACTTTAATTGTGTCTTTGTTCACATGTGCAAATTGTTCAGTGTGTGTGAATCTGCTTCAGCTTCAGGTCAGTCGCTGCTCAGTGATTTTTCCTTCCTTGTGTGTAAATGTGAAACACGCCTGATGTTTTTCCTGTCGTCATCTGGAAAATCATTTCACGTCTGGCCTCAAAAGATAGAAAGACTCGATTTTTGAAGGTTAAATTTAGAAGGTTACTAAATCATTTTCAGCTTTGTGGAAGAAGAAAAAGGAAGAAATAGGAAGAAACTGCACTGCAAGAGAAAAATCTTTCTCAACAGCTGCATCTGGTGCCATTGCTTCCAGTTGTACTACAGTCAGTCAATGGTCAATTGATAAGGCAAAAACCACTGGCTACAGTAGGGGTTGTGCCAATTTTGTATCACTCATGACGATATTAATTTAAACATTGATGTGATTTAAATTTGTGTAGACATATTTAGGAGAACACATACATCCTACAAACAGCCGTCAATAACACTGTCTTGTGTTAAAATGACATTTTATGAGATGTTCGTCATTTGTAGTTTTATCCGGTCTTCATCTTAATATGGATTTTGATACTGATTGCCTTGTAAACATTTGCTACATATAATATGTAGTTGACCACCCCTTTGTGAATGTGACTACATGTAATGAGAGCCTACAGCATATTGTCCACTCCTTCTTCAGCTCTGCACTGAGACCCTGCAGGCTGACGCAACCATAACATCACTGTAATGCAGGCTAATCTGCAGCCTCTTGAGCTCAGGGAGTGTTGGGGAAAGGTAAAAAAGGTGAAAGGTCAGATGCTAATGATAACCAATGATGTCAGTTCAGGAATGACTCATCATCTGCTCACTCTTCCTCACTGCTCCTCCTAATACCTGTTAATTGTGCTACGTCTGCTAATGAAGACCAAATGAATTCCAGTGTTTCATTAGTGATGTGCCAGTAGAAAACGCTGCTGTGTGGTATCTCATGATGTCTAAGGGATGGCATTAATTAAAGTAATTCATTAAAACTGATTTTGATCAGTTTTAATTCATTAATTAAGTTAATTCCACATTCACATTTAGTTGTGTGTGTGCAGTGAAGAAAAAGAGACTTGACTTTCAGAGTCATTTTACTTTACTGTTAGTTCCTAACATTATTCATGTGCTTTTGCACTAATCAATTCTGCATCATTCAACATTAACACAGACGTTTCACCCTGCAGCTTAATGTTTGCACCTACAGTCTTGTTAAAATTTATATATGGATGATGAAATTCCATCTATCGTAATTGTTAGCTATTTCAATAGATATACTTTCTTATTGAATAGCTTTTAGGTTTCTTGTCAGGCTTAACTTTTGGACTTTTCTCAGCTCAAGTCAAATTATTGCAATGCCTATTGTTCTAAAATGGGGGATTGAGCCTTCTGCTCTGCTGCACCGCGCTTGTGGAACATCTGAGGGCAGCAGAGAGTCTCTTTTTAAAAAAGCCCCAAAAATGCTTTTATTTATATTGTTCTATGTTATTAATACTGTAGCACTTTGATACTTTAAGAAGCTAGTTTCACAGCAGAACTGTCACTCAAGGAAAATGACATTAGTGCAAATTCTAAACTATACATAACACTATGTATCGTTGCCTGACATAATCACATCCATTCATGTGTGTCATATATGGGGGTCTCCTGGTAGCCTCATAGTTAAGAGGCGTAGCATATAACCACAATATTACCAAGTTTATACTGTCACTGCCTAATAAAGGCAAAAGTCAAAGTCATAACTTCTCATATCCAAAGTAAAATGCACATGCAGTGATGTGATAAAGTGTTTTTCACAATTTTGATTTCTTATTTTTTGCATGTTGGTCACACTTAAATGCACTTGATTTAGGTCAGGACTCGGCCTCTCCAAAGTCTTCATTTTGTTTTTCATCAGCCATTCAGAGTTGGACTTGCTGCTGTGTTTTAGATCATTGTACTGATGCAGAAACCAAGTCCGCTTCAGCTTGAGGTCCCGAACAGATGGAACAGACGTTCTCCTTCAGGATTTTTTGGTAGATGGCAGAATTCATAGTTCCATTTATCACAAAGTCTTCCAAGTCCTGAAGCAGCAAAACAGCCCCAGACCATCAAACTACCACACAGGGCCATGTGGGTTTTTTGTTTTCCCTTAATAATAAAAAAATTGTCTTTGTCTTATATTTAAATTTGTTTGATGATTTGAAACATTTAAGTGTGACAAACATCCATAAAAATAAAAAAAATCAGAATGGCAAAACACTTTTTCACACTACTGTATATGCATCTGCCTGAGCCAGATTACAAATCAGATTAGTTTTGGTTTGGTTTTTGGTTTTTACGTGGCTGCATGCAAATCAGAGGCTGGGCTCTACTATTTTTACCAAGCTGCTGGGTATCACCATTCAGTGGTTGAGCTGATCAGGGATCAAACTCTACAATAACATGTTATGTTTTATATATGCCCATACGTGTTTAAATGAATAGAGCCTCTTTCATCCTGATGCTTTGACAGGAGACACATTTCAGTGTAATTTCACTGTCACCTCAGCTGCCATTACCACAGGGGGACTACTTCCAGAGAGCTTTTACTGACGTACAGTAGTTCCATTTAGGAGAAGTAGTCTACGTATGCATGATGCAGAGACAGATTAATTTACATCTTTTCAACCCTTTCCACCTAAAATTCTGAGGTGGTATGATTTCAGGTTAACACAGAGTTCTTCGCACAACTACTAATGAAATGCATCTGAATCAGGTGCTTTTCAGCTCAAGGACAAACCTCCAGAGGAAAAAAATGGACTGGAGCACACTGATTCAGGCCTTTAATGGTGCAAACAAGTCTAACATTTTGACACTATTGTGTCTTCATCAGAGTCAAAGTGGGACTCCCACCCTTGGATTCATTTTACAATAGATTTGAAACCCTGTTTAACCAATTATCCTATGACAATTGTACACTTAGTCTAGGTTGACTATATATATTGTTTGCCTCATGGCTGTGAATTAATCAGTGGGTTCCAGTCCTTTTATTGGCTGGACGGGAGGGACCAGGTAGAGAAACAAGGTTGTCGTTGAGTCACTGTCTGACTGAGTGATGAAGTTACACCACTGGTCTGACCCATTGTTGGAGTGTCCAGAATGATGACTCAGATTGGCTGTTTCTGTTCTGAGCTCTGACGCTCTCAGCTCCAGTGTTAAATGCAGTGAAGTCGGTTGAACTAATACCAGGGCACTTTTTTTTTTAATTAGCATTAAAACACGAGTCTTGCAGGTAAAACATGTGACATATAAGTTTTTATCTCAGTTCTGTGTGGAGCAGCTGCTCTGTAGCTGTGTTCGATTGTACTGCTGTTACGTTGTGGTAACCAGGCGGAGATGAGCCTCCTGAAGTTGCTCCCGAAATGCTGTCAAAATGTTCATTTATAGTTTCCACCGCAGCCTCCATAAAAGGCAGATAAAAGGTGCACAAAGGCATGAGAGAGAGCACAGAGTTAAAGCACCACAAATAACAATCACTCAATACAGAGTGAAAAACAAGAGACATGCATAGATAGAAACAGATGAAAGACTAGCAGATGGCAATTAGATTAGTAGAACATCCCTAGATATGAGTGGAAAATATTGTCCCTGCAAATGCATTTAGAATCTTATTTTTAACACAAACATAGCTTAACCATGTCATGTGATATGCTGCTTCAGTATTACCAGCAAATATTACTGCGACGACTACAGAAAATTGCAGATGAACATTTAATATCCAGGAGTTGTTTTGCTTGGGTTTTGACCTGATCTTGTTCCTCTTGTGGTATGATTACAATCAGGGTTTCAGCTTCATCTACTTCAAACTACTACATTTCACATACATGGTTTTATACATACTTATCGACGAGCTTCTTGATCCAAATACTGAAGTTCCTTCTTCAAAAGTAAACTACTGATATAATACGAATGAAGTTCAACTGAAAGTGACTCCTGAAATAATTGTGAAGTGATCGGCCTTCGGACCTGTCATCAAATTCACAAGATTAACATTAATTAGCAACATCTGATACAGTTTGACCTGCCAGCTACATTTGTCATTCTTAACCAAAAGTAGCAGTCAGTTTTGCTACCTGAATGTTTTGCACAATGATCTTTGATAGAGCAAAATCTTTCTCATTCACACATTTAAATTTTCACTAGATGAAGTTAATTACTTGTACTGTAGCTTGTGAGAAAGATGAAAAATCTAACAACATAAGCAGGATGAGGTAGGCAATGAACAGTACAGTAAAGAAAGGACTGGGTTGGATTTTGATCAGGTTCATTTTAAAATACCCAAATGCTCAGGGAATCTCTATTTGTTCATAGAGCTATCAGACCTTAGACAAGATAAGTAGCTAAGTGCAACTGCACAAGTGCAATCCAGTAAGAGTGTAAAGAGCAGAAAGTAAGTGATATAGAGCTTATTTACAGTATATAGCACTGTTTAGGGCAATTATTGGTCCTCCAGGGCTTTTCTCATTAGGGTACCTGTTCTTCCTGTTTGAGCCAATTAGCTGGGGTGGCCAATGATACTTCAGTGGGAGCTGCACTTCAGTTATAGATAGGAACCCAAAGAATGTTTGCTGGCCAGTCTTGGGTGCGTGGTTGGAGTTAACTGTTGTATAACTGTGTCTATGTGTAGGAGTCCAGAACTTCTCCGCAACATTTAAACTGATCACATAACTCGCCCTCATTGGCCTCACAGAAGGGGGAGTCAAGTCGTGTTTTTTCTCTTTTGTGTAAGGCAATAGTCCGTTACTTGCTTATGTGTGTGTGCATGACACCAAAAGGGCAAAAGAAAATCTATATGTCAAAAACCGTGTCTCAAATGATACACAGTCCTGAAATAAACACAGCGCATGTGTTTATTAATAGAGTACCAAAAATACTGCCTTTAAAGAGTTGCCATCACCATTCATTTTTCCCTTTACATCAACTTCCCATGCTGAAAACAGAAACTAAAATATTCAGTTAGAAATATTCATCTATCTGTTGAATATGATGTTTCCTTTAACACCAACATTTTTCTGTAAAGAAGCAGTGCCCCTAAAATTTACATGATCTTCAATTAACTGTCTGTAATTAAAAGAGTAATAGGTAATTATGGATGACTCCAAAGCATATTTGTCATTAGGTCATAGCATTAGAGTAGGCTGATGAGGAAGTCTGGCGTTATTAAATCAGACCTTCTACCAGCCTGCATCTTAAGATTCAGAAAAGACTGCAACTAGAACAAGAAATGTAAGGATGGCAATATACTGAATATGTAGAAGTGGCTGATATATCGATGTGCATTTCTCTGGAGAGATAGAAATAAATAATCTGTACACTGTTTCTGAAACATCAGGCTGTTAAGATGGAAATGTGCTCAGGCTTTTGTGGCTTATAGACTTCCACTATATAAAACCAACAGAATGATTTTATAGAGAGGATTCCTGAGACAGACGCCAGATAAGGACCGTATCCCTTTCTTTCCTGTTGTCTTCTATTTTCTACTGTACAGTGTGTGAATGTTTCACTACTACAAAGTATTTTTTACTGTGGAAATAATAGGAAAAACTGCATTGTATATGGATAGAGATGAAAAAAGAGGTGATAATTGATGTCAATGACTGGGGATTAGAAAACAGATGAAAAGTAGAACAAAAGAAAAGACTGGTGAGTAAGAGAGGAGGGGATGGCCTGAAGCAGCTAATGGGCTCATTAGGAAGCTCGTGGTCATGTCATGGACATCTGGGGCTCCACACGCTACAGACAGATGAACACACAGAAATAGAAAGAAAGAATAGGAAAGAGATAGACGAAGACAGTATGAAAGAAGAGAGCGATATATTTAACCAATGGAAATAATTAAAGGGCACATAACAAGTGCGTCCACTTCATCCCGTTTAATTTTCAAATAGATTTAATTGGATATCTATTGTCGTCATAAATGTCAGAGTATGCGTGGAGATGGAAAAATATACTGTTATGTTAATTCAAACTATAATAAGATGACAGTAATTAATATTGCGTAATAGAACTTGTATACATTACCTCTCAACGTCCTCTCATTTAGTGTTTCCCAAACTGTGTCTTGTCAAATTTCCACACAGAATCAGTAAATCATACTGAGGTCATTTCTTCACTTATTTTCCATTCTTATTCATACTCACCTTCACCCAACCTGCTTTGTGTACATTGCGATGAACTGCTATTCACTCAATTGAGGATTTTTCTGCTGCTTTTACATTTTATTGTTGCTTTTTCACCTCACAATCGATGATATGTGCATAATACCATAAGAAGAGCTAAAAGCATATAACAACTTACCTCAAATATCACATTGATCAATTTTAAAGATTCATTTTTTTGAAGTTGTTTGACGCTTTGAAACTGCTTATTTTCACCTTCACAATTACACCTTCAGTGATACAGTGAGCAGATAAATAATAATGCTTTTTACTGATTCCAACAAATAATAAAAGCTGCTTAGTCTCTTGTAAAGTTGAATCTTGATTTTTCTATTGCCAGATATTTCCCACCATGTGCACTTTAAGATGTTAAGATTGTGACCGTCTGACAGATTATCACTTGTGTTAGGAGAAAAAGAGTGTAACAGCAGATTAGCTGACACGCGGCCAAAGAAAACAACATGCTGGTTAGGTGAGAACCTTGAGTGGTGGTGACTGAAAGCAGGAAGCCAAAAGGCCTCAAGGGCTAACCAGACAACACATCAGAGACACAGTACAGTCGTGACTGGAGAAACCCCTCTGCCAAATGCTTTAAGCTTGGCTCACATCATATCACAATGCAGCAGCTGCAGCTGCACTCTTCAGCATATCAAAGCAACACACACACACACACACACACACACACACACACACACACACAAACTGTGTGTTTCACCCTGTCACGGTACTTTTATGATTGTAGTTTGAAAACCCAATAACAATCCTGAATAACTGGTCTCACAACAGTTGATCAAGTTAGCCCAGGATTTTCCAGTCAGGCTCTGAGTGCATTTATATTATTTTTAATAATTTACCATGACATATGTTGAAACTCCTCCGTGAGGACATAAAATCAACATGTGTTGTACAGATCATGGGAAATAATCTAAATGCAAGAAAATGATATTAATGTATGAAAATGGTTATATGAAATAAACAAATAGATTTTTATTACTGGTGGCAGTGTTTTACTGTAGTTGCACCACCTGAAACACACACATACCACAAACATCCATGAGGGGAATCTTATAGTACATGAGATGATGGCATCCACACAGCTTTCTTCCAATCCACCACTCAAGAAGTCATAAGGCTCCAAAAAATAGATCTAAATAACAATTTGCTTTCAACAGATAATTAATGACAAAGTTGTAATAATACTTTGCAAAATATGTCTTCATGACAGAGGTTATTGTTGACAAATACTGTAATACTACATATGTCTTCACTAACACTAGCTGTAGCGCAAGGAACAGTATATCACATAGTGTAAATTAAAGGTAGTTACGGAATGCAGATCAGATGCTTTAGTTTCAATAATCGAGCATGTTAGCTTTAAGACAACAGAAAACAAGAAGGTTTCCATTTACTCTTTCCCTCTCCTTCACACTTTCCCTCAGCTAATTGCGAATGACGGGAAACGGAAGTCACGAGAGACTGTAGTGAAGCGTCAGGTATTCCACTGATTAGAACTGGTCTCCATGACAACCCCTCCAGCCTCGGATAAATGTTTGTACCCTGTGACAGAAAATACAATTCTTAGAAATATGGACAAATTTAGACACTCACACACGCTGTTGCCTGCATATATGAAGCGTGAGTCTTGTCTCAGCTTGCGGTCTTTTTGATGTTCACACGAAGTGACGTTTCATCTGCTGTGGCGGTGGAGAACAGGCGGATGCTTCTCCCCCCTCCCCCCGATTACCATTATCCAGATTTTTAACCCACTAATGTTTTTGCCACCGTCAGGAGCTTCTGCATCCTTTTGTTGATTTTCACATTCTCTTACTCAAAGTGAACATTGGCCAAACACAGCCATACTGCAGTTTGCTGACGACCATGCTATGGTAGACCTGATCACAGATAACAATGAACAGGCCTACCTGATGGACGTAGACGACCTGTCCAACAGTGGTGCAGTGCTTGAGTCTACTGAAAGGTATATTGAGAAATTATTGAATTAACAAGAAAGGATTGAATTAACATAGCAAAATGGTACAATAGCATGTATGCCTTTAGATTTTAACTAGGTTGTTATTAGCTTTGTGCCACAGTTGACTTTAAGGCTTGTATTTATTACACTCTTAATGAAGAACACTTCTCACCATATCAGTGCTTGTCTGCTTTGTATTGATCTGTGGGTTTCAAGACAGATGTAATTAGGTTTATGTGTTGTAGTGTAATAATTGTTTAAGGGCTTTGTTGCAGCACCAGAAACAATCAAACATGTTTCAGAGACTTCCTGAAACCAGTAGTCTGTGTTTTGTCTTGATTTCACTCTTGCACAAAGGTTGTTGAAGGTTTGCATTGCCAAGAGGATTGTTTTGTTGTCTCTGAAAATCGTTAACTAAAGTAGACAAATTCAGGAACAACATGGCAAGATATTTTGCTTTATTTTTGCTTATATTTTTCTTTTATGAGTTTTCAAGCCTCAGAATAACAGAAAAGCCCCTTTTTAAGCACCTGATTTTACCTTGTAAGCAACCGTGTTTCTGTCTACATTCAGCTTCCGAACCTCCTAATGTCCACTTTCTCTGGTCTCAGGTCAACACTGTACACAGGGTGATTAAATATTGATTCAGTCAATCCACCCGTCACCTCCTCAACTGCTCATCAAATATATAAGAGGAGGAGTGCTGTGGAAAAAACCCCAACACTGTGGTTTATCTCCTTTCACTGATGGGACTTCAGGGGCTGAAACAATCTGTGCCAATGGAAATCAATGGCTGAGCGTGTATAGGAGAACTTTATCTCACTGTCACAGAGTGTTAAGACACACACAAACAAACCATACACACACACACACACACACACACACACACACATAGTTGTCAGTTTGTGAAATACATGAAGAGGTACCCTTTTGGTAGAGGTACTTGCAGTGACAAATACAGCACTAGAGGACAGTGATTTACGATATAATTCCCTTTATTTATGTTTGATGTGATTTTGTATCCTCAGCCATTAGTTTCCCTTCATTTTGCTTCATTAAAATAAGCAATCTTACAATATTTTGCACTTTGACTTGTTTTTCTTCATCATGACGTTTTATTGGCTAGTGAGCAAATTAGCTAGCTAACAAACATACCGGTAAATGTTAATATCAGTTTTTCATTAACGCCTAACATCACTATCTGTCTCTTGGGTTGTAAACTAGAGTTTAACAGAGCACCTGCTGCCTCAGTTAGCAGTTATAACAGCCTGTCCTTGGATGATAAAGACGGCATTTCTGATATATCTAGAGACAGGTTTTTTTATCTAAAAAGATAATCTGGTTGTTACAAATGAGCTTACAATAAATAAATATATTCTTTGTTGTAGGGATGGTGAAGCTGTAAACCATGGTGCTGTATTACTAAAAAAAACATGTCAATCTAAATCTATATCAATATCAATTGTCATCTTCACATTTTTACATTTGTATTAATAAAACAGTTAGTTATCGTACTGTATCAGCCACAACAAACATAAAACTATCTTGTTTTGAACCAAAGTAACTTAGTCTATAATTATCTTTTTATTATTATCAGCCGTGTAATTCTACCTCTATTGTACATTCACTGTGTTCAAGCATTTCATTATTTGACATTACTTACAATTACAACAAACAACCAAAATATTACATTATCACTCAGATAACACATTGCATATATTAATGTCCAGCCATGCTTGCTGGGTGATTGTAGCATCATTCTGAAAATGGTTAATTCTCACAACTGTTACCACAAAACAAAACAAAAATTCATGTCTCTGCAAATGGATTTTCATAGTGCACCGCGTTGAACTAAAGCCAATGGCTGCCTGCACCAAGGAAATTAATTTAGAATCAAACAGTGTTCTTTGGAAAATGGTTGTAATGCAAATAACAATTTAGTCGAGGAAGGTTCTCAGAAACATGCCTCTATGTGTGTGAGGCAAGTTACAGGACGATGACTAACATCAGATATTATTTTAATGGAGTGACAAGGTGTTCAGTTCAGCATCCTCTGTGCTGTTAAGAAAATAGTCTGTTCCACTCCATCTCTTGTCTCATCTCGGCAGCGCTCAGTCACGCTCTGTGCCCAGCAGCAAAGGACCAATTGAGCACAGCATTTCCTGGAACATGACAGATTTCAGATGAACACCTCATTCTGTAGGTGAAAGGCATATCCCTTAATGCTTATGTGACTATTCCCTTTTTTATAATTTGTTAATTTCTGTACTTGGTAACGGTGTATTTTCCTTCTTATCTGTGTGCGTCTAGCTTTCACCAGCAAAGACTCAGGCTTTATTCAGAGATATGGTGCTAGACAGACCGGCATCAGGAGTCCTGGCTGCCTGGTGAGATGCAGCAGGCAACAGGGAGGAGGCCTGAAGGCCCAGAGAGAAGGAGGGGTTGTGAGAACCGATACCCACTCTCACCTCTTCCTTGCTGATTTTAATCCAGCCATTCCTCTCACTGCTTTTCTTCCTCGCTGCTGGCAGCCACTTGCAACCTCTCTCACTCCCACGCAAACAACATGGGCTCTCTACCTTCCACAGTGGGTGGACGCAATAATGGAAACACCACATGACAAAGGATTAGAACATTGTAGAAGTAGCTAAGAAGAAAACAATGACATTGAAATCAGATTAAAGGTTTTGAAAGCGTTCTAGCAGTCACTGTATATACTGTATTTGTGAGTTTTAATGCAACACAAGGCAGCCGACAAACTGTAACTATCATCATTATATGCTAACTATGCTATGTTGGTAGGGGGTGATATCATGGTGATATCTAGTGTCAGCAATACATTTTTTCAATATTAGATCTATCAAACTAAAGCCAGATACTATAATGTTGTTATAAAGTTGCTATAAATTCTATAAATTCACCATTTCTAAGCAGAAGGCAGAAGTCATCTCGAAGTCTCTCCTGCTCCTGCCACTGTCTCAGATTCACCCTCATCATTTCAGAAACAAACACAACGCTGTCTTCTATCAGCAGTTGTCTGACCAATTGACCGCAAGACTACAGCCCTAGTGTGAGTGTTGCTGCAGCCGTGAAGCACTATTTATGATCAGTGACATGGTAAAAACAAAGCAGCTAGTGGGAGGAATCAAATTTTCATGCATGTTGGGATTTCATTCAGTTATGGTGGAGCAATGAAATACAGCCAAGTTCAGTGGTAAGGCGGCAGGACAAATTGGGCATATATTATAGCTTTATTCAACCTATGGAGTCTGGACGTTAAAGGTGCCCGGTGGAGTTTGCTTGGAAACAAACAAATGTTCTCTGTATTGCTCACCAAAATGTTTTATGTACAGCCTTGAAATCTAACAAAAAGTATAAAAATGTCCTTCTTCATAAAATGTTATGAATTAGAAAATGTTTCCCATCTCAAAAATTCTTCTTGTTCCTACAGTTGGATGTTTGAGCTTCACTGTGCAGAATGATGTGGAAACTTGAAGCCTCCAGTGCACATACACTAAGAATGGACTTTACAGTGAAGTAGCAGGTATTTTATGTAAAGTTTTTAGAATAAAAAATATTGATAGATTCTGGATATTTTAATGAGGAAAAATAAGGAGATGTAATTTTACAAGATAATTGAACTTTGTGGAGAAACAATATCAGAAAACATGTCTGGAGGTGATCTTTATAAATAAATACTTTGACAAAAAGTTAAAATACTTAAAATGACATTTTCTCTTAAGTTGTATTTGGCTTCAAACTAGTTATGATGTCACATAACATCATAAGTATGCATTTTGAGCTCAGGTTTAAAGTAGAAACTTTCCCCCGCTAGACAGACGAATGTAAAAATAGTCTTCTTGTGTCAAAATCTGCACATACATCTTTCTGCACAGTGAAGCTCAAACATTCTAATGATATAACAAGAAGCAAAAAACATGCAGTGTGAGTGCAGGGGGACTTAAAAGCTGCTCCAAGCAATATTTTTATATTAACAATAGATCAAATGACTATGAATGATAAAAGGGGTTACTTGTAGTTATTAATCTCCATATTTATGATCCGACTCTGCAGTTTACTACAGCTCGAGGTAACGTTTTCTTGACTTTAAAGCTCATTGCTTTGGTTTTACAGTACAAAACATTTTGTTTGGTTTACTCTCAGTGCACTCGTCATCCTTGTTTCCAGCCCAGCAGTTTTGTTTTCAGCAAAAATCTTTGATACTGTAAGTCCACAGAACACTACCTGCGCTGTGGTTGTTTTCTAGGAGGACCAGTGTGAAAATCCTCCTGCATCAACCTGAGCAGTAATGCCTCCACACTTATGCTGCTTCCATCAACAGCACAGTCCCAACCATCAGATCACAAACAGTGTTCAGGATGCAAGGTGGCTATAGCTGAATATCAAATATCCTCAGTAGATACTTCATATTCATGTATTGTCAGGTGTTTTTGTTACACTGTGCTCCCTGGTGTGAAGACACATGCAAACAGACCCAGCAGCCTCCAGTGCTTAATCAGCCTCAACTCTTTCTGACAATCACCATGATTAGTGCTCCACTCCACACATAATGAGCACATCTGTCTTCTCACAGGGAAAGCATTGATTCTCCGTAATGTGACACAGTGCCAGTTATGGGAAGGACTGCTCTGAAAAATGCCAATCTGCTGCTGCTGTGGCACTTGAAGCTATTCATGGTGGATGTAAAGTAGAGAATCATCTGACAGCTGATAGATTAAAGGAGTGTCAGAGGAAACGGTTCAAACTTTAGGCAAGCCAATTTTAAGCAAAATTTCGAAATGTGCGAAAAAAAGAACGAAAAAAGAACAAAAAAGACAATGTGAATTAGGTGTCAATAAACTAGGCTATGCAAAGAGTAGTTTCATTAGAAGTTGGCTACATTACATATGGCTATAATAAACACAGTAGAAGAAGTGGAGATTGCCAACGGGAAACGAAACCAGTCATAAAAATAAAATATGTTGATAGAAACACGGCTACCGGTAATGAAATAAATTCATAAATCATCTGCAAATAGTATCAATCTGACAGAAGTTAAACAGTGTCCAAGTTGAACTTTGTTTAAAGTAGTGTGTGCTGCATTATTAACATTTATAGTAATTTACAAAGCATTTTAGCCCTAAAAGTAGCTCCAGAGGACTCCTGTACATTTAATAATCACTAACTGCAATAAATAAAGCTGATTTAATGGCCATCGCTGGATTACCCGGTGAAACTGGTGCTATAGATAGAATGACCTCATCAAAGGATGAAGATTTGTTCGAAGAGATGATCTCACATCAACATGTAGCTGGTATTTGATGCTAGATACAATGTTTTATATGTGAAATATGTGCCACTAGGCATGAACAATATTCATCATATATTTTATCTATATCCGTTCATGTTTTCTTTCATATTCACCAACGCCTCTAACACCAGTCAACCAATCATTGTGTGATTAAGTTCATTTATAAAACATAGTGTCATCCATTGAGCCAGCTTTACTACCTGGTTGAGGTATATTATGCTACAAAAAATCCACTAGACATCGCTGTGTAAGTTAGTAGCTAAAAAGTCACTCCAGACATGTGGACTCTTTTTGCTAGAATATTCAAAGGTAGCATATTTTTTCAGCTTTTTATAGTTTCAGAGGTCTTACTAAACATAATTATGTAACTTAACACAACACAAAAATGCCTAATAATGGGTCAAATAATTTTTGCGGTTTCTTTGTCCTTTTATGGTAAATGTAGTTAAACTGGGAAAGGAACTTGTAGCGCCATTTAGGAGAACTCCCAGCAGTAAGATAAGTTCTTCTGTGAATACGGCCCCAGGTTTGTTTTTGTGTATGTTAGTAATGATGAGGACATAATGTGATTGCTGAGGTGATTATGAATGTAATTTAGGTTTCATGATTGATCAAACCAAGTCTTGGGTCAGTTAGATAGAAGCTGAAGGATCTTCTGATCCAGTCTCTGAACATCATTCTCATCAAAATTTTTGATTTTTTAAATTGTAATCTTGTTGGACTTTGAGGTACTCTAATGGACTTGGGGTTAATGTACTAACTCTTAAGTGTAACCTCTCCAACCACCCTCCAGGGACCTTTGTTGCAAGCATTCACCATCTTTCTGTCCCCTCATTTTCTGTCATCACTCTACTGGCAGCTATTTAAAAAAAATGTAATTATAACCTGCTGCAAATGAGGAAGCAGCTACTTTATTATTTTATAATCTACTTCATCGTGTTTCAATGCAAAGCTCACATCTCATTATGAAGAAGCTCTTTCCTCTAGCTCCCTCTGCAGAGTTTACTGTCTGTCTGTCTGTGTTGCCTTCATCTTTCCAGACGCCATCTTATCCAAGTTTAGCATTTTACCTCTGTATTTACCTCCTTTTCCAATTCCAATTCCAATTGTTAGTAAGTCATTAACAAGGGTCTACAGTCCTAAATGTCCATTGAGTCTTCCTGAGTAACATGCAGAAAAGACAAAGCAAGTCTTCATCACTTCACAATCTTTGACCGTGTTTCCTTCAGAAGCAGTAGTAATTGAAAGCTCTGTTTGAAAACAAGAGCAGATAATGCACGGACAGGTGTTAGAAGTCACAAGGTGAACAGAGGAAGCATGAGAGAGTGGAGGAAGAGCTGTAAAGATAAGGTGTGAATCACGAGGAGATAATGTTGCGAACGCACACACACATACTGGATTGTGTCTGTTTGAGATTAAAGGCCTGAAGATGAGATGAGTGTTTATCTCTCCTGTGCAAACCGGAAGAGTGTGTAGCAGGTGTGTGTTTGAGAAAGAAAGTGTCTGACAGATTAAAGGAAAATGTGAGAATGTGAAAAAGAGAATTTTATCAGCCTTCACTGTGTTTGTCTGTTGGTGCATCTGACTTGTCTGTGATAATCGAGCGTTATTGAGCCCAGCAAATACACTGGCCCTGAACTTGGTAAATCCTCCCTTTATCCTGGAGATCAACACAGGTATCACAGCACGCCCACTCTCTGCACATGCCTCCTTTCCTTTTTTTTCCATTTTACATCACGCTTGACTTTCCCAACACCTTTATTTCCATTCTGACACATCCTCAGTTATAATTACATTTTACTAAACCCTGCCATGAACCCTCCAATCCCTTCTCCGACAACTAGGCTGGAGGACTGCAGTCTTAGTCATAGCATAGCAGCTGCATCTTTTACTCTGAAAAGTTAATCGCAGCTCCTATTCAAGCAGCCAAGGTTGCAACTCAGCAAGGTGCAGTTGGGTAATGCTAAATTGGTGCTGCTATGGTTGAAGATCTGTACACAGCTACCACTGCAACAGTTCATTTCCAATAGCAACTGAAAGCAGATGCAGATTGGTCGCCATGCCAACGTGGCTGACCCCTTGACCATCTCTGCTCTCTCCCTCTGTCCCTCCTTCACATCCTCCCATCCCACACAAGAGAGCAGAAAAAGGCATAAGAGGCAGAAACCTCGAGAGACTAAGTCAATTTACACTAAATCTAGATGATTCAGGAGACCCTGATCCTCTTCACAAGTTTACACACACACACACACACACACACACACAGTCAACACTCCTGTTGATTTCTTTGTCTTGCCGTCACACTCTTATTTTTACAAAGCAAATATCAGCTTTTGAGATTTCTAAACATACTGTTCCCAGCTTCCTACCAGAAAGCTTTTTCAGCTATCATCCTTGTTGATAAATAGCAACCACTGGATACTGGAAGCTGGCATCCTTTAAATCTGATATTAATCACTGACAGATTTTATGACTTAAGGTGCATATGATTTTTTAAAAAGAATTCACAAAGAGGGAGGTGACAAGCGGCAAAGAAGAATCCATCCCGACTAAAATTTTCTATGTTTGCCTAAATAAATTAAAGGGATCATGTGCGATCACTGATGGGAAATCTGTGTCCAGAGCAAGAGATTAAGTGAAGTAAAAATCTGGCACTTTCAACAAGCGCTCTATCCAGAGACTTAGATCCTTTGCCTATATTATGTCTTTCCTTTGGTTTACAGCATCACAGCCAGGCTGATAAATAAGAGCTTGCTCTCTATCGCTGATTGATTTCACCTCCCAGGAATTTTTCATTTTCCTCTCAGGAGTCTGGAGCCACTGATATAAGAGGACAGCTTTAATTTTATCTTAAGTCAGTTTGTTTCATTTTATGTAAGCAGGATTTATGGTTCCATCTAGCCTCAAATATACAGAATAGAAATGCTTTAGTATTTTAACTGAGTGCAGTCGTTAATATTCAAAAATAATGAGAATTAAAGGAATGTGAACTTAGAAAGTGCAGACTCTTAGTCATAACTCTACATGTCTAGAAAAATCAGGCATATACTTTAGCTTTATATTTATCATATATTTAATTTACTTGATGCAAATAGAGAAGTTCAATAACGTTGGAAACAGTGGAAAAGAAGAGCTGTTAAATCATTTTATTTACTGGAAGTTGGTTGAATTGCCTGGTGTGGATTTCCATAATGAAAAGTGATGCAGTAGCAGCAAATTAACAGAGCAAATTACTTATTATGATTTACTTAGTAAATTTATGTGAAGTTAATTTACCTTCATAATGTCCTTTAGTTTTCTTGATATTCAAAATTGTAGTTAATTCAATAAAAACCAAGATTTTTTTTCCCCACAAAAATAACCAAGATGTAAACAATGGATTACAATTAGATCATTATTTCTATTGTGAAAGCATTAGATCTGCCTGCAGCCACATAAAGTAAAACCTCTGCTATACACATTGTGCATCTATGGACTTGAACAACAACAGACTCAAGGTTTGCTCGCTTCACACTAAAACAGCTTTTTTCACCTTTTTTCTCCGTCACTATCTCTCTCTGTTTGCACCTGGTTGAGGGGCAGCAGCATGACTCATGAAGTCCAACAGGTACAGACCATCATAAATGAATAAAAATAGCCCAGAGTACATTTATATCAGACATGGTGCTGGAAATATCTTATGATGGATCTATATTTGATTATATCTTAACCCAAGATTAATTCCCTGAACTAAATATCAAACCTCCAAAAAAGAGATTAAATCAATTCGTTGAACTTGAAAGAAGTACACTGGCTGGTGTAAGATTGTTTAGCTGTAAGTGCTGAGGACTGAACTATCTCTGAAAGAAGATCGTGTTTTAGCCGCTGTAAGCCTAAATCAAACCATTTCACAAACTAAAGAGATTCTGCTTTACAGGGGGAAAACTCATAATCACTTCCAAAAGTATTTCCTTCAATGCTTTGAAAAAGAAACTCCCTCTTTTCAAAGCGTCTGTGGCTCTGAAGTCTTCAGTCAGGGGCGTGTGTAGGGGTGTGTACAGTACATTATGTTATGGGCTATTAAAAGTAAGACCTGCATTGCCATTATCAGTTTTTATCACTATCGATTGATTTTCAGGTAGATTTACCCTTTAAGGCATGAAGCTATGAGAGCTACAAATCCACCCTGAGACTATCCACCAGTTATTGCTGCATGTAACACAATAATAAAAGGTTTGACATGTAAGTGCACACCACCTTTGATATGCACTTAAACATTAATGCAGTTATGTCACATATAATTTAACCCTGTGTGTCTGTCCGCTGGCACAGCTATTATTATTATTATATATTATTTTATTATTATATAATATTATATTATTATTATTATGTATTAGTCTGATACATGATGGGAAATCTGTGTCCAGAGCAAGAGATTAAGTGAAGTAAAAATCTGGCACTTTCAACAAGCGCTCTATCCAGAGACTTAGATCCTTTGCCTATATTATGTCTTTCCTTTGGTTTACAGCATCACAGCCAGGCTGATAAATAAGAGCTTGCTCTCTATCGCTGATTGATTTCACCTCCCAGGAATTTTTCATTTTCCTCTCAGGAGTCTGGAGCCACTGATATAAGAGGACAGCTTTAATTTTATCTTAAGTCAGTTTGTTTCATTTTATGTAAGCAGGATTTATGGTTCCATCTAGCCTCAAATATACAGAATAGAAATGCTTTAGTATTTTAACTGAGTGCAGTCGTTAATATTCAAAAATAATGAGAATTAAAGGAATGTGAACTTAGAAAGTGCAGACTCTTAGTCATAACTCTAAATGTCTAGAAAGATCAGGCATATACTTTAGCTTTATATTTATCATATATTTAATTTACTTGATGCAAATAGAGAAGTTCAATAACGTTGGAAACAGTGGAAAAGAAGAGCTGTTAAATCATTTTATTTACTGGAAGTTGGTTGAATTGCCTGGTGTGGATTTCCATAATGAAAAGTGATGCAGTAGCAGCAAATTAACAGAGCAAATGACTTATTATGATTTACTTAGTAAATTTATGTGAAGTTAATTTACCTTCATAATGTCCTTTAGTTTTCTTGATATTCAAAATTGTAGTTAATTCAATAAAAACCAAGATTTTTTCCCCCCACAAAAATAACCAAGATGTAAACAATGGATTACAATTAGATCATTATTTCTATTGTGAAAGCATTAGATCTGCCTGCAGCCACATAAAGTAAAACCTCTGCTATACACATTGTGCATCTATGGACTTGAACAACAACAGACTGAAGGTTTGCTCGCTTCACACTAAAACAGCTTTTTTCACCTTTTTTCTCCGTCACTATCTCTCTCTGTTTGCACCTGGTTGAGGGGCAGCAGCATGACTCATGAAGTCCAACAGGTACAGACCATCATAAATGAATAAAAATAGCCCAGAGTACATTTATATCAGACATGGTGCTGGAAATATCTTATGATGGATCTATATTTGATAATATCTTAACCCAAGATTAATTCCCTGAACTAAATATCAAACCTCCAAAAAAGAGATTAAATCAATTCGTTGAACTTGAAAGAAGTACACTGGCTGGTGTAAGATTGTTTAGCTGTAAGTGCTGAGGACTGAACTATCTCTGAAAGAAGATCGTGTTTTAGCCGCTGTAAGCCTAAATCAAACCATTTCACAAACTAAAGAGATTCTGCTTTACAGTGGGAAAACTCATAATCACTTCCAAAAGTATTTCCTTCAAGGCTTTGAAAAAGAAACTCCCTCTTTTCAAAGCGTCTGTGGCTCTGAAGTCTTCAGTCAGGGGCGTGTGTAGGGGTGTGTACAGTACATTATGTTATGGGCTATTAAAAGTAAGACCTGCATTGCCATTATCAGTTTTTATCACTATCGATTGATTTTCAGGTAGATTTACCCTTTAAGGCATGAAGCTATGAGAGCTACAAATCCACCCTGAGACTATCCACCAGTTATTGCTGCATGTAACACAATAATAAAAGGTTTGACATCTAAGTGCACACCCCCTTTGATATGCACTTAAACATTAATGCAGTTATGTCACATATAATTTAACCCTGTGTGTCTGTCCGCTGGCACAGCTATTATTATTATTATATATTATTTTATTATTATATAATATTATATTATTATTATTATGTATTAGTCTGACATACCATATGTGCAATACATACCATATGTTTTTCCTATGATGTTAACATGCACTTACAAACATACTATTTTTTTTATAATTATTATTATTGTACATAAGCCTTTTAGCACATTCTCTAAAGTATGCCACATCAATACTGTATGCTCATTGAAAACATGAGCATGGGACAAATAAATCTATGTATTTCGAGCCGTATATGCACACTTAGTCTTTTGTTAATTTCAATGTATTAGAGCCTTTAGTTTACTCACAAAGTGAAAGAATTAAGATGTTTGCATGCCACTGTTTGTAACTATAACTTGTTGGCATCTTAATGAAGATGGGCTAGAATTGGAACATAAGCTTAGCCAGTTCATACCATTTAACCCAGTATCCACGTGTGTGTGTGTGTGTGTGTCCAGGTTGCTATTCTAGACAGGTTAACAACAGGATGTCCCCTGCATGTACAGTAAGTGTAGTCAGGTCTATCCATTTGACGAGTAACTTGCAAAAGATGATGCATTAGACAGAAAACAGAGAGACTTTCTGTGAGACACCGGGACAAGACAAGAGTTGTACCTCTAAAAGAGACAGCAGCAGACACGCAGGAGAAACCTAAGATAGATTATGTCAAATAGACAGGAAGTGAGACAAGCCGTGCTGCCTAATTAGCTTTGTCTTCATTAGATCTGCTAATGATCTCAGTGGAGACAGCACCAGATCCACCTGCCTGTACCTCTCAAACACTTTATGGTTTATTTTCTTAGCAATACTCTCAGCAATGCAAATGCTCTCAAAGCCCAGACAAGTAGAACATGAAAAAATACAAATACAAACGATAAGTGAAAGTAACACATATGCAAATATATTCCCACTACATAAATGAATTAATAGGCCAATTAAAGAAAAGAAAGTGGTCTCAGCACCATTAGCACATCAAACACAGTCACATGCAGGTTGGATATTCAGTAGTTCCCAAACTGATGGACAGTTACCTTTTTCGTTTTAGTGCAACTACCGTACTATAAAAGCATTAATGATAACTCAGGTCTGTTGAAGTATCCCAATAAACCATTTCAGTGAGTCAGCATGCACCTGTAACAGGGTCTTGGAACTGGGACACAGAAAGGGGTTGCAGTTGTTAACATTAATAAGTACGCCTGTGCTTTCCCTGATATAACATAAAATGTATGCGACACTGTAAAAAAGGGTAATCACTTGCTAACATGTTAGCTATTACGGCTCTATCAACAATGATGATTTTTCTGCCCTCCAGAGGCCAAAACTCTTTAACTTTCACCTTAAACAGTGCTCAAAAACATTTCCACTGCATACACTACAAAGAGGACACTCCACCCAGAATGGTTCCTCTTCAGTCAAGTACACTTTTCACTTCTGTCCATTGCTGTGGTTTTTGAGTCATAGTAGACATGAAACTCTGCACAGATATCTCCATTTTTACAATTCATGGCATCTGGCCCCTTTTGACCCACCTGGGAGTGTGGTTATTTGAAACAAGCATAAACACTTTTGCCTTTTGACAAAAAAATGTACAAACTTAACTGAAGCATACTTTGTGTCTTAAAACAACAAACAGTCTGGGGCACAAATGAGCACTGAAATAGTTTTTTCTTGCTATAATCATTCCTCCTGTTCATACTGACCATTAGAAGATCCCTTCATAATGTACTTACAATGTAAGTGATGAGAACTGAAATCCACAGTCCTCCTCCTGTGCAAAAATAAATGTAATATGAAGCCTCAGCATCCAAATGAGTCAAATCAATTAGATATCTTTCAACATTCAACTTTTTGTTACTATACTTCTTCTTCTACTATACATTAATGTGGCAGATGTCCACTTGATATGACCAAGTCAGACTGCTGAAACTTCATATAAGCTTCATATCAACTTTTAAATACATTTTTGAATGAAATGAATGTGGATCCCCATCACTTACATTGGAAGCACATTTGAAGATATCAGAAATGTAGTACTCAAATAGCTGGATCTGCTATCAGATATTTTAATAAGTAACAATTCCATAAATGTATATCTATTTGTTACATTTTGTTTTACAAAGGTCGGAAAGCGATGTTTAAGTCAAGTCTGATTTTGTGAAATATGTGGCTGTAGAAGCTTGGTGACTCAGTGAATACCCACAGGGACTAGTTGGAGAACTACTGTAGCTGCAAGCTAATTGCTAACACACTAGCCATCCGAAGCATTACTAAGAATAGCCCCCTGAGCTCTGCTTTTTCTCTGCTGAGCCATTTACTCCCCCTGTTTTTGTTCTAGAGGTTTTAAATGATTTCATTCAGTAAATAGTTTCATTGAAGAGGGGCAAACAGCTCTCTGAGCTAACAGTCTTGTCAACTGCTTGCTAACTATCTCTTAACAAGCTTGTTGTCTCTGATGCTAATGTGACAGTAAGTGTGATATTTCCATTGACTCCTGTCTCATAATTATAACTGTTGGAGCAGTTTATACTCTGAACTCTGAGGTTAAATAAAACTGGATGGATTTGGACCCTTTAGCCGCCTGTTCCCCTGAATACATCTCACTGTTTATTGGTTAATAGCACACATTTGCAGGTCAAAGTTCACCAAAGTGCAAATCCACAAATTCAATGATGTCTGCCATAAAATGTTGCTGTTTTATATGCTTGTGTGACCAGGCCTTTAAAAGTATGTTATTATTATTAGAAGGGAGGATATAGAAAGCAAAATAAATTTTGTCATGTGTTGTAGTTTTGTGATAAGCTGAAGACATTTATTTCTGCATGTTTTTTTTCCTTGACTCCAACATTACCAACATAATAGAAAGAATTTGATGCTTGATCAGAGCCACAGACACCCAACACATGAATTAGCAGGTAAAGGAAGGCTGCAGAATGAGGGGAGATGGAAGAGCTGCCTGCAGAAAGAACAGTGCATTAATGTTCCCTCCAACACTATCACACACTCCGTGTACAGCTGTACTTCAGCTCAAACTTTACAGCCACTAATCCTGACTACCCCCTCTAATGAGATAAAGGAAGATTTTTTTCCAACAGCAAATAAAGTAGTTATTGGACAGTTTTTTTAGCTAAAAACCTCAAGCCTCTCAGCTCGTCTTAGGCTTCAAGGGAAGCAATAAAATCAAGACTTACATTACATTACACCCATAAAGCAGAAGAATTTTTTTTCCAGCATCACAGAGAATGGTGTTGTTGTTGTTGTTGGTGGTGGTGGTGGTGGTCATCATATTCCACAGTAATATCCACTAGCTTCACCTCACAGAGGAGATTCAGCAGCAGGCACCCTGTACTGTCTGTTGTGAACTGTAATGAAGATGGGCTTTTTCTCAAGAGATTAATGAAGATATTCACTGGCTGCTGAGACCCATTTGATTGAATGTAGTTCTTTTTCAGAAACCCTTTATTTAACTTCTGTTTAACAATAACGCAGAACATTATTAAAACTTATTAAGCCACTTTGATCATTAAAACCATCTCAAAACATACAGCCAAATTAGAATGAGTCAAATTCTCTGTTTGTATTTGCTTGGATAATTGTGTCACAAAGTTGCTTTTACCATCAGCCCATATAAAGCTCATTATGGCCAAGCATTAATGCAGCAATTACAGAGGAAGGCAGACAGCTAATGGATGTGTCACAGCTAGAAAAAGACTGTTTACCTTCATTTCTCCTTTGTTTCCTCTATATGAGTCATTGCATTTATCTGGGCTACTTCTGTGCAGTTATCAGATATACAAGTTTCCCATAGATATGCAACAATGCATTTGCAAATTACATTTTCTGTGTATATGTCAGAGCTGTAAACTTAAGGCTCAAGTCGTGAAAATGATGTAAACGTAAGACTGAAGCCAAGCTTTCATAACATAACATGAATGCACACGTAATGTTACAGCTCTGACCGCCAGAATCAATAATTGGTCTACACACATAAACAAGTAGCTTAATAGTTTCCCTCTTATCCAGCATATCACCTGTTTTCATCCTTATGTAATTCTTATTCAGCTTTTAATTATTACAGGAGTAAAATGTTAAAAACAATATTATGTTTTTAACTTCTTCCTCAAAGTGTTACTTTCTGGTCTCACACTTACATTGTGTTGCTGTAAAGAAATTGTTGGGTGAGCTACTTTTATAGCCCACCATTTTTCTTGCAGAATTTTCCCCCCACGGATCATTAAAGTTTCATATGATCTTATCTTCATCGATAATGAACCGACAACACACGTTCCTACAGCTGCACACAGGTTACTACTGCCAGCCCTCTAAATATTTAAAGGTGATTGCACTTCACTACTCAAAATCACATTTCGGGTGACTGTGTTGCTTCTGATTTGATAAGCAGCCATCATCTCTCCCCTAGAACAAGAGATACAGAGGAAAGTGTTCACTAATAACATTATCTCCACACACAAGTCCATTAGCAAAACTCTGAGAAAGCCTAGAGGTTAAATGAAAAGATGAGTCGCAGAGACATGTTGAGTTTTGTGTAGATACAGTCTGGTCTGATGCAGAGGACACTGTGCTGTAGATTCACATAATTGTTTCCTTCGTACTCTTGTGTTCATCTTATTTACATATGAATGACACATTTCATATTCCACACTTTACTGTTGAAGTATAACCAGGATAGTACATAGATATACTGTAAATGTGTATATATACACACACATTTCTTTACATACATATAACATACATACAATATGTGTTGTCAAATTGCTTAATGTGTTTATTTACTACAGTTTTACTTTTTTGCAGCTTTTCACCAGGCAACATATATTGATTGTTAAATTGGTGATGTTTTCTGTAGTTACAGTGTGTTGAACTCTCTCAGGTACCACACTTTAGACTGTTACTCTTATCATCCTTCTCATTTCTTTATTGAAGAGAGTAATGAATGTTTCACTCACTCATTGATTTTCACTATTTCTGTCTCATCCTCTGTCTTTTAGTTTTTGGTAAGCTTCCAGTCTTTCCTTTTTTCTCTTCTTAACTCCATCTCTCCATTCCTTTCCTCTCATCTCTATTAGTGTCAGAATAAACACACTCTACTCTTGCTCCTTCCTCTCCAGCTGCCATTGAGGCCTGTCTGGGTCACCTGCTGAAGAGACGGGCAGCTGGTTTTCTCCGCAGCGACAAGATTGCAGCCCTCTTCACTAAGGTCGGCAAAGTCTATGATGCGGCTGGCGAGATTTGCCGCAAGGTGCAAGAGCAACTCCAGCAGCAGGCTGATCTCACCAGGTTAGTGATGCAGATCTCCCCTCCTCCTCTTGTTATTTTGTGTCCACTTTACTGAATTGAATTTATACCATTTATACACAACTCTCCCTATGAAGCAGTGAGTGAGCCCTCACTAAAGCTGACCCCACACTAGAGGAGAATTGGGCCTGGAATCGCCACTCTGTAATCATCTGGTGTGTGCGTTCTTACAATTGAAATATTAAAAATTGGTTAAATCTGTTATGTCTGTGGTCTCCCAGGCTCATAAAATCACCAGGCTTAATGCCATTTCAGTTTCACTTGTAAGTTTCAATACATCATTTCTTGATTGGAGTTTTCCCTCCAGGGACCATACCTGACATCAGAATCAGAATTTAATTTGTGCAAATTGAGTCAATCTGCCGTCTTAATTAGAGGGCAAGAGACACTCTTCTCCATTACAGACCACTTTGTGATGGAGGATAATGAGACTCATAGTGTAGCTTTAATCAGCCACAATGAATTTACTATCAGAGACAGTTTTCATACAGGATGGACATAATAACAGGAACACCTGCAATCCTGTGAGGTCTTCCTGCATTAAAACAGCTTTCAACCTCATCTCACAGTCCTGATCAGCGCAAACAGAGCTGGCTAAGTGTCGAACCTTGGACCCGTGAAGGAGATTGTATCCATTTGCTGATGAAGACTAGTAGATGTGATTGGAAGTGCTGAAAAGGCTTTGAGTTGAGATTATTTAGTTTCACATACAGAAACATTTAGTCTAGACAAGTCAATCCGACCAGGTGAAATTTGGTTGCAGCCAAATATAAAAGAACTATCACTTCAAATGGAGACATAAAGTGTTCATGTGAAAGGATCATGTGCAAATTCAGGCTACTAATGGCTTTGCAAACAAGAGACTTTATCTTTGTGTCCACATGGCTGTAGTTTACACACTACTGTAGCTCTAGGCTACCTATGACAGTCAGTTTGGATTAATTACTATTGGATGGATTAATTCAGTGGATCAATTTTATACACACATTCATAGTCTCCAGAGAGTGCTATCCACTCACTTTTTTTCTAGCACAACCTGTCAAAGTGGTCAAAATTCAGTATTTTGCTTAATTAGTAAATACCTACAAAACTGATGACATCCATCAAACAATTAACGCTGATGTGTGCCAGTTAGTGTGCTAATTATCCTACATTTGTAGCTTGCACAAATTTGTGGGAGCTGTGCATTATATGTATGCAGCTGCAACAACGTGAGAGGCATTAACCGTCTGTTTACTGTCACATTTCCTGTGCTTCTCTATTTTCAACATTTCATAACGCAAATAGATTTCACAGTATAGGTAAATAATAAACGATTGACAATTAGTATTTTTGAAGTATTCAAGATATTTAACATGCCTGTAAGTAACATTTATTTTATACATATTTTAAGGTCTATTTAGGCATTAGCAACTTTCTGTCATTCCTTATACACCAGGTCAGTATCTCCATGTAAAACACACAGCTACAGATACACTCCATCACCAGCAGACACAATCTCTGGTCAGTTGAGTGTTTGCTAAAGCAATCTGTGTGCACACTGTGATAAGCCTTAGGCCTGCTTCTAGGTGTGTGTGTGTGTGTGTGTGTGTGTGTATGTGAGGGGGTTGGTGTTTATACTTGTATGCATGTTTGCATATGTATTTCTGCATGTATGTGTGTACACACATAAACTGCTTTATCTGCAGGCACTTAGGTAGTAGCCGAGCTGTTTGCAAGCCCATTAATTGTCCATTAGCTGGAGCCACATGGCTACCACATGACTCTCCAGGGCTGCAGAGCGAGACTTCCAAATGGAAAGAAAAAAAGCTTTGGGCAACAAGCATACACACACACAAACACACACCTACATGTCTGCATAAATGATGCAAAAACAATAGAACACAAAGGCAGAATGTGTAGCGAGACATCATTGCTACATTGCTGCTTTATGTGATAGAAATCAGCAGAGTATGCTGGGCGCTCAGCTCTCTGTCTTCATATCAGCTGCTGTCTCCCGTTCATCTGTCACATCTCATTGGCCTTTATTTCCCCAGACACACTGTACACAACATTAAAGCCTATTATCGTTTATGGATCTGGTTTTTCAAGTCACACCCCTCTGCCAGAATGCATACATGCATTCATACACACTCATACACATAATGCACACACACACAAGCATGTGAACCACCCTCCCCCCGTCTTCCCTCATACTACCTCAGGGCTCCATCTCTCATTTATCATGGTTGCCGTGGCAACGTGGCTTGCGCCACTGGCGGCAAAAGAGGCACAGAGCATGATAGGAAACATGAGGTGGAGAGAGAGAATATGAGCTTCCTGACACACAGGATAAAGAGCAAGACGAGCGTATCATCTGTGTTTGTTTTCTAGTGATTGTAGCGCTAGCAGCAGACCTGCTGTGGCAGCAGCTCTCATACACATTAAAACATAAGTCCACTTTAACACGTGGGGTCTTATTTTTAAGGTTTTTGGCCATTGTTTCTATATATTAATACTGTATTCACAAAAATACATGTAGAACAAAATGATAATTAGGTGGTTTGCCAGAAAATGAAGGATATTGGTAATGTTTCACCCAAACTGGGGAACCATCAACAGGTTCTGAGCTGATCTGCTAGTATGTTTACTATCATTTGACCAATTTTGGCTGTGTTATCTTTTAGGCTTTTTCAGATATTGCTATGAAATGCAATCTACATCAGTTACATTTGAATTTGCAATTCTTTGTCAAAACATGTCAGGTTGTTTAACAGCTTTACTGCCATTGCAGCTGTTAAAACCAAAACCTTGTTGCTCCTTTATTGAAAATGTCAGTGTAACACACCATCAAAGCCCCATACATAGAACTGAAATTCACATCATGACATATTTCTTTGCACATTCATATTCATTTGTCAGTTAAAAATGCAATCAGGTTGTAATCATTGTAATCAATTCAGTTAGCTACATGTTGACATTTGTTGACATTTGAAATTTGTAAAGAGGAGGAGGAGAGACAGCACACTGTTCATAGACGTGATTTACACATTTGATCAAACCTTCTATAATTACAATGAGGGTAATATATCATCATATTGTAGTTTATTATGCTGGTTTCTGAATGTTTTATGCACAGTAGTGTATGTTATATGCTCATTAATCTTTGTCTGATAAAACATTATATCAAAATATTTCTAAAAAAATTTAAATCTGTCAATACCCTAGTAGTGGTATCCTTCCCTTCCCAATGCCTGCCAAGCAAAGTACTGCTGAGCCTTAAAACAAGCACCAACATTGCATCGTTTTTGTGTTATAGCAATAAATAAGATCGAAAGATTTATATTCTGAAACCTTTAAGCCCGATGTGTTTGTTACACTCCACAGTTAACCGCTACAGTCCCAGACCAAAAATAATGTTTTTATTCTTTACTATTTATCTGCCTTTAAAAGTCTCCTAAAACCTTCAAAAATCAAAAATTCAGGTACAATTTGCATTTATTACAACTTTTATGGTGTCAAATAACAGGGTGATAGCTCATTACAGAGATGTAATCAACTGTACATGGTAGTAAACTCAATATCTTTTGAAGAGCTTCAGGCAACTGTAATTGATTTTTCTTTTTAACCATTTTCTGATCATTTTATAGACCAAATGATTAATTAATAAAACAATCAACAGGTTAATTAATAATGAAAATGATCACCTATAAGTTTTTTTCATTCAGAGGAAAAGACATTAAAATCTAATTTGCAGAATTGATATTTTGACCTGATAGAGGCACTACAAGGATATTAGTTAGAAAAGAAGGACTCTGTCTCTTCTTCTCTTCTGCATTCTGTCTCATTGCTGACATCATCCTGATGCTCCTGTCATCCTCTGGAGTACTGTCACTACACACACACACACACACACACACACTTCAGAAAGATAATGCGTGTGTGTTTGTAAGTTTGTGTCAGTGTAAGTCTCGGCTACCAGAGTCACGATGTTAGCAATGTGTGTGTGTGTGTGTGTGTGTGTGTGTGTGTGTGTGTGTGTGTGAGTGTGTGTATGAGTGTGAGTGGTTTTGTCTGATTGCTGTAGAAGTGCCAGAGATCAAACTGAGTCTGGGATGAAAGTGATCCTCTCTCATCCTGCCATCATGCATCTGCCTCCATATTCATAAAATACGTCACCCTGATGTTTTCTAGCATAAAATGGCACCCTTTGTCTAACATTGTATATATTTATTGAAAACCAACTAGTAGTCAACTGTTAAATACTGTAGTAATGAACTACAGTACCGTATATAACAACTGATGATGCTGCCAAACGCTGCCTCCCGATGGTCAAAGACCATTTCTATTATTTATATTTATTAACCTCCACATTGCTCACATGTGCATACATATACATTGTAATAGTTAGTTCTGTAATATTGTAATAACTCACACTTCACATTTTATTATGCCTTTTTGAGTGGCCAAACATGATGTTCACACTGTATGGATTAATCACACAATTCTTTATTAACGTGTGTTAAGTTGTCCTAGGGCTTTAAGATGCTGCCCATGTGCCCTTTAACATGGACAAACACATAATGCTGCCCTGTGCATTGTGGTCCACAGGAGAACCCAGAGCGTGGGACATGAACCTCTGAGGAGGCAGGGCTCCTCCACCACCAGCCGTCCTCCGCAGCCGCTCTCCGCCCAGGCCATTAAACACATCTGGGTGCGAACGGCACTCTTCGAGAAAGTTCTGGACAAGATAGTACAGTACATCGTGGACAACTCCAGGTGATTTTATTCTTTGCTCTCCAGCATTACACAGCAGTGACTCACAGCACTCCAGTGCAGGCTTTGTTGTGGCTGAATGATGAGCCGTCCGTTGAATTACCTATTTATATGTTTCTATTCTTCTCCCATGTTCCCGCTCTGGTTTCTTTGTTCTGGGCTCTGTCTGCCACTGTATATGCTTCAACAAGCTGTCCACACAGCAGCAAGCGTCAGCCACACTGAAATGATGCAATACCACTTCACTGATCAAAGTCTCAAATATGAAGTACACTGATGGGGTTCAGAGATATACCACAATGTGATTCACACGTTTAAATCCACCTTAAATCGGTTATCTCCTTTGATGTTTGACCGGGCAAATATAGAAAGTGTAGTTCATCTAATCTGGTTTTAGACATCCGTGGTAAATGTCAAGTTTTATGTCAGTTCCTCAGAAAAAAGACACTTGTGTGGAAATAAGGTTACTGTGGCAGAAAGAGGTCTTCAACAGTATATATGATGTTTTTATGACTTATGTCTTATGAAACTAAAGACACATTTTCACATTGTGGACAATGAAGTTTTCATATCCATAAACACTGGGGATACAATATATGTGATATAAAAGCACAACTACGCTTCAAACAAATTGTTACGAATATGAGATAAAACATGTAAAAGTATTGATAACACTTTCTAACTTCAAAGCATGTTAGCTTCCATGGTGATTCAACTCAGTGAGCCATGGTAGCCCATGCTAACCTGGTAATCTCACTTTTTAAAACAGGCTCCAGGATTCAGTGCAGCAAGTGAGAGACACTGATGTGATGAACATTTATCACCCATAGCTGAATTATTTCAAGCTATTTGCATCTCCACATATATCAGTAACACTCAACTTATTTAGCTTTCATAGGCAGTATATAGATATTTAATTAAGGAACAATTTTAACTTCTCCTAAAGTTCCGGACAACATTTAATAATGTTTTACTTAGATTCCCTGTTTTCTGTTTATCTCTGCAGTAAATACTATGAAAAGGAAGCTCTGATGCATGACTCAGTGTTTGGGCCCATCTTGGCAGCCCTACTGGGTAAGTATATTACACTGTGATTGAACTGCCAAAAATATTACCAGAGGCTAGTAACAAAAAGTACAAAACCAACACATCCAGGACAAATGTTCTTATATTCACGTAATATAAGATATTAAATAAACCAATTACACAGTCATTCCAGGAACTGCAATCATTAAAATTACCACAGATTCAACACAGAGTGCAGCTATTTGTAAGAGATACCTCCACTGCCAATGTGGCAGCAGGAGCTGAAGGCAGACAGCAGGCAGGAGATGGAGGCAGAGAGCCCAGACACAAAGTTTAATAAGCTGAGAAACAGGAACATGCCCAGGAAGCGAGGCAGGTTTGTAAACTAAACCAGAGAAGACAACTTGAACAGTGTGACAACTGGCAGAGTAATAATAAAGTCCCTACACTTTGAATAATACTGGTAATGAGGTGCAGCTGGCAATAGTTAATTAGAGGACCAGCATCAGGTGTGCACAGCAGCACACCTGGTGGACAGGTGAGGAACCGCGGTGACTGAAACACACATCTTTATTAAGACTAATACAACAGTATATGGTGTACTTTATGTTAGCTGATAAAATTGAAGCATTTTTGTTTCAGACAGGAAATGATGTTAAACTGCTTGCCACTGAATCACCATCTGAAAATTTTCCACTTTTTTCTTGCTGTGGGTAGCGCTGTCATTTCCTATAGTAAAATATTGTTGAATTTAAACAGAAAACAACCACATTGACAGCCCAACCTAACAGCAATACAAATCAATAAAATACAGTTCAAGGTGATCGGTCATCAAGTTTATGTATCATATAGTGCTTGTGGGTGAGATGTGAAAGGACTCTTTCAAGGACCACTTAACTCTTAAATGCTCTCAGTGCTGCAGCAACTCATTTCTTTTTAATATTCCTTCATGAGGGAGGGTAGTAAAAATCTCACCTGTTATATGTTATATAGTATCAACACTATACTTGGGAATCAAGCTGTCATACAACCTTTTTTATTTTTAGATATTTAGTAACATGTGAACATACTACTGTACATATTGAAAACATAGTTAGTATATAGTATGCAGCTGGGGTACTTTCATCTTCTTTCCTTTAAAACAGTAACTTAAAAGTATTAAATCAGCACCATAGTTACTTTGTATTTTTAAATCACACAGCAAGATATCAGGAGAACATGATAAAGTATCCACCACGTCACAAAATGAAACCAACGTTGAATAAAAACAACACATTATGAAGCACGTCTTAATCGATTATTTACATTGGGATCTTAAAATACACTCTGTACATTTTTAAATAACTACATGTTAAATTCATGTCAAGTTAGTATAAACCTCCAGAAGGGTTTTATATAGAATGTGTGTGCTCTATTCTCAGTGGGGCCCTGTGCTCTGGAGTACACCAAGCTGAAGACGTCTGATCATTTCTGGACAGACCCATCAGCCAATGAGCTTGTTCAGCGCCACCGTATCCACGGGGCTCACCGGGGCCAGGATGCTTCGGCTGGCCGCCGGCCCGCTCTGGGGGTAAGTGTGGAGGCAGTTTTACTGTAAACCAGCAGCTTCAGTCCTCAGGAGGTGTTGGTGTATGATGGTGGGTGGATATGAACACTGAGGATGTGTGGGATGGGAAGTGTAAAAGTTATGAGATGTAGAAGCTGTAAAGATCTTTTGTTTTATAGATCCGCAAAAGGCAGTCAAGCGGCAGCATGTCAGAAGACAGGTTTGCCGCGTCAGCCAGGGAGTATGTGGAGTCTCTTCATCAAAACTCCAGAACACATCTTCTCTATGGGAAAAACAACGTCCTGGTGCAACCGGTACGACATTCTCACTCTGTTCTGTCAGACCTACAGATCTACTGAAACCAAACAATGGGCTTCAAATTACATCTCCTCCATAGTCCAACAAACAATAGTCAAACCAACAACAAAGTCCTTGTCTACAGAAGGGCACTTTGCAGTATGTATGTACAACTGAATTCAAATACTGTATAGTACACGCTAGTAATTCAGTTACGTGGGAGTCAAGGAGGCCAAGCTAAAGGATCCAACCGTGGGCAGATTGGTGCATTTCCTTTATTGCATTCCCACACTGTTTATCATGATTTTTTATGTTAATTTAATTTAGTTCTTACACTGTGATTGATGCAACTTAAAATGTAGCAACGTACAGAATACATGAACTAAAAAACTTTGTACAAGTACAGAAAACCTTTGTTACAATAACAAGAGTAGATAAATGAGTGAACATAATACAGCTACACTGTGTGCTTCTAGCTCCTAGCCCTCCATATTGACTTATGTAAATTCTCGGCATGAACTTTTTTATGGAAAGTTTATTCTGATGTAACAGGTCTTCATATGCCACTGTGGACGCCCTGCAGCTACTGTTGCTCAGAGATAAAGGCAGTCGAACTTGGAAGCCTACATACATGCAACACATTGCACCCACTTAGCTGGTATATAGATAAATTGCAAATTATTGTTATTTTCATCTATTATTGTGCTGCACACAGACACACAGTATTTTGTATGTGATCTTTGATATGAAAACGGTCTTTCTCTAACATGCTCTGCGCTGCCAAGTAGTTTCAGCATGTTTGGCCCTGGGAACATATAATGAGCACATATCTGCCTCCCACAACGCTCAGATTTGACAGCCATGCTAACACACATGGCTGAGCACACACATAGAGATGAATACAGCACTGACTGTACGCTACACATGCTCAATGTTACTGTATATGATTCTACTCTCTGCCTCATATAACGCAACATACAATCTATCAATCTAATATTAGCACACAGATTACATGTTCTTGTTCATGTTTTTAGCCAGTGTGAAAAGGATTCACCTTTATTAGATTACAGTGTGTTACAGTGTAGACTCACGAGTTGTGGAGTTGTGGAGTTGTTTTGCTTACTTTGCAGCCGTTGTCAATTAAAACTGATCAAACATTCAAATATTCCTGCTGAAGTTTGAGTGTTATAGCTAAATGTGATTTTTCTAACTTTAACATGATTTGTTTAAATGTTAAAGCCACACTTATAAGTATCTCACATTGTGTCCCTCCTCTTTCCTTCTCCACTGGTAGAAGAAGGACATGGAGGTGCTGCGGGGCTACTTGTCGCTCCACCAGGCTGGGGATAACCTCACCCTCAAGTGGACGCCCAACCAACTCATCAATGGCACGCTGGGAGACTGCGACCTGGAAAAGAGGTAGCCAACACACACCTGCAATTTGTATTAGAAATATAATGTGTGTGTCTGTGTGTGTGTGTGGGGTTGATGAAATTCCAATGGATTTTGAAATGCAACAACAGCCCTTAAAGCTTCATGTTGACTTCACTGCCTCTCTGTCAGTATCTACTGGGACTACGCACTGACTGTTCCTCTACGCCAGATAGTCTGCATCCACTGTCACCAACGGCGTGAGTATACTGCTGCTACATCTACTGTGTGTTGCTAAGACACATTACATAACTTATACATCTATAACATAAATCTATAAGAAGATAAATTAAACTGGCTTAATCAAACGATATATTCCAATTTAGTCTGTCCATTGTGTCTTGTTTTGTTTTCTTTTTCTTTTCCTATATCATTATTTCATAACTTGTGTGCACCTCTGACCACATTCCAGCTGATTGTGGTGGTACGCTGGTTCTGGTCAGTCAGGATGGGATCCAGCGGCCACCCCTCCATTTCCCCCCTGGTGGTCACCTCCTGGCCTTCCTCTCCTGTTTGGAAACCGGCCTTCTGCCCCGGGGTCAGCTTGAGCCCCCCCTCTGGTCCCAGAAGGGCAAGGTATGTCATCTTGTTAGAAATGTATTCACACCTACACATAAGGCTTCATTTAAACAACTTACTTTTCTTTAAAGAGAAGAAGTAAGTAGTGTAGACTGGTCACACGTCTTCTAAAATGTCCTAAAAATTGTCCATAAAGTTTTAATATATTTATTCTCATAGATGCCTATTTTCCTGGTGAGCCTTATGATTACCATATAATAAATAGGATACTGTGGTAATCTCAGTTGATGCCGGTGGATACGGGGGTCCCATTTCCATTTATACTTTGATATTGTTATGTGTTCTGTAGGGAAAAGTGTTTCCTAAACTAAAGAAAAGGAGCAGTACTGTCCGGCTCGTCGATCAGGACAGGAATGGTGAGGAGCAGACAGCCGCTGACTACGTGTTTCGCATCGTCTACCCTGGATATCGATACGATGCCAGTAAGTAACACCTTCACACTGTCATACACACTGGTCCGGTTAATATTTCCAAAGTTGTAGCAGCAGTTTCATCTTTCTTTTTTCGGCTAAAACTCATCTCTGTGATTGCTTTTGCTTTTTGAATAATAAGTATATCTGTTAAAACTTTTCTTCCCATGGTGTGTTTTCACAGTAAAATGGGCATAACGCGGTGTCTCTCCCACAATGCTTTTCCTGGGGTCTGTAGGGCGGCACTGTTCTAACTGTGTTCTCTGTTGTTCCACTGGTGCAAGCAGTCACCATAAACTACCACCACACCACGGGCAGCCGCGCTCCATCGCTGGATGATGACGAGGAAGAGGAAGATAGGCTCCATGCTATGATCTCAATGATCTGCTCGCGGAACCTCACAGACCCTAATGTCATGAAAGGTTTTTATCACCTTAACACACCCACCCAACCCCACTGCCCCCCACCCCTGAGACCTTACTCCGGCTTCAGACGTCCTTCCTTGCCTCCCACCCCATCACGCCCCCCTCCCCTCCCTCCCCCCAAACCTACCTCCCCCAGCTTTGTCTGCCTGTGTGTGTGCTGCCTGAGGCCAAGCCCAACAGTGTGGAGTAGGCTGGGGTTGGATGTATGAACAGGGACTTGAGAAAGTTTAGGCTAAACAGCAAAGTTGTCATGAATATGTACAGATGTTATTCATCGTCTTCCTTATCAATATTTTTATATTAACAATTAATCAAAGGGGTGAAATGAATTAGCTTTTTGTAGCCACAGCAGTAGCTGTTTTCAACAAAAATGTTCTGAGTTAAACTCACTACATACAATTGCTGAACACCAAAAAGGCAGACCAACAAAGTTAGATAGTGAAGAAAGTTCAACTAAAAAGCCAGATCCTTACTCATAAAGCACAAACTAAAATGTTTTTAGTTCAGGATTATCTCCAAATCAAACACTGCCTAATCCAACAATTCTATAGCATTTACTTCACAATAAAATACATTTCAGCTTTCTTGTTGGCTAAATTTGCATTATATGTTCCCTTTTGATGTCACATAAATGACAGTGAGGTTAAGAGCCTCTGTAATCTAACATGATGACATCCTGTCTTTAGAAACTGGTGGCTTTGTCATAGATATTGTCAGACATCCAGTTAATACCACAGCAGCCGCTGACACACTCCCCCTGTGCCCTTCCTGCTTAATTTCACCATCTCTGTGTCTCTTCTTTTTGCTTCCCACTGCTCTGCGACACAATTTAATCCACTTGCTGGCAGGGATCCTTACACAAGCCTGTGAAACGCACACTGGAAACACACAAACACTTGTTTTATAGAAATCTGCCAAACACAGTGACTGCACACGTCTGTCACCAGGTGTCATCACAGATTCAAATTTCTCCAGGTCTTCTTGTCTAGTCTTCTCATCAAGGTCTTTTTGGCCGCTGTGCATTCTGGGATTGGTAGTGCTGACTGCCTTAGAGTTATCAGAGGGTACAGCTCCTGAAGCTGAAGAATGCCTCAGCACTGTTGGGTTTAAACGGCCACAAATCGCTTTGATAATTTGCTTAGTTCTTTGCACTCCTTTAATTTGACTTAATTCTGTTTTCTTTTTCTCCTTTCATTTCTCACTTGCAACATGCTTGACAATTATGCATGGGAAATATGCACCCGTTTCATTGTTTTTGTTTTTTTTAAAGAACGACTATGTGTTTCTGCGTATTTGTGATGGAAAATCGTCTCCACTACTTCTCAGTCTCCTAGTGTTCATTTTGATTTCTCTCTCTTTTCTCTGACATCCTCAGTTGTTTCTTCTCTGTTTGTGCAGTCGTTTGCTGCGATGCTGTTCACTGTAATTCTTCACTAACCCCGCCACCCCCTTACCCTCCCCCCTCCTCCACCCCTCTCATTACGGTCCTGTGGGGTTCCGCAGTAGTAGAGACGTGGAGTCCTTGTGTGAGCGGGGTTGCAGTACTGAGCCCAGAAACAGCTGTTGATCACGTTTAGTCCTAAAGTAAAGAGGGGGGAAGCCAAATGTCGGTCTCACTCCAACCTTTTTTCTGTTTGCTTTTTTATTTTTTATTTTATTTATTTATTTATTTTTGGTTCTTAATATTATTTGTTTTTTGGGGTTACTGAAAAACAAAAGAGCAGCTTCATATTTATGACAGGTCATCAGCTCCAACCTGAAGAATTAAGGTGAAGAGCATTTATTTAATATTGAAGTTTTTATGATTTTTTTCCTTCCCTTTGTGTGCCCTTTTTACTGGTGTCCATTTGTTTTTATTCAATAATTTATTTTTGTGTCTCTTGTCTTGTTCTGGCTTTATGCATCCTGCATGGCCTGAGCGTCAGCCTCGTCCTTGCCCTCTCCTCTTCTTTCAACTTCTTCACTTCCTTTCTCTTTCCTTTACTTCTTCCTCTTCTCTACTGTTTGTCTGGAGCGTCCTCCTGCGCTCTGCTGTCTCTCTTCCTCCCCTCTGAATGAACTGAACCAGCATGGCTTCCCTGCATCCTCTCTGCCTGTCTCTCCCACAGCACTGTTCCTGCTCCCCAAACCGCCAACCCCTCCCTCCTTCACTTTTACTTTCCTCTCTACGCTTGTTTTTCCAGCTTTCACATGTAACATGAATGTAAAACACCCATCCATCTATTCATCTCTTGACAAGGAAAGATACATGGAAAGATGTATTTATGGTTGAGCTGAGGGACCTATGTCATAATATGTAAGGCATGAAACATAACCAGTGTGAAGCGGATTTGAAGGCACTAAAACTTTTAAAAAAGACTGTAGAACTTTAAAAGACAGCGTCCATTTTGTCTCAGTGCACTGAGACCTCTCTGTCTTCTCACTGTCATTCTCTCTGGTCTAGACCACGGGGAGATGATGGAGATGCAGGGTTTCGGAGGCAGCCCGTCGTCGTGGCAACAGACCGATGTAACCACTCACGACTCCCTGTGCCAGTCCTGCTCCACGGCTGGTAGCAACGTGTCGTTTGACTATCCAGCTAGCTGCACCTGCATACATGACCCATCAGACATTCACACGTACGCAATTCTAACTAACTTTTATCATACACAACACATGAGGAGATCAGTACTGTAGTAGTAGTGTGTCATCAATGACTTGGAAAGGCAGCTGCACTGATTTGAAGCCCAACATGATACCAACATCTTTAATTCAGATGTTAATTAGATGCCAAATTAGCTGTTAAGAGTTTTGTGGCTAAAATTATTGGCTTTCAAATGGAAAGACTGTCTACCATCTTAGAAAGTGCAGCTTAAGGTTTTGAGTTTTGGTTTCAGCTTCCAGCCGTAGTTGTGATTAACTCCTTTAAAAGCAAATGTTTATAAATCAAACCGTGACAGTGGCTGGATGATGAAGGCAGATTTCTTTTCTTTCCACCAGTTTTCCTCTTAAGATGCTCTGCCAGAACATGAAGAGGCAGATAGTCTCCAGGGCCTTTTATGGATGTAAGTATATTATTGTATCATTCATTAGATTATAGATATAGATTATATTATATGTTACACATATTAAGTAGTGCCTAAACCCTCTTTGAGCCCTGTGTGAAAGCATCTTCATTTGTTTTTGTTGGTGCAGATCCTTTGCTATAATTGTAAAGTGAAACATGTATGCAAACACTCCATATTATATAATGCAGGGAAGCATATTGTTAAATTACATCTATTTAGAAAACAGCCATCTTAACAATATTGTTAATATAGTTTAATTTTGCTCTGCATGCTTGATGTGGAACACAATAAATTGAGTATTTTCCTTTAGTCAACAGGAACTCACAGCGTGTGAGCTTTAGATTAATGCACAATTGATTTTAAAGTCAATTCAAGTCATTTAAAAAAATGCAGCAGCGGTTGTTGCTGGATGTAATATGTTTGCAAACTGTAATGAAATATCGCTCTTAATAAATCAGACATGTAATAAAGAAGAATGTAATAAGTTTCTGAGTGATATAATGCATTCATTGTGTTATTGATATATTGATTTTCAAAAGAGATTTGTTTTTTTATTACACCATCAGTCTAAAGGCATCATTGCATCACCAATGGTTAGTTAGATTTGTTAACTTTAATATAACAATACAAGAAATATCAAGTAGCAGTTAAATAAAATAATATTGTGCCACAGTACACATATCTACACATATCTAACATTATTCAATAACACAGACGTGTTTCAACATTTTCAGGCAAAGGTCCAACGTAACCAGACTTTCTCATCTGTGTTTATAAATAGTGACTAAAAATGATTTGACTTATGCACAAATTTGAATATGAATCTCATGTTTAAAGTTATTCATTGTGTTTGCCAGAGACACAGGAGAACAGATGTTGTTCATGTGGAATATGACTTACTTTGGTAATAAAATTAGGACTTTTTTGCATTTTTTGCATCTTTTCCATCTGTCGTCATCTGTGTCTGTCGGCGTCTCACCTGTCCATCAGGGCTGGCGTACTGTCGACACCTGTCCACTGTGCGGACTCACCTGTCAGCTCTGGTCAACCACAACATCGTCCCTCCAGACAGACCCTGCGAGGCGTCTGGAGGCCTCAGCAAAGAGGTGTGGAGCAAATACCAGAAAGACTGCAAGGTGGGTACAGGAGTAAAAACTGACCGCTGATCAGGATCCACCTCCGTCAGCAAGCAGCAGAAATTACAACAACATAACAAGAATCTTAATCTTCTCCCAGTACCATCTGATACCCCCACCTCTCCACCCCTCCACCTGCATGCCATTGAATTTAACAGCCATAAGTCACAGCAACTTGCCGAATCATCACTGACTTACTGTTATCGACCAACAACCCAATCAACCCTCAAAGATCAATCACAGTCATTTTGTGCTGCGTGTGGGCTGCAAGTCTTATAATATTTCATAAAAATGAGCTAAGCTGACACAACAATGTGCCCTCATCTAAATCTTTGTGACATAAGACCAAAACACTTAATACTGCACTTTTGTATATATTCAAGATGGAAGAGAAGTTTTTTGTAGGAATGAAAGAGCTGGAAATTTGTTGTGGTAATGAAGATGAAAGTGTTTGTTAAAGCTGTTTAAACTTAAAAATACTTTATAATTGAGCTTCATAGTTACCTCATAGTTTCTCTTATTCCATCCACCCCTCATATATAACACTGTTTGATGTGCTTCTGTAATAATTGCAAGTCAGGGATCATGTATTACTCCTTCAGTCTCCACCCGTCTACACTCTCTCCTTCACTCTAATGAAAATTTAATGAGTTTCAGTGAAATGAAGTCTTATTACAGGGTGCAGTATGATACCATCTTAGCTATTAAACTAGCTACCGTAATCACTCATCGGCTCCAACAAAGTAATCATTACTCATTTACACTCTATTCATATCTGTGTCCTTTATCTTCTGCACTCATCTCTGTCTTTGTCTGTATGGATCACAACCACTATTTCTCTCCTTCCATTATTGATGCACTTCCTCATCCTCTCATTCCTCTAACACCAGACCTCTTCTTCCTGTCATCCTTCTTCTACTGATGGTTTATGTTCATAATAATCATCCTGTGTGTGTGTGTGTGTGTATGTGTGTGTGTGTGTGTAGAACTATAAGGAGCTGGAGCTGCTGAGACTGGTTTATTATGGCGGAGTGCAGCATGACATCAGGAAGGAGGTCTGGCCCTTCCTCCTGGGACACTACAAGTTCGGCATGGGCAAAAAGGATATGAGCCAGGTACCACACACACACACACACACACGTCATATCGCGGTCACTTTAGTGGGACATGTGTGTTCTAATTCAACTTTTTTTTTCTTTGAAGATTGACACAAAAATCAGCGAGCGCTACCAGCAGGTGATGCGGGAGTGGAAGGCATGCGAGGTGATCGTCAAGCAGAGGGAGAAGGAGATGCAGTCGGCCATCTTTGCCAAGCTCTCCTCTGGCAGCAGCATCGACAGTCATGTCCTGCGACTCGTTCACAGAGACTCCACACTCAGCAACGAGGTGAAGAAGCTCAGAACAAGATAACATCCATCCAACATCCATCTGACTCCTTGTCCAACTTAGCGATAAAGAATATTTTTAACATTTGCACATTTAAATGTTCTAAAACTGTTCTTTCCTCATCCCACACTTTACATGTCACATTCTTTAAGCAATGTGAACATAGCCATCAACCAGTACTACATCTGTACAACTTCACAATTTAGAATTACTCAGTCTGACAAAAAACGCTCATGATGTTGTAGTCGTAGAAGGTTTAGAGACATAAAACATAAAATGTGTGTTACTAACAGGACGTGTGAAGTGTGATTTTAGAGCTTGACCCATCCTAGGCTAAGGACATCTTGTCAGAATATCACTGTTATTGATTCTTACACATCTACCATACATTTAGCAGGGGGTATTATGCTAATGCTACATTTAAAAAAAAAAAGATTAAGATCACTCTTTCAATGAAAGTCTGCTGCATTTCAGAAATCACAGCTCCAGGACCCAGTAACTCTATTAGCAACATCAGCATATAGGTGATACTGCTCTTTCAACTTTAACTTTGTCATTTTAAAGTGACAGTGAGTCTCTACATTCATCTTTCCTTCAATCGATTTCAGCAATAAAGTAAAAAGCAGAAGCACACACCGTGTTGGACTAGTACTGTATATGTTATTAGTTAATCTATAATTTTGTCATCCTGATTTTCCATAATTTTACTTTCTTGTTTTGTTCTGTACACACATCTTTCTCTTGTCTGTCTGTCCTGGAGGAGCGATCCATATTCTGAGGTTTCTTCCATTTTGTTCCCTGTTACAGAGTTTTTTGGGGAAGTTTTCCTTATTCAAATCAAGGGTGTGAGCACAGAGGTTACTGTATGCTGCTCTGACGGCGGTGAAATAATAAACCGTATGATTTCTGAACCCACACCTGCATCACTGCCCTTGCTGTGCATCCTTCTTCAGGTGTTCATGTCTGTGGATGAGCCGGACGCTGGGAGCCAGGAGACCCCCAGTGGAGAAGACAACACTCCCACCATGACCACCCTGGTCCCCCCTGCAGCCCTCCCCCCAGAGGAGCGCCCTCTGGTGGAGTTTGACTCCCCTGACTCGGGGCTGCCCTCCTCCAGAAACTACTCAGTGACCTCTGCTCATTCCCAGATCCTGTCCAGTATAGACGACGGTCAGAGCACAGAGGAGGAAGGGGGGGTCGGGGAGGAGGGCAGGACTCCGGGTGTGCTGGGGGGGCGTCAGGACTCTCTGACTGAGGACAGACTGTGCAGTCAGCTGGACAAACTGGTGACCAATGGAGCAGCTGCTGAGGGGGTTTCCCCTTCGCTCTCTTCATATACGGTACATATGAGCATAGATCTGCCACAAGAGGGGAAAACATAAGCTCTGTTTATCATACACCACATGCTATAATGATATTACGGGGAGGGGGGGGCTCACATGTTTGCTATCTGGGGCCAAAGCTGACATTCTGTCCTGGTGGTGCAAGAGAAAGAATAAACCACACTGCTGTTAAAACTAATGTTTCCTTTGCACAGATCGAGCTGTTGGACACAGTCGCCCTCAACCTTCACAGGATAGACAAAGACGTGCAGCGCTGCGACCGCAACTATTATTACTTCACCACAGCCAACCTGGAGAAGCTACGCAACATCATGTGCAGGTAGAGAAGACACCAGTCGTGGAGGAAGTATTTACTTAAGTGTCAAGAAGTACTCGCATAAAAGAACAAGTATTAAAACTGTGAAGACTGTATGACCAGGCTCTTGTTTGTCTTCCTCTTGCCTGCAGTTATGTGTGGGAGCATTTAGAGATGGGCTACGTTCAGGGCATGTGTGACCTGCTTGCTCCCCTCATGGTCATTCTGGATGATGGTGAGAATGAAGAATTATCACGTTGTATTTCTCTGTGACACATGAGTGAAGTAGAAAATGACATTTCTGAAAATGTAATTGGAGTTAGTCTTTGTTAGAGGTGAAAGAGACAAGCAACAGCTTTACTTTGTTGACAGCACTATCCTGGCTCCATGACCCTATGTTCTCCCTGTAGAGAGGGTGTCACTCCCTGTACAGATTGTAAAGCCCTCTGAGACAAATGTATTTTGTGATTTTGGGCTATATAAATAAAATTTGATTTGATGATTTGATTTCTGTGTGTGTGTGTCTCAGAGTGCCTGGCGTACAGCTGTTTCACTCAGTTAATGAAGAGGATGAGTCAGAACTTCCCTAACGGTGGAGCCATGGACACACATTTTGCCAACATGAGGTCACTGATCCAGGTGAAGGATAAGATATGTGTGCGTGCATGTGTGTGTGCGTGTGTGTGTGTCAGTGTACTTAAAAAGCTGACTCTCTCTGTCACTCTGATGTCAGATCCTGGACTCTGAGCTGTTTGAACTGATGCAGCAGAACGGAGATTACACTCACTTCTACTTCTGTTACCGCTGGTTCCTGTTGGACTTCAAGAGAGGTGAAAACTTCCTTTACTTTCACTGACATGTTTAAAGCTGCATTAGCATACCAGAAGAGTCACTGCCCTCTCTGATAGATGGGTTATAGAATTGTGATTTTATTTGTGTGTGTGTGTGTGTGTGCGTGCGTGCGTGTGTGTGTGTGTGTGTGTGCGTGTGCGTGCGTGTGTGTGTGTGCGTGCGTGCGTGTGTGCGTGCGTGCGTGTGTGTGTGCGCGTGCAGAGCTCCTGTATGAGGATGTGTTTGCGGTGTGGGAGGTGATCTGGGTGGCTCCCAGGATTTCCTCGCAGCACTTTGTCCTCTTCCTGGCCTTGGCTCTGGTCACTGTTTACCGTGAGATCATCATGGACAACAACATGGACTTTACTGACATCATCAAGTTCTTCAACGGTGAGACACACACACACACACACACACACACACACACACTTATTAAGTAGAATTAAGAAAGAAATAATTAAGTAAGTATTGTACTGTATGTGTTTGTGGACTGCTGTGACAGTGGGTTGTTCCACAGGAAGCTGTTTAGTTTCAGTCAGCACCGTGGACAAGTGTCAATTTTAAGTGTTAATCTTACATGAACTTCCATCCATTCATTGGCTGTAGCTTATTCAGTCATAGGTCACATTGATTTAATTCATTCTGGAATACTACATTATACTGCTGGTTTTCCATCATACTTTCTTTGATACCTCGATTGTGAAACAACATATAAATGCTTTCAGTGTGCTGTTGAAAAGGATCTTAGACAGTCTGACATTTAACTCGGTGAATCCTGTTTTGATTGATGGACTTTGAGCAGTTGCAGAGCTGTTTGCACTTTATTATAAATCAAAACGTGTTGATCCACTAACTGGACATTTATTGGAAGCAGCCTCTTACTCTGCAGCTGTATATCAGTAGCTGTGTGTCATCACATCACCCAACACTGATACTGAACTGACTTAGACAGCAAAGAAATATAAAATCATTTCATACTAAGAATCACTGATAAGCACGTTGTTTGAAGCATACTGACACCTTTCAGATTGTAATACTCGTATGATTGTATTTACCTGCTAAAGACACTGTGACACACACAGGTGCCTCAAAGCAAGATATATATACACACACAGTGTATATATATATCTTGCTTTGAGGCACCTGCTGCCTGTGTAACTTAGTGTTTGATCCACAGAGATGGCCGAGCGTCATGATGTCCAGCACATCCTGAAGATAGCACGTGAGCTGGTGCACAAAGTCCAGTCACTGATGGACAACAAGTGACTATAGAGGAGGCGGATGTAGAGGGAGAGAGGGTCTCACCCTACAGGACACTCCACTCCTCCTCTCATCCCTCCCTCACAGTGTTTCCAGGCCTCAATTTAACCAGAGCAGGTCCAGGGGGTCCAGGTCTCCTCTCTGCCCAGGCGAGGACTCTGGGAGCAGGGCAGGTGTGCTGCAGAGGCGGCCTGGCTCTGGATCTCAGCCTCCATCTGTTTACATTTCCCTTCACATGGAATGCCCATGGTGTCCAATCAGACATGTGGATTTTGTCTGCATGCTTGTGAGTTTGATCACACTGTGAACACATTCTTGAGTCTCCCCAGTCCTCCAGAGCTTGTGTGCGTGCATGAAAACACACACATACACACACACACGCCAACACAACACTGGCTCTATCAGTACTCCATTTCCTAGAGTCTCGCCCCTTTTCCTCTACTCTGAAACCGAACATGTTGGATGCCGGTCAGTGGAGGAGTACCGTAGGAAGGCTGAAGCATTCCAGCGGAGGCCACTAGAGTGCAGGAGAGGAGAAGAAGACTCAGCCACGAAGTTTTCATTAGTGACCAAATGGACTGTGCCAACTATCTTTTCTACAACAAGCATATGTGTTTTTACCCTTCATCCCACATTCTTTTCTTTTTTGTCTAAGAGTTCATTATCACACAAATATTGCCTTTATCAGTAACAGTCCAAGATACTTTGTTGCACTTTTTGCGAGAGTTTCCATCATGGTGCCTGTGAAGGTCTCAGCTGTGTGGATGGAGGCCGGAGGCACCGCAGGAGGCCAAGCTGTTGAGCTCCAGATGAATTGCAGCCAACTTTCCTTGTGCATGTTAGTCAGCGGTTCGGCATGTTTAATCCTCGTTCCAAGACAACAGAAGAAAAATAGAGCAGCAGAGCACAACACTAGAGACAAAAGCACACACACAAAACTACCATTGTGGACACTGAGGTCAAGTCCTGTGTAATATTTCAGTGAGCTTAATGAACCTGAGGAAGAGTTTACATCCTATGACTACACACATGTTACACATTAGCTTTTTAAGTATTTTAAGTATTACTTATTCTGTTATTTTTAGAATAAATATATTAAAACTGGAAAATGTTTAGCCAAAACTAAATTCAAAGAACATTTCCAGTTGTTTTCATGGCTAGTAATTTCTAAGCTGGAGTGTAATTTGGACTCCTGAACTCAGTATTTCTAAAATCCCGGTCTTGGCCTTGTTAAGTCACTTTTCTACATTATCGCCTCAAACTTTTGAATAAGTTTGCAAAGATGAAAGTGTCCAGCTAATGAAGTATTATAGATATAAGGCTGGTTAGAAGAACAGACTGAGACAAAGTGGGAAGAAAGAAAATTAACAATATGTTCTAGAATTAAGAGAAAGTCACAGCGTAATGATATTTACTTGTCTGAATCATAAAGCTGGTGTCATTTTATGGTTTTCTTATTATCAATAAGTTCCATGAAAAGACCAAAATCAAGTTCACTACTTCCTACCTGGTTCCTGAAGGCATTTGTCTTCAAAGCTGCACTAATCAATCTATTTCTATATAGTAACAGTGAATGAGATGAGTGTCAGGCAGCTGTTTTCACTAACAGCTCTCATACATGTTGTTTAAACCACAGCAGCGTTTAGCTTTAGCTACTCAAACTGGAGGAAATAACACATTTTCTGCATTGAATGAATCCACATTTGATGCTCTAATGAGTATTTCTGGCAGCAGGACTGTGTGTGTGTGTGTGTGTGTGTGTGTGTGTGTCTTGAATAATGAAGGAACATGTCAGTGCAACATTGAGGCTCATTAATGTGTTTTTAACAGCTTTTGGACAACAATGGAGCTCTATGACTCAGATAATAATTGTCAGTAGGATCAATTCATGGTTGGTTTTAGTCTTTTCACGGGATTTGTATATACTATATATATATATACTATATATATATATCACAGCAGCACTATGCTTTAAATGAATCCATGTTTTCACTTTGGGATTGTGAGAGTTGAAACATAAAGGCTCGTTGAAGACCGTTCAGCTGGAAAAGTGGCTGCAATTGTCCGTGTGAACCGTCTGACGTCCAGTCGGTGAAAATAAAACGTGTGTGGACTCGGATGGCTGAGAAAAAGATTTGTGATCCCTGAAATAAAGTGTGTTTAACATCAGACTAAAGCCAGTGTTCAGTGAATCAGTATTAGGTTTCCTTTCAGCTCCACACTAACAGCACAGAGTACTTTCATGTTTGTATCTGATGGAACATTTTTGATACTGTTTCCCTGTTTCCCCTGGTTTGTACGACCCTTTATCTCCACACTCCTCGTCTCCCAAAAACGTCCAATACGGCTGCATATGATTGGTCATCCAGCATGGACCTGCACCTGTGATTCAAGTGCCAAGAGTCTTCCCCAATCCTGAAGTGTACTGTAGTCATCGGGCTCTCTGATTCGCTAGTTTGACCCCAGGAACGGGCGGTGGTGTGGATGTATGTGGAACCTGCTACAGTGCTCCCCCCCCACCCACCCTGCCGCCATGGTGATGGAGGCGGGTCGGCGGGGACCTCGGGGTGCATAGCAGAGCTTTTTCTTCCAATCAGGACATTGTGTACCAAAGCTTTGAAACAGCCCCCTCTGTGGCATGACGACAATGTGCAATTTCATACTGCATCTTGAAGACTGACTGTTTACTATGTGTGTAAAATATTTTTGAAAATTGTGATCTTGGATTCTTTAACTACTGTGCAATTTCTGTCGTTTGAGAAACCCATCAAAGTCTATATTGCTGTAAATATGAATCGAAAGCCCAATATTTCTATGAAGACAGTCAGAACATATATATATATAACTTATTTTGAGATCTATTTTTTATGTTGGTTTTAGCGGCACTAGTTGGAGGTGTAAACTGTGCAGAAATGCAGAATGTGTGCAGACTATGTTACACGTTGACTGTTAAGTGTTTTTTCTCAATGTTGTGCACTGACTTCAAGATTTCTATTTATTTAGAGAGCCAATGATTGCATTGCTGAATATGTATTGGTAAGGATGTATCATTTGCCTTGAATGTAATGTATTATTAAATAAGAGGTTGTTCATTAGTGTGCTCTCTTTGCTTTAGACTTTTGATGCTATAGAGAGGAAGATGTTCTACGGCTTTAGATACATCATGTGATTGAAACTTTGTAGGTGATGATCAGGATTTTGTAGTTGATCCGGTTGAAGACAGAAAGCAGGTGGAGTCATTTGAAACAAACACTTCATTATCTTCTGCAGGTATTTAACAATTAATTTTAAGGACATATATATATATACATACATATACACACATTAAAGGTGCAATTTGGTGTGTAAGAAAAAAACAAAAAAAGTGTGAAATTTGTGTAATCAGTAAGTTTCCACATTAGCATTTGCATGTTAGAATGTTTCTTAGTGTTTTTAATAATCTATTCTCATAATACGCAGCTTGACACAAAAGCACTGAAAGCTAAAAAATATTCTTGTCAGTGAAAGAATGATTGAGTCTTAATTTATTAAGAACTCGTGCCAATTAACTATGTATAAACCTAAATATGATGAGTTTGTACTTGTGACACAATTTGTGTAAAATGTCCTAAACAATCGTTAAATACCTGCAAATTACTCAGAGGAAGTGCAGGAAATGAAGTTTTAATAATAATTTCAAATAAATAATAATGCCACCATGTCTGAGATGAGCCTGAAGGCATCACTGGAAACATTCTGATAAATATATCTGCTCACTAACTGAACACATTGGTCCTTATTTGAGTCTTAACACAGACATGAAACATCAGCTGGTCTCACTGAGTGTGATTGACACACTTCCAGATGATATCATCATTACCTCTGATGTCTGCCGCAGAGAAACAGAAACATCCATTAATCTGCTTAGAAATGACTGAAAAAGACGCTTCAGACCTGCCTGAGAATCATCACAGTAATCATCCAGTGATAGTAATAGTGTAGCCTGCATGATGCTCTGCAAACAGGAGCTGCTAATAGTTTATTCAGCAGACTTGTAATGGCATTAATGAGCTTTATAAATATACACCATGTGAGCACATTATAAAATAAGACCTTTAAAGGGTTTTAAAACACACACACACACACACACATCAGGAACTGACGTCGGGCTGTTTTAGTTGTACTTCAGAGGTGCCGATGCCTCAACATATGTGCAATGAAACACACTCACAACAGGATTTTTTTTTTTTTTTTAAAAAGCATTGTTTATCACGGTTGATACCTAAAACTGATCAATACCCATGACATTGCACAATACAAAGGCATGAAAAAAATTAAACATTAAAATAGGTATTGCATCTTCCAAAAGCTAATTTTCCATTCATAAATACTTGTTGCGATTTCAGTTCACTGCAGTTTCTTACAACAGAATCACAGAGGAGGTTTTTTTTTCCTAAATAGCCAGAAACCATTTCTAAAAATCGATGAGCGTGATGTGACACGAAAAATGACAATCAGCAGACATTCTGTGGTTGTGAGAACCTTTTTTTTTTTTTTTGTACAGTACAACATCGAAGGCCAAGAGTTCTCCGTAGATAAGGAGTGGTGGCAGCCACCAGTCAGCTCACTGTCCAACTGCAGTCATGTGACCTTTGCAACAAACCAAGGCCCAACACAGATAGTGGAATGAGTGAGACAACGTCCATGATTTCTGTTCCACGGCACTGAAACAAGAGAACACAACGTGAAAACATTTACTTGCTGAATTTATTGAAGTTTTAAATCTTGCTTCCACGAACATGTTTGAACATTCAGCTATAATCTTATTAAGACTCAAAATGTCAACAGTACATCTGTAATAACAGAGTGTGTCACCATCACTCAGGCCTGTAAAACTACAGCACATCAGTCTGTACTCAAAGAACAATGTTTGTTATTGTGTTTATATTAAAAAAATTAATACCAGCCAATAAATCAATATCACATATCTGTATGTGCTGCAGGGATTCACAATGATTACGCCAGAAAACACGTACAGCAACGTGAACATTAACATGAAAGAAGTGTAACTTAAACTGTAAGAGCTATAATGATGATTGATGCATCACACTCAGCTACTTGTTTTGCAGGCTGTTGATGTGTGTACCTGTGTGTACCTGTGTGTACTTGTGATGGCACTCCCTCTTCTCCTAACTGGGGTGGGGTCTCTCTGCAGACTTCTGGATCTGTGGAGGAACAGCAGGCAGAAGTTACAGTATCTGCTCCAAGTTGATGACAGGCTGGGAAATACCACAATATGCAACTTTAAGGACCAAGAAGACAGTCAGCTGACTCACTGACTTATAAACAGTATTTGTTCCCACTTTATTCAATGAACAAAGAGGCTGACTGTGCTGAGAAAAATGTGCAAACAGAAAGCAGACACTCTACTGGAGCTCAAACATGATAATGGAGCGTTTCTACAGAATGCAGCTTTTTGGAGGTACCAGCAGAGGGCAGAAGTGCTCTGTCGACAGCATCAGGCTCGTACACCGAGACAAGACAAGACAAAAACCATGAGACAAAACAAAATAACCACTAAAAGACCGAAAACAAGAAGACAATCATGAACTAAGACCAGAGGAAAACAACAAGCTGCGTTTAGATGGCGAGAAAATCAAGAGGAAATGAGTAACTGTGAGCAGATGGAAATCTGGAATGTGATCTTCTGCTGAGCTGCACATGGTTTAACTCAAATCACACACTAAAAAAAGGTTGAATTTGGAGGAAAGAAAAAGCTCAACGACAGGCAGAAGTGTTACTGTACCTGTGATTGTTCTTTTAGGAAATCTGGTAGCTGAAATTCACCTTTAAAGACCTGGAAAAACAAAGGACCAGGTTTAGAGTTTCAGAGCTCCATAACTTCAGATCATCTGTAGCAGCCTGATACATGAGCACATGTGAAATAAGATGATTAGCACTAGTTCACAACACATCCACCTCAGTGCCAGGAATGTCACACGCAGGCTCCTGCTGTATAGCAGAGGGGGGTCCCTCTGCTATTATTATTCCCACAGAAACCTACAATATGTCTACAATATGTCTCTGTGCTGAAGGACAGCGGTGGTGCTGCACAGGGTGTGATAAGGAACAATGTGGAGGAAAGGTTGTAGCGAGCTGATGGAGAGACGCTCATGAGAGGAAGTAAACAGACAGAGACAGGAAGCTGCAGCGGTGTGGACTAGAACACCAGGGGGCAGCAGTGAGACACTACATGGTAACTGTAATGAGAGACTTGACTATCTCACTCCTGTCTTATCATTACATGATAGGGCATTATATCCCTTCATCAATTACTTGTTTGCCATAATTTGTTTGGTTATAGTACAATATGTGGTGCAGTCATGTATAACATGTGTAGACAGAGCTTAGAGAGAAGCTGTTCAATTGGTTTGTTTTGTGGGGGGGTCACTTTGCAAAAGAGTGTTGAATTATGAGAAATAAAATCAATAATTAGCACAGCTGTGGCTCTTCCTGAGGTTTCTTCCACCTTTTTCCCTGTTAAAAGGTTTTTCTCACTCGAATCGAGGGTCTAAGGACAGAGGGTGTCACTCCCTGTACAGATTGTAAAGCCCTCTGAGACAAATGTATTTTGTGATTTTGGGTTATATAAATAAAATTTGATTTTTTAATATATTTTTTTTATTTGATAGCTGGATGCTCACGTTAGCAGCAGAAAGCTAACCTGTGTTGCTGTGTTATATTAGAGCCCAGTCTCACATCCACGATCCAGTCTTTCAAAAAACTGCCAACATTCAACTGTTCAACCTGTTGATTATGTTCTGGATTATTTGATCTATAAAATGTCAGAAAATGGTGAAACGTTGATCACCGTTTCCAAGATAGAACTCGAAGATATTCAGTTGTCACAGAGGACCAAAGGAACCTGAAATATTCACATTTAAGAAGCTGGAACCAGAGAATTCAGACATTTTCTTTGCTAAAAACTGACCTGAAATAATAATAATTGTATAGTTGCTGTTGAACAGAAGGCTGACAGCTGTAGCTATGGTAACAGGGGGAGTGCTGTAGCCAGTAAAGCATATTGGAAATTCGACTGCTGACCGTCTCTGACCTGCTTATTCATCCTGGTATTACCGCTGACTGAGGTGACAGCTTTACTATCTGCTGCTGGACACACGAAGCCTCGTCTGAAGCTTCTCAGAGTAACAGTATTTAGCTTGAGGCAAAGGAAGCCATTCATTATTTTAAATATATTTAGGCATTCAGAAAACAAGTCTAGTTTTGCATGCTCATCTGCCACCTCTAACCTCAACTACATCCCTCATCAAACACAACTGCAGGCTGTTTGTGTGCGCCGCCTGAAGCTTCTGGTTGTTGATTCAGGGAAGAACCGGGGGTCAAAGATCAAATGAAAATACAGAATATTCTTTGTCCTTTTTACTTTAATCTCTAAAAGTCACATAGTGCAGCTCTGAATGGTTCTTTTCATCCTTTTGTATGCACTAAATGTTCCCATAATAGATCTAATAAAAAGATACGTCATGTTTTTCAATCAGTCTTTCATGTTAATGTGTGCTTGACGTCCACAGATCGTCCCCCAGGACTCCAGTGAGTCAAACTTCCCTAAAACACAACACTCATTGCTAAACCCCCCCGCATGCTTTCATGCAGGCTTGTGTGTGTGTGTGTGTGTGTGTGTGTGCTTCCAGTCCACACAGGGCCAGAAACTCAACATAATCTCAACTTATTTCCAATATCAGAGACAGAAAGGCGAGCGCATGGTTCTGATTTCCTCCTGGGTGCCATTTTGCAGCTTTCCTTTGCATACAGAGGCTGCGAGCCTGTCCAAACCTTCTGCTCTCACTAAACACTGAACACACACACACACACGGTAACGCAGGGTAATAATCAGATAATGCTGCCTGCTTTGCATGCTGCTGATCAATCTGTCACCTTCCTAACATGAAGCCAGCAGACTGGCCTGCAGGTCTATTACCTCTGGAGCTCCACAGCCAATCAGCGGCTGTCCTCTCATCTTGCCAACTGGCTTCTTTTAAACTAATGTGGAGGCGTCCACAAGCAGCACACTGCTGATCAGTAAACACTGCTGATCAGTAAACACTGCTGATCAGTAAACACTGACTTGGTTTCTAATTCAAACCACAGGAAGTCAGCACTTCTACCTGCATGCGTTTGATTCTTTAATTCTAATTCTTGACTCTATACTCCAGTGTATATCATAGACTTCTACTCGCTGTTATAGATTAACTGACTATCATAATTCATTCTTAGCCAAAGACACAAATATCTTACTGTTGGGGTCCTCTGAATAGCTTCATAGCAGAAGTTATACTTGCTGACAAATACTATAGATTGATAAATACTTACATATGCATGTATCTGCTTTATAACTTTATTATAAACTATTGCATGTTAAAATACTACTTATAAAAGGCTTGATAATAAGTGTAACTCTTTGTTGGCACTATAATCTCTGTTGACCTTTAATGACCCCGTCAGAGATGAAGTAGACGCTACGGTCCAGGTTACTATCCAACTCTTCAGTTTATATATCTGAATAAACAGACTGCAGAATGCTGTGATCACAGTTAGAGCTGATTCTCACACAGCGGCTCCTCTCCTGCTGACAACGCTGTTTCCAATCTAGATGCTTTCAAAGAAATACATTCCTTGAGGCTATTTGACTGCTGAAAGCCAAATCTTTGGCATTTCAAAGAACGTTTTGTACAATGTAGCTGACTGTTTTCTTTGAACGTACCATTCTCATATATTTATGTTTAGATTATTCAACTCTTGAACCTTTTCTGGTATTTTGTGTACATGCTCATGTTTTACTAATATGATGCTTTCATTGTGAACATGTGTTGAGTTATGATCTAAAGCTCCAAAAGAAGAAATCAAGCACAGCTTTTTTATTTTTTATTCAAATTGCTCGTCCTGTCCAACAAACCAAATGTCAAATGACTTCAATGATTGATCAGTGTCATGAAGTTTCTGTTCATCTACTTTTTGATCAAGTGACTCATTTTCTCTGCCCATCATGTCTCTTTAAAAAGACCTTTGACTCCAAACTTTTTCAGAAAAAAACACAGTAAAAATAAGAACCACACAAACTATTCCAACCCTAAGCGTAGACGCGTCAGTGTAAGGATCAAACATTCACAGGAAGGCTGGAAACCTGCCACGGCATGTCTCAGCAGAGCCAGGCAGGGCCCAGATGGGGAGAGACCTGCATAGCGGGGTCAGCCAAGGTGCTGCTGGTACAAGCAGCAGGTCAATCTAGTGTAGCGGTGCCAAACTAAACCCCTGCATCAGTTTAGCCCTGTTGTTACGGCTGGAGCTCCCTGTGACTGAGGCCTGGTCCCGGGGGGTTAAACGTGGTCGCAGCCCAGCGCGTGTGAAAAGCTGCCAGTGTCGAGTCACGACCGGCGGGGGGAGAATGTTTCAGGCTGGACACTTTCCACCCAGAGACGGATATTTGTTACCTCAAACAAAAACGCTTCTATCACAACTGCACGCCGACGTCAGCAGACTGGGGGTGTATCCGTGCTCTGCTACTGGTGTAGGAGAGGGGTTACAGTACACACACGTCATCACAGATCTACTCACAGTTTGATGATATCAAGTCATCACATTGTGTGCTTTAAAGACGTCAGTGTGTAGATTTTTATGAGATGATTTCCAGCTCCTCGTGGGAGACTACAGTACACACACACACCCCTCAGAACTGACCAACATAAAACATGCTGATAGGTAGGAGGAGGTGAGGTACAGAAACAAGTTTTATTTCAGTAATAACTAGCCTTAATAAAGCTAGGCTGGACTGACAATACTGGACCTTAGCTGACATGTAGAAAGCTACCATGTGTTCTTTGCGTGTTTGAGTGTATGTATGTACTGAAGGTGTCCTCTGACCCTGTTGACAGACAAGTGTTTACCTGTTCCACTCTGAGGCAGGGAAAAGCCTGCCTTTCCAACCTCTGCCCAGAACTCTGTGTTGTGTGTTTCTTTGTGTAACAGATGAAGGTATTCATGGTGCGGTACTCTGATGTTCACACAGAAAGGGAAATAAAGTAAGAAAACAGAGAGCATGAGATAAAGGTACAAACCCTCATTTTATTGACGATGTTTACCTGACCATCCCTGTTGAAGTGGCCGTGATGGACGTCGCCTGGTTTTATGATCTAAAACAAGCAAGCTTTGTGTAGCTACACATGAACTACTGGCTGTGGGAAGTTCAGCAACATGCTACACGACACAAATCAGAACATCTTGAATAAGATATCTGGAAATCCACTACTGAATGGATCAAAGGCAAACAGAGCTCAAGTCTTGATCTGATCTAAAAGAGTAAGACGCGTCGATCAATAAACACTTCATGTGAGGTCCTCATTAATAAATCGTTTAGCCACTTTCTTCTTCTTCTTTCCGAACTCGTCTAGCCGATGGTTTCATGAATATGAGTCTCTGTTGAGGTCTGAGAGCCAAAGAGCGCCATGATGGCCGAACACTAATGATGGATCTGGATCAATATGATATGATTAGCCTGCTCATCATTAACGGTTATCACATCAATAGGAAGGAAAAGGCCCAGCCAGAGACCCAAAGCACAACGCCAGGAACTCTACAGACCTTTGTTTCTCATTTCTCCACTAACTCATATTATTGTTACTGTGGAGAAACTGAGAACTTATTGATCCCAATATCCATTACTCACCAGGGATCAGGACAACTGCAAAGCCACTTAAAAGTTATTGATTGTGGCTTTCAGAGCCAGGCCAGACGAGCCTCATTTACAGCAAGCAGGAACAACCTCTACCGACCAACAGTCAGAGATGAAGTCTGGACAAAGAGCCGAGGTCCAGGTGTTGTCACTTTAACAGAGCCATTAGTGGAGAAGTCAATGCAACATGCATGAGGACGCTGCAGTTCAGTTGAGGGTACGCGCAATTTGTTGTTTTATTAATTTATTATCCAGAGAACTGTGATAAGAGTTCTGCACAACAATGGTAGGGACTAATTTAAGCCTGAACCAGAGACTAATGCAACATATTGGCTAGAGTCACCACCAGACATTAAAAATTAAATAAATGCAACACCGGTCATGTGACGAGGGTCGTCCAGGCTTCTTCTTCACCTCTGTATGTCTATTAATAATTCCCTGGAACCTTGTTGAGTTCAATCAATATAAACACATGTGTTTTGGGAGATATGCATCAACTCTGCTAACTGCTTTGACCACAGGGCTGACACTGCTTAGAAGGATTACCTTTAATCCAGATGGCATCTCACTCACAGTAAAAAAAACAACAAAGCCCCACTGAGATAAGGCTGCTCTCTACAGGTCGAGCTTCCTTAATCATCCGCAGCGTTTTCTCTCCGTCTCCACAAGACAAACAAACATTCTGCTCAATGGCTGCTTCCAAACTATTTCACCGCTGAGCAGCTCCATCCAGACTGAATATCATGTGGTGGAATCAGAGCCGAGGAGGAGATGAGACACAGGGTAAATATTTGGATGGGGCTGGGTTCAAGACAGCAGAGACAGAGAGCATTTCCACATGTGGCTTCATCATACAGTGGTTTAGTTGAGGGCTGGTTGCCAGATGTCTTATGCAATGCAACACAGAATTTGGGGGGTGCTACCATATTAATGGAGAGTGGCCTTGAATCTACTGAGTACAAACTGCACTCCCTGCTTACTATATTCTCTGAATACACCAAAGTTCAATGTCCCTATGAACAATACACTGAACTCGAGTAACATGGGAAAGTAGGATTAAAATACCATGAACAAAACTAATTATGTTACGCTTGGATTATTGGAGGAACACATCAACACATACAAAGAAATAGTGAGAAAACAGAGAATGGAGTATTAAGTTAAGCTAAAAAGGAGCGTGAATGTGGGCTTTACATTTGAAACATGGTTTAAAATGAATGCTAATGTTTGCTAACATGTACACTGTTAACATTATAGCAGAAAAACAGGTCACGCTTGTGTTTTCAGGTTGTTCTGGTGACCAACAAAATACTGCAGCTTTAAATGAGGAAATATCTGATGGAAGAATATGTCATACTTTAAGTATGTAGAAAAGAGCCAACTTTTAGAACTTGACGGTATACATTATTCACGCATGCACACGCACGCACACACACACACACACACACACACACACCTCAGTTGTTGCTCAAGGTTTGATGCACAGTCCTCAACAAGACAAACAACAGGTTGTTAACTTAAACCAGATTACAAAACTGTGGGAATGGTGTCCCTATGAATTCTAACATGTCTCAGCAAACTGACCATGAGGCCCTGTGAGAAACGTTTTGTTCACTTGGACGTGGCTGATCAGAGATCCTCCCCTGTATGCAGGAGTCCAGCCCAGCAGGGAAGGGACGGCAAGCAAATAATAATATAAGCTCTGCAGCTGGGTTTGGTGTAGGCAAACCGCACTAATAACCTGCAGATGTACACAGCATGAATCTGAACAAATGAGCTCTGACACACACTTGCTGTTAACAGACACGCAAGGTCTATTGTGAGTAGGGTGGAGGCGGATGAGGAAAGAGCATGCACGGACATGAGTATTTACTGCATCCAATATATGTAAACAGGACCACATTTGAATGTACATGGAGCCTTTAATAGAAATCGGTTTATAGTATATACAATCTTACAATGAGACATTGTGGTGTCAGCAGTTGGCTCATACACAGTGGAGCTATTGATTAACAGCAGCTGGCTACAGTGACTGCATGCACTATGTTAAGTCCTCGCCTCAAGGTACACTCACATTAGCCTTCCATTCAATAAAATTCCCCTGCACTCAGCCCAAAACAAGGCGTGGTGTCACAGTTCAGACATGGGTGACAGATAAACACTGAGGATAAAAACTGGAGTCCACAGGGTGATCAAAGATGCCGCTGGAACTGGCTCATGATTGCACCGCAGCAGGAAACTCATGCTTTAATGTGTCAAGTAAAAGTAAAAGTAAAAGTAAAAGTATGCTTTTGCTTTTCATCTCGGTACTGGAAATTAAACAGATATCCCTTGTTGCAAAGGTTCTGGATATGATGAAAGATGAAAAAGATTATGAAATGAAAGATTAGTATTACTGAGTCTACAATCAGTAGCAACAGTACTCAAGTATCTCGAGGTTCAGTTACTGGCTAATGCAGGTAAAAAGCTTCAGGCCTTTTGACCAATATCTCTACACAGGTTTGAACTTTGTTGTCACTACTTAAGAAGTTTACTAATAATTTCACTAAAAAAATAATAAAACTCTTTTAAAATCAATACTTTTTTTGTGTGTTTCAGTTAACCAAAACATCAGACAGCATCAGATAGCAGACATCATGTTTTGACACCATCCCATAAATGCAACATGTTTATGCCCATGATTCAGGAGTAAAGAAATTTGAAAACTGTTGCAAGTAATAAACTAAAACACGTAAGGTAAGGAAAACATGGAGTGCAGAAGAAGCAAATTATACCTTATTATAAAAATACTGCAACTCCTGAGATGCATCAGATATGATGCACCAATATTCATTACAATACAAGTGTAGTCCTTTTGTTTAGAGGAACTTATGATGACATTGCAGCATCTTAAAATGTACTGTATAAATGAAACAAGTTACTTGCAGTATAAAGATGAATTCTCAGGAAGAGCATATAAAGAGGTATTTTGTTACGCTGCCGTCTAGTCTGCAGTTTCCATCTCTGTTTGTGGTCAGACACCCCCCCCCCCCCCCCCTTCCCCTCCCCAAATGCTTTCCGTGCGTACCAGTCATAAAGTTTCTGACAAGATGACGAATTGCACCGAACTCATTCTTTCTTTGCGTCCTCGTTGCCCTCCAACAAATGGAAAACTAATCTAAAATGCTCCAGAAAAGTTTATCGGCTAAAACTCCAAACTAGGTTAAAGACAAACCCACCAAGTGCTTTCTGAAACAAATGGCTCTCAACTTTTCCACAGAGAGAAAATCTAAGCACATAACACAGTGAGCAGCATCTAGTATGTGTTGAATATTAGGACATCTAACTGTCAAACTCCAAAATAAAATAATAATATATAAACACACTAGAAACCAGGGCAGTAAAAGCCATTCCAATGCTTGTATTCTGCTACACCCACAGTTAACACGCTGCCTCGGCTATTTAGGTTTTACTGAGTTTGCAGATTCTCACCCTTGGGTGTTGTGTTGTCCTGCTGATGTACAAGTCACTGCTTAATGTGAGCAAGCAGACACTTCCTGTTGGAATGGCAAACAGCAGGAAATGCTGTTGATGTTGTGTGAGACATTGCTGCTGCATGATAATACAGACATGCACGCACACACACACACACACATAAATACTGCTGATAATGTCACTTGCTTTAGTTACTGTAACGTATGCCATGACACTGATGTAATCCCGTTGAGACAAAGTAATACTCGCTATAACAAGAACACAGACCTACTCATTAGTGCTACAGTACTTTGTTTTCTTCATCATACTGCGTGTGTGTGTGTGTGTGTGTGTGTGTGTGTGTGTGTGTGCGTCTGTCTGTAAGAAGCGGAAATGTGCCTGTTCCATCTTTTTCATATAGTCATATATGTATCAAATATAAAATCATAAAGTTATATGGCCAAAATTATGTGGACACCTGAGGTTGAACATGTCACTTTAGAGACATGTTCCTTAATCTGCTGCTTTAACAGCCTCCACTGGTCTGATTTCAGGCTTTCCACCAGAAACTGGAACCTGGCTGCAGGGATTTGCTCCCTTTGAGTCACAAGAGCATGTTTAGGTCCAGCACTGATGTCAGATGATACCGCCTGACTCACAGCCTGTGTTTCAGGTCACCCTAAAGGTATTGGAGGGGGTTAAGGTCAGGGCTCTGTGCAAGGCAGGAATGCCTTTATGTACCCATGAAGACAGCGTGACTCATGAATTGGCTGCACAAATATATCAGCGTATCAAAGATGTTGGTATCTGTGTATGTCAGTTAGTAAGTAATAACGAAAGTCAGTTTAGTAACTTCACAGATACATACTGTATGTCTGAGTTTGTTGAGGTTTGTCTGTAGAGAGTTATGCTCTACTCACAATTCTTTAATAACCACATTTACATCTGTATGTGTTTATGCAAAAAATAACAATCACAAACACAACTACTACTACTACTACTACTAAATATAATATGCTGACACATTATGATTTCCCGTCATAGAACCTGAGGCATCTCGCCCAAACCATGTGAACTTGGCCATATCGTGTAGAAAGATGTTAGATCTTTTACAATTTCTGGTCTACAAACCAGACGTCTGGAAGGATTTTCCATAGAAAAATACTCCACTACACAAAGTCTGTATTTTACAGACAGTAATAGCACCGATGGCTGAACAAAAAATGTTAAAAGGAAAATACCCGGAAACCTGGAAAAACTTGCAGGTTTTGTGCTTGGGAGCAACAAATCAGCCACAAATATTTGGACAGCAGTCCAACAGGGCAGAGGTCAAGCTTGGAAAATGCAGGCTAACAGCTGATGGACAGACATTGTCACAACCGGAATCACACACTAAACAACACTTAAGGAACACTTCATTATTTTCCCAACCCTTTTTTTCATATCGACAATGAATATATTAAAATGTTGTTTGTGTATTCCGGCAGTAGACAGTTTAAAGCATCACAGGGATTTCAAACTGATGAAAACTACAGCTGCTCTAATGTTTAATGTGACAGAACAAGGTGAAGTCACCCTGTTACCAGTGAGATGGTGCTTTACACTCATTTATTAAGGTCTCAAAACTAGTGCCATCATGACTTATTGATGTTAGCACCTTTTTCACTGCCCATTTCAACACATTGAGAAATTGGGTGCCTAAGCACCAGGAGGACCTTGAGAGCTCTGCCTCTACAGACCTTGAGAGATAAAAATAAAACTGTTGTGTCCTCTGGCTCAGACATACAGTATGCAACCCAAAGAGCGGAGCTGCAGAGCATGTCACCTGATAACTCAGCTTGAGGCAAAGGATTTAATAAAACATATTCTGCTCCAGAAATAGTGGGTGCCCTCCCAAGATATGAGGAGGCTTTGATGCTTTGTCTGGCAAGGACATCACTGCAGAAGCAGAGAACTCAAATGTGCTCTTAAGAGCGTGTTGGACATTCAACGCCGGGATCACCAGCACCTCGTCCTGTCCACATGTCAAGGTGTCCTTAAGCAAGACATTGAAGTAAATCAGACAACAGCAATTAGCTTAAAACTAGAGTGTCAGACAAAATTTCACATTTTAAGATTTACGTCTTGGGGCTGTGAGCTCCAGACATTTTACATACATGTTGGTGGTTTGGTCTTTATCACATGTTCAAGGTTTTAAATAGACAATTTACAGCAAAGTGGCCTTATGCTGACAGTGATGGTGCGTTTTAAATGAAGGCCATTTCCTGGACCTCTTATGGTAAAACTGACCTGAAAGTTGGAATGCTTTTAAGGTAATGACAATAAAATGGAAGACGCTAGTCATCCAGTCAGTACTCACCCGTCTGGTGTTGTCCAGGACCTTGGGGTCAGGCCGGCCATAGTTGGGGGGATTGGCATGGGGGTCGTAGCCCAGTCTGGATAACATGGGGGCCACGACAGCCATGTCCCTCACCACGTCAGCTGGGATCTTCCCCACCCACTTGGACAAGGCCTCTACATTGACGGGCTTAATGACCTGGTCTGTGGACCTCTCCACCCTGACAAGACACGGAAAAATGTTGGTGCATATAGACTGCTCCATAACTTATTGCACAGCCCACATCTTACATAATACGCTACTGTACATCATGTGGGTTTAAGTCTTTGTAAAATGCATTAATTAAAATACAACTATAATTAGCTAATAACACTTAAAATAACTAGCTCATGCATCTGTTGTCAATGTACACAGATCCCTTTGAACCCTGTACTTACCAAGTCAAACTGTTAGCACATATTTAACACCGTTTAGTTATCACCATCGCTTTTGACTGCATTAATTTAGCGTTTGTATTCAGTGTATTAGGACTGTTAGCCTAGCTTGTCCCCAAATGGCCTAGTTCACCAGAGAGCAGCCTGTCTCTCAGTTCTGTTATCTGTAAGCATCTAATTGGCAGTTATTGGATCATGAGATCCTATTAAAGATGGCTTCCTCGTCTCCCTCACTCAGCAGGCTCCTGTTAAATACGCAGAATGAATGACCCATCACTGTATCAACTCTATCTGCCGTCAACATGCATCACATTTCATACGATTTCCTATCCATGCTCAGCCTGTCCCGTCCTCATCAACAGTAACCAGGCACATGAACTGAATAAAGTTATCCAGGAGGAGGAGGAGAAATCCTGTGCAAGGTCATTACCGTATTTTCACGACCAAAAGGCGCACCGTATGAAAAGGCGCAGTTTCATTTATGTGTGCCATTTCTGTATTTAACACACACATAGGGCGCACCTGACGATAGGGCGCACGTTTTATATACATTTTATATACATATCCTCCTCTACTACCATACGTACGTCCGCCTTACAACAACACACGCATACAAGTGTGCGTATTTAAAAAATAGATCGGGAGCAAAACTGAGTTTGTTTGTGCTTTATTCAACATTTTCTAATCATCACTCAATAATCAATAGGCGTCGGCATGGTAAAAACAAGCACATTACCGGTAACAGTCATTAATAAAATCCATCGAAGTCAAACTGTGGCGTAGCTCGCCCGGCGCTGCCTACCACTCTTCGTGAAGCTGTGGTCTCCTTCGGTCATCCATCGCTCCCACGCCGCTCGCAGCCTCACTTTGAACGGCCGGTCCCAAAGTGAGGCTGCCCCGCTTTGTGCGGGACAGTCCCGCATTTTGAAATTGAGATAATGTCCCGCATTGTTATTGACAGTGGCACTTGATTTTTTTAAATGCAGTCTCACAGTAGGTAGGCTATAATCTGGCGTTTACGCAGCGCAAACAGCTGTGTGTGTGTGTGTGGTCGGACTCGGGAGACGGGAGAGGCTGAGCTGTCATTAGGGGGCGGGCGGGGTGGGCTCTGTCAATCAAGCTAGACGCGGGTGCGCGCGCCCGCTGCACGGCAGCGCCAAAAACAACAACAGCGTCGCGTGCAGCAGCAGCCAGCAGGAGACATGGAGGAAAAATATGGAAGCACTTAAAAAAAAGTAAATGCAGCTATAACAAGCTGCATGCGACGCTGTTGTTGTTTTTGGCGCTGCCGTGCAGCGGGCGCGCGCACCCGCGTCTAGCTTGATTGACAGAGCCCACCCCTAATGACAGCTCAGCCTGTCCCGTCTCCCGAGTCCATACACACAGCTGTTTGCGCTGCGTAAACGCCAGATTATAGCGTACCTACTGTGAGACTGCATTTAAAAAAATCAAGTGCCACTGTCAATAACAATGCGGGACATTATCTCAATTTCAAAATGCGGGACTGTCGCGCACAAAGCGGGGCATCTGGTCACCCTACATCTGCTGTGAGATGCGCTCGCATAGAGTCACAAATCAGAAGCGACGGTGATGTGAAGTCAAACTGTGGCGTAGCTCGCCCGGCGCTGCCTACCACTCTTGGTGAAGCTGTGTCCCACGCCGCTCGCAGCCTCACTTTGAACGGCCGGTTCACCTCCCGGAATAACAGCAAGCGTAGCGTTCATCTGCTTCACTTTCTGTTTCACATCGGCTGTGAGAAGCGCTCGCATAGAGTCACAAATCAGAAGCGATGGTGATGTGTGGAAAAAACCTCCCGGTCTCCTTACATACACCTGCCTCAGCCACTCCATCATATCCTCGTCCATCCAGCCCTTTTCGCCAGCTTTTCATAACAATCCGCCGGACGCCGCTGCGCTACCGTAGTCCTGGTCCGGATGGAAAAATTGCACCGTTTCATAAAACGCCAGCACCAAGACGGACCTCCTTGAAAATGTTCACTTTTCATTTCCTCCGCTAGCGTTACTGCTCTGAGTCGGATGGTGACAGTCGAAACGCTCCTCCTGCTCGCTCTTTGCTCAACGATCCATTGCTCGAGTCTTTCCTCTAACTCCGGCCACCTCGCCTGATGTCCGCGGAAACTCAGCTGAGTCTTCTTCACCTGTCGGAGCTCGTTCTCCAGCTTCCTCCACTTGCGAACCATCGACTCGTTAATTTTATATTCTCTCGCGGCGGCTCGATTCCCATATTCCTCGGCGTAGCTGATAGCCTTCAGTTTAAACTGAGCTTCATAAGCGTGTCTCTTTGCCATTTTCAGAGTTGTTAAAACAACAATGTTCTGCATAAAGCACATACCTGTTCTTTTATACACAATCCACGCCCACACATCCCCCTCTCTACCACGTCCTACTCATGGTGGTCTCTTTTACGTCCGCCTTACAACAACAACAAAAACCACAACACACACATAGGGCGCACTGCACTATAGGGCGCGCCGCACATTTTGAAAAAAATCTAAGACGTTTATATGCGCCTTATAGTCGTGAAAATACGGTAATTGACGTGCCACACACAGCGTCTAGAACACTTAACAGCGGCAGAGCTTCAGTATTTAAAGTTTGCTTTCTGGACGACATCAACCCACAATTATTTGTTGTTAGTTAAATGTGAGCTTCATGACAGAACTTTTTTTTTTAAAAGCCTCTGTTGTGAAGATAAGTAATGCTCCACCTGTTCTTTTCAACTATGGGTGCTGGAGCATTTTAAAAAATGACTGCACCATTATGTCATACCAAGGTTAAATTATTCATTGCCTGAAATGAAATATTCAACAAGCGAGGGGATTGGAGCTGCTGGACTGCAGCTTTTGTTTTCTGGAAAGAGCTAAATGTACCACCGCTGACCAGCAGGAGAGATTTGATGTCAGATCTATGATGATGTAGACGACCACACTCTTCATAATTATCAACCTAACAAACCAAGGATTGTCTTCTTGGTAAAAACTATTGACTTGGATCTGTCGAACAAACAGCTGAGACACATTTAGACATTAACGAGCCCCAAACACCAGAACACATCACAGTCACATTGAACAGACAGAGACTTGATTCTGGCCACAGACCTTTGTTTTGTTTTATTTGCTGTCATTCCCCTACCAGTTTCCTTTCTCTCAACATTTGTAACTGTAAGATGGAAAAAGTGAAAAATAAAACTGAAAAAAAGGCTTTGTTGTTGATTTATTTCCAACTAATCTGTACACCTCCAATGCTGATACGTGTGCAGTGACACAGCCATGCAGTTGAACATATAGATGGTGGACAGATAGAAACGTAATCTCCAGTTTGGTTAGATGCTCATAATAACTTTAGTTCCTGACATTTATATTCAGAGACGCTTAACCATGAGAGGATCTATTAACAAATAAGGTTTTAAATATAAGACATATAGTGGTTTGGTAGGTCACACTCGCCCTTTTCTGCATGTACATTTGATTAGAATCAACATAGAGAGAGAGAGATAGAGAGATATAGATAGAGAGACAGAGAGAGAGACAGAGATCTAAACTAGTGAGAGGCTGTGAAGGTTACATGTGGTCAGAATGGGGAAAAAACAAGCATTTTCTTCCAAAGGAAGCTCATGTGGTGTGAAGAGTGATTCAATATACACAGATACACAATATACGCAGGAAGGAAGCATCAGAACATGTGTGACATGCATTAAAGAGCAGAGCGTTTGAGAAAGTAATAAGACCATTGCAGCACTGCAACTATAGCCACGCAGCTGAAGTTTATCTGCTAAACCTTTTCTCTAAAGTAGCGTGTGTAGTTGTTACTTACTGATAAGATGATGATTTAAGCTACTCACATCCAAAACATTTCATCCTATCTGCTGCTGTGCACAGAATGTACAAACAACCATGATATAGATGCATCATCACTGAGAACAGATAAAGTGAATTTAACAGCAGGCAAACTGCAAACACACAGCGTTCAATGAATGAATTAATGATGTTCAAATGCCACGAGGCAGTACTAAATGCTGCTGGAGCTTATCAGTATTACTATGGTCCTCTGTATCCATCTCTAGTCAAGTCTAGTCAGCTTTTAATTTCTTAATGGATTAGCATTTGCAATAGTCATTAAACTGGTAATTATGACCCAGTGTCTCACTTTACTTGCGTAGTAAAGTAAAGTACGAGGTTTAGTTTTCACACACTGAAGATGACTGTGTTCCAAATACTGATGAAGGCTGAAATCAGTATCCCCCCCCCCCCCCCCCCCATGCTTTAATATCCCCAGGCAGCTGTATGGGGAACATTTCTTTCTTGTTAAAATAAAAGCCTCTTCTGCCACGCTAAAACCAAAAAGATTCTTTTCACCCCGCTGGCTGTTTCCAGCTCTCTGGCTTCATTCAGACCAGTCTGGCACTACAACGCAGGGGGCTTTGGTGGTTGCGGTACCGGTGAGACAATGAAATACGATGTAGGAAGTTGAGTTGGAGTTACAGATTAATGCATTTAGGGATTATCAGAAGCCAAAACACAGAGCAGCGGTTTGTAACACTCACAAGTCACAACAAATTTTGGAAAGTTTGTATGGCATCGATTTATCTTTCGTCGAGATAATCACGAGGTAAACAGTCACGTTACAAAGTAAACCACCAGGAATGTGCACATGCATGTATGTAATTGGCCAACACAGTGTTCCAGTTCAACTTTTTGATGGTCGCTGTGGTTTTTTGCTGAACCCTGTGTGGTCCCCACTCCTGCAGCGTAAACCCTCTGCCCTCATTTCTTTCATGCATTGCTGGATTTGGTCTGAACACATCCTTTGTCAGGTTGCTCTCTCTTTCTCACACTCACGTGTCTATTTACCATCTGTAGTCCAACTTCTCCATCCCTATGACTCCTGCCTGGCTCTATACCTCAATATGGCAATTCACTTTCCTCTAATCCATTTACTTTGCAATTGAATCTTTACACTGTACGGGTATAGTCTCCTGCATGATTAATAGAGTGAGCTGGTTTTGTCATCTCAGGAGGATGGTGGGGATGGTTTCTCAGAGACGGGCCATGATCCAAATATCCACTCTCCAGCAAATGGGTAGGGAATCACTTTAGGTAACTCCATCAAGACCCAAGAGGCTGCTTAGTGTTAACGTGGAACATAAACTGATAAAGACAGAGCAGAGCTAGCTAACGCAGCTCAGCGTGTACATCACATTAGATGCAGGCAAACTTTACACTTGAAAAACAAGAGGATTTCCTGTTTACTTTTAGCTTGATTAATGATCTTGATTTCCAAAAACACCCACCATAAGATACAAGCGCAGACAGAAATGAGTAATGGTTCAGAGATGAGTCATTCTCTTGTCCCACAATAATGTTAAACCACAGAAAAAAAATCTCTACACTTTGTTAAACAAAATTCTCATAAACAAAATACGTTATACATCAACTTTGATTATTTTTATAGCAATACATTTAAAGCGCATGTTTATAGGCAAGTCCTGCTTGTAAAATCGAGCTAAACTGACACAGTAGCATCAACATAGCCAACAAAAGACCTTCCTGTTTCAAGCAGTGTCAGATCTTCAGTCTAGGGTTAGGTGTTAACGTTTTCAAACCGGTTTGATATTAAGCCAAACGCTGGACCAGAATACCATCTTTCACCACTAGTTGTCACACTTGACTCAGCAGCCACTCCCGAGTAGAACATAATGAGACAGTGAGAGCCCATGAATGAGCGCTTAATGACTCCAGTCCAGCTGGGGGCAGTAATGCACCTCTAAGCTGGACAGCTGGACAACAGTGAAGAAGAAGAAGAAGAAGGCGAAGAAGAAGAAGATAAAGAGGGGCATGCAATTTTGCAGGTGGGCATGCAAGTTAGAAAATGAGAAACCAACCCAACTCCATTTCAGTCTAAAGGGAGTTGCTCTCTAGTGTCATATGAACACCTCACATTGGTTCACATATTGTAAGTGAATCTGTCGTCTACAGACATAACTGGTCCAAGTGTGACGTCAACATCCCTGTCTACCAAACAAAACGGTGCTACGGGAATAGAAATGTTATGGTAATGACACTGCATCAAATTTAAAAAGCAAAAACCAACCTCGGGTAACTACAGTAATGTGCCATTTCATTTAGAGCTGAAATGATAAACCAGTGAGAAGATTGTCACAATAAAAGCCACCAGTTGTAGACTTTTAATGTAAAGCAGCAACAGTATTATAGGTATGCTTCATTTCCTGGGAAATCCCTCATTTTGAATATTGATTAGGAATGGGTAATTACTACTGGGTAATTAATCTAGATTAAAATGGCTCGTTCAGAATGTGAAATACCTAAGTACTGACCAAAAGTAAGTCTTTGAGAACGGGTTTTTTAAGCTGGGGGATGCATTAGAACAGGAGCCAAAATGCATCAGTTTGCAAAATGCATCACTGACTGCTTATAACAAAGGGATGCTTTGCGTTCAGGTGGTATTTGAGACTGTAAGAACTTCTACAGTAAACCAGTTCTGCGTTGCATAAGGTGCACACAACCTTAGTGTAAATGACCCCATAAAAGGTCCATTATTTTAGGTGAATTACGTTATTAATATGCAAGATAATTTCTATCTTTGATAATGCATTAATATCTTTCTACTAGCAGTCAGTTTTGTTTATGTACAGAGGACCTATATGCCTTTCTATGCACTGTGATAAGAGGAACTTTTATTTTGAAAAGCTTAATGTCCGTGCTACTGCACCTGTAGCGGGAATCGTTCAGTCAGACTACAGCGCTCGTAAGAGATGGTCACATAGCGCTATCTAGCCAATGTTTTCAGTTTGGACCCGTAATGAGGCACAAACTCTTACGGTGGTCATAGTTTATGCTATATTCTTTGTATTAAGTTGAAGTGAGAAAATAAAAACTATAAACTTAACCAGCAGTTAATGATCATTACGGGGACCATTACACTTGTCTTGTTGATGCCACCATCGGGAAGCTTCTTAAAAGTGAATTTTCCCTGAAGCAAGCCTTGCAGCTTCGTGGCTGCATCCATGATAGACTGTCACGTTTGGTGTGGTAGTTCGGTAATTCACAGGCGCGTAGAGGTTCAAAAACCTCTATTTATACATCCGCGGTAAAATATCACGTTGAAAGTCATCAGTTTGCTTATTATAGGAGCCAGCTCCAAATTCAATTTTGATAATAGATTAACGGCGGTATTTTTTATATAGCTCAATAAGAGTCTCACATTATCGCAGCGCGTTAACGCCATTAACGGCCCACCACTAGTAATTACAGAACGTAATAAAAATATTGAGAATAGAAAATATCAAATGGCTATTGCAAATAAATAAATAGTATCAAAAACAAGGTATGATTTCATGAAGCTTTTAAGGATTTGAACTAAAAAGGAGCATATTTAAAGCACTACGCAACCAACATACAATTCATAGCAGTATAAGAAAATGAGAAAGACAATCTATGGATATAAATATCACATCTGTTTGTTTCCTGTCATCGGGCTTAAATCAGAAACACCCACATAAACAACCATATTGATGAACACTCTCCTTTTCTCTGCTTTAAATGTGATGTGACAAAAAACCTTTCCGCCCATCACATGACCACTTCCCTTCAGGCAGATGCTCTTAATGGGCTCCAGCTTGTCAATTATTCATTGCTGGGCCTCCTCTACCCAAGATGGTGTTCTGTATCACAAGTGGCTCGTAAGAGAGAATCGGATAGAGACATCAAGATTGCAAATAGGATGGAGAGTTAGGGAGGAGGGTTGGAATGGCTCCCTGTTCTGGGATAAGTAATGGAGCAAGTCTCTCAGCTAGGCAGGGCCTCCACTAAATCAAGGCCAGGTTATTGATGTTAATGCTAAGACAAGGTCCCACTCTGGGGCCTGGCTGCCCGCTGATTGAGATTTTCATGTAGATAGAGACCTGAAGCTGCGGGATGGTGGAGAGCAAGGAGTGGTGGTGTTTGTAGTGGGCAAGAAGCATTTTCTGCCAGGTGTCATGGGGGTTTACTTTAATGCACTGTGGGCAGAGTGCTTGAGAAGAGGTGGGGCAAAATGTTTATGATGGTAAAAGGTAGTCGTGCTGCCTCGAAGGCTACTTGTGGCTGGCCTCCTCTTATATCAAATTGTATCAGGAGCTATTTAGGCGAGGGGTATGACCAAAAGCCTGTGAAAGACATGTCCGATAACTCTGCCTCCCTAAAGGAGTTTGATCAACCAATCGGCTTGCGTTACACTCATTCACGTATTGGGGTCTGGGCTGTGTGTGTTGACCCCTGTGTTCTATAATAACCCAGAACACCCTTTATCTTCTTCACATAGACCAGTCAAACGTTTAGATACACTTTCTCATGTGGCCAAACTATTGACATATGACTGCATTTGTTTCTACACTCAACTTTCTTGCGCACAGATTTGGTGATTTACTCGTTGACAGCAGTTTCCTCAGTTTGGAAAAACAACCGAGACAATCAGAAACTAGCAAATAGCAAACTGTAAATTCATCGAAAGGATGGAGACAGCCCTCATTACTGATTGGTTAGAGAATAATAACTCCCCATTCTAAATCAGCAAATGACTACATGAACACTATGGCAGACTAATAACACTGGCATTTCACTCTGAATATTACTCTAATAGTATGAACCTGTGACTTTCAATTGTGTGCTATAAAGGCGTGAGACTCTACAGGGTCCAAACAAACGGCACATCTGACGATTTTACTGATCAGCACAACTGCAGGAAAACAGAAATACCAATCAGTTAAACCTCCTAGGAACAGGAAAAACTGACTGGTATGACGTCATTCTAGTCTGGCCTAAAATTTTAACTGTGCCTGTTAAGTTTACAGTTTGATGTAGACATGAAGGACAAAGCAGTGTCTCCATGCTTATCCTAAAAGCGGCGCAAAGGGCACTGATTAAGGTCCCAGTTCATTAATATTTGATGGGAATCAATTTGTTCAGGGGTGACGTGTGCACTAAATGACCACAGATCTGCATCTGGATCCCAAGCGTTGCATTCTATTTTATAGATGTGCTAGAAAAAAATAGCTTATACACACAATCCCTGTTTTATTCATACGTGACCTGTGAAAAAGATTTTTCAGCGACAGTGAATGAGTGTTATGAGAGACAAGGGTTGTGATCTTTCTGAGAACATCAAGAGTCCTTGCTATTGAGTTGTAGCGGCTCAGTGTTGTAGTGAAGAGCACTAGAGAGCGCCGGTACAGGACTTTGGGTACTGTGTAGATGTGTTGTTAGGCATGTTTTACATACAGAGCATACTTCAAATCTGAGATCACACACAAACATAATTAGTGGCAGACTGGAAGTTTGTTTAGTCTCCGCCTCGAGCACACCACACGAAGCCAGCAAATGTCATGGCCAGAGCTTGAAGACCCTCCCTTATCATTAAGGTCTCCCTTTTCACAGTGAAATACAACAACTGACAAAGTAAAAAGCCTCATGCTGGTAAGTCTAATCGGACGAATAACAAATACCACCGTTTCTACAGTACTACTTTATGATGATAATATAATAGCATAATAATACAAGTACATCCTTTCAAAGAGAAATTCACTTTTGACACTGGAATTGGAATGTGAAAAAAAAATCTTTCCTCAGCCATGGCTGAACTGTTTGCTGAGCTCTTTCAGACTCAAGTGGGAAACAAGCCTACTTTGCAGCTGTTGAAGGGAGAGGTAGTGTACTGCATTTCATTGGAACACTTGTATGGTGGAGGACCAGTGAACCCACAAGTGCTACCTTGCTGTAGCTGCTACTGCTGTCTAGCAGGAGGGTATTTTCTACACCTGGAGACACTGTCAGATTGCCAGCAGATCTGAAAAAAAGAAAGAAATCTGAGAAGGCCTACAGGCCTAAATGGTTAATGCTGCAATCTAATCTATAATTATTTACAATTTATATTATAGCTTATATATTGGTCAATTTATTTGATTATTTTTTTTATTCTATTTTATTTTCATATGTTTTGTTATTGTGTTTCATTTAAAATTTTATTGAATAAACAACAAAAATCCCAGTGCTGAATATAGTCTCAACCGATACATGACTTTTGAGGCCGATACTGATATTAATAGTTTAAAGAAATCAAATAATGATGAAATATTGGCCAATATTTATTTTCTTTACACAATGAATAACATAAATAAATATTAATGATAAGGCTCCTTTAAACATGTGCAAATAAGAAATGTGGCAGAACTTTTCACAGCTGAGTTTATACTGTGTAGCCAATAAATAGATTTTCAACTGGAAAAAGGAAATCCTTCACTTTTTACAACAGATAAAGTGGGATGAGTTCCTGATGAAGTGCAGTCAAGGGAAAAGGCATTTGGAGGGAAAGCTGCTCAATAGATGCTAAGCTTTTTAATAAAAACCATGAGTGTTCTCATATGCAGACAATAACAAAATGTGGCCCAAATGTCTACAGAGGATACAGATTCTGGTGCTACGTGGCAGGAAGAGAGTGGTAGCAGAGGGGGGCAGACAGAAGTGAGGAATGGGGTTGCACCCCTTCAGCGTTTCCTCGACTACTTCCAGAGGCCAACCTCCCAAATCACTGAAACCAAAACAACTCTGACACCAGGCAGGGCCATTAGCAGAGCCTGCTTACAGTACAGTAGTGCAGACATAATCTCATATGTTTGAAGTCACTAATGCGTAGGTTCCTCGCTGTGTGCAGCAATAGGATGTTTCATTTCCAAATGAAATGTAATGATAGAATGTCTGGAAGTTTTGTCAAAACACAGAAAGGATTTCATTCAAGGCCAGAGGTTCCTGCAGGAACTTGGATTAAATAGAAAACGATATCTACTGCTCGACATACTGATTACCTACCTTTCATTTTTCTCTTTGTAAATAGCTGATCCATACTTTCTCTCCCCTCTAGGACATGTAGTTAAAAGCTCAGTAGACATGGGCATGTCCCAGCTTATTTCTATTGCAGTGTGAATGTGATGTATGACAGGCCAGGCTTTTACTCTGTAACATGTGAGTCTGGTAAAAATCAAGCCTCTGTAGAAATTGCTGCCTCATTATCAGGGTCAACAGTTATGCATTTATCATCACAGCAACATCCGGCAGCTTCCACCAACTGCATTCCAAAGGGGTCAAGTGTCCAAGAAGTCAAAACCTTTTAAGAACTAAATATGAACACCATGACTGAAGGATGCACAGTGATGCCCTCACTGGTAGCAACCTTTCTACAGCTGAAAGTAGCTAAATGGCCTCCAAGCTTAGTTACATACAATAGTGCACAAGAGGCCATTAACCCTCATTTTACAGGGTAGTGCACTCAACCCTAATACAACAAACAAGTAGGGTTGGGCATCAAGAACCGGCTCGAAAATTCTGATTCCAAAAGAATCAAGAAATACTAATTTAAATTCGGCTTATTGGTTACCAAAAGCAATAAAACCCTTTATTATTGCAAACAATGGCTTAAACTGCTGCTTTTATTTTTAGACTTTTTCTTGCTGTTTAGCAACATACTGTAACTCCTCAGCTGTATTCAGACTGAAAACATTCCTGTGTAAAACAGTTGTATTGTTTAAAATGCCTGTGAGACAATGAAATATGGTCGAGTAGTTCGGTTGGAGTAACAGATAATTGTGTTCAAAGGCTGATCATAAAACAGCACAGCGGTTTGTAATATTCACAGACTGGATTTTATAATTCTGCAAAGTTATCACACTGCAACCCTGTTTACCCATAAGTGAAACATGTTTGTGTAAATTGGACATTGGTCATTAAGGGAAAGATAAGACAGTTAAAGTTTCTTTAGTTAAAAAGACTTGAAACAATAAGTCAAAGTACAAAAACACCTAAAAGAATTAGATATTTGTGTTATCTAAACATTTTACCTTTTCTATTAAAAAAAAAATATTGGAGTCAAAACAGAGTCAATAGGTGGAATCTGAATCAGAATCGATAAAACTCAAAGGAGACATCTTAGACACCCATGTCGTAATTACTAAGTTAGAGTTCTGCCTAAATGTAAGAACATGCAGTACAAACATGAGGGATCAACGAAACGTGTCAGTAAACTCGAGTCAGTCTTCACACTGATCCATCATCTTGTTTAACAGGCCAATGATGACTATGAGTTTTCTCATAGTTCCACATACAGTTTTGAATATCATCATATCATGCATCACTTGATGCAACTTATAGCTTTCAAAATCCGGACGACCAAAACGTTTTATGGTTGACAACAAATGTGAGGCTAGGTAAAGAAAAAAGAAACTGTCAACATGACTTACTTGGAGAGAGACACTCCTCCAGCTTTCCCAATGAGCTCCTCGTGGTGGAGGACAGCATCATTCCAAGGAATGTCAAGGAATTTCAGCAGTGACCGCATCCATTTCTCAGGATGGAGGACCAACTGTTCGTAGTGCATAGGCAGGCACTTATCAGATGCCTCCAGGCACTGAGTGTACATGGTCTCTATGGCCCGATTCCACTTGGTCAGGCAGTCCCGGTAGCTGCCCAGGTCAAAGCCAGCGATGGTCACCTTCCGTGATATCATGGAGTGGACTGAAGCCCGTCCATCACGAATCATTAACACAAACTTGGCACGAGGAAAAATCTTGGCCAGGTAGGAGAGCGATTTCAGCGCAAAAGGGTCCTTGTTGCAGAGGAAGTTGGCCGGCTCGCCGTGTTTGACGATGATTTCCAGCAGAAAGGCCTGCATGGCGGCGTCCAGCACCTCATCTGTCACACCTGCCTCATCCAGACGCATCTTCTCCCTGCCTGAGCGGCTCCACATCTGCTTCATAGCCAGGATTCGCGGGATGACACGGGTTTCTTCGCCACAGCGCACCTCCGGGTGGGCGTCCAGCATTGCTCGCATTAGTGTGGTCCCACTGCGGGGCACTCCACCAATAAAGATGAGTGGCATGTCTTTGTTGTAAACAAAAGGCGTGCTGAGATTCTGGCCTGTCCTTAAAGTGGTTCGCATGCTGCCTCCCAGTGCTGACAGAGGCAAAATCCCACCTGGTTGACTGCGCTCCTCAAAGCGGTGGTGGCACTCCATGGCATGGCGGCCCAAGTAGAAGACTGTGACCGAGCTGATGACCAGACAGGCCACCAGCAAGTTCTGTTTCAGTTTGCCAATCATGTTGCAGGCCACAGGCAAGAGAGGACAGTATCACCACAGGGGGGGATTTAGGGGGAGGGATGGGGGAAAAAGGAACTGTAGTGTAGTTAAGGTTCCCACCCTTTATGGTTGTTTGCTGGGAACCGGGCACGGATCGAGCTCCCTGGTGCACAGCAGGCGTTGAGTCCCCAGCTCCATGAGGCCTGGATTGTGGCACAAAATACAAAGAGCAACGTTAGTTCTGATTATACAGGCAACCAGCAAATTTAACAACAAAACCTGATGTTGAGCACTGTCATTATGCATCAAAAGCATCTCAGAACAACAGGCAGAGCGATCGCTGCAATATCTTTATGTGACAGGCCTTTTGATCTCATGCCAACATTACAGGACATTTTTAAGCCTTGAATCACAAAGTTGTCACAGAACTGCTTCAAACACAAGTATGATAGTGGTGTTGCCACCACAAAAACTCTGAACTCTGTCTCAAGTGTTTTATGGAGACTTAGTAGAAAGTATTCAAGGCCCACTGAAATATAAAATGACTAAGACTGCTGACAAGAGACTGAGGACATAAAACAAATCAAAGTGTTTAACCAAGGATAGCTCTATTTTTCATCTCGTTAAACATCACTCCGACTATGATTCTCTCGTAGCGCATACATCATCTGTGACACTTTAGCCTTCAGCCTCTAATTTTAACATGGACACACACATAAACATATTCTGTAGATAGACACATCCCGCACATAAAGTTTGCACACCGCAGTGGGCTGGCTGACAATGTTTCCTCTGCTGCTGTTGGGAAGAAGAAGCTGCAGGCTCACTGCAGTTTATTTGTTAGACGGTTTTCTGTGTGCTAGCTCTCCAGCCACAATCACCTTCATGAACAAACAGCCTGGCTGGGACAGGAGGGGTTTAAGGATGAGAGGAAGCCACAGCAGGTCAGGGCAAAGCAATGCGTCACTTGCAATCCACATATTCAGTATGGTGGAAGTTTTGTATTAGGTTGACCTGACCTAGATTAGAAATGTGGACAGTTTAAGCTGCAGCAACACTGACAGAACTTATCGCCTCCTGCATGAGACTCAGATACCCCGCCTGTCTTATCCCCTTGAGATATGGTGGTCTGTCAGTTATACAAACAGTCTCATCTTCACATTCAATTTAGAGACCCCACAGAAACAATGGGTGTCTTTGTAACTGACACCCAAAAAGGTCACCAAAAGTGTAAGTATGTGTAGAAGGTTCTCAGTCAGTGTGTTTACATACAATTGACTAACCAGGTTCCAACTTTCTGTGACATTTGGTTTCCATGAATGGGATAGGGTATAAAAAAACAATAAAAAAAACCAAACTTAGATTACTAGCCATGAACACATGCAAGTAATCTAACTTGAAAATCTGGTTTATTTAGTTCCCCACCCTACAATTATAGAAACCAAATGCCTTATATACATGTCACACAAAGCTGTGAATATGTGCAACAAAGTTTTCAATTAACTTTTTAAATGTCTGACAAAGATGTCAGACAGGCTGTGATGGTAACGCGGCTGAATAAAAGGAGAGGTCATTACATACTGTCATTCAAAATAATTCCATTTTAAGTTTAGCTTCTAGGAAACTTTGGAGCTGTTCAGATGTGTCAAAAAAGGCGTAGGAAGTAGTGCTATTGTTGTGCATGCCGTGTCTAAGCAACCAGAACTTCTGGTATCTGTTTCTTTTTAACCGTATTTGGCTGATCAGATCAAACATCATGTTTTCAGGCATCCTTGGATGGAAAGGATAAAGCAAGTCCTGTGGAGCTGATTCTTGCCACATGATCTGCTGCGCGCTTGCTGCATTCAAAAAAGTTTTTCAATGCACTTCCGGTTTTGTCACGCATCTCCTTTGAAAATAATGAAAAGACCGAGCGGCCCTTTAAGGATTTTAACTTTTTTGTGGAACATATCAGATAGACACAAATTATTATTCAAAGTACAGTTTCTTTTATACATATACAGCTCTGACGTCAGGTTAGATATTAGGAAACCCTGACCTCAGAACTGCACTGGCTGCTCCTAAACAACATGGAGCAACTACATAGGACGAATATCTTCACAAGGATGAATGAAGAATAACTTCACTTATAAGGACTAGCATATTTAGCCATTCAGTCACCCCATGTGCTCTGCCGCCCCACGTCATCATCAGTGTGACGTTTAACAGGATGTCTGCATTGTTCTGCAGCAGTGCAACAGCAAGGACTCTGACATTACCCTGTGACAAGCTGCTGTTCATCACAGCAAAGCAATGAGCTCAGTGCAGTCAACTCCCCTTCGGTGGTATCTGAGGAACTGTTTGGATGCATCTTAGTCTAAGCAGAGCAACACAGAATGACGCAAGACGCCGTCATATTCTTTTACCTCTGTTCCAACTCATGAAGTTTTAATTATCGACTTTGTGCCTTCTCCGCAAATACAGTTCATAACTGTTGAGTGGTGTTTAATATCCTGGAAATATGAAGACAGACAGAGAATGTTACATACAGCTATGTTTAGAAATGCTTTTCATGAGTTAGTGTACTTGTTTGGCAAGCAACGTCGCCTGCTGACGAAGGCAGAAAACAACATTTTCCATCTGTGCCCGGCCCAGCCCAGACAAAACCACACATGAGCAAAAAGAAAAAAGAAGAGTATGATAAATATAAATGAGGAGCCATGGCTGACTAATTCTAAAAATATCCGGGAATCGGGAGGTTTTTTTCCACCCCAATAAGAATACATTCCCGGATAATCCCTGATTATTTGAAATATGATGAAATAGTATAAAATTTTAAAATACTGACTTTTGGCAGACAAAACAAATTAAATAAAATCAGCTGTTGGTTAAATACTGTTGTTTTAATGTAAGTGTAATAATAATCTTTGCTGGTAAAAAAAAACAAAACAATATAGGTAATTTACTCCGTGCAAAAGGATGGACAGACTACCATGACGCCCCCCCCCTATCGCCTAAACCAAATGAAGTATTTCCAGTAGGTGTGAACATGGCTGACAATCTCCTGCTGCTATGTAGCCCAGGCCCATAACATTCACGTACAATTAAAACACTATAGTGCAGCAGATTATATCTGATAAAACTTGATTCTAATCCATTATAATCTTTGGCTGATCAACAGACAACAGACACTTTGCTGGCTGCTTCACATCAATCTCATTCCTCATCTCCCCCAATCAAATCATTTCAACACTTATAAAACATATTCTGTGCTATTTTCAGCAAATAGGTCGAGAAAAACAAGGTGTAAACGTATGAGGGCACCACCTGTCATCTCCATGTGTCACATATATTTAATCAGCCTTTCATGTCTCATGCTGTTCAGCTCATTTTCTCGTTGTAGCTACATGTTGTGTTGAATGTTAATTAGGCTGATAATCTGCCATGTGCCTTTTCTGCTTTCTGATTATAGATATGCAAGTTTTACTTATCTTTAAAAAAAATAAAAATAAAAAAGGTGCAATGTGTAAGATTTAGTTGCATATATTGTCCATAAATTGTGTGCTGTATTTGAATGCTTAGCCAGGTTGGGACAGACCTGGCTGCACCATTGCATCACTACCATCTGTTTCCCCTCCGACACCATGTTGCCAACTTCTTCTCAGTGGGTTACTCCTGTCTAATGAACCAAGTGTTCCTTGTTGCCTTTAAGCAAACATCCTCAACTGTTAACTCGTAGTTACACAAATAAGGGGCACTTCACAACAAAACATTTACAGCTAATTCCTTGCATTAGCCACCCTGTGAGATGGAGCTCATGCAAGACTAAGCTGCAGATAAATGCTTTAAATAATTCCCTCTGCGCTGGGACTGAGGAATAGGAAATGTGGAAATGCTCTTACAAAAGTTCCTACAGTGCAGCATCTGACACTGTTTATTTCTTTCTTTCCTGCAGCCAGGGTTTGTTTTGTTTGGGCCCACCCATGCAACCTTACATCTCTGCGTCTTCTGCTTGGTGACTTAGTGTTAAAGGGAAGCTGCAAAGAATGCCAGCCTGACAAACACCTTTAGTCCATTTGTACTGATACTCAGCCCTACTGAAACATTAGTTGGCTATAAATCAACTGCCATTCAATTCATTTAAATCATTGTAGCTGTACAGCTGTTTGCTAGAAATATCTGGCTAGTTAGAACCACAAGAGTAAGGAACCATACACCATACAGTAAACTCAATTATTTTGTGTATTTTTCTGTTAAAACGTAACACGTGACATTATTGATTAAACTGTCAAAATAAGGGCAGAAAAAAAATGGAGGGAAGGGAAAATAAAGTTAAAGATGTGGTCCCTTCAGAGCTGAATAACAACCTGCGGTTGAGATTCAGAGCAGTGTCGTGTTACACCTTGCACCGGGGCTGAAATGTGTTTGTGTTAAATTAATTGAGGCTCTTCTCTCTTGTTACCGATATTGTATCCTCTTCGCAGGATATTTCTCCCATTGATCTGTTAGGGGAAGCAGAGAAGGCTTGGGCTGCTCTCCATGGAGCGACGGTGAAACCAAACCACATCAACACTTAATAATAATGACGGTGGCTCTGCACCACGTGGTCTGGTAGGAGAGGAGCAGGTTCTACCAAAGGTTCCTCTCACTTCTCCATCATTTCTGCTGTGACATCAATTGCTTGATAAGAATGCCGGCCAAGTTAAAAAGGTTTCTTTTGATTACACGTTCCAGTGATTAGTGGATGAGTGATGACTCCTTCGCAGACAGGGGAGGATCAGCTGGGGCGAGCAATATGTCAAACGCTGTCAGGAGTTTGTCATCTCTGTCACCTCTTATGGACAAGTGGCTGCATTACAGTAAAGTGATGTCATTTTCTGAACTTACCAGACTGTTCTAGCTGTTCTGTATCCACATTAATGATGATTAATTATCATTGCATAAATATTTTGTAAAGGCACCAATAGTCCTTCCCACAATATCCTCGCAATACTGATTTTGTCCGTATCGCCCAGCCTTGGTTTACAGTTAAGTCACTAACATGATAGGGAATGTTTAACCATATTTAGCTGCAATTCAGTTTCACTTCAAAACAGGATTGTAAGTCATTCTGTTTTGAGTTCAGGCTTCCACATCACTCATTTTTCTTTTAGATTCAAAGCAGCTACAAGTGATCAAAGGTTCAACTGCTATTGCCATTTTAACCTGTAGCATCTCCACATCTTTCCTTGCATGTATGGTATGGTGGCTGAACTGAAACTGCAGGTTCAGAATACGGTAGTCACTTGAAAGACAGTGACAGAAGGCAGGAGTTAGACCAATTCTTAATCTATAGACAAACACAAAAATCTAATGCTGAGGTTTCTTTAAAAAAGGCAAGCATTTGGATTAATTGCTTAATAATTAGCATTGCAAGATGAAGCTGGTGATGAAGTATTTTGTGAATAATGGTGTTCCTTCAGCGTCATCCGTCACCTAATGACTTTATTAAGTTGCCAATCAGACCAGCGATATGGCACATTCCTGAACTTCCAACACAACTGCATGATCAATCAGCAGGGCCGTGGCCATTACCCCACCCATGACCTTTTCCCCTCAGGCTCTGTCATAAATCACGTGCTATGAACAAACCTAATCAACCCTGAGCTGGGCTTGTGTGACAGGAAGAAGAGATGTCTCTCTTGAGGCAAGAAAGACTCATTCCAGTTGGAGTGGAGTCATGATGTGACGAGTGCTAATTAAACCAGCAGTGTTACTTCCTGCTTCTTAATACACAGTGCTTTTCCTCTGCATTACCTGCAGGGATTACACAGCAAATAAACCAGGGATGAGGGCAAACATGGTCGTCCTCCTATCAAACTATTTGTACAAACTTTAAGTCAACCTTGGGTGCCCTTGAGATTTCATTTGCTTACACACTATTTGTTACCTGCAGGGGAAGGCTTGCATGTCCACAATGGATGCTGGGCAATTGTAGCCGAGACAAACTGACATTCCTTCAGACAAGAAAAAAACCCAGCCACCTGTTTTAAAGTTTGTTTAATCACTGGGCCTGTAGCAATGGAAAATGTGTCTTAGTCAACTTGGCTCTTATTCACAATGAAGCAAGTGTTTGAACCGCATAAATGAAGTGTTTTGAATGTAACGTTATGCCTACTTCCCTTTTTTCCACATGAGGAAGGGGGCTGGTTATTCTACTGCGATTGGGCTAACAGCATTAGGTTACTTTGTACAAGGAAACCCTCATTATATAAACAGGCTGCAAATGACCCAAATAAAAACTCCTAATACATTTTCATCTTTGCTCACATGTCTTGTGTCATACTGTGATATCGCATTACATCCAGTTCCATTTGAAAAGGAAGTTGGTTTCTGGAGCTCAGTTGAAAGGTTGGCATTCACAAAAACCATTAGCTGCACTGTTTCAAGTTCTGCCTCTGACAAGAGCCTCTCAGTGCTGCCTCGGTGATAATGTACGACCAGCTCATGGGCAACTGCCTCGGGGGAGCAGCAGAAACAGGCTGCTGATGAAACTTTACCAAATATAGGCCACATGATGTTTTGACAAAGACTAATAAGAACTGTGGTTGCTATACTTTGTTAAAATAAACCATTAACTGATATTTCCTATATTTTATGAACAAATTATCACAATAATTCCGAAACCCGTCAGGGCGTCATTATCATTTCAATTAACAATTAAATCAATTCATTAATTAATGACTTGTTCTTAAAGGTATGGCCAGTTCTCAGAGCCCAAGAATATGTTATAAGCATATAACGTATATAAGCACAAGAACGGGGAAGAACTTTGACTGCTGTCCACTGAGGGCATTCGGCTTGCAGTGTGAACCATGTGAATGCTTTAAAACAACCTTCATCTACTTATTAAGTGTTTCCCACAGGTTGAGGAACTCTGCAACAAGCATCAAGTCGCCTCCAAAACCGCAATGAGTCCACAAAGTAGCTGATGATTTTGCACATTTCTAATGATTTTGCACATTTCTAATGATTTTGCACATTTCTAATTCAGGTGACAGGGAAGCAGTGTGTTTATAATGTGTATGTAAACATACCGCATGATGCAGCTAGCATTTACAATCAGCAGCTTATATAGCAGAGTGTGAACAATGTGGGTTGATATTAATCAGAGCAGGCATTTATTAATCAGAGCAGGCTTCTCAATCACGGCCTGAATAATACTGTTTTTTTTTTAGCATGATACTGAGAGTATCAGATGATAGTAATCAAGTTTAAATATAAACAAATTATCTTGACACAGATCCCTGACTGTGACCAAGATACATGCCGTTCTAAGCAGAGCTAGTCTAGCTCTACTTTAAATCATCCAGCGGGACTCTGGATCTACATTAACACATCTTCATCAGCATCTCCTGATTGTGCGCGAGTCTATTTCCCCGCCTTCCCTTCTAATAAGGACAGCGAGTTGTACCACATGTACATACCTTTGTACTACTTAACAGCACATCCGTAGTTCACACAGGATTCACACTTCAGACCACAGCAATCGTACTTGCATGCAAACATCTTCAGTAAAGCATATGGCATCAGTGCACTCAACATAATCAATCCCAATATGTCCTGTTAAAGCAATGCAGCGCTCAGGTAAATCAACATCAACGTCATGGTGCAGAAGACAACTCAGCAGATGTATACTCACTACCACAATGCAGGAGTTCTAAACAATGACTGACACAGTAAAGAGACGGGCTGAGAAGTATGGGGGGGGTAAATCTGCCAGTGACTAGACACAGAGTGTGTGTGTGTGTGTGTGTGTGTGTGTTAGGAGGAAGGAGGGTTATGTGTACCAAGTGGTCTTTATTCAGCAAGTGTGAACATTATTTGTAAGGCAGTGAGACACAATCTGGGCTGTCAGAGCCGTCAGTGTAGGAGTGTTGCTCTGGAGACTGTTTTATATTCTGATGTCCATAGTGTTTTGCGTGTCGTTAACAACAAACCACATATACTCTTTACTGCTGATTATTTTTAGATCCTACTGGAGCGTGTTTTCTGGTCATCCAGGCAGGCAGTGATTTCTGTTTGTTTCACTGCTATGAACTCGCTGCGACTTGGAACCTGCTTGAGATAGATCATCCATCACACTGAGCATCCTGACCGATTGTGCTGTTGTCATAGCCTGTTATTGTTTTTGTGGTCATTCGGCAGTAAGTGCAGATTGGTCTACATTACCCGAACCTGCAAATTCTAGAGTAACGAAACAGGTGACAAGACACAAAGCTAAGAAAATTTGAGTGATTTTAATATGCAAATTAAGCTTTTGTAGCATTTTGTTATTAGAATACAATTAGAAAACATCTTGTTTTGATAAATCCATATGCTTTTATTGAATTTTGATGATTTTAACCACAATGTCTAACTACAGGCAAAAGAGCGAGAGAAGAGGGAGGACACACATCACGCTCATTGGTCATTTTTACAGCCATAACTTGTCACAACCCTCCAGCTCCACTGCTCTTTAGTAATAACATAACACCTGAATGGTATTAACCTGTAAAATATACAAGGTGAATGTCAGCCTTTTGTGTTTGTGTTGTTTTCAATTCAATAATTCAAACAATTATTTCCACTACTGATTGATCAATGACTATTTATGCAAGTAAGCATTATATCTATATAGCACATCATCTCTCAAATGACAAATTGATTAATAGTTTCTGAGTGTTAGAGGCCAAACTCACACTCAGACATGTCACTTAAGGTTTCTGCCGTATGGTGCATCATGTCTCGTGAAATAACCCTGCTGATGGTTAGTAGTAAAAGCTGTTAATTGATTAGCATATCAACAGGAAATAAAAATGACTACAGTACTGAGAAGAAAAAAAAGCTCCATGCATTTTTGTTTGTTTGTTTGAATGCATTTGGTTATTTGGATCTAAATCATGCCAGATCTGCAGTTATACTACATCTACACAACAAGACACACAATAATAGCTCCATTCATTTCCCACTGAGACAAATCAAGTCAGCAGTGAAACCTGAGAGCTCAAATGTTTCTGGACACTTCTCATGAACAGTCATGTGTTTTTGTTTTCTCATCAATATGATCTGAGTGCTAATTTCTTAGTGCTTGCTTGCTTGCTAGCTAACTAGCTAGCTAGAAATAAAGCGAATGAATGATGTGTCAGCTGTAAAATCTGTAATCACAGACAGGTAGACACATGTAGAAGTTCTGCTCTTACCCACAATCAGTCAGCAAACAGTGACCCATCAATCAAGAGTTTCAAAGAGAGAGCAAGCAGCACAGGAGATCTACCGGCGTCTCTGGATACCAACATTACTATTCTGGGAGATTTGATGAAATGTGGGCCCACATATCAGCAAGTCCTTGAGCTGCACTCTTTAGTGGAACTTAATAAATACTCTGCAGTTGAAACCCTGGCTGGGTTCAGCAGTCAGACAGCTGCTTGACTGAATGTAATAATTGTGATGCAGCAGTGGGTGTTCTTTTCAGACAAGGAAATGAGAGTATAAGTGAGCTGCAGTCCAACTGATCGAGCCCTGCAGCTGTGATTCAACTGGACTTAAGTCTTTCCCCCTCCCCGACCCGGACCACCTGCAAACTGCAGATGTGATCCTGACTACCAGGACGCTGTCAGCCTCTTTGGCCACTGGAAACTGTTTTCTCAGCTTTGGGAAGAATGCTACAAAGTATTTTTTTTATAAACATTCATCTTGTTGCAGGCAACAAATGTATCCTTTAGTTTTACATCCTCTCAACAATTTCTTCATGAGTTTTACTATAAGCAATGCAGGAGAAAATGAAGCCGTCAATGGTGATAGTCACTTCACTCAGAAGCCTGGAAAATAGTAGTGGTTAACTGTAACCCTGCAATCTATAAAACAATGGATGTGTAAAATACAGATTCAGTTTTTGCACAAGCATCACTGGATACACCAGAATCACTCTGCTCTGCAACAGGATAATATTTGGAATCAAAAGAATAACCTGATGTTTTTTCTTCATGTGTGGAACTAACATATCACATCTTTGTTTTATGGCTATTTCACACAAGCTTGACCAGTGTGAGTAAGTAAGGCAGAGTCATTTTTTCCAACCCCTACTGCACTCGCTACATATGTGATCCCAACACATTCCATTATCTGCTAATGTTATACTTTAACCTCAAACCAAACTCTATTAGAAAAACGCCAATTAAATGATGCCTCGTTCACCAGCAAAGGAGCACAGTTGAAACAACGTCCTCTTTCGGTTTAGTTAAGGTTATGGTTTTCTGATTAATTCGGCATACTTAACTACACCACTAAGGCTACATCTGCACATCAAAACTGAACTTTAGATTTTGTTCAGAGTGCTTTCTTATCGCGCCCAGCAACGTTATCGACTATTCTGAAGGAAAAAGGACAGAGAAGACGTTTAAAGTTAAATGTACTTGAAATACGTACTGTCTGGTGGCCCAGTCGTATGGCAGAGAGTAAGAGTTGCCTCTTAAGATTCGTAAAACGTCTTCGTTGATTTTCAAGGTGTGTAACCTAACTACGCTTGTCGCTTATAAAAGGCAGATTTGTGTTACAGTTTCAGCGCGACGCTCCCCTGAAGGCGGCACATAACGGAGATATGTCAACACACAACCCGGCTGAATGTATTTATCTGACACAGGCTTAATTTGTACGTGATTATATCAGTCAGGGTCATTTTTCCAGCCTTCACAGATACTATGCCAAACGCTAGCAATTATGCAACCCCCCATTAAAGAGGAAGAGCATGTTAGCTGTGTTAAGGCTTAAGAAAACGGTGTATTACGGTTATTCAAGCCCCCCTGCCAAAATGCGTTTTTAATTGTCGCAGCTCTTGGACTAAAGGGACATTACAGCAACACGCCAAAAACCTACCTACTGCTGCGGAGACGACGCGGGAGACTCTAGTTTGACGGTCAGGAAACCCCCAGGGAATACAGCGCCGGTACCCGGACAGTCCTTCCGGCCTCTGGAGTCACTTTCCGGGCATTTTCTGTGTACATAGACCGTGTTGGTCGCACGGTGGCCAGGCTTGTTGCGCTGATGGACTGGAAGCGATAACCAGACTGCTACAACTGCACTGCCCGACTGGTAATGAAAGACGAACTGTGATTAGACTATAATTCAGAGAGGGTTGTGTGTCAGAGCTGCTGATTGGTCCACACGGTGTTGGGCGGGACTACAGTAAATTTAAAAGCACAGTACATTGATGCGGACTTTTATGAGGTCAAGCAAGAAGATCAATTAAACAATAACTTGTGTAGCTATTGATTTAAAAACATTTGAAATCATATTGCCTAAATCAATAATCTTGATACAATAATGTTCACTCAAGTGTCCTGCATCTACATCAGTGGTGGAAAGTAACATTGACAAGTACATTTACTCAAGTACAATTTTGAAGTACTTGTACTTTACTTGAGTCTTTTTTTTTTTTGCCAAACTACAAATACAAAAAATATACAAAAAATAATAAACAGTGAACATTAGATCATTGTCTTCTATGTATATTTTCTTATATCTACCTTTCTTATATCTATATATATATGTATATATATATATATATTATACATAATTTATCTATATCTCTCTTCACAATTCATTTTATCTTGTAACAAAACACATATCAGCAGCAGCCAATTATGTGGCCTGTTTTAAACAACTGAAACTGAATCCGAAATCTCAGAAATAGGTCTTTCCATATTTTGTAATCTGATTGGAATAAAAGCAACATTGTTCATGATGTCTTTTAGTTCATATTGGTAGGTGAAGCAGCTGCTGTAGCAGAAGCATCTCAAGCAAGCAAACGGTTATCTTTGCCTGAAGGTCAAAGAGAAACACTGAGGCTGCGTGACTAAAAGCACATCAGGCCTCAGAGAGTAATATAGAGGGCAGATCAAGCCTCTCAGCGAGAACAAGATTGCTTTTCTGTTTCAGAAATATTTCTCATGGCAGTGCACGCTTTGAAGTCAGCGACAGAGAAAAGATGGCCAGTGATCAATGATGCCATTTTTGTTGGACGCTCTGGTTTCAGTCACAGTGGACGGTCAGCAGAGACCAGCACTCAGCATCTCCAGCAGAGTTCAAAAGTGCACGCTAACTGATATGAGAATACAGAGAAAATTGAGACCCAACATTAATGGTTTGAACAATACAGTTTTTGGAATGTAGATATTAATACTTGTAATTTGACATAAAGTTGCAAAAATTCACAGTAGCACAGAGTCACAGTAGCATCATGGGATTGATCATCATGATCACTGGTAGGCAGAATCTTGGATTTACAATCTACTTTTATTTAAAATATACAGTAATTCAAAACATTATTGACAGCAATGGTGGTCAAGCAGGAACCTCTATCATATCAGATGACTGGATATCTGATATTTCTTTAAATATTTAAACATATATTGATCTATCCTGACCAAATATATGGACAGTCCACGGACAGTTAACACCTTTAGGTTGATAAATAGGACGCACAGAGTCATACATTGTTGATTGCAACAATCGAGTTGTTTGATGTGATTCTATGGTTTGGCAAACATTTCCCATGAGACTTATTTACAGCAGAGCAGTAACAATGCACAGTGTGGAAATGAGTACTGACTGCAGTCCTTTGTGATGTGGGCAGCACAGCAGGTCATTGCACTGCTGCAGATTTCTTCATCTGAATCTGAGATTCCCCACATAACTCATCATACCTTAAGGGGGGTACAAAGGGAGATGAGGGAAAAATAGTTCTTGCTACAATGATCTCCCTCGTGACTTTTACTCAAGGGCCCAGTGGAGTGTGAGAACGGATGGGAGTCAGGAGAAAATGCGAGGAAATGTATAGTATCCAACAATGCCCGTCTCCTTCGGGAGGAGGTGCAGAGGTCAAGGTGTTGAGGTAAGAAATCCCTTATAGAACACAATTACTATATAGTTCAGTGCTAGCCATAGTTTGTAGTTTGGCCTGTACTACTGCAAATCTAATTACAACATACAATGAGAACACCAGGTTTTTTGTGTCCACGTTTTGTTTAACATTTGTCTATTGTGAGTCACACAATATCTCAGATGCTGTACTTGATGTACAGAGATGAAACTGATCATGCAAACAAGTTCTTCTGCTGCCAGTGTCACAAAGAACAGCGTGCATTTTTTAAAACTCTCTCATTCATGCATTTTGTCCACTGACTTATCACAAACATCTTTTCATTTTACACACTTAAAGAAGAACACAGAAAGATATCTGGCTCAGAAACATATGTTAGTCTAATTTTCTGACAAATCTTTTGGGCAGCCCGGACTTGGTGATGCTGCACGATGAGTTGTAAGATTTCTTAACCTCAGAGGAGTGATCAGTCTGTGTTTTGACTAAAGAATGTAGCCTTGATTGGCAGAGTAGTTTACTGGCCTCACCCTGAGTCTATCTGTATCAGTGTTTGCTGTTTTGCGGTCCAGATTTCTCTTGGCAGACATATCAGACAACAGATGTAAGACAAATGTGACTTTTTTTTCTATGTGTCATGTGATTAAAAATTGTTTGCTGCAACCTTGGTGCACTAGTACCACACTTTTTTACTCTGCTCATCTGAGATAAAAGTCTGAGAAAGCATCACATGTCTCTTCAGTTTATGATGTATTTTTTTAAATCAGTTGCAGTAACATTACAGTGCAGAAAAGCTGATTAGAACCAGTAACTCAGTAATAAAAATGCCGCTTCTTAATAATAAAGCCATATACAGTACTGTCTATACTGTAAAGTGTCCTGGTCTGCCACTTCAGCACTGCAGTTATTGAGTTTTAGCTCATGATAAGTACTGTTTAATTCAGCATTGTGCTGTGCCAGAGCTATCAGCACAGTAAAAGTTTTTCATTGTTTCATTCCACCTGGAACAGATCAGGATCTAATGACCTAAGCTTTTATTTCCTTTCAGATGGTAAGGTCATCTTTGTTATTATTAGCTGTTATTTTCATTATGTCATCCACTTCTCCTCTGTCTACATACTACAATATATGATATGCAAAACAGTTACAAAACCTTCGACATACAACTTAAAAACGATCGCGCATCAAGTATCACATTTGTGAAGTTGTTTCAGCTCGTTTGTTGTTGCAGACTGTAAAAATGTCACTGACCAACCAGGTTTCAGACAACAAAAGCCATCAGAGGGTGTGATGTGAATGTCATTTAGTTTTGCAGGTATTTGGTCATAAAACAAAGTATTGGACAATTTTTAGAAATTGACCTGATTTCGGTACTAGCGTTGTTAAAAACATTATGGATTTCAGTGCCACAATCTCCCACAAAGTTTCTATAATAAAATGATACGTAAAATGGAATTACAAAGGACGCAGTGGCGCAAAAAGTGGGTATGCACTATATGCGGCGCATAGGGGCGCCGCGTTAGAGGGGGCGCCAAAGCGATGGGGGAACAATAATTTCGAGTCGGCATTTTCTGTATTTAACAGCTGTTTGTGTATGTGTAAATGATATGATCAATAACAGAGGGGCATGTCACTAATTAGGCGCCCCTTCGCTCCCTCACCTCTCCTCTCCTCCTCTCCCCCACACACACACACACACACACACACACACACTATAAGCGTTCCAGTGCGCGCCCCTCCGGGCACGCGCTGGCGCGGTTTTTTTTCCATTCATTTGAATCGCGTTGTCACAGCTAAAGATGGAGAGGCAGAAAAAAAGCTGTCCAGAGCACAAAGCAGAAAACGGAAGAGGGAGAAGGAGAAAGGTTTTGAGGGGATGAAAAAAAGCTTTTCGAGGTGGTTGAAAGACAGTGGTTAAGTTATGTCAGTGTATCAAGAGGAGGCTTGTAAATATTCAGGATAGCAAAGCTACTAGCAAAACGACAGGTCCAACTGTGGGAGGAAGGACTTGATACACGTTCTTCATTCTTTCAAAACTTCACTTTATTTAGATGTCAGGAATATGGTTTCATTTAGTGACGTTTTAGATTCGTTTCCAATGAGATATTATTGATATAACTGCCTCTGTGTCAGTTGATGTTTAATATAAGTTCCTACTTATTTTGTTTTTGGTTCCTACCTACCTGCATGTAAGTTAATGATGATGATAATTCCAGCACTGGTCATCATAAAAAGGAACCAGAGAGGCACTTTAGGTGCATGGTTTTCAATGTTATTGTCGACACAGTCCTGCAAGAGTTGTCTGACAGGTTTTCCAATCTTCAGCTTGTGTCTGAGAAATTTAAATTCATCACTAAAATGGAGCACATGACACAAGCTGAGCTGGAGGAATCAGTTACCAGATATGCCCTGACTACCTGTGATGTTTCCAGAGATATCATTCAAGAAATGTACCCAGCAAGCCGTCTACTGAAGGGTTACAAGGCTCTTGAGAAGTTGAATTTCCTCATACAGGAGAATCTTGATTTGGTGTTCCCAAATTTGACAGTAGCCCTTAGAGCATAGGTCGGCAATAGGCGGCCCGCGGGCCAGATGTGGCCCGCAAGCAAAAACATCTGGCCCGTGAGATTGTTTGAACTAGAGAAAGAAAATAGAAATATAAAATATACTTTTTAAAAATCGGACTGCCAGTCTCAAAAATGCTCTTTATTTGGAAACTTCATTTTCCAGAACAGAAAATTTTCCTCAATTTAAATGCTTATTTGTCTAACTGGATACAGAGTGAATAAGCATGTCGACAATTGCACCCTGCACCGCATCAGACAGCGCTTCTATGCGGCGGGCAGCGGACCTCGCAGAGAGCGACATCTGTTTCACTGACCCGATCACATCATCCATCGACTTGTTGGTATCAAGTTCCTCCAAAACTGTCACATGCTTCGTTCCGTGGTGCCGTCTAATGTTGTACTCTGCATGCAGAGACACCCTCGTTACAGATCAGGCATGTGGGCTTTGCATTAATAAAACTGGGGAGGATGAAGGCATAGTTTTCTGTCCATTCATCATGAAAGATCCTGTTCTCGCTGTTAAGTTTTCTCTTGAGATTTTTTGATAGTGTCATTTTTCGGACAACTAACAGCAACAAGTGGAAATGTTTTTTTAATGTTTTTTTTTAACAAACAGGCATATAATTAATGGCGCCCCCAGTGGTCAGTCCACACATTTAACCTACATCAGCCCGCTTGAATGTCTCAGTGCGTCTGCTCCGTCATTTCAAGATCGCCTATCATTTTCATTATCACCCCCCCCCCCCCATTAATTCATTATATTAGCCATTGTTTTGGTTGTGGCCCGCCATGTAATGGCTTGGAAAATATCTGGCCCGAGGCCAAACTTAATTGCCGACCCCTGCCTTAGAGTATTCCTGACCATGCCTCTGACGGTTGCATCTGCAGAAAGATCCTTCAGTAAGCTGAAGCTTATCAAAACATACCTTCGTTCAAGTATGAGCAATGATCGCCTGACCCAGGGCACGACATGTAACAATTTAGTGGTAGGTAGAGGACTTATTTATGTTATTACATTGTTATACATTATTTTTTGTGTTTTATTGAGCTGATCACCTGCTGTAATACATAAAACAAAAGTCTGTAATAAAAGTCTAATATTTTGTAAGTCCATGAATAAATAAGATGTATACACGTAAACATTGAAGGGGGGGGGGGGGGGGGGGGGCACCTGTAATGTGTCTGCATATCCCTCAGAAAGGAGGTAGTTGCGCCCCTGCTGTAGGTGATCAGTGCAGTGTAACAGTGCAGCGCAGTGAGACAATGCAGTACAACAAATGCAGTGAAGCGAAACAATGCAGTGCAACAAATGCAGTGAAAGTAACAATGCAGTGCAATAAATGCAGTGAAACGTAACAGTGCAGTGCGTAAAATGCAGTGCAATAAATGCAGTGTAACGTAACAATGCAGTGCGTAAAATGCAGTGCAATAAATGCAGTGTAACGTAACAATGCAGTGCAATAAATGCAGTGTAACGTAACAATGCAGTGCGTAAAATGCAGTGTAACGTAACAATGCAGTGCGCAAAATGCAGTGAAATGTAACAGTGCAGTGCGTAAAATGCAGTGCGATAAATGCAGTGTAACGTAACAATGCAGTGCGTAAAATGCAGTGTAACGTAACAATGCAGTGCGTAAAATGCAGTGAAGCGTAACAGTGCAGTGTGTTAAATGCAGTGAAACGTAACAGTGCAGTGCGTAAAATGCAGTGCAATAAATGCAGTGTAACGTAACAATGCAGTGAGTAAAATGCAGTGCAATAAATGCAGTGTGACGTAACAATGCAGTGCAATAAATGTAGTGTAACGTAACAATGCAGTGCGTAAAATGCAGTGAAGCGTAACAGTGCAGTGTGTTAAATGCAGTGTAACGTAACAATGCAGTGCGCAAAATGCAGTGAAATGTAACAGTGCAGTGCGTAAAATGCAGTGCGATAAATGCAGTGTAACGTAACAATGCAGTGCGTAAAATGCAGTGTAACGTAACAATGCAGTGCGTAAAATGCAGTGAAGCGTAACAGTGCAGTGTGTTAAATGCAGTGAAACGTAACAGTGCAGTGCGTAAAATGCAGTGCAATAAATGCAGTGTAACGTAACAATGCAGTGCGTAAAATGCAGTGCAATAAATGCAGTGTGACGTAACAATGCAGTGCAATAAATGTAGTGTAACGTAACAATGCAGTGCGTAAAATGCAGTGAAGCGTAACAATGCAGTGCGTAAAATGCAGTGTAACGTAACAATGCAGTGCGCAAAATGCAGTGAAATGTAACAGTGCAGTGCGTAAAATGCAGTGCGATAAATGCAGTGTAACGTAACAATGCAGTGCGTAAAATGCAGTGTAACGTAACAATGCAGTGCGTAAAATGCAGTGAAGCGTAACAGTGCAGTGTGTTAAATGCAGTGAAACGTAACAGTGCAGTGCGTAAAATGCAGTGCAATAAATGCAGTGTAACGTAACAATGCAGTGCGTAAAATGCAGTGCAATAAATGCAGTGTGACGTAACAATGCAGTGCAATAAATGTAGTGTAACGTAACAATGCAGTGCGTAAAATGCAGTGAAGCGTAACAATGCAGTGCGTAAAATGCAGTGTAACGTAACAATGCAGTGCGCAAAATGCAGTGAAATGTAACAGTGCAGTGCGTAAAATGCAGTGCGATAAATGCAGTGTAACGTAACAATGCAGTGCGTAAAATGCAGTGTAACGTAACAATGCAGTGCGTAAAATGCAGTGAAGCGTAACAGTGCAGTGTGTTAAATGCAGTGAAACGTAACAGTGCAGTGCGTAAAATGCAGTGCAATAAATGCAGTGTAACGTAACAATGCAGTGAGTAAAATGCAGTGCAATAAATGCAGTGTGACGTAACAATGCAGTGCAATAAATGTAGTGTAACGTAACAATGCAGTGCGTAAAATGCAGTGAAGCGTAACAGTGCAGTGTGTTAAATGCAGTGTAACGTAACAATGCAGTGCGCAAAATGCAGTGAAATGTAACAGTGCAGTGCGTAAAATGCAGTGCGATAAATGCAGTGTAACGTAACAATGCAGTGCGTAAAATGCAGTGTAACGTAACAATGCAGTGCGTAAAATGCAGTGAAGCGTAACAGTGCAGTGTGTTAAATGCAGTGAAACGTAACAGTGCAGTGCGTAAAATGCAGTGCAATAAATGCAGTGTAACGTAACAATGCAGTGCAATAAATGCAGTGTGACGTAACAATGCAGTGCAATAAATGTAGTGTAACATAACAATGCAGTGCGTAAAATGCAGTGAAGCGTAACAGTGCAGTGTGTTAAATGCAGTGAAACGTAACAATGCAGTCCGCAAAATGCAGTGAAATGTAACAGTGCAGTGCGTAAAATGCAGTGCGATAAATGCAGTGTAACGTAACAATGCAGTGCAACAAATGCAGTGTAACGTAACAATGCAGTGCAATAAATGCAGTGTAACGTAACAATGCAGTGCGTAAAATGCAGTGAAACGTAACAATGCAGTGCGTAAAATGCAGTGAAGCGTAACAGTGCAGTGTGTTAAATGCAGTGAAACGTAACAGTGCAGTGCGTAAAATGCAGTGCAATAAATGCAGTGTAACGTAACAATGCAGTGCGTAAAATGCAGTGCAATAAATGCAGTGTGACGTAACAATGCAGTGCAATAAATGTAGTGTAACGTAACAATGCAGTGCGTAAAATGCAGTGAAGCGTAACAATGCAGTGCGTAAAATGCAGTGTAACGTAACAATGCAGTGCGCAAAATGCAGTGAAATGTAACAGTGCAGTGCGTAAAATGCAGTGCGATAAATGCAGTGTAACGTAACAATGCAGTGCGTAAAATGCAGTGTAACGTAACAATGCAGTGCGTAAAATGCAGTGAAGCGTAACAGTGCAGTGTGTTAAATGCAGTGAAACGTAACAGTGCAGTGCGTAAAATGCAGTGCAATAAATGCAGTGTAACGTAACAATGCAGTGAGTAAAATGCAGTGCAATAAATGCAGTGTGACGTAACAATGCAGTGCAATAAATGTAGTGTAACGTAACAATGCAGTGCGTAAAATGCAGTGAAGCGTAACAGTGCAGTGTGTTAAATGCAGTGTAACGTAACAATGCAGTGCGCAAAATGCAGTGAAATGTAACAGTGCAGTGCGTAAAATGCAGTGCGATAAATGCAGTGTAACGTAACAATGCAGTGCGTAAAATGCAGTGTAACGTAACAATGCAGTGCGTAAAATGCAGTGAAGCGTAACAGTGCAGTGTGTTAAATGCAGTGAAACGTAACAGTGCAGTGCGTAAAATGCAGTGCAATAAATGCAGTGTAACGTAACAATGCAGTGCAATAAATGCAGTGTGACGTAACAATGCAGTGCAATAAATGTAGTGTAACGTAACAATGCAGTGCGTAAAATGCAGTGAAGCGTAACAGTGCAGTGTGTTAAATGCAGTGAAACGTAACAATGCAGTCCGCAAAATGCAGTGAAATGTAACAGTGCAGTGCGTAAAATGCAGTGCGATAAATGCAGTGTAACGTAACAATGCAGTGCAACAAATGCAGTGTAACGTAACAATGCAGTGCAATAAATGCAGTGTAACGTAACAATGCAGTGCGTAAAATGCAGTGAAACGTAACAGTGCAGTGCGTAAAATGCAGTGTAACGTAACAATGCTGTGCGCAAAATGCAGTGAAATGTAACAGTGCAGTGTGTAAAATGCAGTGTAACGTAACAATGCAGTGCGTAAAATGCAGTGAAGCGTAACAGTGCAGTGTGTAAAATGCAGTGTAACGTAACAATGCAGTGCTTCTCAGGGCTTCAAGACTCACTGTTTTTTCTTCAGTTCACAACAGGATATATTGAAATCAACACATTTACATCTGCTGTTACCCACATCCTGTTGTCATTTTACACTGACGGTAAAACTTGAGATGTGCTACCTTTTCATATTTATTGGAAATATGCTCACTGGATTGATTTTGGCTGCAGCACTCCACTGAGAATCCCACTGTTAGACCACAACCTCATTCTCAATACTATCAGCCTGTTGTCATGAGGTTTCTGAATGATTTAAACTTTGTAAGATTTGTTAAGTCTTGAAAAATAATATTTTGGACCGAGTGCTCAGTAAGAGCTTGATAAGTTATTCATTAACTCAGTTATTTCACTTAGCACTTGTTCTGCTTCATAAAGAATTCATTCACAAACAGATTTCATACTGTAAGATGATATTTTCCGTAGTAGACAGTAGCCCTTAGAGTATTCCTGACCATGCCTCTGACGGTTGCATCTGCAGAAAGATCCTTCAGTAAGCTGAAGCTTATCAAAACATACCTTCGTTCAAGTATGAGCAATGATCGCCTGACCCAGGGCACGACATGTAACAATTTAGTGGTAGGTAGAGGACTTATTTATGTTATTACATTGTTATACATTATTTTTTGTGTTTTATTGAGCTGATCACCTGCTGTAATACATAAAACAAAAGTCTGTAATAAAAGTCTAATATTTTATAAGTCCATGAATAAATAAGATGTATACACGTAAACATTGAAGGGGGGGGGGGGGGGGGGGGGGGGGGGGGGCACCTGTAATGTGTCTGCATATCCCTCAGAAAGGAGGTAGTTGCGCCCCTGAAAGGACGTAATTATAAATTATGCCTTTTGTGTCTCATTCTGGCTTAAAAAATTAAACCCTGCATTGGACACATTTGTAAAAGTGTGGATTCACTGTTTTATACTTTATTTGTTAACGTGAACAACATATTCTTCTATTCTGCTGTCATTTTGTGCTTCAAAGGACAACACAAAAACGCATGTCAACACCTTCACTGTACAACTCTGAGACAGCAACAATAATAGATAAGACAGATGAAAGCTATGCGTGGATTCTGGTGGGGGTGAGCGATGACTGTTCTGCTTTGGCCACTCTGAGTCCATAAAATCATCTCTTTTATCAAGCAAAGAGATCTTTACTTGGTTTTCTCTGCATCCCATGGGTATGGATATCATGTGTGCTGACGAAATTCAATTCTGGGTGCTGAAATGTGAAATGCTTTGTGCTTTTACAAGCTTTAGAACATCAGAAACACAGAAATCACGTTCCCAATGACATTTTTCCACTGGAGTAACACTATATTTATATATATATTATATTCCTTACAATATGATACACAATGATCAGCTGGTGTAAAGTACATTCAAGGCAGTACATATATCACATACAGCCTTTTGACCTGTTAATGTGGCATTTGTGGATCTGAGTATCTCTGTGCTATTTTTTTTATTAATAACATACCATTAGATTAAATGTGTGCCTTGTTGGCCTCATATAAACTATGTGGTTTTGTCATCATGTCCAGGTACCTGAAGGGTCGGGATGAGGGTCTCCTGTCGTGTGATCCATCCCTAAGGACCTCTCGTGTTTTGTTTTGTGTTTCCTGTTAAATTGTTAGGGAAAGTTTCTCTTCGCTCACTTGATGGGGTTGTTCTTATCACCAGAGTTTGATGTGATTTGACTCAATTAGTTCTTCCTGTCTTTTATGTAAACAGGATTTTTTTTTTAATGTCAACTTGTATATGCTGAGCCAATGAACAGTTTTTACTTCGTAGCGCTATACTTAGTAATCAAGAATGTTTACAGTACATATTACATTTACATATTACAGTACAATTGAGTTGTCAGAAACTACAGGAAACTGTCACTGCTAGCTACGTACGGATTCCTAAAACAAACTCCTTTAGAAAAACAGTAAGATGTTTAACAGTGGGAGAGGCTCCCACATGGACTGATATCAGCGGGCTCATCAGTCTCTATGTACCTTCCTGACAGACTGTAGCTCCACTCACAGCCAGCACAGACCCAACTCAGAGCTGTCGCATTGGTTCAAATCGCAGTTGAAGTTTATATTCTGCTCAGCGTCATTTAAAACAAACAAAATAATTCTGCATCACAGAAAAAAAAAACAGAATGTCTTTCTGTGTCTGTTGTTATGTGTACAAAATAGAGACTGTAAAATACATTTCTTTTAGTATTGCTAGTAGAATATGTACATTAAAGGCCTGCTCACAACAGGCTTTAAAACTAAACTAAGCTTAAATAAAAAAAAATAACTGCAATCAATGGATTTGCTTGTGGAGGAGTAAATCTGCAGTTTGTGGCATTGACCAATAGCAAACCATCTTGAGAGTGCCAAGTTTTGAGTGGACGGAAAGCCAGACAGTCCAGAACAGTGTCTGATGCTAAAAGATATTTTATCCAGAATACTGCTACAACATGTTAGGACAGTCTTAACTATATTTTGTTTCAGAGCTAATACAATCATGAGTGCTGCTCTTATGGTACTCATTGGATGTGCCTGGAAAAGAACTACGGTACCAGTGTTCAGGCATCTGGAAATTCAGAGAGACACTAGCATCACTTTCTATTGTAGTTGTTTGGCAGGATCCCCAGGATTAATACCACACACCAGGTAAGTGTAGCTGCCCTTTCACCCAGCTCATTGTTTCTTTCTACTTTGTACTGCAGTGGTGACTGCTTTGCTACAACTGTAATATAACAATACATAGTTTGCGTTTTTCTTCCTAAATCCAACCAGTTTAACACCAGAGGTTTTAGATTTTTAAAGCATGCTCAAAAATAACATTTTCTCTCCTCATTGTGAAAGTGCATTACTGAGTGATTTTGCTGGCGGTCTCATGTTCTCACCCTTTTTCTTCTGCACGCATAAGGCCTACGTCCTAAGATTTGATTTATTTGACACAAATCAGATGAGGACAACGTTAGCAGTGAATAAAAGGCCATGTCTGAGCTATTTGACCAAAGTAGCTTGTCTAAAGTTGTGCTACTTTCCTCCAGAGCCCCTGAGGCGTTTCTGTCCCAAACAACCGGCTCCCGTCGGCTGCTTCCCAATTAGCAGCAGTGCATCTGTGCTGATTAGTCAACAGCTTTTCAACCCCTGCCAGCAAAGGAAGCCAGCAAATGAGAGAAGGAGCTCTTGGCCTCGATACACAACTATTCAAAGTCTGACAAGGTGAAGCGGCATGCATAAAATGCAAAGGCGCAAGCAGTCTATGTCGCTAAGCTGTTTGCGTTCCAAGGGACAATGGAGGAAAACAAAGAGAGTCTCCACTACTTCCAGTCTCATTCAGCTGGGAGACTGAAAAAAACTGAATTTAAACCCAGGTGGGATTTGGTTTTGGCTATTACAAGCTGGTATAATTTCCGGTATGAAAGAATAACAACAGCCTAAAAAGTTTTGCTTAAGTAGTCATAAAACTAACAAACAACACTTCCCCCCCCTAATTCATCAAGTGATTTTAAAAACATGGAAGACCACAGACATAACTACCATTGGGCCATTGGTAGGAGGGACTAATCTGCCCAATTATCCTCTAGTGTGGGGCCATCATAAAACAAGATGACCTGTGTGTGTGTGTGTGTTAAATACAGAACTGAAGTCAAGCCATATTTAGCTTAGCATGAAGACATAAACAGAGGAAATTGTTATATTCGTTCTGTCCACAGTTACCGTATTTTTCGGACTATAAGCCGCTACTTTTTTCCCAGACTTTGAACCATGCGTCTTATACATAGGTGCGGCTTTTCTATTCATTTTTCTTTAGCCCACAGTGTGTGTGTGTGTGTGTGTGCGCGCGCAGGCCGCAGTCATTGACGGAGCTGCTCCGTCACAGGTATATAATATTATGTTGCGCTTTAACAGTGTGCGGGACACCAAATCTCACACCAAATCGCCAAATTTCCTCCCGCACACTGCACAATAATGGTTTCAGTACGCAGGAGGAAGATAAATAAAACCATCAATGACTTTTCTGTTTTGTTTATCAGCACTTTTATTGCCGCGTTTGATGCTGCTTTTATTGCGGCACTGTTGGTAAACAATCAGTTCAGTATATGAATAAACACTTATGTATGGGGGTATGTATATATCGGCGGCTTATAGTCCGGTGCGGCTTATATGTGACAAAATATATATTTCATTCAAATTTTAGTGGGTGCGTCTTATATTTAGGTGCGCTCTGCAGTCCAGAAAATACGTTACATTATGCCTGGTAAGCAACAGTTTATCCATCTGCCCCAGCACACTTTTGGATATAGCGCAGTCTGCCATAAAGTCAATGAGCACAAGTTTTGATGTCTGTATGGGCACAATGGTACCAAACCTGCAAACCTCACTGTGATGACAAGATGGTAATAGGCATAGGCATGAATGACGGCTCATTCATTCCATTTGGCTCCTTCAGTTTCATAGCTTACCGGGACGCTTGACTAGAACAGAGGCATCATTAGTAACGCCTGTGTTTTCTTACAGTGAAGTCAAAATGTCTGCTGTGAAAAAGGCCTCGGACACAAAATAGGTCTAGCATATTGCACAGTATCTGTAAAACATTGATACTGTCTAGCTGTTTCCTTCATAGATGTATAAAGGGAACTGGATACAGCGTCGGAGGTGGGGCGAATTCCGACACAGACAGTGAACCAGGCTCATGCTTATCTATCTTATCTAGATGACATTACACGGATTGACGACAACTATACTTGGTATGTTACCATAAGTGCAGTAAAAAGCCAACAAAACACATCCTGACTCCAGATTAGAAGGCTCCAAGGACAAATGACAGACCTGGAAGGAATGGTTAGACATTTTGGGAAGCACGCATATTCCTTTTGGGCTGTAAGTTACATGAGAAGATTGATACGGCACTTTCATGTCTGTACACTCAATATATAACTAGAGCTAGCGGGCGATTAGTGGGGTGACACAGCTAGCCTGGCTTTGTCCAAAGTTTAAAATACAATATATTTTATTTTTTTTAAAATACACACAGAAATGTAAAACAAAGATGTGGTTTTACATTCAGGAACTATTTCCAGTTCGTTCTAGAAACAGATTTCTTTAGCTGATTACTTCTAAATTGAACAATACTTTGCTGCTCCACAGTTTTGCATACGATTGTAAAGATAATCTTTAACATTTATGTAACTGATGTGATTTAAAATGTAATAAAAGAGAAGGAGGAGGAAGATTAAAATAGCTGATCTAAAGAAAAACTACTTAAACAGTGCTCAGTTAAGTAATAATCAATAATGTCCTTATGATCCAGTACAAAGTTAACTACCACTCCACACACCTGCTGGTCCTTAATAACATTCACAGTATAAAACAGAATTAAACATTAATTGACACATGTTCTTAAAAAGGTGTTTGTCTCTATAAGACTAGTTCTTGTATACAGGCACACACACACACACACACACACACACACACCCCTCCAAACACAGCGTGTGAATTAGCAAGCTGTCTTGGCATGTTAAGTGCGAGGCTTGTGAGTCTGGTCAGGTTTTATCCCACAGTAAGCTCATCGTCAGGGGTCTGTTGTTTGGGCAGATGGTGATGGGGAGGGGGGGGGGTATGAGAGCACAGTATAAGACATATATGAGGGATGAATATTATCCCTAAGCCAGCAGTATCCCAGTTATTAAATCCATACATGTCATATATCACAGCAAAGTAATGCAGTCAAACACAATCATCAGTAACATAAATGACACGATCCCAAGTAAAATACTGCAAGCAAACAAGTTCTCATAACTCAATCATAAAAACAACCCATATGACGATTGCATGATGATTCATATTAACCTGAAGACGCAGTTATGTCTTAACGTCCCATCTACACTGTGAAGCGGGATGTGTTGCATTGTGCAGGCTGATTGTACTTGCATTTTAACAAATATCTGACCTGCTTTAACCCTTCAATGCTGGATGTGAATTTGCAGCAAATATCAGCTTTATAATCTGATCTGTGGTGGATGTGGTGGTGTTGGGTCACATGACCTCTTCATACATGTGAACATGTGTTCCAAACTGCAGACTGTTCATGTTTTATTGTTTCATACAGTAAAACTACCTGATGAACAGCTTCATCCAGTCTTGACCAACATACACATCACTGCTAAGAGGGCTGGATTGTCCACTTGTTTGGCTTGTTGATGGGAAGGGGCATCAAGCAGGCTCTTGTGATATAACTAACTGAGGCTGACACATTCAATAACAGCAGCTCCATCCCTGTAGTCCCACTTTAAACTGCTGTCCTAGGTCTATGATGGACATCTTCACATAATCACTGTGCATTGACTAAGGTCAATTTCAATCAGTTTGCAGTGTTCAACTAAGTCCATACAGAGTGTATGAGTGGAAGAGTTATTTGATACTGCATGTCTTCTTAATGAATGCCAGAAACACCAGAGTCTGTCCGCTTCACTCTTGAATTGCTTGTTAAGTTGATGTTAGAAAAGCTTCTAGCCCTCTCTCGCTGTGACTAGCCATCACTGTAGAAAGCACCCTAATGGTTTTTCATTAAAATGCCTGTCAACGTATAGTAGTGATACTCCTCTCACTGGCAATGACTGTGATAAGAGTGCAATTTCCTCTAATATGACTGTTACACATAAACCCTACATCACAGAAGCTTTTTTTTGACCCCACCTTGGCATCAAGCCTCTGTGGAAGTGCACAGAGGCTTGATGCCAAGGCCATGCCTGCAGCTTTTAAAGTTCTGAAGCTGCTGGCAGCACTACAAACATTAGGCCCAACCCTTTGCAGCAGTAGACCATATTCTTGCACTACTTTAGCTGTTTTACAACAGTTCTAGCTCTACAGAGTCTGAATAGGTACCATAGCAGCAATTATAATAATAAAACAAAGTAAAATACCACTTAAAGAGACTTCTTTGCTTAGTACAGCAAACACAGAAATGAGAAGACACGATGACGTTCATATGAAGCTGCCCAGATGTTATTGGAAGATTCTGCAACACATCAGCAGTTTAAATCAATAGTCTCCACATACACACACACACACACACACACACACACACACATATAAACCAGAATCCACTTGCATGCCGCCTTCCACTGACTACTAATCTCAGCTTTTTTAAAACCCTATGATCTTTTGACCCAATCCAAGATGCATACTGGCATTGAACATTCAACAATGTCATCACCAAATATAATCATCAGAATTGTACAAGATCAATAAGTTTGCTATTAAGATTAAAAAAAATGAAAACAAAGATACATGAATCTACTGTGTCGGACAGTGAAAAGGCTGATATAGTATGATGCTTTCATTTCTAATGGATATATAGTAACACAACATGAGACTTGTCATAGAAAATAAACACATCTGTACTAAATATACATTTTTTGCTTTACTGATGAGTTCATGTGTTAAATCAACACAAATATCTAACATGCACTCAGATGAGAAGGTGAAAGTGGAACACACACATCATACATCACACAGGGTTGAAAATCAATGTCTTAAACGAATATGTTAATCTCCATATTGAATTTGTAAGTCTAGATTTAATGCTAGATTTGGAAGGTAAATAACTTGATGTGTGAGTTCCAAAATCAAAATGGAACTGCATATTGTTTATAAAAAATTAGCATTATATAGCAATAGTACATCTAGTTTTGCAACTTTTAGCTGACACTTTACTTGCAAATATAGCACAGGGTTTGGAAGCTGCTAACATATTTTTCTATTTGGGTCAAGAGCTTTCGTGCCAATAAACCAGATCGTAAAGCGGTAAAATGGGCTGTGGCAATAAGAAATGGCATATTTTGTTGTGTAGTTCAAAGACCTTGTTGCTAAAGGATGTCTATTTTCTTTTAATGAGTAAATTACGAGTGAATAAAAAGATTTTATTTGTCTCATGACAGATAAACCTGTTGACTTTTCATACACATGCTTTCAGGTCGGAGGAAAATGTCTGTTTCTGAAGGACTACAAGTGATTTGATCATGGTGCTTTTCTTCTTCTATTCTTGTGGAAGAAATGATTTGACCTGAGGTTGCCCTTGGCTGAGCAGTGAGTACTCCAGGAAGCAGGAAATTAATGCGATTGATGGGTGTTTTAATTTATTCTCGGAGTAAAAATGAACTGACCAGCCGGTGCCAGCAAATGATAATGACGCACATGATGGTACGAGGAATGACCATCATAGCTGAGCAACTATTTCCTGCTGCTGTCAGGTCACATACATAAAAAAAGGACTAATATTATGGCAGAGAATAAGGTGATGACATTAGTAAGAGCAAAAAAATGTTTATAATAATAACTATGCAGTTGTAACGTTGATATTTTTAAAATCAGCTGTGTTCAAATTTCTGTATCAGCCTGTAGTATGGAGAACTGAAAGTTAAACTGCACTTATCAATATTTTATATTAATAATGGCATGGACATGTAATTGTACCAACAGAGACTGGATTTGCACCCAAACAGTTAACAATGTTATTTTTTCATGTTGTTTTATTAAAAAAACATTTTTTTTAATTCATTTTTTTATGTATTCATGCATTCTGACACAAATAATTGGTCATTGTGGATACAGATGTCCAGGTTGCATAGTTGTAATTGTTTTGTATATACAGCATTGGTATAATATGTATATGATGAAACCTTTACAATATCAGGAACTCTGTCCCTATATCCATGAACTGTGAACATGGTAGACCACAGCAGGTCATTTATTACCTCCAGCAGACGTACACATGATCATTGATCCATTGTCATTTAAAGCAGTTCTGGAAGTCGGCAAGTCATGTTTGTGTTTACTCCTTTTGCCATCACTGACATGACTGTATGGTTCCTTATGTGTTACAGTAATGGCTAATGGCTGCTATGAGTGATGAAGTATCTTGGTGAATCATGCCAGTCAGAGAGCCGATCCTGCTCTCCATTAAATATTCACTCATTTTTCCAGGTCTTGGACCTTCTGCTGAGAGGTGAATTAATGGCCATAATGGCCAGGGTGGTGTCTGCTGCACCAGAAATTACATCCAGCATGCTGACCCAGACATCAAACTCTCAAAGCATTTTTACATTATGCAAAGCGAGTAGCCGCAGTTTTCCTAGAATCCTTTTGCTGCAAATAAGCTAGCAACGGGGCAAGTTGGACCTAATGTATTTATAGTTTAATTGGCCTTGACACTTTATTGTATTTCCTTCCCACTTTGCTAATGCCCCGGGGAGCTCGAGCCCCGGCTGGTGCCTCATTGGCGAAACTTGAGCTCAATCAAGGCGATAGACTTCTCCAATAAGGACCTCCTGATTGTGCCAAGTCAGAGATTCTGCCTCCGAGTTGACTTTCTGAGTGGGGGAGAACGCTTTAGAAAGTCGAATATGTTGCTCAGACATACTCATTAAGTTTGACAGGGCCACTGCTAATCACGTCTTTGGTTGACGCTGCAGTAACTGATAGCCAGGTAATGGAAGTTAGAGATGAAGAAGTGGGGGATTTAATGCTGCTAGGACATTTTCTTCTGTAGTCCTTTGATATTGTATTACTAGACTTAATCACTGTTCACTATACAAATCTCTGCAGTCAAACAAGTGTGAGATGGACGTGAGGGTGATGATAGACCCATGACCCCTATGTATGAGTGTTTGTGGTTCGTTTTTTTGTCCCCTTTGTGCACAACCACAATTGTGTTGCGGCACACCACCACTCCTCCCTGTCATTGAGTCATATCAGAATATGTGTAATAGTGCACAGTGCACATTATAAACCAAAATGAGAGATTACTCCAAGGCTGTAAACAGAAAAACAGAATATGACATTATGTTGTTAATCCACATTAGACTAGTTTTTTAAAGGCATGATCCAATTCCAACTACATGATTGGAACTTGAAATGAATCTTACTGATGCTGTTTAAGGGTTGCTTACATTTTTAAATATACTGTTATAATGCTTTTCTCTCTTTTTTTAATATTAAATAAAATTCTAGTTTCACTCAATTTTCCAATTGCTTCCACATTTTCTTTTCTTTCTTTCTTTCTTTCTTTCTTTCTTTCTTTCTTTCTTTCTTTCTTTCTTTCTTTCTTTCTTTCTTTCTTTCTTTCTTTCTTTCTTTCTTTTGTTTCATATTCAGCTGTTGCTGAGTGTCTCCTATGGGGAAGGGAAAGGTTGGAAGACTTGTGACAACACCACTTTCAGCAAGTGTGACTTTGATTGACACGAGCTTAAAATTGATAGAAAGGCAGCAACGTGGATGTGACTGGAGATAATGAATAGTGAATTAGATCAGTATTTCTCAGATATCAGAGCAGCAGAGTGGTGAGTATGACAGCATTATTACCGTGGCGTTCACTATAATGTGACAGCAGATAAACATGGAGGGAAGTTTGAGGGATATTTGTGAATTTACAGCATGTAACCAGTGATAATGTGCTGCCAAGTGTTTTCACCATATCAGTGAGCCTTCCCCTTAACATCCCTCAGAGCTCTGGTCCTGGCACAGCAGCATGCAAGCCAACAGAGCTCAATCATTTACACTATCAACTACCAATGACATTGTGACTTGTCAACCAACCTTCAACTTTTAGCAGCACCGAGCTAAACATTGATTTCTTTCTCGCTCAATCGAATACAAATGATTTGCTTTAAATCCCTCCTGTAGCTTTATACCTCTCACATATTCAGTTTCACTGGGAAACACATCACAGTACAGAAACTAAAGACGCTCTGATTTATGTTTCACTTTTAATACTGTGGGGGAAGCTGAAACTAGAACCGAAACACTACAAGCAGCTAGTGAAGAGTGAGTCAGACATTTACTGATGATGAGTAAAAAAATTAATATTGAATGAAGTGAATAAAGTGAAAAAACTAGTAAACCATGCACGGGCAGCATGTGGAAATATTACGCAACACTAGTTTCATCACAGAAACGTGTGTACGTCACCAACCTTTGTGATAAATAATATGTGTTTTGCTGCAAAGAACATGCTGTACCTGTGGATGACTCAGAAAGTTGCCAAGATAGCTTCTGCCATGACATGCTGTTCTTTCTGTGCCAATACAGATGTCTGAAGAGCATCCATCTGCCTGCATCAATAAGTAGCTAATAACTGTGACAATGTGAAGCGGTAGGAATGGAAGAATGTGATGAGTGCTGGAGGGAGACGTGTTAGCTCTCCGCTCATCTGAACTTTGACTGAACTCCTGTTGAGAAAAAGACAGAGCGAGGGATTACAAACAGCGCAGAGGCTTTGTTAACTGTCATAACGGTTCCCCAACAGGAAACAAGTGAGCCGAGAGGACAGACAGAGAGCTGGCGAAATCTGACGACAGCATGAGTGAGAGCAGCGAGACTGCAGCGGGGGCCAGCGGACTCACAAGCGTCTAGAGCACGGTAAACAAAGAGAAATAATAAAGTGTGTAATGCTGCGTGAGTCACCGCCCGTGGGCGTGCAGTGATAGCAGATGACGAAACAGCTTGAGGTATAAAAATATTCCCTGTACTGCCACGTATATTCATAACCTGGGGATATTCAAAGCAGTATTCTACTACTGTGGATTGTTTGAGCTGCTCCAGAGGCCCAGACATTCACATCAAAAAAATAATAATTCTTTTGCCACTTATGAGCAACACAACAAAATGTGTACTCAGAATTGTTGCATAATCACCTTTCAAAGGTCATATGATGAACAAGTTAGCAAAACAGTCTAAAAACCCCACAAAATTAGCATTTATTTAGAGTCATAAATCCAGAATTCAAAAAAATGTACATTTAAACTAATAATTACTCTACCTTTTAGCTTTGTTTTGTTCTCCATCAACTCCTGACAAGAATAACTGACTCTTTAGCTAAAAACTGAAAGATGCTTTAATACATTTCACAGTGGGGGTGTTGCTGCGGAGGACTTTGGCAAAAAAATATAGTCGCACAACAAAAAAAACAACTATCCTAGCTCAACTTTTGCAGCAGGAAAGTCTAATGTTATCGTCGCATGACAGACACAGATTGAACAACATTCATTTGATGAATGTTCAGATTTATATTTGGATTATGGATGAAAAAAAAGCATTAATTATAATATGATTGTGTTTGTCACGCAAAAACAAAAAAAAAACGTGCAGAATGTGTGGATGTAGATAAATAAATATGACTTCATCCCCTTCATAGGAAAATTAATGAATCCTTGCCATAGCTCATATGGAAAGCATATGTCCTGCACCTGAATGTGTCAAGAGTGTATTACAGGGTGACCAGATGTCCCGGTTCCAAGCAGAACAAACAGTGTCCTGATTCATCTCTGAGATTTCCTGCATATTTTCTGATTTCATCCCTCCGTAGCGGTAATATTTGAAATCGATCCCGCACAGTCCAACCCACACGTGATACGACCACTGACTCTTCAGCATAGAAATAGCAGAATTATGAGCTTGTAAATCTGTCAGTCTGAACTTGGTTGCCACGACAACGAGGCAGCTATAAGCGTTGTCTCATAGCCGCCAGTTGCTCTTGTCGGTTATCGCGCAGTATAACATCAGTAATGCCTTAAAGAACCTGTGTCATTGTCTGATAATCCAACTGAGTATATATATATATATATATATATATATTTATATATATATATATATATATATATATATATATATCATCAGTCTCGTTGTGGTTCATGTAAGGGAAGGTAGAATAATTAGTAGCTGTTCTGGAGCTTTCAATCATATACATGATATTCATCAGCAGTTGCAGCTTGTCATTTAATTATGGAATTATAGATGTTCAACTCTTCATTTTTTCTGAACATTTTAAGGTCTTCTCATTCACGTCGGCTTAAAAGCTGACGTTCAGGATTCATTCTTGACCTTCAGCAAATTCCATCTGCTAACGATCATATGATCTGATCAAAATCTCCATAACAGCTATTCAACAGATGATTATTTTGTTAACTGAGATTTTTTTTCTAATACATTCATTTGCAGATTTCCCAAATAACACATAACAATATAGACTCATTTGAAGACACGTTTCATTAAGATTTGTGGCACACAAGTTCAGATTAGCTGGCAAAGGTTGTCGACTGTAGTCTCCAATGTCAACCCTGGGTAAAGACGACTCTCTGCTACAGCTTATTTCTATAATGCTCCCTACAGTAAGTTGTTGCAGCATCATTCCTTTTGGTGTACAATACAAGCCTTGTTGAAGAATATTTGGCGCTGCTATAATGTGGTCTTGTAAATACTACCGAGCAAACACAAACGACAGATATATTAGCATTGATACCGTCTGACATCAGACCAGCTCGTGGAAACATGGAAAAATCCTGTCCCAGGAAATGGATGGATGTTACTGTGTTTACCCATTAACCTTAATGTTAGCAGATCAGTGCACTGATGAGACCAGATGACTAACAAACGCACCCTCTAGCCTGACAGATGGTAAATAATGGTGAACTTCCAAACCAATCAATATCCCCGGCTGAAATCTGTTGTCAAATACACACGTGGCACATTCGAATAAAGGGCCTGACAAACTATTAGAATAACCCCCAATAACATGTTAGCAAATGATTAGAACTGGAAACAAGTGCTTAATGGCCCATGCATGCAACATCACTACGTTGTTTTATTGAACCTTTAGATTTCCACATTAAAAAGTGCTTAAAAATTAAGAGTGATGTTCCGTAAAGGTAATATTTTCTATCTTACCTCTCATTGTATCTAGTCATGCAGACAGTTCTGGGTTTATATGGCCAGATTTTGATTTACCCTCCGCTGAGATTTACTGTATGCCACGACTCCAGTACAATGGAGGTGACATTGTGTTGGTAATGCTTCGATCCTCATGTCAAACCACAGGTCCAATTAAAAGGAATTTTCCATATAGAGACAACATTTCTTTCATTCCATATGTCCTTAACGTCTTTGTTAAATAAATAGTGATTCAGTAGAAACTAACAGATTCTACTTTGCTGGGAATCATTTTGACAAAACCTAATCAAATCCAACACAGTGCTGTGAATGGAGTAGAGGTGCAGAAAGCACGACAGTCCTGTACAAATAACTCCAGATGGCACCCTGATAATACTAGCATCTACCAATAAATCAATAGCTTGTTACATAATAAAACAGAAGGGCTGCTGATAGGCTCGTAGTGACATCAGTCAAGGTGTTTGTTTTAGATTGCAGCATCTTATCCAGAACACCAATCCATAAGGGGTACAGGGAAATGGATTCAATCTGCGTAATAACAACACCTGTCATCAGCAAATGTCCGTAGTACGTTGTTCACACGGTACATAAAACATATGCAATATAGGCAGCTTGATGAACGCTTCACCGAGAAAAGTCAACAGCTTCCCAATGAATGATTGACAGAAGTCTCAGTGTGGTTGAGTTGTTCATGCTTCGTTTTCACTGGCTTTTAAACATACAATAGCTCCACGGCTTTTCATGAGAATCAGCATCACAGCATCATCAGATCAGCCCAATCAACACCTGGTTTGTATAAAGTAGACCCGAACCTTTGTTTTACATACAAATGTGAAAAAAAACCCCAGCATCAGTCGAAACTTAAACCTCAACTTGCAAATAAATGGAAATGAGAGAATCGTACCTCTCACCAGATTTGGTCTAAATGTATCGTGAAGAAATCGACTTTGAACCGCAGTTATGTGTTTATCAAAAAACTTCTTGACCAAAACACTTACAAACTCCTGTTGAGTTCTTCACTAACTGACTGAAAAGAATACAAAAACACAACAAGTTTGGAGCCAGTCGTGGTCCACTATGCAGCTGTGGGAAGTTAAAGCCTCCAGCTCTGAGAATGGACTTTTAAGTGATGGTGGAGACATCTCGTACTCAGCAATAAAACTCGAAATGAACAACAATTATAAGTTCATGGATACTGATTTTTTTTACTGAGAAGTAGTCATTTGTAATTAGAGTTTTTAACACAGAACTTATTCAAGTTAGTCAAATCAGAGTATTTTTCAGAAATGTCTCTATGTCTTTAAGCACATTTCTACGTGCTGTCCAGCATCTTCCCTAAGAAATACAGAAAAAAATATGTTGTAATATCTTAATGTTCAATATTGTTGCAAAAAGATTGAAAAACTAACCGCATACACAGTGTACTTCTGGCAGGCTTTTCTCTGCAATCTGCACATGAATAAAAACCGTCCACTCATCAGTCACATGTACCGCTGTGAACAAACCTCTGCAGCAGGGAGGAGGAGGAGGAGGAAGAGGAGGGATGCAAACCCATGTGTGAGATGAAAGAGATAGCACATACTCAACAGATGTTGTTGCATCCACCCACACACTCACAAATCAATGTTTGAATCTAACCTGGTGTTCATGTAAAAAAAAAAAATGTTTTGTTGAAAAACTAAAAGCATTGGGTGAACCACGAGGAGGGAAAATGCTGATGAGCGATGTAAATGTGAAGTTCCAGCTCCAAAAACAGCATCAGATGACTGGAAAGCTAAAAACAAACAAAACAGCTGCTCAATGATTTACAGCATGGGGATTCCAGGAAGAACTCGAATCCAACACAGAGTAAAAATATGTTGCGGTAAGTTTTGTCAACAGAACAGGCTTTAGTATGAATGAAATGTTCCAGAAATCATGAAACTGTTCAATAAGGTCTGACCTTCGACAACAATATAATACCAGCAGGGAGAAAGTTGTTCCAGGAAGCATTGAGGGAGATACGTACAGGATATATTACACAACTTGGCCCAGTCAGAATAAAAAAACACACATATTGTTATGATTCATAGTTTGTTATATCTTTACTGTTCTCAGCAGGGAGAGGGATTTCCACTCAGGTCTGAAGCCAGGCCTGTCTGTGGGATCGTCCACACCTACAGTAGACATCGTGTCTGGACAGGAATCAGTGTGAAGTGGACGAGACCAAACACACTGGAGCTGGTTACACACTGCTTCAGATGTTTTTATGTGATCTGATGGCATTCATAGAAAAAAAAAAAAAAAAAAAAAAAAAAAAAAAAAAAAAAATATATATATATATATATATATATATATATATATATATATAAACAAAAATAACTGTTCTATAGATTTAAACAGTGTTTGGCTTCACAGCATGAATTTGTAATGACTGATCCCCCTGACAGGTCAGAAAAGCTGCATTTGCAGGGGTCAGTGGGGGCACCATGGTGATTGATTGTTACCATAGAAACACTCTCAATTAAGATGTCAATGAGGTAGGGGTCCCTACCTCAGGCTTAAACTTTGTTTAGACTTGCCTAAGATCAAAAGTGACTTCTCTTTGTCAACCAGCAATGGGTTTGACCACATTTGTGACATGCAAGCAGATGTTTGCAACATGAGATCATTTCCCAACATACATGAGCCCTGTAGATATGTGCCTACAATCATTTGGAAAACATGACACTGCTACAGTTTGCAACTAAGCAGTACTTAGAAATAGCTTTTTTTCTCACATCTTTGCAACATTTAAAAAAGCAGAACAAAATGATTTTTCTTTATAACCTGGAAGTATCATTAGATTTATTAGAACAAAGGACCATTGTGTAAACGCTGTTCCCCTTCTGAGTTCCTGAAGTTGTCGTAATCAATCTTCTAGTGTTTTGCATCATCATCATTAGTTATTGTTGATTAAGAATAACTTAACCTTACTTCAACCTGTAAAATTTCACACAACCTACTTCAAATTTCTTGAAATTGATTAAATTTGCTCTGCAACACTTCAGCTTGCCTCTGAAAAATAGATTCATTTGGTACCAGAGGAGGAAGGTAGTTATCCTAGATGTTTTCCTAGCACAACATATTGACATAGCATATGGTTCCAGGTCTTGGACCTTCCTCATTTCACAATGTTGAATCACAACAGACACAAAAGTGGTCAATGCCACCAACGGCCCTCCACCTTCAGAGGAAAAGCTTAGTGTCATACTGTAGATCTTATATATATATATATATATTTAGGACTTTATATATATATAAATTCACATCAGTATCCAAAACACACTCATGTTCCTTCATTAAGGCTTGTCGCTGTTCAGTCTGGCCTCATGGTAGCAACACAGCTGTTCAACACTCAGAGGAGCATGTGCTTATACTGCGTGACTGATGCTTGCATGTTGACGTCTCCCATGGCGTAGCTGCTGGAGACTCTCCCAAACTTCCAGTCATCTAAAATAAAAATATAAGAAACACATGTCAGGTGAAAATCTTATTTTCCACATACGTATGTTCTTAAGTGTGTTTTTATGACCAGTTATGAGCTGCAAAGTGAAACCAGGAAGCAGAAGACAGCTGCTCACACTCCCTTCTGAAAACATTTGAATTGAGTAACAGTTCTTAGGGGGGGTTACGCCAAGACATAAACCCTGGGTTGCTACACCAGAGTCTGTACAGAACACCACTGACTTGCTGAGGACAACAGAATCTAAATCCTGGCCGATATTAGTTTGTTACACACGGATTATCTAAAGTTAGCGCTTTTATGCACAGCGGTTTCTACCCTCACATTCAAACATTACCCAGCGTGAATTCACCAGAATAAAAGCTCAGAATAAAACGTCTTATGAGACAGCTCGCAGTTGTCAATGTTTACATTTGCATTTGTTGCAGTAGCTGAAATAAAGTCACTGAATGCTGTTGAGCAAAGATACAAAAAAAATTGCTGACATTTTAAAATCTATTGTATTTTATATGTATATTTACGTACCGGTATTTGACTCCTTTTCAAGCCCAAGTCTTTACTGGATCAGACTGGGAGCTTACAATCATCTATATACACATTTTTATTTATATTCTTTATCTTCAGTTTCTGGCTCTCGTTTTATCCTTTATCAAATTAAGTTAAATATATTATAAATGTAATGTAGCTACAGCCTGATACACAGTCAGATATCACCATGTTATCACCATTAAGGAAATAAGTGAATTAATAGACAACACTGAATAAAACTATGTATAAAGTATGTATAAATTTGTTTGTGGCTCCAGAGGGAGTTGTTAGAAATCTGATGTGATGTCACATGAGTCGGTGTCAGTTGAGGCTGAACACTAAAGGTTTGAAAATGGAAAAAAAAAAAAAAAAAAAAAATCTAGGAGTGGACGTTAGAAAGAAGTGTAGTGACCAGACCAGTCCTGTTAACCTTCAAAAATTTAGTTAGAACCAGTGTGTTGAGTTCAAGACTTTTATTGGGGAGTTGCTATCACACATACAGCTGATTTCTCCCTACAGTAAACTAAAGCGGGTCTTTACAGGCGGATGCAGATTTCAGTTCATCTCGGGTAGTGGCATTCAACACCAATGACAGCACTCTGTCTCCTGATGATGGTTTTGTTAAACACTTTGGGGTTGTAGACCAGTGTAAAGGCATAAATGAAGGCATTCTCAGTCATCTAAGGAACACAAAAAAAAACAGCTCAAAAATCTGACATTTACTTGAGCAAAAGGGGAAAATCCAGTGTACTGTATACATTAGAACCTCATACCACAAGTGTGCTGCCACAGCCGTGCAGTTCAGATTCAAAGATCAGCACATGAGACAAGTCGTCGACCTCAGTGGCTGAACAACCACCAAGTGTGAGTTCCTCTGGCTTGATCAGCTTCCCAAGGCCCTGCAGGTCCTGACTCACTTCCACCTGGATCCTACTTTCCCCGCACCGCAAAGCAACACGGTTGGTTGACACCACCGGCTGCCGCGGTTTAAACTCAGAGGGATGCTTGATCACTCGATCCACTGGATCATCTGGAAACCTCCAGGAGAGCGGCTCGACCGCTCGCTGGAACTGTTTGGACTGGAGCCTGGCAGCTTGTTGAACAGATTCCCTGGAGTGGCCTCTCTCAGGTTCTGCTCTTGGCTCAGCTTCCACATCTGCAGGCTTCTGCGCGTCATCCCCCCAGTAGGTTGGCACACTCAGGCTGAGAAATCGAGCATCACTAAGCCTGACACACACAAGCACGAAGCCAAACACAATGAGCTGCCTGGACCCCATTGTTGCAAACAATGTCTTTACTATGCAGCTTTCATAAACATGACCACTGAGACAGACAAAGGAAGTGACTCCTCCCTCTCCTTAATGAACTGAATCCCTTTCCACACGTGTGAGTCTCACAGCTGCATATCCTACACTAATTGGTCAGTCTACAATGAAATGACTTGTACAGCAGCTGCATGAAATTCAGTCATCCAGTATTAATCAACAGGTGGCCCACACGTTGCAGACAATGTTTCGTTCGTTTTAAAAGAGTACACGTGCAGAGGGCAAACTAAGGACATTTATGTAAGCATATGTCTCGCTGTTTAATGTAAACCTTTGTTTATTTCAGAAAAACTCACTCGCTGTTTTTCCAGGAGACTTCAGTGAGTTTACTATCACAAACTAAGAAGAGTAGAAGTAAAATAAAACATAAATAATAAATAATGATAATAATAATGATGATGATAAATAAATTCAGTGGTGCATAAAAAGCTAGTACATTTACTCAAGTACTTAAACATTTTGTTGACATATTAGTATTTCAGATTGTAGTTCTACTGTGCTACATTCCAGTAAGAGATAATTATTGTACTTTTTTTTAATTTTTTTTAGCAATTATTATAATTTAGTTTACATATAAGGACCTTATATATAATAAAATATCAGAAAATCAAGAAATAATTTAATATAAATAATATAATATAAATAATATTATAAATAGTGTTGCTTTACATCGATCCAGCTCCAACATTAAAAATGCTTGCATATTAATGCATCATCAATAGTCATGATCCAGATAGCCTATATAAAAAAATATAATGACATCAACAGTACATCTACAGATAATATTTAGATACTTTTGAATAAAATATCTGACTACTTACTCCACTGCTGACGTATAAACCATCATTTATTTATTTAATTTATACTAATGACATCTCTACAGTTTCAGTTCAAATAAATCATCCAGTTGAACTAATTCCACATCAAGTATGAATGTATGACACAGCTGTTAGATCTGGTGATCTAAACTGCAGGAATATGGAATATATATGTTTCTCTCTCCTTAGACTCACATTAAGTAACATGCTGCAGCATTTTTCAATGATAATACAGCCACAGCATATATGAAATGTAGTGACCACAGGTGGAAGCATACCCAAATTTCCAGTTGAAATTGTTATTCCACTAAGATGAATGCTGACGGTACCAATAAAGTCACATGTCTCATGTTTCTATGGCTGTATGTGAGCAGGAACCAGTGCACTGTGATTCATAATTTTAAAAGACAGAGAGATGGAGTTTTTAGAGAGGTTGGAAATTGGAAAAGGAAACACAATAATAGCAGAGGAACTAAAGTTAGATAACCAAAACGAAGGCTCATTATAAAGATGTCTAATGATGCGTGTTGGTTCTGAGGAATTCATCCTCCATCCTGCTGCTGTTCATGCAGTATGCAGCGTCAGACAGGTTCCTCTCTTGTTTTCATCATTTATCTTTGCAAATGGCACATTTGCGTAGGATGCCTGAAATAACACCACATCTCAAGGTCGTGGGGATGGGGAGGGGGCAGTTACCATGGCAACAGTACCTAAGTAATGAAAAATGCCTGTCAGTCACAGATTGCAGGATGCTGCGAGTTAGCGGAGAGTGAAAGGTATGATGTGCCGATTCAAACGGAGACGAGATCTTATTAATACAAGGTTTAATGCTACATTATGTGTAAGAGTGTACCATGTCACACAGCAGGGGTCAGTATGTCCAAAATGGACAATATTAAATGTCATATGATATATTATATCACATGAATAATAATAAGTAAAATATATAAATTTGTAGAAATGAACTCTTTATTGTGAATTGTCATTCCATCAGTTATTATGTCTTTTCTTTAAATTATAGCCATTTTCTTTTTTAAATGGACAGGTTTCTCTAAACCTACTCTTTTGTCCTTTGGCATGTATCTGCTCAATTTCTATAATGTTTTATAATTAACTTTCATCTGTCTGTTGCAGGTCAGCAAACATAAGACCAACAAAAATTTTGTGGCTATTTGGATGCCAAGGAGTTTGGGTTTATGGAGGCAAGGAGGAACCTTGTGTTAAACACAAAAGGCTTGGGTACAGCAAAGGACCTGGTGAGGTACCTGAAGGGAGCATGGAGGGAGATGAGCCTTCCGGGGCAGCCCAGCTTCACTGACTACAGGACGGCTGTCATCTGTCTGTTGCTGCATCCCTGCATCTCTTGTCTATGCTGTATAGATGGCAAAGTTGAAGATGGGCCTTTAATAGCAGTACAAACCTGTTTGTGTTCTTCTGTTTTCAGGGAAAGGACGTCTACGACCCGGAGGTGCACAAAAAGGTGGCCACTCATATGTGTCGTAATACCTAAACAGCGGCCAATGATGTTATTTTTTTCATGATTGCTAATGCAAAAGTGCATTTTTGAGATAATATATATATATATATATATATATATATATATATAAAACCACCAATAACATATTCTTTATATTCCCGTGGAAAGCAGGAAAAAAAAACTATAAACATATGGCTGACATCAAAGTCCAATTCAACTGTGTTTTAAAGTTTCACTTCACTTCCATCAGTCAGTACTGCACATTAAGGTCAGTGAATTTTCATGTGACTATAAATCCTGATGTCAAATATATTTTCTTCAGACTATTGTTCATGTTATGATTTTTCTGTTATTTATATACTGTTAAAAGCCTCAAGTTTTTTAAACTGTAAATCCAGAGATCAAACATGTAGACCCGTAAATGTGCGTGATATACTGAAGGTATAGTTCATCAATGCCACAGTGGAAGAGAGGAAAGACTCTGCCACTGCATCTGCCCAGCAGCTGGATTATGTAGCCTACATTTTACACTGCGCTGGAGCTTTGCCATGCATGTCCCTGAATGAGCCAGTGAGCCTATTGATGAACAGAGGGCACCGGGGTCGCCAGGGAAACAAGAACCTAGACAGCAAGAGCCATTCCAGTCAGTGATCATGCTGAATCAGGCCGTCTGTATTTTCAGCCATAGTCCGTGGTAAAATAAACACATTTAAATCAAACTCAGAATGAGGAATGGAACCTGGAACCTGAACCAAAAAAATGAAAATGATGATTTAAACACATAGCTGATCACATAGGGTTTGTACAAATGATACTATACTGCATAATCAAAAGCAGCCATACAGCAGCATGAAGGTTGACTTGAATATACACACACAGACACACACACTCCCATTATAAGTGCATGCAAATACAGTATATGTTCGCCTTTGCACTTGCGCTTGAATCGATGCCACGATTCCAAACTTTCATCCTCCAAGGCCTCCAAATCAAAATGACACATTATACATGACATGTTAGCCATAAGAATAGACACAAGAAATACTGTACTGCCCGACCTCACATGTGGTGCCTTACAGCCAAAAACGCTGTGCAGAATAAAATATGTGTGTGTCAGGATATCCGTTCCAAAGCAGCAGTGTGACTGAGGAGTGATGTGTGTGGGGTTCAACGCCAGCAGTGTTTAATAAGGCAGTTGCTGGGAAGACTACCGTACATACTACAGTACAGTACATCTCTTTTAATCAGACACACATCAAAGCTCTGAAATACAGCATAGTCTTTATTTGATTAAAGTATTAAGTATTCCCTGCAGTTTTCCAGAAATGGAAAATTATGCCAAGTACCATTACAGTACACTTAATTACTGAACTTGTTTCAATGTGACTGGTCTTGATTTTCACTCAGGTGAGACACTGGATGAAGCTGAATTCTGAACATTGGTTTTCATGATGTGATGGAGGTGAGTGTAATGCAAAGAACCTAAACTGAAGCAGTTTACTGAAGCAGGATATGTTTATTATTTGCACTTATGTAACACCGGAGGGGCACATGAGCATAAGAAGTACTTCACTTTAAGTGTCCCAAGTACCCCTGAAGTCAATGCCTATTGCCCTAATGTGCTTTTTCTACCATGATCCCTTTTCTTCTAGCATTTCCATCACCCTCGTCATCTGCATATCCCAGTCATATTGTCATTATAGGCTGCTAATGAACAGTATTTTCACATTGGGGATATTTTTGACATCTGCTGCTAAAAATGGCCTTTAACTTCACTTCTGTGTTTCACACTGAGTTTTACTGTTCGTTGGTGTCAGCAGTGTTTAGATCAGCTGCCACACTTTTCAAACACTCATAAACACAACAGAGAATTAACAAGCATCTATCTTTAGCTTTAGAAGTGAAGTGAAACAATCTTTAGATAAGGAGAAGTAGAGAGGCTGGTCGTGCATGTGCTAAGGCAAACCTAAAATCAAAAAACACTCTCAGTGGCTTATTTATTTAACAGTCACACATTGCCATTAACACAAACAGCAATCTAATAAAGCATACCCACAGAGACCTTTTGGTTAAACATTAAGACACTGAATATCACAGAAAACCTAAACACTGTAGCTGACCAGCAGCATGCCTGCACGGTCGGAGTCTGCACTTCGTCAAATGGATATTTCCGCAGTGTAATGGGCCCATGCACTCATCATCTGAAGACGCTTCCAGGAACATGAGAGTGACTCCAGAGGCCCACACACTCTCCAGACCTCCACACAGCAGAGAGGTGAACAGGAGGTTTACTGCTTCAAGAAACTGTACAGAAGCTGCATGAAGCACCAATTCTGTCTTTAAGCAACAGTCAGGAGCCCAAATTAACATTGAAACATGTTTTTTCTTGTCATAATCATCTATCCTGTTTATACTGGCCGTTATAAGATGCCTTTGTGGTGTAAATTCATCAGATCCACAGTCCTTCTGTGCAAACATGTATTTAAAAGTTAATCTGAAGCTATTATGAAGTAGATTAGATTAGTGGATTTCAACATTACTGTATTTCTAGTACCAAAGTGCATTTTTTTGTCCCTATACTTCCACCACAGCTCAACAGGGAAACACTGTCTGAGGAATTTGATGTTAAACAGACTGTACATGTGTCAGATATCCACTTGATGGGACTAACTCACACCGATGAAGCCTCATATAAACTTCACATCAACTTTTAAATACTTTTAAATTTGCACAAACGACTGTGTGGCTCCCATCGTGTAAACTGAAAGTGCATTTGGAGGTGATCTTTTAATATCTGGTATGAACAGGAGGAATGATTACAGTGAGGAAATGTAGGTTGCATTCACTTCCTGCTTCATACAGTCCTGAAGGAACATGCGTGACCTTTCCCTTCGTTTAGCAACCTGTAGGAAGTACAACAACACCGGTAGCATCAACCTGCCTGGAGCTATAATGACGTCTAATTGACACAAACAAAGTGTCATTTACACATTTACGAGTTAATTAGAGCACAGCTCCAGACCAAATGACTGTAATTGAGGTAATATATGCTCATGCAAAACGCTGACATGACAGAAGTGCCTTTCCACTTCCTTGTGAGTCCTCCTGAAGTTTCGCAGTTGAAATGTAAAGCAGCACTGGTGGTCTGCTTGTCAAGTTATTTGTCAGAAACTGATCAGCGAACATTTCACCGCTGCTGATTAGTTAGTCGTTTTGTGCACCGAGCGAGAAGAAATCTGAAATCTGTTTGTCTCTCTGAAGCCAAACTTTAAGCTGTAAATGAAGAAACTCACCACGCATTGCTTTAATGTGGGAGTCATAAACTGGCATCTCTGACTGATTTGTTGCCCAGGCTCAACAATCAAAAAGCAATAACTGTGTTACTATTGTAGTTACATAACATTTATGCAGGCCTCCAGGAACTGCAGTGCAGCCTGTTAGAGCTGAGGTACGGCGCTGAGCTGGCAGCTGTTTCCTTTTGCTGCTTTACAGGCTGAAACATCTAAAGAGCTGTTATGCTATAAAGCTGTCAGTTTGGAGCTTAGTAGAGCATCTCAGAGGAGCAGAGAGCCCGATGCTAATGGGGCGCTAGCTTAAGTGGCTCAAAACAGCTTAAATGCACTTTGCCCATATAGAAAAGTCTAATTGGAGCACATCATATTTGTCATAATGTGTGATAACTACGAGGCATTTGTGACTCAGTGTAGTCAGTGCACGAGAATCTGTATTATTATTTTTTTCAGCATGCAGGCATTGACAGAAAGAGAACAACACTTTACAGTTCTGCATAATGTAATTGAGTGTTGATGAGAACTGGCATAGTGGAACATTAACTACCTTCCTTATGTTGTCTCTTCTTCAGCTCTCTGCCGCCATCTGCTGGTCAAACACAGTGCAGTTCATCACAGCACATTTCCACATACTGCTGTTTGATGTGTATCATGTTGTGGCTTTTAGGATTCAACCTAGATGGGTTTTTAAGACCAAAAATAGGATTACATAATAGGACTCAACTGAAAATCATATGAGTCATATTCCCTTATGTGTTTGAGTATGTTTCAGGGACATGAATTAATTTGATGAATGTAACTTTTTTCATAATTTCATAACAAATGTGCTTGTAAAAAGCTAATTCCATGTCCAATGTTACTGACTGTTTCAGACAAGCACCTCCATTGCATCCAAATTGATGACATATCGCTTGTTCTGTACTGATATTATAACATAAACAAAGTTAGATATAAACTATGTGATGAAAAGTAGAATCAACCAATCTTGTAAAACACAGTCTGAAATCGATGCATTGTCATTTTTAGATTATCCACCATTCTCTTTATTTTGAAAGAAAAGCAAAATACATACACACTGTACATGTTTAAACGGTTGCGATGTAAGTAGGCTGTGTTTCTCTCAGTTCACGGTCAGATTTGTTTTTACACTCATTTCCTGAAGAAGTGAAGATTGTGTGATTTCTGGGTCACGTTTGTCTCTTCGCTGAAGTCTGACACAAATAGACACAAAATCAATAAGTTAGATGAAAGCGTTATCCTGCTTTTTATCCCTAAAATATATGGATTCAAAACAGGATTCAAAGATGTGTTCTCAACGCCAAAATCATTGCAGGAGGCACTTATTCTTCTCTGGGTAGACAGAGTATCTTTACAAAGGGAGGCTGCCGTGTCTCTAGTTATAAAAGCCTCTCCAGTACCAGCAGGTACAGTTGAGGCCTGCAGCTATGAGCAGGATGACCAGCAGGGCGATGAACAGGCCGAAGGCGATGATGCTGACACTCACGGCCCAGACAAACGTCCTCTTGGACATGTCAATCAAGGGCGACTTGAGGGCCATCCGTACTCTGCGTGCCCGCCGGCGGTCCTGAGGTGGGTACCGGGCCCGGTTGATCCCCTCCATCCCCAGAGAGCGGATCAGGCACGCCCTCTGGTGGCTCAGCTGGTCAAAGCTGTGTTTACCGTGGTAGCGGCCCATACCACTCTGACCTGGAGGGGTCACAAACAAGGTGTGTGTCAGTAAAGTTCACTCAGTCCAGTGATGCTCTTTACCAAGCCTGCAGCAGAGATGAGGAGGGCTGCTAACCTCACTTCTTTCTAACTCCATACTCCATACCAAACTTGTAGTCTCCAGCCCCAACCGACACTGATGCAAGTGACATCACTTGAGGCGATTTTTAAGATTATAGATAGATATACTAAATTACACAATTACACCGGCCTCTGAAGAAACAAAAGACTTTCTACTACTTTTTTCACATGTACAATATCATCCTCAAGACCTGTAAACAGACTTCGATGTGTAAAACCGGTGAAGTTCCTGGAATCAAATTCCAGATCTCTGCAGAGGGAGACAGGAACTTTACCTCTGCAGCACCTGTGCAACATACTCACAAAGTGCATATTTACATGAAAATGTAAAACCTAAAGCAGCTTTGAGTTACTACATTGTCAAATATAGATGCAACAATGCTCTCTGCAGTCTTTGAAGAACAAGACAATGAAGGCCAAAGGAAAAGTAGGCAGAATTTCGTGATTGTTATATTTATTTATGATTTTTTGTCATGTCAGCTGCTGTTTTCAAGGTCAAGAATGAATTCTCAATCTCACAAAATGGAAATTTAAAATCTACAATTTCCTGACAACTGGTATACTGGTATAAATGTGTCTTTTCTTTCTTATTTTTGTTCAGTTAATTGATGTGTCATTCAGTCTATACAATTTCAGAAATGTGTGAAAAATATTATTGCCTTACCAACACCACCAAATGGGAGGGAGCTGAGTGTGTAGTGCATCATAACATCATTCACCGTCACTCCTCCACTCGTGGTCTCCTCAATCATCCTTTTTATTGCCTTAGAGAGACGAGGAGGGAGGGAGTGAGAAGATAAAGAGGAGATAAAGAGAAGTTTTAAACATTAAACCAGTTTCAAAGTCTCCTCCTTCCTCCTGTCTTCTCACCTTCTTGTCGGAGCAGAAGATGTAGAGGGCCAGAGGTTTCTCTCGCTCGTTGATGAAGTTGATGGCATCATCCATGTCGCTTACGGTCACTATAGGCAGCAGAGGGCCGAAGATCTCCTCCTGCATCAGCCTGGAGTGGGGGGGCACGTCCTTCAGCACTGTGGGGGCTGCATGTGCAACATCAACATGCCTTTAACACAAATATTGAACCAGGCTAACAGTATTTTTGTGGGATCTGAAAATGCATCTTCCTACCAATGTAGCGCTGCGAGGCGTCACTCTGGCCTCCCACCACAGGAGTGTAACCCTCCATCAGACTCATGACTCTGTTGAAGTGACGCAGGTTGATGATGCGGCCATAGTCGGGTGAGCATTTGGGATCAGCGCCGTAAAATTCCTGTGGCGAATCATTAAAATCATAAAAATAAAAAAATAAATAAAAAAATGTGCAGTTTAATGTACTTTAAAAGGTGCAGTCAGAGCGGTTTTATGGACGGTACAGTACCAGTAGAGTCTGACGGATGCATTCCACCACGCGGCCCTGGATGCAGGGCTCACACAGGATGTAGTCTGGAGCGATGCACGTCTGGCCGCAGTTGATGAACTTCCCCCATGTGATACGACTGCACACACACACACACACACACACACACCAGGTATAACATCAGGTACATTCATCAATGTTTAGCCACAGAAAAAGACACCTTTGCTTCCAAAGCAAGGTCATAAAGGGTTATAAACTCAAAAAGGGTCAATTTGACTTTTTATTTTCTATGTAAACTTGGGGCTAACACATATTCTGAATTGTATGCATAGTACTACCCACACTTTTAATGTCTTTAATTGGGTTTAATGTTCCATGAACTTGTGCTTTTATTCTCAAGACACTGGTCTCCATGAGTTTTACTACTTTAAAATGAAAAAAAACCCAATGACTTGAATCCTGAGATACAGTAACCCATCACAGTGCTTTGTAGAGGTGTGCTTGATTCCATAACAGTCACAAACACAACAGTGTTTTTGCCACAGAGTCATTGCAGTAACTGTAAAATCCAACACATGAGAACATGGACTTAATGAAGACAATAATGTATGGTTTTTGCTGTTTCTTATAGACTTTATCAGGGACTGCAGTCATAGTGGCTGCAGTAACTCCTGCTGTAAACCTCCAGGTCCAAAGTCAACTTGTTTTAAATTCTAATGGCATAAATCATGTGGCCAAATGAACAAGATACACATGTTGCCATCAGAGCCCTGTCTATATGAGTTAGTGGAGCGTTACCGGCAGGCGATTCTGATGTCACAGTTCTTGTCGATGTAGCAGGGGCTCTTCCCCCCCAGCTCCAGCGTCACCGGGGTGAGATGGCGAGCTGCAGCCTCCATCACCAGTTTACCCACTGTGCTACTTCCTGTGTAGAAGACGTGGTCAAACCTCAGCTTCAGCAGCTCCTGAGTCTCTGACACTCCACCTGTCACCACTGGGTACAGATCCTGGAAATAAACCGCATGAAAGGGACTCCTGTCAGTCACATTATGACATTAGCAGAACTATATATTTACATTATATGTTTTTATCATATATTTACTACTTGGTCTTGTCTTCTACAGTTAAACACGAGGTCAGCTTCTCCATCATATGGGATGGACTCATGATTTTGCTTATTGTTATATTAATTGTTTAGTGATACTGCTACAACCTCACAGACAAGCCAAACATGATCTATATATTGCAAATTGTATCCATTGAAAATACATACATCACAGTACATGTGATACAGAACTAACAAGACTAAAAGTCTTAAATATCTCAACACTTGTCCCTGTTGACATCTGGGTGCTCACAACTCTCCTTAGACTCAGGGAATGTGCTCATTCAGTAGGCACTTGGCCTATCTGTCATGTACTGCACTGTGCTGGTACACGGCCTGACATTACAGTCGCCCTGCACATGATTCCATCAACAATAGTAACTGTTGTTCTGACCTTGTCCAGATAGCGAGGCAGCAGCGCGCGGAGGAGGAGGGACGAACACTCGCTCAGCTCTGACGGCTTCACCACAGCTCCGTTGCCTGCAGGGACAGGATGTGAATGGGATGAGATCACCGTGTGATGCACTCCAATAAAGTAGGAGGCTCAGAACGCAGAGATGGGAAAGTTGGAATGTAAACTAAAGTTCACACCAGGATATTTATCTCTCAATGTTTCTCAAACTTGTGCTGTAAAATACAAGTTTGACTGATGCAAATATTTCAAAAAACATCTGATCAGCTCCATGATCTTCACCAGCTAGTTGCTAACTTTGTGTCTGCTGTTTGGTGCCGGGCAGGGAGTGTAAAGTGGCTTTATCACAGCTTTCTGCTGAAAACACCTGCCTGCTAGTCTGGAAATCAATCAAAACTATACAGTTATGACCAAAACAATGAGCTGAAAGACGGTACACAAGAAATGAGGGGACCTGCAGAGTCAGGCACTTCATATTACACAAAGTTATCCAGTAAATATTGAGTGCAGCTTTAAAGTTGAGAGACACTTAGACTTTGACTTTATTATTCTTATCATTACATGGACTTTGGTGACCTCATATGATCCCCAGTATAACTCCACCCAACGTCAGCCTGAGCAGAGATCTAATCAGCAACACTGTAAAGACCTGTGTGGATGTGTAGGACCTTTAAAATACCTTTCTGAAAGCTACTACTGTCACCAGAAAAAGAACTTTCAGGTGTATCGTGCACACTGGTACAGAAGGTCAACAGAAAGGTTCCCTACCAGCAGCAATAGCTCCAACCAGGGGCACCAAGGTGAGGGCCCAGGGGTAGTTCCAGGCTCCGATGATGAGCACCACTCCCAGGGGCTCTGGCTGGATATAAACCTCATCTGACATAGTGAGGAGGTTCCTCTCTACTGGCCGAGGAGCAGCCCACTCTGCCAGTTTCTCTATAGCCAGCTTGATCTCATTCTCGATGCCAGTCAGCTCCAGGAGCGGCGTGTCGTACTGGCTCTGTAGGAAACCCAGCACACATCAGTCAGGGTCAATGGAGTACATGGAACGTACGTTACATGTTACATGCAGTAATGTCTGATGTCTCCACTCACTCTGTTGATGTCCTGTTTGAGAGCAGTGGAGATCTCACTCTCTCTCTCTGTGATCATCCTCTGCAGGCTGTGGAGCTGCTGCAGTCTGAACTCCACAGGCCGAGCCCTGCCGCTGAGGAAGGCCTCCTTGGAACGCTGCACCGCCTGCCTCTCCATATAGACGCCTGGTGCACAGCAAAGAGCCTCTATGACAGCAGGCTACAGTGTGCAAACTGTACAGTACTTCAATATAAAGAGGAACAGAGTTGGTTCTAAACACTCTTCTAAACACAGAGTTGCATTGAGCTTCTTAGAAGGACACTATTCAGCATCATAATACATAAGACCTCTGATGCCCCTCTTTGCTTGGTTTTAAAGGGCAAATAGCCCTGAAGAGAAAGATAAATCCACCATGGATTGGATGTGCTGGATTAGAAAACATAGCTTTCAAAAAGATCATTGTCAAAATGCCCAAATCCATATGACACTAAAAGATTATGAATAGGCTGTAAAGGTAACAATATGATCACTGTAAGACAGAGATACAACAGATATTTATTAAAAAAATAGAAAGCTCTTCCCACCTTGTACATGAATATGATTTGCTTGCTGGTTAATGAAAGTATTAAGTAGTCATTTATTATTAATAATAATTTATTATATATATATATATATTATATATATATTGTGTAGGCTTACAATCAGAACTCAGTGGAGGAATACAACAAAGCACATGTAGTCAAGCACCATACTTACATACTTGTACTTTACTCAGGTATTCCTGGTATATTTGCCACTTCATACTTCTAATGATTATACATTATAATTATTATGACTATTATTATTAACAAAAACTATCATGATAAAACATGATAAGCATATATAATATTAAATATTGTTATAGATTGAACTACCTAAAAAGTTAAAACATTCTATTAATGTGCATCAATGCATGTCTAATAGGAGTAATGCACCTGATTCAATATTTCTATAACAACCTATAGGACAATATCAGTGTACATACTGAAAACATACTGCTGTACTTTTTCTTAGATAACATTTTGAAAACGTGACTTTGACAGTATTTGTTGCTCCTTCTGCTGACTCCTCTCAAAGAGAGAAACGTGTTTATAGTTTAGTTGATTCAGACCTTTTTAAAAAATAACAACAACAGAATAATGAAAAATGACACTTACCTGGACTTGTGTCAAACACACATCCAGTCTATTGTGTATAAAATATGAGTTGAGTATTCCACCAGTGATCTGATCTGAAAGCGGTTCACTGACCGACTGACTCTCATTGTGCGCTGTTCATCTGTCAGAATGATCTAGGATCAGTTTACCGGGAGGCAGGAGCTGCATTCAGACACACTGAGACCCTTGATAACATTAGACCCCCACCCCCTGACTGACTGACTGACTGACTGACACACACACACACACACACACACACACACACACACACACACACTGTATAAACTAAATAAACTGTAACGCATTCGTGTTTCTCCTTTAACAGCTTTGAGTTAATCTTTTACTAACTGAACCAAATCAGTGTATCAGTCACATTCATACATTCCAATAATCCTGGGATCTTGTTAATAATATGCCCTGTTAGGATATTTATCTTTTCAAATTCATAAATCACTTTCTATCAGATGATTAGATTCATTATTATGAATTGATTACAATGTGGATCTAAATCTAATTCTATAAAACTATAACAGAGAGGAGGCTATGAATCAGTAACAGACTTGATGATCATATGGAAGTTTAACACTATGAACCAGTAAATTATAGGAGTGCAGTGTTCAACGCAGGCTGCCTGTTTCTGCTCCTCAGCGCCGTCGCAGGAACCTCTGTGAGAAACATGAGACACAGATGCAAATTGGCTTTTTGAGCACACCCCCTGTTTGAAATACACAGATACTTTTTTAGCGGGTCACGGGAGCACAACAAGTGTGGATGTCAACAAAAGTGGTGGGGTTTACCGCAACAAAAGAGGCCATTTAGCAGAGGAGAGTGACGCAAGCTGGGTAATTAAAATGGAGGGTAGATGAGGGGGCATCATGCGGTTAGATTTCCTGGACAACACCAAACATTGTCTGCCCGAGACAAAGCCATTGTTGTGTGAGGGTACAAACCTGTAGGACTGTGGGTGTGTGTGTGTGTGTATGTGTGTATGTGTGTGTGTTCATATTTGGTTATCTTGGGAAAATGTACTTGTCATTACAAAATGCTGTAAACAGTCGTCATACAATCTCCCACTGTTGAAAATATGCTCTTTAACTTCTTTCAATTGTTACGTAAAACCTAAATGAGTTATGGATCTGTGATGCCTTCATGTCTATCTATGCATTGTGTCAATTACTTTGAACGGAGACTTCAGTTAGTTTAAACAAAGTTAATTATTGACATGAAAGTAGCAGTTAGCAGACAGCATCTTGCTGCTGTGTGTTGCAGATCATTCGTGCTCCTTGGTGACATCTAATGGGTGTTGGACAAACCTGAGACACTGTTCTACAGTATAAAACCATTCTTATCTTACAACAAATGTTCATTCATTCACCTGAAACACATGAACAGCTACTGTCTGCCCGGATTACATGCTGCACTGGATCCAGCAGACTATACCACACTGATAAGTATGGTCATATATGTTTATATGTCTTTTTATATATTTTTTAAAATTTTATTTTACATGCATTTAACCCGGACACACACACATGCAGTACAACGGCATAGACATGCAAATGTGGAGAAAGATGGTGGAGTGATGGGTAAATGTGTAACAGAATCTCCAAATCTGTATTCAGAGATCTATAAAGGACTTCTGCTACCAACATGGACAACTGAAGTAAATCTGAATCTTGATGGTGGCTGATAAAACTCATAGCAGTTCCATTTGCTATAGTGGTTCTATAAATGTAGGACCTGAAAGCTTCTGTGAACTGATGACTGAAGCTTTTTCTGTTATAGTTAGAAGAAGCCACACTGTTTGCTGCCATCTGTGGTGAAACGATTTGTTTATCAGCTACACTGAGGCCTTGTCCACATGCAAACTGTGTTTCACTTCACTGCTGGTTATGTTTTCATAATGAGTAATCATGTGTGACAATCAAGGTTGGTTATGTACTGTCAGGACGGAACTCATGAGCTGAGGTGTCAGTGAGCCGATTTATTTAGCATAACAACAAAAACGTCAAAAATCACTCTCAAAGAGGAAAAATCAAAAAGCTATTAAACTATAGTTTAACTAATACTAAACAACAATGAAACAAAAGCTAGACGAAGAAAGTAACAACAAAAAGATGCAGGAAAAAACTTTTAACTAAAGAAACATACTGTGACTACGGCTGAGAAATGGCTTGGGTGATCGAACATGAGGCGAAACACTTTGACACAGGACAAATGGAGACACACAGGTGGGTGACGGGAAACAGGAGACAATCAGGAATCACAGCAACAGGTGACACGCATGGGAAGGGCAAGTGATCTGAAACGAGAGATAAAACAGGAAGTCACGAGACACACAACACAAGAACACGTATCAGCAACATATCAATACGTGTAAGAAAGGGTTACTGTGAAGGTGTATGATCACTGTGTAAAAGCAGAAGTTAAAAAGGTCGAAGCATATGTTCACAGGTTTCTGGATGGGACAGGATTCATGATGAGTTGATCTAAGAGAAGGCAGTTAAAGAACTAATCTTTAAGTTGATTTCATAAGGCCTTGAGTCATTTATTTTTATTTTAAACATAGTGAAGATCTGTAAATAATAGATTATTTTAATTTAGGTATTTAAATTCAAGGTCAGTGATAGAAGGTCGTCAATGAAGTCATCAATGGGATTGGTGGTGGACAGCATCCAATGGTTTTGGAATCTAATTGGAAAGAAAATAGTAAAAAAAAAAAAAAATACCCAGAATTTGGAAAGTAAGATGGAGTCCTAAATAGATAAAGACTCCAGCAACGCTGCGGTTTATAGAAGCAGGCGCTACGCAGACGTTAGGCAGGATACGCTCCGTGGACTGGCCTCAGTGTCTTTGATTATTGCATTTTAAATGGTGGGTGAAGATTTCCAGAATCTCTGTTTTCAGTGTAGACATAGAAAACATGTCATCAGTGTTCTCCGTCATCTCCTTTGTTTACATGAGACAAGATTTGGTGCAACGGCGGATGTGGCCAAAATAGTGCCGGTTCTAACCTTGCTGACATGTCTTTTTGTAGGAATGGATGTGCAGGTAGCCTACCAGATACCCACCAATGGTAGAAAGTAGTCAAAGGAGTGAAGTTGTAGGCAACTGGACTTTTTCTTTGAGCTTGAAAAAGTCCAGTTGCCTACAACTTCACTCCTTTGACTACGATGACCTGGATAACTGAGAATCTACACTGACATCTTTACTTGAGTACTTTATACTTTCTACTCCACTACATTTATTTAACAGCTTTGGTTGGTTTTAGAATGAAGATTTGAGTCAGTGGATAATATAAGAAGCTTTTAAAACACAACGCATTGTTAAAGATGGAAACAGGTTTTTAAGAAGAAGTTTCCAACATTTTTGTCTTTAGACGTCTTACATAAAGCAGTCGGCTCACGTTTCAGACGTCTATGAGTTGTTAACAGCTCCACCAAATAGTGGTTTTTACCTCGAAACTTCTCACATGTTTCATTTTAATAAATGTTCAAATGATCCAATATTCCATCAACAATCAAAGATTAGAGAAAAAACTGAAAACAGATTTGTTCATCAGAACTTTGTTTTTTCTTCTTTCATTAATCATCTCATGACCCCTCAGATTTATCTGGTGACCCTTTGGAGGGGCCCGACCCCTAGGCTGAGAACCACTAGGCCAAACTGGCTAACTGTATGTAAAGTAGTTGAAACTAGCTCCACCTCAACAACCCAGAGTTGCAGTGCTACACACTTCTCTGTGCTTCCATTAGAGCGGTTAGAAACTGTCTCAAATTAATTTCAACTTAAAGTAAACAAAAGAAAAACATAATAGAAGGTAACATCACCAGTGCAATAGTTCAACAGAAGAGGAGAATTAAATGTGGCGAAAAGCAAACATCGTGAAAACTTAAAAGAATATGACATTCCATCAAACTAAAGAAGAAGATTCTAGTTTAGTCTGGCTACATAGTCTTAAAACACACAGGAAGGCCCTCTGTAATCATTAATAGAGGAAAAATAAAAACAACAAAGAGTCATAACTCTATTGATCCATTATTCCTCTAGATCTCAGTAGTAATGACTTCATGAGCTTCAGTAATGATAAAAAATAATTAGAGAAAAAATTCATCATCTCCTGCCCTCAACCAGCATTGATTTATCCTCAAACACACAAACCTCAGAAGCAACTATAAAATCTGATATATATTTAGACTGTTTTTCTCCAATCTGGTCGATTAGACACTTACACACTGATGCTTCAGTATTAATAATCTAATGAGATCAAACACCGCGTATCCTTAACCATATTTTTCGGACCGGATTATAAGGAGCAATAAGTAAAACCAAAACGTGTGTCGGATAAGTTGAACTTTATTCAACTAATTTACAATAACTCTCAGTTGTAGGTTAACACAAAAATACAGGTTTAAGAGGGCGATTTCCACATCTAACATGTCCGGATCCCTCTCAACATTGTTCAGTTTCAACACAAAAATACAAAACCGTTCAGAGTTTAACAGTTGGGTGATTTTAGGATCCAGCAGCCCGGATCCCTCTCATCATTATCCGAGTCAGTGTCGTTGCTGTCACCAGGCTGTTCACTGATGATTCCGGCCTCTGTGAGGCTCCTGACTCGCGGAGTAATACGTTATTAGCCGTAATGTGTACAACATAAAATCGGTTCGAGGTTAGTGAACACAACCAAAGGTCATATACATACGGTGCAATGTTGATTTTTGAGAAAATTTTATGATTTTAGATGCACCTTATAGTCCAAAAAATACGGTAAGTAGGATTTTTCAGATTTTTACATTGCGTTTTGAAGCTTTGAGTTTGGAATTTTGTCGGCATCTTGTTTTTTGTGGAGCCGGAAGTGACCATATTTGGAAAAGAGTGTGAAGCAGGAGAGGAACTCCCTAGTGACTTGTAAATCTCAAGATAGCCACGCCCTAAAGCATACCCTAACTTATTGTCTATTTTGCTCTAAATGGGACCATAATTTACAAAACAAACACCATGCTGTATTGATATGAATTGAATTTCTGAGGTGATGTAAGTTATAAGTAGGGTCATTTCCTCCTAGACTTCTATACAAACAGCCTTCTTTTCGCAACCAGCTGAGTCATGCCCTACTGATCGTTGGATAAAATGCAGGTTTAAAGCACTTCTGCATTGCTTTGATTTTTCTGACCAGGAGCTTGAGACCAGGAAGAAGAGAAGAGGAAAAACCTTTTCAAAAACATGCTTGGATGAATGAGGCTTGGGAGACACCAATATCTAAACGGTATCAGCTGATCAATCAGAAGAATGTTGTTCGATGACAATCTTACCTGATGATTCTATCAACAGTGTTGTTTTATAATGTTGCTCTACAGCATTCTTACAAGTTTTGGAAGGTATCAACTTTCTAATTGCTCTTTGTATCTCACTCTAAATACAACTAAATAAATGTTATAAATGTATACAACCAACTATAGCAACGGTAACTGGTGTAAGTGTTGCCTCACACCCTCAAAATATAGATTTTGTTCACCAACTGTCATATTAGCAGTTATCATTCACATGATGTCTTGGCTGACTGTGAGTGAAACACCATTCAGTCTGTATTTCCAGCTCTTGAAGCAAAATACTTTTCAGCCATTAATATCACTTGCAAATCTGACATTTAATGACACATTTACAAATCTGATTACGCACACATGGAGTGAGACACAGTTACACACCTCTCTGCACATTTGCAAATAATTCTGCTACAATAATTTCCCCATACTTTCATCTTAACCCCTTTCTTCCCAGCATTTTATGAACTATCAGATACAGGAAGGGTTTATTCACATTTTGATTTATTAATTGAAGCATACACAGCATATGTCACATCAATTCCTACAGTAGTCCTGAGCAAGGTTCAGATTTTATGTGTAAGAAAGTACATTGATTTTTGCCTACTATGGCTGTGAAATCACGCTAAGGCCAAGGGAAACAATATTTTCCTCATAAATTATATTTCAGATGCTGAGTCATCCCATCCCACCACCTACTTTTCCCTCCACATTTGTCTTCCACACCTCATCCTCGTCAGTCCTGCCCTGCTCCCTGTGTTTTCCCCAACCAATCAGCTATCTGTTTTTGTTTTACCCACTCACCTGTGCCCCATTTCTTGATTAATCTCTGTTTTTCTGTTTACTTTTGTTGGATCCCCTGTTCAGTTTCGTATGGCCTGTTTTTCTCTGTGTGGTATAGTCTGATCTGTTTTGCTATTCTGTCTATTCAACTCTGTTCTGTTCGCTGCTGCCACCTTGTTCAGCTACGTTCTGTCATGATCTGTGTTACCTGCACTCCTGAGTCCATTTTGGGCATTTGGGACCAATGAATAATGTGATGAATTGAATGATGAAACAGGTAGATATGTTTTACAAAGTTCATGTGACAAATCATAGTTTCTAGTGGCATATATTTTGTAAACACATCTGTGAATTACCTGGTTTTTCAGGTTATATGAAAGTGGTGTCCAACACAAGTACCTTGTCCCTCCCTCTATAGCTGAGGGAGGAGCAGTTCACGAATTAAGTGCAGATTAGTACCTGTCTGTAACTGGAGTAGTGAGAAACAACGCTCATCATGGAAAGAAAAATTTTATGTTGGATAGTTTTGCTTGGATACTTTCATGCAGCCTCTGGACAAAGTAACTATTCATTACAATTTACTTTATGTCTTTTAACTTTTAAAATCTTAACACATAACCAATAAGGATGTTTATTCTTTTATATCTGCTACTTAAGAAAATATTATGTTATTGCCTGCTATTTATCGCTCTGTAAAATAAAAAAAATGTAATCTAGAAAAAACTTGAATAATTCCCACATAGTATAAAGTTACATAAGCAAGATCAGACAATAAAAATAAGAAATTGACTAATTATAATCTTAATCATCCTGAAGCATTTTAAAATAAAATTATCTAAATGTATTTAATAAATTTAATCATTAGGTAACATTGGGTTACATTGAGTTGATTTGTTTTGGTTAATTTCCAAGAGTGAATATAATTTCTAAATGGTCCTCTGTCAAGGGTGAATCAGAGACAAGAGCATAAACATAAAACGTGACTAGTAGACAGCATCTGGTGCCATTGTCTTACTTTTGAAAAGTTATTAAAAAAAAGTTGGAAAGGTTATTATTATTATTGTACTTTACAGCATTATTGGTTGAATAACATAGCCATGAAAAAAACAAACAATGCAAAAAGTAATATTTTATTAATATTAAAACCCTGAAGACGTTCATTGAAAATTGAAGATGCATGAAAACAGCAAATCACATATAAAGCACTGCTGTCAAAGTCTAATTATCTCTGAGTTAGATATTAGGTTCAGTCTGACCGAATACTGATGCCTATAAGGGTAGGCAAAGTATGTCAGTACCTAAGTAAAGGTAATCAAAATCACTACAGTCCTCATTTTTACCTTCATTCTTCCATGCTAATCTGAAAAATAACTGTTGATGTGTTTTGGTTACTGTTGCACAAATATCCACAATATCCTGACAGACAATGGAGCATATTATTTACACATAGTAGTGATCGTTATGTCTATGTTAAATATTGAGTTATTTGACTTGACTGCTTTTCTAAAATTAACAGTAGCGCCTACAACCACAACTGCAGGCTTAACGAGCACAGTTGAAGACCCAACGACCACAACTGCAGACCCAACGACAACAACCGCAGGCTCAACAGCTACAATTCTAGCACCAACAACCACAACTCTAGAACCTACGACCACAGCTGCAGGCTCAACGACCACAGCTGCAGGCTCAACGACCACAGCTGCAGGCTCAACAACTACAATTCTAGCACCAACGACCACAACTCTAGCACCAACGACCACAACTGCAGACTTAATAACTACAACTGCAGGCTCAACAGCTACAACTGCAGGATCATCGACAACAACTGCAGGCTCAACGACTACAATTCTAGCACCAACAACCACAACTCTAGAACCAACGACCACTGCTGCAGGCTCAACGACCACAGCTGCAGGCTCAACGACCACAGCTGCAGGCTCAACAACTACAATTCTAGCACCAACAACCACAACTCTAGCACCAACGACCACAACTGCAGACTCAATAACTACAACTGCAAGCTCAACGACCACAACCGCAGGCTCAACAACCACAACTCTAGCACCAATGACCACAACTGCAGGCTCAACGACCACAGCTGCAGGCTCAACGACCACAGCTGCAGCCTCAACGACCACAGCTGCAGGCTCAACAACTACAATTCTAGCACCAACAACCACAACTCTAGCACCAACGACCACAACTGCAGACTCAATAACTACAACTGCAAGCTCAACGACCACAACTGCAGGCTCAACGACTACAACCGCAGGCTCAACAACCACAACTCTAGCACCAATGACCACAACTGCAGGCTCAATGACTACAACTGCAGCCACAAGATCTACAACTGCAGGCTCAACGACTACAACTGCAGGCTCAACGACTACAACTGCAGGCTCAACGACAACTGCAGGCTCAACAACAACAACCGCAGGCTCAACAGCTACAATTCTAGCACCAACAACCACAACTCTAGAACCTACGACCACAGCTGCAGGCTCAACGACCACAGCTGCAGGCTCAACAACTACAATTCTAGCACCAACGACCACAACTCTAGCACCAACGACCACAACTGCAGACTCAATAACTACAACTGCAGGCTCAACATCTACAACTGCAGGATCATCGACAACAACTGCAGGCTCAACGACTACAATTCTAGCACCAACAACCACAACTCTAGAACCAACGACCACTGCTGCAGGCTCAACGACCACAGCTGCAGGCTCAACAACTGCAATTCTAGCACCAACGACCACAACTCTAGCACCAACGACCACAACTGCAGACTCAATTACTACAACTGCAAGCTCAATGACCACAACTGCAGGCTCAACGACTACAACCGCAGGCTCAACAACCACAACTCTAGCACCAATGACCATAACTGCAGGCTCAACGTCAACAACTGCAGGCTCAACGTCAACAACTGCAGGCTCAATGACCACAGCTGCAGGCTCAACAACTACAATTCTAGCACCAACGACCACAACTCTAGCACCAACGACCACAACTGCAGACTCAATAACTACAACTGCAGGCTCAACAGCTACAACTGCAGGATCATCGACTACAACTGCAGGCTCAACAACCACAACTCTAGCACCAATGACCACAACTGCAGGCTCAATGACTACAACTGCAGCCACAAGATCTACAACTGCAGGCTCAACGACTACAACTGCAGGCTCAACGACAACAACTGCAGGCTCAACGACAACAACCGCAGGCTCAACAGCTTCAATTCTAGCACCAACAACCACAACTCTAGAACCTACGACCACAGCTGCAGGCTCAACGACCACAGCTGCAGGCTCAACAACTACAATTCTAGCACCAACGACCACAACTCTAGCACCAACGACCACAACTGCAGACTTAATAACTACAACTGCAGGCTCAACAGCTACAACTGCAGGATCATCGACAACAACTGCAGGCTCAACGACTACAATTCTAGCACCAACAACCACAACTCTAGAACCAACGACCACTGCTGCAGGCTCAACGACCACAGCTGCAGGCTCAACGACCACAGCTGCAGGCTCAACAACTGCAATTCTAGCACCAACGACCACAACTCTAGCACCAACGACCACAACTGCAGACTCAATAACTACAACTGCAAGCTCAATGACCACAACTGCAGGCTCAACGACTACAACCGCAGGCTCAACAACCACAACTCTAGCACCAATGACCACAACTGCAGGCTCAATGACTACAACTGCAGCCACAAGATCTACAACTGCAGGCTCAACGACTACAACTGCAGGCTCAACGACAACAACCGCAGGCTCAACAGCTTCAATTCTAGCACCAACAACCACAACTCTAGAACCTACGACCACAGCTGCAGGCTCAACGACCACAGCTGCAGGCTCAACGACCACAGCTGCAGGCTCAACAACTACAATTCTAGCACCAACGACCACAACTCTAGAACAAACGACCACAACTGCAGACTTAATAACTACAACTGCAGGCTCAACAGCTACAACTGCAGGATCATCGACAACAACTGCAGGCTCAACGACTACAATTCTAGCACCAACAACCACAACTCTAGAACCAACGACCACAGCTGCAGGCTCAACAACTGCAATTCTAGCACCAACGACCACAACTCTAGCACCAACGACCACAACTGCAGACTCAATAACTACAACTGCAAGCTCAATGACCACAACTGCAGGCTCAACGACTACAACCGCAGGCTCAACAACCACAACTCTAGCACCAATGACCACAACTGCAGGCTCAATGACTACAACTGCAGCCACAAGATCTACAACTGCAGGCTCAACGACTACAACTGCAGGCTCAACGACAACAACCGCAGGCTCAACAGCTACAATTCTAGCACCAACAACCACAACTCTAGCACCAACGACCACAACTGCAGACTCAATAACTACAACTGCAGGCTCAACATCTACAACTGCAGGATCATCGACAACAACTGCAGGCTCAACGACTACAATTCTAGCACCAACAACCACAACTCTAGAACCAACGACCACTGCTGCAGGCTCAACGACCACAGCTGCAGGCTCAACGACCACAGCTGCAGGCTCAACAACTGCAATTCTAGCACCAACGACCACAATTCTAGCACCAACAACCACAACTCTAGAACCAACGACCACTGCTGCAGGCTCAATGACCACAACTGCAGGCTCAACGGCTACAACCGCGGGCTCGACGACAACAACAAACGCAGGATCGACGACAACAGCCGCAGACTCAACGACAACAACCGCAGACTCAACGACAACAACTGCAGCCACAACATCTACAACTGCAGCCCCAACAACTACAACAATTACAGCTGGAGGCTCGACGACAACAACCGCAGGCTCAACAACAACAAACGCAGGATCAACGACAACAACAACTGCAGGCTCAACGACAACAACTACAGGCTCAGCGACAACAACTGCAGGCTTAACGACCACAACTCTAGCACCAATGACCACAACTGCAGGCTCAATGACTACAACTGCAGTCACAAGATCTACAACTGCAGCCCCAACAACAACAACTGGAAGCTCAACAACCACAACCCTAGCACCAATGACCACAACTCTAGCACCAACGACCACAACTGCAGGCTCAACGACAACAGCCTCAGAACAAAATACCACAACTCAAGGTATGTGATTCCAAATTCTTTTCATTAGATAAAATGTAATGAAAAGGGGGGGGGGGGTTCACTTGCCTGTCGTGTCGTGTGCCTCTGGTATAGAGTTGTACTTCCTGGGTGACCCTTTATTCACCATGTTCCCTTTCTGTAGCTCAGCTAGCTGGCTGACTTCTCTCTGTGCTGCCTTTAGTAAATATGACTTTGAGAAGTGACACAGTTCAGATGACATTAATATAAGGTGACAATTTTCCAATTTTCCTTAAGGAATGAGTATCCTAAACCCACACCACATTAGAAGTGATCATTTTAACCAAACCAAGATCTTTCCCTAAACCTAACAAGACCACAACCTCATTTAATTTGGAACACTTGTTTGTTTCAGATCAATATAATAAGTAGTCAAAGATTTATTTTATTTACACATGTAATGTTTTAATCCCTACAGGCCCGGTAGTCACATCACTTGCACATCTACAGATGCAGATAACTTCCCTTGGCGAGGTCAGCAATGGAACCATCATTGCTCTTGTTAAACAGGTTTGTATTATAGAATGATTAAGTAATGTATGCCTACATGCAGTCAAACATTTGGACACACCATCCCATTCCCTTCAATGAGAAAGTGTGTCCATGCTTTTGACATGTACTGTACAATATAAATACAAAAATGTAAAGTGTGGTGAAGGGAATGAGTTTGTTTTTCTTCTCTATTTAGTTTTTTAGAGAGCAGCTCCTGAATGGAACATCCTACACAGCGACTGTGACAAACATTCAAAGGGTTAAGGTTTCCCCATAGGAGCTTCATGTGGACAGAAATATTTAAAGGTGAATGTATAAAGACAGCAATTCAGGGTTATGCTCATGATTTTGTTTTAACACAATGTGAAGGGGCAGTTCACCCCAAAGTTTCATATTTAGAAAAAGATGTAGACACAAAGATTTTCCCTCTTATACCTAATCTTATACCTTTTTAATTAAATCTCAAAAAGGTCTACAAATGAGTCAACGATAATACTCATTTTCATTCATCTCTAATCCTCAAACAGTATTTTAAAGTACCTTACTAAGCTGTAGTTCCTAGAATTGTGAATAGTGGAGAAATGGATTTGGATTAAGTGTCAAATAATTTGCGCAATACAATGCTCAAAGCAAGCAATCTGAGCTGTCAGAAGTTTGTAAGAGATGTCAATAACTCCCATGTTTTGTAACCAGAGAGGCAGCTATCAGCATGCCAACAAACCTGGTAACCAGGAAATTAGTGAACTATATTTCTTGCTTACTCCTTCCTTCAAATATATAATATAGTAGCAACAATTACCTTGCTCAGTTCCTCATACAATGTATAAAACTGTGATTATTTTGTCATTTCTTCTGTCAACACTTAATTTTGTGAATTTAGTGAAATTTTTTTAATGTATACAGGAATATGCAGAAACAAAATTACTAGACCTGATAATGACTTGATTTTTATGACCTGCTCATATATGATTAAAACATTGCACATAAAGAAAAAGGTGTGTGGATACTTTTTTTTAGATCTAGCTGAATTGTGTTGTTATTTGATGGAAATAAAAGCTGTCATGGAGTCGTGGTTTTTGGACTTGTTTTGTTGCTTTGGTCATGGATTCTTGTGTTTGCATTTGGCCTGTTGACATTTAGGGTTTAAGTCTTTTTGTGTTTGGGGGTTTTTGGTTTCGTTTGCACTGTTTTTTTCCCCTCCTTGTGTTCTGTGCCCTGTGTTTTACCCACTCACCTCTGCCCCATGAGATGATTTATTGTATTCATGTTATAAAATAACTACCATTTTATCTTATTTTTTTCTTTTATTATTTTGATTATATTTTCCCCTCTTTTTTTTTATTAAAGTGATAGTTTTTTAGCTTAAATTTGATAGCTTAAATCTATTTTATTTTATAACATTGATTGATTGGGTTTCCCTCATCGCATGGTTAATAAACTCAGACATTTCACTACACTCGCTTTCTGGAATACACCACAGATTTTGGTGAGTAAACGTTCTAGAAAACCTAACTAGCTTTTCTGTGGTGTTGTGTGTCAAAACATGTGTTACCTTTAATAAAATGTATTTGTAGTGGAAGGCTGGTGAAGGCTGGGGGTTTGCGAGCGATGATGAATGCCACAAGGATTGGCAGGCAAACAGGTTTAGCAGGTAAGCGAGGAGGCGGGCAGACTGATGATGAGTCATCCTGAACACAAGAGAAGAAAACAGTTTTATTGTAGCTGAAGTTACCATATGTACTTCTGTATGTACTCTACATAGGTATTTTCTGGGTATATTTCCCACTTTATACCTCTGCTCCAATTGCCAGCTCTTAGTTACTTAGTTAACATATTATGATAAGCATATAACATATTGCACACTGTTACAGATTGAACTACCTGACAGTACATAAAACAAAAAAAATAGTTAAACACTTAAAAAATACTATTAGATAGATAACTATTATATTAATGTGCATTAATGCATGTGTACGTAGCATTGCAAAATGCTAATACGAGCTCCTCATACTGCATGTCCATTAGCAGATATAGGTGTTGAAGTTAATAGATTTGAGTTATGTTAATATTTGTAAATTTTTATAACGTAAAGGGAAGTTCATGAATTAATACACATCATTTCTAGTTTCTTTTTCTTCAGTTTTATTTTTTTGTGTCAGGCTCAAATCTCTACATATAAACATTTAGTTTAAGTGATTCAGACCCTTCTTAAAAATAACAACAACAACAAAATAAGAAAAATGAAACTTACACAGACTTGTGTCAAATGAGAAGATCAGAAGATTAACAAAACAGTTCATCATAATAAACTTTTTTTTGTTGAGGTTTTATTGCAGAAAGTGCATCACAATGTTATCATAAACTAAACTGTAATCAGAGATATGAAATGGTACCATTAAAAGCAGACATGGTAGTGAGTGTGATGTAAAAGCTAGTTCAACGTGTACATGTGTAAGAGTTATTACAGTTTTTGTAGTTCGTATAATCATTATTATGAATGATTACAATGTGGATCTAAATCTAATTCTATAAAACTATAACAGAGAGGAGGCTATGAATCAGTAACATGACTTGATGATCATATGGAAGTTTAACACTATGAACCAGTGAATTATAGGAGTGCAGTGTTCAACGCAGGCTGCCTGTTTCTGCTCCTCAGCGCCGTCGCAGGAACCTCTGTGAGAAACATGAGACACAGATGCAAATTGGCTTTTTGAGCACACCCCTGTTTGAAATACACAGATACTTTTTAGGAATATGCTCTTTAACTTCTTTCAACTGTTATGTAAAACAAACGTGTTACATAAAACCTGAATGAGTTATGGATCCGTGATGCCTTCATGTCTATCTATGCATTTTGTCAATTACTTTGAATAGAGACTTCAGTTAGTTTAAACAAAGTGTGTCAATTATTAACAAAGAATTAGCTGTAATTACATTTCAAACAAATGGCGCTGAAGCTGTATGTTGGTTTGTTTTAGGAAGGTACTGAATAAATACAGGAAAAATGAAACTGAATCTTTTACTGAGCCATGTTGAAAGATCTACATCTTTACTGGGAATCAGTGTACTGAGTGCCACAGACAGCTGCCATAGTTTACTATAATTTAAAACAAACTGTAAATTCTCAGAAAGGGTGCTGGAAATGACTGTGATTTGGTAGTAATTATATGTAATGTAACTATATATATAATGCACTGTTCAACTGGTTAACATAATTCATTCACATAACACAGTCTTACCTATTCCACAGCATACACTTTATAATTTGACACTTGAAGAATAAAGTGTCTAATAATAAATGAATATTTCCTTAAGTTTAAATAGGCTACCCGTCTCTGAACTTTGTCTCTAATATCCCTATAACTTGTACCAAATTGCATTGTTCTTTTAACACTAAACCTCTTTATTTGGACATGATCAGTATTTTTTTCTGAACTTTACCTGTGCAACAAATGCTGCTAAGCCAGTCAACATGGCTAGCAGTGCCATGCGGCGCAGCCTCCTCAAGTTGACCTGCTTGAGCAGCAAGAATCGAGCCCAGCCCAGCTTTCTGGCGGTGTGAGGCGGGTATCGCATGCTGTTGACTCCCTCCAGTTTCAGCTGCTTGATCAGACAACTGCGCATGTGGCTGAGCTGGTCAAAGCTGTGCTGGCCGTGGTAGGAGCCCATACCGCTGTTACCTTAGGGAACAGACAGGAGTCACAAATGTGTGTCAGATGTATTCCAAAAAATAAACAAATAAATAAATAAGGAGGAGGATAAATCCTGTAGCTGCAGGTGTGTTCGACATCCACACACTCACCAACTCCTCCAAACGGCAGCGCACTGACAGTGAAGTGGACCAGACAGTCATTAGCCAGCAGAGCTCCACTGGAAGTCTCAGCTATCACTCTTTTGATCAGCTAATCATCAGACAGATATCAAAGCATGTTAAAAATACAAAAAAAACCAAAAAGTTAGAAGCATGAAACACAAAATGCCTGCAGGGTTTTACCTTGTTGTCATGGGAGAAGACGTAAACAACCAGCGGTTTCTCTCTCTCATTGATAAACTGAATGGCCTCATCTACACCGCTCACTGTGATGATGGGCAGCAGAGGTCCAAAGATCTCCTCCTTCATCACTTTGGATTCACTCGTCACATCCTTCAACACGGTGGGAGCTGTGGGCGCAGAGCACAGGCCAACATGCATTAACACTGTTTTATATAAAAGAGGGAGAACAAGCTAAAAGTGGCTCAGGTATTCATACCTATGTAGCACTGAGATTCATCGCTGTCTCCGCCCACAGCGACTGTGCTGCCCTCCATGAGAGCAATGACTCTCTTATAGTGCCGCTGGTTGATGATGCGTCCGTAGTCCTCGACGTTCTTTGGATTATCTGTGTAAAACTCCTGCAATGTGTCACATAAAAGGTTAAAGGGTATGTTATCTTCAGATTGCTTGTTATCTCAGAATAAAAGACAATTTACAGACCTTTTAGGAGGGAAAACATGGCAGCTTCTCTCAGCTACGGGCAAAGTGAATGGGTTTGAGTCAAGCAATGGTTGCTAGTAGAGCTGTGCAATTAACTGAAAAGTAACTGAAATTAGGTAAATATAACAAGGCTAACATGACATGGTACGACTTTCCTTTTCTTGGCTAGAAGCAGAGAACAGCAGGATGTAAACATCTAACTATAATTAAACTTTTTTTGCATTAATGTAGTCCTCAGTGTTCTTAAGGAAACTCCTGAGAATTACACAGTTACACTTAATAGGATTTTGTCCAATGAAGCTCACAGTTAGAGGACTGTATGTGGGGAATTAACTGTGGTGAGAATCATACCAAGGATTAAAATCATTATAAAGATCACTCCCATTAAATGAAACTAAACGAATGTCCCTTCACTACTCAGATTCCCAGCATTAAAATAAAACATTATTTTAATCCAACCTTGATGCTCTTCTTGATCTCATCCACTACTTGGCTTTGGACGGAGGATTCACACAGGATGTAGTCTGGAGCGATGCATGTCTGACCGCAGTTGACAAACTTTCCCCATGTGATACGACTGCATTGGAAAAGAAAAAAAGACGAATATGTTATATTAATGATGATACAGCATGTTTTATGTTGTATTATCCTCCCAGCTATCGAACACTGACATTTTGGTTTGTTTGGTAGCCATTTCAGTTTTAATGGAGCAGATGATAGTTACATTTTACAGTTCAGACTGACCGACACGCGACTGTGATGTCACAGTTCTTGTCGATGTAGCAGGGGCTCTTCCCTCCCAGCTCCAGCGTCACCGGGGTGAGGTGGCGAGCTGCAGCCTCCATCACCAGTTTACCCACTGCGCTACTTCCTGTGTAGAAAATGTGGTCAAACCTCAGCTTCAGCAGCTCCTGAGTCTCTGACACTCCACCTGTCACCACTGGGTACAGATCCTAGGAAGAGTATAACAAGCAATTAAAACTCCCTGTATATGCATACTAAATATGCATGTATGTAAATAGAGTGTACACAGGCTCACTTTGTCCAGATACAGAGGGAGAAGTTCCTCCATGACCTTGGCTGAGTGAGAGCTGACCTCAGATGGCTTTATTATTCCTGCATTACCTGTAAAATGAAAGAGAAGATACTGATCAGTAAGTGTTACCGTAGTAACAGGATAGCAACAATCCCTCACCACTTATGTAATCAATAACTAAGAAAGAATCCACACTCAGAAACTACAAAACACTACAGCAGTTAGATATGAAGATGTGACATTGTCACGTCAAAGAATGATTTATGCTATGATTCACTGTGAAACTGTAGCTACTCCATACATAGACTTTGCATCTACACCTATCTACAGATGTATGGGGGTGTATTTGGTACCAGCAGCAATAACTCCGACTAGTGGCTGCAGGGTGACAGCCCAGGGGTAGTTCCAGGCTCCGATGATGAGCACCACTCCCAGAGGCTCCGGCTGCACATAAACTTCATCCGTTAGGATGAGGAGGTTCTTCTCTACAGGCCGAGGAGCCGCCCACTCTGCCAGTTTCTCTATAGCCAGCTTGATCTCTCCCTCCAGAACCAGAGTCTCAAACAGCTCCGTCCCATGTTCACTCTGAAAGCAGGAGAGAAGAAACCTGAAGCATACTTCAGTCCTTCAACCCATGGACTCATTTCAACACATGCATTGATCACTATTACGGTAAATGTGCAACAGTTCACCACAAAGTCTAATTATACTGTATGATCTAGCAGAAGACACAGCAATGTTGTGGCACCATGTTGGATATCACTGTCTTTTTTTTCCAATGCAAGTTAAGTTAAGAAGAGACTAACACCAAGTTCATAGATGTGTCCGATGTTCTGATCATAACAACTGATTTTAAAGATCCCAGTGATGGCCGTCATAATAATTTGCAGTATGTTGCAGTTTCATACAGCTATACACTCTAAATTATCCGTTTAATACAATTTTGTCTAAAAACAATAAAATAAAAACACTTCATAGCAGTCAGTTCAACAGTGTTCTGCTGCACAAATACAAACTGATTTAATATAGTCAATTTTCAGGATGGGTAGCTTGTCCCTTTTAAGGCCAAGAACAACATGGCAGGATTGAATTACATTAAAGTAGCTGTGAAGTGTATCCTGAGCTGCAGAATCCCACGAGTTATTTTAATCCAGTTGTTTTTTTGTTCCCTATCTGGAGTTGTTGTATTGAGCTTTAAACTAACCAGTGCTGTGCCAGATAAGACTGTAAATAACCGAGCGCAGCGGTGGTGAAACAAAGATGTATACGTCAATCCTACATTCCAACATATTGACAGATTTCTCGGACCTGCTGGAACTCAAACCACCCACCTTGCCGAGGTCTCTTTTGACAGCATCTGCGATGTCCCTGCGTCTCTCTGAGATGAAGCGCAGCAGGTTCTTCAGCTGGTGGATCCTGAACTCCAGAGGTTTAGTTTTCCCTGTCTGGAAAGACCTTCTGGCTCGTTGTACAACCAGCTGATGTTGGGACATCTTTAATAGAAAACACATAAAACAAGGTTTAACGTTACACTTTGAATTCACTCGTAACTTCCTGCATTATAAAAAAGATTTATTTATTTATTTAAATATTTAGTGAATTATTGTCTAAGTAAAACTAAATTCAACCTGCTAACTAGTTCATGCAGTGTTAAGAAAACTGAATTTAAGAGCATGCAGCTTTATTAATGACATAAACCACATATAGTTTACATGCTTCTCCTTTGCAAAGAAGAAATAAAACACTAAAATAATAATAAAATCATTTCTCAAATAAGAGTTTGACTTGGATATGAATGAATCGGTAAAGTTAACTATGTAACTTATAGACATTTCACTTAGCTACATTAAATAAACACGTATAATACTCGTTATAATGCAAATTATAGAATTATTTTTTATTATCTCCGGAAACAAACAGAACACATGCAGCAACAACAACAACAACACAACCCACACATAGGCGCTGGTTATATTTTTGGCTAACATGCTAACCCCATAACGTTACTTTGTGTTACTGTTGTTCTCTGTCGCGGTTTTCAAAAAGCAACTATCCAACTGTGACTTCCAGTCCTGACAGCTGGAGCCAGGTTTGATTTCCATCACCCGAACACAGCTAGCTCGTGTTTACATGAACACACTCAGTCCGGTGTAGCTTGTTTGCTAACGGAAGTGGTAGCATTGCAAAGTGCTAACGTACACAGCGAGCTGTAGCTATCAACGGACAGACATTAAATACACTGCCACATGAAGAACAGGTTTGACAAATTCAAGCTTTACCTCTAGGAGTCACTCCTCAGCTAATGTAAAGTTTAGCGATAACTGTTGGTACTAAACGAAAAGCGGTGCAGTTAACAGAAAAGCAATTGGTCTCTCGGTGTGTCAATCAAAAATATGCACCAATCAGCTACAGGACATGACCAGCTGATCGCCTAATAACAACAACGGGGTTTTAAAAGGTACCCTGCGATCTTCAGGAGTTTCTATATGTAAGGACTGTCTTACCTTCAAAAATAAATGTGATGGTCAAATGTTTTATTATTAGCAGCCGGGCAAGTCGCTGCAGGCATCCAAGGTAGTCAAGATCCTCATTTAAGTTCTGTCAACCTTTTGGCTGCCACATGGATTTTGTGTATTATCAAAGTTGTAAGGCTGGATAGCCCAGTTAACATTGCACTCAATCAACCAGTCAAAAATAGTTTCCAGATCATGTGACACACGTGCGTCACACTTGATGATTCATTATAATTGTGATGTGATTATGCTGAGGACAGGCAGAGAAGGTGCGTGTAGTCCACAGAGAGAAACTGGGTGTTATACCTTGAAAACAAAGTATCCTAATGCTGGCTCATCGGAGGAGGTAATGTTTGCATCCCTGTATGCAAAATAAGAGATCTTAGAGAACAGAAGACATCAGGAAATATGTAATATGTGCTATTTACAGAGCATCATTTTCACTCTGCATGTGTTCATCTGTGTGATATGCAACACTGAAGAGTACTTTACAACAGACTAAAGAAACTGTAATGACACTATTGCAGAACTATTTCATTTTTTTTTCTTACAATAAACATGATAAGCCAGTATTTATTATAGTGGTCTACATTAAGGCTGAGGAAGACTAACATGTCTAAGCTTTCAAACAAGTATGTGTGAGTAATCACAAGAAAATTGTAGCTGAATATTTAACATACTGTTTAATATATAGTCATATATAAATAACATTTTCAGTTCTCCACATCTGAGATGCAGAACCAAGCTTGAAAGAATAAAAACACAGCAAGACATCTTCATTTAGTCTCTTTTTAATAACAAAGACTGTACTTGAGTTCCATAAAGAACAAAAAGAGAAACACACCCCTCAGTGAGAGACACAAGTATAACATTGACGGTTCTCTTTGAAAAAAAAAAAGAAAAGATCGGTGCTTGGAAAGTGTTGCATTTTCAGGGTCAGTTCGGAGAGGGGTGGGGGGTCATCATGACTGACAGAGGGGTTCTTCAAAATGCATTCAGATCAAGCTGGAGAGGCGCATAAAACAACAGGGTACATACATTCAAGATTCTAGAAGTTCTACGGGGTAAAAATGCAGACTTGGTACCCATGCTTTATTTAAAACAAACAGTCCATCTTCAGTTACAGACCACAGACAGAAATGGTACAGAGCAAAGATTCAGGTGGGATTCTATCAGCTTTATTTGTCCCTCTTCAATGTGTGCAGTAAAAGGCTTTGTGTGGTTCAGCGTGCTCATGACACGGACGAGGAAAACTGAAACCCCAGATATGTCTAGAAAACATTAACAGTACATCGGAGAAACAGGCCCAGAGACGGCTGGGTGCCTGTGAACGCGTTTATACACAGAAAAAGAATGTATTCACACCTGTACAGAGGAGTAGGCCTATGTCTGCTTTCACAAGAAGGCACCTCCTTTCCCATCATGAACTGTATACTACTGGCCTTAATGCACACCTGGCAAGTGCACGTGTATATATACACACTCATACATACATACAGTACATACACTGTTGGGAGCACAGCAGATGAATTGAGTGGAGGCAGAGGGATCGAGTGGATGCTAGGCAGTGACCAATCAAGTCTCACAAATGTTTGGGAAATGAGAAGGAAATCTGAAACACATCTGGGTTTTTTTTTTTTTTTAAAAGACCAATGTGTAGGATTTAGTGGCATCTAGTGGTGAGGTTACACATTGCAACCAACTGAATGCCCCTCCCCTCACACGAAGGACCTACGATAGCTGTTCTGGGCTACTGTAAAAACATGGCGGGCTCTGTGAGAGAGGACAGACCCATGGTGATGAAAACAATGATTCAGGTGGTTATACACTAATTAAAACACATCTATTAATATGCCAAATCCATTCAACTAGATGCCACTAAATTGACTCACTGAACCTTTAAGACATCACACTCATTTCAGAAATATTTTGTCAGACCCACTGAACAAATATGTGTGTTTTGATCTCAACAATGAACAGTCTGGGTAAAAACAGTTCTCTGGAAAGTTTTGGAGCTGCCTTGAGTTTTATTTTATTCTTTGGCACACCCCTGTTGTGCCAAAATAGGATTTTCTTATAGGAAACCCTTGGCAGACATGAATAAAATGTATCAAATTCACCTATGTACATATAAAGATTTGTGCTCTTTGACTGACAGGCAGGGCACTAGCCCAAAAACTCAAACTGTGATCTCACACACGTTCACTCCCCTCCCGAAAAAAAGGGGAAAGGAATTATCACATGCACCACATACAAATATATACAAGTTTGCAAACATCAACTTTTGTTAAAAAATTAGCTACAGATACTGACAAACATAAAAAGCTGTAGTATTTTAGTAAAAATCAAACTTATTATTAAGGTAACGTGTCAAGTAATATGACCATTCAGTATAACCATTTACTCCATCTGGGTTGAAGTGGACACCTGATTGGCTGCTCAGCACTGAAGCGATGACAGGAAATGACGCCTGACACTGCGGCAGTGGATCAGTTTCTCAAGTTCGGAGCCTATAGATCATGTGACAATGTGAGCAGAGTGAGACACCATCGCCCCAAATTCACCTTAACCCTTTCCTCACTGTGAGCAACATGATCAACAAGTCACTGGGGATGCATTATATTCCTATAAAAATGACCAACAAAGGAACGTGGGCCATGTGACAAGTGTCTGACTGGTTTTTCCAACTCTGCAATGACAAGGGTATATTATATTATAACTTAAAATGCATTATATTAAAGGGATATTCCAGAGATTTACTACATTTCAATGCTTCCATAAAGTTAGAGAACATGTGAAGGAGATTAAAGTTCAAAATCAAATGCAGAGATATCCTGACTTTTAATTACTTAAATGGGTCAAACTCCAACAAACACTCCAGCATCACACTTCCCATAATACAACTCAACACTGCCAGCCATTAGACACTCCATGCATGATAACTGCCAATTTCAATTCCACAACTTCAGTTTAAAGTATGTGCTCCTCATGACAAGTAAACTGATCTTCATGTGTAAAAATGGAGGAATATCCCTTTAACTATATGAATTTAAAATCAGTGAAGTGGTTCTGTCAAATATATAAATTCCTTGGCAGTCAAGACCCCAAAAATGCACCGTGTGTCTTGGCTGACATGACTGCTCTCTCTGCCTTATGGGAGATGTATGCACTTCTGAGACTTGTTGATCATACACACATGTTTTCAGAGTCAGAGAGCAGGTATGTTCTGAAGATGGGAGCAGGAGTCATTAGAGAGCCTTCCCCTGTTCACATTCATACCTTCAGACCTTGTACACATACATAACGCACGCATACATACACACACACACATACATACACACGTCTCCTCCTCTCAATCCACAATAAAGTGCTTGAGCTAACAACACATGAAAAAACTAAAACAAAGCAATTTTAAAAAGTCTACAGGTTCCTTTGCTCTCATGGCTGCCTGTTTCTCAGTTTGTGTAACAGGAGTTCGTCTTTGATTTCAATTTTGTTTCCGAGCATCTGAGTAGAATCTGTTACAGTGAAAGGTTTTAAGCCTTTTGTTAATTTCTTCCATTTCCTTCTACTCCAATACTTGAGGTTTTCAAGGTAGGCAGGAGATTAAAATCATCCACGTTCTACTGAACCAATAAATAAGAACAATAACAACTTAAACACAGAGTAAATAATGATATCACATAGTAAGCAGGATTTAACAATATGTACTGCTTCATGGGGAGCTGAAAGTCTCTTGAAGCCCACCAGACTTTCTCCTAGTCCTGTCCATCCTCTTATTCTTCTGGTAAAAAAAACAAATATCCTGAATGATGGACAATATATATTTGTCACTGCAGTGTAAAAAAAAGCACTTAAAAGTGCACGTATTATGTTCACATCCGGTTTCAGCCTTTGTTTCTGGATCTGTTGTCATCTTTGGTTGAAAATTTGCGCATCAGTCGCTTTTCAAAGTTCAGTCCGTGATGCAGCAAGTAAAACTAACTGATGATAAATACAGATGAAACCTATCAAATGAAAAAGTGCTTGAACTGCTACGGGAGGGAACAGTAGGATTGTGAGGATGGTAGTCAATAGTCTTAGGACGGTCCCTCTGTGTGTGTGTGTGTGTGTGTGTGTGTGTGTGTGTGTGTCTGTATGTGTGTGAGGGCTGCTACTCATACAGTGTGACAGTGCAGTAGCAGAGAGCTGAGATCCTGCGGTCCACGCTGGCCTTGTCTGCAGGGAAAAAGCACAAAATGAAACTTTGTTAACATTTTATTGGTATATATTGTATTTGAGTTTTATTTAGCATATATGAAATGTGTCTTTATTTCTGTACTGTACAGTGCTGCTTTATTGACAGACGCTGCAAATGTATTGTGTTTTATGTGCTGATTTATGACAAAGGGCCCAACAAACTGAGTGAAACAGGACATCTTTTACAGCAATTTAAAGACACTAATTATGCTAATAATTGTAACAAAGCTCAAGAATAGAAATTGTTCACTCACACTTGATCACGTTCTCAATGTCAGTGGGGTCCTGTAGGATCTTGGACAGGCCGTCCAGCAGCATGGCGGCCTTGCTGTAGCGGTAGGCTATATCCTCCGTCTGCTTGAACATCTCATCCAGAGCTGCTGACTGAACCTAACACACACACACACAGAGCATCATATTAGACCGACCAGCATAAATTATATCTGCACTCAAATGAACTTGATTTGAGCTCATATAATTTAAAAAAGCTGCTAGAAGGAATGTCTGTTAGGAATCAATCATCAGACCAGATTCCTTTGAAGCTCTGAAGCTGTGTGGTACTCTGTACTGTGCGAGACTCACCATCTCCACAGCGTGATTGTAGATGAGCTTTTCCGCGGTGACGCTGTTGATTTCGTCAACGAAGCGCTGCTTATCAGAGAAGAAGTGGTTGAGTTTGTCGGTCAGCCGCCGGCAAAGGGAGATGCAGCTTTTGTAACGCTCATTCAGACTCTTCACCACTGAGAACAGAAGAGGAGAGGGTTTAATATTTCAGTATGTTATATACTGGTTTCTCTATTAAGTCACAGTGTCCTTCACCTGCTCTCGCCCACAGTTTCCAGTTTATTGTGTAGAACACAGCTAAAATATTGGAAGATAAAGACTGAAGTGTGCTTACCTTGTTTGACAGCAGTGGAAGGGTTGAGCTTGGCTGATTTAATCTGAGCTTTGGCCAGATGGAGAGAGGAAGCCAGGAGCTGAGCTGCCTTCATGTAGAGCACCAACTGCTCCACCTGCCTGTAGGGGGCAGCACACACACTGAATTAGATTGATAGAAAAGCTTCAGGCACTGCAGCAGAATCAGGATTAAATGACACCTAACACTACAACCTCTTTTGTTCCTTGCTTACCCCCACTCTTTGCTGAGCTGGCTGATCTGGTCAACAACCACACTGTCCTGAGGAGGGTAGAGGGAGGCGGCCGACACGCCGAGCTCCGTCCCCCCGGCTCTTACTGCCGCCATCTCCAGCACGCAGTCGGTGAAAGAGAGCATCATCCGCAGATACATCAAGGTGTCTGTGTGCTCACGCTGTACAAGGAAACATTGGATGTAAGGAAGATTACAAGAATGTACCAGTGATTCAAGAAGTTGAGCCACCGATTAATTACCAAACAACATAAAAACAACAACAAGGCCAGATAGATGTCTCACACACCCTTCACTGTCTTACCTCCATGAGGGTCTCCTCAGGCAGCTCGGGAGCTTCGAAGGTGATGAATCCCTCCAAGCTGGGTGGGGAGGTTCCATAGGGGACGTAGCGCAGGCTGCTGGGTGCCCCCTCTGCCCCAGGGATGATCTGCCCACCACTGAAACCTCCTGGAGGAGAGGAGCCTATGGTCATTCCCGGGGGAGAGCCAACATAGACCCGGCCACTGGTGGAACACAGGGAGCCGGCAGAGCTGTTGGAGCCCACTGAAGGAATAGAAAGACAGGTGGGGGGTACGGTAAGTTGAAAGGATAACCGCAATCACTGAAAACACCTCTCAGCTCTCCTGCTTCTAACTTCAAACAGCACATTTGATTGGCACAGTAGCTCAGACAGGAGGTCCTCACCCGAGGTGGTGCGTGGTCGGGTGCCAAGATGGCTGCAAGTAGGCGGAGTGCTGCTGTTGGGCGGTGACCCCACAGTGAAAAGGACGGTGCGGGGACTCGCTGACCCACCCTGAGCCAATACGGTGGGACCTGCAGGGGCTTGCAGGAAATTGAGTCCTTTTAAATTAATTGAATTGTCTATACAAAGTAAATACGCTATACTTAAACAAGCTTAACAACTATAAGAACGCTTGAAGTAAATTGTATCAGGAACTAGCACTGAACTACCTGTGTCCATGGGTCGCTCTGTGTTCAGGCTGTCAGTGCTGCCCTGATAGGCCTGTCCACCCAGAGTGATTCTGATTGGCTGCTCAGACAGGCGTCCCGTACTAACAGACCTGCAGGGAAACCACAGATACGACGTCAGGGTAACGTCAAAGAGCACACATGCTGATGTAACATGGTGATCCTCATTGAATGAGGTGTCAGGGCCTGCGAACTCAAAACCGGGAAATGACCCCTCTACCAGCTGACTTAGGTTAAGGATTAAGCCAATCAGAGGGAGGGAAAAAAAGGCAATGAGAGAGTGAAAAAACGAGCCCTTGGACTTTATTATATTAATTTATTACCATTGTGTTATCTTAAATATCTATTAAGCTTGTGTAAAGTTAATTTCGCCTTGAGATTGGGTTGAGCAGTTTACTACTTCTATCTGTTGTTAATCCCACTAACACACTAATAAAGAAAAAACAAAACAGAAAAACAACTGTAAAGAAAACATTGTTTCTTTTTCATACAAATATCAGTATTTCAAATGCCAAGTAAAAAGAGACTCCTGAAACAGCCATTAGTGAGTGTTAGGGACTCTAAAAACTCTATTTACAGGAAGCCCCACAAAGTAAACATAGGTGACTTCTATATTTACTTTACATAACAGAACATTTCTAGGAACTCTTGTGTAAAGTCCATTGAGTACAGGTGTGTGTCACACACACCTGTAGTATTGTGTTGGTCCATTCTATTATAAACTTGTAATCAAGTGAACAGGATCATGTTCATCAGATTAGAGGCCAGATTTTTGGTGATAATGGATTTCAATTATCAGTATGACTTTAGTAAAGATCGAAGTTGGGATGTGTGTTAAAGAGAAATGATGCAGACTGCAGGTCTGGAAAAGACGAAAAAGATTAAGGAACTGTTTGTTAAAAGAGAATCATACCTGCCGAACGTCCTGCTGGCCTCTGGGGCAGCTGGGCGGGCACAGGTGTAAGGGCTGCAGTGGTGGGCGCAGATATCCCGGGCATCTGCCAGCGTCCTGGTGGGCATGGGGCTGTCTGCCAGCGCCATTAAATTACAGGATGCCTGCGTTTTAGGGATCTTGAATGGTGCTGAAATGGTCTAATTAGAAAAAAAAAAGTACATATGGAAAATGTAACACCTGATATTTTGTAGATTTGGTATTTACCATCTGCACACTTCATCAGATGCCTGCACTCACCTTGGTAGGGGATCCAATGATGGTCGGCAGCGGCGACTTCTGCAGCCAGTCGGACGTGCGGGGGGAGGAGCCCAGCAGCTTGGTGGGGGAGGAGCCCAGGCTGACTGGTCGGCCGAGCTGAGGGGAGTGACTGCAGGACGAGGAGGAAGGCTGAACGGGGTCTGACAGCTGCTTGTGGAGCTTCTGTCTGGTCTGGTAGACCTCGGTCAGCGTTGGGGCGCTTTGAAGACGAGCCCCCAGGAGTTGAGAGGACGGGACAGGAGAGCCTGGGCGAAGTAGAGGAGAAACTGGATTACAATCAGTTCAATTAACATGAAAATATTTAAAAATCTCATGAATCATGGATCGTGGAGTATGTCTTTGTTTGTTCTAAGGCTGGTAAGACGAGACATAACAACACGTCTCATTTGTCTCACAGCTAGAGAAAGTCTTTAGTTCTAAAAGGGAGTGACGCTACTTTTATAAGTTTTGGGCCATCAGAGTTTCTGCTCAATCAGCACGAAAAAAAATTGCAGAAGAAACTTTCCAAAGAGACTCTGCGTTGCTCATAAAATGTGGGGTTGTGCTGTTGTTTGTGACTGAGGTGTCATTTCAGACATCACATCGTAACTTCCTTCTTTTAAAAAAAAGACAAACAAACAGTGAAGAAGTTAGAAGATCTCTCCAGTGTTATAAACGGCTGCGGCAGAGACTTTAAAAAAGGACCTTGACTCATGGTGAGTCACTTTGTTAATAATAATGTGATGACACAGAAGGAAGGAATCAAAACAACTCCTTACTGTGGTTAATACTGCTACTGCCCAATGCCAATGCATTTCCATACTGCCTTCTTGGTGAGGGGTTGTATATATATATATGTACATGTGTATGTGTGTGTGTGTGTGTGTGTGTGTGTGTGTGTGAAGATGAAGATGCTGTGTACCGACCTCCTGAGGAGCTCCGGCTGCGAGGCTCGTGGTTCTGCAGGTGACAGCAGCAGTGACCCAGCTGCTCGGGGATGGTACCCACTGCAAACACAAACATTTTCATTTTGAGACAAGTCCAATTCATGTCTGGTTCAGGGTGTTATTAAGAGACTGATGTGCTTGAAACATGTCTGTACATGTCCTGACTCCTTACCGAGAGGTGAAGGGGAGTAGGGCCGGGAGCTGCCTGTGGAGAGGCGGCGACCCACTGTTTGAGGGATGTCTGTGGAGCTGGGGGACCCCGAGCCCACCTTGGGAAACCCCATAGGACTAGTGTTGGAGCGTCTCACTGTGCCAGATCTACAAGAAAAAGCATGTAGATTAAGCAAGTGCAATGTCATTCGTTTTACTGAGACAGGTTGAAACTAGAGCTAACTAAAAAACATTCTATGACAGGATTCATGATCATCAATTGACTTCATCAAGGATTCAGTTACTCAGCTCAACTCTCTCAAATGACTTTTTTATCTCTATGGATCATTTCAGGACATTTTTCCTCTTAGTAAATACTTGTTTGGCTGGTAAAACAACCCACTGACAACCTACTGCTGCAGCAAGTAAGACCTCAACACACAGTCATGTGAAATGGAAGCATGTGCTGTGTAGATTTGTCAATTTCAAAGCAGTAAGGAGTTCCCCAATTATTCTAGCTCCCTCCTCTGGTAGGTCAAAAGGAACACAGTGGGGCTGTAGAGTAGGGTAGCTGAACAAAGACGTATAGCAAGGGTAGGAGGAACGGTACCTGTCCTCAACAGAGGTCAAATGAAGAAGCTGCTACTGCTTTAACATTAACCGCATACTAATCCTCAGCTATGCAGCTATGATCACCACAGTAGGAATTTGATGGCAAATGGCAAAGCAACAAGATGAACACAAGCCCACACGGAAGCCAGCACAATAAAACTTATAATTAACACATTAGCAATACAATACAGCTGATTAGCTGAAAGATAATAGTACCTCTTGTGTTTTCCTCCTCAGACAACAGCTTGTAAATGGGAACAACAGAACTATTCTTCCTGTGAAACAAGGTGCCACCCTTCTCTCTTCCTCTGCTTTGTCTTCAAATAAAACTGCCAACAAAAACCCTCCCAGCAACAGGCTGGAAGGCTGTAACCTCAAGCAGCCACTTATCTGATGTAAGTTCAGTGAAATGTTACGGCTGATGAAATAACAGCCAGGGTTTTCATTACTCAACTTGAAAAATGACTCACAAATGGTGACCTGCAAACATTAGTAACAAGCTGATATCAATAAACAAGTGCCTATTCCAGGTATTTCACTAGTAATCATTCAGAAGGTATAAATAATGCAGAGGTAAGTCAGGGTTTCCTTCACCAACTCTTACCTGGGGGAGCCGTAGAGCGTGGTGGTCGGGCTGCTGGAGAGGTTCTGCTTGATGCGCTGGTAGTTGCGAACCTGGGTGGGAACAGGGATGGGGGTCGTCTCTGCCCGTGGGGACACCATGGGGGTCTGTCCCGGGGTGGGTTGTGGCTGCCTGGAGGGAAAAAATGGGGAGAGGAGGGCAGTTAGCCAGTCTGTTTGGGGCTGCTGTTGCTTCCATATCTGCAGGACATCTTCAGGGGTGTCAACACCCATAATAAGTTAGAATCTCCAAAAGGCTGGTCGTAGAATAAAATAAAGCAGCACAAATCTAACTGTCGGGACCTTTGTTTTTACAGCCGCGAGTTCTTTGTTTACTTCAATGTGGAGGCAGGTTGAGGAACTTAAAGTTTAGCCTGACTGATCATGAGTCAGTCGGAGCAGAAAAAAAAGGAGGCGAGGTCTCCATGTAAACACAAAGGCACGACCAATAAGAATTGAACTTATTCTATTGGGGGCAGGGCTAGAGGCGGGGCCGGCAAATGGCACGTGTGAGGCAGGTCCTCTTGTGTTCAGACAGACACAGGAGGGGAAGCGCAAAGAGCCACAGCTCATTTGCATTCTTTTGTTATTTCAAAGGAGACAAAATGTTCTCGGACATAAAGTCACGACTGAGTCACCCACAGAGGCCCTTTGCTTATATACAGAATGCGGAAAAAAAGGAGGAGTAAGGGAAATGGCTGTTAGAGCAGCACCAGTTGGAAACCAGTGTTATGTAATGACGTGAAGCCTGGGAGGTTCTATAAGGGAGAAAGGATGAGGACACGTGAGGCAAGGACTCGTCCAGACAAAGAAGCAAAGAGTAGTTGCTTTGTTTAATATCTGAATATCTGCGATTCTGAGACACAGACCCGACCACGTGCTGTACTTCTCCACTCACTCAACATCGATGGGGAAGATATTTGATACAGTAACCCATGATGGAGGTGTTCTATTTTTCTCCAGGTTGCTAAAAGCTTTATCGATCCCAACCTCGGGCTTAATATGAACAGGAATGTTGTATGCTGTTGTCCTCTCGTTAAAGAGATTTGCGGGGTCGGTGAACAGCTGCTTTTTTAAAAGGAGGCAAGAGTGAAAGGAGGAGAGAGACTGGATCTGCAGTCAGTTGCCTCTCCACTGACCTGGTTTCTACTGAGCAGCTCAGGAGAGGGGGATGGGATCAAACATTTCAGCCTCTTTCTTTTTTTATATTTTGTTACTTCTGTTTTTGCTCATTCATCTCCCCCCATTTGCTTGCTCTGTCTCTCGTCAGTCTTCTAAGCTCTCACTTTTTTTACAATGATTATCTCACCCCAGACATCTTTCTCTTCCCGTCGTCTCCCCAAGCCCACACTCTCTTTTTCCTTGTCAATTTAGGACGCACGGGGCACTGAGGATAAACAAGTCTATGATTTAGGAGCTTTCTGAGAGTGTGGCTGGTGTTACTAAATCGCAAGGCACAACTCCTGTGATGAAGAACAACATCAGTTCTTCGTGTGTCAATGGTTAACTAATTTATGCGGGCAGCCAAGAGTTATTGCTATGTAGAGAGCCGTTAAAGAGGACAGCAGAGGGAGGGAGTGGAGCTGGAAGCATGAACGGTTGGAGGAGAATAAGAAAGGGCAACAAAGACAAAATAGACAGAGTGCAACAAAAACAGGAACAGAGAAGAGAGAGAACAGTTTAGCTTGAAGCTGTTAACAACAGCAAATAGAAGAGAGACAGAAGTGTAAAGCAGCGTCTGACTGCAGGTTATTAACAGAGAGAGAGAGAGAGGAGAAAGAAGAACAAAGAGGCAACAGAGAGCAGCTGGGACTCTGAAACTTGGAACAAAATGTACAATACATCATCCACAAAGCTGCTGACTTCTGAAACTGTACATAGGTCAGCAGGAAAATAACTGGTGGACAAGAGTTGTGTAGTAGGCAAGATAATAAAAAGGCTCACCAGTATTCAATATTTTTATTGCTGTGGACAAATCAAATAAAATTAACACACATTAAAAAATGAACTGATTCTACTGACTGAGTATTGTGTGTCTGTCCTGTTCCCAGAAATATTTAGTAGAGCACCAAATGTCTATCAATCTGCAGATGAAAATAGTCCCTATGAAATGCATTATATCCTCCTGTTTGAATAACGTCTAAAAGTGCTGAGAAATGGTTGGTTTTGGTCTTTTCAAGGGATTTGTTGACAATAATAAAAAATATAGAATAATGCCTAACAAAGAAAAGTAAAAAGGAGTAACAGACAACAGGATTTCTATTCAATCTCAGTAACTGCTGGACATGAGGTCCAATCGTGTAGTAAGTTAAATCCAGTAAAAGATGACTATAAGTGCTGCCATGTTAAGATAATGTGTTTGCAGTACATGTGAGAGAGTTTTGATCTTTAAATACACAGCTGAGGCGCTGCAATAACAGTCACGGCTTATTATTGCAGACATGTTTTGGCGAGTGAGGCTATTCTTATTGCGCAGCCCTTGGTGGGTCAGGTGCTTTTTTTAGCACACCACCACCTTGTTGTTTGTTGGCTCGACGTCTGATTCATATCGTGCTAATCATGCAGATTTGAAGGTGGGCTGAAAAAATCACTTTTAACAAATGGACAGTGTGTGTGTGTGTGTGTGTGTGTGCGTGTGTGAAATCTGGTGTCCAGCAAAGAGCACGCTGTTTGTTTCTGCTTTGTTTCCAGAAATAGTAAAAAGAAGAAACAAAAAAGGAAGCATGCTCGACACAAAAACAAATGAATAGATGACATGACCGTACACAAATACATGCGAACTCAAGACTGTATGTGGAAAGGAATCTGAGTCACAGTGTCATGTCACACTTCCATGGCGTAGTCTGTCTATTTTTTACCCTGACTCTCGTAAAACTCCAGTTCATACTCCATGAACTCTGGCTTATTAGTGAGTGAAGCTGGGCTACAGACGTTTTCACACCTTTTTAAAGCCCTATGTCAGATCCTATATGCTGAATGAAAAATGATTTTGGCAGGTAGCATTTATAGAAGTGCCCGTTTGTCTTTTTGAGCTCCTTATCATCTGTGCGTGGTATTTGGCAGCTTGACTGAGTCAGTCCAATCTAAATGCTGATTCCGTGATTATTCTATAGCCATTTCACTGTGCAATCAACATTTACTTCATAATGATAAGTTAAAGTAAAAAACAAAGTCTACACATGCTCTAGGACAGTTTTAAACCTAAAAATGTAAAAAGGAATTCTGTCATTTTTTTGTCTTTATGTTTTCAGTATAGCACAAATGACCATATATAAATGGAGATTGGCAGGATTCATATAAGAACCATGTTGATGGGACACTCTGAGCCTTATTAATGTTAAAAATGTATTGACAGGAACAAATTACAGAAACTCCATTTTCATTGATCTGATGATGCAGTTTGTTTGGAGGCTTTCAGTTTCTAATGATGATATAGACTCTCTTCCAAACACAACAAATAGGTGTTTAAGTCTCTGGCTGACTGCATTGTACTCACGCTCCACAGATGAGGAACTCGCTGGATGGCCGTCGACCTGCTCCCATTGGCTGGTCATCTGAGGAGGGAGAGCCAAGTGCAGAAAAGAATGATGAAGGTGCAACAGGATTTACTGATGTACAAACCCCCCAGTAATTAGGTGATTAAACGCCATTCAGAATGCCAGCTGACTCCCAATGCACTTTGTCCATTGTTTGAGTGGAGGACTTGTAGGTGGATGTGTGTGTGTGTTACAACAGGTGCAGAGCATGAGGGTTTGTTTGACTCAAGCGGGTAAAGTGTGTTTGTGTGTGTGTGTGTGTGTGTCTACTGTTTGTGGACTGTTGTCTACTATTACAGCATGAAATGGTTAGCAGCTGTCTAATTTACTGGCTGTGGATTAGGTGACATGTGCTTGTCTGAGTGTGTGTGAACATGTGTGTTCCATGCATCACTGGCAGGTAGTGAATGTGACTTTACTACATGAGTATTCAAGCTATGTGTCTCTACAAGTCCTTAAACAGATGGTTTCTAACACATTTATGCACTTGTATAGAACAGATGATAGTGTGTGTGTGTGTGTGTGTGTGTGTGCATGTTTTGGTCACTGACAGAAAAGGCAGGTCACATATACTACTATATATTATGAGTTTACAGGTGTGTGTGAATAAGTGGAATATCAGGATTTATTGGACCACTAATAGGTTTTCTTATTGACCAGAACATAATTACACACACGACATACGAAATGAGTCTTCTCAGTGAAAACAACTAAAAAGGATTATTTCTGTAATCCTTTTTGTTTGTAAACTGTAGAAGAAAGAAAATGGAACAAGGTTCTTTCGGTTCGTCATGCATATAAACTGCCTATAAATGTCCAGTGTGTAATATACTAAAACAATGGGCTTAATGCAAGAACATTTTCTCTCTTTCTGTGAGGTTCACTCGAGTGTTTCAAGTTGGATTCACCAAACCCTCTTAACACAAATTTGTTGAGTGGTTCTGAGATTTGTTCATAAGCATAATGTGTACGTAAAAGACTGCGTGTGTATGTACTGTGAATGTGTGTGATGGCACTTACAGCTGTCTGTAGAGATGTGAGGCACCAGGACAAAGTCATCAGTGTCACAGGAGGAGTTCTTGCTGCTGGTGCTTCCTGCAGACTCCTTGGACAGCTGCAGGAAGTTGGGCGGGCCGAGTGGAGGGGATGACAGACCATCTTCTGCTAGAGTCTGCATGTCTGGGAGAGACTGTGAGTTCACGGACAGACAGACAGACAGACAGACAGAAGAGGGATTAAAGTCGTAGTGTGTCTTTTGAATGACGCAATTAAGGCTTCCAGGCAGGACAGCTCTAACTGTCAAACTAATGCAATCACATTGTCACAGAGAGTAATGACATCCTTGCTCTGCACTCCCACTGCTGATGTGAGATGAGATGCATCACTGCGCAAATAAATTGCAAACTAGCAGTAGACTTATTATTAGTATTAGTAGCAGCACTCATAGTGGCAGTTGAGCCTGAAGATATCACATTACTACTCTATTTAAAATAGTAAGAGCTACAAATTATACATATATACTTGCCTTAGGATTTTAATTCTTAATAATTCATCTTACCAAATTGAATTATTGTTTATTTTCCCCTTTTTGGACACCATGTACCAGCAAGCAGGTACACAATGAGCATAACAATAGGGGAACATGGTTAATATTTTATTACCCTTGTTTCAGTGAAAGTGTAATCCCCGGTGAATGAGGATTTATAAAGTAATATCAAACTCACAGGAGGGGAGTTGTAGCGAATGCATGGGGAGCTGCCACAGGAACTGTCCGTTGCAGTGTTGGAGGCGCTGGGGACTGGCACCGGACACGCTGAGGGCAATAAATACAAAATGAATCATGAATCAATCCAGTCGGATGATGAGTTGTAGTACAGTGAGTTAAAGTGCTTGGGAATGTGACCTTCGTGCTTACATTTTTTAATAGTGGACAATGGTTCCAGGAAAGGATGACTGAAAAATGCGTCTGTGTAGAGAGTTAGAGGGACAGAACCGATCAGAGAGGTCTTCTCATGAACATCAACACAGATCTTAATGTATTCACAACTAAATTAGAACAATAAATTCACCATTTGAAGTTTAATAAGTAAATGATGTCACTCACCAAAGTCCATCCTGTCTTTCTGATTCCTCTGCAGCAGCCCCAGCAAAAGGTTGCTAAGTTGGGGGGATGTCTCCCTCGGGATGCTGGGTAATGAGAACATTAGAATGTTAATACTTGTGAAGTCTGGTCCTTTAAAACAAACACCAGTTCACTTTCAGTGACCTACATGGGTTGTAGAGTCTTGTTCTTCTCATAGAACATCCTCAAGTCTTGGGGACTATTGGCCTGAAAAATACCAATACAGAATTAGACACACAAACAAACACAAACACAATTGTTGCCAGCTTGTTATACGTAGTATTAACCTGGAAAGGTGGCTTGCCGACCAGACACTGGTAGATGACTGTCCCTATGCTCCACAAGTCGGCCTTGGCGTCGTAGTTCTGGGACATGATGACCTCTGGGGCCTGAAGGATGCGAGAGGTCATAAGTAAAGATCCACCGTGGGGATAGTTATGTAACATGAACATGCTGCTGAGGAGGCTGACGGGTCACTTTAAAATGGCTGACTTCAGCTGCAACTCTAGACACACACAAAATATCCAATATGAAACGACACTGACCATGTACATGGGTGACCCACATAGTGTGGCTGCCATCATGTTGCTCTGGAGGTACCGTGCAAAGCCAAAGTCAGCTGCAGGACAGAAACACATGTGTTATTATTACCACTAACACAAACCACTATTGTTAGACTCTGAAGAATGTCTGGGAGACAAACACTGGGAGCAGTAATATAGGCATGAAATACAGCTGAGGCTATATTAATATCAAGTTAGACACGAAACAATGTAACCAACTAAATTAAATACAGTACAAAAATGGGAAATTTATATACACCTGTCGCCAAGGTGTGATGTTTGAGTTTGAAGTTTGGCTATTTACTGGTGGTCAAAGTTAGGCAGACAAAATGAAAAACATCTCATACATGCTCAGTGTATTTTTCCTTCTTATTCTGCTTCTGGCTACTATACCTATAAAACTGAATTCAATGGATATTTTATAAATACAGTATATTTAAGCAGTATAAGACACCAATTTTCTAGTAATGTCAATATTCTAAACAACATTCTTGTTTTTGATTTTGTCACCTATTTTGATGCGGATGCCGCTGATGTTGGACTTCTTGCGACCTGCATATGACAGCAGGATGTTCTGGGGTTTCAGGTCACGGTGGATGATTCCTTTGCTGTTAAGGATTCGCATGGCAGCAGCTATCTGCTGGAGGAAAACCCTCAGTGTGTCTTCTCTCAGGGTCCCCTTGCCTACAGAAGAGGAGAGAAAAAAAAGAAAATGATCATTATTCAGGATTAAATAAAAAATAATGCATATGTATATTTCTGAAGCAAGCACAACTCCATAAAAAGTGCCTAGCAGCTTTACTTGATTAAAGCTAATAATTAGCATATTACAGTAATAATCCCGAGGTAAATAGCGTAAATTGAGACACTGAAGGTCCCATTCTGGTGGTAGTTAAATAAATCTAATCCGATGTGAGATTAAGAGGATTCTTCCCTCTGCCTCTCGCTCACTCTCACTCTGTAGGCATAGATCAACTAGTGAGATCATCAACATTAATCTAAGATTTATTTTTTTTGGGGGGGTAGCTGTTCTCTGCCCACGAGGGTGGACCAACATGGAAATGTTGTGTAAGTGTGTAAGTAGTATATTAATTCACTTGTGGGATCCTCTTATATAAAGGATATTAATAATGCGTAAAGGTCGGCACCTGCGCATGTGTGAACACAGAAGCTCTTCACTGATAAGAACAGAGAATGATTTATGGCTTCAGCGTGCCGGCAGCCGGTTGGGTACAGTTGGGTCTGCAGAGCACTGTAACATCCTGAATGCTAATCTACAGCTTCAGCCTTCCACTGTGACCCTGTGGTTTTATTTCACAACTACAGGTGTTACTCAAGCAGAGGCTCCAGGACCACCCTGTCACAGATGGGTCTGACCGTGACCCACTTCATAATCTGCTAATGTGGACATGTGGGGCTGGAACATTATGCAAAAGTACAGTGATAAGGGAGCTGTGTGTTTATGGAACAGAGGTGTAAACACCTGTGGTTATCTAACAGATGTATTGGCAAAGCACACATGCCGCCATTCATTCAGGGCTTTCAGATTCTAGCAGCCGACCTGATATTAACCTGAAACTACTGCAACCAAACAACTGTAGCATCTGAAGCCCAATGACAAAAAACATTCTTAAAGGAACATGTAGAGTGGACCGGTGCAAAGTTAGCGTGACAGAGTCACAATGGCCATATTTATGGGATATACTGCACATTAGGTTGAAATGAAGTGGTCTCATTTAACTCAATAATAATAAAATATAAAATGTTTTTATAGTGGTGTTCATAAAGGGCTACTTCAATGTGTTTGTGGTGATTTTTTTTAATTTTATTAAATCCTAGGTTGTTGATTCAGTCACGGATGTCTCACTCCAAAAATTCTGAGACATGTGGATTTAATTCTGGTTTTCTGCAACTTTATTCATCTTAAAACACTCCAACAACACTGTCGGATGGATGATGATCAAAACTGGTGCAACAGAACCAGAGATATTACTTGTTTATTCAATCTTATGCAATCTTCTCATCTTGTCAAAATATGGCGCCTAGCTTTTGTACAACTTTTTTTCACATAAGTAGTTCTCCCCAAGGCCTGTGAACTCACTTTGATGTGTAAAATCAGCTGTACGACCAGAAATGCTGATCTTTGTTAAACTATCCTGAGTGGCCCTAAACCAGAAAAGAAACCCTTTGTACAAAGCTACAAAGTGTGATTCTCCTACTGACACACAGAAAACATGCAAATACCCCCCAATGTAATACAGAAACACATTATTCCACAAACCCTCAGAAATGCATACATAATAACAATCACATGCACACATGCACACATTCCCACGCCTACAATCATAATAACTGCAGTCACATGGATTTTCCATCTCTGTCACTTTATTTTGATGAACAATAAAGTGTGTGTGTGGCAGACACATGCTAGTGTGATCCTTACCTTGCAGATAGTCGGCGAGATCACCTCCATTACAGTACTGTGTGAGGGGAGACAAACAACCACGATCAGCAACAACATGTAAGCAAATTTATATCTGGGTTTACCAATGTCAAGCTGAGAAGCATATTTTTGGTATGATGTATGATGATGCGTTGGAGTGGGTGCGTGTATATGTGCATGAGTGTGCGTACAAATCCTAGCATATCCTGGCAAGCTCATCAGTGAATCTGATGAATGGCTGTGGCTTTATCTGTGCTGACAACCTCTGTTCCAGTGCAGTTAGTTCTCAAGAGGGACAACAAGAACGGAGGGATGGAGACAGGGAGTGTGTGTGTGTATTTGGGGTTTGAGGGGGTGGAAGGGAATATAATCAGAGCACAATATGGCCTGATCGTGATATATGCATCTAGTACTGTTGCAGTTATACCAATCAGACACTGACCTATAAATCAAAACTGGGCTTACACCGGGCTCAGTGTGCTTCTCTCTTACCATTCGATACTTCCACCAATGTTTGAGTAAGACAAGCTTTTTCTTGCCAAGCAAAACATGAGGCATGAACATTGATTTAGCCAGACAGTGGTGGATGCTTCAAAGTGCAGCAAGGGCAAGACCCAAGCAAGACCTCCTGAAACTGTTTGATATTTCAAAATTGAAAGTGATAAGCACAACTAACTGCTCATCTTGTCTTTCACCTGTGTCAACCCTCTAATGGTTGTAACCTAGTCCTATATGGCCGTTGATGCAAGCACACAAGATTCCAAAGGATTATAAATGGAGTATAATGCAGAGCTGTCTAACCAGAGACCAAAACAAGATTTTACCCGAAAGCTTTTGGAGAACACAATTCCTAGAAAACACAGGGGTGTATTTTTAGTGAGTAACTTGAGGTGGAGTCATGGTATGTTTTCAAACTTGGCAGCCAGCTGAGAGCATTGCGAAATGATTAGGGGAAAAGTTGCGGTGGATTCTAACGGAGAGGCTGCCAGCAGGTTAAGAGAGGAAATTAACACACAATGTGAAAAAGAAGAAAAGAAGAAAAGACACAAGAGAAGTGGGACAAGAAGGGGGGTGGGGTGACAGCAGTGAAGCCTACAGGGGTCAAAAGACTGTAAAAACACATGCTGGGGTGAAACATTACTCTGTAATGAATACTGAGAGTGCTTTATTGTGCTAATGAGTACATTCACAATTATTTAAATCATCCCTCATGTTACTTTAAATTAAAAAAACACTTTTTAACTTTGTTCAAAGTTACTTGTTACTCCAACACAAGTGACAACACATGAGAAGAGAATACGAGTCACGTTTCTATACTCACTTCCATGACCAGAAAAACAGAGTTGGGTGTTTCCTGGAAGAGAAGAAACACAGAATCGGTTAGAAGCCATTTATCATGAAGCAGCTGTCAGCTCCAGTACACAGGTGTGAGAAAACAGCCCCAGGACAGGACAAAAAATAAAATAAAAAACATTAAGTGAATAATACCAGCGCTTTCTAATTATGACAGCCAGGGCTTTTTTTAACCATACATTTTTTGCCTCATGAAAATTCTACTTGATGCTTATGACACAGCTAATACTTGAAGATGTATTTGATATGTTGTCTCAAGTCACAGAAAAGTGACGTGAGTCAACATTAAACACGTGGAACGCTGGCAAGAGAAACACGATGGAACTTGTTTTTGGTTTGCCAACTGCTGCTTACTGCTTAAATGAAGCTATAAACAGGTTGTATCATCCGTAAGTACTTTTTTGGGGCCACGAACTATTGCTGGAGGACTAGATACAGACCATAGTTCGTCTGGCCGAATGCACAAACACTACCATAAGATTTTTGTATTGTATATTCGTATGAATGAGTGCTGTAGCTGTTTGGGCCCATGGTATATACAGAATAAGTATGGATTTAGTTTGCAGAGTAATCATTAACATTTCTAACAACATGTAACAACAAAGGATGAAATTAAACATTTCTTTACCATTAACCATTGCACCATGTCACATATAAACAAATACTAGGCGAGCATGGTCTCACCACTAACTACAGCGCTGTGTAAATCAGCCGCTGTGTGACCCCATGCTAATGCGTTTGTTTGTTGGCTTGGTAAGTAGCTCAGCTTTATACAGTGTTTTTCCCCCACTGGGGCAGGTGGTGGGTGGGGGATGGGCCACCAGTATCCATTCTAACTGTATGAGTGCGAGAATATGCGTGTGTGGTGTGGGGGATTACGTAAGGAGGATGTATTCTGCAGCGCAATCTGAAGAAGAGGGGGGATGGTGACAGACTGTCAGAGTTAAAGTGACACCATGCTGAGGCCAGGGCAGTGAGGGTTACTGATATGTCCCATCACAAACACAAACACACACACACACACACACACACACACACACAAGATGTAAATGCAGGTGACTGGCCACCGTCACTGAAGAACATTCTTACATAAACTCAAGTGTCCACTGTCTAAAGTCAGAGAAAACTGATATCAACAAACAGCAGAGACTGTTCTTCTAAGAAAAGCTGCTGCCTGGAAAAACATTTATTCAACACATGTGTGTTCTTTTGGCACTTCCACATGTTGTTGTATCTTAGCTGCTGCAGTTGCCTCAGCTCGTTTTGTGGTCTAATTGCAAAGAAGTGAGATGAATTTCAAGAGGCAGATGGTGATCGCAGCATATAGAGCGGCCTTTGTACACGAGGGCTTAAAGGAAGTGGCCGCTCACACATATGAAAGCGACGACTGCTCAAGCTATTTACATTGACGGATGTTTTCTAGAAGGTACTCTTCACACATTGGCCACATCTGAAATAAAAATGGGTGGACTTTGGACATCAATGGCTCGCTGCCAGTTGAGGGCTGGGTTCAAAAACATTCCCTTCTAGCACAAAATATTCCAAAACAACTATGATATAAATAGCCCCGCTGTCTTCATGACCTTGTCACACTCATGTAACATTTAGAGGGTGTTTTGTAAGCAACCAAATCTACAGGATGGATGGATGAAAGGATTTTATTATTCTGACATCTGAAAACTGACACAATACAAGTAGCGCGCGCACACACACACACACACACACACGCACACACACACACACACACAAATACTCAGCAAGAGTCAATGTGAGCCAAAACAACAATGTGTCTGATTAGATGTTCAGTTATTGTGTCACAATCCAACTCCAGGAGTGCTAAATTATGTAACTGTATGGGGGGATGGGAATGGTCAAACTGCAGGGGGATTGCAGAGGATAGTGTGTGTGTGTGTGTGTGGGGAAGTGGGGGAGGATACGTTTTTGTGGAAAGCATGCTTTAGTCACGCAAGCGACACGCATAATCCCGTGTATTCTGAGTAAACAGTCAGTGTCATTTGGGAGTGAAGTCTGTGCTTTGACATAACAGCAGCATGCAGTGACAGATGACTGTGTCACTGACAGCAGAAAGAAAACACTAATTATACATACAGCGAGAACAAAAGGTCAGAGAGGCTTGTTGATTCTCAGTGTGGCTGGATCTTGAGTAAAGAGGGGAGAGTTTGTGTAATAACAAATTGTGCAGTTGCCCAAACTGCAAAATAACAGATATGCCGATATGGCCACATACAGAACACACAAAACACTGCTGATCCAGTCATGTATGGAAAGGAACAGAACACTCTATAAAAGGTGCATGTGTCAGCTAAAAGTCAAGCTGTGAAATAAGGCACAACAACCAGAAACAACCAAAACACATTTACATTAGAAGGCAAAGACAGTGAAATACACACGTCTAGGTTTTGTATTGTATTAAAACCCATCTAAGTTGTTTTAAGTCCCTGCAGACACTCTTTGTTATGCTAGAGAGCAGCATGCATGCACTGAACATCATGTGAAAGAGTGTGTTTGTTCATGCTTATCTGCTGATCAAACATGTAACGCACTAAGTTTCATTCAGGAGTGTGTTTGTGTGTGTGCCAGTGTCTCAGTGAACAGTGACAGTGTTTTTCTCTGAGATTTAGTCCCAGTTAAGTTAAATGTCTGGAAAGCAAAGCTCTGTAAAGGAATGTGGCCAGAGGCCAACCAGGTTCATTATGCAGGATTTCTAGGAAAAAGTCGCAGAGTTCCAAAAATCATGAAGAACATGTACATGTTTCTTTTCATCTCTTTTCATGTCAGTCATGCTTCAATACCTTGTGTAATAAGGACACACACACACACACACACACACACAGGCTGGGGGCCCCTCTCTAGGCTAGAACACGATGTTCTTTAGCATCAGCTTTTTTGGCTCACACACCAAAACACTTCATAAACACACTCCCACCCACTTCTTCCTCTGTTTACCTTTATATCAACTTCTACCGATTCCTTTATATAAGTGCATAATCAAAGTCACATGGTGCTCCAGAAAGTGGCACAAAGTTACAATTGTGACAAACAACTGTAACTTTGTTAGCCAATTAATATTTAGCTTATAATTAGCAGCATGTGGGTTAGTTATAATGATTTAAAGGCACATTTAAACAGCTGGCAGGAGGGAATATCCAACTCTGACCGTCTCAGATGAATGCATAAGTTAATGATTATTAATGTCAAATCAAAACAAACACACCTCCTGTTATCTCTGTTGCCAGTTCACAGGAATCCTAAAAGTGAAGCAGCTGAGCTGTGCAGTGTAGACTTGAGTGAGACAGAGAGCGAGCCATAGAGCCCTGACACGGGACACCTTATAATTAGACCCATCCACCTCCCACGGCTGCAGCTCGCTTAACAAGAACAGCTCCATGAAGGAGGACCGGGAGGTGCTCAGCTGTGTGCTTAAGACTGTCATTAAAAGCAGCAAATGAGCAGAGCTCCTCCAAACTACAGTGCAGGGAAGGAGCTGCAATCTGTCACGGGCGCACACACATCCCACATCCAGCCCTGCAGTCTTTTGTCAATGCACAGCTACAGACGAAAGCAGGTACAGTAGCTGCTACTTCTTTACCCACCGAGGCAGCTGGTGATTCACACACAAGCAAGCTTCACTGCATTCACAAAAGCTGGCATAATACCAGACATTTTAAAACCTTTGTAATGCTTTATTTTCCAATGGTCCAGGTCATATGATTTTGTCATAAGATTTAAGTACAACCCAATTAAATGTCACTGAATGTAAATGACCTTAATGAACTATTAGTATCGTATATATATTAAACAAATTGTTGCAAGATTTCTAACAACTATATTCAAGACAGTTTAAAGACGGACAGATACTGCATCGTGCACCCACCCTGCAGTCCTGTGAAAGAACTGTGACAGTTTTCTTTTGCATTCAGCAAAGAACACAAGAAGTGCTGAGGTAGTACGGTGGAGTGTTAGCGTATTATGCCACATGGTGATGTTGAGTGAATGAACACCTCTATTGTGAACCTAAATCAAACATACAAAAGGACATAGCCACTATAGCACAGCATATATAGCAGTGTTTATTCAGTGTCCAGACCAACACAATGCTGTCTAGTCTATATGATGCTGGTATACAGCAGTGTGGACAGAAATGCAGTCAGCTGTGGGGTGAGCTTGAGTGGGATGGCAGGGGAAATCACAGAGTCAGGATTAAGATTTAGGATTGGGTTTGTCAACGGTGCAATAAATTAGACTGCTGACACCTAACAGATGCTGATACAACCAATCCATCCACTAAATCCACTAAATAGCTTTTAAAACTGTTCAGAAGATACATATCACATTCATATGAATTTGTAATGTAAGAATCCTACTGTGAACATTCAGTGCCTGTTTGGGTTGAACTTCCCCTCCTGCGTATTGCCATCTGCCAAATGCTTGCTGGCATCCTGTTAGATGCGACTGATACTAGTAAAAAACACACACGCTAGCAGCACAGCATGCTGGTATTTGGAGGGTAAAATGTTTACCATGTTCACCAACTTACTTTTGCATGTTGGCATACTACCGTTTGCTCATTAGCACTAAACATAACTGTAACTTTAGCCTGATGAAAAGTGAGGGGGTGACCACAAGTCACCATGTCAACCTCATGGTGGAACAAGAGGAAAGGTCAAGAGGTTTATCCTCTGGGGAACATGAATGCTGGTACAAAATGCTGGCCAAAGCGATTGAGACAGACGTAAAACTATATAAAATAATATGTGTGTCTATTCTAACCCTGAAACATCTTAGTTAGGGTTAGGGTTGGAGTTTTAATTATCATATAATACACGAACCAGACCTATGCACCAACAGATATTGCTTCCTTGAGAATCCTTGAAAAATGACTTTTCTATCTGAGACATGTACAGTTTACTGCAAAAGTATTTAGGTCTTTGAAGAGGATTCAAGTAGTCTGATCCCAGCACTGAGATCTGATCTCCACCCCTGCTCAGACCTGGCGCTGGATCAGACTCAACAACATGTGGTCTTGGAATAACCTTGAACTCAGTTTCCTTGGTCTCAACAGCAGCTCTGCGTGCAAGTATCTGCAGTCCTGGATCATACGTGATCAGCATCACGCTTATCAAAAGGTCAAACACTTTCACAGTCACCCGCTAATGACTCAAAGACTCGCCCTTTGCCAGCAGCCGTCACCTGTCAGCAGGTCTATCATTATCCACTCATAATGTATACAACACATAGGTCAGAAAGGCTAGGTTTATAGGTCATTAGTATTAGTAGTAACCTGGTTGCTGTTGTTGAAGTCAAGAACGGTGGCAGGCAACTCTGGATCTAAATTAAGGGCATTTCAGCTTGTTTGGAACTCTTAAGATTTCAAACTGAAGCTCTGTCAAACATATTTTAATATACTTTACTTTTAATACATATATGAACTCAGATGCTCACTGAAAGTGTTTCATGTCTGACCAAATTCCCTGTAACAAGCCCACAAAGTCAAGAAAATGTATAAAAGTCTGAAAAAAAGACAGTAAAAAGCAGAAATCTGTGCTTTTTCTGCTCAAAATGAGAGGTTAGCGAGACTAGACAGTTGCACAAACCATCTCGGGTTACATTTCCTGTTCTGTTGGGTAAACCCAGTCACACATCACGTGACCCCAACAAACAAACAACAGCTGATGAGGCTGAGAAGAAGCCAACTGGAGGCACAAGACGACAGGATGATCGAGGGCAGGAAGGGGAAAAAAGAAAATGGAAAAAGTGAGCTAAATATAAAAGACAAATAACTAATGGAAACAATAAAAAGAGGGAAAGCAAACTAGCAGCTGCTAGTTGGTCTCTGTTACTGAAGGGTTTCAACACACACACCAGACTCTATTGATAGTCACAGAGAGAGGAAATACAAAACATTACACTGGCTACCATCACACAGACAAATCCTGCAGGGGATGGGGAAAAAAAGAAATGCCAGCTGGTCAGAAGAAAAGAGACTGGGAGACTGTAGCTGTGCTAGAGCAGCTCAGTGAAGGAGACACACAACAGAGACAGAGGTGACACAAAGCAAAGAGAGAGAACACATCTTAGACAACACAACTGACAAAGTAGGTTCTGAGGAACTGAGAACACATCAAACCTGAATGTCAGCTGGATTACAATGAATGCCTGGAGCCAAAACCACCTTTATTATAAATGAGCATGTCTGAGGTAAATAATTAAAATAATCTTACTGACTGTAAGACTTGAATTTGTCTTATAATTAGACTCGTCTTATAATTGGGCTATACTGTGTTTTTATTTATTAAAAGGAATAGTTTAGCGTTTTGGGACATATGCTTATTTGCTTTCTTGCTGAGAGTTTGATGAGAAGATTGATACCATTCTCATGTCATTCATTATGAAGCTGAGCTGAGCTTAGCGAGCATGCAGATGGGAAACACGAGGAAGCAGCTAGCCTGGTTCTGTTCAAAGGTAACATACAGGTAAGTCTGCTGGTTGACTACGTATTTGGACACATTTCACAAGCCTTCTTCTTGTTTGCCAACCATAAGCGTTCTTGCTACTGTCCTTAAGGACATATGAAAATGCACAACCTGTCTCTTCTATTTGTGTTACAACCTGTGTGCGTGCTAAAGAAATAATTATACACAAACGTTATTTTGTAAAAAAAAAGCAACCAATCGGAAAAACAACAAAAGCAGTTGATTTTGTTGAATATGAAACTCAGTTCTTTCAATTACAATTACACTGTAAGTCTTGGCAATGATAGAAGCTACCTATTCTGCAGTATCCACTAGCTGAGTTATGTCTGGGCTCCTCAGCCATCTGCCTCTGGAAGAGGTTATTACATCAGCAGGACTGATGGAGAGATAAAGACAGGGGTGGATCTACCAATCAGCAGGGTTCCTGTGGGAGGCTTACGCAAACGCAGGAAGTACCACTACTATGTGGGGAGTGCTCTATCATCACTAACTGTTACTGTCTCCCTGCTCATGTCTCTCTATCTATCTCCTCAAATCAAAACGGGTTACTACAGCCAATCCTGGACCTGGGAACAGAGACTTTACCTGACAAGAACTTCTGTGACAGACTGATCACAACCGTAGCATTTATTATGTGTTCACATAGTTAAATACAACAAGTCAAAGTAAAGTAAATGTACTGTAAGCCTATGTGACAATAGACGCAGCCCATAATAAATAACATAACAAATCAATGTTTGCCTATGATTGTGATTCTGTTTCATGACGTTTTGCTTGGCAAGTTTAAAGGTATAAACAAGATGACCGGCAGGATTAAATATAGGAGACTTCAAGCTTTGAGAAATACACAGTAATATTCTGCCTCCAGCATTGAGTATTTATTTCTAAAAAAGACTTTTTGTTACTCCACTAAGATCTGAAGATGGACTGTGTGACAAGAATATGTGATATACGAGTTTGCTAGATACCAAGCTCCCAGTCTGAAGGCTAAAGAGCTCATTTAACATGTGCAGATCAACATGGGCCCCTCGGACGGGCAGTGAACAGTGTCCTATAGGCTACATGTGATAGTGTGGCCTTTCAGATTCAGCACAATGCACTCTTTTCCATTAAGTCATACTGCATTGGTTTCCACTGGCTTCATAGTTTGGGTGGTGTAGTATTCTTATAAGTGTATGAAATGGCAGTTTCACATCCAACTCTCTGATGATTCAATATGCATATGCAAGTTATAGAGAGGAAGTAAAGACTGATGCACGTCTCTCAGCTGAATAAAGCCGTGCAGCACAAACCTGACAGCTGGACAGATGTTAACAATATGACCCTGAATCAGAGATAAACAGATAGTAGCCTCATTCAGCATTAAATCCAAGACCTAAGCAATAGTAACATTGATCCTCTTGAAGCATTTAGGAGATCTACAGATGGAGGTACGCGTTTAAAAAACATTGCTCAATAGAGAGTGGAACGCAGACGCTAAACCACACAGCATGATGGAGAGGAATACTGAAACGTTTTGTGAATTAATAGAAGTCACTGTTTCTTAAGATCAGGACTTACCTGGACATCGTAAAGCGCCACAATGTTCTCATGCTGAAGCTCCTGAGTAGAAACAGAGCAGGGGAGACAGGATGAGTTAACATGAGCATTAGCTGGGCTACAGCAGCTAATGGGATCACTCTCATTGATATTTCTATCAGGCATGTGGAGGCCCTTTTCTTTCAGAAGGTGCAGACTCATAAGGTCAGTGTCAGATCATGCTTTAAGTACACTGAATAGATAAGTGAGAAGCTATTAAGTGTCATGCTTACCTTCAGGATTTTGATTTCCTTGCCAAGAAGGATCTGGGACTTGGACAGGTTCTTCTTATTAATGCTCTTGATGGCCACCTCCCAATCCGTCTTCTGCACAACAGAGAGCAGGAATGAAAAGAGTCCACACGTTTTTTTAAAGGAGCATTCTTTACAAAACGTTTGGCATGCAATTTGTTTCGATTTGGGCCTATAACCCAAATAATGACAGTGTTATTACTTGAATACAGTCTTGGTGATTTCCTACATTTTCCAAAGTGATTTTCAACAACCATGAGAGGAAGAGTATGAACATATTGTTGTCTATAAAAGGAGCATACAGCTAGTTCAGCCACAGGGAAATGTTTAGTTTTAAACGCTAAGCTATCAGAAGGCAGGCTAAACAATAGTTATACAGCCTCTGCTGTGTGAAATGGCACCTCTGCTATAAAACCTTTTGTTGGACAACTAGTTGGTGAAAACACTGTATGATTGGAGTGTCTTCCTGTACACATCAACGCACATGTAGTGACTGTATTACACTCACCATTTGTAAACATTTGTGTTCATGATATTCATATCAGCCAGCATGACTTGCACGGGTACTCCAATATTTCTTTTAAGCCAGCACAGTATATATGTGAAAGAGAGACTATGTGTGTGTGTGTGTGCGTGCGTGTGTGTATAAAAAGCCAAGCCCTCTGGCCTTAATCGCAGTGTCAGCATCTCTGCATGAGAGCTGGCTGGAAGGACGGAGGAAATTTTACCCGGACCAATAACACCGGGTCACTTGGGTTTCTAACAGCGAGGCCAGCCTATTCCACTGAATGACATGCTCAATGACAAGGCACTCAGATGACAGCTAGAACGGGAGCCAGCCTACTTATACTAAAAGCTAAGTGAGAGGAGAGGGACCTATTTCTCTTCCCTGGGCTGAGATAATGTTTCCAGATGAGCTCCTGGAGAGGGTAAAAAAAGATTTTTGGAGCTCACGTGAGCTGAGACGCTCTCAGGTCATGTGGTGTACATGCAAACACCCAGTGCAGGACACAGAAATAAACCCAGGAGACAGCTACATTGTTGCTTATGCCCTTCAGAAAAACACAGAGACCGTATGCATAAACTGAAATCAACACGGTCAGTTAGACGGGAGGCTAAGTAAGGAAATCTATGAATAAAAAGCAATGCTTTCCAAATGAATCTAGGTTAATAGGAGATGTTCTTCTTCTGTGGGTGCACTCCGCCTAGAACCTGGCATAGATTTCAGCGCAAGTGGGACTGCATGTGAGTGACATGAGTCTCTCTGTGTATATGTGTGTGTGTGTCTCTAATGTGCTGCCAGCTGAGCTGCATCCATGTCCTGTCCTGCTCACCGACAGCCTGCCCAGCCAAGTGTGACTGAGCCGCCGACAACACCCATAGAAAAAAAAATATATATATAAATATATAAATGTGACCCCACTGGCCCCTCATGTAATGCTTAAGGGTGGCGAGGATTGTGTGGGTGTGGGGGGGGTGTTCTATCAAAGCAAACTAAAGGCTGGTTGGTGCGCCACATGATGCATGAGTTAAGCAGTGCAGAGTAAGCAGTTATCGTCTGCTCAGAGTCATTCTGCAAAGACACGAGCACACTTTCATTTCCCAGAATGCATGATCTCATTTATGAATCACGGGCGATTATGGAGGTGTGAGCAACAAAGAGATTAGCGTCAGCAACACTGCAACCAGGCGATAATCAAAGGTGTTGTGATACACAGTGGAAGAGTGAGACTGAGCACCCCAGTAGTATCAGTATCATCATCATCATCTTCCTGCATAAGGAAAGAATGTGACAGATAAATCCTTGAATCTTTACATCATACTTGGGCGTAAGGAGGAATTGGTAACTCTTAGGCAAAATTAACCTATAAAATGTTATAATATACTTGTCCTGAACATATGTGGTGTGGGGCAGCTGACTGACATTTACCAGGTACGACTTACTAATAAACACCAAACAAAAACAAATCTGTTTACTATACCTCATACCCAAAATAACACACATTCTTCAACTTTATCATCACAAATTAAAAAACATTTTTTTTCAATGCAATTCATTTCAGCATAATGTGCTGTATGTCCTGGCATTATCTAAGCCTTTGCATAATGATAACATTTTACAGCTACATTACAGTGTAACAGGAGCCTATATGTAACACTGCCTAAGCTATGAAGCAATCCATCACATCTACTGTATGCAGGTGGCTCTAACCTTCCTGTTCCTCTGAGGTGGAAATAATCCTATAAATAGGCTAAATGGAATGCAGATGATAGGACTTAAACAGTAAATACACTGATCACATGCCACATCCGTTTTAACACAACATGGGAAGCATGTGAGCCTTGGCCGTATGTGCTCACACGTGCGCTGCTTCCAGTGATGACCGGGGTCACTGTTTGCAGGCCTGCATTCAGTCCTAATTTTCGATTCAAATTGAGAGACAGAAGCTGCTCTACCCAGGATGCAGCAGGGAGCGCGAGGATGCTTCAGTGTGACTTTCATTGAGGAATTCAGGACCATCTGCTTCACAACAGTAGCAACATGATGTCATCGTATGCGTCTCTGGCACACAAATACATACACAAACAAACACAGCATCTCTGTGTCCTTCAGTCATAGACAACAACACTTTCTATTTCTGAGCATTATGTTAATAATCCAGGTTTCAGTGCTTCTGTATGAATGAACCCTGTGCGGCTCTTACATAAGAAACGCTTGTATCCCTAAAAAGGCAAAAAGCTGCACCCCCACCCCCCATCCTCCTGCCTCAGTACGTCAGCAAGTCATTCACTGCTGCCTGACTCATCCGTTTCATGAATGAACGAAATGACATAGATACACTTAAACTAACACCAGGTTGATGAAATAACAGTGAAATCACATGTCACTGGCATGACTGTACATTGCATCACAAAATAAATGGTGACAGCCCACATATGCTGCTGCAGAACTGAATTCTGCATTGACCCAGATTTTATAATGAAGCTGCCTCCTTGTCCCTGTTTCCCATCCAAATACAGGGGGAGAAAATGGGAAGAAAAACATTGAAGGCGAGCTATTTATTTACCTTCCTGTGTCTTCCTTTGAACACCACAGCAAAGGCTCCATGTCCGACCAGATCTTTTCTGCTGTACTCAAAATCCCCCACTGTCTCCATCGTGATGGGCTGATGGTCCAGCTGATGCTGGACACTGTGGCTGTGGTTACTCTCCTCTTCAGAAAATATGATCCACTCAGTCCTGGTGCTGCTTCTTGCACTGCAGATTTATTTCATGACAGGCTGCTCTGATGTGTCTTATTGCATAAATAAAGAGATGCAGTCAGGACATGATGCATTCACGTGCCCTTTAACTAGCCTGGGATGTTTGTAATATCAAGCAGAGCAGACGGCTTTGAGCATAGTTAGCAAGAATCCTGAGCTAAACTGTATCAGTGCCAACTGTCAGTCTTTGACCCAGTTGGATAGCTGCAATCCAGCTTTGCATTACTCACCAAGGAGGCTCACTAACACACTGTGTGTCCCCAGTCACCAAACCTATTCAGGGGGGACAGTCTACATGATGCCAAGCCCGCTGGTCATGACCATGCAAAGACTGAAGCAGCTGCAGACAGAGAGCTATCTGTTAGCCTGACAGTGACATAACCCTGTGGCTACACCTAGCGTCATAGCTGCTGTCCATAGCAGGTCTCTGCAAACATGCCAGCAATATTATGGAAATAACGTTACCCTGTTAGGTGATACTGAATAATTCAACCTGCTTCTTCTATCTAGAAAACACAAGCCGTAGCAAACTGTAAAGCTAGGCAACATCCGCGGGCTAATCAACAGTCACTGTTAGCTTAAAAAAAAATCTAAAGGATGAAACACAAATGTCAACACAGGGCTGTTTATCTGAAGGCGTTAGTCCTTGTTATCCGTCTTCTTCGACCAGATGTCCGAGTCCACAAGACACGTTTATGTCCTCTTGAAAAACACAGACGTTTCCCAGTAAGCATTCATTTCATCCGTGTGACATAAACGGACACTTTGGTTGTTTTCCTCGTCGGCAAGTCTGACGGGACAGTTTAGGTTAGCGTTGGAACAGCCGCCAGCTTCTGTTACATATCCGTTCACTTCAAGCTACCGCTACGTTAACCTGCTAATATAAACTGTACAATGTTCAATCACTGTACACCTCTGTCAGATCATAACAAACTGCAGGTCTTCTCCTCCTGCCGTTAAGTTAGACAATACTGACAGCGAGTGCCATGTTTCTCTTTTATACACTATCCGTCCGCGAAGACCAGCGTTGAATCTTTCCTTCCGCCTCAAGAGTTAGTCCGCCTGCTGAAACCACTCGAAACCACCGAACAAATAAGAATAACACGATTTTTAATACTTTTAAGTCGAAGGTAATTTAAAGATGTGTGCGAAGAGTCTTTAATTAGGGAATTGTGATTTTCATTTATTCATAAGAAATTATTAAAATGAATGTGAAGGGACTTCAGGAATTATTACGTGAAAGAACTTTACATGTTTTGGATATTTACAACGTTACTACGAGCTGGCATGAAAGGGAACGGTGTTGCTTCCCATATGTCCAGATGATAACAATATTTTGGAAATGTGATTAAGTGATTGGTGAATGATAAACACTGAACACACAGTATGAGGTTATGACTATGAACATAACATATGCCGTCAAACATTACATAATCATGGAGCAGAAATAAATACAAAATGTATGGGGGCAGCAGAGACACACTGAACAATTCCATAGCTTACAGTGTAGTTTACAGTGTACAGCATCTGTCTGGAGCTTTACGCCCTCTGCTGGCTGAAAATATAACAAGCAGCCTTGTTCAACCAACCAGCAGTGGCACAACAGTTGAAGACCTGGCAATGACAGACCTTACCTAATAAACACACACCAGGCTACAAGTTAAAGTGTGTGTGTTTTATATAGGCAGATCATCATCAGGTCTCTCTGAGCTGCAGCTACTGCATTACTGCTGCTGCTCTCCCACCTGCAACAAAAAAGGCAATATTTTGTGTATTTTTTAATATTAGAACTTTTATCTGATGAGCTGCTACTCTGATGAGGAGGTCGTGTGTAATAGCTCACCGACCACCTGATGTGTATTGTCCAATCTCCTTCATTTTCTTTGGTAGACAGAGTGATGATGACACAAACTGTCCTTCTTATCTTTTCTACCTCACTTTATCAGCTGTGTTACAAACAAGGTATTATTGAACTGTTGAACTTTTACTGAGATAAGGAACATGTTAATTGGACCTTCCAGAGGCCCCCTGAAGTCACGTACATCTGGATGTAAGCTGTCTAAAGAGAGTTAAACACAGCACATATATATATGTGAGGTATTGCAGCTGATGTATTAGATTGTATATACAGAATATATGCTGCTGGCGGCCGTTTTGCTGTGATTGTGATAGATATAAGGTTGGTGGCAGTGTGGTGAACCAATGTTGTGCCTGGTGTCCTTAAAGGGGAACGTCACCATTTTAACATATGAAGATCAGGTCACAGGGAGGGAGTAACGACCGAGTCCACTCGCTCTGTGACAACACCGACGTCTTCTGCAGCTGTGGAGGAGCTTTGTGAAGTCTGAGAAAATGAGATCACCAGGGTTATCTCAGGTTGGGTTTAGAGGCTAAAAATAACAGAAAGTCTACATTACAATCTGGAAAAGTGGATATAGGGTGTGGTGTGCTGTGCAGATTGTAAAACCCCTTGAAGCAAATGAGTGGTTTGTGATTGCAGGCTATATACATGTCTTGCATTATACAGTGTTTTATGGAGTTTGAGTCATACTTTTAGGAACTAAAAGTCAGGATATCTCACCTGCTTTGATTTTGAGCATTTCTTTTTTTTAAATCTGACCGTCAACCTTTTTTAGAATTGCAACATTAAATCACTGCAGTATGCTTTTGAGTATTCAAATGTAATGCTTTGCAGTTCAATGCCCTGCAGTTCCTATACTGTACCATGCTGTTATGTAATCTGTGTGGGCACCTCCTACAATTCATCTGTAGAAGGTTGGGAAAAACCCCGGTGAGGGTTTAACCTTTTTAGAAAGTGTACACACTGCATCTTAACTAAGGACATGCTAATGGATGCATTATTGTCATCTCAGGTCCTCAGTAGTGTGTGTGTGTGTGTGTGTGTGTGTGTGTGTGTTTCCAGGAGCTGGAAGCTGGTGATTCTTTCAACAGCTGCACTATGAATATACATTGTTTTTAGAAGTCAACAATGAGAGCTTTGGTTGAGTTGACACTCAAGAACAGGTTATTTGTGAGAACACTAAACCACAAGTTGTTCCCCCTTTTCAAGATGACTCATCTGGTACCATCAGTTAATGCTGTGCTTAACCACATAGTCACGGTTAAACCAGGGGTACAGAAGAGGTCTGAGCTTCATACGTGACCTCCTGACAGTCGAAGTTTGTTTGAAGAGAAAGTACAGCATCACATTATGGACTTGACTTCAGAGACTGGTGGTACGATATGTTACCCTGCAATCATCACAGTGAGACTAGCCTGTAAAAACACATACATCATTCTGCACGGCAACGCTCGAAACATCCGAGGGAAGGAACAATAAGCAAAACCCATGTTGGAGCGATAACGAACTAATCTGGCATCATGTACATGAGATGCAGCTGTCACTCATTTTGTTAATTACATCAGTGTTTGAAATGTCTGCTGAGAGAAAGGCCTCTTTAGACAAAACAATCACAGAGTAGACAGAGGCAAGCATGATCATCACAGACACATCTTACTGAAGTTATGTAAACCGGAAACATTTCAGGTGTGAAAAATATCATACAATTATAATAATAGCTTATTTCCTACAAAGGAATAGTTTGATTGCTTTTATAGGCATTATAAGCATCACACGCATATGTGCATAAATGGAAAAAATATTTGATGAAAGAACTATTATTTTCTCCTTTATAAATGTCACTGTGGTGCTGCCAAAAAGACAAAAAATGTTTTAAAAAAATAATAAAAAAATCCCAAAACATTTTTACACTGAAACGGTGCATTCTGTTAGGTTACACAATGGCTGTTTCCTAAAAATGATGTTACTGAGTCATATCGAACATTCAGAAATGTAAAAAAAAAAATTAAAAATTAAAAGAATCATTAGATGGCCATTAATCTGTTAATCTTTCAGTTCTTCTTCTTGGCTTTGACTGATGTGTTTCCAGACTTGGAGGTGGGGTTGTATGTGGAGGACAGCAGCATGGTGAGGAGCAGCAGCACAGGCACCAGCAGGTACGGAGCGTATATGGAGACCAGCAGCCAGCGCTCCTGCAGGGTCTGGGGACCAGGGTGGGGTTTCATAGGGAACTGATAGAAGAGGATGTGGGCCAGGATGGGGATCAGTGTGGTGGCTACATGTGCAGAATACACGATGGCAGGAGTCCTGATCCACTTGCAGCCACCTGGAAGACAAAGGTTGGAAAATCCACAGTATAGGAATAAAGATGTTTTAAAATCTATTTTAATTAAAGAAACTGAACTGTCATTTGGTTTATCTAACGTCACCTCACCACAACTGGTTTTCATGTTAGCAGAGTAAAACTCCAGAGTCAAAGTAACACGCAGAACTCCATTAGAAAAACTGCCCATTTAATGCGGGCTTCTTTTATTAGTGATACATTAAATATATATTATATTTTGGGGTTATCCTCAATAACAAATGACTTACAGCCCCAACCGTTGTCACTGCTAGTAAATACTTTATTCACAGTCTACTAGCGGAGAAGTTCAAATAGACAACACACAGGGTGTTAAGCTAACACAATGACAATTCATTGTGAATATTGATACATTATTTTTAATTTGAGTTACTATGTATATGCCGAATTCAACACTGGGTCGTAAATATTGAAAATAACTCATGTTTGTATACGTGTGTTTGTGTGTCATTGAACACGGCAGCTTTAATAATTTAAATAGCAGATTTTTAACCACAGTTAGGTACACCATCACGTTAGACGTTAACTGACCTTTTAGAAAAGCATATGATGCAACAGGAAAGAAAGGTGTTTGAAGCAAAGCCTCGCAGAAAATAAAGGACTTGAACCACTCTGGAGGAGCCAGCACCATCGGGTCTTTGAACTCCTCTGCATACCACTTCAGAAGGTCCTTCAGCTGGTGGAAAGAAAGACCCAGAGACTGAAATTAACTGTCTCAAACACACAACAACTGTGTAACTTTGTTTTGTTGGTAAGCTGCATATGTAGCCTTCTACTTTTAACTGGTTACTTACCGGCTGTGGATACACATGTCCGGGTAGAAGAGCTTGCAGGTCAATAAATAATGTGATAGGAATGTGAGAGGCAAAATAGAAGAAAAATATGATTTCCAATAGACGAATAGCCATTATGTCTACGATAGTTACTCCTAATGACAGGTAGGAGATAAATGTGGACCGAGTGTGCTGAAGTGGTGTCGTAGAAACGCGTGTTCCCAGGCTTGATCCTATTGGCTGTCAGCGAGCAACGGGGTGTTCCTAAACGCATCATTCATCCCATACTGGTAAAACCATTGGACGTGCTACTTTAGTAGTACTTGTAAATGTCGGAATTACCATAGCGGGTTATTTTGAAACGAAATGAAAACCCAACTGTAACCCTGTACAACCTAATCAAATATTAATATTAATTAAATATTTCTTAGTAGGCCAACAATTAAAAATGCAAATATATGTGGATTTATTTTAGAAGCTTAACACCAATAGAGTTTTTTTTTTGATATACTGCTGTAGTCCAGTGAAAAAGCAGATATCACACATAAAAATGTACATTTTAACAGATTTATATATATAAAAAAATAGACTGTACATGATAAAGAATAAAGAAAACTAAAGATAAAGTTAGCTAGTTATTTTGCACTTTGTTGGTTCGATTGTGTGTGATATTACAGACACTTGAAAGGCTCCCAGCTGGATCTGATGCTTGATATATTTATATAGTTCTGTCTTCCACTATAACGCTGGATGCTTCAGCCTCTTCCTTCACCAACGTCCGTGAACTCTCAACATCTACATAATCCTGCAAAAAACAAGAGATTTTATTAAATCACCTGGAGATTTTTATTTAAAAATTAAATCAAAGAAGACAAAGATGAAAAATCGACAATATAATGAAAGATGAGTGCGTCCAGCTGTTGCTCACCGCATCGTTGTCCATGATTTCCTCCAGCATGTTGACAACATCTGTGAATGAGGGTCTCAGAGTGTACGGCTCCAGCCAACAGTCTCGCATGATGTGAAGTCTGTGAGGTTTAGAGACGTTTTGCACTAATGAGAACCAAATGAGTCACTCCAAATCCTACTGTAAGGAAAAGTGCAATGGTGCCTCACTAAAAGCTTTTATAGTTTTTGTGATCCAATAAAATGTATTTGCAGATCTTGCTTTTGGTGTTAATTATTAGAACAAAATCAAATCAAACACCATCTCACTAATTTAGCATTTAAAAACCTAAATGAGACAAAAGTGTTTTCACTCACATCTCTGGTCTGCAGCCTTCAGGGTTTGTGTTCTTATGGCCGATGCAGATGTGGTACATGACTGCCTCTGATGTCTCCAGGTTTGGGTATGGTAACGTACCTGAAATGTCATATAGAAGATAGATTTCAAAATAAAACTAACCATTAAACAAACCTTTATTGCCTGTTTAAGTGCACATTTGTCTGTCTTCTGAAACCTACAGTGAGTTCCACTATTATAATGATTAATATCCAGCGTTTATCCATTTCAATCATATCTATTTTTCCTCCAGACTAATAACTAATCATGTCATATAGTGTTGGAGAATACAAGACCAGCAGACTTTGTCCAATAATCCAGTTTTTAACTAACATCAGCCTTTTATATTTGTCTATCCTCATACTTGTAACTAGCTTGTGCCACACATTATCTGTTATTTCCTGAGTCACCAGCTCACCAAACATCTGCATCTCCCACAGCACGATGCCAAACGCCCACACGTCTCCCTTGAAGCCGTAGTAGTTGTTCCTGAAGTACTCGGGCGGGTACCAGCGCAGTGGCACACGCCGCTGGACAAGTTAGAGACAAAAGTGAAAACTGATACCAGTGTATTATCTTATTACAACAGAGATAAATGTGCAATTTCAAAATGATATTATAACCGTTCTTTATTCAGGGAAACCTTGACTGAGCAAATTGCTCTTTTACAGCAATGCAAGAGGTGGAATATAGTTGAATTAAGGGTCACACAGCTGCATGTGAAGTTACGACCCCTGCAGCATAAAGGATTCCACATGAGAAAATAGTCCCCAGGTGTCAAAAGTTGCAGTAGTCCACACATTTTTACCAAATGTTCTGTAAGTGCTACAAGTTTGTAAAGCAATGATATGATGTTGAAGAATGTTCTGATGGTGTCATGATTAGTTATTAGGGTTGATGGACATCTAGAAACACTGAAATCCCAACATTAGCAACAGTGACTGAGTGGAATTTACTCTGTATACGTGTGTGTGTGTGTGTGTGTGTGTGTGTGTGTGTGTGTGTGTGTGTGTTGATGTCTGACTTGTGGGTTTCTCCAGCGTGTGCTGCGGCGACTCGTCATGCGTGTTAAGTCTCGGGCCAGGCCGAACTCTGCCACTTTCACCTCCCAGGGAAACTTATTGATCATGATGTTCCTCAGAGCCAAGTCACAGTGTACAATCTGCAGCACAAAAAGTGTGTGTGTGTGTTGTGTATGTGTGTAAAAAGACATTTTGTAATTCTTAATAGATAATGTGTTTGGTAACATATTAAAACTTTATTCATCATCCTACAGCTTAGTGCTTAATAACACAGCTTGTGCTGTTTTACCATCTTGGAGCGCATGTGCTGCATGGCCAGAGCGATGTGGTAGGAGGCGATGGTGAAGAGGCTCTGCAGCTCAGGGTCTGCACTCAGCTGGAGTCTGTTGGTTTGCAGGAAGGTCCTCAGAGTGCCACAGCTCACATACTCCATGATGAGAATGTAAGGCTCTGAACGAAGCAAAACACACTCATAGAAAGAGATCTGGGGATTTTACATGTCCAAACTTTCAAATCAAATCAAATCAAATTTTATTTATATAGCCCAAAATCACAAAATACATTTGTCTCAGAGGGCTTTACAATCTGTACAGGGAGTAACACCCTCTGTCCTTAGACCCTCGATTCGAGTGAGGAAAAACTTGCCCACCAAAAAACCTTTTAACAGGGAAAAAGGTGGAAGAAACCTCAGGAAGAGCCACAGAGGAGGGATCCCTCTCCCAGGACGGACAGACGTGCAATGATGTCACATGTACAGAACAAATCAACACACACATATTGTACACTCACAATGAATTACAATGAATTACAATGGATGATAAGAATACGTTACAATGAATGAGGAATTATTACAGTAGCAGTGGAAACTTTCATTGACTTCCATCTATTATCTTCCAACCAGCAGCACAGTACTGCAGTACAGAACAGTCAGCTTCAATAGGAGCCAGTGTCATCTTTGCAGAGGTGTAACTGTTCATGTTATAATGTGTCTCACCCTGAGTGCTGTTCCAGTCCAGTAACTGGAGGATGTTTTTGTGGTGCACCAGTTTCCTCATGATGGAAACCTCTGTGTCCACATGCTTGGGACGAACACCTGTGAGGAGAAGACACGAAACACTGAAATAAAGCTGCACGAAATATTTTTCATCTCAATCTAGGAAGTTTTTACAAGTTTAAGTGTGTGTGTGTGTGTGAGTGTGAGTGTGAGTGTGAGTGTGAGTGTGAGTGTGTGTGTGTGTGTGTGTGTGTGTGTGTGTGTGTAAGTGTGAGTGTGAGTGTGAGTGTGTGTGTGTGAGTGTGTGTGTAAGTGTGAGTGTGAGTGTGAGTGTGAGTGTGAGTGTGTGTGTGTGTGTGTGTGTGTGTGAGTGTGTGTGTGTGTGTGTGTGTGTGTGTGTGTGTGAGGGGGAGTAAATAGCACACAAATACTTGAATAAATTAACAAACCAAGTGAAATTAGATATTTAGTATAATATGCTCCACTGAAAGTTATAATTTAATAATTTAATAACATGTCATGTATCTAATTTCTCACAATGTATTAGTGGAAACCCAAACCCCGTCATGTGAGTCTTTGTAATTAGATTAAAAAGAAAAAAATAAACTGGGACTTTTTTTATTGTAAAGTTATTTTATCAAACTATACACTGAAAACTGAGGGCAAGGTAGTAATATTCCATCCTAAAAGTGCTGTAAGCTTGCAACCAGCATTTATTTTCATTATTAATAAGTTGGACAAATATTTTCTTTAATAATTTATTGAATGCTCAGTTTATAAAAGATCACAAAAATCTAAATATCATGGAAAACTGGTAAAGTTTAAATGTTTAATTATATAAAATATATATTAAAAAAAGTTTATTAATTTCCTGTCAATCAATGATCATCTTTTATCATCATTTTAAAACATGAAGCATAAATTAATCTCTTCATTATTATCCTGAATTGGCAGCAGAAAAAAGTTGATATCTCACAAGTGATAAAGTGAGTTTGATTACAGACTCTGTTACAATACTTTACAAATACAGCAATACAATACAAATACTAAATAAAAATGAGAGGTTTAAACCACATGTTGCATTAACATAGTTAATATTCTGTATGCCATTTCATTTGCTGACCTGTTTTACACTAAAGTCTGTAAAATTTAACTTTCAATTTAGCCTCCACAAAAATGGAACTTTGACATAAAAACGATTTAGTGCATCTTACAAAACAATAAACTGATTATTGTATAATACGTACACTAATGTTCATATGAGTGTTTACTGTGGGCGTAAAGTATGTTAATCTGGAATCAAATGTCAATTTTTATTTATTTATTGAATGTAAATGACCTACATGATCGGTGAAACTGCAGGTCAGTAAGGTCTGTCTGTCTGTTGTGTTTTCTGGTGTCTTTACACTCAAAAAAGGCGAAAAAACGTTTGAAATATTGAGTAACATATGCACCTTCTTTGCTGATCTTGCAGGTGAACAAGCTGTGGCCTTTACACATCCCTCTGCTCATCCTGGCCTGGTAGAAGACGCCTTCCTTCCCTGCTTTGATCAGCTGCAGCAGGTTCAGATCTGACTTGGTGAAACGAGGCCCCTCAGATAGATGACATGAAGCATGCGTGTGAGAGCAGAGCAGCAGTGGGCGTACAGCAGGACAGTCGGAGGACATTTGCCTATTGTTTAGCTTATCTTGCATGTGAGGTTTCCTCTCCTGTATCCTCAGCTCACGTCGGAAACCGAGCACTAATAAAATAGGTCAAATATCAGGAAGTATGTGTATATCACGATGACATGAAGTACCTGCTGCAGGCCTCTCCACAGCCTCCTGGAACCTCCTGCCCTCACTGTGCTGATCTGATGCAGCTGAGTTTGGGGAGGAGGCTCCTCGTCCTCCCGCTCCTCCATCGCTGGGACCGACCTCAAAGGCACGATGGAGGTTTCCTGCCGAGCACCCAGCGACAACTTGGTCCCCTGCAGCTCTCGAACAGTACGGACCAATGATCGATATCTGCGAGACGAAGCAATGATCACTGTAAAACATGTTCACACAATCCAGCACAAGCTCCGGGCAGCTGTACAACAACACAACATGAAGTAAAACCAAATGAAACTAATAGAACAGCCCATGTCAAAGGTGCATCTGGGTAAAACTGAGCCTGATTTCACACAAAATTAACAATTTTACTTTTTACTTAAAAAGCTTCCAATACAGCCACAACATCCCTGGTTTGATTTTAATCAACAACCTGTCATCATCCGTGTTTCCTGTCTGTCAGTGAAGAGTAAAATGCAATAAAAGTAAGCGGAATAAAAGGCTGTGTGATTTTGTATCATAAAATCAGGGAAATCAAACATAAATTTTGAATATTATTTGCCACACTGAAGCTACACTGTGGTTGGGTGGCTGGTATATTTAAATGTTGCTATTCTTAGATCCTAACAAGTTAACTCTGCTGTGAAAAGACTATTTTATTGTCCAAAAAAATAAAGCATATGGCAGAAAAGGCAGAAAGTCAAACAGGGACATCCAGAAACTCAAAGGTTACTGTGTTTGCTGCTTTAGTCTTAAAGATGTTGCACTGCGTCAGACTCATTTCAGCCTCTCTGACTTACTTTCTGAGCCATGTGACCACCAGCAGTGTGAACGTCAGGACGGTGCAGCTGAGGGCCGCGATGAGGATGTAGACCAGCGGGTTCAGGTGCGTATCTGAAACAGCCAACACAACAGGAGCAGTCAGCTCCACATGCTGCCGGCATGTGTCAGTAAATGTGACCCGTGAAGCCTGAGAACTCACCTGAGGAAGTGCAGGTATTTATACTGGTGGAATTATCAGGTGTCATGTCATCAATCTGCAGGGTGATATCACAGCAATGTCAGACAACACGACTGGCTGAGCGGAAGGGAGAATGTTAATCAAGCTTGATCCAAAACTAAACAAAACGTATAAAATACTAACTCTGTAGCATCAACAGTTTGATGTAAGATCAGAGCTTCAGCTGTTCCATCGTGTCAGAAGTTAAAACCTTAAAAACAAAGGACACAGAGTAAAAGAGCCAGTGAGATGACACAACATGCTCTGTGATCAAATCAAACAGCCTTACCTGTGTTGTCTGACGGAGGAGCTTGATCAGGTACGCCGCCACTGACTGTGATGCTGACCAGGATGGAGAATTTAAATCAAAGCAAAATTAATATCATTTTGTAGCTCTATAAATAAATAAAAAACACCTCTAAGGTCTGAACCATGTGTTGGGTAAATATGTAACCTGCTTGCAGGAGCTCTCGGAGTATGTCAACCACAATATAAGCAGAGGAAATGAACAGAAGCAGCAGGTGGTTTGCACTGCATTACAGTGTAACACTAACGTTCAGCGTGGATGTCACTCCTCTACACATACGACCAATCCTCCCATTATCAACGCTTGCATTAATAGACAGTGAAGAGGAACAAAAGAAAGAGAAACACGTCAAAAGACTTGTAGTTTTCTTATTTGTTGTTTCTATATATATATATATATCACCTAAAATCAGTTTACCAAATGTTTTCAACCCAAACTTTTCAGAATATTTAAAATCTGTTTCCATTTTTATACACACACAAATTATACACACATTCATTGGTGAATGAAGTATTTAGATCCTTTTCTTTAGGAAAATATAACAATATTAAAAGTAGAAGCTCTCATTCATTCATTTGAACATTCGTTTAATTTACTAACTAAAAACAGATGCTGGTTCAGTGTCAGGTTGCTCTTTAAACCAGAGTGAACTACAGAATACATCCAAATTCCCAAAGCAGCAGTTTGACTACCAGCCAATGTCTATGTCAGGATTCGATAGAAGAGGAAGATGTCCCTTCACATGAGACCAAAGAGAAGGATAAAAATAAATATCTGTTTCAGAAGTAAAGTTTGTTTCGGGGAAGTTGCAGCAGAGACCCTGCGTGTGGTTTCAGCACATCCGCATGCAGACGTACTGCAGCAAGTTCAGCAACAGTACATCTAACTTACTACTGCATATGTTGTTTATGATGTTTACGTTTGATGTTAAGCGTGATATGAGAAGGATATGAGCAGTAAGGATTCTGCTGGAAGCAGACGGGGTATAATGTAATGAAAGTGCCAATACAGCAATGTCAAAATACTGCAGTACAAATACAATTCCTGCTTGAAAAATCCTACTTACTTAGGAGAAAGTACACATTATGCAAAATGATCCAATTCATCATATTTATCATACATATACACATAATTAAATATTAAAACTGATTAATTGGTGTGTAAGCAGCATTTTAAATGTTTGCATTGCTCATTTCAACACTGTTGAATAGTCCGTACTATACATATGAAATACTGATGTGCAAAAGTAAATAAAACTGGCAGAAAAATGTAGTGGAATAGAAAGTACAATATTTCCATATAAAGTTGCATCATGGGAAATAGTACAAATACCTCAAAATTGTACTTAAGTACAGTATGTGAGTAAATGTACTTAGTACCACTGGTAAGACGTGAACGCAGCTTTAAAATGACGCCTAAATGAAATGATTATGAGAAGAGAAGATTAAATCATAATAGCCAAAATATGATAGACAAGCATACATGACAAAATCTGATAATCACATGAAATCATAACACAGATATGAAAACATGCTATACACTAATACATGTCTAGAATTACCCATAATTCTGCTCAGGCACACGTTACACATTTTTAAACATTAATCCTCATTTAAACTTAATTTAGAAATGTAACAGAGTTATGAGTCAATAAAACATATGCATGCTATGTAAAACTCCTTTATGTTATTGTATTGTTATTTGGAGCTCATTGAGTACTATAAATACTTACCATTAAAACTAGTGGCTGTGTGTATATATGTGAAGACTCTAAAGTGTATCTGATATGACAGTAGAAGAAACCTTCTTAAAACACATACATATATCAGAAACTGCTGTAAGCCACACCTGCATGAATATGACAGGTTATTAGCAGATGATGAGTGATAAATAAAAACACGTTTCAGCCTGACGGTCACGTTTCCTCTGCAGAATTTAATTTGTTGCTTGGGTATTTGTTACAGATCAAAGATATCACTCCATATACAACTACAAGTACAGTATTTTGTACAGTTCATATTCATTGGCTTATTTACAAAACACATCTTTATGTACATGTTTTCATGTCAGTGCAATGTCACTTTCTTTCAACAAACACCTTTACAAAAAAAAGAAGAAAAATGTTTTTAAATTAACACATCTGGTTCAGATCCGGCAGAAATGAACTTAAATAAAAAGAAGCTACAGACACTGACTGACAGCTCAGTAGTAGATTGCACTGCCTGCACACACTCACGCACGCGCATTCACGCACGCGCATTCACACACGCACACACGGAGTCTTTTGGGGTGTGGTCAAGGAGGAGCATGTGAGATGGGCGGGGCTCTGTGAGAGAGGCGGGGCTTATATTAACCCTGTGGTTGCCCATTTTCAGCATCAGCTCAGTTGAGTTGGGCAGAAAAGTCTTATTGTGCTGAAATTAACCTCTACTTTAAATTGTAGTCATCCAGGTGTGGCAAACTCAGCATCACACAGGTAGATGTTAGAGGGCTCATTCACAGCCAAAGAATCTATACCATATATAGGGTGACATCTACTGCACCTTGAAACAGTACAAACTGGGTTCTAGAGACAAATCAGTCAAATTTTCCCTTTGAGCAAGTGATGACGTTTCAAGCACAGAGACAAACCGGAGGTCGTCTACAGCTCGGTGGAGAGGCAGGAGGAGGAGGAGGAGGAGGAGGAGGAGGAGGAGGGTGGGGTGGGGGTAGTGGGTGTGGTAAGGGGGGCAAACATAAATAGCACTCACCTGTACATTTCCATTTGTTCAACAAACATACACTTTGCAAGGGTAAATAAAGCTCCTTTCAGTGACAGATATATACATCCACAATGACTGCCTTCTCAAAAATACGGCGGCTAAAAAAAGTGAGAGTGTGTGTGTGTGTATGGGGGGGGGGGGGGGCATAGAGTGAACACAGAGATTAATCTCCTGTGATCTAGAAGACAAAGTCTGCTGTCTGTTCACAGTGATTAGACACATCAGACACAAAGCTCTGCTGCTGGACTCACACACACATTTCAAACTATCCTCAGCAGCCGCGTCGAGCAGCCCAACCTTCGGATAAAAAGGAGCAATGTGGGATTAAGATTTGCCACGATGTTAATGTCGGATCCAGGATTTCACAGGCTTTGGTTACTTTGAAAAAAACATAAACGGTAAACTTCAACCATCTGACATCAGCGGGTCTGTTCAAGCTCCGGAAGCATTTTGCTTTAAGGGTCCCTTAAATTCACAACAGTTGTCAAACCAGTTCCCTGGAAAGAAGCAGAAATTAAAGGTAAAACAGACAAAGTCTTGAGACGGTTACTGGAGTTAAGATGAGGTTACAGAGCCGCTCCATTTAAAACTAACTACATGTTCATTCATTAATAATTTGCTATTACTCTCCATTTTTGTTCAAACGCATGCTTTCCTTTGAGCCAAATTCCATTCATTACAAGTGTGCAATTTTAACACTGTCTCCACCTCCCCTATAATTAGTACCTACTTTCCAGAACCCATGCTATCCATTTACAGTTACATATTTGTTACTTTTTTTTAACCAAAGTATTAGAAACTATGAGAACCATCAGGGCTGGATTTTCACTTTTCCAATAAGGAGTCCCTGTGGGCCCCTACAGACCCCCCCTCCCAGTTCTTTCCAATCTTTGTGTAATGTTTGTGCACCTTCTTGCCTTTAAGTACTAAAGTATTCAAACAGTGCTGAAGGCAAGCGACACATAGCAGCTTCTTTATATTTTCATTTGTCTTCAATTGATAAATAATTTACTTAAGAAGATGCACCAAATAAACAACTATTGAGTGACAATAAAGGTATTAAAACTAGATTTTGTGGTAAAAAATAGAGGAGCTGCCTTAAAGAGCAACTTAACAGCTGAAAATCCTTTTGGTGAGTTCCACTTCTCACCTTGCTGCTGTGATGTCATTTCATTTTATAACAGTATAGCTTTGCAATTATTCAAATGAGAAAAAAAAGCCATTGAGTGAACCTCAGGGCCTCTGAGAGCGAGGAGCTGCAGGGCAGGCGGTAAAATCAAATGTTATCAAAGCGTCCGCAGATACTTAGCAGGGTGGAGACACCGTGCGCATTTATGGCAACGTGGAGATGTTTTTGTTGTGGCAACTAATTAACATTTTAAAATGACAAGTAAAAATCTTTTTTTTTTTACTACATTTACCCAAAACATTTTCCGGGTTTCTGTTGGGGAGGATATGAACATCAGTTGAAGAGCTGCAGGTATAAGGTGCGTATAACAGCTGTGAAGATAAGCTCCATGCTTCTGGGCTTTAAGTTAAATATCCAATCATAAAACCCTGAAGCGGCTTCCATTTCTTACAATACAACTAATCTGGAGGACTGCCTAACAATAAAACTAATCTTTTATAAAACACCAAATAAAGTATTAAACATATACGGTATATTATTCTTTAAGTGTCTCTCTTTTGAAATCATGGCACCTGTTGTACTCTCTGTATCTCTCTGATATTTGGCAGCTGTGGGATGGCAAAAAAAAAGAGCCTAATATGACATCAGGACCTGTGTGAGTGTCTTAGAGGGGGGAGAGAGTTACGGGGGGAGGGGGAGGGGTTCCTGAAATGTGTGTACCATGTCTCCCACACAGGAAGAAGGAAGCATCTAATTGTTATTATTATTAATACTGTCACAGATTTCTTTTAGGGTATTTTTGGCAGGCAGACTGCAGGAATTGATGAGGTAGCATATGACTTATGTTTTTTCCCCCTAGTGACACTATCGCTAATAAAAACCTTTGGAGAAGCATTTTTAAAAAAAAAAAAGCTTTTCACAGTATCTGATAGATTAGATACCACATTTCAACATCATCCAGGTCACATCTTCACACTTTTGGACCGCATCGTCATGGATACTGCTGAAATTTGACATGCTGATTTGGTCATAAAAGAAAGCAGTGGAACTGAAATTGCATGTGTCTCAGATTGATAATAAAGGCTAATGAAGTTTGAAGTCATTAGCGCAACTCTGTGAATTTGACTTGCCATATGTCGCTTAACATAAGTCACAGAGAAATGCTTCTCATATTGTTTTTAAAGTTCACAGAAACACTGTGAAACATAAATTGCACATCTCTGATGAATATTAAATAGCTCAATCAAGTTTGAACAACTGAGTGTGACTCTGACTCTTTGACTGTGATTAATACAGGTCATAGAGACATGGCTCCCATATCGTTTCCAGCTCCATATTTTACTTCAGTATAATGTTAACCCAAAAAATTAAAAGTAACAAAGTTATGAGTGATTATAATAAATAAAGTGGAATTGGAACAACCTACTTTTTAACGTTAGCTTACAACGTCATCAACATCCAGACAGTTTGGTTTTTGACTCGTTATTTATGTGAAGTGGCGTCACATCACTTCATTGTTCTCACAATGTTGTTGAACAGCAGTCACTGATCAATGCATGGTCCAAGAAATAAATCCTATTTTTTTAATTAAATATTATAAATTACAAACATTTCACAACATTAATTATTCTAATCACTCATAACTTTGTTACTTTTCATTTTTTGGGTTAACATTATACTGAAGTAAAATATGGAGCTGGAAACGATATGGGAGCCATGTCTCTATGACCTGTATTAATCACAGTCAAAGAGTCAGAGTCACACTCAGTTGTTCAAACTTGATTAAGCTATTTAATATTGATCCGAGATGTGCAATTTCCGTTTCACAGGTTTCTAATGTGACCAAATCAGTTCTCCAAATTTCATCAATATCGTTGACGATTCGGTTCAAAACTGGGATGATTGGACCCGAACTCACCCAGGTTCTTTAACTCTCGGGCCACGTTTAAACTTGGCATTTAAAACTCAACCTGATTCCAATCACTGGCCTCACATTTACACCTGGAATTAAGTCTGTGGTCTCATTTTTCTTTCCTCAACGTTTCAGTTGGACTTAAACAAGTGATAAATGCACAATAACAAAGCGACTTCACTTCATGACTCGGCCACACTGGCATACATTCAGAGATGCGTGAGTATGTAAGTATATGTTACACATATGTTATGGTGGGGAGGGAGGGGGTTGTTTTGTCGGGCTCAGCAAAGTGCACCAGTTTAGTGCTTTCACCGGGGTGAGGGGTGGGGGGCTTCACTGTTGTCTTGGCAAATCACTAAATCCATGTTTCCAATCAAGTGTAGAAAGTGCAACGGATCCCTAAAGACAAGAGAGCACAGTCTGGACTCTGGCTGTGAGCAGTTTGTGATAATTCTTCAGAACGATCGGGGCGTAGTAGTGCTGCCTGACGGAAGACGAGGTGCGCTCACTGGAGGACGCAGTATTTCTTGTAGTCGGACTCGAAGTCTTCATCCATGCTACTGGTGTCGGCCATCTTCTTGCCGTCGATCTTTGGCAGGAACTGGGAGTAGTCGACTCCCTGCTGCTCGTAGAAGAGGATGTAGGCCGAGTCGGTGTCGATCTCTTCAGAGTGCGCTTCCTGTGAATGAAATTGATTAAAAACACAAAGTGGTGACTTGGTTGAACGTGACTTGTACATTAGAACATTAGAAGCTGATTTAAAGGACAAGGCTGATGACATTCTATACATTTTCTATTGTCAACAAATGCTATTAAAGTACGGAGTGACATTATTTGTGTAACAAAGTCCTGAATGTGATCAGGAAGCACAGTGGAGACTGTTTTACAGGTCCAGGGCTACATTGTAGCTTTCAGGGTTAACCACATTAATATACTCAGCTGCTAAACAACACTGGTGACTTTGACTTGTTGTTGAACATCAGCGTTTATTTCTGACTAACTGGAGCTCATACTGAACATTCACTGCTAACTGCTAACCGACGTTTTCCCCTTACACGCTCTGCACTAAACGCTCCAAACGAAGCTGTGCTACTCTGCCGTTCTCAGAGCTGTTTCCGTTCAGCTTTGTTTTGTCCTGTATCATGTTGACTGAAGTCAAAATGTGCTGACGAGACCAACAAAAAATCTCTTTTTTTTCTGTACCAGTTTGTTCTAATCTGCACCTGCTGCAACACCTGACTCAGCTGATGAAATAAACAAACACAGCAAACTCTGACTGCTTGTGCACACATACGGTGAGATCTGTTGTAGTACTTCAAAATGGGTAAATTAGTGTATGTGTAAGAAGGTGTAAGAAGGAAATTAGGTTGGTTAGAGAGTCATTGGTTACTTTTCCATTAATTGCACAGCCCTAGATTAACGGCAGCCTTATCCTCTGAGATTGAACTGGAATCGTTATCAGTCACTGTGCATAAAGCAGACTGGCTTTGAAATGGAATTTCTCTTTCCCCTTTTTATCAAACCGAACCAAAGATTAAGATTTATACAGCTAACAAAACCATAATAATAACCACTGCCATTCAACTAGGTAAAAGAAAGAAACATGCACAATTCTAAGGCTGGCTGCATATGGATGTGATATATATAAGTTAAAACAGTAACGCAAGATATGCCAGAGAGAAGCCTGGAGAACAGAAGTCTTACCTTACAGCTGCTGTCATTGTAACAGTACCATTTGTCATTGGGGTTTTTGGCATATGTCACATAGTGGCCTCCTCCCATGATTCCTGAATGGCACTGAGGAGATAAAAAGAGGCTTCAGTAGGAGTGAATGTTTACTGTATGTTTAGATGTGAGAGCACTTCTGTTGTGAATTCATGAAAACTAATTCTCAACTTTGTTGTTTTATAGTATCTGTGTATCTGTAGTTCATCTGTTTTGTTGTGATGTCATGCCAAAGCATTACCAACGTAAAAAGCAACGTGAAATATTAATACATATATTGTTAGCTGACAAGGCTGCTATAGTACTTATGACAGTGCAACACAACAAGGAAATAACTGTGTGTAGATCGCTTTCAGCACTTACTGATATTGCATAGAGGTTGTAGATGGCGTCCAGACACATGTTGTCTCTGTGCTGCAGCAGTGAGCCGTCAGGGTCCATGCTGCTCTCTGTGCTGCAGTCCGAGCTCAGCCCGTTGCTGTCACCGTTCATCAGGACCACGTCACAGTGGCTGCTGGAAGCCTCTATACTGTACAATGATTCGGAAGTGAGCACCTCTCCTGACCCGGAGAGGCCCGCTGAGCTGCCCTCAGTGTCCGCCTGCACTGTGCTGTCCCGTTGCTCAGTCTCAGTGTTGGCAGTTCCCTCCAGGTTCTCCTTGCTGTTGGAGAGACGGTGTCTGCTGCCCAGCTGGGGCAGGCGTAGGCGGCCTGGCCTGCGGCCTCCGCTGCCAGTCTTGGGACTACCGGAGGGGCTGCTGGTTCGGCTCAGAGAAGGTGCTGACTTCCTGCTTGAGGCGGGAGAAGCTGTTGGGAAAACAAAGGGTTAAAGAGCTGCTCCACTAGTTTTACATGCCGTCATACTCTTTAATGCTCTCAAACACGAAAATGCAAAGGTCCCTTTAAAAGTACAAGTGGATTGCACTAACTAAGTGTCTTAAATCATCATGTGGCACCTTTAGGGAGGTTGCAGAAGCCAGCGGGGGCAGAGATGGAGGACAGGTTGTCTTCTCCGACCCTCAGTAGATCTTCACTCTCGCTGCGGGAGTGAAGGCAGTGCTGCTCCAGGTCTCTGGGAGCCAGGAAGGCGCTAGGGTCAAAATTCTCCCGTGGAAACTTGACAATCTTCTGGGACTTGATCCAGCGTCCGTTCACAAACTGGAAGCGCTTTAAATGGACAATCTGTAGAGGAGAACCCACATTACATATGATAAGCTCATCTGTAACATGTGTTGATAGGGTATCAGGTTTCAAAGAATACACTAAATACTGCTGCAAAGATTGACCAGTATGGGCGGCAGCCTCCAGAGGTCCAGCTTCTTGGTGGCCAGGCGGTGGGTCTTGCACTTGGAGCAGTAGTAGAGCTCGTCCTCGCCCAGCTCCTCCTCGCTGGTGAAGGCCTTCAGACAGCTGTCCAGACTGATGGGCTCAGCCTGTGCCCGGCGGGACTGCTCCACGCTGCAGTGTTCCTCCATTATCTGCAGGGAGAACAGGATGGTGATCATACGTCAGAGGTGAGGATGCATTCACACTGCTCTGCTCTTTATCAAAGTGACAGTGTCTTCTTCTTAATAACATTTAACTAGACACTAAGTGCTACCTGATTTTTACGAAAAGACAAGTAACTGGAGTGAGTGCAACTTTTGAGAAGAAACCACTTAATATTAACCGTCTGGGAAGCATATCAGTACTGTTTTTAAGCAGTATTGTTCTGCTAACTAACCTGTTTTATTTTGTCCATTTTTAAAGTAATGCAGGTGCAAGATAAACAAAGAAATATCTACTGCACTATATATCTTTACCACAATTAGAAACCATTTACCAACTCGCTGCTGACTCTGTGTGGTTAAACCCAGAACTACAGCAGTTTCTGTGCAGCAGATATGTTTATCTACCTAAGCTATTATCTTAAAAGTTACACAATAATACAAGGGTCAAGTCAAGCACAGTGATAAGGATGAAAGGGTGGGCTGAATGGAAAAGCACTTAATGTCAGTAGAGCACGGGGCAGTGGGGCAGCAGTGACTGATGAACTGTCACTCAGCAGGACTTCACTTCATACATACTGACCAAGACAAAGTCAACATTTATATGTTTAGAACACTTCTGAAAGTACAGGACAGAGGACATGGAGTTTAAGTGTGTCTGTATACTTGTATTACTCGTGTGTATGTGTGTGTGTGTGTGTGTGTGTGTGTGTGTGTCTCACCCTCTCCTGGGAGGTCTGGTAGCGGAGGTGCAGGGCAGTGGGGTCCCAGTCCACAGCTATATAAGCATTTCCTACAGAGGCTCTGTCCTCTGTACACTCTACTGTACATCCTCTACAAAACCTGCAGAACACAAACACACACACAGATATATTATTATATTATATATATTTATATATAATCATTTTTTTGCAAAGACAAGAAGAATTCAGTATAGTTTAGGTTGTATTGACTTTGCAGTTTATGCTTATGACATAAATCAAATATGAGGCTTAGTAGTTTCATCATATTCTTTTTTTTTTACATAACATACATGTACATGTTATGGTCTAACAAATTCCATTTCAGCATCAAATGTGATAATCTTATATCAAAATCTGACGTGTGTGTGTGTGTGTGTGTATAAAATACTTGATGTCTCACCTGTACCAAGGGCACCAGGCACATGAGTTACCATCCTTACCCACAACCCGTAAAGTGAAGGGGTACTGGTAGCCCATACTGTCATCACTGTAGGTTAAAAGTAGAAACATCAAGAGTCATGTTAGTTTTGCTCTCGTCTCATGTCAACTGTTACTAGTATCATTATTTTAAAAGTTAGTTTTGTTCCCACCAGGTTCATGGTTCTAATCTGAGCGATTCAAGAGGGGCACTTGTGCTAGTGTCTGTATGGACTGCAATGAATTGCATTAAACAAAGCAGCGTAAATGTATCAGGCTTTAGAGAACTGATACTGATCAGCTCTGATCCTAAATTGTACGGATCGGCTCAGGCCATTCTTAATCATCTTTCCTCTGTTATGTAACACTAAGTGATGAGACTTTGTCCTCGTAGAATGTGCTTTCAACTGTTCAATAAAACAAGCGTTACAAAAACAACCTCTAAGAAAACCCTCTGACATACTAGTATTGTGACATGTTTAGTCGAGACTGGAAAGAGGGAAACTGCTAGCCTAGCTCTTAAAATCAAAAGCAACATTTCTGTAGAAATCTTTAAAATGCTATAGTTCATCAGCCTACCAGTCCTGGGCGTGGTTGCTGGCTTCCTGTGGGGGCAGTGGGCTGGCCAGTCTGGACACTTGGATCCAGACGGCGTCGTACAGGTCCTTCTTACTGGTGTGGACAGTGCAGGGAACAATGAGCGGCATGCCGAACAGACTGGGCCGATTCTTCTGAGATGACAGGAAGTACAGCTCTGTGCGCATCTGACAGGGGACACAAATACGTGTAAGCGGTAGTGAGAGATAACTGAGATAGGTTATATCATGGATGATACACAATTTAGCAGTGACATGTTTTTGAGGTCTCACCATCTTCCTGTGCATGGCGATGATGTATCCTATGAATGGGCTCTCCTGCACTGGTGTGATGTGGCCGTTGGGGAACCCGTTGGCCAGTGGTGTCTCTGGGCTGCAGGGCACCATGGTGCTGGGCCCACCGTTGGGGATGAGGACGGGCTTATTGCCAAGGTGTCCATTAGCAGCTGAGCCATTGGCTACTGGGGTGATGTCTAATGAAGGACAGGAGACAGGAAATGAGTAACTGCACACAGTGAATAGAAGCCAAACTCATGCGTGTACAAATGGCCAGGCTCACCTGTCAGTGTGGGTGAGCTCACGGATGTTGGTGAACCTGGCACTGGGATCTCAAAAGCGCACAGGAAGCCGTTGACAGACAGACGGACCTTCTGGTTGTCCTGAGGAAAGTTCTGAACATAAAGCATGTGGGAATCAGATGGTGGTTAATGTGAGTATTTCTATTACACTGCATGTGTAATGGAATACTGACATTATGCAGTAAGAGATGCATTCTTATAATAATTATAATTCCATCCAAAATTCAAATACGACTGAACTAACACAATGTATCCTGTAGAAGTCTAAACACGTCACTGCTGAGATTTAACAGTTAAACTGAGAAGAGCTCTACTGTAACTATAGCACTGTGGATGATGTCTTGTTACTGGTTACTTTCTGTGTGGTCAGTGTAGTCTCAGTACCTTGATGTTGGAGGTATGGACCTCAGCCAGGAGGATCTGCTCAGGCTTCAGGCTGCACAGTTCACTCAGCTGCTTCTTCAGTCCTGTGTACTTCTCATCCATATTTAACCTCAGGCCGTAGCGCACAGGCGTGGAGCCATCCAGCTTAATGACTGGAAACACACAAGTTACGTCATATTATTATTATTTTAAAAAATAATAATTTCTAGAGATTTTGTTCCAGTCCTGCAGCCTGCTCACCAGTGATCTCCAGATGCATGGAGCTGTCCATGGGCAGAGGCAGAGACAGGAAGTTGAAGGGGTCGAAGCGAGCGCTGATGTGGCCGCAGGTCTTGCACTTCACCTGGGACTTGAGCTGACCGTGGAACAGATCCACCACGATGGAGCGGTTCCTACGCAGGTGGTTCTCCCACGCCTGTAAGTGGACAAGCGCGCACACACAAACATACACACACGAGTGGTGAGATCACCCAGCACTAATCCTGCAAATCCCTACCCTCAGGACAAACAGAGAACAAACAGAACATCAATACAACCACATTACCAATTTAAAGGAGTGCTTAGCTGGTGGAGTGACTGCTATCGACTGCTGTCTGTCTTCTCCTCAGGCTCTTTCAGAACGGACACCAGAGGATGTGACAGCTAATTTCCTCAGCTCTCATCTCTCCAAGGACTCCAAGGCTCATTGTTGCATTTTGTTTTGCATTTAAAGCTGTAATTCCTTTCAATTCTGATGGTTTTAAGTCAGTGTAGGTGGTAGATGCACAATTGTGTACTTAGAGCACTAAGTGTGTGCTATGCCAGGTAAATTTGAATCATCCACTACTGGTGACATTAGCCTGCATTTTTTTGCAATCATAAAATAGCAATTTAGTCATTATCTCAGTGCAGTAGTGAAGATATTACTGTTTGCCTGGATAACAAGTAGCATCAAGCAGTGCTTCTCAATTTTTCATGCCAAGGACCCTGAAATGAATACACATTAGGCCATTTGGTTGCTTATAAATGACAGCTGAAATGAATCTGACAATGCAGACGTCTGAAATGAATTTAGCTTTAAATCTGTACAACTTTACTTAATGTAGTTAGCATGGAATATTACATTTAAGAGATATGGCAGTTAATAAGTAGCATGGAGGTGTTTAACTAATGGATACAAGGTGGGACTGTTGGTGCTACTCTCATGGAGAACTTCTATATCAAGTTCAGAGACAACAGAATTGTGGAAATATCAGGTTATAATGTTACTGTAGCGCCCCCTGTAGGTACAATTGCATCAATTGAATTTAGCATTGAAGGGTTAGAGCCGCATCAGGCCACACCTTCAAAATTCAATTACTCACACTTACACTAAATAAACTATTCTCCATTTTTATGACCTATGATCAAAATGTTAATTAAGTGCCACTTCAGTTGTAAATATATCAGAGACAATAAATTACACAATAGCTAATGATGGGATTTCTAACTAGCAAAACTCAACTTTCAGCTTTTTTGGGAGAAAAACTCCTTGCATATTGACGTTTCAACAAGTTTTGCTTTCTAATTACTGTCATTATGGTGCTGTGAACAGCTGAAGCATTTCAACTAAAACAGCCTAATTTCATCAACTAAATGAAAATGCCTGCGCCCGTCTATGCAGTTATAATTCTAATAGTTTATAGAAGTCATTATTCACTTATTGTCTTTTAAGTGCAAGCAGCACAGGCTGATCAGTAATAAATTAGCTTCTCTATAGCTTTATTCTATACTATATAATAGTAATGATAAAAAAAAAAGTGTGAACTCTGACCTCGGAGGCCACCTCCCAGTCAGGCCGGCCATCGCTGTCCTTCAGTTCCACGTAGGGCTTCTCATGGACTCGGTTCAGATCTTCATGGAGGCCGTCCAGCAGGAAGGCCAGCAGCTCCTGGGAGTCCTGCTGCTGGAAGCCATTGAAGCGAGGAGCATACTTCGCTATTGTCCACTACAGAGGAAGATAAGACATCATAAATGTTTCTCTATATGTTATATAAAGTTCTTTAGCAAAGTACCTCAGTTGCAGTGTAACAGATTTAGACACAGAACACAAGATCTTTAGGTAGACAGTTCTTTAGACAACTGTTTGAAACGTTGTGGCTCCTTTTATACACAAAAAAAACATTTTTGGGTGCACACAGCACCACAAATGTAGACTTTGAATTAATTCTAACAGGAAACCTGTAATGTGACTTTGTCTTTGATAACAGTGTACTATAAAAAGTTAGGGACAAAAAATTACAAAACCTAAAGTAAAAATGAGCTATAACTTTACAACAGATAAAACATCATTTCATGTATAGGAGACGTATGGAACAGCGCTGCTCACCCTGAGTTTGAGCGGAGCCACATTCTTCTGCGTCCCGCTCCACAGCTCCATCACCAGATCACCATAACACTTGGCCATGTGACCTCGCATACCAATGGGGTTGGTTCTGCAAACGATCCGACACACGCTGAGTAAAATTACAAGTTCAGGGCGATGGTGGAGAGATTTATATGCCAGACTGATACATTGAAATGGCACCTGTTGAGCTCATAGAGGTGTCTCCCTGAGATGAAGTAGTCTGTGAGCGGCTTGGTGTTGCTCACGCACTGGATACTGGAGTTCATGAAACAGGTGTTGCCAAGGTTACTGAGGCCAGTGGCTCCTTTCTCTGTAGGAACTGGAGTGAAAACAAAGACATGCTGCTTGCATTTAAAGGAATACTTGACTGGAGAAAAACCACTGACTGAGCAGGACAGATGTTTTCTTCCCAACACAACTAATGGCCTGAATATCTTGTTAAAAATATTGATTCACTTTTGTGACAGCTAAAAAAATAATCTCTCATTATGCTTGATGTGAACATCATCCAATATTTATAGAAATCTTTTTTGTCTGATGGTTGATATTTTTATCTAGGTAAAGATTATTTTGTTTTCCTAAAAACAATGTATATCATTTAACTTTATCCTTGCGGAAACACCTGCTCTAAAATATTACAGAATAATATAAGAATAAAATAATAATAAAACAACACATGACTCATTCACTTTTTCACCATTACATTGAAAAAGTAACATTAAAGGAACTACTATTAGTAGACCATCTATCTCCCCATTTTTGAATTTTAAATTGATATTTAATATGCTACAATGGCTACAAATAATAAAGCACATTTCACATCCACCAATCAGCAGATGGTTTGTAAAGACATTTCCTGCCCTCCCAGCATCTTCAAGCTTACCTTTGTGTCTGTCCATCTTACTACTGTTGGCAATGAAAGACATTTCCTCAGGCCAGCTCATGTCTTTGTTCCTGACTGTGGAGGAAGGCAAAGAAATTTCCCTGATTAGCCCCAAATATCTGTTGGTTTTAGTGCTACTAGGAGTGAGAAAAAAGTTTTATTTATTGTGTTTCATACCCTCAATAACTAGCTGCTGCTCATCCTGGATCTTCAGACTTTCCAGTGTATGATCTTCATCGTCTAGGAGGGTGAGGTAGTTCTGCAGATGAAGAGTGAAAGCAACATGCCGAAACTGGGAGTAATTCTATCAACATTTATAGTATGTCATGCTTGATTTGTCAAGAATTTCTTTTCCTTTTTTTCTACCTGTGTTGAACCCCAGGTTGTTCGTGCTCACCTCACTGTTGTACAGCCAGAGTCTCATGTCCTCCTCCTTGATACGGAGCCTCTGGGACAGGTAGAGGTGGATGTCCTTGATGGTGCCCATCCGGCTGAAGCAGCCTGTGTAGGCCAACACCCGCTTCAGAGGAGCATTTGGGGATGGCACATTACCTGCTGAGGTGCAGAAAGAGGAGATGGGGGGCTGTTTTAAACATTCATGTACATCTGAACACACTCTCTTCAACTAATCTTAAATCTAGCGTGTGTACTTTTGTCATTTAAATCTATGATTCATTTGAAATCATCAACTAAAATGTGTCTCTGAAACCTGACTTTTTGCCATGGTAACCACCACCTTCTAGTCTTATGTATAAGGCCACATATGCAATTAATCATTGGTATATAATTTACCCACACAGACATTAATACCAACAACAGCATTTTGCTAACCGAGCATTAGTTGTAAGGAAGCAGCAAGAAAGGACCATTCTGTCAATCAGCACAGACTTGATTGGTCAATCAACTTAGTGTATTTAGATTGGATTAAATCAAATACAAACTGATTCATATTAGTCCTGTTAAATGAGGTTTCATCTTACTGTAAATGAGATTGATTTCAAAATGATTGATCAATCTTGTGATTTTAATGTTGGATTTTTAAATGTAACCATTTCTGTCAACACAGCCTTGCTATTCAATTATATCACAAAACAATCATGCTCTACACTTGTCGGAGTGCTTTAGTACGTAATTAGATCTACGTTAGACATCAGGCCACATGTCAGAGTGGGTCTCGATGCCCGGCAATGACAAAACGCTGCTCAGGCACAGTGTGAGTCATGATGGGAGCCAGAGCTCCTCCGGGGACTCGGCTCTGTGCTGCAGCCAGAAACCTGATATGTTGACTTGATTTGATCCGGTGCTCTCATGCCATCCTCGACTGACTGTGGATACTTGAACTGTCATCTGCTTTCTTTTTGTAGCTTGGCATATTATGTTTACTGTTCATTATATCTATATAGACATAATGTAAAAGCGTAATAAACATGTAGCATCAATTAGATAATAACAGAGTAAATGGGTCTATGATTTAAACTACATAGAACGTTATGAGAATATGAGATGGCTCAACACAGACAGGCCTAATTTACACCTGGTATTCAAATATGTTACATGTCTGGATTTGCTTACTGCTACCGATTAGATACTATGTAATAATGCACGTGTCACGTCTGTCTTCTGTCACAGCCCTGTCACAGCCATGTCACAGCGGGATAAAATCATTGAACAGGATGGAATGATAAAAGCTATAATAATAAATGCACTCTGACCAACAGCACAGGTTTGGGTAAAGCAGATGGTGAAAGCCACACAGGCTATAAGGTCATTAAACTAGCCAGGCTGTTGATGATTGGAACGTGGAACTGAACCAAAAACCACAAGCTTTGACAACTCATGCAGTCATCGTGAAGCCTAAGACAAACATTGATATTTATGTTCTGACTAAAGCCATGGTGGCAGGAATATTAACACGTTAAATGCAGCTACATGCTACAAATACAGAACGTCAAAAGCAAATACAGAAATTCTAAATAAAGTGCAGAATAAAACGGAATTTCCAACTGACACTTTAACGTTGATGTTTTTGTTGACCATGACTGCAACGTAGCTTCTGTGAGGGACTAGAAGGCATTTGATGCTGCCAACATGCTCACAAACTGAATTTTTTTTAAACTTTCGAATGCATTTGTGAGAGTGCAGGACTTGTAAGATAACATACTGTGATAATACATATGATTATGCACACGTGCACAAATACAATATAAAAATAGGTGTTTACTTTAATACTAGTAAACATAAAAACATATATGATGGATAAAAATAGCCTTTGGTGGAGCTTCTACAGTCTTCCTTGAACGGCAACTAAGTGACAGAATGATGGCTTAAATATTTTGCTGCATTTCTGTCACAAATGTCAAACCTTGACTTTACTTTAGTATTGTAACCCTACATCTATCTTTATTTTGGAAATAGAAGGCATGCTGATGATATTTCTACCAACAGTGTTGGTGACATTCCTTCCTGCTGTGATGACATTTGTGCTCATGGCAACAATGTTCAATTGTTCTTAAATTTCTCTGTATTTGAAGCCAGGTGTAAAAGAGGCCAGGAAGCGGTTGGAAATAACCTGGATTAAGCTTTTATCCATTTCATTTCCTTTCTTTATTTCTAGTGCTTTTTCTTGTGTATTGTCATTTCTGTCTCAGTAGACCAGATTTAGGTGGAGAAAGTACAGTTTTTGCATGACATTTTTGGTTAGTGTTCAAAGAGCTAAATGAGTGATTTCAATAAGGAAAATCCTTATAGAAAAGGACATACATGCCTGAAATTATTATCATGCCCCGGACTGTTCCAAATATTTTTCCATATGACTCTTTAAAAGTTTGTTTTGTTATGTATACTGATAATACTAATACTTAAAAAATACTTGAATAGCAAGGTCTGTGAACACTGAAAAGGGTTGGATTATGCAACTTTTAAAGTGATCAGCAGTGATTCCCCTTTGTGGGTTGTTGGTTTAGTCCACAGCCCACTCCAGAACACTGCCCGGGCTCGATCAGTCCACTCAAGAAGGATTAAAAAGGGGGATGCAAGGTTGCTCAATGAAGCATTTGGCTTGCTCTGGTCTTGCTGCAGGCTTACGTTACCTCTTGGTGGGGGTAAATACGATGGGAACATTCGCAGGCTGGTCATACCCATATTGACCCAGATGTTGGACTGGGGGGAGCGTGTGGCTGGCTGCTGCCGCAGGAAGAGGAGGTAGCGGGGGAAGAGCTCCAGCTCTGCTTGGCCTGTCTTGCTTTCCAGGATTACCTGCAGGGGTGGAAGGCCAAGTTGATTTTATACCTTTATTGATCTGAATGGAAAGCAACGGCTGCTCTTATAAACTGAACAAAACTATCGTCTGATTGTGGACAGATTTGAGTCATCACATTTAAGCGGGCAGTCGCATTACTGACAGAAACAATACAAGACAAATGTTTTTGTTTTGTTTGCTTGCAGGTCAATTTTCTCCTGATTTTGCCTTGTAAGATTTACCGTAAGCAGTCGACTGCACTCAGATAAAATGAGAACGCAGTCCAGGAATATTTCCTGCAGTCCAGACCTGTATGACAGAGATAATGAGGAGTGTGTGTGCAGTATTCACTCACTGGTCGTGGCAGGCTGAGGTTGGCACCATACCAGTGGTAGAGTGCCCGCCACACTGGCTCTGGCACCGTCTCAAAGTCCCGACCAGGCATCAGCTGCAGGGATCGCTTCAGCCTGCCACCCTCCATGGTTAACGTCGGAGCCTGCAGGGGCGCAGCACAGCACAGGCATTTAAATACATGCACAAAGGACACTATTCTGCCAACTTAAATTACAGATAATAGATTGAGACTGTATCCTAATGCTGTGCACAGGCTGACAGCCTACTATCATTACAGCAAAATGTAGAGATGAAACAAAAGAAGAAGGAAGCACCATCTGGTCCCTTGGAGCCTTTGCCAGCAGAGGAGGAGTGCCTCCTAGTCTTAATTAGGAAACTCAGATCATTTGAGGGTTTTAGCTAAAAACACTGTTTCCTTGTTCTGTATGTGCTAAAGATGTGCTAAATATGGAGCAATAAAGCAGCTGTGAAATATATATTTGTCTTACAATGGTCTGGATCACAGATGTTGTTTAATAACTTTGCTTTGTTACAACAGCCTTTTGATCCCTGTGAACAGACGAGTTGGGTTCCAGAGGGAACATAGTGCTGCTGGAGTCTTAATATGAATATGAGCAGCTTCATTCTTCTCATATGTCAAAACATGTTCCAAAGCAAAGCTCTGAACATGATATATGATGCATGCTACATGCTCAACTCAACCGTGACCAAGATTAAATGTGAAATGTACTTTAGCCTGTATATAATCACACCAACAGAAATACAGAAGGAACACATACTGAAAATGTGCTCTCATAAAGTCATGATCCCTCTATCATACTAATCCCCAAATTATATATTTAGGTCCCTCGCTCTCACAAAGTGAATGCAGTGAGGGACCTATTATTTTATTTATTATTATTAGAAATTATGTATTTATTTATTTCTGAGCACTCAAAAATATTGATAGTGCAACACTGTCATTAATTTCAATCACTCATTATTTGTCTTATTTATATTATCCTACTGATAATAACTACAGTTCCCATAATGCTTTGGGGGGTGTAAATGTTGCCATGGATTTGGGTAGGGTGACCAGATGAGAACGGGTGAAATTCGGGACAATAACAATAAGTATGTTGTATGTAACAGTGTGTAAGTCATGATCTATTATATAAAATGTATTTTTATTTTATTGATTTCACGTATCATCTATCACATCTATCAGAAAGTCACTACATACGCTAATGCCTCACTGGAAACAAATAGTACCGTGTTTAACATTGTATCTAGTTCAGTTCAATTTTCATGTTTAAACAACTAAACAAATGACGTGTTTTCAGCAGCACAGATTAAGCTGTAGGAACTTACACACTTCACACAAGATATTTTTATCATGAAAACACCAGGAACTATAGCCTACATAAGGGATTTGATCAGAATATTTTATTAAAAGAAACCCACTGATCTTGTAATTCATGTACTAATAATTATAATAGGAATTTAATGAATGGGTTCTCTCATTTGAATTTAGAGGTTTCTCCATGTTATTCTGGTGACAGCAGCAGCTTGCGGTGTGTATCTCTGTTATGATATTAATTATTCATGATAGTTTGGCAGCACTCCAAAAGACACAATATGTTCACTGCAGCATTTTTGTTAAATATTACAATATGTCCAAGTTAGGTCTCCTCAGCATTTTTACCTCCAAGGCTCAAGTCAAGAGGAATCTCACAGCACACAAACAGCTCTCGTTTTAGTTTGACTGTCCCGTATTTTTCAGGATGGTTGTTCACCCCAGCTTCAAAAGGTTTAACAAACTAGATAACACATAGCTCCAGCTCTGTACTTACAGTAGCAGAGCACAGAATTGAGATTGATATCTTCTCATCTCCCTCTTAGAAAGAAAGCATACAAGCAAGTGTGTTTCCCAAATTGTTGAACTATTTGTTTAACTTTTGGATATTTCCTTCAACAATATAATCTACTGAGTCTTCAAATCTGCTAAACAAACACTGGGTTAGTTGAGTTGTATGACTGATGAAATTATGCCCAAAATGTGGTGACCAACTTGACTTTTCTCGACAGTGTGTGCTGCTCCATACTGTACAAACACACAAACATCCCATTCAATTAAAATTATATAAACAAAGCAGCAATCTCTCACACACACACACACATATCCTTGCCTTCATGGGGTCGGTGTTGACCAGAGCCTGGTTGTCAATGGCTCCAGGTCTTTGTGCTGCCAGTTGGGAGGGGAGGTGGCCGTTGGCTCCAGAAAAACACTGATTGTTATTGTCCGATACGTTGTGCTGACGGGCAAAACAGCTCTCTGTAGCAGAGGGAGCTACCTGTGGGCTAAGAGCTGCTGGGACACAGGGGTAAGGGAGGGGAGGGATGGAGAAGGAAAATAATGCAACACAATAGAAAGTGATGCTGATTTTTCTAATAGTCCACAGTTACCGATTCTATCCACGTGTTGTTCCCTCTGTGTGCTACTTGTTTGATGGGTTGCTATTGTGTTGAGCGTAATGACTGACCTATCTCTGTAGCCTCGGAGGCGCTGGACACAGCATCAGGTGACCTCTCCTCTGTGGGGCTGACTGGTCTGTCTGGAGGGGCGGGCTCTATGATGGCCGTGGCCATCGGAGTTCGCAGCGAGCTCAAGAAGGACGGCTGCTCCACCACGATGCCCTTATGCTCCTGGATAGGGAGACAACAGCAGGGACTGCCCTGTCATTGTTTAAAGTGATAGCTCAGGTTAATGTGCTGTTTGATTTCATTACAGTCCCTGGTTCTGTGCCGGTGTGGGTTTAATGTGCAGGACGCAGCACCAAACCTGTCCTCAGAAACTGATATGCGCAGTGTTAAACATCCACAACCGTAGCGCTGGCATATTTAACTACTAATGTGGACACAACTAAACCAACTCTTATTTTATTAAATAATTGTGTACATATAATAATATATTATGTTTCAACTTTTTCATAACCATTTCTCTCCACACCTATACATTATACATACTAGGAGGTTAAAAGGTTAACTAGGCTAAAGGTCAGACAGGGTTTGAAATAAAGAAGAAAAGATGATGTGATCATCACATTCTCTGGTAAGCTCTGATGTGAAATAGTCTGGTGGTTGCGTTAAAATAAAAAAACATTATCGGCTATTATTGGTTAAGACAAAATAACACACCCTCCTGAACAGAAAATGGCTAACATGAACATGATGAATAATACAAATGTTTTGTTGGACTTTCTGGAAACTTTTTTTTAATACCAGGCTAGGAAATATATATTTGTTTTAACCAAAAGGCACATCAAACCAAACCAACATCACATACCTGATATTTACAACTTTGAGACTTATAAACACCTAAGAATTATGACAGCACCAATGCACTATATTTTTACAAATCCTCGTACTCAGACACTCATGACGCTGTAATAGAGGTTAATGAGTGTTGATATTAGTACATATTCTCCTTCCTTAACTTACGTATTTAACGTAGTCCTTCCACTGCTGCCACCACACCATTGAGATGAGGAACCAGTTCTGGCCATGCTGCAGCCCATGTCTGCTCTCCCTCTCTAACCAACCCCTACACACACACACACACACAAGCAATCATTAGGGCCACTGTTATTGCTAAATGTTGTGCAGAAGAAATAAAGAGGACGTGTATACCTGATGATCTGTCCCTCCTCTTCAGGAGTTGCAGGCCTGAGCCCGAGAACTATGTGGCAAACCTGCACCAAGACCAAGCAAAGATGCGGACATTCAAAATGATGACGAGTAAAAGCTGAATTTCATAATATCAAATCGATAACTGGGTGTACTGACCTGGAAAAGCAGGTTGAGGAACTCATTGGCCAAAGCACTCTTCACACTCCAGATCTGGTAGTCCTCCAGGGTCAGGTGACCCAGCTGGTGCACAGTCAAATGACAAAGAAGGTCAGCACACTCAGATTCACTTTTTTTCAGAATATACATTGCTCTGAGACCTTGAAAAGAATGGAAGAAGATCTCTTCATGTGATATTGTTATCGTGGGTGAAAATAGCCCTGCAGTAAGACAATAAGGCATGTGACTGGAAGGTTGCTGTACGTGTACTGGGCTGGGCTGCACCCAGTGATAACATGTGCAACCGACTGAAGCAGGAACTGAGTGTGAAGTGGTGCTGACTTTCTTGAATGAAGGTTAAAAAACATCAAATTATATCACATCATAAGTGTCGGGGGATTAACTTCCTGACAGGTAGTGTGCGTCAATGATGATTCTGTCACCGTGAGTTGTGTCTCACCTTGGTTGTGTCATGCATCTTTAGGATGTCCTCTACTATGTCCGACACACTACAGTGCAGCTCCTGCAAAGCAATAAAACATATCAGCATGACACAGGAAAAAAGAGGAAAGAAGAAAAACAATCCTTGATTTAAAAATGTGAGATGAATCAAAGTTCTAGGATTACTGTCAACATGCGTTTGTTTGCTGTGTTATAAAGCAGCAGGGATGGATCCATCAACACATGTTTACTGATTCAAAGAAGGCAACACAAAAAATGATATCACGCCTCACTGTAGGCTTGATGTTGTTGACTAGTGTTGCTATGAAGCTCAGTACTTCTGCATACCCACTGATGTTATCCCCGCCCTGTCTCATTACCACGCCTTCCTGTACCACCCCGTGTCTTTATTCCAGTATGAGGAAGATATTGGCGTGATCTGACTTGTAGTATGGTGGGAGAGGATAAGTCACCGATGGTCCAGAGCCCTGCCGCTCTGAAGAGACGTGATGTGTTGATGGAGGTTCAGAGGAACAAACATGGTTTGTCATGTTATAAGGCTTAGCAACGATGAGGCAACGTCAGTGTACTTAGTCTGGTGCTGAGTGCTGGTCTACGTGGACTAGTGCAATGTAAGAATGTTGTATTTGACCAGTGGACCTTCTTCCTGTGTTTACATGCTTGGATGTTCCCATGTACCTTGTAGTGATGCATTTTGGTTTACTTGGATTTTTCTGTGATAAGAAACTTTTTTGTAAACCCGTCAGAAAACAGTGTTGTCTGTTGTTGGTCTGCTTCATTCAATTGGGTGAGTCATGGCTTAGTTAGACTGAGGAGCCGGCTAGACTCCTGCAGGGCGGGGGTGGACAGTGGGTTTGGATTCTCAGTCTGCTCTGAAAACTAGCAGGTCCTCCCTAATAATTTTATTCTTTTGCCTTCCCTGAGATGTAGCCCTATTATTTTTGTTGTTGCTATAGAGTGTGTTCAACAAATGAGATGAGTCGACAGGCCAGCTAACCTCAAATAAAAACTGTCTCTAGCATCAGAAAACATTTCACTTTTATTTTGAGGAAAATCAACAATTTCTTGGTTAGTTATCCATGTATGCTTTCAAAGGAGTTAGAATCCACTCCAAGCTTTATTTTCACATTGCCCTGCATGTTTCTGAAATCATACAATTATAAAGGGGAGAATGTGACCTTCAGTTAGACACATGTAGGCACCAGAAAGTCAGGAGGTTACAATGAGACAACACACTAAATGAGGATATAGTTTAAGTCCACATCTACGTTCTGTTTGTGTGTGTGTGTGTGCGTGAGAACTTACAGGGAGTGTGTCTGTGCGATTGTCCTTCCACACCTCCAGCAAGGCCACCACCATTTCACGGAGTTCATCTCGAGACAGGATCCCATCGCGGTCCACATCAAACACTTTGAAGCAAACTAGCAGTGAAAGAAAGCGATACAGTGGTGAAGTACAAATATGTATACAGGGCACAATACTAATAGAAAATAATGTACCGTTGTGTTTTCAATTCATTTTAACCCTCGGGTAGACTCAACAGCATATTTACTACCAATTTGCTTTCCTGTGAAACAACATGATGTTTAGTCATTTAGCTCAAAGTCCAAAATGTCGCCTTTTCTGACTGCGCAAATGTAATTTCAAGCACCGATGAAAATCCTGATGACAACAACGATTGTGCACTAATGACTCTATAGCACCGATCTACACTTTCCACTTTCCGACTCCAGATAACAGCTACCCAGAAGAACAGATTGCATTTCAATGCGAAGCCTCTGGAATTTATTTATCTGTAACAGTTTCAGACCACAACACGACTTACATTTCTGCCTTTCAGCGACAGGCCCCCTGCAGCATGCAGAGAGCCCGCAAGAGATCTCTTTAAAGTCGATGTGATTGTCCCGATTCTCATCGAAGGCGTGAAACAATCCTGGAAAACAAGATCAATCACACAGATAACATTTAGACAAAGAGCAAGTCTTCACTGGTGAAGACCTGAATTTAAAGCCCACTGACACTGTACTTATTTGTATGCATGTAATCTAAGTGCTCCTGAGCAAACCACTTGACATGAGACAAATCTAGTAAATATTGTCCAACCTTCATTCAGTGAGGCGTGGATGGGAGGAGAGACCAGTGGGATGAAGGTTTCCAAGTCAAAGCGGCCGGTTCTGGACTGAGCTTTCAGCAGCCAGTAGCGCTTCTCCAAGTCTATAATGTCAGACTCCTCCACTGCAGGACGTGAAGCAGAGGAAAACAGTCAGAAATACAATCAGATGCAACACTGTTCAGCGTTCTCCATAAAGTTAAAAAATATATAAATAATAAAAAATAAAGTTGGATTTGTTTTCTTTGTCATAAGCCCTACTTTGACTTTACTTTTAATGCTGCCAAATGCAGAAATGTCCTCCCTCGTCCTAAATTGATACTTTCTCCTTATTTTCTGAATAAAGTGTGACACAAGTTGCCGTTTGTGTTTCACCAATCAGTGATAGCCATCACTGCAAACCCCGCCCCCAAACGCTGCTATACTTTTGGAAATTGTAAAATGTTCCTGATACTTAATTTAGACCCTTGTCCCTCCAGTGGGTCCACTGTGATCATACCAGTTACAAACCACAGAAGTTAGCATCCCCGCTTATTTGCTTATTTATTTTGTTCGACCAAAATGTTCACTTTGTGGTGGATGGAGTCCGGTGACCTCTCATAATTCAACCTGAGCAGAGGTCTAATCAGCCAGGAAAGCCTTTAATGTAATATTGTAGAACTGACACTGTATACTACATTCAATGGAGAAAAGTATTAACAACTTTGTATATCAACATAAAGAAAAGAAATGTGAGCAACACACTGGTGGTGATGACTGGTGGGTGGAGAGCTGTTATGGCAGTGTGGGAGTACAGAGAAGGGCAACAATGACACAGCCCTACACATATATACTGGCTTCTGGAAGAAAGGACCTCCTGTGGCTCTCAGCACAGCACCTTGGGGGAATCAGCTTGCCTCCTCTGTCTGATCAGAGTGTGTTGAAGGGGGTGGAATGATTACCAACAGCTAGGACCGCATTCTCTTCTCAGCCACCACAGTCAATCACGTCAGTCTTATATACCAGCTTGATTAGTCTGTCTTCTCACCATCTCTAACACAACACAGTGTACAAGATGATCATGTCATTTCAGTCCTTTTCTTCAAGCAGAAATGCCAAATATTTTGTATCATAAAATGTGAGGTGTTGCTGCTATTCTGTCATGTGACAGCTAAATGAAAACACAGGCAGTTTGAAGACCTAGTTCACTTTCTATCATTAGCAAAACTTCTAATTGATTAATCAGGATCAATCAATAATGAAATTGAGTGTAATGAAACACGTGGACTCCAGCCAGGGTTGTGGTTAAGTAAACACTGTAAATCCTGCTGTATTTAAAGTGCTCTTTATTCTTTAGGCTTTCTGGTGGAGTGAAGTCATGTAACAGTGAGAGTCAGTATGACTTACATTCTATCTGCAGTAGAAGAAGCAGGAACTTTTTGACATAATGATATATTCAAAATATCAATCAATACTTGCATCTTGTAAATGAGAAACCTGGGTTCCTAAGTGTTGAATGTTTGAGATGTGGAGAACTCACAGTGGAATGAAAACAAACATTACTCCTAGAAGTGAAAAGTAAGCCTGATTTAGTCAATCAATTAATCAATTAGCCTCTAAATCGCCAAATAATCATTTAAGTTATCTATCAAGATAAAATGCCAGCTTCTTAAATCCTGATATTATTGCTTTTCTCTGTTTTATATCTTTGTTAATTAAATACTTTTTTGATTTTAGACTGGGGCCGAACAAGACAAATCATTTAATTTAAGACTCTAGAAAACTGCTTCATTCTGACACTTGATTGATGAAATTAATCAGTAAGGAAATTCATAACATGCTGTTGGTATGGAACATTGTCATGATATCACAGCAAATTCAAGATAGGATTATGTAATGGCCACTAGGTGGAATACTATTAGACTCAATTTGTAAAGAAGTGATACGGATCAGACCAATATAGCATATGAAAGCTGCTGGGGCCAATGAACCAGCCTCTCCCCCCCTTTCAACATGCTAATCCGCAGCTTAAGGTAATAGGATTCAGCAGCTAGCCTCTGGTATGTAGTCAATACATATGACAGGTGTCAGACACACAAAAGGTCATTTCCTGGCAGAAACACACAGGGCTTCCCAGTCTGACCATTAACACAACCTTCCTGAAAGCCCTGTTTTTAGCAGCTATTGGTCACAGCTTCCAGTCAGCGGGGATGACACTGGTGAAGCAGCACAGAGGAGAATGGATTGTCTGAGAGCTGTGTTCCTCACTTATCCAGGTTGTGACTCCCTATAGTCAGTCCAGAGGTGAACATCAGCACAGTTGACCTTGGCCACACTGGGAAGCACTCAATTACCTTTTTACTGCTACTGTTCAACTCTGCCTCCTGGCCCAGACATTCATAGTTAAACAGACTAAAAGGGAGTGTTGAGTATAAAATCAGCGATTTAGAACCTGAAGGGGGCTATATGGAGATGACATGGAGGAAATAATACAAGACTGATAAATTATTGAAGACTATGTACAGGGAGCGAGCAGTAGAGACTCATGAGGATCTTTCTGTCTCAAGGCTTAGTTGGACATTGCTAACTCAGCAAAAGCTAGGGAAGAATAATTCCGTAGCAATAATCATAAAACAAGTATGCGCTCATCCACACATACTGGTCCTAAAGCAACCAAGCTCAAGATGAACTGATGTATTGAGATGAGATAGAGATGGGAGGGAACAACAGCTGTGTCTGTTTGAATGATTAGTCTTGCTACACAAGAAGGAAAATAAATACTTGTATTGGTCATGCTGAATATTCCTCATGACAGCTGTACTACCGTCTGACTGATAATCTATAAAACTCATTACCCTGACTATGGATCGCCTCCTGCAGACCTCCTATCCATCCCAGGGTTGCTTCTGGCTCCTTTTAACATTTGGTACGGTGCTGGAGGTTACATCAGTGTCATTCTTTGTTGGATGTTGGATTTATAGCTTTGCAATGATGGCAGAAAAATTTGCTTTGAGTTTGGCAGTCCACTCTGACAAATGCTCAATGATTTTATCCATGTCAAGATATATTAGTGATAAATGAGAAGACAAGCAGAACATCCATTTGTTGGACTCTTCAGCCACAAGCCTGTAAGCAAACAACAATCATACGGCTTTTTGTTGAAAATCACAATCTACCTGACGTGTAGAGCTGGGTAACATCGATACAGTACCAATAATAAAGTTACGAAATGTTGTTGCTGTCAATTAACTGCATCTGTCTCAGCGGTCCGACCTGGTACCCACCTAGAGGTGCGACTCTCTCCGAGTGGCAGCAGAGATACCATACCATTATCCAGAGAGCATCCTTACAGGGGTGCTGCCACGGATGGCGTGCACCATAGTAAACTCCCCGCAATAACTCTTCCCAGAAAACTACGTCTCTCCGTCCCGAAGGCCGTTATTCCCAAAGATTTCTTCTCTCATAATATTGTGACAGAGACAAACAAGTTAGCAGCGGTTCCAGCGTGTTAAGCTCTACCATGAGTCAAGCTTCACGTTCTCGTTCTGGGAAGAGTCAAGTCACTCTCCCTCTCTTTCTCTCTCTCTCCAACACACACAAGTACGGATTCACAAAGTTAAGAGGATAAGCTTGGAGCAGGCAGATTAAAGTGAGCGACCAGGTTCTTTGGACAAGGCAGGTTCTTTCCAACCTTCTGTCCTTAATTGGCAAAATAAAGCCTGACTAAATTTACTTGCCCTGTGACTTTAAATACCTGAATCACCGTATGGTTAAAAAAAAATTTTTTTTCTAAATGTTTACATACACTTTACATGTATGTTGCATTTTTTTCATTCAAATGGTTTTGGTTCGTTTGCAACCTGTCTGATTGTCTTACTGTTTATTATTACCTAAAGGAATGACGGACAAAAACTTCACACATTGTAAGGAAATGGAATGATCCTTTTAAGACAGTATGATATTAGTTTCACTGATGAAATTGTCATACAAAAGTGTTTTTTTTTCTCTCCACAGCTGATGGAACTATTAAGGCCCCAGTCACCAGCGTTTGCACTGTATACTGACATCTAATTCAGTTTTTCCATGAACAGGTTTTTGTGTGAAATCGAAACATATTGGGGTTTATCTTGTGCATTCATTGTTAATGTCAGGCAAGAATAACACAACGCACTTGGTTATTACTCAGCTGCTTAAAGTCAACCTTGGCATGTGGAAACTGTGTAATAAAAGAAATATGGCTATCACAGCTATCAATCATCTACAGTACAGGTGCGTTAACTAGTGCAGTCTGCATGGTGCAGGGCTGAGTGGCACACAGAGGAAATAGATACAGAAGGTAGCAGGAGGAAAGAAAGCTGGTGGAATGAAGGAAAGACGGAGTAATGAGAAAAGAAAATTGAGTGAAAGAAGGAGAGTGAATGAATCACGGTGATATGTCGAGTCTGTCAGTCATTTCTCAGGGCACTCACAGCTACTGACAGGGAGGGGGAAAAAAAGGCGAGTGTGTAAATGAAATGCAATGAAAACTTTAACAACTGTTGTGAGTCATTCGTGGCATTTCCTGAGATGTCTGCATCTCTTGGAGAGAGCAGGGCTGCAGGGCAACTATCTTCTTCACATCACAAAGACTTGGCAGCATGAAGAACACACGACAGGGCATGTGCAGGTCCCTAAAAGCCAAATCTATGACTTTTTAAGTTGTGGCACTGGATTCAGGTCCAAAATGGTATAAGTGAAGCTAATGTATAATATGTAAGTCGGTAAGTCATTTTCTTCTAGTTCTAACTGTTGTTGTGCAAACTCAGCACTTCACATGTTGCCTTAATTTCAGTATAATGTAATTTCTACAACACTAATTCTAACAGTACAACAACAGAGTCGTGTCATGCACACTTTAATAGAAATACAGCTCTCACTCACTTATTAATTGCAGTCACATCTACTTTGCACTTGTTTTTGATTAGTTTAAGGTTAGTCAATAAAACCTACCTTTTCCTGCATGATTTTCAAATTAAAAGTGCATCACCCTTTCCTTTCATGGTATGTGTAATTTTAATTCAATGGCTCAAATCTTTCCTATTTCTGGTAAGCTTTTAGTGTGAATAATTTGCTGAAACTTGTGATGTTGTGAGTGTGTGCGCAATATTAAAAATGTCAAAGCAGAGGTGATTGGAATTAATTAGTCAACAAAATCTGAATTTTGTGCATCTCATAGCATCTAAAGATCTATAATCATGTCATTGTAGTGCAGGCAATGCACATGTGACTGGCCATCATTTGACTGGCTTTTTTAGGAAACTATGGAATAGTATAGAAAAGTAGGCAAGCTCCTTACATTACTGGGGGCAGGTAATGTAAGTGAAGACATCACAGGCTGTGCAAAACATGCAAATACATGAATTTGTGTTAATGGAACTTACAGTGTGTGACGCCTGCCAGGGTCTGGTAGAAGGTGGGTGTGTCGCTGTCATCGGTCAGCGTGACACACACTCCTCCAGACAGGAGCCATCTGGACAAAGTGAAGGCCTCTTTGTTCTGCAGGAGCCAGTTCCTGAAGCGCTCATAGTTCACCTTATCACCCTGCCGCGATGAACAAAGTTTGTTGGTGAGCACAGATTAATCTAAATCTGTCATCACAAGTCTAAAATTGTTTGTAACCCGGTGTGTTCTTGTTTACATCCTCATTTGGCTACAACAGGCTTTTTATTGATGATAGGATACTGCTGAAATGGTTCATCGATGTATGGATGAGTCCAATGACAAGATATCCATTGATTTTCATGCAAGTCAATAAGCAAAAACTACAAAAATGTTCTGGTTCCAGTTTGCTCATTTTAAACCACTGCTTGTTGATATTACATCTAGATATCTATAGCACAACTACGGGGGAATTACTTTCAGCAGTCCAAACATCAGTTGTGTATTATTGCTTTCTTTCATTACAGCTTGGTAATAATAATACAGGGATAATGTCTTGTGAACAGGTAATACTGGGGTAATATGACAGCTGCAGTGGTAAAAGCTATATATGTAATGACTAGTGGTAATATTGGGGTTTAATTTCTCATTTTAAGAGGGTAATAATGAGTAAAAACACTGTATTAATATGGAATTAATGGGATAACAATGTGCTGACAATAATCAACACAATCAGTAATATCAAGGTTGTTTTTTTCTTACTAGTAATGGAGTGATAATGTTGAGTTTTCTCATCTGGTGGTTTTACCCAGCTGTTTCCAAGATTTTTACCCCATTTTACCTTGATATTACAGAACTAGAGGGCTACTGGTTTTTGTAACTTCTTAAATGCTGAGAGCATCCCAACAGAAATTCTGTTCACATGCAGTGCATGTGTCAGAGGCAGATATCTGAAATCCTGGCCAAATACAACCAAAACTGAGATACGGTAACAATGAAGTAAGGGAGAAAAGAAGAGTTTTTGTAATTTGAGTGAACAAACCCTGGTAGGAATAAAAATCACACTGAGGAATGCAAAACACTGAGCAACATAAGAAGCAGATGAGACACAGCGAGTAAACTGCAGCACAATCATAAATTCATGTTATCTAACAGTGTGGGAGGACCCCAGAGGTGGATTTCTACTTTTTTGTTGACAGACTGAGAGTACAAAAGCTGAAATCACTTTTTTATTCTAATCACCAGCACAATAACTCACTTTATTGTCTAATTATGTATCATATCTGTAGCGTTGGCTTCAAGTGGGCAATATAATAATAACAATAGCTGTTTTAGGAGCATGTGACAACCACCTCTGTAATGACGATGATATGAGCTGAGGAAGGAAAGTGGGTGATGTTGTTACTACCAAGTCCAAAATGAGTAAATAGAAACCTGTGACTAGTGTGGTAGTAAATGTTCGGTGTTTCCTGACCTCGCTGAAGCACTTCCTGAGGGAGGTAGGGATTTCTCCATCCAGGACCTGCAGAACTGCTTCTATATCTTCCCTGGCAGCATATCCGCCCAGATCACTGGCAAACAGGCTGAAGAGGTCTGTGACACACACACACACACAGACACACACACACACACAGTGTCAGAAATGACTTCAGCTTTATCGCAGGAAGGCAGGCCTCTATCAAGGGGCAGCAGTGAGGACAACAGAAGCAACAATGTCAATAAAATTGTGATAGGTTAGAAAAGGGAAGGAGAGACAGACAGAGAGGAAAAGAGAGAAATGAAGCACGAAAGTAATGTGGAAATGAAAAAAAACCCACTTTAAATATATCATTGTGGTTGTTAAGCAATGAAATAACAACAGAGCAACCTTTGACAGTGGCTCTCAAGTAAGCACTGCTTGGCTATAAAGGGTCAAAAACGGTTGAGAAGCAGTGACCAGCTGGAAAAGGAGCTTGAACTGACCCTGACGGGGCGCTGCACTAGTCATCTTGGTATGTGTAAACGTCATGCATCTCAAATGATGCAAGGGTAAACAGAGCTGTACTTGTATAAACATCGGTTGGGATTTTTGAATAGCATATGCGCAGCTTCCAATCTGTCATAGCTGTATCAGTGTAAACCAAATGTTGTACACAAACCGGTTGTATGATACTTGCAGTTTAGGACTGGATGTGTTTTTCTGACAGTGGATGATGATCGACCCAAGATTCCTTTTTTAGACATTTCCAAGATTGTTATTGGGTGGAGCCATTTGTACAAAAGCAATCTGGAGCACGGCAGAACGGCCACAGAATAGCCTTAGCGTGCATTTCCTGTTAACTCCTCAGGAACAGCTTACACTTGGCCTTCTCCTCATCACGTCCTCGAGTCAGAAGCACCAGACCCACGATCAGATTGTTGAAGTGCAGCCCTTTGGATGAGCCTCCAAATGAGGTGTAGATCACCTAAACACACACAGAGCAGACACAGGACAACGTCACAATCACACAGTTTACAATGTGACCAACATGTTGGAAGAAGTCCATTCATTTACTGAATTTTACTGAAGTCATGTCAGTGTTTTGCACAGTGCTGCTCCTACATCAATGTAATTGTATTTTCCAGACAATAAACTGGGCGGATACAATATAATAAACATCTGTAATATCGACTACAATCCAATAAAGTAGCCACACAATACAGACATCCATCGTGCAGAAGTGTAAATCATGTGAGGTGTATTATGAAGTAATATGCAGACTGTGCCCCAGATCCCAAACATCATTTACACCTTGACAGCGGAACAGTTGGCACATGAGTTATGACGCAGACTAGCACATTACAAGATTATGTTATATGTGGGTAGACATTCAAAATGATGTTTCCTTTCAAGTGTGATGCCTTTCTCTGTCCCCTGCTCAACACACACACACACACACACACACAAACACACACACACACACACACAAACACACAAACACACAAACACGCACATACACACGCGGCATTTCCCGAGTTAAGGCTATGGGTGGAAATTTTCTTAAAGGAGTAAGAAGAGAGAGAAAGAGAATGCAAGCTACAGGAAGAGCACAACTAACTGCAGATGCATTTCATTTGCAGTTATTTTTGATCAGTCATTTGGTGTTTATTTCATTGTGGTTATTCAGTCAGTTAGAAACTCTAGTACTAGTTAAGTAGTTAAGAGTGACACAATTGTCAAGGTATCACAATGCTGAAAAACCAAAAGAGGGAAAAATTGCATGTTCTATATAGGGTTGGATACCGAAACCTGGTGTCATCGGTGCAGATGTTGTACGTGGCGAGTGTGTGGTCGAAAGAGGGTGGAAGAGAGAGTGTGTGTGTGTGTGTGTGAGAAGGTGGTGACTGGAGCAGAAAATATGAAGTTAAACGTAGAAGTGTAGTGTGTGTGTATAGTTCAGGCTAAAAAAAAAAGAAGGAAAAATAAATAAATAAAACAAACGCTGCATTACACGGTGTCAGCCCGTTGCTACGATACAGTCCGCCATATTGGTCCGGACAACTGACCTGTAAACAGATAAGAGCTTACGTGTACACCCTCTGATGACGCAAATTACATCACATGATTCAGGCATCTTACCAGTCCAGTCTATGGGAAGATGCTCGGACCGATATGGCGACAACGTTCACATATGATCCAGCAGCTAATGTGGCTTCCATGCATATATGTCTATGTTACAAGATCTGACAACATGTGTATTCTGACTCATATGGAACCAGTCCTGTTTGGTAAATGTACGACATAAAGGGGTCAGTATCACTTAGACTAAATGATTGCAGGATTGTTCAAGTATCTATCCATTTATGATACGGGCCTTTAAATATACTGCCCAGTCAGAGTGATAGTGGAGGCTGCTTCTTTGGCACATAAGAATGTCAGAGTTATGTCAAGCAAAGACAAAAATAAATTCATCATCAGTGCAGACATATTTATATCAACATCAAAAAGCTCTTTTGAGTGAGTTAGCAGTTCATGCTAGGGAATGCTGTTGACATTTTCTTGTAGTGCATGTATGAGGTGTAGAGAGATGACCCTGCAGTCAGTGAGCTGATGGAGTGCGTCCATGTCAGTAGTACCTCTTTCAGACCAGTGTCCAGAGTTATTTGACCAATGTTCAACCCTTCTTTTGTCAATTATAGGTCACAGAGAAGACGAGCTTCACTTGTGGTTTGGGGAAAAAAAGGAAGTCAAACTACTACTTGCTAAATATGCCTCTTCCTCATTTATATGTGCTAATATGAAAATAGATAGGATTCAAAGTATACGCAAAATAAAATGAGGAACACATATACTCACTCCCCTATTGTAACAATAAATATGAAATGTTGCATGAATGACAATTTCTAAAGGAGAAGTTCAGTAGGATTTTGATTCTTTTTTTTTTTTAATCTTCTGCGCTAAATGACTAGTAGTAAACGTGCACTGGCTTGATGATTCACTGACATTGCTCAATACTATGATCTATATTTACTGGTTACTAAAGTCATGCTAACACTCTTTTCTGTTCTTTGATTTAAAAACTGCACTATACAGTGACAAAAAGAGCCACACAAAGGTGGCTGAGTATGCAAAACAGGCGACAGAGGGTAAAATATCAGTGATTAAAGGGGAATTCCACCAATCTTGCAGGTAATTTAAGGTCTGTTTACTCATCATGGAAAGTACAATTTAAAGTCTGTGAAAACAGCAGAAAAAATAACCCTGATGTCATCAGAGCTGAAGACTGTTTATAAAATACAGTATTTATAAATTCATAACAGAAAGCCTAAGTCATTAATTTATAAGAGGCTTCTTAATAAAAAGATGCTATTGGTTGCATTATGGGACATGTAGGGCCCAGTGGTTTTGGAGCTTGACCCATAGGGACTGAATATTAGTATAAAATGCAGATGCATCTCCCTAATACTTAGTTGTTAGATTTTTCCCAACCACACTCACGCAGTGTAGGACATTTGTGTGAGAAATGAAATTGTATACACAAATAGATTGCTTCTAGTGTAGTTGTTCAAAGCCTTACTGCTCGATTACTTCCCTGGTGAGATGGCAGCGCTACATTTGGCATTATGTCAAAGTCACAAAGTAACTGAAAAGTTGTTCTGATTGACAATTTCATATTTGGATCAGGCTTCTGTCTCAGGGAAGAAGGTGTTCCTCCATCATTCTAATTCCACGTTTAAACCTGCATGATCATTTTAGCTAATATACAAATTATGTATATGTAATAGTAATTTTGCATCTTGGATGCAAGAAGAAATTCTGGGTAAACCCCTCGGGCAGTAAAAGAAACTATGTATTCCTTCCACACCACCACCACCACCACTTATGGGGTCATAGCCAATAGACTAACTAAAAAAATTATGTGGTTATTTTAATGCTTTTTTTTAAATCCATTATACTTCCTTGAACCATATTCCATATATAAAGATAACTAAAAACATACAACACGGTTGTTGCAGACTGTCAGATATACAAGTTGGATAATTATGTTTTATATACTGATATGACTAGAATAAAACGCTTATCTGTTGTGAAAAAAAGCGAATACATTTGTTATAATGTCAGACTTGCAATGAACAATAAAAAAAAGGATTTAAAATTATTGCTAATTGCTCTTCAAATAAATATGATGTTCTTGTACTATAGAGAGGCCACTTAATGATGTGGTGGTGCATCAGTTCAGGTGCTAACTGCTATAAGCCACACAGCTAAACAATCGTCCCCACACATTATTCTTACCTCTGAATGGGACCATGTGATTTTCTATTAGTGTTTACAATACATGAGCCATATTTTTACTCTTATTATAATAGCTGTTATTGTTGCTGCTGTGCATCTATGCCTCTCCTCCCTTATCTCTCTCTCTCTCTCTCTCTCTCTCTCAACACAACTGGTCAAGGCAGCTGGCCGCCCACCTGCTCGAGGTTTCTTCCTGTCAAAGGAGGAGTTTTTCTTTGCCGCCATCGCCAAATGTTTGCTTCGTGGGGGATTTGTTGGCTCTCTGTAAATTATTTTGTACGGTCTAGTCCTGCTTTGTATGAAAAGTGTCATGAGTGATTTGGCCCTATATAAATAAAATTGACTTGACTTATAATGTGATGACAAAACTGAAAAATAACAATGTGTGTTGCAAGTGTAGATGATGAAAACAGTTGAATTAAAGCAGCATATTGTTCAGGTGAATAATTATTCAACATCATCAGATTTTTAAGTCCTATTCATGCATATATTTTCTATAAAAGCTCATCTTTAAAAGGCACAATACTTTGTAGTCTTCAAGAAAAATCTGCAAATCCAAACTGTTTAGGATCATTTGAAACACTGCTAATGGCGTCACAGCCAAATCTGAGCCGTCTCCTGTTTGAAACACTGATTCTATTTTTATGCAGTGCATGGACGCATTATACATCCTCCCTGCATGGCCATTGATGAGCACTTTATCTGTATACCATCATCTGATCAAATAATCAAAAGCGTTAAAAAGAACACGTCTGTTCGTTGACTGACTGATTAAGCTCTGGCTGTCTTTGAACTGTCAGAATGTGCAGCGGCCACGCTTCTGTTTGAAGAGACCAGCAGTAACCTTACATCTGGACTGCTGTCACCGCAGTAACGGCTACCATGGTGACACAAGGACAGGAGAAAGAGGAGGGGTGCTGAGAAAAAGGAGAGAGAAGATGCATGCTGTAGTGTTTAATGATGACTTGTAAGCAGCGCGCTGTGTTTAAGGAGTCTGACAGCAGATCGGGGGCGGACAAGATGACTAACATTGGCCTGATCTGTGTATCTGAATTAAAGGTATGATAAAGTCAGAGCAGCAGAGAAAGAGCACAGGCGCCATTTACAGTTAGTTACTAAACTGATCATCATGTATGTTATCATGGTCCCTCTAAACATCCATGATTCTATCAGGAGACCCTGAGTCAAACTGCATTTTGTCAGTTGAATCTTTGCACCTTTTTTTTTTTTTTTTTTCTTCTTAATTTCTACTAGTGTGGGGTTTTCCAAAGTGTTTATACAATTTCAAATCTAGTATCAAAACCGCTCATCAAATCAGAATCCTTTCGAATGTATTATCAAATGAAATAAAGTCCATTTCCTGAAAATGAGATGAGCAGCATAACATATGACATGTATGTGAAACATACAGTGAGGAAAAGGTAAGAAAGTTGTTAGCGGCGGAGATAAACAAGTCTGGTTATTATCAAAATCCACTACACCCATCAACATGTGATCAACGTTTCTGCTGACAGCAATGTCAGGAGCCACGCTGGAGAGACGCTCCTCAGCGTGCACGGATTTGATTTATATTTGGAGTCAGCTGGACTGCAGGTCATTGGGTCCGTTTGGATTGCATCACTCGCTGAGAGATTACTAAAGATTACAGAACCACAACTCAAACCCCCTGTGTGCATGATAGATGACAGAAAAAACTGCTTTTTGTTAAAAAGTTTAGAAGGACTGCAGATAAGTAAGGGCAGTAGATGGATTAGGAAGAGGTATTCTTAATTATTTCTAGGTTATTAAGTATCTACGTACCCATAACAGGTCCCATAACACACTCAACAAAACCACGTCTTCTCCAGTGTATCTAAAGTTAGCGTTTCCAGCTAGTAATTTATCAGATATATCCTCTTTCACAGAGGCTCAGCCATCACTTCATACCGTGACATCATGTGACATCATTATAGCTTACCTCCGCTACTTTAGGGGGAACTCCATCTCCCAGCACTTCCCTGTAGAAGCACTGCTGGGTCATGTAATAGGAGAGGCCGCTGGTTCTCTTGAAGGCATCTTTCAGCCGCTTCAATTCCACATCGGTGACTGGAGAGGCACAGAGAAACAGAGGGGATGAAAAAGTTACGATTGTGTTTATTGTCAGTGTGTATTTCGTTTCTTGGTGAGAAAAAGTGATACATTTTTTTTAAGCGTGAAACTCACCCTGCTGTAACAATCTAAGCAGTGTCATAAGCAAAACCCTGGAACCTGTTTTTGAAAAGATACACCCCACAAACCCGAGACTCTCCACCTCCACGATACTGTGGATGTGGTGCAGATAAATAAAGGCTAAATTAATCGCACAATTACAACAGTAATTGCAGACAAAAACGTTGGTCGTACCACGAACAAGGCCCTATGCTGAGCAATGTGACAATCATCAACACCTACGATTGTGGCAACAGCCGACCACTGACTAATGAGAGGTACATTTGCTTTAGCGACTACACCGCAGCCAAATAAAGTAATCAGGAGTTCAATCTGCAAACTACAACAGAGTATTAGGGCCCCTATTAGATATTTTGGAAATAAACTTAAAATATTTCCAGATTTTTGAGAATTGTAATATTTCACAGTTTTATCTTTTTTCTCAAAATATCACACCGTAATTCCTCATAAAAGTACCATTATATTACTGTTGTTCATGCAATATTATGACTTAATTCTGAATAATCATATGAATAATAACCAATGGTCATCATACATACAGTATGCCTTCCAATCATCTGCAAACCTTATTTTCAGTCAAGGAATTGATACAATTGTCGGGTAAGGCTCTGCAGAGTAATAGCGAGAAAAGTCAGGTTACACAAATATGAAGTATGAATATGATTGGATGTCAGTAGCAAGCTGGTTGTTAATCAGGTGATGAATGGATCAGCTGGTGTTAATGCTATCAGATATTATCAGCTGATTTTAAACACTACTTCAGTGCTTTGTCTGAATTAATGCAGGTTTTTTTTCTTTCTACCAATCTGTTGAATGAACAATAGAGCCATCTGATAAAGACATAATATATGACAGGTTTATTACAGCCAGTCAGCATGTTTGATGTGTTTGTGTGTGAAAGGTCAGCTCTAAAATCATTTCATGTATAATGCCAATTAGTGTTTCCTACACTGCTAGTAATATGAAAAGGTGTGAACCCACAGGAAACTATCGCATAACTGCAGTTTCCACCTCAATTCCCAACTCTTTTTAGCCCCTTTTAGTTCATCATTTTTGTTGTGTGGCCCACAAAATCCCCTTTAATTCCCAAAACTATATAACACTGTAAGTAAGTTTCACAATGTGAAGACAGCTGTAGGAGTAAACACAGTACTTCAGCACTTCTCTACTCTTGGCAACAGCAGAAGAATGAAATAACCTTAACTTGCGGAAATACGACCACAACTGTGCAAGCAAGCATGCACGTGCACGTGCATGCACGCACACACACATACACAAACACACACACACACACACAGTCTAGTCCATGGTCTCCCTATGTGATGACTTGTGTTCGTATACAGAACTGTAAACATTAGCAACATCAGGAACACGACATGACACACACCACACACCCTAATGTCCTCTGCTGCACTCTGCTCAGACCTTCCACTTTAGGTCAAAGAAAAAGCTGTCACTGTGTGTGTGATTGATTGATACAGGGACATGGCCTTCTAATAGTAACAATTACCTTGCTTGCTCTGCTGCTGCAATGAAAACACACACAGCTCTATTGTGACTACATCCAGATCAAACACTGATGGAGCTTTCCCGAAGCAGCTGGCAGAACTGTAGGTTAAACCGGATCAGCACCACACAGGGCCAGTAGGGTTGTGTAGAGACACTAGTGATAAAACCATTATAAAATCAACAAATCAATAGATCCACCAATCCACCTTTAATCATTAAACAATTATTTCCATTCATTCATCAATTAAAATATCTCCAAAGATTTGTTCCATATAAGGATTAGCTGATTTAAGATGTTTCATATCAATATAAGACATATGCAATTAGGATTTTGGACTGTTGATGAAACAAAGCTATTTTAGGGCATTCATTTGGGCTTGGGCAACAGTTATGTTTTACATTTGAATGATCAATGAAGTATAGCCATGAGTCATTAACTGTTGTCCCAGTAGACAGGAAGGCTGTAAAAAAGACAGACTGACTTTAGATGAGCATAAGCTGAAGGATTTTTAGATGTGTGTCATTTCATGCTGCACTGTGGGCTGGAGCTCGGCACAGCAGAGTTAAGAACGGATAGTATTTTAGCTTGGCTTCCTACACTGGGCTGTGGTAATAACATCCAAATCCACTGGAAGTTCAATTTACATGATTTCTCTTGCATGAGTAGTGCTGTGAATGTTAGAGCCTTGCCACAATACTGCAGTAATATGATACCTATGGGAGTCTGAGCTTATTACCATCATCACCACTTTATTTCTTTCTCTAATTTCACCCACGTATCTCTCCATCAACAATCAGGTTTTCCAGATTAGTGAAAACTTTGAGTTTGTTAATCCTAAAGTGAGGGAAATTCTGGGTCAGTTACCGTGGTAACTTACTCTGTGAACCTAACCTGCTCTCTGGGGTTTCTCTTCGTCTTCTTCCTCTTACACAGCCAGACATGCTGTTTCATTTCCTCAGTCATTCAGTCCGTATCAAAGCGCGTATCAAAGCACATCATTAGCAGAGGTTCACTGTACAGAATCTAAATCCTGGTTGCATATTAGTTTGTAACACAGCATTATGTTGGTGGTTGCTTTCATGCACAGCGGTTTTTACCCTCACATTTGAATATTACACAGTGTGAATTCACCCTCAGCTCAGAATAAAACCTCTTATAAGACAGCTGGCAGTTTGTTAGAGCAGTTCCTGCACTGAACGTGTAATGATTTAAAGAAAATCGGTATGAAGCTTTAGTCACATGGCATCAATGATTAATTAATTCAATATGCTTTATTGGCATGAATGTAACACAGGCAATATTGCTATTGTGGAAAAACAAACCACTCATGATGTGATTAGTTGCACCGTCCATATACACATGCATTAATATGTCTACGTCCACTGGATTAAAATGAAGGCTCCGCCTTTTATTTACCTGTTGCCATGGTGAATCAAATACTGGAGCACCACTGATGATGGTTTTTATTGTCGTCGCGCTCATGTTTAACTCAGGGTGAACTTCCTGTCGATGCTCGGCACACCACTAACCCAACATCATGGTTAGAGACACATCGAGTACTTCGCTCCTCCTGTTCTATGGAAAATCCACTCATGCAGTGTTGCATCACTGAATCTGATCATATTTGCACTGCAGTTGTCCTAACAAATTCAAGTGCGAAAAAAAAAGATACTAATGCCCAAATACTGTCATGCCATTTGTAATCAGTGTGAGTTCATATATTCTTGATCAAACAAACTGATCATTAATTAATTCTGACCACACGTAAGACGTGTCTGTTGCAAAGTTATTGTGGGGAACTGCATCAGCGTTTTATTTTGACACACGGGTCACTTGTTTTGGTTTTACACTACGCTGACAGCAGCCTGCAGAGGGCAATACAGCCTATATGGATGCAGGTTTAAAGCTGGAGCTTGCCCAGGTGGTAGACACACACACAAACACACACAAACACTCACACACACATACAAGCCTAGATTTTGGGTAGCAATACATTAGAGCAACCTACTTCTTTTATGACAGGTATCATCCTGCTAATGCTAATGAACAATCTGCATTAGTCATATCAACATTTAAATGTATAGCTCTAGCTCATCTTTTTTCCTATATAGACTTAAATGAAGTTGTAAGAGGATATAATAGTCGCTTTAACTTGGATTCACCTCAACATTATAATTCATAAACAATGCCTTTACTGGGAATTGTATATTATTGTAAAGTTGCATGAACGCATACATATAACTGGACGTAGAAATGGGAAATTGTGATTCCACATTTTCACAAAATGCGAGATAGTAAAGCAGAGATAATGAAGGTATAGTGGAAAAAAAATGAGTGCTGTCAGAGGGTAACAGGTACAGCAAAATTATTCTATTCTGATATAATTCAATTACTATTGTATAATTCTAATTATGGAATTATACTATGGAAATGAGTACTAAGTAATGCACTGGATGTTCACAAACACATCTATCTCACAAAATCTATATAACAGCAATAATGAGTATAATCCACGTGTACAAGAATGATGGTTTGATGGCAGGCGCGCGCACACACACACACACACACACACACACACACACACACACACACACACACACACACACACACACACACACACACACACACACACACACACACACACACACACACACACACACACACACACACACACACACACACACACACACACACACACACACTTCAATCCAGATCTTTTAAACAGTATATCTTGGTTGTACTGCTGACCTGTTTTCTCCAACAGTAACCATTAACCACCCATGAAAGCTGAGCCGTGTGAAGAGGTTCTCTAGCAGAGAGTTTCAGTGTGACTGTGTGACTGCTGTCAGTTGGTTTAAGGCTGAACTCAGCCTTGGCTGCATGAATCTTCATCTTAAATTCAGATACAAATGCTACAAATACATGAGCTGTATTAAACCTACTACCCTCCTGCACACCTCACCCTTACCTTCTTTACTGCCAACTGTACAAACAAAGCCATCTAAAGAAGCAAATAAATTACAAGAAACTGCCTACAACAGCAATAACAGGAGGCTGATCTGACAGAATTGATGCGAGTGGGGATTGATGAGGAATGCGTGGGTCTTCAGGGGATTTAAGTAAATGAGCTGTGAAAATAAGGGGATCTACTGGTGGTCAGAGTGTTAGTGCACCTTCATGTAACTTATTTGCACAATAAATAAATAAATATACACATTGTCCTCGTTCACTCCTTTACCTGAACCTGCTGTGGGACTGCAGGTTTATAAGAAAGGTTCAGGAAACGCTGCAAAACAAGTTAAAGAGCAGACTGAATGTGTCACCCAGTAACTGCCAGTCACCACTGCTATTCAGACATGTCCCGACAGTGAAGAGGAGCAACGAGTGAACCGAGGCTGTGGAGGATTTCCAGTCTAATTCAGCTCTTAAGGTTGTATGTTGTAACTGCATTAACAACTGGCATTAACGCTGTTTACAGAGAACTAAATATCTTTCTATGCTAATAGCATAAAGCCTCAGAATACCCTGCTGATGCAAATATAATATCGGAAACTTCTGCTCCACTGACAAGCAAACACAAAGCAGCTATTTTTGTGATCCATTCGCTGAATCATTTCAGTCAATGTAGAGGTTGGAAAACAAGAAGACTGATCTACACTTTTTTTTTTAATGTAAAAATGAGCGTGTGCTTTGTGGGAAATTTATTCTAAACTAGAAAAACCACAAGCAGGGAGACGGTTGACAAAATCTCCCACCAAGGTCCAGTTAGTAGCCGTTTGATCAAATGGTATGGAACTGAAAAATACATATTTCTTCATCACGTATCACATCAATCGCCATGTTGCAGGGTTTTAATTTGGATTATTTCCTTTGTTTCCCCTTTGGGTTCATTAGAGGTCAATGATAAAAAAAAAAAAAGCATCTTTACATCCAGAGTTGGACTTCAACGTGACGCTGCTTTGGCCTCTATAAAAGACAGATGAGAACATTTATGTCCTTATTAAACACTTGCTCACATGGCTACGGAGATGGAATTGAATTACAAGGAATGACTGTTGCGTCTGAAGATGGCTCCCAGGGTGAGAAAAGGAACTCATCAAAAACAAATTAGAAAAGTCAGAGTCAAAGTCAAAAGAAGCTTTTGCACAAAGCAAAGCAGAGGCAGGCTGATACAGAGCAGCTTAATGAGGGCAGGATTTTGGTATAAATGAGGCAGAGTTTACAATGCAGGGGAATTATTCTTTCAGATTAGTGGAGGGAGAAAAACTCATTACGAAATAACAATGCATCGGCTTGGGGTGTCCTGAAATAACCCACAGGACAGGAATCAGTGTGGATTAAGGTACGGTATTCTTTTTAAATGGATGATATCAGCTATATGAAAGGCCCAATCCACAATGAGATTTGAACAATGTCTCTAAAACGCTGCTGTTGGCTGAAAACTGAATTTGAACTTCAAGCGTTTCTGGAGATCAAGAGAGGCCAAACCATTGTGCATGACTTTTAATAATCAAACTGGGTGAAAGTTAAAGAAAGATCATCTGATACACCAAAAAGGAGGCAGAACAACAACATGTACGCACAAAAAAAACATGAGATACGGACGGATTTTCCACTCTAACAATCAACAATGCCCACACAGCCAGCATTTAGAAACACCATCATGCTACAGGTTTCAGAGGACCTTTTCTATGAGGCACTCTTGTTTTTCCCCCAGAACTTTTTTGCGTCATGCCACAATGTATAAATAGGTGAAAAAAAAGAAAAAGGTCTCAGCAGGCAAACCTCATGAACAGCACAGAACTAGACGGAAACTACCGCTTAGCTGGCAAACCTTTAGCCTGCCAGTTCTGTCTCCTAACAGGCAGGACGACTTGTGCAGCACTTCCTCCATTCCATCGTCACCAGAGAGCTGCCCCAGAGCAGCCAACGGATCAGACTGCGGTTGCACTGGGGAGCTTCCAGGTGTGAATGCTTGGAACTGTGTGACTGTGGGCTTTCCTGAGAAAAAAATATTCTCTTAAAAAAGGAACTACCCTTATTACGTTTGTTTTAAAAATGATACCAGAAAGGTGTCCACCTCCTCATAGCAGGCTGTTGTGCTATATATGAATTATAAATATCCAACTTTAATCCATCTATCGCTCATTGATGAGAGACATAAGCCACCCAACTAGATGGTGGGATTGATTAGTGGCGAAGTGCTGAATCACAGGCTTTAGCAATCCTGTGGGCAGCCAATCGTACACGTGGATCAGCTGCACGGCGCACAAAGCTCCAGCAGCAGAGAATAGAGCACCCTTGTGTGTACTGTAAGGTAGGAGCTGCCATAAAACCTCATGCAGCCTGTCTCTCCGTCTTCTCATATGCTGCATTGTCTGCAGTAAAGTCTTATCTGATATGGAACACAAAAAAAAACATATGAAATCTTTACTAATTCCTTATTATAGTGTAGCTTTTTAACTCCTTGGTGACTGTAATCATAATAAGTCAGGTTGGTGTTGATGAAAATGATACTAATTAAGCATTCCCTGTTGTTCTCTGTCTTATATGATAGTAAACTAAATATATTAAGGTTTAGTGGTTTAATAAAACGAGCAATTTGATTGGGCTGTAAAGGACATTTCCCCCTATTTTATCATGAAAGATTTGGCAGATACATCAACAAAGAAAGTTATCATCATATCAAACCCCGTTTTCTATGTAATAAAATGACTCTACCGCACCAGTGAGCACTTGTTTTTAATGCAAATAAAAATTGTAATGCCGGAAATTTGTATACACAAATAAATATCGCTAAAATGGCTTTTACTCTTGGCTCAGGGAGAAAAACTGGTTTGTCAATGAAAACATAATGCAACAAAGTGCAAAGGAGTAAATGACTTATGGAACTTTGCACTACATTCGAATGTAAACTGGACTAATGTTTATTTTCGTTTTAACATGAAGATGAAAAGCTTACGATAAAGTTAAAAAGGTTATGAAGAAGCTCTGTGCCAAACTGTTACAATGAGTCATCCAGGAATTCAGTTTCCATTAACCTGTACCTGCTGTACCTGTTATCTTAGCCAAGTGCTTTAAACACTATTCATCCTCTCTTACAGTATGATATCTCATACTGTAAGAGAGGATGATTCATCCTCTCTTACAGTATGATATCTCATATGGATCGCTCTGTCTGTGCCTTATCTGCACCGTTCACACAGTGAAGCACAACATATCGATAAATATGATTCTCCTCAGTAGATATGATGATGATGATGATAGTGACGATGAGACTGTAGCGCAATGTAAACCCGACTCTAGTCCATTAACATAAAAAGCACATTGTAAACATTAATCAGCCAGCTGTGGCGGCATCGTGTATACCCAGTAGTCCAGGGGCCAGGTTGAAGGGCTAATTATCCAGACTGTTGCACCTTCACTCAATCACCACGGTGACTCGGTGGTTAATGGACAGCCTGCTGACAGTCCATCCAGAGCATCCATCAGGCAGCCTGTTTACTGCTGTCCTCCTTTTAGCTTCTGAAGCCTGTGCGAAGGCATCAGTGCCATCACGCACTCTGTTTCAAGTAAAGATTATTATATTATTCTATTTCCAATAGCAATTGTTTTGCTTGATTGAATCATTTGTAAAACATCAGAAGGAAAATGGACAATGGCCATATCCCAATATCATAACCAATATCTGAAAATCCTCCAATATATAGAATTTGCAATCACAGATAGCTGCAGCAATGAATTGATCAGGCAAATATTTTAATAATCAATTAACTATTTGTCATTTTTCTAAGAAAATATTCTCTAGTTCTAGCTTCTGAAATGTGACAATTTCCTCTTTTCACTTGCCATATATGACAGTAAACTGAATATACGAACGGTTTAGAGCAAAACGCTTAACCGATTAATTGAGGAAACAAGTAGCAGCATAGTTTCATAATATTCTGTTCGTTAACTGATCTGTTTGATCAATTCATTATTGCTGCTCTAGTTTGATGTGGATATTGTTTGAATTCATGTCATCTGATTTGATCCAGAATATTAAACATCTGTATTCAGCTGGTGGGTCTCATCTCTTGGATTTAGAACTAGAGCCAAACTCCATCCAGCTGGAAAGACGTCCCTGCTGCATAATCAACATATATATACATATACATATACACACACATATATATATCAACATTTTCTTGTTACATTGACAAGTTTCAATAAATGTTGTTCAAATACAATTGTTTCTTCTCACATGAGGCCCTGGCCCTCATTTCACGGGTTAGGTTGGACAGTGATAAACACAAAGAGTAAATAAACTAAATGTGTGGTTTGTGAATTACCAGGAATAAGTGTTGTACTACTGAGCCAACTGGATGACAAAATAGGACTGGCAGATAATAGCAAAATTGTTACAATTCGATGGACAAATGGGGAGGGAAAACAAAGCAGCCCACATCATGGACAACACTTTGTGTATTGTGATGCTGTGATGCAATGGGTGTATTCTTGGACAGTGGGCTGCATTAACTGCAATGGCTACCATTCAATTCACAACAAACAATGGAGCTGATTCCTACAACACACACACACACACACACACACACACACACACACACAGACCGACACACAACTGTTATTGCTAGATTTTGCATCATTTGCCCCTCTCTCTCTCTCTCTCACACACACACACACACACACACACACACACACACACACACACACACACACACACACACACACACACACACACACACACAGACAGACAGACAGACAGATGCGTGCAGCTGGTTGTGAGTGTTGGACCACCTTGATAATTGAACATGGCGGTGAAGCAGCAATCAGTAGAGCCTCCTGTTGCGACTCGATGTTTGCTGTCTTATGAAATAAGCTGAGCCCAGCTGGCCTGCTGCTATCAGCGAGGCTGAAAACAGCGAGCGCTGAGGCATCTGGAGCGGCATGCAAATACTGAACTCACATGAGCCCTGGTGACCTTTCAATGTTGGTGAAGCATCAACACAAACGCCTGCAGACAGAAACATACAGGCGAGTGCTGTTCTTGAAAAGCTCATTTCACCTGGGCGTGACACCAGAGAGTCAGTGAGAGGCCGCCGTTTGACGGGACTGGAAAGGAAAAAACCCAACGATATTTAGCTTTTATCTTCAGAGCCAGTTATAAATTAATTCTACAAATCCTCATAATGATGCTATAATCCCCCTGTTTAGCATCAGCTTTCAGGTTTTATGCCTCTGGCTGATAAGTCCAATGAATAAACAAACAACAATAAAGTCATTAGGTGCTGGCAAGCCATTTTAAGGAAGTATTTACTTTTACAGTAAATGACCTTACCTTAATTACTTTACAGAACAGCAGCACTGTGTTCTGGGTTATCTCTAAACAGAGATGTTCCAGGCCAGTCCTAAGGATTGGTATTGGGGCGGATCCAGGCATATTTTAATGAATTTGTATCAGTTAGAATAAACCCCAACCCCTCTGCTACCTGCTGTCTGGAATCATACCTTCAATATGAAAAATACAACAGGAGCTATAATAAGGTTCAAGGGCTGTATTTATCTGGCTTCTTAGAGTAACACAAAACACTCCTAACGGGCCAAAAATGGTCGGAGTGATGCAGTTTTGCTCCTAATTTTAGAGGAGTAAAAGCATATCATCAACTTTCTTAACTCAGGAAATCAATCAAAGTGTGATGTAAAAGCTGGAGAAAAGCTGTTCACGGTGCATTTCCCAACACTGTGTGACATTACAGAAACAATCATTTTCCCCCTCACGTCGGGAACGGAAGTTAACAGGAGGTGTGGTTAAATGGACAGTGGAAGAGAATATGTGCCCACAGCGCACAGTCTGCAGCATGTTTGTACGACATGATGGTGCAATATTATGGGAACTGTGCAATAGTGCAGTTGAACCGTTCTGGTTTCACACAGATGAGACGAATTAGGCCAATCTACTACTTTAATTAACTTAATAGGATACATTTGTTTTGTTTTTTTCAACCCTTGTGAGTAGCTTTGTTTACAGCCTATGGAGGTTAAATGACGTACGTGTCTAAATGAGCCCAACATATTGATGGAAACTGACAACAACAAAATAGGACTTATTTGTGTTTTGTCCCGCACCTACATGTCATGTGTTTGTTGTCTCAGCCTCGCCGTGTGCTTCTTTCTTAATTCTATTCTTCTTCTCTCTGCCACTCTTAAGGATGGCTGGTAGTACCGACCGGGTCGTCTCACGCCGTTACACTGGCAGCAGGACGTAAATGGGATAGATTGGTGCTTTGAGGTGTGTCAAAACACTAAAAACAACACTAAAATGTCTTGGGAAGTGAATCCCTTCAGTTCTGTAGGACATGAATACGGTCAAACTTCATTGATGGAGTAACCAGCCATTGACATGCTTGACTTACTGCATGGGGCAAGTAAAAAAAAATATTTGGGCAGGTGAATTTTTATTTTTTTTAAATCTTCTTTTATTTATAGCTGCCCAGTCTTATTTAAGATAATGTGAATAACTTAGGCTATATGGGTTTTCCAGCCAAATATGTTGCATAAACACACATACTGTACATACTGGAAAGCCAGCCTGTTATCTCAGGCGAAACTAAAAACATACCCTTCAGATATATTAATCTACTATGCAAATTGAAACCATCTACAACAGCCCGCCTATGTTTCCATATCCAACACCACACTGCGAGTCACTGTGATAGCAGCACATTAATCTACACAAATCAAAGTGCACAAGGTAAGCGTGCAAAGCAGCGGTCTATCACCTGATAAGGTGTGTTGACATCCGACAGAAACGCACAGCTGTGCACTTACTAAACGATGTGATGAGAAACCACAAAGGTTCATATGGGAAGTTGTTCCAGGGACTGACATTGAACCTACAGGAATATTATATTAAATATGATTACAACATGTATACACCACTAATACTGTGTATTTACATATGCATACTGTTTCCAGCCCCACTCTATGTCATGTAGCTAGAAAGGTTATTATACATGTTCCCCAGCTGTGCATATCCATACACATATACACTGTGTAACAAAAATGTTCAACATAGTCAGGCTACATTTGAGTTGTCCAGCTTTATAAAAATTAACACTGGCCATCAGAGAAAAACAGTGTCCAAAGCTGCCCATTAACTGACATTTCAACCAGGATTTCTGGGAGCACGTTCACCAGGAAGAGGTGGGTTTAACCAATGACATGGAACATCAGTATAGTCGGGTCTTCTGACTAACGCAATGCAATACAAAAGCACGAATATGGCTTTAGAATCGCCCCCTCTGGCAAAGTCAGAGAGCAGTTCACTAATTGAACATTTTCATGTTATTATCTGTCGCAATGAGATCTGTTACAGTCAGCTGCTACTTGTGGAAATACGCTTTCTCCACAGTCATTTAGAAAGGAGATTAATTTAAACATTAACCTTAAAGTTACTTAATACAGACTCACACGAGCCTTCTGGATAATTTCATAATCACACAAAGGTTAAAAAGGTTCCTCTCAGTTTGGCACCATGAAGGAAATAATGAGCATCGTCAGCTGCCTGATAAGAAATATGATTAATCATTTAAAACATTATTCGAGGAAAAATACTGAATTTTCTGGCTTCAGCTTCTCAAATGTGAGGATAAGCTGCTTTATTTTGTGACAGCAAACTGAATATTTGTTGTACAAAAACTATTTAAATACGCCACTTTTGGCATTTTTCACAATTTTATGACAAAACAGTTTATTGATAATTTGTGAAATAAATCAGCAGATTAATCGCAAATAAACGTTTTGTGACTTTTCTCCCAGCATGGACAGTTTTTTCTGCTCATTCAAGAAAAGGTTCAATCACCTTAGTATCTTGTCCACTTAAAAACTTTGTTACACACACACACACCACAATTTCTGTAGTGGACATTAATACCTCTACAACTACAGAAAAAAATAGTATATACACAACTACTATGATGCATATGCTAGCAATCACACTGTGCTGTGGTTATAAACTGTCATCAAAGTGAACAGCGGACAATCAACCTGCGAAATTAGACTTGAAGGAAGTATGACCCCGAGCTTACTAGAGAAACACATGAAAGCCTCTCATCACCCTTGCTTCCTGACCATTATCCTAGTGGTGTTGTACTAGAGAAAGCTTCCATGAAAACTGACCCCATAATTGCAGCGGTCGGACCTGCTGTGGGAATTAGGAATGCTGCCATGTGACTGGTCAGATAAGGCTGGATAAATCCACTGCCTGTGTGTGTACTTGTACTTGCTGCATAATGAGGACCTGAACACGGTTTTTAACCAACAGAGTGAGGTCAGTGTGTGTGTGTGTGTGTGTGTGTGTTTAGTCACATGTGATCATCAGAGCGGGAATAGCAATCAGCTTGAGGAATGTCCAAAACGACCACAGAAGTTGATATTTTAACAATGCTATTAGGCAACAGGGGCCACAAACAGGTCAAGATTAGAACAAACATGAGCATAATTCCTGCTAAAAATAACGTTCACTTCATTTTGATAAGTGTGGATGCATAGGACAGGTGAGTCCAACTTCCTTATAGGAAACTGGTTGTTATGACATTGTACTGAATGATTGTAATGTGTAACAGCCTCTCAAAGGCTGGAATCCACACTGACAAAGTTCAGCTGTTGCAAACCCAGGGTGCAAATTACAGCCAGACGGCCATCAGGAATAAGACCTCCTGCGCGTTCCTGGTGAATGCTCACCCACACCTGACTTCACACAAGTGCACTAACTGTCACGTACAGCAATTACAACGCTATTACCCAGCTAGATAATGGGATCGGACAGCAGATATTCAAGTCAGACAAGACAGATGAAACACAATCAAACTAACCAACAAGAGAAAAACAGAATAATCATAAATGTGTTTTGCCTGCAGAACTCTTGAATCTGAATGAAATGATGTTTGTTAAGCTTTGTGCTTTGCTTGTTCTATCTCTACTCACTTTTACCTGACCTGACAGCAAAATGCTTTTTTTTTAAAGCCACCTGTGATCCCATATGAGCTGAAACACTGGTGTTGCAGCAGATAGAGGCCTTGGACTATATCAGAGATCAACCAATTGCATCCCGAGCAAAAAACAATAATTTCCCACCGGCTAATTATAGGAGACAGAATGCAGTGACAGCAATGTAAAACACATCTGGTTGTTGTAGAAACCTGACAGTCATCTAGCACAAACACTGACGATTAACGTTAGCCCATATCACATGGCGAGGCTTAAAATCCGCCAGACGAAGGCTAAAACAAACAGTCTGCAGGCATTTCCCTCTGTAGCGAGCCAGCTAACTGCCTAGCTACTAAACAAGTAATGCTAGTAGCGGCTCAGACGTTACTCAACGTCAGCTAGCTGAGGTGACAAGAGCTACGGAGCATATTGGAGTGTCAGCCAAAGAAATTAGCACACATTCAAAGCTGCCTGCACAGCTGTTTGGGCAAATAGTGTCAAGCCAGCCCATCCCTCCCCGCTATAGGCAGCAGCAGCCCCACAAACAACGCTTTTCGTAGCTATGGAGAGCGTCACGCCAAACGCAGTCTATAATTTAGTCAATTTAACGTGTGCGTGCTTAACAGCACAGGCTAAACACATTCAATACCACTAACACCAGTTATTTGTATCCAGGAAATAAAAATTCAATTCGGGAAGCACGCAATCCACGAAGCCGCATTTAACTACAATTTATATCAACGTAAAGGAAATGGAAACGCTTCCTACTGCATCCCAACGTTGTGTATTTTGAAGGGACGGCGGCTGTGAAAACCATTGACTTGGCTGTTATTAAACTTAACATATAGCTAAAACCCGGGCAGCTCTGTGAATATTTTCTATGCCGAATTAAGGAAGTGGTCTTAACAGCTCTGCAGAGGTCGTATGTTATTTTTTGACATGCATGTATCTTGTCTACTAAGCAAACCACTTAAACATAAAGATACTAACGGGCAGTTCGGACGTTCCGCTCTTAGCCTAAATCAGACAGCTGGCTAAGCTAGCTGGATTTAGCCCGTCGTTTTTCGGCTTACCTCTCTTGACGGCCTCGTCATACGACAGGAATCCTATCCTCGACTCTTTGGCCCCCATGTTCCCCTCATTTCATTGCAATGTGAGGAAATAAATGTTAAGAGCGAACTTCTTCAGATGTGTTTGTTGCCTTATCCGTTTATTGTGAAACGGGTTCCTGGTATGGCTTGTGTGTGTGTGTGTGTGGTGAACGGGTGAATGTGTTCAGCAACGCCTCCAGTCTGTCACATGATCTGACTCTACAGGTCAGTTGATCAACGCCTTCAAGTACTTGTAAACACAACCGCCATGGCAGACAGAAATGTTTTATATTCACACCAGTTTCTCCATAATAATGTGCAACTGTTTTGCAGACTCCCATGCTGCATTTTGACTCATTATGCGTCATTATAACCCGCTGTGAGTGTGTGTAAGTGTCTGTTTGTGGAGTCTGGGTTGTAAAGGCAATGTGAGTGGCGCCACCTTGTGGCAACTTCGCTACATAACGCTACATCCTCTACAGTTGGTAAACAAACGTTGTAGCCTACTGCCTCTGAACCAGTTATATTTGTTTGTTTGTTTTTGTCACAATGTTTTCAAAGTTTAATTCACATGTACACAGTCTCCAGCTCATTTCGCTTCATGTAAAGCTAATGGTGCGTTATCTGATAGTTTCCCCTTTTACCTTTAAACCTTCCGCAGATGACATAAACATGCCTCTTCAACCCTTTTAGATGTGCCCACATATGTTTAAAACAAACAGTTTCAACCAATGGCATCACGACACCCACAATTAATTAATCATCAACCTGTAAAAGCATTGGTCGAAGATCATGTTAATTGGGAAGCTAGGTACGTCAATCACGGTGTCTCTAAGTCCCGCCTACCTCGTAAATCCCGTCCACATTGTCCAATCAAATATTCCGTTTCACTGAGCACTGCGTCACAGCCACCCGCTAAAGACGCTTTAACTTCCGTTTTATTTGGACTTTGTCAAGCTGTTGAAGATGGTAAGCAAAGCTCTGCTTTACTGGCCGAATATTATTGGTGAGAAATATAGTATATTACTTTTCAATTATGTCAGTTCACGATATAAGGCATAGTACCCGGGAAACTAGCCAATTCTAATAAATACAAGCTAGGACCTTTTTGCAAACCTCGCAGAGCCAAGTATAACGTCTTACCTTTCTAACCATATATCACTTTAATCATTTTACTTTAGATGTGTCTTTATGTGCCAGGCTTGTCCTGTCAAATGTATACAATCTTGATTTTCATTTATAATACATAGATATTAACATGATATTGTAGGTTTATCTATATGATCAGCCAAACACAAGTTGTTTTCATTTTAAATCATGGTGCATAAATATATGTGAGCTAGAGAAACTTGAAAAGGACTTTTTTTTTTAGATGGCTCACTTTTCTGCCTTCTCCACCTTGACTACAGGTTATGTCACTCCTGTATTTTCATTGGTTAAACAAAGCAGTTCATATGAGTCCAGGGTTCAGGCATACTGGATGTGTTGGGACAATAGCAGCTGGATGGTATCTGAATCCAGACAGGTTGTAAGGTACATAATACATCAGTAAGATGGAGGTCACCAAACTGTCACCTTGATGTGATGTTTTTTATTTTAAACTGACTTATGGATAGAATAAGCACCGCATGATTCACTGAAGTCAAACGTTATGTCACATGGTCGATCTACTGAGTTATTAATGTATTTGTCTTTTACAGGATACTTTCGAGTTGGCCTTGTGTTTGCTGCTTGGGCTGCCTATGAAACACCAGCAGTGTTTGTTTCTCTTTACGCAATCTTCACAGCACTTGATGGTAACGTACCACCTGTTAGAGATGTTGGGATTTACAAGATTTGCTCTAATGTTGATAGATTTGAAATGATGTGGGTGTTATTGTGAACCAGCGTCAGACTGGTTCTTATTTTTTGATGCAGTGATCGTTTCCTCTGTGCAGGAGTGGACGGCTGGCTGGCAAGAAGGCTGGGTCAGACCTCCAGGTTTGGAGCCTGGCTTGACGTAGTGGTGGACAACCTGGGCAGAGGCATGCTGTGGAACCAGCTGTATGAGGTCTGACTGCTGCAGCACATTCAATACATACAGTAAACACACACTCTTGTGCTTATGTTAGCCTGTGATGTGATGATATACACAACTGTGCTCTTGTGGCATATTGGACACGACTTCAGATTAGATTTATAGTACCAACCAATCATGTGACCAATCATATGGGATTTAGGCAGCCCACTTAAAGGTTAATACATTTTAGTTCATATCCCTCTACACTTCATGTCCCGTATCCAACCTGCAGCAACCGTAAACTGTAGAATATAAACATCCCAGCAGGCTGACTTTTCAGGACATTAGCCATCATGTCAACTTTAAAGTGTTCTTGCATGTGTTAACGCTTTAAACACAACTCATGTTTATACTGAATGTAAACAGTTACATCATCTTATAAAATACTAATGATAATTTGTGTCTGATATGGTTTCCTCACAAATATAGTCAAATAATCTTGTTAAAATGCTTAAAAATATGCTTCTCCCTCATTAAAAAATTTCAGAATTGGTAAATAAATGCAAATATAATTATTATTTTTATTATTCATTTCAAAGGTTTAACTGCCGGACACAAGATGTCTCCTACTTCACTGTAAAGTCCATTCTCAGCGTATGTGCACCAAAGCCTTTAAGTTGTGTCAGTGCGTGTGTGCCACGCTGAACACGTGGAGTAGGAGAGTCATGGATGTTCTCAAGAGTACGAGTCAGTTTGTGGAGCTCTTAATGTTTCCTTTGTCCTCTGTACACTATGTTATCAAGACGTCTGATAACACTGGAACTGTAGCCAGCCACTCTGCACATGGACGCGGGAGAAAAGTCGATGAAAGATGAACAATGAAAGGATTGTTTGAACGGTGAACAAATGAGCTAAATCCAGTGCCAAACACACTTAATCTGACCTTTAGACACAATGTACAATAGTTTAGTATACGTAGTAGGATTCCCAGGGGGATCTCATGCCTAAGCTTTGAGACATGGAAACACACCTGAATAAACCTGTTACCTACTATATTTAATTATTTCTTACTCATTGAGACATCAAGCTGAACAATAACTGATTGATGTATTTATTAGTTGTGGCAAAGTAACAGTGGTGTAATTGTCCTGTGTGTGTGTGTGTGTGATGTGTGGTAGTGGGGTTGGCTAGTGTCCACAGTGGAGTGGTGTGTGTTCGTGTGCAACCACAGTGCCCGAGGTGAACACTGGAAGAACAGCTTCACCAGCAGCCCTACGATCATACAAGCCATCATGGCTAACGGTAAGGCAGGCGCTGTTTATATATAGTACTGAGGTTTGATTTGAGTGTTGAGTGTGTGTGTGTGTGTGTGTGTGTGTGTCAGGGTTTCGGACACCTCTCGGCACATGGGTGGTGAGCGGGCTGCACGGCCTCCCGCTGTGGCTCTACGGGGACCAGAGAGGTTTACTGTCCCACTGGTTCTATCTGCCGCTCTGGATTCAGGATCTGGGGACTCTGCTGCTGGCTGCAGGCCGCCTGCTGGCTCTGACAGTGGAGGTAGGAGATACGATAATATACATAATGAACATCATGATGATTAAAAAGCTCAAGTTGCATTGAAGTACCTGTCAAATGTGTCTTTTCTCCTCAGGCGTGGTGTATATGGACACACATTAAATTCCTCACCAATGACGAGCTGGAAGAGAAAAGGGACTGAAACTGAACTTGTGCTGTTCTGCCTGCACGCTGTCTTTATTCCACCACCTTCATATGAACCAACGGTGTCACGTCGCATTCGGTTTCCTCCAAAGCGGAAACAAATCCAGCCGTTGCTCTTACAGAATGTGCCAAACTTTAAAATGTATCAGCAAGTTTCGAGTGTGAAAACATGGCATCAGCAGGATGATTGCTTCTTAACCCACAGCTATGTGTAACTTAAAGCTGAATACATGAAGTTATTAAGCTCATTAACACATGAATGCTGTCACCTATATTGTTTATCATTATTCCAGTAGTTTGAATAGATTAATACAATAAAGTGCTGGACGTTGCTAATTTTGCTAGCTTCATGAAAACGTCCTTGTGTATGTTACCACATGTAATCCTCCCATTTGTTTGCACACCTGCAGGATGTATTGAACAGTCGTAACGTATGTGGAATCTTATCTCACCACTAGGAGGCCTCAGAAATGACACTGGAGCTTCAGGAGGAGGCAGTCGCTATGTCCACAGTGATTGGTTGACGAGTGAGCGGCCTGTGTCAGTGAATGTTAGGGAAAATATTCATAGATAGGTATAGATTGAATGAATACATATTTTATAGGTCTACACAGTCATACACTTCATACATGTGAAGCAAAGTAAGATAATGACTTGTCAAGAATCAAACACCATCTACTGTCATTGATGGGATACCCTTATATATAATGACAAAAAGTCGGTGTCCACATACTTTTGGCTATATAATGTTATTTTGACGAAAAGATGAGTATAATTGATGATATTCAGTACCACAGATATAAAACTGTTCTTGTATGTTTGAATTTCATTCAGTTTCAACTGTATATTAACGTATTTACTGAAGGCTTGAACACAAGAGAGAGAAATGCATGTGGCGATTGTGATCAGTGATAATAGTTTTAATATTTTTGCGGCTAACAGTGAAGCAGTAACAGGACAACAGTGAAACATCCCCTCATCACATTTGGTTGTTGCTCCTTGTCTGACATGCGCCTGCCGGAGGGATCACAGCTATATCAAGCATCTTTCACTTTCCCAGTGAAGCCCCATGACCTTTGACCCTCCACATCCTCCCACGCTGACACTGTCAGTAGATCACCGTGATGACCAGCAGCAGGTATTGTACATTCCATCAGTGACTTGGTTCCCCCAAGGAAGGAAAAAACACCCCAAAACACTGTTTACATAAAGAAACTTCCATTTTTTCCGTCCATTTTGTTAAATGTACTTTTTCCTGTTGGTAACAGGCCAAACAGAGAGACAATGGCAAGATACTGAGATGTAAAGGAGCCTGATGACAGATAATGTTTAGAAAACCTCAGAGTACGTGAAAAAAAAGCCTCTCTCTAAAATGGTAGTACAGAGAAAAAACAAACGGAGTGGAAACAGAGATGCCATTCACTGAAATAAAAGACCCAAGAGACCAGAATGAAAGTCAGCATTACAGACGTTTGATTCAAAACAGTCAGTGTAGATTGATGATGATGAACATGTTGGAGTATCTCAGGGAAGATTCTTCTCATTAAAAGTTTGCAATTATTCACTTATTCAAGGACAAGAAATTAGTATCTGCCATAAACCCAACACTAAAGATACAGTATCCTCTTGTAGCGTGGAAATTCCATCTGTACTGTAGATTAACATTCATTTTACATACTGTATATGTGTAGAGGAGGGGGCAGAGTGTGTAGCTGAGCGTCCTTTGTTAAGGGGTGGGGGGGCTAAGGCTGGACCTCCTCAGCTAGAGCCACTCACACCACTAGAGAGAGAGAGAGACGTCTGACGGGTAGAGACGCAGCAAGGCCAAGCTCCGTTTTTCTTCATTCATTTAACAGCAGGCGACTATTTGAAGGCATCACATTGTTCAGTAATGTTGCAGATATTAATACCTAAATCCATATTAGGACCACACTGCCATGTTTTCCTCTTATTTCTATGCAAAATCTCATCAGTTCTTTCTCTACAGAGCTGCTCATGTCACAGTTTCAGTTGACCAATGAGCACAGAGCCATGCTACTGTATTTTAAAGGGTCAGTTCATCCAGATTATGAAAAAAATAAAATATATCTATATCTCACTTACATCTAGTGGTATGTAAAACCATGCTGATAATTTTTGGTTTGATTTTTTTGATACATCCATCTACACAATGGAGTTGAATGGAATTTTATTTCCGGGTCTCACAGCATTGAAAAATGACATTTTTACTTCAACAGCAACAACTGTTCGGATTACTCTTGATAATCCGTTCTCACAGGGACTCTTAAGACCTAATAGGAAAATTAAGCCAAAACTGCATGGTTATATACCACTAGGGCAGTGGTTCCCAACCTGTGGTCAGCAACCCCACAAGGAGTCATAAAAAACAAAAAAAAAAAAAAGATTGTTCTGTTATCTTTTTAAAATTATATTTTAAATAACATAATGTATGTGTGTATATATATATATATACACGTGTATATATATGTGTGTGTGTGTGTATTAATATACATACACTGTATGTATAAATGACAGGCAACTGCAGTACAGAAATGCCTAAGATCTGTATGTATGAAGTCATTTAGAAACAGTTTGTCCACCAGAGAGTGCTGACAAGTTTATTTTTCAACTGAATAATGTTCCACTTCGTACATATCTTGGTCACAGTTTGTTTAATAGCCACGTTAATAACCAGGGACCTTTTTAAAAATGTTTTATGTGTTAACATGGAAAAATAAATCTGACCTATTACAATCAATATCAGCTTCAAATAATCCAGTATTGATCTGGATGTAGTCACACGCAACTAGGAACCCCTGTACTGGATATGAGCGAGAAAATGTGTTCTTAGTTATTTGGGTGAACTGATTCTTTAAAAGTGCTGCATGGAGACCTGCATCAAAAATGGTAAAAAAAAAAAAGACATCATTGGTTGTTTTTCTGTTTCTCTGTAACAATTGAAGGTCTGAACCAGGACTAAGGACACAGTTCAGCTCTTTAGTGACTCTGTTGATGAGACATTGAACAGAAACGGTGTGTATAAAAGAGACCAATGGAAAAACATGGTCTAGTTAAAAAAAAACCAAAAAAAAAAAAACCTGGAACTTTGTTTTGATGGGATATCTGACAGAATGGAGTGTAGAGGAAAGGCTAAATGCACAGGTAAACATACTAACACACACACAAATACACAATATTGGTCCCCACTGTAGTGCCCTTAAGGGTATCAGTTTATTTAGCACTTAGAAGTATGGGTCCGTCTACAGACAGATAACTGCAAGCTGGTGTAAGGCTGGTAGTCATCAGAGGAGCACTTGGGCACCTGGAGCTCTATCTGTGTATACTGACACACACACATACGCGCGCACACACGCGCACACACACACACACACACGAAGCCATCCCTTTAGATTAACAAATAAAGGGAGGCTTCCACAGACCTCTGTACATGTAGCATCTTCCTCTTTTCACTCCTACCCACGTCTCGTTTTAAAAATCAGAATTAGTGGCTCACTCAGTAAGAAAGCATAAACAAAGGGCTACATAAACATACACTTTTGCATATAAATTATTGGCATTTTAATGATGCTATGTCAGCACTAAGCTGGAAAAAAAAAGATAAACTGAAACAAGACCTGTGAAGCCTGTTATGTGTGTAACAATATACCCACTGGTTCAACACATTCCACCGTTTGTCATCTCTCTCCACCGAGCACTTCAACACAGGACTTTACCAACGTCTTCTCAGAGTCCACTTTCATTTCTTTGCAAAGAACAAACAAAAACAAGAACCCTTCAACTGAAACTTAAGTGTACAATCTGCTGTATTATTTTACTGTACAAGTGTCAAAAATACCAGACATTTTTTCCATCTCTGATCCAAGTGATGATATTGATGGATGTGGGGTTTTTTTTTGTTTTTCACAGATGTGTATGTGTGTATGGTCCAGATACTGTCAAAGTACAAAGCCCTGGCGAACATGGTTTGATCAGTGATGAGTCTCATGGCATTCAGAGCTACGCTGGTTCAAATACAAAAATCAATAATATCCTTCGATTTCAAACTGAAAAGAAAAAGCAAGCGAGACCAGAGAAGAGGGGAGCTCGTTTGTTCTTCTTTCCTCCTCCTCAGTCAATTTGTCCTCTTTCTCTTGGAGAAATGCACCAGTCTGCTCTGTGGGGTGATGCTGCCTCCAGTCTGGAGTCACACCACGGTGGTTTTTCTGGGTCAATGAGGTTTGGTAACGGTGCCTTCTCTATTTTTTTTATTTTTTTTGTAAATCCATGACTAAATGTGTGTATGTCTGTGTGTGTACTGGCAGCTGCAGTGACTGTAAAGCCAACTGAGTTTGCCGGTGATGCTTGAATTGTGTATTACTAATTAAGTGTGTGATTGAAGCATCACATTTGAGCTTATTTTGTGTCCTTGCCGGGCTAAAGCCCATGTGTCTCTCTTTTTTTTCCCTCTCTTCCCTCATAAAATCAACCAAGACAGGGGCGGGTGGGGCCAAGGCTCTGAGCCAATAAGAAAGCTTGTACCACCTCCTGGGTCTGCTGGGGAGTAGTGTTGACATCCTCCAGGGCGTCTGCCACGGCAAACTGCCGGTCCCTCAGCCGGTTCCAGCTGGACAGTACGTTGTGGTATTCGAACACCTTCTCGTAGTTACCCACTGAGTTGTAGAGCTTGATCAGGCCTCGGTAGTCGTACTCCAGCCCGCTGTAGCCCTCTCCAAACAGCTTCTTACCTGTGAGAGCAAAGGAAACATCAATTACACTGTTTGTAATCACAAGCTAATTAGACTGCTGATGGGAAACATTTGGTGCACGGCCATGTGTAAACTCATTAAAAACAGGTTCATCAAGTTTACCACATTAACAGTCATTCTGAGTGAATTATATTTGCATATTCAGTTGACTGGATTTCCACTTTTTCTTCACTGCAGCACACAATAACATGAGGCGGTTTTTGCCAATATCATTTTAGACTAAATACAAATCGTACCAACTGTAGCCGTTTTATTGGAAATAAGACATTCACACAGTCACAGTAAATTATAAATGGAAGGTTTTGATCAGGCAGACCTTTACAACAACAGCTAAAATCTGGAAATCTGGTCATTATTATATGTCGTTAGAAACTGTTGATGTAGCACTTTATTAATTATTGCACCTCATTATTCTTTATTCTGTACTACTTATTTATACACTTTTCTATTTTACTATATTATTTTACTATCTTAATTTGCCTGGATTGTTATTTTTATTTCATTGTGTTGCATTTTGTGTATTGCTGCTTCTACATTGTAATTTCCCAGTTTGGGATTAATAAAGTCTGTCTGTCTATGATGACTGGCTGCAGCTGTACTCTATAGCTCCTGCAGCTTGGTTCAGTTTTATTTAGAGCCATAGCCCTAATTGTAACATTGGATATTATATGTAGTATTTTTTTTTTTATCTTCCTCTATTCTAGCTGAACAATTATACAGTATACTTGTTACCTAATTTCCTCTTTGGTATTACATCATCAGAACTGGATTGGTAACCCCACAATAAACTGAGACAGATTTGTAATTCTAGTAATACAGAATCAAAAAGGTTCGACTAACAAGTAACAGAGACCCTAACTGAGTTAAACTTGCTTTGTTAGACAAGATGTCTATATGTTAATGTTTGTCTCGATTCAGATGCAGCTTCACTTTCTTTAAAGCGTGCTGCAAGATAAACAGTGACACTCATACAGATCACTCTGTATGGGTGATGATCTGACCGATAGCGATGGAGCGCAGGTAGAGCCTCTCTGCGTCTTCATACTGGTTCATGTCGTAGTTGTAGAGGGAGGCCAGGTGACCCACAGACAGAGCCACCTCGTAGTCCTCGTGGCCCAGAAGCTGCTCCTTAATCTGGATGGCTTTGATGTGCATCTCCTCTGCCTCCTAGTTGCAGGGTCACACAAACAGAGATATACATCATACAAAAGACAACTTTTTTTTATTTTGTTTTATTTTCTTGGGCTTGTCATTTGATGTATTTTCTAATGGATAGGTTTAATTACAGACAGCAGTGTGGGTTTGTGCTAAACCCTGTGAATATGTGTTACATTATGCTCTGAGATGTGAGTTATGATGCCACACTTTTTAACTAATCATTTCATGAATACATTTTCAAACAGTACAGAGGAAAAGAAAGTGCAACAGTTTGTTTTGGGTTTGGAAGTGGTGGGTGTTGGGGGCATTTTGTTATGTTGGACTGAATTAACATATGAAACTATAGCAGTAACAGCAGCCATCATAAATGTCTGAGCTGTATTACACGTTATGTTCAGATCTCGTCAGAAACAAATTGTATCTCCATAAACCTTGAACTTTCTCATGGACTGGTAGAGCCGTCCTAGGTTGCCGTAGTGTTTGGCTGTCTGGACGTTGAACTCTCCGAAGGCCTTCTTTGCCAGCTGCAGTGAGGAGAGGTGGAGGTCGTGAGCCTCCTGGAGAAGGCGCTCTTCTGTCTCTTTATTGTGGCAGTCGATCGCAATTTCCTCCAGAATCAGGGCTGATGTAAAAACCAAAGCGTACACACTTTAGACTTCTCCCAACGTTTTAAAAGTGGAGTGTCATTTGTTGGCGCCAAATGTGAAATTCTCCTGGAAGTTAAAGTCTGTATCGGTCCTTGCATCACTTTACTGTTATCTTAAAACCCCTCAAAGAGGTGTCATATATCTGCTAACAGATGCCAGTCTAAAAAAAAAACTAAACTATAACACAGTGCCACTGTAACTTACACCCTGTGGGCAGAAGGCCAGTGTCTCCAGGAAACATGCCTTACCTTTGACTCTCTTGGAAGAGGCCAGCAGCAGATGGTCCTCAGGCAGAATGTGAGTTATGATGTCTATGGCACGTTCTGCATGGAATCTGAGGGACAAACACAGCAGCTGACCCAAACATCTCATCTAACTCAGACTTGGCAGGAAAAGCTATTGGTGAACAACACTTCCAAGAACGAGGAACAAGGGAAAAAAAAAAGTTGTTTTGCATTGCAAAAGTGAATCTGGATAACAGAGGTCAGAGAATTACCCAATTTTGAATGAGTCTGTTTGTATATAGACAGAAGTATTGCTGGATTAGTTCAAAGTACAAAACAGCTTTCACTGAGCCTCTTGATACATTTGAGTGGCTGGGTCTAAAATAATCACTAGTTTTTAAAAAAAATATACAGTATGGAATGGCACATGCCCACAGCATGCTGAAACATTGGGCAGAAAAAGGCTGTAAAGCAAGTAACACAAAACACCATAACAGTATGAGTCATAGTCTTGTGCTTCATCTACAGGGAGTTCATGTCTAAGGTAATTAGCGGGCTGGTTTTGGAACAGTCCCCACATTGTAGGATTCATTGTACTCACAGAGCATTGTCAAATTTCCCAGAGCTGTACTGGTGCACATATGAGGAGTAGGCCAGGTCTTCATGGGCTGTGGCAACGTGGATGTTCTTCCCCCCGAACACAGACTGTCGGATGTCCAGCGCTGTCTGGGATTTGCAACAGAATGGACTTTTATACAGATACACATCATTACCACACTAGTGTTGAGCAACAATGAACACATGGCGATAACAAACACACACACACTTGTGTTGTACTGCTGTGTTACCTGGTAAATAGCGACTGATTGGCATATGTTGTCTACATTTAATAAGTAAAATCCATAATCTAGCAGTGTGTCAGAGTACTTGGGATGCTTGTGTCCGAAATGTTCTCTGTAAGACACAAAACAAGCCGTCAGAAAGACTTAAACAGAACAAATAATGAGAATGTCGAGTCCTTATAAGACACAGCTGGTTACCTTGCTAGAAACACTGCATGTTTGATCAGCTGCTCTGCTTTTCTGAACTCTCTCTTCACCACGCAGGCCTGCGGCAGACAGACAAAGTCAAACTTGGGTAACAAGTATCAAAAAACAGTTAAAACATGGTGTAAATACAAACATGTTATATAATAAACATGGTTAACCTTGGAGGCTTGTCGGAGAACATCAACCACTACTTTAACAGGCAGCCCTGGAGTAATTTCCTTCATAGCCTCTATACACCACCTGTATGCCTGGAAGACATTGGGAAAAAAAAGTTAACTCAACATTACCACTGTGAAATAAACCCGGGCACTGCTGAACCGTACCTCATCATAGTGGCTTTTGGCGAAGAGCAAGGCACAGAGCTCGCCGTACAGCGCTGCCTTGTTGGCCTGGTGGCCATGTTTGGCTAATTTGTCCATATAGGACTGAGCAAGCTTGAAGGTCTCCTCGCCCAGGTGGTACTTACAATTACCGTTACGGACATGAAGCAGCCTGTGGAGACAAGAGAGGGCGACTTTAATAACAATCTTACTGGATCTTAAAGGAGTGTTTTCACTGTCATATTTACAATGCCATAAAAAAAATAACACAAACACTTCTACCAATCCCTATGGATTTACAAGATGAACAATATGGTTGAATTTAAACAAATGTTGGTGTACTCATCTTTCATAAGGCGGAAACATTTTGCATTCATCAACCTGTCCTTTCCTGATCTTATTGTTTTAGTTGTGTCGGATCGGCAAGGGCGGTTCTACTGGTCAGAGGCACATTCACTTCCAAGCTTAATAAATCCCATATCTCATATGTGAAAAACCTGCTCTGTTATGTACGTTTACTATAACTCACCTAAAGAGACAAAGTGAACTAATATGTCTAAAGGAATTCTTAGTAAATATTAACTCATACTGAGTGTCAGGAGCTTTTTGCGACTGACCTGACGCAGCATTCCACAGCCCGGAAGCAGTGGAGGACCTCGCTGTGGAGCGTGCAGAGCTGCAGGCACGACAGAAACACTTTCTCAGCATCTCCATACCAGCCCGCATCAGACAAGAAGCCCCCTGGAATCAAAAACATAACATTGCATGAAAAGTCTCCCGATCAGCAGGGAGGTAGATTCAGCATCACCTGTTATAACTGGGGGGCGCATCATAGTCTAATCTGACATTATTGTTAGAGTTCTAACATCAACAGACTAGACACTGGATCAAGTGCTTCACTTTAATGATAATACAGTGCTATCTAATCTTTTGAAGAGAGTTGACTTATTTTGGTTCATTCACCAGCCAACTTACTAACTCACTAGCATCCATGACATTGTCTTAGGATGTATTACATTCTATAGAGGCTGTGATAACTTGCAAACACTTTCGTGGTGTAACTTGCATGGATAAAACCACAGTGCGAGTGAATATTTTTAACATCATCTATTCTCTGGTGGCAGGGAACCGCTGTGCTCGTTGTATACTGACTTACTGTTTCACTTGTGTGCATGGACTGGGTGTGGTGATTAATAAATATACTCAGTCTCATAGCTTTGCACAGCTGTGCCAATAACAGGGGAGCATGACGACAGCAGCTCAACAGTATCTGCATTAGCACCATCACCTTTCACCAATACTTACCGACTGCACTGAATGATCGCTCTGTCTATGATGTACTGATGTATTCTACTTCGTTTTGCATCCATAGTAGTAACACATGTGGTGCATTTAGAGGTTAACTATTTGCCTCAAGCTTATAATTTTTGAAAATTAGAAACAACTTGTGAAAAAAAACAACAACCAAGAATGAATTGAATCCATCTTTGAACCCTGATGCATTTTTCCTATCAGCTAACTATAGAATAACATCATTCACTTGTAGTTATCTGTTCCTGGATCACACCCCCTAACACCAAATGTGTGTTGGAAACCTTCCCTCCCCTCCTTCAGTGTTTACCCAGCACAAAGCCGAACTGGATGGCCTTCTCTTTGACATGGGCGTCAGACTCTGCGATGTAGGAGCAGCGGCGGCTGAAAGAGTTTGCCAGAACTGAGGCTACTTTCACACCGTGGTCCATTAGGGCCTGAAAGCAGTGGTGCAGGAGGTGTCTGCAGTGGAGTGGAAGGGAGGGGAGGGACACAGGAATGGAACATGTCAGTGGAAGGCATAACTATGAGCTACTGATAAATAGTGATTACTGTATCGCTTTTCATCACAAACATCTGGCCAATCAGTGGCTAACAATGCTGATGACTGCTGGTTTTATATTCACATGTAGTCTATCAATGCAGGATGAAAGCAACAACATAAGGCACAAAGACAACATTACAGACAGAACATCAATAATGTACCTGAACCTGACGTTCTGTAGTTTTCACATCAAGTTTACATTGTACTTTAACTAAACTTAATTTGGAACTGTGCTAACATGGGTCACATGTAACAACTACTTCTATTAACAGATTTGCTCGCAAGTGGCACAGGTGATTGGAAAGAACCATTCTCCTCGCATTTAAAATTTTGTCAGGTGGATGACAAAGAACAAGCAACCAAGTGGTCCAGGCCTGTTGTATGGGTCATGTATACGTCCAGATAATCTGCTTTTCTCTATGGGGAGAAAACCATGTTTGACTTAAGAATTATGTGGTCTCAGACTTTTGGACCTTACTGTGCATAACGTACACTAAAATAACCATAAAGCTACATTAACGTTCTGTTCACCATATCACCATTAAGACAAGCTAATTTACTGAGAGGTTTAAGAAGAGTTTTTAGGTTTCTACTAGTGTTGCTCCGATCGATCGGCTGCCGATCATGATCGGCCGATATTGTCTAAAAATAGCCTGATCGGCGATCGGAAAAACATGCCGATCAGGAAACCGATCACGTGACGTACATTATTAGCGACATGCAAAATGCAGAGATGCTCATAATGATCAAAAGAAACTGTTATGTTGGGCAGTGAAAGTGATTTTGTCCTTTGTGATAGTAGGCCTTGCACATTTTGGTTTTGTGGCCAATTGTTTATTTTATCTTTAACCAAGCCAGTTTTCAAGTAGCCCAAGTTTTTCTAATGTGAGTTAGTAGCCGTCTGCTTGGCTTTTTGAATGGAAAGATTCATATTTTTATTTTGAAACATGGATATTGTTGATATTGGTGACATGGATATTGTTCTCAAAGGCTACAGTAAAATAAAGGCATTCTGTACATTTGAAGATTTTGACTGTTTTTTATAGTTAATTATTTAAAATTTTAAATTCATTCTTTGATCGGCAAATCAAGTTTTTTGGTGATCGGTATCGGTGATCGGCCCAAAAAATGGTGATCGGAGCATCACTAGTTTCTACAGTATATTCTCACTCCAGGAGCTGCCTCAGTCCCTTTTGTAGGCGAACATCCTCTGTTACACCCAACAGTGTAACTTTACCTGCTGCATAATATTCCCTCGTTCATCTCTCTGAATGCCCGGCTCACATCTCGGTCATGAACCGCTTTGCTTTGTGTTTTTAAAATGCAACTTCATGTCAAATAATATCCTCTTCTATCGCAGTCTGGCTCTGCTCTGATGCTTTGGAATAAATGTTAGCAACTGTACTATTAATATTTTAACTGTTTCAGGTCCCTTAATATCACTACACCCACTTTCTTGCATCTTTGTTTTGTGATTTCAAACAGAAAGACTCGAAGCTTGACAGTTGTAGTCTTTGATTCCATGTACATGACCTTGTTGTCTAGCCATCACATGAACAGGCTTTTTTATTTCTCTGGTCTTTTCACATCACAAACAATGAGCAGCAGCATCAAAACAAGTCTTGCAGGTAAAACATGTGACTCGTGTAGGCTGTTATATCAGTTTGGGGTGGTGTGGCTGCTTTCAAAACTTATTTTAAAAAAAAAACTCATAGAGACATGAGAGAGCGTGTAGCGTTAAAGCACCACAAATAACAATCACTCAATACAGAGTGAAAAACAAGAGACATCCGCAGATAGAAACAGATGAGTTATCAGATCAGTAATTTGAATAGAATTAAAATAAGTTCTCTTAAATCAAACACCCCGAGATACTTTAAAAGTGTTGTTTCTACTCAAACGTAGCTTAACCATGTCATGCGATCTGCTTCTTCAGTACACTATAACAGGAGAAGTTGACCACACGGTCAGTGTCTCGATTCATCTTTTCTCTCCATCACCTTACATATACATAATCTATATGCTTGTTCTGTATATTAATTATTAAAACATGAAAAGAAATTAATGAAAATGAAATGCTACTAAATATCATATCATTAAAAGAGAGATTTTTTAATGACAAGTAATAATAGATTATGATGGAAATTTTACGACCCTGTCTGTAAAAACAACAAGTCTAACGCAACCACTGACAAAACGATGCCGAAGTGTGGTGATATTCTTCCTAACTGTTTATCTGAGGCTCAGTACACACTCAGCTATCCAACTGACTAAATCATCACAGCTAAGACGTTTACATTCTGTGGCGCTGCAGCGTTGTCCATTTCAGCTTAAATCGACATGTGGGTGAATTTATAGGCAATTTTAAACGGCTGTGTTTTTTGTTGTTGTTGTTACCTCTGCATTTGTATGCACGGTTTAACATAAATGCTGCTGTGTTTGCCTGCCAGCTGTCTTTGTGCACACAGGTGAATCTGACTTGGAACACTTGTATGAACAAGCCTCACAAAAACGGTTAAGAGAGGTTTAGGATTAGAGTATAAAAATGTTCTTACATAATGTCTATGATGATATAAAAAGCATGCATTTAAGTACTGAATTCAAGATTTCTTCATTAGTCATTTTATGTTCTAAACAAAACCACTTTTCCCATCCATACACAAGGCATTTCCAACAATATCCAACCCCATCCTCTATCCCATGAATGCCATTTTCAGCTGATAATCATCTGTTTAAGGGACCCGACTCTCCAGGACAGTTTTGTCTGACAACTGATGGGTCAAATGTGGATGGTGTGAGGTTTCAGGGACAGCTTAGTCCCATTATGTTCTTACCTTTTGTCTGAAGCCCGCAGCACTTTAGCAAACACCTCCAGCTCACAGAACTCCCCTCCCAGCTGGCAGAGCCGGCCCTGCTGGTAAAGCTGAAACACAGAGTTGGGGGATGGGGTGGGGTGGGGGTGGGGGGTATGGGGAGAATGGAGAATGACTAAGAATAGATCACGGATGTCAACTCTTCAATTACGAGCACAATGTTGAGTCTACAGGTGATAACTGATCTGATTAATAATGTGCAGGTAGAGACATAATGCCTCAGCAGGAGAGTGCAGAATGTCCTTTTTATCCGACTTTATGTTACAGTTGTGTTTTAAGTGATGCTTTACAATACGTTGTCTGCTGTTCAGGGGTTAAGACAAAAACATCCACTGATGTCTATAGCCTGTCATCAAAATGCGCTGAGCAGGAAGTTGTTATATTCATTGGTTCTCCATGATGAGGTCTACGGGGGGACGCTACCAGTCTCAGCTATGTCTCTGGAACTGCGGTTATTGTGTGAAATCTCCTTTAATGACTGAGTGATATGAGACTATGTGAGAGGATGGTTCTATTGGTCCAAACCACAGGGAAATAGTTCACCAATGACACGTTCTTATGAAAAACAGGTCGGACTCACAAGCAGCTAATTCATCAGACAGAGTTTTGGTAACCTGTCTGTGAGGTTTGGTGGCAACAGAAGCATGAATTATTTCTAGTGCTGAAACGACAACTCAAAGAACTGAAGAGTCTTGAGGATTGTGTGCCATTGTTTTATCATCATTGTACAGTATAAAGTTTGCAGTCTATGGCAAGTCTAAAGGCCCATTAATGCTTTTTTTCTTCGCATTTGACATGTTCCCAAACAAGGCTGCATCATAACAACACCAACACAGCTGAGGAGTTACAGTATGTTGCTAAACAACAAAAAGTTGTAAAACCAGCAACAGCTTAACGAGAACAGGATGACAGTACATACATACATACACACACACACACACACACACACACACACACACACACACACACACACACACACACACACATATACATAGATACATACAGTAGATGAGACAGGCATTCCTGTTTGCTCTTCTAGCACATAAGTAGTTGGTGCGTTCATGACCCTCGTGGACATGTGCGGATGATTAAACTTTACATCACACATGCATCACATGGCACTATTGTCAACTGGATGTTTTATAACTAACCTATAACTCCATCAGTGTTTTATTGAATAATATGACATGCACAGACACACCCCGTCAACACAAAACGCCCTCCGCTGGAAGAGGAAACACACATATAGCTATATAATCCAACCTGGAATATTTGCAGAGGGTTACTTAAAAGCCTTTTATTTTAATGTTAGAAGCATGGGTAAAATATTAATGATCAGTGTCATACTGAGGACACAATGTTCACATCCACAAGTGTTTTGTTTTTTCTAGGAATTTGGGGAGGACATCTGCTTACAGAAGACCATCATCATCATTGCTTTAACTGGACATGTGCCCACTTTTGACTCCTGCCATGTTTTCTATCTTCACTTGTTAGCGAACATGGGAACACACAATAATATAAGAATCCCTCTTTTTCATCTTTGTAAAGTGTGAAAAGGAGGCAGTGGTGTGTTGCTATCCTCCAGCAGTCTGTGCAACATTTAGCAAACTACAGGTTGTTACTGTCAAAATCATGTGTGTATAAATAGTACTGTACAGTACTAACTATCGGATGTTACTTTTTTCCACAATCAACAACAATCAAAGTTAAGAATAATAAAGTTTAAAAAAAAAAACAATTTCAAAACCTGTTTTGATGTCTGATTAGGCACAATTTATATCCAATCAGAGTGTCAGTGTACTTTATCAAATAACACCATTACTAAACTTATACTGTATATGAGCATACTGTAACGGCTCAACTACAAAGTATGCTGGGGTATTACATATTGACAAGTAGCCTTATATTGACAAGACGGTGTTGCTTTTCTGTGGAGGAACAAATGCCACAGCCAACTCATGATATGAGGATTTCTAGCATCCTGGAAATAGCACTGCTTTTAGCTATCATGTTGATGCGTTAAAAAAGTCAATATATTTAAGTTCTGTGTTTGCTGTCGATGGCAAATTGATAACTTGACTTCCCATATGTTGTAGCAGGTAGCTATGTTTGCCTATATGGTGGGTCAAAACAGATTAGTGTTAACACTGAACTCACAACAACACTGCTAGCTTACATGACAACACTGGGACAATTCATTTACACGGCCACTGATGTAATTAGCTGCGGAATTAATGCTAGTTTTGGGCTTCATATTCAAATATACGTTCATTATACCGCTATATATAATAGCTATAAGGTACCTTACGGGGATGTTAGGTGGGATACCTTTTGCTAGACCCCCAAAACAAGCAGTTTTTCCTCCTCCTTCAAGAGCTAACGTTAGCGTCGGGTTATCGATATTTAGCTACCGTTAACAGCTGATTGCAAAAACCCGTACAGCCTAGGTAGCTGTCAGACAACTGAGCCTCTTTTGACTTGTAAATCTTACCTTATAATAAACATCAAACTGTATATTTTCTGGGAGCAAGCGTATGTCCCTTCTTGACCGGCTGTAGTTGTCCACCACAGCCGAGATAGCGGTGTTGTAGAGTGTTTCTGGGATCCATTCGAGCTCCACCGCGGCCATGTTGTTTTCCCTCTCCAAAAGAAACCCCAGCAGCTACAGCCCTCCCCGGCTCTCCCTACACTCTCTCGCTGCGATTAAACTAAGTCCTCCGCGAGTCCTCATAAAACACTCGCTTTACGGTGAGGCTACAAAATACTCAATCTTTCGCCGAGTTACCTCTACACTTCTAAAACCTGTGTTAAACGTCCATCTTTTTCTTTCATCTCCGATTATTCGTCGACCCTACAGCAGTTCCATGCCCCGTTCCGTCCTGACGCACAATTCACTGGCACTGACGCAATGACGCAATTGTGCAGTCCATGTAAAATAAAAAGCCTTTTATACTCAAAAGAAGAAAAAGTCATATTTGATGGGCTTTAGTAACCTGTTTATATTCATTTTGCATAATTATGACATGTTCATACCCTGCCAACCCATAACTTCCTCTCATCCCGAAATAAAGAAGTTCTAGGTCAAAAGATTCAAGACTTCAAGATGTTTATTGTCGTTCTGTTTAAGTACAACCGTGTGAAATACTTTGGCTGGGATGCTACATATCAATATGTAGCTTATATGTCATAAGATACAAAGTTATATTATTCAATTAGAAAATATATAAAACAGAAACATCTTTAAATATTATGCAATACAATACCACAAACTGCTTACATTGAAACCCCCTTTTTCCAAAAGGTTATAAAGGTCACAGGGGTGTCTTTTGTAGTTAGCTAAGGTCATTCTTACATGTCACCAAAGTGGTCATCCTTTTCTTCATCTGTGACATCACCACTTGACACTGTTGGTTGCAGTTCCTTCAAATTGTAACCTGGCCTTTCTGTTATTGAGGCTGACTGTGGTGACTTCTATGAAGTTCTGCTGACAGTAATCATAAACACATCCCCACTATTTTCTTTTACTGGCACTGACACTTCTATTGTTGAGACAACAGACTCCAAGTGTAAATGTAACAGTCAGAATGAACTCGAGACTTTTTTTGTTAAGCTTCACCCAATATGGATGTGAACGGCGTCAAATTTACTCTAAATGTCCTTTTTTCCAGAGGTCCAACACCTCTAGGGGGCACCAGCCTCCATGGCACCAGCTGTGCTGTGGCTCTGCCACGACTGACGCACTAGAAGAAGACAGGTTGTGACGTCAACACGTTTGAGCATGCCTACTACGCTCGAACATAAACAAAGGCAGGACCGAGAGCTGTAATAAACTGTACTCTCCGGTTATTTTATATGCTTAGAATACCAACACGTTGGACAGCGACTCGTTTCAGGAGCCATGGAGAACACATTATTGATTCGAGTAAGCGTTTTTACCGACCAAGGAGGCAGGAAATACATGGAAGATGTGACCGAGGTCATAGTTGAGCCCGAGCCGGGAGAAGATGAGCCGACGGCGGGGGAGCCAGAAGAGAGCAGCGGGGGGGAGTGTACGGTCAAATCGGACCTGGCTGGTGAAACCACAAGGTCTCCGCTGGTTTTAGATACCCCCATTGGACCTGTTCGAACAGAAGACCACATTTCATCTGAAGAAATTTCTTTACTTGGAGGTCAGAGCCCGCCGCGAGCGCAGCCGAGCACCACGAGCCATTCCCGCCGTTCCGTGGCTTTCTTCGCTGTGTTTGACGGTCACGGGGGTCGCGAGGCTGCGCAGTTTGCACGAGAGTATCTGTGGGAGTTCGTGAAGAAGCAGCGAGGGTTCTGGTCGGACTGTGACCAGGAGGTCTGCTCTGCTATACGCAAAGGATTTGTAGCCTGCCATCACGCTATGTGGAAAAAGCTGCGTAAGTTTATGAACAAACCTCGTCATGACATTTAACGTTATCCGTTGACGTTAAATGTTTTCACTACATTTGTGTCGCTCCATCTGAATATCACTAACAGCACGACAAACTTAATTTACCCAAAACCACAGACTGTACGTTAAGTTAGTTTATGGCCTACACCCTGAAAAGTATGGACTCAAAGTCACATTCTTTGCTATGTAAATACAACCAAAATGCATTGCCATGGTGTTCAAACGTTTCTCTATTTGCATACAGAGTAGCAATCAAAAGTACCAGAGCTAATTAAGTGAGCATTGAACTCCACACAAAGCCTGCTACAGCACACTCACTCAACCGGTCCAGCTCCATTCAGGAATATTGTTCGCACGGTATTCTCTGAAAAGTAGTGAATATTTTATCTCATGGACTCACTTTGTTACATTTAAGTCACCAATATAACCCTCCACAAAGCCTATTCAAATGTCTGCATTGGTATAAAGAAACCGGCGGGCCCGGCAGTCTGCTCAGGTATCTGCCTGGATATGTCTGGGCATGTCAGCTGTTTACCAGCTGGTCACAACTGCTGTCTACACAGTGGTTGTAAAGACACGTCTGACTTTGATGACGTATCAGTGGTTTCTTCAGATTATGGTCAATAAGTCACTCAGTACATCAGAAGATGCTTTGATTAAGATTAACACACAGCAATCACAACATAGGTTAGCAACTTTTATCTGCTCTTCCCTTTTGACAGAATATTTCTGTAAATATGTTCATTGTCTCTCTCTCATCATGTCAGCCGAATGGCCAAAGACACTTACAGGTCTGCCTAGCACGTCAGGCACCACAGCCAGTGTGGTGGTTATCCGAGGAAATCGCATGTATGTGGCCCATGTTGGGGACTCGGCGGTGGTTCTGGGGGTCCAGGATGACCCCACAGACCCCTTCATCAGAGCTGTGGAAGTCACACAAGATCACAAACCCGAGCTACCCAGAGAGAGGGAGCGTATTGAAGGTCTGGGAGGGAGGTAAGGTTTAACCCACAAGACACTCTGCCTCTATATTTTATTGTAATATGTTAACTTTAATAGTGTTACCTGACATAGCATACTTCCCGGATTGGAAACAATATTTTTATAACCCTGCACATCATTGCTTGGCACTTTTCCATAAGAGCAAATCAGAATATTTTCTGCCTCATGGGATAGTGGTCTTAATATTGACATTTTAGAAGCTGGAACCAGAGAATTTGGACAAATATCAAAATAGCTGGCAATTAATTTTAGTAGTTAACAACCAATAGCCACAATCAATTAATCAACTATCATTGTATGTCTAGGTTTATATTACTTTATCATAGTAACCATGTTTATTGCAGTAACCAGCTATGAGAGTGAGGAGGATCCATTAATATTATCTGCCTCTTACTCAGTAGCAAAGGAAAAGCAGATGTTGTGGAAGCAGACAAGCAGACATTTTAACCATGCCATGGCTCAAGGGATGTCATTATTATTTACCACTTTGGTCCTAAATGAAATATTTCAAGTATTTGATGGATTGCTGTTAAATTTAGTACAGATATCAGTAGTGTCCAAAGGACAAATAATTAATGACTTTGGTGACTTTTTCTGTAGTGGTCAAGTTTTCACTTCACTGTTGCAACATCTACTTAATGTATTGGCACAGCATTGTATTATTTTATGTACATTTATTTTTGGGGAAATATCTTATCAAGTTTTGGTTGGATGGGCCACTGGATTTAATTTGCAACCCAGTCAGTTGCTACACACTCTTAATAACCTGAAAAAAAATGGCTTTTTGAAATTGGTGGGAACTTTACTTGAACTAAGTAGCAGCTTCTCCTCTCCTCTACCATTCTCTGTCTGCTAATAGTGTGATCAAGAAGTCTGGAGTTAACCGGGTGGTCTGGAAAAGGCCGAGGTTGAGCCACAATGGACCTGTCCGTAGAAGCACTGTCATCGACCAGATACCATTCTTGGCAGTAGCCCGAGCTCTAGGTAGGAACCGTAACCATCAGTCATGTTATGTAAAAAAAATTAGCTGTGACTGACCATAACTCACCAGTTATGATAATGATGAATTTATGCTGTGAATAATAATGACTGTATTTATATTACATCTTTGCTGTGTTACTTTTGGTTGCAAAGATATGTAGATGCGTTTGTCTCTCGTACACATATGTCAAGTGAATTAATGCATACTGGAGTCTTTGTTCCATGTCATACTCCTCTCTCTTTTCCTGTCTACCTCTATGCTATCGGCTATCAAATAAAGGCAAACATTTCACAAAATAAAAAAAAGGTTTTTTTTTATCCAGGAACACCCTTCCGTGTTTTTTCAATCAACTTTTGCCAAATTTAATGAGAAAGAATGGTGTTGTATAACAGTTTGTTAGAACAAACTACCCAACCAGTTATCGTGAAGGGTGTTTTTCTCGTGGTGCCTTCAGCTAAGCTATACCTCTGTGCAACAGGTGACCTCTGGAGCTATGACTTCTACAGTGGAGAGTTTGTAGTGTCTCCAGAGCCAGACACCAGCGTGGTGACCCTTGACCCCAGAAAACACCGCTACATCATCCTGGGCAGTGACGGTCTGTGGAACATGGTGCCACCTCAAGAGGCCATCTCCATGTGTCAGAACAACGACGAGGCAATGGTGAGTGTTTCTCTGTGGTTGTGATCAATCAATAGTTTCTTCTCCTATCAGCAGATCACAGACTGATTGGTAGTGTAGCAAACGTGATCAAAAGACTAATACCGTAATACCTGGATAATAAACTAACAGTGTGTCCACTATAAGTCAGCGCTTGTCAGTGTATTAACAGCCTTCCATGCTACAGGCACCATGTGGGGTGTCGAGTGCCCGGCAGCTGGTCAGCCATGCTCTGCTGCGGTGGCGCCAGCGGATGTTGCGTGCCGACAACACCAGCGCCATCGTGATCGCCCTACAGGAGCCTGGAACCCCCCAGGACACCATGCACCATGAGGAGGTGTTGCTTGATCTAGCCAAGGTGTCTCAGTGTCCTCCTACCTCTGAATCCCGCGCTGACACTCCTCTCCTACAGGTGAGGGCAGTCAGATGCAACATTTTAACATTGAGCTCAGGGAAATTGTTTTTTTAGAAGCCCCAGTTGAGCAGATTATATATGTTAACTGTAATTAAACATAAACTAGAAGATATGACAGTAAAATACACACACCTGACGTGAGACCACGTGGATGTTAAATGTATCTCGCATATTATTTAACAAAACACATACTGTAATGCAAATCACTCAGTTCGATGTAAGTTTATCAAATGTACATGTATCACAGACCAGTATATAGAATATGTAGTGATTTCCTTATGTGCTACTGTTAAAACATGAAAGGTTATTCCAGTGAATGGGTTTTGTATTGTGAATATTGAAGAGTTCAAAGGTGAATTCTCTGCATCTACACATAACAGAAGTTTGTCTTCACTGTTTTTTATCCCCTCTATGTTCTGTAGCGGTCTGTAGAGGAAGACTCTCCCTCGTCAGTCTGTGAGCTCCTCTCTACCCTTGAGCGACGGGATGGATTATCAGGCAGCAACAGTCTGTACCACATGAATCTGTCTGACCCGTTCGCTCTGACTCCACTGTGTCCAAACGATAGTGCTGAGCTGGCCAGTCAGTCAGGTCCTACTGACTGGACAGTCGGCAGCAGGACGCGCAACAGCAAAAGAACTATTGACGCGTCGTCATCACCATCATCAGGCCGGTCGGCTAAGAAAGCCCGGCGCAGGACTGCAGACAGACCGCCGCTGGTCCAACACAACGCTGAGAAGAAACAGAAGGAGTCCACCAACGTCTCCCCCATTCTACAGCAGCATAACAAGACCACAGTGTGTGTGTGTTAAAACACTTACACACACACGAACACATCAACATGTTGCCTCCCGTTGTCAACCATGTCTCCAGTGGCGTTTCCGTGGACATCTGTTCCTCATGTTACTTTGTAGTACTCCTGCACATCCTCACAGTGCACAACCAGCCTCACACCAGAGGTTGTGGAAAGTCTTCTTGCACAGCACCATTCTTGTATTCTATGTATTTCTTTCAAAACTCCACCTTGAAACACTGATTTAATCTTCGTCTTACTTCTTGCTGTTGTAAAACATAAACAACGACTAATGATGCTCATGTAAATATTATGCATTTTATAGTTGAGTATTGAGAAGTAAGTGAAGCTGTTCATTTAAAACAAATATATATATTTTTTATACAGTCTTTTATTGTACAATGATAAAACATGACCATCTCTGAACCCTCCTCACTCTGTCAACATAGCTTTGCATGTACACTCTGAAAAATATTTATGTATTTTTATTCTTCATCTTATTTAATCACTGGAGAATTGTCTTGAATATAAACTGAAGGTGCTGCTACACTCACAAACCAGTAAGCTAATACATTGTGTATATTGATATATAAATGTATGTAATAAGTGATGGTAGCATTTTGTTTTTCTTTGAGAGTACACATTTGACATAATGCATCTGCCCCTGTGAGGTTTAAAATGATGGAAGTTGTTTAATTGCACAGTGCATCCTCTCCCTCCATCACCTTACACCCTTGTAAAAGTGTTTTGGTGTCTTCGCTTCCCCTGAACCAGCTCTACTCATTCATACATCATGTAGTGATCTTCTGTGTTTCTGTGAATGCCTTTCAGCAGCCTCCTGCTGTGCTGAAGCTATTGCAGAAATTGGTATTGTCTCAACAAAGATGGATTTCTCCCTCTGCATTTTCTGGATGTCCAGGTGGCTCTAAACAAACACTTCCTTTGGTAATGAGGGACTGACACAAAACCTGATGTTTACAATTAACGTGTAGTTGTTTTTTTTGCAGCCAGACTTCCATTGTGGCTGTGCTGGATATATCAGTGATGTTACGATGTCTATGTTTGACCATAAGCTTTTAAATTAAGAAAAAAAGCTCCATCATGAGTGTGTTGTTCCCTCCAGACAGAGGGCTGCCTTGTATCATCAGTCCATCCTGCCACCTTGTTTCATCTTGTTTGCTCTGTTTTGTTGAGGCTGATTGAAGAGGTTTCTTAGACATTCTCCTTATACAAGCCATTGTCCCTCCATGCTGCAGCTGCAGTTTTACATTACTGATGTATGCACAAGGCTCATTTGTGAGTAAATACACTCTGCATGGACTTTCTGAGAGAATATTTTTGCACTACTATGATGACTTTTTCTTTGAGAAGGGTGTTTTTTCCCCCCCTTAAACTGATGCAGCTAAGGATAGATGACATGATTGGAGTCTAAAACGACAATACAACAAAATCACACATTATTTTAACTTTATAGGTAGAACAGAATACTCATTAACTTGAGTACAGTTTGCATAACATGGCTGTGCCCTCTTGTGCCCCTGATGGTTTCCTAACATGATGTTTTAATCTTTGTAAAATATTGTTAAATGATGATGTATTTTCATGGAGTAAAGTGCAATTTCTAACAGGAATTTGTAGCATCATGGATTGGTTGAAAAAAATGTTACAATGTTATAGGAATGATCATGTTCATGTTTGACTGCAAATACAGTCTGTTACTTGGCTCGAGATCCCTGTATGATTTTTATATACTATTTTTGAGAATTCCCATGACTCTTAGTCTACTCATTTACCCTGTTGAATAATAATGACATCCCTGATACAGATGCATGTATACAGTGTAAATGTAAAAAAAACACTTATCTGGAAATGAACCTATTTAAATAAAAAGGTCTCTGAAGTTACTACTATGGTGAGTGAGTTGAAAATAACTTGAAATGCCAGATTATTGTCTGAATATTTGGAGTTGGATATAAACTGCATTTTGATCCTTCCCTCTTATTTGTCTCCATATAGAATAAAATAAACCTTTTTCACTATTCCACCATTTAATTAGCTTTTTTAATATAATATTTATGTATTATGTGGAAATCATTTATAGGTTTGTCTTTCATCCACCTGTTGCCCTAGGTTTGTCTTCACCAATTTTACACACTTATATAACATAATATTCGTATGATATAACATCCATTTTTGTTATAGCCTAATACACAATATCCATTTTTTTTGTTTAATGTTCTCTTGTCACGATTAGACAAACGGGAATCAGGGTCATAAATTTGAGTAATTTATGAAAACGCTGGAATGGTCCTTTGTTTACTAACGTAACTTCCGTTGTGTGTTTGGCAAACGTCAATTAACAACCAGCAAGCGACACTTTAAGAATTCAAAATAAAAGCATTGTCCAACTGTAAGAACCGTACCGGTGTGTGCACAGTGAAAACATCAAGTTTAAACTAAATTTTTGTTTGGTTGTTTGCCCCCCCGCCCCCCCAACACATTTCATGACGGGTCAGAAAAATGATTTTATTTTAAAGGAATTGTAGGAAGCAGTACTGTGTAATACAGATAGCTTCCTGTCAAGTACTGAAATGTGATTTTGCATGAGCGGGAAGAATCAAGGAGTTCGACATGTAGACATAAGCAGCTTGTGTTCCCTGGTGTTTGTTTTGACCAGTGTTAGCATTTTAAACATGGGATATTAATACTAATAAACCAAACGTAACAGTGGAAAGCTAGCACTAGCTCATGTAAGGAATCAGCTAACAAGCCTTAACTCTCAGGTAGGTGATAACGACGTTTGTTAAAACTGTTGGAAATAGTTAGCATTATATTAGCTGTTTACACACGGCTGGCTCAAGTGCCGCTTGTGTTTACAGTCTGGATAACATTACCTTACACTGCACTGAACATGTGCGTGTCTGTTTAATAACATTACCTTACTTTGCACTGAACATGTGCGTGTCTGTTTAATAACCTTACTTTGCACTGAACATGTGCGTGTCTGTTTAATAACATTACCTTACTTTGCACTGAACATGTGCGTGTCTGTTTAATAACCTTACATTGCACTGAACATGTGCGTGTCTGTTTAATAAGGCTTAAAAGGGATGTTTCCTGTTATTTCTAAACATATTATGTGTTGCAGTATCAGGGAACATGGCTGCATCCTCAGTGGACTACACCATAGGAGGGGTGAAGATCTGCTTCCCCTGCAAAGCGTACCCATCCCAGCTGGCCATGATGAATTCAGTGAGTCACACATTCACCACTAAACTCACCAGTTGAGTGCACTTGTAAAGCATGTGTGACTATTAAAATCTCTCACCTACTGGACTGGACTGTCTGGGAACACCTCAGGAGACCTGCGTGTTTAACACTGATTACTAATGTTTATTTCTTTAAATAAACATTTTTTTCTGCATTAATATGTATATATGCGTGTGGGTATATATTATATTTTTCACTGCTATACATGGCCATTACTGTCTGAATCTATTATCTAGACTACTGCACCAACCTTTGATTGTTTCTTCTCTTTTTGAACTTTATTGCTATCATTTTGTCCCTTTTGTGTATTGTACATTTTTGTTTCTTTCTCATTGTGAATATGGGTATTGTGAATAAGGGTTTGTTATGTTTGGATTTTTTTCTTCATTTGTGATATGATTGAAGCTCTTAAAAAAGGAATTTACATAGTTCTGTGACACAGTTGTCATTTTGGTAATATTTCAGCTTTCCTGTATAGTGCATTTATTTAAAAAGCCAAGTAGTTGTCTGTTTATCTAGAAACAAACTAGTGACTGCTTATGTCATCCATCCGTTATCTATACCTGCTCATGCTGTGTAAGGTTGCAATTTATATGGATAATAATGAATGACAAAAGTACAAATACACTCAGAATGTAACCAAACCATTAGTACCTGAAACTGTAAAATACAAAATGTGGATTTATTATTTCCAGTTAATCACACTGTGTTGATCTGAACTTTATAGACAGAACAGTACAGTGTAAACGCTAAGGCAGTTAACTGACAGTGTAAATGTGTCCTGTCTGCAGATCGTACGAGGGTTGAACTATGGAAAGCACTGTTTGCTGGAAAGTCCTACAGGAAGTGGAAAAAGCTTAGCCTTGCTGTGCTCAGCTCTGGGCTGGCAGCAGGCACAGTTTGGTAAGTCTACTCTGACTGTTATTAAAAAAACAAACAAACAGAAAACAAATATGTAGTCAAGTATGAAAATGGAAATGCTTTGGTGCACATAAATTGCATATATCTCATTTGGATGTTAGCTAATTTTTCATTCACATTTTCATGAATTACTCGCCCAACTCATATACACACTGAGAGTCAGTGTCACTAATATTTTCATACATCTGTGTCTCATTGTGCGACGGCAGCTAAACTGGAACAAGGAGGAAGCTGTGCAGAAGGCAAGAGCCAGATCAGCCAGAGCCAGTCAGATAAAAACTCTGGAGACTATAAGAAGTCAGATGGAACACACACCTGCCAGTGTGTGTGTCACAGCAAAGCCAGCTGTACCTCAGCTACAACAGCAGCCAAACCTGCTGTTGTGGACCTCACTGTGTCCCCCTGCAAAGAGGCGGTGCAGTTGCCGCCTCCAGCATGTGAATCTAGTAAGTATGTTTCCATCCATCAGTTCATTAGTGGTACCATCTGTATCAAGTTGTCCTCTGTTTCCATCACAGTTATGCATTAACTATTGGCAGGACTGTGTATCACATCGGCCACATGCACACACTCATTCATGTGCGTCCTTGTGTACATACAAACAAAACCGAGACCCACTAAAAAAAACCTGCTCCATAGCTCCACTAGTGATCAAAACTCCACAGGATACTTTTAATGTGTTTTACTTTCGGTGTTTCAGTATCAGTATCAGAAGAGTCGCAGCCTAAAAAACAGCCGATAGCCGCTCGTCTGTCTGAAAAATTCAAATCATCCCTCAACTCTGACCGAGAGAAAGACGACGACTTCCAGCCAGAGAGGAAACGAATTCGCACCCCTGAACACAAGGTACAACACCCTGTTGTACATTTATATTCACTAGAGGGTGAATAATAACATTTTGTAAAGCATAACATGACCATAATGTAATGTTATACTATAAGCACTAGGGGCTGAGAATTCAATAGTTACTCACATTGTGATGCTGTCATGATGTTGCCCATCATATTAATGGTACCAAGATACAGTTGAATCATAATGCAATACATAATATTACTGCAAGACATTCAAAGCGATGATTCAATATTAACATGATTATTTACTTCTTCTTCACTACCTTGTTACATATACACCTTACTTACAGTCCACTTTAGGTTCGTGATTGTGATCCTGGTTATACGTCTGTATAGTATAAATAGATTTCAAAACAAAAAATTTACTTCACTTTACATCACTGAGTTTCTTTTAGGTATAAAAGTACCCTCACGTGTCTCTTTTTCAGTAGTTTTTGCTGTCTTGTTAATGGTGGCCTAAGCTACATTAAAAAAAAGTTGTATTAAAATTTATATCTCACTTCCCCTGTTAGATAAAGACTTCATGAAAATGAAGTAACATATTCATCACGCATAGGAAAAACCAACTGGTACTGCTTCTAGTCCAGGCATACTGAGTGATGTGCAGCTCAGTGAAGTCAAGGTTTATGTGCTTGTTCTTCAGAGTCGTAAAAGGCAGCGTCTGGAGCAAGGAGTGGTCTTCATTGATGATGAACCAGAGCAGGAAAATCACCCTTCAGGACCTCAGCCTTGGACTGCAGAGCCAAACAGCCAGACAGCTGGTTTGTCTTCATCATGCTGCGTGAGTTACACCAGTAATGTGGTTTCACTGACACAAGGGGGCAATATTGTCCAGTTATTTACATTGTAAATATTAGCCGGTTATTGTAGACTACCTCGGATGTGACTGATAAAGCAGTTGTATTGATTACCTGCGTAGGCTATCATGAGCAATTATATACATATATTTTATTATTAGAATTAGTAGCAGGAGTAGTGTTGCAGCAACATTAGCAGTAGGCTCTAACTGTAAGGCAAAGAATCTCTTTCTGTATGTTTGTCCATCGCATATATCAAGAACCCTTCATCCGATCGACTTCTTACTTGGTGGGTGTATTGCTGGGCAACCAAGGACATGCATTGTCTAACTGAATCAAATTTCGTGCAAGTTGGCCAAGTTCAATATCATTAAATGTTGAATAAGTCTGCTGTCCTGTAGTAATCAAAGAGCGGTTGTTAGAGTGGTGACCGTCCTCTGCTGCTGGAGTGGAGCATCTCTGAATCTGGAAATGAATTTGGATTAGTTTGAGTGGAAATTCTTACTTAGGATAAAATTGCATAGGACCTAACTTTATGCAGGTTAAATGACATGCGTAAAATTAGTATAATAACAAAAAAAAAGACTGAAAATAATCAATGTTTATTAAATCATATCATCATAAATAAATACATTTATTAAGTCCCTTTTTTGTATAATAAATAAATCATAAGCATGAGCACAGCTGCCGATCAGAGCTGTACAGCAAGTCAGAGAATTTTTTTTGTTTCACGTGACTAAAAAGAGAAAACTAGAGAGTGAAAATAAAGCTTTCAATCAAGAATGGACAGACTGACAGGCTGCTTCCCACAAGCAGTTCAAAACCAGTATGTCTCATATAAGCATAAATCTTTGGAGCAAATATATGCACTTAAATGATCTGAGCTGAAAATAAATGATCTAAGAGCCCAGTGTGATCTTACGACAAACACTTTTTCAAAAACTCTGTTATGTATTTTGTATTTATAAGCAGCCTTCATTATACTTTCACTATTACTGTACTAACATCTGTGTATTAAATAATGTTAAAGTTTCTTTAATGTTATTAGTGTAAATAATGTTGATGTGAGCTGCTGTTCCAAACAGGCATGTTTTGAATGGGCATTGCACTAATTCACATTAATAATAGTAAGTGTAACTGAAGTAGAAGTAGCAGCAGTAGTAGCAGTTGAGTGCCAACTGTCTGAATTTAGGAAAACACAATGTATATATTAGATAATTTATTTTAAATATATTGCACCCTGGATAAAAAGTAATGCTGTGCACCAGGAGAACTCATATCAGTGGCATTAATGACTCCATTTATGGGTCCTTGTGAACTACTGGTGTAGATTACAGTAATTCTCATTTTATGGTTTCACCATGTAGGGTCACTATCACCAGTGACCACTGGGTGGCGGTATACTCCACCAAATCAAAGTCTAAGGCTGTGGTTTGTTGGCTTAAAATGAGACAGTTAATTTAAACATTGCGTTTACATTTTATGTTTGTGTGTTTTCATTAACAGGAAGTCCATGCATGCAAAGGAAATATCACTTTAAGAAACTAGGCCACATGTGTGCATGTTTGTTTGTACTTACATGGCTGTTATGATTTGATTACCCTTAAACAATTTTGTTTATTATTCATGTGATCATTTTCATGTATTTGATAATTATTCATTAAGCAGTTTTTCAAGATTGACTTCCCTTTCCCCATTTAATAGAGAGATTTAACACAAAAATGTATAATACAACTATACACAAAACTAAATAGATAGTAAAATTCATATACATCATGGAGTTAGGACTGCAGTTTACAGGAAGTGTATAATGGCTTTTATTTCTCCTGAGCCTCCGTTCTCAGTGATTGAAGGAGTGCTGATAATGTCATACAGCCTTTCAGCTGCCGCCTTTGTGTTGTCTGTACTGATTATTGGAAAAGCTTAGTCTTAGCATAGATGGCTTGTAAAAGAAAACTTTTAACTTTCCCTTACAACAAATCAATACATTTTGTAACCTTTGACATCATTACATCTGCAGTTGCTTTGTTGGTATACATATTTTATGTTGATTCTATTATATACAGCAGCATGTATCTACTTACCACTCTATAAATACATGTATGGTAGATGTATTGTGAAGGTAACCATGGGGGTAATATTAGGATAAAATAAAGAATTAACTTTATAAACGAGGTCATTTTTTTAGGTCAGATCGTGATTATATGCTGACTCAGAACATATACATCCTGTTTGTTTTGCTCTTATTTAAACGTTTCTGCAAAGTAGCTGGTCTAATCATGAAAAAGTCCCGTGTGAACCCATTACTGCAGTCAGAAGCAACCGAAGCAGGTGCATCAAGTAGCAGCATGTTCTTAAAGGTATCAAGATGCTGTTGTGGTGAATAATCCATGTGCCCGAGTTTTCTCTCCAGCCCCCCAAAGACCATCAGGTCTATAATCATTACACAGGCTCAGCCATAGAATGCTATTGCACTTTTCACAGGAATGATTAAACTCTCACAACTGTGTCTAAACCTGCCACAGGTGTGCGGCTTGGATTCAGAGCCGCGGATGGTGGGATGTGGAAAAAGAGGAGGAGGGAAAGTGAAGTCGAAAAAGTCCGTCTCTGGTTTCCCTGCAGCTACATGACCCGGGCTCTTTTGTCCCACGAGCGCTGACTGACGGCCTGAATGGGGCCCTTTGAAGCAAGCTCCAGTTTTAATTAAGAGGGTTTGCCTCGCCTGGGCCGCTGATCTGTGAAAGCCACAGGGATAAATATTGAATGGGGTTCACCCGCTGGTTACTGCGCCCGAGGGATAAACAGGTGCTTTGGAGGGCAGATATTTGCCAGGGCCCCTACCTGCACAGTGTGGTCATATCAGGAGGAGGGGGTGTTCGGTGTCATGTCTTCCCAGGTATTGGCTATTGAAGCCCACCCTTATTGGAATGAATTCCAAGCCTTCGAAAGTTGTGGAATGAGGAGCAAATTGGTGTCCAGCGAGAGGCGCCAGTGATACCTTAGTGATCCACTGCATGCGGCCCCCTGGTGCCCTCTGACTGGCCCCCTGCAGTGTGAGATTTCCATCTCTCAGGTGTTGGCAGCAACAGAAGCCTACCTGTGAATATTCTGAGGTGTTCAGTAACACCACTGACCCCTGTTCTGTCAATCCACACAGTTTTCTCTTTACATACAAGTATACCAGAGGAAACTCAGGTCCACCTGTCCTGTATAGTGTACTTTTTAAATGCAGCGTTAATAAGAAAGCAGTATTCATGGGGAGTATGTTGTTTGACAGAGAAAACGTATCTCATTTTGCTCGCCACACCCAAGCAGCAACACCAGTGGAATTGTCCTGTACTGAGAGAACCGGTATGTTCTTGTTTCACGCAGAGCTGGTGTCCCGTTTGCCCCCTTTGCCAGTTATCTACATTCCTTTCTAGGGGGTGTCTGCTCTGGGTTGTGGGGCCAGGCTTGAAACCTCGTTGTCCTGGCATCTCGGGAGGCAGGCGCGTAAAAGGATACTCTTGTGTCAGCTGTTTCCTGCTGCAGCTTTTGACAAGGGCCTCTATTCATCAGCAAGCCCTTCTACACTTCCAACCCACCCCCTCCTCCCCCCACCTGCCAATGAATAAGTAATTATTGGCCATCTTGGGGCAGGATATTTGGATGGCTCTATTTAATGTGGCAGCAGCAGGTAAGGTGATCGGGCCCAGGGCCCAGGCTGTGGAGCGTAACTGTTCCAGAGGAGAAAGGTAACATGAACTGGTGTTGAGGCCCTGCAGCACCTCTGTTTATTTTTCACATCGGCTCAGGGCTCGTTATCCCTCTTAACTCTGAGAGACGGCTCTCTTTGGCCTGCTCGCCATCACACATTGTAATATTTGATGGGCAAACATGCTTGGAAAGAAAATCTGAGCCTCCATGTAACCCTAGCCACTCGTTTGTCATCAGAAGTGCTACCTTCTGATCCCCATCATAATTTGTGATGCGTGACAACACATACCGCTCATTCTTGTGTAATTTGTTGAGGATTTAGGGATAAACATGTTTGCCAGACTTGTGATTTGACTTGTTTATTCAATAGTAACAAAAAAACAGTAACTTCTTAAGGCCGAGACACTTGTTGCAAAAAATGGAAAGATGATACCAACAGACGAGGTGTGCATATCAATGTTAACCCTTTGGTCCGAGGCCATTAGCTGACTGTCAACATAGATCTGAAGTGCCGCTTGGGGCATAACAGGAGGTTACCAACAGGTTGTTTTTTTTAATCAGAAGGCAATGATAAATGAGCAGTCTTCTCTTCTTTTGTCATCTTCATGTATTCACTCAGCTTAATTGTAGCGGAGACACAGGAGAGAGATGTGATTTAATGAAAGAGAATTTCTCCGCTTGCTATGGAAGTTGATGTCAATCATGAGGCATGATTTTATCTTGTAATAACAATATATATCATGCTTTAGCAAAATCACTTTTTCTTCTACACACTCCCAAGTTTCAATTTATATATACATATATATATGTTTCATTACTTAACTTCACATTTTTTACAGGCTTCACATTTTCACATCTGACTAACAGGAAATCTGATGAACTCCTGATTGGCTCTTTAAACTTGTAAAGGATCTTAGTAGTTTGTCCTTTAACACAAAGATAGCAGCAAGACAAAGACAATAATAATTTGATCCCATCTCATTTGCTCTTCAGCATGTCCCCCCGCTCTGACTGTCAGTCATGTATCACTTTAATATTCACAGTACAAGAGCGAGAATCTTACCTGATGCCAAATGAATATTCTGTCTATTCACTTGTTGCCCGTTGGTTCAAAACATTTAATTTAAAAAAAAGAAGATATATATTAGTATATATTATTCGGCCAGGTCTTTCTTCTGCCTAACTGATCATTCAGACTCTGTAAGACTTTTCACTGAAAATATCTTGGAATTTGTTTTAGTCGGAGCAGATCTGTTTAAAAATATTTCACATGCATCCAACATTCTATTTTTTTAAAAATGTTTTTATTTTATTTTAGTGCTGATAGTAAAAGTTAAATTACTGCTGCAGGTACTACTACTACTGATGGTGATGATAATGACAATAATATTTGATTGATATTAGTGTTTGGATGATATATGTGAGCCACTAAATGGTCAAAGAGTACACCACTTAAAAGAGCTCAACACATTAGCAGGATCAGTTTCATAAGCGTTGCCGGCTACACTTCACCTGTGAGCGGGGGAGAAAAAAAAGAACACACCACGTCACTGGGCGGCCAATTATGAAGCAGCTAGATTTTCTCAGCCGCCACAATGGCGGCCTATCAGCTTTCATGCCCAGAAAAGGTCAACTGGTGCAGAGTGACAGGACACCTTATGTATGGATACAAATTCTTTATGCTTCTCCATGTGTTTTTCAAAAGAGTATACAAGACAGCCTGTCAGGAAACCTATTCAGACAGTAGATAATAGTGATGAGTTGGTGGCCTCTTGTTATCATTATACCCTGAAAAGCTAAAACACAGAGTTGCATGTTGCATATCTCACTTGATTAGTGTGCGCATTGGGATATAGTTATTAGATGATTATTTGCTAGAAACTTGATGGGAATCATCAGTTAAGTATTAACATAACAAGTTTAGATTTACCATTGGTCATTCATTAGCAGTGGCAGTATTATTGAATAAGTACCAGTTTTGGTCAGACCACAGAAATAGAAGGTCAGCCAACCTTATCATTAATCTAGCGGCAGTGTGAAGTGGCTGGGAGGTTGGTATCCTGTTTTTGGGAGATATTCAAAGTCTCATCATGTCATTCCTCTACTGTTGCCAGGATTAATACATATACATAATCCACCTTTTGCGGAAATAGTAAGAAGGCCTTGATACACAGAGATGTGTATTGAGATGTGTCAATTAAGAACAATAAGTTAACTGAAATGCATCTACAAAGGCCTAAGACCAAGTTATCAAAGACCCAGTTTTTAGCTCCTCACAAAACAACATTCATCTTCAACTTTTCAATATATAGGTAAAGGACTGTATTACCAGCATAAAAATGACAGTTGCTGGTAGTTGCTAGTTTTAAACCACCTCAGTATTTGTTTCTTCTTTCTCCATCCAGTCCCCTGAACCGTGCTCCCGGTGTCAGTGTGCTTCAGCCAAAGACAAAGACAATGCCAAGGACAAAGACAAAGATGGCAAAAAGAAGATTCCAAAGATTTTTTTTGGCACACGCACACATAAGCAGATAACGCAAATTACCCACGAGCTGAAGCGCACCGTTTTCTCCAGCGTGCCAATGACCATCTTATCCAGCAGAGATCACACCTGCGTCAACCCAGATGTGGCGCCTCACGCTAACCGCAACGAACGCTGCAAGGACCTGTTGGAGGCAAAAGATGTGAGAATGAACACACACACACACACACACACAATAAAGCTATTTGAAACTGTTACCTTAAAGGAATCTTTATAGTATCAATACTGTAAGATTTGAAGATTAAAGGTCGTGATAAAAACTAACTAAAAATAGCTTGCATACATTCGGTTTACAATCTAATGCAACAAGTGCTACATTTGTCCATTGTAGCACTCTACATCAGGAATAAGATGTATCACACTTTGGCTCACCGTGCTGATATTGGTATTGTCATGGGATTGTTGAAAATAAGAAATATAAAGAATATTGCCAGTCTCGATCATTTAAGGGAGTTCACACATTTAACGCAATCCCATGAAGACCACCATCTGTATGTCTGTTCTCGTCCATAGCTCAGGCCAGTTGAATCCGTCCATTTGTCTGCAGTGTATTGCTTCATAACGAACTGGTCTTGAATTGGTCTCTTGAACCAGGATTGACCTCCATCCATCTGTGAGAACCACCACCTCGTCATTTTCCTCACGGAATAAATATTTGCTTTTATCCACTGTTCACACTAGCCGGTGAATTATAACTTAAAACAGACTCAAAATCCTTTGATCTAAATTTAACTTTCTTGCACATATACTCATTTGACCTCATACCATTATGTACTGTGATAAGACCTTTGCTATATAATTTTTTATTGTAGAGTTGTAACACAAACCCACAAGTGACTACTAAGACCAGTCAAAACTCCTTCAACAATGTAACCTCAGAGCAGCAATTATGCTGCTACAATATCCTCAATTGGTCCAGCAGACTCTTTTTGACACACTGAAATGTCAAGAGCCTTTGAGTGAGACATGAGACACTTGTAACCCCCCATACTGTCTTAAAGTTGAGGCGCCTACTGTAATGACCATTACGCTGTCATTGGTGGTGTTTGCCTCCCATGTCATATGAAATAGCTGGCCCAGTCATAACCCCGCACTAGAGTAGGTGTCAGTAATGCTCTGTCTCTTCATCACCTCAGGGCCTGTCTCGTCAGTGTCGGGTTACCACGCTGTACAGACACAGTGATTCATACGCAGGAACACACATCGTTTTGCTAAGGGTGTCTTCAGTCAAAACACCCGCCCTCCGTTTTAGCAGAGCTGTATTCTGTCCATACTTTCCTAAAGGTGGCTGCACGGCTGCTAATCCCCCCAACTCTTCTTACACCGAGCAGACAGGGTTCAGTGTCAGCAGAGTGTCCGAGCTTAGCACATCATTGTGCAAAGGCCTCCATTTCATTCAGAGATGATTATAGTGTCTGGAGGTTACTGAGTCCAATGGTGTATAGTATTTGTGTGACAGTGTCACCTCAAGCTGTTAAATTCATAAAGGACAGGGTGGGACATCTAAAGAAGGCACCTCTGCTGACACAGTAATGGGGGGCTTAGTACATGAGACACTGCTTCTTTACACATCCAGTACATTCACTGTAGGAGTATCAGGACATGTAACCCCCCTCAATAGCAGGAACACCTGATCCAAGGCAGCATCTGAAATACTGTACATCACCTCTGGTCAAAGTGGAAACTGGAGAAATTAAACAATCAGTTGTTTCTGAAATATTTGCATATATTTTATGTTTTGTGGATTACTTGTGGCAATCAAAATGGGAAACTTTAGATTTTGAAGACCTGTATTAACATTCTTTTTTTGGAAAACCAAAGCCACTATAAGTCAATATTTTGTATAAATATATATAAATATAAATATAACAAAATATTGGATGGACATTAATGTTCTCCAGAGGATGAAAAAGACAAAACATTCATATAAGAAAGACCAGAAAATGATGATCAAATTAAAGGAAGTTTTCTTCAACAGTATGTGAATGAAATAACAGTAATAGAAGAAGGCTGATGGCACAAAATGGCATCCAGTGACAAACCATGTCATGGTTTTTAATTTGCTCTGCTGCACACATTGTGATTCTTTATTTTTCTGTAATCATCTTTCACATTTGTTGTTTCTGCCAAACAGTGTCTCTGACTGGCCTCATCTCCCATATACTATTGAGTGGATATTGTTGTTTGAACATTGTTCTTTTTCAAATATTGTTGTTTGTTGTAGTTTGTTGTGATGTTAGGATGCATCTGCACGTGACCAGTCACAATTGAAGACATTCTCAGCAAACACTGAAAATACTTATTTATTTATCACTATCTAATTTGTCTGTATCACTGATAAAAGTGTCTATATTTCAGGGCAGGTCGTGCCGTTATTACCACGGTGTCCAGAGGATGCGGGACCAGGGCACGCTGCAGCGGGTCCATGGACTTCATCAGGCCTGGGACATCGAGGACCTGGTTTCTTTGGGCAAACGGCTGCGTGCATGCTCTTACTATGCTGCTCGCGAACTCAGGGAGGGTGCCAACATCATCTTCTGTCCGTATAACTACCTGCTCGACCCACTGATCAGAGAGAGTGTGAGTAAACTTTGGAAAGGAAGATAGTGGGAACTTGAGGAGGGATGGATGGGATCGTCACTGGTTTAAAAATATACCACAGTAAACATCATAGACCTGTTATTACACAATTTCAAATTTTAAGTATCTTGGTAACGGCAGATGATTACTGCAGATCATATAACACGAGTTTAGGGATTAACCACTCCTTATTCTCTCTCATATTTTACCAGATGGAGATCGACCTTGCAGGTCAAATCTTGGTGCTGGACGAAGCCCATAACATTGAGGACTGTGCAAGAGAGAGTGCCAGCTTCACGTTAGACCACAACAGCCTGCTGATGTGCAGAGACGAGCTTGACAGCATGGTCAATAACAAAATCAGATGCTCCGAACACGAGTCCCTTAGGAACTTCTGTTATAGCCTGGTCAAGTCAGTGACTTAATACTTTAGTATTTTTAGTGCTTAAATTTTGCTCCTGATTTGAATAGATATTTACTCAGGTTGTATTGTTGTTTATTGTGTAGCTGGATCCAGGAGAGCCAAAGCCTGATGTCTGAACGAGGCTACGAGAGCGCCTCTAAAGTCTGGAGTGGGAAGGATGTACTGGGCATTTTCCACGGCTTGGGTATTACTGCTGAAACCTTCAGCATTGTGAAGGTACACCAGCTAGCTTACTTATAAACTTGAGGTTTAACTCAACCTTACACTAACAGACTATAGCTTATACGTTCAACCATCATGTCATTATTTTCCCATAATTTGCTTGCTGGCTGTCAATTTTGCTATTAGCAGTTATCATCTCCACTTAACCTTCTGGGACAATACATCCTATCCTGTGTGTGATCAGTGTAAGTGCCTGACTGCAGCGCTGTATGTTGGAAGGGACAGGCGACAGAGGCAGCGGGGCTGGCTGCCTTGGCAAATCCTCGGTTTTAAGTGCCAATGTGCCAAATGAATGTCTATAATGCTAACAACATTAACACCACAGTCTCTCTACACAATAACACTGAATAGATCCAGTCACGTCAAATTTATTTCTAAAGCTAGGACATTTAAAAACAGCAGTTGACCAAAGTGCTGTACAATCAAAATAACAAAAACCAGAAAACAACACAATAAAAACACAAAAGGGCAAACAATAAAATCTTAAAAATCAATCCTAAAACATGCAGGGAGCCAGTGAAGGGGAAGCCAGTAAGGGAGGAATTCTACCAAGAATAGGACAGGAGGATTCAAAGACACCAAGGCTGGCAGAAAAACATCCTTTAATGACAACACAATGCTCCAGGCGAGAGACGAGGATACTATGGTCGACTTTGTCCAAATTGGCTGTGAGATCTGAAAGCATAAGAAAGGTGGAGTCCCTGGAGTCAGTAGCTAATGAAAGGTTGTTTTAAAACTTTTAAAAGTGTATATTCAGTGCTGTGAAGGGCTTTAAAAGCAGTCAGGAACACCACAAGAATGCCATGTATGTCTAAGGATGTATGGGTGCAACTTTCTCCAAACCTATTGAAAGAAACAGGAGTTTGGAAATAGGAGAGGACTGAGTTGTCCAGATTGGATATTTTCATCAATGGTTACACTACTGCATGCTAAGAATTCGCTGGTACAGCTGAAGTGAGACTGCTGTTCATAATTGTTCGGATGTTTCGTTCACTAGTCTCACAAATCTCTTTCAATAAAGCGAGGGATAACATCTGAGACAAAGAAGGAGGTGAGATGTGTGCTCTAATGATAGCAGACAAACAAGCGGAGGACTTTTTTTACAGGTTTCTGAGGAAACAGATTGCGGAGTATTAAGAATATTAAGTTTTGTGACATCATCTGAAATAAACCAGGCATGTGATCAGAGAAACCTATCACACACTTCAGTGTTAAAATAGACCTCTTGCTCTTGTGTAGGATCTGTCACAGACTCTACAAGATTGCAGACATGAATATTAAAATCTCTGACAGTTAGAACCTGGTCATTTTTTAGCATAACTCCAGTCAATAAATCAGAAGAGATGTTGGGTGTAAATTTTGTAAAGGTTATGAAAATGAATACATTCCTCTCCCAACTTCTCATTTTTATCATCCACTGTTCAGTGTAACTGTGACCTCAATGTTATGTTTCTGTTCTAATATGTACTGCCAGTTTTTATTTGGATGCAGATGTTGTAGAATCATTTTTTTGTGACAGAAAAACTTGGCAGCAGTATTGGAGAAGGAGGAGCGTGTTGGTTTTGTTAATGGTAAAGAGGACATGGTGCAGGTCCCGACCATCGGCTCATCGACCGCCACTGTCCTCAAAAGCCTCTTCATGGTGCTGGACTTCCTCTACAGAGACAACTGCAGGTCAGAGTCCTGTCAGTGCATCGGATGAACGATCGTACAGGTGTTTGCATTTAAAAGTAGCTTACTTCCGCTCTGTGTGTCTGTAGGTTTTCTGAAGACTACCGAGTCGCTCTGCAGAAGAGCTACGCTTGGACTAACCAGGTCCCGCCTGACGTCCCTGATGCCCAGGGCTTCATTGTCAGGCAACGCCACAGACAACGCCAAAGTGTCCGGGTCAAGGCAGAAGTCCTGACTCTGAGCTTCTGGTGCCTCAACCCCGCTGTGGTGAGAGGTTAGATGGGACAGCCCCTGTCATGCAGACCAGATGATCTTCTTGGATATCATCTAGTTCTATAAACATAAAGAATATTTTAGACTCTGCCAAGTGAGAGAAATCTAATGTGACGGGGTCTGAAATTGAAGGATATGGCTAAAAACAATCATCGAACATATATAATATGTAAAAGGTATAATAATAGAGACCTTTTCCCTTTTCCTCAACCTCCATTGTGCCCCCTTTACATTATTTCTTTAAGGCAAATTTAGATTACAGCTGAAACACCTGTTAAATGTTGATTGTGTCCGTATCTTCCAGGCCTTTTCTGATTTAAGCGGGACCGTACGCAGCATTGTGTTGACGTCAGGAACCCTGTCACCCATGGGGTCCTTTTCCTCAGAACTTGGGGTGAATTTCTCTATCCAACTGGAGGCCAACCATGTAATCAACAAGTCCCAGGTCAGTATGTTTACCCATGTCACTGAGACTCTAAGAATACTGGAGCTACAGTTCCTGCAGTGATAGTGGTGCTATTGTATTCTATGTTTTTTTTTTACAGCATTTCCACATTGAGTGTCTGTAAATCAAGAATTGGGTCAACTGCGATTACACCTGTGTATGCTGCTACACACATTCTAAATCAAAAGAAGAAATAATTGAATTGGAGTCTGTATAGAAATGAGCATATGCAGTGTTTATGCACAAAATGGTGCATTGATAAATGAAGCTCCATGTCTTCAGAAGGGTAACATTAGCTGTGTCTGTGAGTATGTAGATCTTTTAAAGTTACATAATGTGTCTGTAAGAAAGCAGGGATAACAGCTGAAGTTGTATCAAACGATGAGAAACACTGACCCGGTTTATGCTCCACATTTGTCACAGTGCCACTTTTGTCCAGCAGATGTCACAGTCTAACCATTTGATTGCAAAAAAAAAATATATATAGTCTGGATGTGTGATTAAGGGCCTGTGGGTATTCAGGGGTTTACAGCCTAGTTGGATGCCTAAATTCACAATACAAATCATCACATCACTCGCCCACATATGCAGACAGTGTCAGATACATTGATAATATTACTGATATAAAGTGTTCTCAAAATTAGTCACAAGAACTTCAAATGTCAAACTCTACAGGTTTGGGTTGGAACTGTTGGTGCGGGACCCCAAGGCAGAAAGCTGTGTGCCACCTTCCAACATGCTGAAACGTATGCCTTCCAGGACGAGGTTGGTGCCCTGTTGCTGCACGTCTGCCAAGTCGTGGCCAAGGGTGTGCTCTGCTTTTTGCCTTCTTACAAGGTAAATATACCACTAACACATACTCTACCCAAACAGTGAGCTATGATTACTGGTCTGAAAGGAATATTGATGTCTATAAATCCGCCACATGTGCCATTTTTAGATACTGCTTATCAGATTGTTACAAAATAGGACTGAGTTTTAAGAATTCCACTGGTTGGCCTCTAAGGGTGTGGTGCAACCTTAATACAAGCTTAATGCCAGTTTTAGATCACATTTTCAGCAGTCTTTACTCAACTTACCTCCAGGACCTTGTAGGCTCTTTGTAATATGTAAATTTATCATTTTTGGGTGTCAAAAAACCCCAAACAAACAAACAAAAAAAGCAAATAACCCTACAAAATAATTTCTATGAAATATTTGCCTTGTACAATTTCATACACATCGAATGACCATAAAATGATACTAGTCTGTTCATTGTAATGCAGGCCAACACAACAGTTCCATTAACAATTTGTCATTGTTCTAGCCGTTTTGATAATGTGTCATTTATACCCAATGTTTACTGTTTCCTTGTTCTTACTAGTGTAAAGTAAATACCCACCCCCAACATGCATCTTTATATACACCCTGCCCTATTAATTACCATTGTAATGTAATGTTAATGGCAGTGGACAGTTTACTGTTGCAACATTAGGTTTTACATTTTACCACTGGGAGGAGCTGGAGACCACACATTAGAGTCGCGTTCAGCGCTTTGTTGTTTGCAGAAAGTTGTATGTACACATTGTTTCATGTGGTGTTTTAGCCTGCGTTGGATTCCAATAGTTCCCACTGCTAATAAGAAGCAGCTGCCGGTGGCGTCTCATGTTACAGTAGATCACTACTAATCAATAGAGATACTTGTCAGGTACTTGTTAAATGCAGTCATCCTCTCAGAACTGTATCTTCTTTCACTTAATAAGGGCACTCCTGAGAGCGCACTCATAGACACTTTGTCCCCCTTTGTTTGTTATGCGTTTTTGTTCATGAATAATGAATGTCCACTGTAGCTCAGTTGTCACATCAGCTTACAAAGGGCTAACTGGATTTCAGTTATCAATACGTGTGTGTCCACATTGCACGTGTTACATGTAACTTTGGTCAGTTTGAAATGTTGGTCGATTAACATACTTACTATGGGACACACATGACTTTTCCCACTTGAACACTTATTATCATAAATTATAATAAAAGCTTAAACTGTTGCATATTATGTGTTGCAAATGATCACGTTTGGTAAAGGACACCTGCTTCCTGCTGCAAATCAGTTTTAATCACTGATATTTTAGTGCTATGCCGTTCATTAAAAGGACCAAGGTTTTAATAGTAATTCATACGTAATTCATAACTAATCATAATTGATTTGAAGAAAAAAGCAGTGTGAAAGAGTAGTCCTCAACCATGAGTTTTTGTACCTGCTCCCACACATTAGAAAAAATGCTAAGTGTGTAAATTAACATTAAAAAATATGATATATATGACAACTTGAAAAAGCGCCTGTCCTCTTCCCAGTGTCTCAGTGGTTAACTGAATTCATGATCACTCATGATATGTACAAAGCATTTTGGATTTTCTATACAGCCTCTCTCTCTGTTATAACCTACTCTCACATCCAGTTTCAACTGGACACACAATAAATTATGGAAGTCGGGCATCACTGACATGTAGTACTCTGTCAGTCCAACAGGACACACCATTGTCAGGAAAATGGAGGGGGTTTTTTGTTTGTTTTTTTTTGCCCCTGGCAGATTTAGTTTTTGCCTTTGGCATATTTGCGTGGTTCATGTTGGACTTGTATTTCATTGTGTCACATGTAGTGATCATTGGTTTGATTCCTCTGCAGTCCTTGTTTGCTTGCTATCAAGTTGCACTCTCAAACAGCTGATGACACGACCGAATCCAAACTGTGAGGGAAAGCTAAGACTGGAGGCTGTGTTTTCTCATTTTACCTTCCTTTTTGTCAGCCTGCGATGCCAGCCACGGAGCGCCTATGAGCTGTGGGATGTTTTTTTTTTATTATTGATAGCCATGTAGGAGTCTTCTATGTCTCTCTCTATGCTGATGCATAAATATTTAATCTGTAGTCAGCTCTTAAAGATGAGGAGATGAGGGGATATGACGGGCTGGGGTATTAATTGGAGCCCATGGAGGCCTCGTTGGTGCCGCTGAGTCCCGTCTACCCTGTGGTGTGTGTCTGTGTGTGTGTGTATAGGCAGCACAGAGAGGATAGGTCATCTCCAGACATCCCTGTTCAGTGTGTCTAGGTGATAGCTATCAGCCCCTTATACACAGCTGGCTCTGTGATAGACAGAGAGAGCAGTGAGGCGAACAGGGTCAAAGAGGTGTCCCTGAAGGCTTTATTTGCTGCCCTCACATGCACACACATGAAGTCAAAAGTGCACAGACACCATTTAAGTCAAGTTATATATTCATTTTCCAGCCGATTAAATGGCAAGTGAATAAAATTAGTAATAAAATCAATCTATATCAGATTTTTGCTGTCTTTTTGGGATGGTGGTTGAGTGTTAGACACAATTGGACATAAGTATGCCCATATTCATGGACACACACATGATTTCCCAGAGACGGTGGCACCAGTGTTGTGGTTTTGTAGCACTTTAGCCTCAACAATCCCCCAGTTAGTGTCCATTAAAACCACAACAGGGCCTGTCGTCTGGTCCCAGCTGCCAAAGGAAAGGACCAGTGCTCTACACGAGACAGGGACTGATGGTTTATTAAAAAAAAGTGGGCTTTGCAGAGGTGAAAAGATGGCAGAGAATTCAAGATGCTTTTAAAGGAGACTGAGATAAGGGCCATTAGGTGATGTCGCCTCACTGTCTGTGTGAAGACGCACCCAGCGCTGGCGCCTGGGCTCTGCCGAGCATGTGTCAAATCAAAGTCAGACCGGACTGCAGGGCGAACACCCGCCAGCACGCACTGTCCCCAGCAGCTCCGGGGGTATCTGAAGCAACACACAGCTACTTTTATCTCAAAGTGAGACTGCTTCTGTCTGTGTTTGTGAGCATATTAGATTCATGGGTCAATTTGCCCAGTGTAGCGTATCCCTCCTGATTTTTTTTTTTTTTTTTTCTGAGCCAAAGTGATGTTTTATATGTGCTTTTACAGTGGAAACTTTAGGGTTACTGCTGTTTGACTAAGCTGGAGCTTTTAGGGCGGCTCAGTTTCAGAATACCAGCACACATGTCATATGGAGCCTCAGTCATCTGCTGTTTAAGATTTACAATTATATAAAACAGAAGCAGCAAATGCTCACATTTCAGAAACTGCAAATAGTGAATTGTTGGCATTTTCACTTGAGAAATAACTTAAATGATTCATCAATCAAAAAAATCTAATTATTAACTTGTGATTCACCACTGAATTAATTATCTTAACAGCTTTTAATGTTTGTACAAACTGAATGTAATAACTCAAGATATTGCATTATCAGAACAGTATTTGCAAATATTGCTATTGTATGCATATGCACAATAGAGACAGTGGCAGATATATTTTCTATTTCTGGATAACATTTAACTCTTATGGGTCCAAAATTTTCTTGATGAATACTTCCTGGAATTAAGAAGGTAATTTGGAATTTATTACATGGAAAATTTGGGGTGCCCTTAAAATAAAACATATTCATCTATTGTTTATTTGATATTTTCACCTTTATTCAACATATATGTTGAGCTGTATGCTTCCCTGTAGACAAATTTCACATTTTTTACATGTTTAGCTGACCTGCTGCGGGCTGACTAAAAGACTCTTCATGTTACATTAGCAATTTATTACAATAAATTAATCGGAAGTGTAGCAATGGACCATTATCTCTAATTTTCCATCATTAAGTACCAAATTTTTATTCTTTCCAGTGAACTTTAAATGAAATGAAAATGTTTCTAAACGCATATTTTATATCCTACTCTGTTCTAGTTCTATGTCCCTCTTTGGAAAATTAAAGAGAAGAAAAAGGAAGTGGTATCAGTGACTACCATCTTCTCTGGGCAGCCGGCAGTGTTTTTGCAGTGTCCTGTTGTTGTCGCCACCAGTGTGGCTTGGACGTGTAGCGTAGACGATAAGGGAAGAGTAGCAGGCCAGAGGTGGCAGGTGGCTTCCTGCCACCAGTCTTGGCGTGATGGTCGCTGTGATATTTTGAGGCTGAATAATTTACTCCGCAACAACACGTCTCCCCTCGCCGCTGCGAAATGTGGCTCCTGGCTGCATGTTTCATTAATGCCATCGCCTCCAAACCCCTTCCATAATTCAGCAGGCACTAGTGGAGCTGCAATGTGTCGCCACACAGCTCACTGACACCAGGGACACGGAGAAGCAGATAGAGAGGGCCGGATGCACAGGAGGTGAAAGATGGGGAGATAGTTAGGGGGGGGGAGAAAGGGGAAGTGTAAAAGTGCGAGAAAGACTACAGTTCACTGCTTCTATGTGTTTGCTCACCACCCCGTCCCAATTGGCAGAAAGATCTGGCCCACTTTACCGTGTCACTGGCAGAAGCTGAACATTGCACCTACCATGCCTAGAAAGGACAATAAATTATTCACACTTTGTTGTGCCCTCTTATGTGCTCATATATTATACTGCTCATTTCCATGTATGCTACCTCTGCACTGTAGTTGTCAGATATCCTATATACGTCTAAATTCACTTTTAATTCTACCTTTACATTTCAGAGATACAGTGAAATCTAGGAGAATATAAACCTAAGCTCAAGACTAATGTCTCAGATAGACTGAGGTTATTGCACTTCATGAAATGTGCCTGTACATTTAAATAGCAGCAAAGTGAAGTGTAATTTATACCTTTTTATCACATGTGCATAACCGGTACTGTCTCTTAGTAATGGTTTAACATTGAGAATATTTGTATTTCTAAAATGCATTGGAATATAATTAATAGTGCTTAACCTATCTGACATATAAAAAAGTTCCTTTATGTCCCTGTACTGTGCTACGGTTACTATTCACATATTTTTTTGTTATTAATGATAAATCGCACAAAGAGGTGTGTATTTGAGCCTGTAGATTGACATTTTACAGCTCAGCTCAGTCTGCCGACTAAACAGCAGGTCTCTGTCAGATGTTGTCCCTACATTATTCATGAAGTCTGTAATTTCTGAGTTGAGTGTCTAACACTCACATGGTTGAAAGCCTTTGCTGAAGGTGCTGAAGATCCATCTGACTGCACAGTGAAACGCTCTGCTTCACACCTACATCTGCTGCAGTTTGATGTACCAGAGCAGCCTGTGATGTGCATGCCGTACATCGCTGCTGACTGGGGCTAAACACAGGCAGTAATTACTATTAATACTAAACCTCGTGTAAATAATTACTGTGTTCAGTATATTCAATGTATGTTTCTGTATTGGATTCCGCTTTGTTGTAAGTGTATCTTATACTTTGTCTCATGATATTTTTTGCAGGGCTGTTATTTTAGATTGTACGCTGTTTTCTCCCCTTTTTATTAGGTACATCTCAGTGTCACGTAATTATACTTTTTTTAAGGGTTATGTATCTATTGAGACTGTGCTATGTGGTGTTATGTCTCAGGCCGACACACAGTAACAAAGATTAAGAACAAAAAAATGTGTAACCGTCCAAATACTCAGTATCTGAACTGTAGGCGATGATGCAGAGGCCTGATAAGGTGATACGTTACCTGATCTGAACTCAAGTGACACTGTTATTTAACTAGAGCTGTCATTTGATTACCACATGGTGGTGACTTGGATCAAATGATGGAGATGTTGCTGTAGAGACCCAGTAAACCTAAACATGCAGTGTGAGTGAACCGGGAATGTGTTACGGGGGCCACCCGAAATTACCTTAAATTTAAAATGTGTTTCTGTTATGTAATAGTAACAATATAAGTAATAACCTTCTTTTGACAATGATAACTTTAAGATAACCTTTGATTAATAGCGACATGAAAAAGTTCTGCAGATCCCATCTGCGATTCTGTCTTACTGATCCTGTTGAGCAGTTTTCCTCCATACTCTCCTCCTTGTGGAATCAGCTCCTTTCCGAGTGCAGCCTGGCAGATAATGGCTGTTTTGTTTAGCGATAGATCTGCCTAAAGTACATAACATGAATTATTCATCACCATCTCAAGATTGCACTGGAAAGCAATTGCAGGACAAACAGTTTGCCGAGTTGAAGACGCACATAAGGGGGTCCTTGTCACTGTAACACTGCATATTTAGTGAAAGTGCCATGTTTTATTGATGCCAACGTCCTGGCCTCACTTGCTTTAGGAGGCACCAACCTGACTAAATCTTCCTCATGCTTCATTTCACCATTATGACGCACACTGGCATGCAAGAAGCTATCAGCGCTCTCATTTCCCTGCTCTGTCTCTGTAGCTCTGTGCTGCATATAACCTGCAGAGTAAATTTCTATTTCGATGCATGTGGTGTTTTTGAAGAACATTTGAGTTGGCCGTTCATGCAGGTAAACTGTTGTGGACAAAATGTCATTAAATACTTACCGCCTTTCCTATCTGTCCTCCCGCTCAGGCTTCACAACACTTCTAGCCTGTTGAGAAGTTTTCTGCTGACTACACGAAGAACTTCTACTTGACCCTTCTAACACATTTCCAAGCCACTGAAGCTGCTCTTTGATTGTGAAGCCATGCTTATTCAAGGATATAATCTGCACAGCGCAGACATGAGTGGGGCCGAGCTAGGATGAGGGCTTTTAGATCAATGTGCTTCCCCTGAGAGCAGCTGACTTTTTGCACTAACAATAGTACGGCAACAGTGATTTTATTACAGAGGGGGTTTAAACACATCAGCTTTCTGCCAAGTGCATGTAAAGAAAAGAAATCTAAGCTGTTTGAGGACACGGGAGCAAACATGGGTAGCTAAATGCTTCCTGTTCTTTGTAGCAAGCTTTATGTCTCAGACCTAATGTTACACTATGCCTCACAGTTACTGTCATGGTGTACAGTTTTACAACTTCTGAAGATGACAACCTGCTGCTACAGCTACATCCGACCTACTGGCAGCCAAACTATTAGTGTTATTTTTTTGGTTGAATTTGTACTTGTTCAAACCGTTTCCAACCAGAATCTGAGTCAAACTCCCTCACAACTGTCGTTTCAGTATACTGATATACCCAACGATCACACTGTGATATGATATGTTTTGTGAGAATTATATATAATAATAATGTTGTGGCTTTTTTAAAAGCATAACTATGGTTACAAGTCTGGGGATCATGTCATCAACATTCACGTGTTCGCATGAATAATGTACTTGCTAATCTCTGGCAACACTAAGTGCTGAGCAAAACCATGAACACTAGTGTAAACTTGTTGTGTTGCCTGTTTTGTGTATGCTATACCACTATTCTATAAATTGTGTGTATTTTATCTGCCTTTATCCCATCGTTGTGTAACTTCTCAAATACAGCCGTACATACTCGAGCCTGAATCAGATCTGGGGAAATGAGTGGACAATTAAAACCAACCTCAGCAGCATTTTATGGACCTGTTAAAATGTTTAATGTGGACATCTGACATCATAACAGTATATAAATAACAGAAAATCACAAAAAGTATAAGTCCCCTTTCAGTTAAAAGTAAAATGTTATAATCTTACTGGATTTTTTTAACAGTGACAGAGGGCAAATTTGGCTAAAGAGGAGAATAATGAGAGAAAATGTTTTTAGCTGTCCCGAATAGCCATACAAGAAAGCAAGATGAGAAGCCAGCAGTCACAGAGAGGAGCGACACATGAGAATTGTTTAAATATGGGGATAACAGTGCACATCACGGAAGGCATTGCATAGTTTTGGTTGTAAAATGTAAAGAATGATAAGAGAATGACTGATAAGTATACTGGCGCCTTAGGACTGCATTCAGACGGAGCATTACAACAACACAAGGGATATCTGCGTTAGTATGCGTGTGTTGCTGAAAGCACCAATGACACAGTGAAATACAGTCCAGGAAGTCCAGTTGGATCTCCAGATGAATGTGGTTAAAGGCTTATCAGACACCAAAACAGGCTTTTACAGTTAGGGAACCTTATCACAGTAGCAACTGATTTATGTTTCATTGCAACAATTGCAAGGTAAACAGCAGAAACATGGCATTCACTTGACAAAGTAATCCACCAAGTATATGCACTTGCATGTAAGTGCTTCTGCTCTTAGTTACAAGCGTTGTGAATTTACTGTCATCGTGATTCAGATTCTGTAATGAATTCTACATTCTACTTTGGCTGAAAAATGTTTGTAATCTAAGCAAACGTGCTGTATTTACAACATGATACCTCCTGTGATGTGATCAGATGCTGGACAAGCTGCGGGATCGATGGATCAACACTGGTCTCTGGGAGAAGCTCGAACAGCAGAAAACCGTCATCACAGAGCCCCGCGGCGGTGGCAAGGGGGATTTTGACGAACTGCTTCAGACTTACTACGATGCCATCAAATACTGCGAGGAAAGAGGTGAGACTGCCACACATCATTACACTGACCTTCGGTACTGTTGCATGCGAAGCTGCCATTTTCTAACTGCAACTACTGATTAATTTAGCTCATAGTTAGTTTTACTGTACTACTGTCACATAAAACGTCACATACAACAGCGGTGACAGTTTGTTGGAAGGGTTTCGTCTCTCACAATTTGATTTCTTTGTTACAGATGGTGCTCTGCTGATTGCTGTCTGTAGGGGTAAAGTGAGTGAAGGACTAGACTTCACAGATGACAATGCCAGAGCAGTGGTCACTATTGGAATTCCTTTCCCAAACATCAAAGATCTCCAGGTAGGTAGATAAACAGTCTGTAGCTATTCTGCAGAGACTCTTTCAGCTGTACATGCTTTAGATTTGGGGAAGTTCAATTCCTGGGCCACAAACATATTGCATATCTTTACATGCATGTGAATGTGCACATTGTCTTCCCCTTCCACTGTGTTTTCTGAGTTGGGGTGAGGAGAACAGTTCCACACCTGACAATTAGCCCCACCGAACCCTTGATTCAAATAGTGTGATTAAACCAGAGGAAACACTTACAGCCTGGCTGCTTCAAGCATGGATAGATGATCTGTTGACTTATTTCATGACTCAACAATTTGCTGTCTTGTTTATAGAAGCCTTAATTAGTTCTCTCAGCTCTAAACATGTGTGCTTATGCAACCTACAACTATAAAAGAAGCACTTCCCGAATTAAAGCAGAGGGCCTGAATGTAGAATGGTTTTAAACCTTTATTATTGTCAAAAATGACTTAAACACTAGATCAACCACTGTTTATTATTGGTGATAGAACCTTTCATCTCTAACAGAGGTCGGACATGTTTCTAGATAGAAGCTACTGACAGTAAAATCGGAACTTGATGACTTTGGTGACGCTGTGAGTCCTCGTGTTGTTAAAACTGCTACCACAGTAACATTAGTGTCCAAGCAGCGCCTGTGAGATGCTTCCTTTCCTTTGTTTATGTTTTTTTGGCCAAGTTCCAACCTTTTGTATACAATGAACACAAAAAGTATATCTCACAGACATCTACTCACACTGAAACCAACGCCAAATAAGAGCATCCCCATTTTTTGGTGATCCGTGAAAAAGAATCCCAAAGCGATGTTGCTGAGTCTGCCCTGTCCTTAGCAGATGACCTTTAAGTTTGAGTCCCCCCCACCCTATGCCTCTATTTACTCCTCCTCATCCTCCTGTCAGAGCACGACGGAGCTTTCACTAACCTGTTCTGTCAGTGTGGCAAGACATGTGGGTGATTGAAGCTTCCCAGACCCTTTCACCATAGCCAAATCTGTCAGTTTCACCTCTGTCAACTCTCAGGGCATTGCAACTTCTTGTTTTAAAATCAGATTTACTTACTCTATTCTGTATAGGCATTGCTGTTTTGGTCGAGGTGCATCATGCTGCACAGAACGTGCTGCAGTGCATGTTGGCGTGGTTGACTCATTGAAGTATTCACAAAATACTTCCTTTGTCTTGCAAAGCTAATTATTAAGCTATTTAATTCAAATGCATTCAAACACTTGTCTTTTTTGAAGGTGAAGCTAACTAGCAGTTGTGCACTCTACAGCGTCCAGTTGCTGCACTGCCCTTGTGGTTGAGTTACACCGTTTTTGTTCTGTCTCCATATTGTTATAACAACATAGACGTTTAATCTGCATTTTATTTCTGTAAAGTTCCTGCTTTGGTATTGGTAGCGACCAGTATATTTGTATCGTTGAGGCATTTCAAATGATAGTAGTTCTATGCTCCAGATTTTTGTTGAGACTGTCAGACGCAGATATTTACAGTACTAGATGCATTGCATTATGTGCTGTCATTTTATTACCATCATATCCATCATAAAGACAATGGCCTTGCTCTTCTTAAAAGCCAATGTATAGTATCACAAAACTTTGCGTAAAATACTTTGGTGCAAGCCTGCCATAGCAACCCTGGTAAATAATGTGCTCGGCCTAGAGTAAAACAGGAGTTGAGTGGATTGAGCAGAACACCAGGGGGAGGGTTGAGGAAGCCAATGCTAGTTAGATCCAAGGTGGAGCTGACCAAGCGTGAAGAGACTGTGCATTTCTAATGACATATTCTGTGCTCTACATACACAAACAGCCTTTGTTTATTTGCTACATGTGCTCAGTTCCTCAGCGAACTCGCCATCTCCTGCTACATTTTGTCAGAATTGCAGCTGCTGTCGGGTGTCAGGTGGCTGAGGTTTAGGGTGGTGACTACTGAAACTATGACTTAGATAATCCTACCAAAATCAGATTTTTGGAAGCATGAGCCTCAAAGCAAACCTGCACAGTCTCTCCTCAAGGATCACATAACAGAAGTAAAGTGATTTACATCATAAAAACTGATCTTGGCCACTAATGTCTCCTAATGATGATGGTTGACTACAGCTAGTCAAAATATTTTTGCTGCTGCTCATTTTTATTTCACATCTTAACAAGTGAAAGTATGATGTGTGAATTATATGATATTTTATATGAATTATTGAGTTCCTCCAATTCAGACTTGCACATAACTGCCTAGGTCTCCATTTTCTTTATTTTTCCTCTTTCACCGTTTCTTCTTTGCATCTGTCTCTGATCTTTGAGCTTTGTTTTTTTTCTGTATCTTTTCCTCTCCAGTTGTCTTTCCCTTCTCTACTTATCTCCTCTCCTATTTCAGTGGCAGGGGCACCGTGGCCTCTAGTGAAGCCCTGGAGGCTTTAAAGGTCTTTGAGCTAACCCCATTACACTGCTGAGAGGTTGGGGACACTGACACTAATGACTGTCAAAGCCATGCAGCTAGCCCTCATAGCATGCTAAACCAGCACTGATACTGCCACTACAGTGCTCTGTCAGAGAGATAATAGGCTCTTTAAGACACACACACACACACACACACACACACAAATGAACATGTAATGGTGTATCCACTACTAGAAGTCTATACTATTACATTGTGATGATCATATTGGAATTCTGTATTGTGTTTCATTTTTTGTCACTGCATTTTTAAAGTACTGGTATATGGTTCTTTGTTTGCACTCATGCGACAGTTTGTTCGCACTGTTTGTTTCTGTTCATGTGTTTGGAAGGTGCATCCAGTGTTTTTCTCGGATTGCCAATGGCAAAAAGGTTATATAATGCCAATACAGATCGATCACAAAATGCCTGCATGGCTCCAATCTTGTGGACTGGTTGGTGCAGGACATTGTTATAAATAACCATATGTGCTGTTGAAGACTATATGATATCAATATTGTTTTTATAATAGATTGTTTCCTTTTTAGAATTCACATATGATGCAGTGTGTTAATTGAGACTCAAAGTACTATTCCACTGCATACTTTTATTTTCCTCACACATCCCCATCCTTATTATGACTGACTTTTCTTATT